>CM035627.1:51682779-54182779 GCA_020496765.1 Gossypium stocksii
AAAAATTTTGTGGCTATAGCCGTGGTTGAGTAGGACATGGCCATTGTAGAGTAGTTTTCCCATTAGAGTTGGATTTGGTAGAGTACTATTGAGCTTTTAGGCTCTGTGTAACTACGATATCATCAATAAGACTTTAGGGAATATAAATTAGCATGGTTACTCATTAAGAAATAGCCGATATAAAATATTCAAAATAAATTATGCTAAGTTTTTAGAATAGTGAAATTTAAATAAAGAAAAAGATAAAGCTAAAGAAATCTAAAAAGAAAATTAAAAATAAAAGTAATAATAAAGAACAAAATAAAAAGGAAATTAAAGAAAAAGATAAGAGGACTCAAAAGTCCTAATCTTCATATGGTTTGTGAGGTGGGAGCGGTGGTGAGAAGTGGAGATGCTGACAAATCTGATAGAGGGTAGCATCAATGTGATCAAAGCACTGAAAACAATGCTGCTCGAATCGTGTAAGGCGCTCAGATATGTCAGAGTATGAAGCAGCCGCATGAACTGGATAATGAATGGGCGGTGGCTGAGACGGTGGCTCCTCGTGAGATGAAGGATCATCAGTAATGTCCTCTGGGTCCTCCTAGTTGGTAGATTGAGCTAGACGGTACTGAGGAGGATCGATTCCACATCATCGCTTGATCATCCTCATGTGAAGCATGCTTGAGATGCCCTATGGGGACATCTGGCCGATACGAGTAAGGGAGGATGATTGTGCCATTGTGTTGAGGAGGCCAAAATATCTTGCGAGGCGTATCACATATGGGCCCATGGAAATTACCCCCTTCCTGTGTTGCCCTATCTAATGTTGAATGGCGAGGGCGATGAAATAGGCAAGGTTAAACACGCGCCCATCCACTATACTCCACAGAAAATAAGCGTCGTGGATGTTGATGACGCCAGTGCTCTCGCATCTCCCAGTCAATGTATGTGCAAGGATGGCTTGTAGGTACCTTAGTGATGGGGAAAGAGCCATTGCCTTAGAGCGACTAGGATCGTAGGTGGCTGAAGTAGGGACCAGGGCCCTCCAACATTTTGATGGAGAGTAGTGGATGTGACTATAGATAGGTTTTTTCCTCCATGAATCTGTCGATATATAGGCCTAGAGCTATATTGAACTCCGGTAAGCTTAGTTGGCATGCCAAACTGCCGAGATAGAATTAGACCATTCCAGGATCATCATATTGGGACATGACCGTCTATAGGTGGAAGGTGGAACAAAGCTCTAAACTGAGCTCGAGGTATGTAGGCTCGACGATCTCGAAGAACTGGTCTCATGGATCCGTAGACAATAGAGCTCGAATCATGTCTACTAGTTGGACCTACTCTAGGGTGGCCCAATCGATACAACGCCCCACTCCAAGAGGTCACGCCCTAAGAATCAGGAATAGTTCCTCTTGGGAACCTTGCGGGAACTAGAGGAATGGGTGTCGGATGTCAGTGGTGGCGCTAGACAAGGTAGTGCTGGGTCCCTTACACTTTTTTGAAGTAGGGACGATGATTTTCTTGCCACGTAAAGTCGACATTATGTACCTGAAAAAGCAAAGGATTAACAAATGAAAAAAATGGACAAAGACTATCAATATTCATAAGTTCATCAATCGAATAACGAATAAAGCTAACAAAAATTATTTTAGTAGCATGTTCAATCAAGAACTAACGAATACTCGATGCAAGAGTTAATTTCAATAAGTAGATTAAGTGTCCGAAGTATCCTAGGCATAGAACTAACAAAACAATGAAGATGATAGCTGTTATGGTAAGCAATTTGCACAAGAGTATTGTAATTAAGAGTAACTTCTTATGAGATAGTTAAGAATGGCAGCAAAAGAAGAGTGCAAAATGGCATGAAAGTAATCTAAGTTAATAGATCATGAGAAACATATGAGAGGTAAATAAGTAATGAAAAATAAGAGAATAAATAGATAAATAAATAAGATAAAAATAAAAATAACAATTAAAAGAAGGGGCAAAATGGGAACCAATAGGGTAGGTGACGGTGGCCGGAGGTAGTGTGAGGTCGGTGCACACTGGTGAATCATCGGGGCTAGTGGCCGGAAGTGGAGCAGCGGGTATGGGAAGGCACGGCAGCAGCTAGGGTTAGGGTGAAAGATTGAGGGAGAAGATGAATAGTAAAAGGGGGTTTAAATAGGATTTAGGACACACAGGCATGTTGCACGCCCGTGTGCCCTGCGTGCAGCCCGTATGGTTCGTGATTTTAGGGTTTTAGCATACCTAATACTTTGCCCATGCTCGTGTTCTTTGGGTGTGTTGGTTCGCACGGCCGTGTCACACGGCCGTGTCCTGCTTTGTTCGCTTCCCCACGGCCGTATATTAAGTCACATGCCCTTATTTAATTAGCAGGTTCGACCATGGGCTTCAAGCACAGGCGTGTTAAATGCCCATATTGGTTTAGTAGGTTTGGTCACGGCCACATCGCACAGCCGTGTCTATTTATCGAAAGTTGTGCTTTGGGAAAATTTTTGCCCTATTTTCACACGGCTGTGTCTCCACCCGTGGTGTGTCCACAAACTTAGGCACGCCCGTGTGCCTGGCCGTGTGGTTCTGAAAAACCTGCATTCAAGGATTCAGTGAATGATTTAGATGTTAAAAATTGAAATTAAAGAGATTAAGAACGTTAGTGCTCGGGTTACCTCCCAATAAGCACTTATTTAGAGTCTAAGCTCAAATTTACCTTAATTTCACATGGTCACGGTGGTTCGAGGGGTTGGAATATAACAACTCAGCTTGGACCCTAGTCAGAATAGTAGTTTCGGGACCACAAATCTGAGTCTGAAAAATATTCTGATATTATTTTCTGTGTCTGTGATACATGAATCTGCATCTGTGAAATTTTTGTGATTTCATTTGTCTGTCTCTGTGTTTAATTATGAAAAAGGATTAAATCATATAATAAGTAAAATTAACATGTCATATGTTCAATGTGCTTAATTGAAATGGCTTTTGATTTAATGGCCTTATGTGGCAATCAAACCATTGAAGGTTTGAGTGGTCATAAATGACCTTATTATATATGTTTTTATTAATGTTTAATGGAGGTTAAAATTGGAAATTTGATATTATATGTTTTATAATAAAACAAATATTTAGAAAATGGCCATTATCATCTTTGTTTTCACCGAAAATAAGAGAAAGAATAAGGTTTGGGAAGCTTTTGATATTCGGCTAGCTTAATCCTTGATTAAGGTATGTTTTGAGCTCGGTTTTTGAAAATTTCTACGTTTTTGTAATCGTTGCTTTGAAATATTCCATGCCCATGTCTTAATTTCTATTTTTGATGAAGCTTATAAATAATGCCATTGATGGTATTTGAAGCTTTGTGATCAATTTGGTTAAATTATGATGGATAAGTATTGAATAAACATGTTTTGCCATGAAATTTTGATGAATTTGAGTTATGTGGGCTAATTTGTGAAAATAAGATTTCGGGAGGATTAAATTGTGAAATAAACGTGTTATATAGGCTTAATTGAATAGTATTGAAATTTGGCTATGTTTATATGTGGTTAAATCTGTTGAATTTGATGATTGTATGTATTTGGGACTAAATTGTTACAATGTGTAAATGTGAGAGCTAAATTGCAAAATGCCCTAGTTATGTGTTCATGGATTGAATTCAATGAAATGGAATATTGAGTGGCTGGATTTGGATTTATTTAGATCAAGAACCAAGGAAATTAGACTTAGATCGAGGAAAGTCCAAAATCGTTGAATAGTCGGCTGAAATTCGTTAAATCTGTACGAGGTAAGTCAATATACAAAATATGCACTGTATCGATGTTTATTCTGTATTCATGATATTTTAACTACAGTTGGATGGCCGCGAGAGCCTGAAGTATTAATTCTAGGTCAATTTTGATTAAGTCCTAGAAAAATGATATCATGTAAGACCTCGTCTGGGACGTAGGCATTGATTACAGAAATATGTGTAAGACCGTGTCTGGGACACTGGCATCATCTTTGTTTCGTGTAAGACCCTGTCTGAGACAGTGGCATCGATATCGAATGACATGTAAGAACGCGTCAGGGACGTCGACATTGTATGATATTTATAAGTTCTAAACGCGTCGGGGACGTCGACATTGTATGATATTTATAAGTTCTATAACATTTCTGAATGGTTGAGGAGAAATTCTGAGAAATGAATGAATGCATACTTTATATGTCTGACTCAGGTACGTCTATTCTGTACTAAATTTACGAGCATAAAAGGTGTGCTATTGTGAACTATGAGTATGTGACGAATGAGTAAATTTGGTTCATGAGTTATCTACATGAGATTGCTATCATTTTGTGTTTAAGGATTGCATATGTTTGTATTTGGCTTACTAAGCTGATTGTAGCTTACTCTATATTTTCTTTCAACTATTTTACAGATATCATAGCTACTAAGGGCTCGGGGATGTTAAGGATCGTCACCACACTATCGAGCTTGATTTTGGTACCTTTTGAATGTATAAAGTTTAATTATGGCATGTATAGGCTAGAATGTCTATGTATTAAGTTTGGGATATGTTTATTTTTAAGGCCATGAGAATTGGCTAGCAAATGGTTTATTTGTGCTTGGTTTTGGTTTATGGCTTGTGATGCCAAATTTTTTATGTTTATAATGGTTTTATGATCTAGTTTGTTTTGGTCATCTTGAAACATGTCAATATGAAGAAATGGTAAAATTTGGGTGTGGTATGAATGAGATATGTACTATGTGTTTAGTCATGAACTTTGTTTGTAATATAGACATGTTTGGTGTGAGATTTGAATATGAATGTGTTTTTGAATGATTTGATCTTGTGTAGGTATGATTAGGCATTAAATTTTAGTTGAAATTGTGGTATTATTGTGGCATGAATTGGCTTTTAGGGAATGACCCTTAGTGGGTGGAAAGTATGACTTAAACCAAGTCTGCTTAGTGCCACATGGCTATGGCACACGGGCGTGCCTTATGGCCGTGCTAATTTTTCTCACACGGCCAAGACCCACGGGCGTGTCTTGTGGCCGTGGCAAAAAGTCAGTATGCTTACTCTGTTTTGGCATGGCCTGGGTGCATGGGCATGTTTGAATCTTGTGTGGGGCACACGGGTGTGTGACCTCCTAAATTTGGAAAATTTTATATGTGTTCTGAAGTTTTTGAATGTGTTCGGTTTAGTCCCAACCCTATCTCAATGCCTGTTTAGGGTCTAGTGGACTTTCAAAAGGGACTTTATGTTCGAATCTTGTTATAATATGTGAATATTCTGTTCTAATCTGTTCTGAATATTTGGTAACACCCTTACTTTGGCGACAGTCACGGGATAGGGGTGTTACAGGAACTCCTCTTTCCTGCTAACAATTCTATCACAATAAGGCTTGAGTCGAGTATAATTTACCTTGAAAGTGCTGAATGTCTTATGTGTTATCTCGACTGTACCATAAGGGAAGGTTTTCATTACCGTGAAGGGAGATGCGTCATTTGTATGAAGTTTTGAATTCAAAATTTGAGGGTCCTCCTCCTCTAATAATAACTTATCCCCTACCTTCAATTGATTCTTCTTTACCTTAAGGTCGTTATGGTGATGTTTTGGTTTGGCGTGGCATATTTTCATTTCCTTCTTGCTATAGTTTCGCCACTCGTCTAGTTCGTCAGTCCGTAACATTCGCTCTTCATGAAATGCTCCCTTGTTGTAGCATGAACTCGAATGTGGCTCAATTGTACTTTTTCTAAGAATATACTACAACGAAGGTTGAACAGTGAGATTATTCTTGTTACAAGAATTGTAATAACATCTTTATCAGTAAATGTTCTATTAGAATTATGAGGTTGCAGAATAATTGTGTCATCGCCTACGCGAAGTGTGAGTTCACCTGTACCTACATCAATAATAGTCTTAGCAGTTGCTAAAAAGGGTCGCCCTAAAATTAATGGCACATCGCTATCCTCATTTATGTCTAGAACAACAAAATCTACTGGGAATATAAATTTGTCAATTTTAACTAGCACATCTTCAATTATACCCCAGGAAATCTAATAGCTTTATTAGCCAATTGAATGCTCATCCTAGTTTGTTTGGGTTTCCCAAGACCTAGTTGTTTAAACAGTTTATAAGGCATTACATTAATACTAGCCCCTAAATCAGCCAAGGCATTTTTAACATCTAAACTACCAATTAAACAAGGAATCGTAAAACTCCCTGGATCTTTCAGTTTGTTAGGTAGCTTGTTTTGCAAAATAGCCGAACAAACTACATTCAGTTCTACATGTGATGACTCATCTAGCTTCTATTTGTTTGCTAGCTCTTTTAAGAATTTAACCACGTTTGGCATCTGTGAAAGAGCTTTAATAAACGGTAAGTTAATAAGTAATTTCTTTAAAAGTTTAAGGAATTTACCGAATTGTTCATCTGTGCGATCTTCCTTTGTCGCATTCGGGTATGAGACTCGAGGTTTATACTCCTTACTTACTGATTTTTATGTACCATGACTTACCTCAACCTTACCATTACTTACCATATTTTCTTGCCTCTCTTCATATTTACGTTTAGCTAACCCCTCTTTGTCATGCACATGATGGCATGGAGTTGCTCCATTGGGTTAGTTTCCGTGTTGCTTGGCAAACCACCTTGTGGTCATTTTGACCTATTTGGTTTTCGAGGCCTTGAATTGATGCTTGCTGATTTTTAAGTGCCATCTCGGTATTCTAAAAATGGGTTTCTGATACTGAGATAAATTTCGTGAGCATCTCCTCAAGGTTTAACTTTTTCTCTTACTGGTAAAGTGGTTGTTGGCTGGAGGGGGTGGTGGTATCTAATTTCCTTGACCACCCCACGAGAAATTGGGGTGGTTCCTCCAACCTACATTATAAGTGTTACTATAAGGGTTGTTTTGAGATTTAGAATTGTTACCCATATAGTTGGCTCGTTCGTTCTCTGTGCTAGGATCGTGGGATGAATAATCTGTGTTGTACATTCCTTCTCCATTTGAATTGCACCTCATCACTAGATGTACCTGCGTAGAGCCAACTAAGTCATCAATTTTTTTATTTAAGAGCTCTACCTGATTTGACAGTATTATGATTGGGTCAACATTAAAAACACCGGTAGCTTTTTATGGCTTTGTCCTCATGACTTGCCACTAATAATTATTCAGTGACATCTCTTCTATAAACTCATAAGCCTCCTCAGGTGTTTTGTTATTTATGGTTCCACCGGCTGCTGCATCAATTATCTATCTTGTTAAGGGATTCAAACTGTTGTGAAAGGTTTGCACCTGTAGCCACAAATGTAACCCATGGTGAGGGCACCTTCTCAATAAATCCTTGTATCTTTCCCAAGCATCGTAGAGTGTCTCTAAATCCATATGCACAAAAGAAGAGATATCATTCCTCAACTTTTCCATTTTGGCCAACTAAAAATATTTAAGTAAAAACCTTTTGGTCATTTGTTCCCAAGTAGTGATTGATCCTCTAGGTAAAGAGTTTAACCACAGTTTTGCCTTATTTCTCAAAGAAAAGTGAAATAACCAAAGGCAAATGGCGTCATTGGAAACACCGTTGATTTTAAATGTGTCGCAGAATTTCAAAAAGTTAGCTAAATGTGCGTTAGGATCTTTATCCTACAAACCATCAAACTGAACAAACTGTTGAATCATTTGAATAGTATTAGGTTTCAGTTCAAAATTATTTGCAGCAATAACAGGCCTAACAATACTAGATTCAGTACCAGCTAAATTAGACTTAGCATAATCATACATAGTACGAGGAACAGGATTTTGATTTACAAGATCTACGGCTACCATAGGAGGTAGCTGATTATTTTGATTTGCTACCATCTCTTTAGCAGATTCAGGTTCGTTCCCTTGTCCTTGTTCTGTGTACTGTAGGCTTCGCCTTATGTCTCTTCGGTTTCTGTGAACTGTGGCTTCTAAATCACTATTAAACAATAGTGGTCCTAACGGGTTTCTTCTAGTCATAAACTAGAGATACCTATCAGAGAAGAACAAAAAGAAAATTTTAGTAAATAAAAACTAAAAATAAAAAATAAAAAATAAATTGCAATATAAGTAAAAATGGCTAAAGTAATAGAAATAGAGTGTTCCTAATATCTTAGTTCCTCGGCAATAGCGCCAAAAACTTGATCATGATTGTGATGAAGTAATAATAATGATCGTACCTAGAAACTAACTATTATCACGATAAAAGGCAAGCGCTCGAATAGTAGTATAGTTAGTGGCAAGACCGGAATGTCGAATCCAAGGAACTAAAAGTACTAGTAATAACTTTCTTCCTATTATCTAGCCTAGAAATAAATGGAGGTGGTTTATAAACTAAAATTCTAACTAACTAAAGACGCGACAAAGAATAAGTTGGGGAAATACTTTGAGAAAACTTGATCGATAAAGCAATAGCCAAGGAAGAATCCACCTAGACTTCACTTGTTACTTAACTCTGAACTAGACGATTTATTCATTCGACTTGATCCGTAGAGATCCCTAAATTATGTTAATATCTCCGTCGAGACTAAGAACAACTAACCCTAGGTTGATTAATTAAAATCTCTTTCTAATTAAAACCCCTAGTGTTGCATTAGCTCGATCTATGGATTCTCCTATTAGATTTGACTCTAATTCGGTAGATTTTCGTCGTCCTATGCCTAGGATTGCGATCAATTCTACTTATTTGTGTTGGATCTACTCTTAAACATGGACTTTTGTTTCTCTGAATAAGCACATTCAACTTGAATTAAGATCCTGAAATATCAACTCAATAATTAAAAACACAATTAAGAGCAAATTGAATATTTATCATATAGTTCAGATAACAATAACAAGATCCGTCTTAGGTTTCATCCCCCTCAGGTATTTAGGGGATTTAGTTCATAATAATTAAAGAAAACATCTCAAAATAAGGAAAACAGTAAAACATAAAGAAAACTCAAAACTCCTGAGAGAAATTTAGGAAGATCTTCAGACTTGATGTAGATCCTTACTTCTGAGATGGATCGATTGGATTTCCTTGAGTAATTCCCTACTCTCTACTCTTTGTCTCCCGCTTTTAGTCCTCTCTTAGGGTGTTTATATAGACTCCGGAATACCTTTCTTAGCCCCTAAGTAGCTTTTTTCGTGTGAAATTGAAACTTGTCAGGACAGGGACACGCCCGTGTGGCATGCCCATGTGAATCAAGCCTAGGCCGTGTTCAAGTCTGCTAATGTGGCACGGGTGTGTGGTGCACCCATGTGAGGAACTCCAGGATGTGTTGATTTCTGACTTTGGCCCATTTTCTCTATTTTGGCCCATTTCTCATTCTTTTTGTTCTTAGGAGCATCAAAATCCACAATTCAAGGGATAATTCATCCAAAATTATGCTAAGCATGGGGTAAAAATATGTATAAATTATGGTTTATCAAAAGGTTCTCAAAGTATGGGATAGGGGGTCATGGATGTATATGCTGAAAATTAGAAATTTATGGTCGAAAAAGAAAGGTTGTTGATAGATAAACAACTTTTACAAAGTAATTTTTTATTAAAAAAATGCTTTAGGGACTAACAAGTAAAGTTGTGAAAATTGATGAAAAATTTTGAAATTTATAGAAAATATGTGCTATAAATTCTATTTTGAAATTTCGGTTAGGCTTGGAATAGGGAGTAAATTACAAAAGTGTCGAGGTAAGTTTGTGTTACTTAATCGAGCATGTAAATATGTTTATTTGAATGTTGTGTTCGTATGGACTGTGAATTATATTGATGTACATTATTTGAATGCTAAAATGAAAAATTTTGTACATGCTTGAAATGGTGAAAAAGGGGAAAAGTCCCAATTGAGTATTGAATTTCGATGAATATAAGTGCTTTCCCGAGATGGATGAGGCCCTGCATTTGTTGTTGACCAATTTAGCTCGGACGAGTGATCCTATTGACCTCATTATAGAAAGAATTTAGCTCAAACAGGTAATCCTAACATAATACCTCTCGAGTATATGTTACGATTAGGTTTTAGCCTGGATTCGTAATCCTAATTGAGCTCTTCTGAGCATACGATATATAAAGGATTTAGCCTGGATTGGTAATCTTGTTATATATATGTGGCTCGAGAGTGTTTTCCTTGAATAAGTGCCCTAATGGGTACTCTTGAAAAAGAATTGACGGGTTAGTAAATTGTACACCTTGAGTGTACCACTTGAGCATTCATCGGAATTTCAATGATTCAACCGACACAACTATTGACATGTTATAAGAAATATAAGATGAAATGATAATGGCATGAAAGAATATTGCATGATGAGCTCATCTATCCTTACTTGATGTATATGTAAAGTTTGTGACTCACATGTTTCTTTGGATGCATGTGTTTAGGCAATTTTGCCAAATAGTGGAAAACATGATATTGTATGCTTAGATTTAATAAATGGGATTTGTAAGTTTAGTTTCCGTTATATGAACTTACTAAGCATGTAATGCTTACTCCGTTTTATTTTTCCCCTATTTTATTGTGCTCGGAAGTTCACGAAGGTTGGAGATGGTTGGAGCATCATCACACTATCTATTAGCTATTTTGGGTACATATAGTAAAAATTCATTTTGGTATAATGGCATGTATAGGACAACTTGGCCTTTAATGACTAGATAGTGATGTTTCTAATCTAACCATTGGTATGGCTAGTAGTGGTTGTTTTAGTATGCATGTAATATTATGCTATGGTAGTTATATATAAATATATCTTAAGTAATTGATCAAATCATGTTTAACACATGGATTGAATCAAGGTAAGTCTGCAAACATGGATGCATGCAATGATATGCCGTGTTGAATGACAAAAATTGTCTAATTTGAATGCTTGAAATGGTTAGAATCTGTTTGGTATGTTTTAGTGCAAGAAAATGGTAAATTTGGGTGACAAACGAGGCTACGAAATGGCTTTATTTTGTCCACACGGGCAGACACACGGGTGTGTATAGACTGTGTGATACACGATCGAGTACATGGGCATACAGTTATGTGATAGCCTTAATCTGACCCTAGTTGGGAAGTGGTTTCGGGACCACTAAACCGAGTCATAAAAATATTTGAATGTTAAATTTAGTTCCTATTATATGTGAAGTTTCGATGCTTTGAATTTTGTCAAAATGAATGTGAATTTAATTAAAAGACTATTGTGTGAAGTCTTGGAAATGTGATAGGTTGGATTGAAGTGATTATTTTTAAAAGGGTAGTAAATAGGTGGATTTGCATGTCAATATTACCTTTTTATTTATAATGGACGGTCATGATGATTGGTTTTATATTAAATATATTGTTTTATGTTAGTAAAATGATGATGGTTTTATTATATTAATAAGATATGAATTAAGTAAAGGAAAAAGGGTGAAAAAAACTATGTTACTTACTCTTTTTCTCCTTTGTCGAAACCAACTAAGAATTTAGAAGAGGGTAAGCAAGCTTTTGGCCATGGTGGTGTTTAATTGAAGGTATGCATTTTATGTTAGTTCTTTAAATTTCTTTTAGATTTTAGGTAGTTATTAAGCCGTTGACACAACCCATGTGTTGATTTTTTTTAGTTTAATGGTGAATCCTCCATTCAGCCATTGTTGTTAAAATTGAAGGTTTTGAGTTTGATGATGGAGTTGAGTTATGGAGAGTTTGAAGGATGTATTGAGGTCAAATTCATATGAATATATGTTAAAATGCTTATAGAATGCAAATTTTGCTTTGTGTAATTTAATTAGCTTAATGGGACTTTCGGCTATGTCTTTTTGGAATGAATGAATTGATGGAAATTCTTCAATTGATGTTTTTACAAGTAGAGTTGTTTTGGAAGCTTATTATATGTGTTTTAAGAGTTTTAAATTGAAACAAAATCATGTATTAGTTTGGGGGTTATAATGTTTTAATAATGTAGCATATTTGTCGAATGTTCCTATCTTTTAAGCATGTGTTAGTTAATGCAAATTAAGAATGTGTGGCTAAATAGCCCCGTGTGTGTATATAAGGATTGTCCAATGTCTTTTAAATGAGATTTTTTGCATTTGGGAAATTGGGATTAAATATTGAATGCTAAATTCTATTGGTGAGGATTGAATGCATTTCTTAAATATTTATTCATGAATGTGATTCATTTGTTAAGTGATTTACGACTTGTGCATTCTTGTGTCAAAGAATTTTTGAAAGTAGGTTTAGGTTGTGTGAAATCGTTAATTTTGTAAGTGATTATTCACTTAATATATATATATATTTAGATGCTTGTGAATTAGTTGTGTATATATATATATATATCTTTGTTTACATAATGGCCGAATATGGTTATTAGTAAAGAGATGAATGAATTGTTGTTATAAATTATAATTTAATTTAAAAGCCGATTATAGATTTGAAATAAAAGACATGTGATGAGTTTAAATTTGGTTTAAATTAGCTCAAGAGCATAGTGGGGCATCAACGGATAAGGGGAAAGCTAAAGTCACAGAATAGACAACCCTAAAATTGTCCAGAAAGATACGAGGTAAGTTTTAAGTAGTGAAGCCTAGTATATGAATTGACTAAACATGATATACATATTTATATGTACATGTGGTTAATGAATTGAGGCCTATTGACATTGTTTGATTATGAGTGATGCAAAGTAAGTTGTGAATATGGAAAATAGCCGAAAGTTCCTTAGAAATATAAGCTATGATAATTGATTTTATATGTGATCTATGTATGTGCCTATAGACCGAATATTAAGTGAAATGTTACGTTATGTGATAATATGTAAATGAGGCAAATGAATTTCAATTGAGATAGATTTTGTGAAATGTATACTTGATGGGTACATATGCATAAAGGTTCAGTGAGCAAAATTCGGGCTAAGTCCCGAAGGGCATTCGTGCCAGTGTTATATCCGGGCTAATTCCCGAAGGGCATTCGTGCCAGTGTTATATCCGGGCTAAGTCCCGAAGGGCATTCGTGCCAGTGTTATATCCGGGCTAATTCCCGAAGGGCATTCATGCTAGTGTTATATCCGGGCTAAGTCCCGAAGGGCCTTAATGCTAGTGTTATAACCGGGCTAAGCCCCGAAGGCATTCATGCTGGAAATACGTGATTTATGTCGTATAATCTCAAGCAAATGGGCTCACTACCCTAAGTTTGTCAGGTATGAACTTCATGCTCATTGTGAAATTAATTCGTTTTAGATTATGAATACACATTTGGATAGGGACGCTTTGGCTATTAATTAAGGTTACATGAAAGTCTATGACTTACTTATGATGAGTGAATTTCAATCCAAGTAGAATTGCATTAAGATGGATTTTTAGTGTATGAGCATATTAGATCAAAGTGTGAAGCTACATGAGTATGTGATTATGTGTATAAGCTTAAGTTTAACGTTTTAATTGCAATGTATGCTTTCGGCCAAGGGAGATTTTTAAATGGATCCAATAAAATTATCTATGTGATATGAATTTATGTTTAAAGGAATTGAAAATGTCATGTATGAAAGATAGTAGTATTTTAGTCATGGTTATATTTGGCCAAAGTAAAGAGGTTTAGCATTAATAGAACTATGCTTTAAATTCAAATGAATTCATTGCTTAAAACTTACTAAGCAAAGAAATGCTTACTCTGTTGCCCTCAATTTTCTGTTTTATAGATCTCGTTCGTTAGCTACGGTTTTGAGAATCACAAGATCGAAGTCGTCTACACTATCAAAGCTCTTTCGGTACTTAGTAGCTAAACTTTGAATATGGCATGTATAGGCTTGACTTTTGATGATAATTAAGTATGATTTTGATGATGTATATTTATATATATAGCCATGCGAAAATGGCTTGCTATGTTATCTTTTATTTGAATATGGATTTTCAGCTTAATAAATTTTGGTTGTAGATGAATGTGAAAGCTATGTATGTTCGGTTGTAAATGCTTGATATATATATAGTGCATTTTGAGGTTTATGTTAGGAAAGCATGTATGGGTTGAATGTGATCAATAATGTTTAAATGTGGAAAGTTTGGAATGAGTGTGTGCATGCGGTAAGTGTGTATGAATTGAATGGTGCATATTAGAAACTATAATTTTGAACTTGATAATATGGATATGAAGCATAAGTAGAACTGAATGGACTATAGGTTACATAGATGATTTATTTCATGAGAACATTTGATACTTGGTTGATAATATTCGGCATTACCTATTTCAATAAATGACATGAATGAATGAGATGTTATCTTTTTAAATTGGGTAGTGAACTTTCGAATAGGTTAAAGAGGGAGATGTATAAGATGCATGAGAGTATGTTTGACAAGTACTTGAAATATCTTGTGAATTGATACTTATGTTTGACAAGTACTTGAAATATCTTGTGAATTGATACTTCTTGAATGACATACATGTTTATGTACATGCACTTTTGAAGTTGTATTAAATTAGACGATTGTCATGTAATGCCTTATAACCCTTCGGCGACGGGTACGGGGTTAGGGGTGTTACATTTTTTATTGGTATCAGAGCTACGATTTAGTCGATTCTCAGACTAACGTAGCACGTGTGGGTCTAGCTATACATGCCATTTAATGTTAATGCAATAGTGTGATGACTTCTGACATCTAAAATGTGATTTTTGGTATAAAAATGGATCCCAAACCTGATCAAGCCATAGCGGACGATGTTGAGAGTGTAGCGCCTGCTCCCGCGCAAGAGACAGCGCTGAATGACTCTCAGCCGAATACCAGTCATCGAGACGATAACACATGACAAGCCTTCTACGCAATGATGAGTGATTGGTTCACTCAATTTCTTAGAACAAATCCGGATGTTCCACAACCCCCGCCCCTGAATACTCCTCTCCCAACATATGCGGCCCCTCCTGTGATCGATTCGGTGAGATCGAGTAGGCCCCCGGTCAATAAAATTAGAAAATACGGGGCTAAAGTGTTCCGGGCTACACCTAGTGATGATGCTGAGCGCGCTGAGTTTTGGCTCGATAATACAATCTGAGTGTTCGACGAACTATCATGTACGCCCGAGGAGTGTCTGAAATGTACGGTTTCTTTGTTACGCAACTCTGCCTACTACTGGTGGAACACTTTGGTTTCTGTTGTCCCGAGAGAGCAGGTCACCTGGGAGTTTTTCCAAACGGAATTCCGCAAGAAGTATATTAGTCAGAGATTCGTCGATCAGAAATAGAAGGAATTCCTTGAGCTTAAACAAGGCCGGATGTCAGTAACCGAATATGAGAGAGAATTCGTGTGGCTCAGCCGATATGCTCGTGAGTGTGTATCATCCGAGGCTATCATGTGTAAACGTTTCTAGGACGGATTAAATGAAGATATCAGATTGCTGGTGGGAATCCTAGAAATCAAAGAGTTCGTCGTGCTAGTCGAACGAGCTTGCAAGGCCAAAGAGCCCGGAAATGAAAAGAGAAAGGCTGAAGATGGAACCAGAGAGTTCCGTAAGAGATCTACGGGAAAGTCTATTTAACAATCCTCCAAGAAAATTAGAGATGATTCGGGCCGATCCAAGAATACCTCGGGTTTTTCTAGACGTGATCATCATCAACCCCCTGTGAGTTCACGAGCTACTTTAGTCGTCGGTGTTGGTAATGAACGTCGGGATAGAGCTGATTGTAAATATTGTGGTAAATGGCACCCAGGGAGCTGTAGATTTCATGATCGCTCCTACTTCAAGTGTGGATCTGCCGATCACTTTATTAAGGATTGTTCGAAATTGGATGAATGCAATACCGATCCGAGTTAGAGACTTAGTGGTACGACAGCACGAGGTAGACCACCGAGGCGTGGGGGTAATACTAGCGGCAGTTAGAGAGGGACTAGAGACACCGCAGTCAGATCCGAGGCTCGTGCACCAGCCAGAGCGTATGCCATTCATGCCCGAGAGGAGGCTTCTTATCTGGATATTATTACTGGTACCTTTACTCTATTTAATATTGATGTTATCGCTCTGATTGATCCCGGTTCAACCCATTCGTATGTGTGTAAAAATTTAGCATCCAGTAAGACTCTTCCGATTGAGTCTACTGAGTTTGTAATTCGAGTTTCAAATCCCTTGGGTCGTTGTGTTCTAGTTGATAAAGTGTGCAAGAAATGTCCCCTAATGGTTCGAGGTTTCTGATTCCCTGCCGATTTAATGCTTTTACCCTTCGATGAATTCGATATTATTCTCAGAATGGATTGGTTGACTGTGCACGATGCAGTAGTGAATTGCAAGCGAAAGACTATCGATTTACGATGTTTGAATAATGATATAATTCGGATTGAATCCACTGATTTAAACGGACTATTAGCCGTAATAACTTCCATGTCAGCCCAGAAATTGGTGAAAAAGGGGTGTGAGGCGTATCTGGCCTATGTGTTAGACAGCAAAGTATCCGAACGAGAGCTTGAGACTATATCTATGGTTAGTGAGTATCCGGATGTGTTTCTCGAGGAATTACTAGGATTACCGCCTGTTAGAGAAGTTGAGTTCGGTATAGAGTTGGTTCCGGGTACGACTCTGATTTTGATTGCCCCGTACCGTATGGCACCTACCGAGCTGAAAGAATTGAAATCTCAACTACTAGAGTTGACAGACAAAGGATTCGCACGACCGAGCTTCTCACCCTGGGGCGCACCAGTTTTGTTCGTGAAAAAGAAAGACGGGACTATGAGAATGTGTATTGACTATAGACAGTTAAATAAAGCCACTATAAAGAATAAATATCCGTTGCCCCGAATCGACGACTTGTTTGATCAGTTGAAGGGAGCTTTAGTGTTTTCAAAGATTGATCTGCGATCCGGTTATTACCAGTTGAGAGTTAGAGATTCTGACGTGCCAAAGACCACTTTCAGAACGAGGTACGGACACTATGAGTTCTTAGTGATGCCGTTCGGGCTCACAAATGCCCCTGCGGTTTTCATGGACTTGATGAATCGGGTGTTTAGACAGTATCTAGATCGATTTGTGGTGGTGTTCGTAGATGACATTTTGATTTACTCTTGCGATGAGATCGAGCATGCCGAGCATTTGAGACTTGTGCTTCAGACTTTACATGAAAATAAATTGTACGCGAAATTCAGTAAGTGGGAGTTCTAGTTGCGTAAGGTCAGCTTTTTGGGACATATAGTGTCTGCTTCGGGTATTCGAGTCGATCCAAACAAAATTTTAGCCATTCTCGACTGGAAACCTCCTAGAAATGTTTCGGAAGTTCGGAGCTTCTTAGGACTTACTGGTTACTACCGACGACTTGTCAAAGGTTTCTCGATGATTGCGACACCGTTGACGAAGTTGCTACAAAAAGACGTCAAGTTTGAGTGGTCTGAAAAGTGTCAGAATAGTTTCGATCAGCTAAAAACTCTATTGACGGAGGCTCCAGTATTAGTTCAGCCAGAATCCGGTAAAGAGTTCGTGGTTTATAGTGATGCATCTTTGAACGGTCTGGGCTACGTTTTGATGCAAGAGGGTCGAGTTGTCGCATATGCGTCAAGGCAGTTAAAGCCTCACGAGTGGAATTATCTGACTCATGATCTTGAACTAGCTGCTATTGTTTTCGCTCTGAAGATTTGGCGTCACTATCTGTTCGGTGAGAAATGCCACGTCTTTTCTGATCATAAGAGTCTCAAATATTTGATGACTCAAAGAGACTTCAATCTGAGACAAAGACGGTGGCTGGAATTGCTTAAAGATTACGAGCTTGTCATTAAATATCACCCGGGAAAAGCTAATGTAGTTCGGACGCTCTTAGCCAAAAATCGTTATTTTCCTTGCGAGCTATGAACGTACAATTAACGTTGTCGGTAGACGATGTGTTGATTGCCGAGTTAAAAGCAAGACCTGTGTTACTTTGACAAATTTGTGAAGCTTAGAAAGTCGACGATGATTTAGTTGCTAAACGAGTTCAGTTTGATTCAAGTATGAATTCAGAGTTTCAAGTTAACGATAATGATTGTTTAAGGTTAAGGATCGTGTGTGTATTCCGAGAAATTTCGAGCTTATTTCGACAATTTTGAATGAGGCCCATAATAGCCGAATGTCGATTCACCCGGGCAGCACCAAAATGTATAACGACCTGGAACAACTATATTGGTGGCACGGTATGAAACGGAACATCTCTGATTTCGTATCTAAGTGTCTGGTATGTCAACAAGTAAAAGCGGAACATCATGTGCCTTCAACATTACATCAGCCGATCCTAATACCTGAGTGGAAATGGGATCGAGTTACGATGGACTTTGTGTCTGGTTTACCGCTGACGCCGAGCAATAAAGATTCCATTTGGGTTATTGTTGATAGACTAACGAAGTCAGCTCATTTCATCCCTGTTCGTGCGGACTTTTCACTTGATAAGCTAGCGAAATTATATGTCTCTCAGATTGTCCGATTGCACGGGGTGCCAACTTCTATTGTCTCAGATCGAGATCACCGATTTACTTCACGGTTTTGGCGGAAACTACATGATGCATTGGGTACTAAGCTTCATTTTAGCACTGCATTTCATCCTCAGACTGACGGTCAGTCCGAAAGAACGATTCAGATACTCGAAGATATGTTAAGATGTTGTATTCTCGAGTTTAGTGGCTCGTGGGAGAAATACGTATCGTTGATTGAATTTGCCTACAATAATAGTTTTCAAACGAGTATCAAGATGGCACCTTACGAGCTCTATATGGTCGTAAATGCCGTACACCTCTGTTTTGGACCGAACTCAGCGAGAATAAGTTATACAGGGTAGATCTAATAAAAGAAGCCGAGCAACAAGTAAAAATAATCCGCGATAGTCTGAAAACAGCATCGGATCGTCAGAAATCTTATGCAGATTTAAAGCGTAAAGATATAGAGTTTCGGATTGGGGAAAATGTTTTTTCTGAAGGTCTCGCCATGGAAAAAGATACTCTGTTTTGGCCGTAAAGGCAAACTGAGTCTGAGATTTATCGGACCGTATGAGATTTCAGAGAGGATTGGGCCGGTTGCTTATAGACTAATTTTGCCCCCTGAACTTGAAAAGATTCACAATGTTTTTCATGTTTCGATGCTCTGTCGTTATAGATCCGATCTATCTCATGTGATTAGTCCGTCAGAAATTGAAATTCAGTCTGATTTGAGTTATGAAGAAGAACCGATTCGTATTTTAGCCCAAGAGGTGAAACAGTTGCGAAATAAAAAGGTTCCATTAGTAAAGGTGTTATGGCTCAAGCATGGGATAGAAGAAACTACTTGGGAGCTTGAGAACTCTATCAAAGAACGATACCCTAACTTATTCACTGGTAAGATTTTCGGGGACGAAAATTTCTTAAGTGGGGGAGAGTTGTGATAGCCTTAATCTGACCTTAGTCGAGAAGTGGTTTCGGGACCACTAAATCGAGTCATAAAAATATTTGAATGTTATATTTAGTTCCTATTATATGTGAAGTTTTGATGCTTTGAATTTTGTCAAAATGAATGTGAATTTAATTAAAATGACTATTGTGTGAAGTCTTGGAAATGTGATAGGTTGGATTGAAGTGATTATTTTTAAAAGGGTAGTAAATAGGTGGATTTGCATGTCAATATTACCTTTTTGTTTATAATGGCCGGTCATGATGATTGGTTTTATATTAAATATATTGTTTTATGTTAGTAAAATGATGATGGTTTTATTATATTAATAAGATATGAATTAAGTAAAGGAAAAAGGGTGAAAAAAACTATGTTACTTACTCTTTTTTCTCCTTTGCCGAAACCAACTAAGAATTTAGAAGAGGGTAAGCAAGCTTTTGGCCATGGTGGTGTTTAATTGAAGGTATGCATTTTATGTTAGTTCTTTAACTTTCTTTTAGATTTTAGGTAGTTATTAAGCCGTTGACACAACCCATGTGTTGATTTTTTTAGTTTAATGGTGAATCCTCCATTCGGCCATTGTTGTTAAAATTGAAGCTTTTGAGTTTGATGATGGAGTTGAGTTATGGAGAGTTTGAAGGATGTATTGAGGTCAAATTCATATGAATATATGTTAAAATGCTTATAGAATGCAAATTTTGCTTTGTGTAATTTAATTAGCTTAATGGGACTTTCGGCTATGTCTTTTTGGAATGAATGAATTGATGGAAATTCTTCAATTGATGTTTTTACAAGTAGAGTTGTTTTGGAAGCTTATTATATGTGTTTTAAGAGTTTTAAATTGAAACAAAATCATGTATTAGTTTGGGGGTTATAATGTTTTAATAATGTAGCATATTTGCCGAATGTTCCTATCTTTTAAGCATGTGTTAGTTAATGCAAATTAAGAATGTGTGGCTAAATAGCCGTGTGTGTGTGTGTAAGGAGTGTCCAATGTCTTTTAAATGAGATTTTCGGCATTTAGGAAATTGGGATTAAATATTGAATGCTAAATTCTATTGGTGAGGATTGAATGCCTTTCTTGAATATTTGTTCATGAATGTGATTCATTTGTTAAGTGATTTACGACTTGTGCATTCTTATGTCAAAGAATTTCCGAAAGTAGGTTTAGGTTGTGTGAAATCATTAATTTTGTAAGTGATTATTCACTTAATATATATATATTTAAATGCTTGTGAATTAGTTGTATATATATATATATATATCTTTGTTTACATAATGACCGAATATGGTTATTAGTAAAGAGATGACTGAATTGTTGTTATAAATTATAATTTAATTTAAAATCCGATTATAGATTTGAAATAAAAGAGATGTGATGAGTTTAAATTTGGTTTAAATTAGCTCAAGAGCATAGAGGGGCATCAATGGATAAGGGGAAAGCTAAAGTCACGGAATAGACAACCCCAAAATTGTCCAGAAAGATACGAGGTAAGTTTTAAGTAGTGAAGCCTAGTATATGAATTGATTAAACATGATATACATATTTATATGTACATGTGGTTAATGAATTGAGGCCTATTAACATTGTTTGATTATGAGTGATGCAAAGTAAGTTTTGAATATGGAAAATAGCCGAAAGTTCCTTAGAAATATAAGCTATGATAATTGATTTGATATGTGATCTATGTATGTGCCTATAGACTGAATATTAAGTGAAATGTTACGTTATGTGATAATATGTAAATGAGGCAAACGAATTTCAATTGAGATAGATTTTGTGAAATGTATACTTGATGGGTACATATGCATAAAGGTTCAGTGAGCAAAATCTGGGCTAAGTCCCGAAGGGCATTCGTGCCAGTGTTATATCCGGGCTAATTCCCGAAGGGCATTTGTGCCAGTGTTATATCTGGGCTAATTCCTGAAGGGCATTCGTGCCAGTGTTATATTCGGGCTAAGTCCCGAAGGGCCTTAATGCTAGTGTTATAACCGGGCTAAGCCCCGAAGGCATTCATGCTGGAAATACGTGATTTATGTCGTATAATCTCAAGCAAATGGGCTTACTACCCTAAGTTTGTCAGGTATGAACTTCATCTTATTGTGAAATTAATTCGTTTTAGATTATGAATTGATTAAGGTTACATGAAAGTCTATGACTTACTTATGATAAGTGAATTTCAATCCAAGTGGAATTGCATTAAGATGGATTTTTAGTGTATGAGCATATTAGATCAAAGTGTGAAGCTACATGAGTATGTGATTATGTGTATAAGCTTATGTTTAACGTTTTAATTGCAATGTATGCTTTCGGCCAAGGGAGATTTTTAAATGGATTCAATGAAACTATCTATGTGATATGAATTTATGTTTAAAAGAAGTGAAAATGTCATGTATGAAAGATAGTAGTATTTTAGTCATGGTTATATTCGGCCAAAGTAAAGAGGTTTAGCATTAATAGAACTATGCTTTAAATTCAAATGAATTCACTACTTAAAACTTACTAAGCAAAGAAATGCTTACTCTGTTGCCCTAAATTTTCTGTTTTATAGATCTCGTTCGTTAGCTACGGTTTTGGGAATCACAAGATTGAAGTCGTCCACACTATCAAAGCTCTTTCGGTACTTAGTAGCTAAACTTTAAGTATGGCATGTATAGGCTTGACTTTTGATGATAATTAAGTATCATTTTGATAATGTATATTTATATATATAGCCATGCAAAAATGGCTTGCTATGTTATCTTTTATTTGAATATGGATTTTAAGCTTGATAAATTTTGGTTGTAGATGAATGTGAAAGCTATGTGCATTCGGTTGTAAATGCTTGATATATATATATAGTGCATTTTGAGATTTATGTTAGGAAAGCATGTATGGGTTGAATGTGATCAAGAATGTTTAAATGTGGAAAGTTTGGAATAAGTGTGTGCATGCGGTAAGTATGTATGAATTGAATGGTGCATATTAGAAACTATAATTTTGAACTTGATAATATGGATATGAAGCATGAGTAGAACCGAATGGACTATAGGTTGCATAGATGATTTATTTCATGAGAACATTTGATACTTGGTTGATGATAATCGGCATTACCTATTTCAATAAATGACATGAATGAATGAGATGTTATCTTTTTAAATTGGGTAGTGAACTTTCGAATAGGTTAAAAAGGGAGATGTATAAGATGCATGAGAGTATGTTTGACAAGTACTTGAAATATCTTGTGAATTGATACTTCTTGAATGACATACATGTTTATGTACATGCACTTAGTTGTATTAAATTAGACGATTGTCATGAAATGCCTCATAACCCTCCGGTGATGGGTACGGGGTTAGGGGTTTTACAAGTTAGGCCGTGTGTCCTCTACATCTTAATTTCGAGAAATAGAATGCTCAGACTTAAGCACATGGATAAAGGCACGGGTGTGTGTCTCAGCCCTGTAAGGCACATGGCCTAGAACATGGATGTGTCTTTTGGCTGTGTTAATCCTACACCTATTTTTCGAAATTTTGAATTAACCATATGGCCTAGCACACAGGCATGTGACTTGGCCATGTGACATCAATTTGTTCATGAACTGCAAGTCAGAAAGTTACACAGGTTAAGGACACGGGCATGTGATTCCACACGACCTGACCACACGAGCGTGTTCCATACCACACGAGCGTGTGACTCTTAATAATGAGAAAATCTTTTTGGGGATTTTGCGAAAAATTCCCCGAGATCCCGATTTGGTCCTGAATCAATTCTAATGCCTATTTTGGCCCTCAAGGGCCCTACTGTATGACTAATCTCAGACAATGAATAGTGTTTGACTCAATTTATTTGAAAGTGTCTTATAAATTCCAGTAATGCCTCGAAACTCTATTTTGGCAAAAAATATGGGTTAGGGGTGTTACATTAGGAGTATGATTCGATGGACTGAAATGGTAATTAGACCATAATATGTTAGTGTGGACGGTTATGAGTTAGCAATTTGTTAAATGCGATGTTATAATTAAAGGTAAAATGGTAATTAAATTAATACATCATAAACAAAAGAAAAATAAGCTAGCCATCATCTTCATTAACTCTCTTCCACCAATTTTAGAAATGAAATAACACAAGTTTTTGGAGCTTTAAGGTTCGGCCATCACAATAGTATTGCATGTAACTGATTTTTCTACATGTTTCTTGTAATTTTATGTTTTTTAGATCATTGTAGTTTAATATAGCTAGCCCAAAAACTAATCAGTGAAACTGTTAAATGTTTAAGGACTTACCATGAATGAATTTTATGTGTTTGTGAAGTTAGTTGATAGAATTATGAGCTTGATGGCTACATAAGAACATTTTGTAAAGTAGTTTTAACTAGTTCTGATTTTAAGGATTTAATTGATATAATTTTCAAATTTGCATGGTTTAATTGCAAATATTCAATTGCCTAGGGGTTGTATATGGACCATAAATAATTTGACACTAATGTTTTTAGGTTAATTGTGAAAATTTTGCAAGTTTTGGCATAAGGACTAAATTGCATAAAAGGTAAAATTTTGGGTAAATTTGTAAAATAATAATAATATGGTTTATATGCATATGTTCAATTGTTTAAGTTTTTTTAAATATTTAATTGAATTAAAATTATTATTTAGATTCAGAAACGAATCAACTGGATAGTAATCGTAGAAAAGGAAAATTAGCAGAGTAAACATCAATGTTGTGTTCGTAGCCATTTTCGATTAGGTAAGTTCGTGAGTTGATTAAACTAATTAATTGATTTTCTTGTGATTTAATATCTATCTATATATATTGTGATTGAGTTGATTTGCTTGATAAATGGTAAGTGATGAAATAAACTAAGTTGTAATGTGAATTAAGCTAAAGGTTATGTTTGAAAACCAGAAACTATATAGACGAATTTTTGTGATGAAATAATGTGTATTTGATTAAATGATATAGATATGAAATGTAGCCTATGTGAACCTTGTGAATGCTTAGGATACAAATGACATGTCATTAGGGTTATTACCGTTTCGGGTGTTGGTCTTGGATGTCCTACTGATGACTAAGATCCTGCATTTATTGCGGACTCTTTGTAGCTCGTGTGAGTAGCATCATGTAGCCTAACATCCTGACCCACAGCTTGTGTGAGTAGACTCATTTCATAACTCGTGTGAGCATTTACCATCACAACCTGTATGAACATTCTCCCTCCTAGACTTTTAACTCGGCACTTCATAATTTAATCCAACCCAATACACGTCTTTTTCTATTTCCTTAAATAAATATTATTTACTAAATTAAATTTTCAATTAAATAATTTTCTCAACCCAATTCTAGTTCTATTAAAATTTTGACAACTTTACATTAAAAGAATTTATGAGAAAATATATTTAATTTTTCTACATTCAACATATTCAAAATGACCCATTAATTTAAATTTATTTTTGAACTTCAATTAATTAATTAATTAATAATTCAAAAAACCATAAATTAATTCTTGGGTCATTTCCATTACTCAGTGAGAAAACTAAATTCAATTCTAAATGTTACCCATTTCTTTAACTTTATCATTTCTATCTATTTATGTTGTAATACCTTGTTTTCCAGTAGTGTCAGAAATAGTGGTTTCAGGACCACAAATTCAACAAGTGAGTCCTTAAATATTATTACTTAATATTTACGAGTCAAATATTGTATTATATAGAATTTTGATTAGATAATTTTCGTTAATTGAACGAATAGTTAAGTGCAAGTGGGTTGTCCCTAAAGTCAAGTAATTTAAGAAAATAAGGTATAGGGACCACGTTTTTATAAGCTGAGCCCGTTATGGAGTTGTTATATAGGTGTATTAAATTTTGGTTCTGAAATTTTAACATTTGGATAATTAATTAATGAGAAAGGACTAAATCATAAAAGACGTAAAATTTAATTACTCTTGAATTTTAATGATTAAATGGCTTAATTAATGTAAGTGGAAGGACATATAAGTAAATAATACCATTATGTGCATACAGTGGATGGCTAGTGATGGGTTTTCATTAATTTTACATGTTAATTATATTTTAATAATATTTATAATAATGAAAAGTAAAAAAGAAAATGAAAATGATAACAAAACATTGTTTTCATCTTTCCTCTTCAATTTTAGAAACCGAAACACCATGGATGAAAAATAAAAAGCTTCGGTCATCTTTTTTTACGTTGCATAGTATGTCATTTTTTACCTGTTTCTCATAAATGTTATGTTTTTGAGATCGTTACAACTAAGTCCAACTAACCTGGATCTCCGTTTTCAAAACTGTTAAAATTTATTAAAATTACCATTGATGATTTTTTGATGTTCTTGATATTAAATGGAAGATTTTGAAGCTCGATGATAGATTTGAACTAAATTTTAAAGTAATTTTGGTTAGTTTTAAGTTGAAGGACTAAATTGTTAAATTTGGCATGATTTTCTTGTCAAATTTTGGAATTAGAGGGCTGTTTTGGAATGTAATGAATTTGGTTCAATGGGTATAGGGATTAATTGTGAAAATAAGGTTGTTTTAATTTTAGGGACCAAATTGAACAATTGTAAAATTTTAGGACAATCGTGTAAAATATCAATAAAGAAGTTATATGCATTAAATTGGACTTTATAATGTATTTGGGACTAATAATTGAAATAAAAATTATTGTATAGATCAATAACTGGTAGATAATTGCAGAAAAGAGAAAATTACTTATTAATCCTTGATATTGTCATCTTTGCAATTCAACCCTGGTAAGTTCATATGGTTTAATTAGGTATAAATTGTAATATTATATTGATATCTAAGTTGTGGTATGTTAATAAATATATATATGATTTGAATTCCTATAAATTGGTACAAGGTGAGAAAATGAATTGAATTGTAAAATGTTATATGATTATCTGTATTGAGCCCAGATGAGCATAGGATAAGGTACAATTGGCATATCAATAGGTTATTTTGTGCGCGGTATGGGGCTGGCTTGCGGTGAGATAATGACTTTTGATTTATTACTTTCCACTAAATATACCAGCGTCCAGCATTTGTTACGGACTATTGTGTTATATTTACAGTGATTTTGGTGTGTTATCGAGGGCAAATGTTAGCCTACAGACTTGGCATTTGGTGCCTAGGTGTGTTTCTGGAGGGATGTTAGCCTATGGGCTAGGTATTTGGTGCCCATGTGTGTTCTCAGTTGGTCTAGCTCATTTGAGCACTCTAGCGTGTTTTGGATGGCGAATTGCGTATCCATATATGTTTATATCATTCATTACGCTACAAATTTTATGGTTAAATGCCATGATATTGACATATATTTGAATTTTAGTTATGATGCTTTGATGGTGAATTGTATAAGTGTTCATAGTTTCCAATAATATATCGTTACTTGATAATGGTTGAAATTGTATAAATGTGATGATTATATGACTCATATTTACGAAACTCACCTATTGAATTGTTATGGTTAACCGGGTTAAAGTTAATATTAACTAGTGATTTTGTTATTTACTAGAATTTGATTATGTGGTAAGTTATAATGTTTCAACCTGTGAACTTAATAAGCTCGTAAAAGCTTACTCGATTCATTTTCTTGTAGATGTCATTTTGTGGAATCGGGTGACCGGATCAACTTGAATTTCATTCTATCTAGCTATCTTTCAGTAGATCTTAATATGTTTACTTTTGGGATATGTGGCATGTAATATGTGTGTCTTTGAATACTTTCTGAATACTTTTTGCAAGTGATACATCATATACTTGTGTGATGTTGTTTAAGCTTGGTTTTAGCTTACTTGTATATATGTCTTTGGTTTTAGCTTGGAAAAGTCCATATATATGTTTTTGTTATTTTGTTTATGCTTTTTGAGAGTGAATAGGTTATGGTAGATTTGTATGTTAATGGTATGGATGAATTGGTAAGTTTGGTATGTGTTTAAGGTAAGGACTTGTGATCTATGATATGAATAAGCTTGGTGTATGAATTGTGGTGCCAATGAGGGCATATTGGTTAAGAAATTAGGTTGAATGATTTGGTATGTTTTAAGCTTGTTTGAATATGTTTTGAAGGCATGTGAATGATTGATTTTTGTTTGACTTGGCACCTAAGAAATAGGTAATGTTTTGGCTTGTTTAAAAGTCATTTTAGGTGCACAAAGCCTAGGATACGAGCTGTCATACGACCGTGTGTCTTATTGATTTTAAGTGCAGGTTTTTTTCCACACAATCTGGAGACATGGCCATGTGACCTTATTTTTGAACTGTACATGGTTTGGCCATACGGTCATGTTCTTGAGCCACACGGTCTAGGCTCTTTCACACAACCATGTGACCCATGTTTTCAAAATTTCCCATGTGTTTCTATTTTGCTTCAAATTAGTCCCTGAATGTTTTCTAATTATTTTAAGGTTCTGTAAGTACGATTTAAGGCCTGTTATCTTAGATACGCTATTATTAATGGTTTGTTATAAATTTTTGATAATTAAATTATTTTGTGAACTGTTATAAGATGCTTTTGTACTTGTTAATTATTGTAATATTCCATAACTCAACTCTGGCTACAAAGATGGGTTAGGGTTGTTACATATGTTCATTTGATTCAACATGCAATTCATTTCTAGTTTCATCGAGCTAGTAGTGGGGCCGATTGGACATACGTGATTAACGCTCAAATGATTTATAATTAAGTTCCAACTTTTTGCCTATTAATTATAAAATCATTTAGTCACAAAGTCATTCCACTATAGTATCATGATTGAGCTCTCCCTAATGGCATGCAATTACAAAAGCTACTCGATCAGTGCTCATCCAATGGCCTTGTCATAAGTGTGTTACCCTCATAAGTATCTTTAATCTCTTTGGGATAAATTTGTTCTCCCAATATAACCCTATTTTATCTCATAGTAACCATTACATCTTCCTTTATGAATAATCAATTACTATCATGTAGTAATTAAGTCATTCATCACAAAGACAAACAACCCTTGACCATGTTTAGTTTTCATCTATCATGTAATGTCAATGAGAGGATATCATTTACCTACATCTTGGGCTATAAATTTTACTATTGTGAATTATGCTACATACTACAGAAGTCATATACCCAACATACTAGCTTTCGATTCCTTATCTATTCAAACTCAGGCTTTTACTTACATCAAAGTGTACGAGTCACGCATACATAGTTCGTTATCCATTTAGGATTAAGGTATGCCACACTGTGAACGTCACAAGTGAATAAATCCATAAACTGATTCAAGATCTATTATTCTTGGGTCTAGTCCAATGCACTGCCAGTCCAAGTCAGTCACATCTATGTCTCTATCTTCTAGGAGTCATCTACTCTGATGCCCAAAACAAAGCATCTCCTCAATTGAACTTGATATACGACATATTAGACTTTCAATTAGTTTGCTCATTTCTGATTAGACTAAGGATATGTTTAGGTTTGTCTACTAATATAAGTTGTCTTTCTGTATTACCATTCGACCATATAATACCGCTTAGTATTAGTTAAACATTAGACAACTAGTGAGCTAATATTTATTTCTATTTTGCTTTACATGTGAAAGCCGCGTAAGGATAATATACAAATGTTATTAATGTAATTCATGAATAATTTTATTAACCAATTTGTCTGAAAAATTACATGTGTATAAACGAATATACTATACTAGGGCACCAGATCCAATAGTATGACGGGTGTAGAGTGTAACACCCCTAGACCCGGTCCCATCGCAGGAGGGTCGAGAGGCATCACCAGACTATTCTCTTTGAAGAGCCGCATGATAATAAAAGAAAATCCTTTACTAAACCTATCGATATAATTGGCAAAAGGTGCGCAAAAGCTCATCAACCGAACACAACTAAACCAATTTATCGCATTCAAAACAATGTACGAAAAGAACTCATCCCTAATCACTTTCATCACTTTTACTTCATATAATTCCATATTAGAAGTATGACATACTTCAAGACCAGTTTCCAAACATGCATTCACAACCATTCGTGTATAACATAGTCGAATTATTACTATAACTATCAAAGTGAAAATCTTAAGAGAGCCATTTTCGCATGGCCTAATTTAGTTACAAAATTCAAAAGGTGTTTGCATGACCGCCAAAGCTAAACCTATACATGCCATTTCTAGACTAGGTTACCCGTACCGAAAGATAAATAATGGTGTAGATGACTTCAATTCCGAAATTCCCGAGACCGTAGCTTTCGATCAAGAATCTACAAAATGGAGAGCAGGGACAACAGAGTAAGCAAATACTTGCTTAGTAAGTACTTAAGTAACTTAATCAAAATAAATGAAGGGCATAGTATTATCAACTCATGATTAACCTTCTTTGGCCGAATATGCTCATACCCATATTACTAACTCACTCACAAGTTTTCACAAAAAGAAGCTCGAATGCATTCAACAAGTTATTCACTAAAAAAAAAATCGAGTAGTTCAGATTTCTTCTTTGCAAAGCAATCGAGTATAAAATTACACACCTCAACATCAAATTTCGTATACATACCCACGATATCAAATAATAGTTCACAAATCCTTACCGACTCAACTAAACGAATTCAATGACCGGCTAAATCATTACAAGCATAAAATGCATACCTGCCTTCCTTACATACAGTGGCGCATATGTTTTGTTAAGGCATACTATTTATATAATTATTCATACGTGAGCTTATACATTTAACCCATATCTGATTTCCACCACGAATGGACTTCAAGGCCAAATCCGGATCTTATCACTGACTTTAAGCCCGTCGAGACTAAGCTCAGCTTAAACTCTGGCTCGAAAGCCCTTCGAGACTAAGCTCGGCTTTAACTTTGGCTCGGAAGCCCTTCGAGACTAAGCTCGGCTTTAACTCTGGCTCGAAAGCCCTTCGAGACTAAGCTCGGCTTTAACTCTGGCTCGAAAGCCCTTCGAGACTAAGCTCGGCTTTAACTCTGGCTCGAAAGCCCTTCGAGACTAAGCTCGGCTTTAACTCTGGCTCGAAAGCCCCTTCGAGACTAAGCTCGGCTTTAACTCTGAAATTTCTACTTACATATATCGGCATACATATCATATTATCTTTCAATAACATTTCAAATACAGAAACACAAGTTTCGTCATACCACCAAACTTATTTCATACGGCTTATTTATTTGTAAGCAAGGAACACAAATTCATATTCAAATACATTAAGATTCCACTTTAGTATTCGGTATCTCATATTTACTCATGCTCTCATTTCCAAAATTTTGCATTTAGACACATCCTTTGCCATTTGCATTCGCATAATATGCATATATAAATATTATAATTTCACTTTATCATATTTAAGTATTTGTTACTCAAGAACTTACCTCGTATCTTTCTGAATAATTATGGGTTGGCTATTCCGTCACCTTCGCTTTTCCCTTATCCGATGTTGTCCCTCTAGGCTCTTGAGCTAAATTTAAACAATTTGAGTGTATCAACTTTCATATACTTCACTTAATCAAAGCAAGAAGTACAAAGTATCCCCTCTATGTTCCACATACACATTCGGCCATATATATTTATATATATATATATATACATTCAACCCAATATGGCATACACACAATACTTTCCTTTCACATATGTTCGGCCAAATACCATTATGTTACAAATCATGTCTAGCTTAGATTAGATTAAAATATACATATTCTTTTAGATCAACTTATCATTCATGATATAATAATTATCCAAGGCCAAAGTCACTAAATCCATAAATATCAACTCACTCAATTTATCACAGATTAAGCAAATAACCTATTTTCGCATTTGCAAATACATGAGTATCTCGCATACTCCCTAAAATATCATATTTGATCATGACTACACATACATTAACATTCAACCCTTCTCAAAGTATACACATAATCACATTAAGTAAATTTTATCATCAATCATATTCGGTCACTATACTTTAATTCATCAAAATTAACAAGTCCAAAACTCATTCCCATTTTAGCTTCATTTAATAGCATTAAAGCATTATTGATTTTACCCAAATTGCACAAGACCGTACCTTACATAGGTTTACTTTCTTCTTTAACGAAAATACTAAGCTCTATACTAAATTTACATCGGTACATATCAATAAAATCACTCAACTCCATTCTTTCATGCTCAATGATCATAGCCGCATGCTTCATTCAATTGAAATATTAGGAATGCACTCATTTAGATAACCAAATATCATAAGATCTTTGCATTCATTAATATACGAAAACTCTTAGCTTCAAACTTAAATTCACGATCATAGAACCCCATTTAACACAACCAATGCTCCACCTCTATGCCTTTTTATGCAATTGCCGAATTGCCCATTTCATGAAAGCATGTCATACATGGTTCAATTTCGAGATTTCAATTCAAAGTCTTAAAATTTCATGGTTTCTACCATCATAGAGTCTACTTAACCATCAATCAAATTCTTAGCATGAACTTCAACCATCTTCTACATTTCTTAGCTATAACCGAATGCCAATATACATCAAAATCAAAAATTTACATATGGGCTGTATTAAGGACCCACTAGTCAGCCACATTTCAAACTTTCTAAAGGAATTATCAAGAAACATACCTAAATTTTTTTGCAATAGAGTAGCCGAATGCCCAAACCTCTCTTCTCTTCTACTTTCTTTAAGTTCGGCAATGGGGGAAAGAGAAATGAGCATTCACTTGGTATTATCACTTTTTCTTTTCTATTTTCTATTTTCTTTCTTTTATTTAATACATTATAATATAACTCATTATGAAACAACTTATAAAATATTATTTATGCATCATTATTACCGTCCACTAAAGTGGATTTGGGTAAATTGACATGCAAATCCACTTTCATGGTAATTCATACTATTTAGACACTATGATTTTTGCACATCACATTCTTAAAGTTTAACAATTAAGCCCTTTTTAAGAAATTAATCACTTTAAAGATCAAATTTCCACACAAATTTTATAACACATATCAAAACTCATATCAACTACGCAACTCACATCACCAACTAAAATTTTTGACTCGGTTTAGCAGTCCCGAAACCGCTTCCCGACTAAGGTCGAACTAGGGCTGTCACATAGAGATTTGTAGAATCACCTAGCATACTACACAAACTACATGAGCATTTTGGATACTTTAAATGATAATAAGTGTAGAGCATTTTCTATGACCCATAAAAACTCAACATAGGTTTGGTATTCGACACTCCCATAACACTCTTCCTTAAATTTTAAGCAGTTGGTAGACTTATTCATAAGCAAGTTTCAAGCCAATAAGAGCCTTCAATAGCCTTGAACATATTTAATGTTGATTAAACAACAAAAAGATGAATCCTAAAGAGATTTCGCCAAGAGATTTAATGTTAGAACGATGATCACCAAAGATGTATTGGATGATTTTGCAAGTTAAGTCTTCATATTAGGTACTAATCATCAATTTTTGAAATATAATTTGGTCAGCAAGCCACCTTCTAAGCTATCCTCTCTTTTAAGAATTAACAAATTAATTTAAACCATTTTTAACAATTTTTTAACTTTGACCTTTCCAAAATTTTATAATAATAAATCTATCCTCCAAGATAAAATTCTTAACTTCTCTCTGAATATATGAATCTAAATAAAAATAATACTCAAAATTTTAAAGATAGATTTTTAATTTAGGAATGTATTTAGACATCACAGAGTAATTAGATGAAAGTGTAATTATTAAGGTAGAATTAGAAGAAATTTTAATTCCCTATATATGTTTTGTTTTACAAAGTGTAATCACTCGTAACTTTCTATATCATATTCGGTAATATAAATTGGGATAAAATATGCTTCAATCCTTATACTCGTTGTACATTTGGAATTTAGTCCTATACTTTTATTTCAAGGAATTTAGTGTTTATATTTAAAAAGGCAAATCCAGTTGTTTACATTGTTAAAACTATTCTGTTAAACTTAGGTTTATTGCAATGTTATTTTTTTATTACATGATTATCAATTGAATATTTTTTTATTTCAAAATGTCACACTATTAAATTTAATATAATAGAAGAATTTTAACAATTTTAATAATTGGACCTGAATTTTGGAAACTGAATAGTATAGGAACTAAATTTCTAAAAATAAAAATAAAAAAAACTAAATTTCAAATGTATAAAAAGTAAAGGTACTTGGAGCATATTTTAAGCACAAATAATTTCCCATGAACCCTACGCTACGTTAATGAATGTTTACGCGTGGTTGACTGCAAAGAGTCTTCTGACCAAAACAAAAAGCCGAAGAAAAACGAAGCTACCGAGTAAATGCAAATGCAAAATGTAGTCGTTCATGGAAAACGAAATGTCTCAAATCTCACGACTTCACATGAAATTTGTGGAAAAAATAACAAGAATTTTAAAAAACGCAAAGCCAAACTTCAAACTCACACCATAAGTGGAGAAGGATAGGTAGACGACAAAAAGTAAGTGTTAAAGCTTTTCTCATAATCTCAAATGGGCATCAATCTTTCGTACCTCGCTTGATTTTCCTCTGTTTTCCACAATGCCTGCTTTAGATCTACCTCCACCAGGATCAGCATGTAAGTGTCAGGGAAGAGAAAACAAATCCGGCCCCTGTAATCAACCTTGTGGAAACAACCATAAGCCGCTGCCAAGGCCTACGCCACAAGGAACTCCGGTACTAGATCCTAGTCAGAAGCATGATGAGCAAAGCTTGTTGGTTACTGGCTTCACGGTAGTGGCAAGCATGCTAAGTTCCGCTCTTCTTCTATGTATTTTCTTTGCACTTGTTAGATTGTATTATAACAAGAGGGCAAATCATTCAAGGAGAAGAAGTTTGCCCGTTGTTTTTTTCGGTACTCAAGATGATTTTTTCCTTGATGAAGATCAAATACCACAAGTAGATAACCCCATATGGTACATCAATACTGTTGGTCTCCAACAGTCTGTCATTGATTCCATCACAGTTTTCAAATATAAAAAACATGATGGGTTGATTGAAGGGACCGAGTGTTCTGTTTGCTTGAACGAGTTCCAAGAAAATGAAAGCCTCAGGCTTTTGCCTAAGTGCAGCCATGGTTTTCACCTTCCTTGTATAGACACTTGGTTACGGTCACATCAAAACTGCCCATTGTGTCGCGCCCCTGTTGTTTCCGAAACCATGATTGCTCAAACCAGTGAACCGGGGCCTAATTCCATTGATTTAGGTTCGAGAAATGAAACCCTGGTAGAAAACGATGTCGGTGAAGGTGGAACCAGTGAAGAAATGAGAACCTGTCGGATTGAAAATGAAGACAATTGGGAAAATTCTAGGAAAATTTTGGGTCATTCTGATTCAAATACCTTAACCGATATAGACGGGATTGAAGAAGAGATTCAAGCAACGAGGAGGTCAGTTTCATTGGATTTATCTTCTCCCATGGAAATAGCTGGTGAAGCAACTGCGAAGCATAAACATCGTGGAAGTTTAGACACTGAATTACAAAAGTGTTCAACGGGAAAGATTGCTGTGAAGCGAAGCAGAGGAGGTTCAAGCATATGCAAGCTGATGAAAAGCTCTTCAATAGGGAGATCTTTAACCAAGGGGCCAGTTTCCATGAAAAGATCTTTCTCATCTGGTGGAATATTCTTATTATCCAAAAGAACTAAAGGCCAAGGTTCGATCCTTCCCTTGTGAATTGAAGCTCAGATAACAGCGGATTATAGAAGTAAATGGATCATCGAAGTTTACTTGCGGTATGGTGCTTCGCTATAATCATGGTAGTAAAATATGCTGCTATTAATTTTGAGTAATATATAACATATAATTTCGTTAGATGTTTCTTTTTCTACTTTTCTTGTATTGAATAAATAAATTTCCCCGTGGTAGACTATACACTCCCAAATTAATATAAAAAAGGTGAATGTATTTGCGTTATACGTGTATGGTACTCATATATGTTTACAAGCTTCCATAGAGTCGGACTCGGACTCGGACCTAAATGACAAATAAGTCTACTTGCCTAGGCTTAACCGGTTCGGTTTATAAGCTTGTTTTATCTTTTCTTTTGAGTTAATTGCACCATAAGTCCCTAAAGTTTGGCCTAAATTTTAAATTGATTTGTAAACTTCAATATGATTTTTAAATATGCTCGACAAAATATTTAACACCTAAACTAAAGGCTATGCTAGCAAAAAAAAGTTCTTAATTGATATGGTTTTGATAATTTAAGGATTCAATTATAATATTTTAAATTTTAAAACTAATTTAAAACTTGACGTTTGGTATAATTAACTTTATTTCACCTTACAAATTTTGGGAAGAGGATGAGTTACATACTATGACTGTTGATAGTTATTTACTTTTTGATATATATTAAAATATCAAAAAGAAATGGGTAAACTATACAAATAGTCATCCAACTATTAAAAATTTTCATTTTAAGCACCCACAATAAAAACTTTGCAATTTAAGCACTCATATTACATAGTTCGGTCATTTTGGTCACTCCGTACGGTAAGATGATGTGGCAGTTAAACAATCGGCATAATAACAAATTTAGTCCTTAACTTTTACATATTATATCAATTTAGTCATAATTTTTAAAAAATTAACCCTTAAAATTTACAAATGATCTCAATTTGATCCTAATTCTAAAAAATTCAAATATGTATATAAAAATACATAAATATTTTTAAATATATAATAATAAATTTAAATTTTATAATTATATTCATATTAATATTAAATAAATATAATTTTGTGTTGAAACGATTAATGACATAGTGGATGAGGTGATGAGGATGATTGGGATTTGATGTTATCGTACTTAAGCGGGTTTTTGTTAATACGATGGTGACAAGCTTTGAGAACAATGAAAACGTTGAAGATGTTATAAAAGAAGGATGATGAAAACTTCTAAAGGTATTTGAGAGGATTGCAGCATGGAGAGAGAATTTGGTGTTCGGATTCAGAGGAGCATGGATACCAAATTGCATGAATGAAATACTAGGAAGCACAGACACGGCTCATCCCTCCTCATACAGGTGTTGTACATGTGTTCGACACGGACACTCGTCGGACACACCCGGATACATATGGGACACGCCAAAATATGTTCAAAAAAATTCAGACATGGTGACAATGGATAGAGGTGCTAGATTGAAAAACGCCAGTTGAGAGTGAAAGGAGAAACAAAGCTTTAGATTTTCTTTCCCTTGTTTCTTTCCTTGAAATGAATGAAAGGATGAAAGTAAGGCTGAAAGTTTTAGGGTTTTCTTAAAGGAGATGAAAGTTTTTTTTCCTCAGACAAATTTGAAGCAGTCTGAAGTCTGTCTTAGTTATTTGTAATTAATTTAAAATATTGAGCTGAATTGCCTTTTTGGTTTATTATTGTGGGTAACCCAATGTCTGTTTTGAGCTATTTGTAAATTGATTTAAAATATTGGGCTGGATATTATTTAAACATAAAAAATATATAAAAATATTTTAAAAAAATTATTGCTATATCTTGCCGTATCCGTGTCTCATTTTTTTAAAATTACCATATTGCTGTGTCGATATCGTCTTGTACCCATGTTGCATGTCCGTGTCCATACTAATATTGTTTTAGGGCAAGATACATTTTACCTGAGTCAATAGAGACACTATGGAGATGAAATCCTTCGATCTTGGTAACATTTTTGTATTAATTGATTATCGAAAGGGAATTGATGAAGTGGTGGAATTACAAGTGGTAGATATGATTCATTAGGTTAAATGTGCAGGTTGAATAGATTATTGTACCAAGAGAAATGTGTCATTGTAGAGAAAAATTGAGGTTTCTTATTGACGAGTATGAGCCATTGTCTTTCTCTAATGGCTATATATTTTATTTAGTTGGTAAGGAAGAAGAATAGATTATTATTATTGTAGATAAAGACGATGAGGTGGGTTTGACGAGGAGGAATTTGTGAACACAACCGCTATGGAAGGTCGGTTCACATAAGGGCAGAAATAGGGTCCAAATTCAAAGGATTCGGCGAAGAATTTGGAGCCTCCAGAGTCGGGTGGGCTTGTTTGCAGCCCGAATTTTGTTAAAGGGCCTGGAGAGTGAGTCAGTACGGCATTGATGATGACATATAGTTGCCCGAATTTACGAAGAGAACTGTATGCTGAACCATAGGGTGGAAACGGTGCTTATTGATGAGTCAAGGAAACAATTGATCAACAAAAATTAATATCTGTTTGCCCAGATGAGAATTTAATGATGTGATGTCAGATTCCAAAGGACAAGCAGCTGATTTAGTGTCTATACGGGATAAGTTCTAATTACAGAGGGCGATTGATGTAGTAGAAGAGATCATCATGTGCTTTTCAACTAATTTAAGTGCGTAAAATTACTTCTGAAAATGTTTAAAAAAAATTGGTTTAAAATTTAAGAAGGTGTTTGATATCATGAAAAATTATCATGTTTTAAAGTTTAAAGAAGTTAATTGGTTGGAATATGATTTGAACGTTTGGTATGAAAATTTTAACTTATTTTCTTTGAAATGTAATATTCTCATGAGAATTACTTTTCCACAAGCAATGACATCCCATTCTAGCAAAGCTAACATGAAAATTCTTGTATTAAAAATGAAAAATATGGTAGTTAGTAAAAAATTGTCATACATCTAAACAATTGCAAACCATATAAGTAATATATGAATATACTTGAACTTATACCTACAATGTAAAGAGAAAAAAAATTAAAAATTGTACATCTTCACAATCTTGAGTTAATATGCAAATTGTTTTTTTTTTTTTTAATGTATTCATATAATGGATTAGATTAAAATGTAAGAAAAATCATATATTGTGGATTGATTCAAATAATTGTTAATAATAAAGATTATTCAAATGTATTATTTTAAATATTTAATTCAAATATTTATTAATAATAATAAATATTAAAATACATTAATATTATTTTTATTTAATAAGGATAATTATGTAAAGTGCCCCTGCATACATTCCCAGGAAAGCGGTAGTGTACCAAACTTTCTTAGGATTTTATTGAGAACTTACCACGTTGTAAAGTAATTTTCTCAGCAATGACATATATACATCCGTGATAATTTCATTAGAATCTTAAAATGAGAAAGCATCAAATGCCCCCTAAGTGTTTAGTATTGCTCTTAAAAGGTGTTTTTGAGAAAGAAAATGTCAAATTTAAACATAATATGGTAAAGTAAAAACACACACATTTAAATAATGTTTAAATTTGTTAATATTGTTATAAAATAAAAGATAGAATAAATAACAAAGAGAATGGAAGAGCAAAGAGAGAAAATAATTTATTGATCAATCAAAATATTTACAAAGCTTCTTCAAAGTGTCTATTTAAAGGTACAAGAAGTATAAATGAAGTAGAGATCTACTTCTAATGACTATTAGAATTTAAAGTTCATCAAAACTTATCTTGATCTTGATGTTCATCACTTAATAAGATATTCATAATACTCCCACTTAGATGTCCATTGATAGATAATGCGTCTCGTTAAAACCATACTAAGAAAAAAAACCCTGTGGGAAAAAAATTCCTAGTAAAGGAATAAGAGTACACATATCTATAATACGCATAATGTAACACCCTTAACCTATACCCGTCGCTGGAACAAGGTTATGGAGCATTACTGGAATATACAAATCAAATACAGACAATCCATATTATTTAACATTCATGGCAGAAATTATTCATAAAGTCCCTTATATGAGTCCTCGAGACCCAAAATATACATTAGAAACAAGTCAGACTAAACCGGGTACTCAGAGAATTATTCACGAAATTTCAAAATTTTTCCTAGATGCAGGGTACACACGCCCGTGTGGTCAAGCCATGTTGGCATTCAAAATGGGGCACACACCTATATCCCAGCCCGTGTCTATACTCGTGTAATTCTCTAACTTGTGTCAAATGGCCAAGTTACACGCATGTGTGCTAGGCCGTGTGTAGGTGCATGGATCACATGGCCAAGCCACACGCTCGTATGCAGGCCATGTGAAAAAAGTTGAGCATTCTATTTCAAATTTTTTAGATGCAGGAGACACACGACTATGTGCTAGGCCGTGTGTCACATACGGTTGAGACACATGCTTGTGTCTCTACTTGTGTGGACAAAATAAGGCTATTTCCTAGCCATACTTCTCACCCAAATTTGTCTTTCTCCTACATCAACACTTAAACACATTCTCAATCCAATATAAAACATTTGCATCAAGCTATATCCAAGTCTTATGTATATCATAATACCTCATATATCCAAGTATCCAATATTACCTAACTGACCATATAAACCTATATGCATATTTCTTCAATCATACTATCTCAACCACATTAAACACAACAAACATACTAGGCCACCATACATATAAATATCAAAATCTGTTCAATTACAAGTCATACCCAAATGGCTAATTTCAACCAAACACATACATATCATCCATGAACACTTTTAGCCTATACATGCCATTATAACCAAGATATAATTGCTATATATACCGAAATGAGTTGATGGATAGTGTGATGATATCTCCACCAAGCCTCCGACCCAACAAGCTTTTGAAGTACTATAATATAGAGGAAATAAAATAGAGTAAGCAGTTAATGCTTAGTAAGTTCGTATAACATGAAATTTAACTTACCATTATTTCACATATAAGGTAAGCTAATTAAACATGTTCAAACCAATGTAACCAATTTCCTATACACATATCCTTATCAAGCATGTTAGTCATGTAATTCATATAAATACCAAGAAAAATGAATGAGCTCATTAATATTCAATTTCTACATACATGGATTATTACTTCTGGTGTCCATGAACATGTACATATCATATCTTTGTACTTCGAATATTTCTCATAGTAATTCATCTTGAATTCATTTCATCTCATATTAGAACTTTATCCATTGAATTGTTTAAAATATTGATGGATACAATGGTAGTACACATGAAGTGTATGAATATGAAATCTGTCAATTCATATTTGGGGGTGCTCATTAGAGCACATAATCGGGAAGCCCTCTCTCGAGCCATATAACAGGAAGCTCATGTGAGCCATGTAACCAGGAGCTTATTCGAGCTATGTAAGGGGAAGCTCAAAAGAGCCATAATCAGAAAGCTCATGCGAGCCATTAACGAGTAGCTTCGAAGAGCCATTAATCGGGAAGCTCTAATAGCCATTAATCAAGAAGCCCACAAAGATCCTTTAATCGGGAAGCTCACGAAGAGCCATATAACGGGACGCTCATAAGAGCTGTGGTGTGTCTACAACACATACAGAGTCATAACCAAATTGGGATGCTCCGAAGAGCTATTAACGGGAAGCTTGCAAGAACCATATAACGAGAAGTTCAGGAGGGCCATATATCAAGATGCTCATGAGAGCTAATAATAAGACGCTCTTTCAAGCTATGGTGTGTCTGCAACATATGCAGGATCACAACCAATACAGGAACCCTGTATCTATCGAATTTCATTTATTCAAACGTAACTTAATACTTGTTGGTCATTGTCGGATATATGATTAATTTCATATACATGGCAATAATACAATCACATACACAATATTCAATTCAAACATATAAATATATACTTTGGTTACACGAACTTACCTCGACAAGTGTTCGTGTATTTATAATATACTAATCTGATACCTTCTGTTTTCCTTGTTCTAATTCTGTATTTGATCTATTCGGATCTATACAAATGAATTTAACATCAATTTAATACAATTCATATTCAATTCAATCCAATTCAAATCTTAGGTGAAATTACCATTTTACCCCTATACTTTTAATTAATGACGAATTCGTCTCTAGGCTTGGAAAATGAAATTCATGCAATATAATCCTTATTCCAAGCTTAACTGATTTTCATATATCGTAATAGCAGCCTATGTATTTTACAAAAATTTAGAATTTTTTTCATAAATTTTATTTCTTTTCAATTTAGTCCCAAAATCATGTTTTTATCAAAATTTCCTTGAACAAAAGTTGTTTATCTATCAACAACCTTTCATTTTCTACCATAAAACTTCATAATTCATACATACTCATCCATGGAAAAACTTTAATACTTTGATAACTTCATAAATTAATCCCCAAGATAGCTGAATTAAGTTATTACGATCTTGGAAATAGAAAAATTACTAAAAACAGGACAAGATTACTTACCCAATTAAGCCAAGTAAGCTTGCTTGAGTTCTCTTCTCTTAGCTAGGGTTTCCATGAAATTTTTTTTGGGAAAGATGATGAAAATGATGATATTTTATGTTATTTTATAATTTATCATCTTTTCATCTTTTTCCTTTCCAATTTCATCCTTTTCTTTATTTAATTTTCCATGGATAACTAAGCTTACTTATCTACTAACCCTTCTTAATGGTGTATTTGCCATATAAGGACCTAAAATTTTAAATTATATAGCTATTTGATCCTTTTAGCTACTAGAATCCAACTTTTGCACTTTGTGCAATTTGGTCCTTTCCACTAAATTAAACATGAATTCAATAAAATATATGTAACACCCCTAACCTGTATCCGTCGCCAGAGTAGAGGTACGAGGCATTACTAGACTTATAACACAATTCAACATTCCTTTCTCATACATTTTTCATTCATAAACATACATCATTCATATACAATCACATTGTCCCTAAAATGAGCCTACGAGGCCCAAAACATGTAATAGAAGTGATTCGAGACTAAAATGATAACTCAAAATAACTTTGGGAAACTTAGAAATTTTTTCTCAAAACAGAGGACACACCCCCATATGCCCAGGCTGTGTGTCTCACACGATTACAAGACACGCCCGTTGTAACACCCCTAACCTGTATCTGTCACCAAAATAGGGTTTCGAGGCATTACCGGATTTTACAGGACACTTGAAAATAAAACGAGTCAAACACTATTCATTTTTCAAGATTAGTCATAGCGTCCCTTAGTAGGGCTCTCAAGGCCCAAAACATGCATTAGAATCGATTCAAGACCAAATCAGGATCTCGAGGAATTTTTTACAAAATCCCAAAAAAAAATTTTTCACTATTAAGTGCCACACGCCCATGTGGTATGGGACACACCCGTGTGGTCAGGCCATGTGGAATCACACACCTGTGTCCTTAACCCGTATAACTCTATGACTTGCAACTCCTGAACAATTTGATGTCACACGACCAAGTCACACGCCAGTGTTGTAAAACCTCTAACCCATATCCATCGCTGGAATAGGGTTACGAGATATTACCGATCTATCACATCATAAAAACATACATTTCTCATACATTAAGAAATTTCAAATAAACACTAATCATCAATAATCACATTGTCCCTTACAAGGGCCTAGAGGCCTTAAACATGCTTTAGAAGTGGTTCGAGACTAAATTGATAGCATATGAAAAATTTGGAAAACTTAGAAATTTTTCAAGAAATCAAGGGTCACACGCCCTTGTGAACAAGCCGCGTGCCTCACACAGCCACCAGACACGCCCGTGTCATAAGCCATGTAGAAACAGGGCATACATATTGACTTACATCACACGACTGACCACACGTCCGTGTATCAGGCTGCATAGAAACTGGAGGGTATACTAACATGGGTCCCACGGCCAACCACACGCTCATGTGCCAACTCGTGTGCCCATTCGAAAAGGCCACAAACGCCTATGTGCCAGGGCTATATGACACATACGGTCGAGTCACATGCCCGTGTGCTCAACTGTGTGGACGAAAATAGGCTATTTGTAAGCCACATTTCTCACCTACATTATGCATACCTACAACAAGTCAAATGTAACACCCTCTACCTGTGTTCAATACTGGAACAGGATACGAGAATTACCAAAATAGCATACATGTAACCATAATAAATTGAGACATAAAATGATTATCTAAATTAAAACCCTACAACTATTCATTCATCCTCTATACATTAAATTCATATATATCGTAAACTTGTAATTTATCTAATATTAAACCACATCGATAACATAATATAAGTGATATATCAAATATTAGAAATCAACATTTCAAGTAATATTACTACAATATACAACAACATACTAAAGCCTTCTATCCATGCCATAGTTTTACAATATGTTTACAAAATACCAAAAGGTAGGATGGATAGTGTTGGTGAGCTTCCGACAACTTTTCCGAGTCACGAACAAACTCCATTACACTATAAAATAAGACAAGAAAGAAAAGGAAACAAAGTAAGCTTATAGATTAGTAAGTAATATGTAAATAATAAAAATAATAAACTATTAATGGCATTTATAAGTCCTAAAATATGTTTCCACAATTATACAACCTTAATCTCACATGAAATTACCATTTACTAAAATTCAGTACAAGTTGTCCATTTGAGTCCCAGTCACTAAATTATTTTTATCTAGAGCTATGGAGCTTCGAATTAAGATTTGTAAATTTTTCCAAAAACTAGACTCATATTTCTTCTTACGCTAAAAATTTCAGAATTTTTGGTTGAGGCAATTAATATAGTTTATTCATTAAATCTTCCCCTATATTGTTACTCGACAGTCCTGACCACTCTTCACTAACATTATGATTTCTCTTTATAAAAAATTCAAAACATGTTCTTGTTTGTTTCTTCAAAAAATAGACTCAATAAGGAATCTAACCATATAAATTATATTTCATAACTATATTTTTACAAATTTTAATAATTTTTCTAAATTAGAATAGGGGATCACAAAATCAATCTAAACTAGTCTTACAAAAATTTAAATAACTCAAAATATAAAATTCTTTTACTTGCCCTATTTCTTTTATATGAAAATAGACTCAATAAGCTTTAATTAAATATCCATTCAACCTCTAATTCGATGTTTACTATTTTTGGTGATTTTTCAAAATCACCCCATTGCTGCTACCATAAACTGTTTTATTTCTGATTTCACATTTTCATCAATTTTCTCATATCCATTTTTCAATAATGCTTGTCCACATCAAACATACCGAAGTTTGATCATTTATCGAACACATTACTCATATGCTTATATACACATATATCTACACTTAATCTTTACATAATCACACTCATTTTTCACTTGGCTACTTTCTCATTGAACACTTCGGAATAGAATGATAATAAATACTCGGTGGCTTGTACACAGCACTACTTTTGAAGCTAAAATTAATTGGTGCACATAGTAGCCTTCACTTAGTACTACACTTGTGACCAAAATCATTCCTTACACATAGTGGCTTGCTCCTAGTACCACATATATGATCGAAGCTATCGGGTACACATAGTAGCCTGTACATAGTACCACACATGCGACCTCAGCCATATGGTACACGTAGTAGCCTAGACTTAGTACTACACACGTGACCTAAGCCATCATGAACACATAGTAGCTTGCACATAATACTACACATGTGTTCTAATCCTGAATCATTCGTATCTTTTCTATTCCGAAGGTTTAACCGGGAAATCCCTCACTCTTCAACATTTTACCAATTCATCCATACTCAATTTCAATTCATCTCAATTTCAATTCATATTTTACCTCAAGTGAACATTCAATATGCAATCACATCTCATATAATAACAAAATATTATAACAAAAGTAAAAACAATATATTATTTACATACAAATTTACCTCGGTGCAAAATATAGAAATTTTGCAATTTAGGTCACAATCTTGTCCTTTCCCCAATCAAGGTCGACTCCACGTCTTTCTTGATCAAAAATAACACATTTAACTTATTTAATACTCACATTTATCAAAACAGTCATTAACTCTAACTTTGGCAAAATTATGATTTTGCCCCTAAACTTTTGCATATTTACACTTTTGCCCTAAAGCTCAGAAATTAAACTTTATCCCTAATTCTTATGTTTTAGAACATGCTGATCATTTATTTACCAACAGCAACATCAAATTCTCACTCTAACATATACTTATGAACATTAGGTATTTTTACCAATTATGTCGTTTTACTCGTTTTCACTTAAAACTGAGTAGCACAAGTTGTTTAACATAATTTCTAACTTCTTATTCTATCATAAAACATCAAAATAAACACATTACACCAATGGGTATTTTTCCAAATATGAACCCTAGACTAAATTATTGCTAGAATAAGCTAAATCAAATTACCGGGACTCCAAAAACATAAAGAACATTAAAAACGGGGCTTGGAGTCACTTACTATGAGCTTAAGAAGTTGAAGAAACCCTAGCTATGGTGACCCTTGGAGTTTTGGCCTACTTGAAGAAGATGGACAACATTTTGCATCTTTTTCCCTTTTTAATCTTTTAATTACCAAATGACTAAAATACCCTTCATTAAAACTTTGGTTATTTTTATCTATGTATGTCCATTTTTTGTCCATGAAAATCAAATGGTATAATTCCATTTAAGGACTTTTGCTTCAATTATGCTCTTCAATTTAATCCTTTCCTATCTAGAACTCATATTTATCAACTTTTTTCAAACAAGCCCTAATAGGCAAATTAGACATGTAGTTCAGAAAGTTTTCTATCGATACTCTAATACATGCATCTAATCACTCGGTAAATTATAAAAATTAATCAGAATAAATTTTTCTACTTCGGATTTTTGGTTTCAAAACCACTATTCCGATTAGGCCCAAAATCGGGCTGTCACAACTCTCCCCCCTTTTTGAGATTTTCGTCCCCGAAAATATTATCGTTAAAAAGGTTTGGGTACTGTTTTCTCATAGCTTCCTCCGGTTCCCATGTTGCCTCTTCTACTCCATGTTTTTGCCACAATACTTTTACTAACTTTATCTTTTTATTTCTGAGTTCCTTGGTCTCCTTTTCCAAAATCTTAACTGGTTGATCACTGTAACTCATATTTGGCTGAAATTTCACTTTTGTAGGAGAAATAACATGTGAAGGATCTGATCGATACTGTCGTAGCATAGATACATGAAAAACATTATGAATTCTATTGAGTTCCAGCAATAATGCCAATCGATAAGCAACCAATCCAATTCTTTCTATGATTTCATATGGTCCGATGAATCTTGGATTCAATTTACCTTTACGACCAAATCGGAAACTTTCTTCCAAGGTGATACTTTTAAAAATAATTTATTCCTGACCTGAAATTCAATCTCCTTCCGTTTAAGATTGGCGTATGATTTTTGACAGTCAGAAGCGGCTTTCAAACTTTCCCGAATCACTTTTGCTTTTTCTTCTGTTTCCCGGATCAAATCAACCCCATGTATTTTCTCTTCACTAAGCTCTGTCCAATATAACAGTGTTCTACATTTTCTACCATATAAAGCTTTATACTGAGCCATTTTATTTTTGGACTAATAGCTATTATTATAAGCAAATTCGATCAAAGTTAGATACCTCTCCCAATTAACTTCAAACTCTAGTATACAACATCGAAGCATATCTTCCAATACCTGAATTACACGCTCAGTTTGAGGATGAAATGCAGTGCTAAAATACGACTGAGTACCCAAGGCTTCTTGCAGTTTGTTCCAGAAACGAGATGTAAATCGGGGATCTTTATCTGATATGATGGAAATAGGCACTCCATATAGCCTGACAATCTCAGATATGTACAATTCAACCAATTTATCTAAAGAATAATCCATGAATACTAGAATAAAGTGCGCTGATTTTGTTAATCGATCAACAATCACCCAAATGACATCTTTCTTCCTTGGAGACAATGGTAACCCAGATACAAAATCCATAGTAATTCTTTCCCATTTCTGTTCTGGTATAGTGATTAGCTGAAGTAACCCCGAAGGTACCTGATGCTCAGCTTTAACCTGCTAACATATCAAACACTTTGATACAAATTCAGAGATACCACGTTTCATACCTGGCCACCAGTACATCTTTTTCAAATTGTTATTCATTTTATTACTCCCCGGATGTACAGACATGGTACCACTGTGAGCCTCGTGTAAAATCTTCTGTATGAGCTCTAAAATCTGATGTATGCATACCATGCCTCTGAATAATAAACAACCATCGATCCCTACTTGAAATTCAGAATCAATACTCGACTCACATTGAACCCGTTTAGTTTGTAACTTTTCATCATTTTTCTAAGCCTCACAGATCTACTGTATAAACACTGGTCTAGCTCTCATTTCAACTATAATTGAACCATCGTCAGACAAAGATAATCGAGTATTCATAGATCGTAAAGCAAATAAATATTTTCGGCTCAAAGCATCAGCTACAACATTAGCCTTGCTCGGATGGTAATCAATAATCAAATCATAATCTTTTATCAGTTCAAGCCACCTACGCTATCTCAAATTTAAATCTTTTTGTGTCATCAAATATATCAAGCTTTTATGATCAGTATAAATATCACATTTCTCACCGTACAAGTAATGCCGTCATATCTTCAATGCAAATACAATAGCAACTAATTCGAGATCATGTATCGGGTAATTTCTTTCATGTGGCTTAAGTTGTCTTCAAGCATAGGCTATTACCTTACTTCTTGCATCAAGACACAACCTAAACCATTTAATCATGCATCACTATAAATAATAAATTCTTTACCCAATTCAGGCTGTACCAACACAGGTGCTTTTGTCAATAATTCTTTCAATCTATAAAAACTCTGCTGACATTCTTTAGTCCACTCGAATTTAACATCTTTCTGCAATAAACGGGTCATCGGAGAAGCTACCATAGAGAAATCCTATACAAATATTCAATAATAACCAGCTAAACCCAAGAAACTTCTAACTTCAGATATATTCTTCGGTGGACTCCAATTCATAATAGCTGAGATTTTACTCGGATCCACTCTGATGCCTTCGGCGGATACAATATGCCCGAGAAACCCCACTTCTTGAAGCCAAAATTCACGTTTACTAAATTTAGCATATAACTATTTCTCGCGCAGAATTTGCAACATAATTCTCAAATTTTCTGCATGTTCCTTTTCATCTCGAGAATAAACCAGTATATCATCAATGAATATTACCACAAATCTGTCTAAATACAGTTTGAATATTCGGTTCATCAAATCCATATATATTGCAGGTGCATTAGTTAGCCCAAACGGCATAACCAGAAACTCATAATGTCCGTACTTGGTTCTGAAGGCTGTCTTTGGCACATCTGACTCCTTTACCCGTAATTGATAGTAACCTGATCAGAGGTTAATCTTCGAGAATACTATGGCACCTTTCAGCTGATCAAATAAGTCATCAATCCGGGGCAATGGGTACTTGTTCTTTATAGTTACCTTATTGAGCTACCAATAGTCAATACACAATCTCAAGGACACGTCTTTCTTTTTCACAAACAGAATCGAAGCACCCCAAGGTGAATGACTTGGTCGAACAAAACCCCTAACCACAAGTTCCTATAACTGTGTCTTTAACTCTTTTAATTCTGTAGGAGCCATCCGGTACGGAGCTATGGAAATCGGAGTAGTTCCTGGAATCAAATCTATAGAAAATTCCACTTCTGTTTCTGGTGGTAACCCTAGTAATTCCTCTAGAAACACATCAGAAAATTCACATACTATTGGCACTGCATGAATCTTCGACTCTGATACTTTAGTGTCGAGTATATAATCCAAGTAAGCATCATACCTTTTTTCAACATATCTCTGTACTGCCATCACTGAAATCACATCAGATAACCCCTCTGTCTGATCAGATTTAACCCAGAGCAACTCGCCGTTCTGACATTTTAACAAAATATATTTCTGTCTACAGTTTACTACTGCATCATGCTGAGTTAGCAAATCCGTACCCAAAATAACATCAAACTTATCAAATGGCAAAACCATCAGATTAGCTAGAAAACAGTAGCCTTGAATCATTAAAGGACAATTCCTGCAAACTTTATCTACGAGCACATATTTGCCTAAAGGATTTGATATTTTAACTACAAATATAGTTAAATCCACAAGAAATTTCTTACTATGTACTAAATTTTCACAAATATAAGAATGAGTGGACCCAGGGTCAATCAATACAATAACATCAGTATTATAAAGTGAGAAAGTACCACTGATCACATTGGGAGAGGATGCCTCCTCACGAGCTCGTATAGTATAAGCTCTAGTAGGTGTTCTTGTTTCTGACCTTGCAACTGAGTCTTTTACCATACCTCTACTACTAGTCCCACCTCTGACGTTCCGCGGGGGTCTACCTCTGCCAATAGTATAACTCTGCCTAACACTTTGAGCTTTCTTTTCTTCCACTTTCTTGGGACAGTCCTTAATAAAATGCTCTCTGGAGCCATATCTATAATAGGCACGATTAATCATATAACACTCACTGAAGTGTCATCTACCAGAATGCTGACATTCGGGTCTATTAGATCTCACATTACCCATACTCGTCATTGACGTAGCTGGAGTTCTAGAACCTGAATAGGGTTTCCCACGATCTTAGCTTGAATACTCAACTGAAGTTGTCTTTTGAGGATCTATCTCCCTGGACCTCTTTGACTGGGATTGAAATGACTTGTTCATCAGTCTCTTTCTTTGATCTCGGGCTTCAATAGCAGGTTTTGTCTTTTCTTTATTCAACTCCTCAGCTTTACAAGCTCTATCGACCAGTACCATCATTTCTTTTAATTCTAAAATTCCCACTAACACCTTAATGTCTTCATTAAGTCCATCTTCAAACCTTTTACACATCATTGCTTCTATAGAAACACATTCTTATGGATATTTACTGAGTCTTACAAACTCGCATTCATATTCAGCCACAGTCATCTTACCTTGTTTCATTTCTAGAAATTCCTTCTATTTCTGATCGATAAATCGCTGACTAATATATTTCTTTCGAAACTCATTCAAGAAGAAATCCCATGTTACTTTTTCTTTGGAACTACAAATATCAAAGTCTTCCACCAATGATAGGCCGAATCTTTCAGCACTGATACTGCTCATTTTAAACACTCCTCAGGTGTGCAAGATAATTCATCAAATATCCGCATAGAATTCTCGAGCCAGAACTCTACTTTTTCTGTATCATCATCAATGTTTGCTTTAAATTCTTCAGCCTATTATTTATGGATCTTATTTACCGGAGGTTTTGTTGATGTACTATATCAATACTTTGTGGAGCTACGGGGACCAGTTGTGGTATAGGTGGGAGAGGAGGAGGTTGAGCATTAGGGTTTGCTCTAATAAAATTTGTATACCAGTCATTCATTATTTGCAGAAAAGTATTCCTAGCTTTGTCTTCCTGACTTGATGTCTCATGTCTACTTTCTATAGGCGCGGTCCCTTGTATGGGAGCTGGCGTGTTAGTTGTAGCAACATCAGCCGCTACTCGATCAGGATCCATTACTATATAAAACAAAACACAGTTGAGCAATGTTAGAAGTCACCACACTATCACAATATATTTATGGCATGTAAAGATAGACTTTCACACTCACTATACTGGTCTGAGAACTAACTAAACCACAGCTCTGATACCAATGAAATTATAACACCATTTACCCGTGTTCAATACCAGAATAGGATACGAGTATTACAAGAATAGCATGCATGTAATCATAATAAATTGAGACATAAAATGATTATCTAAATTAAAACCCTTCAACTGTTCATTCATCCTCTAGACATTAAATTCACATATATCGTAAACTTGTAATTTATCTAATATTAAACCACATCGATAACATAATATGAGTGATATATCAAATATTAGAAATCAACATTTTAAGTAATATTACTACAATATACAACAACATACTAAAGCCTTCTATACATGCCATAGTTCCAAAATATGTTTACAAAATACCAAAAGGAAGGATGGATAGTGTTGGTGAGCTTCTGACAACTTTTACGAGTTACGAACAAACTCGATTACACTATAAAATAAGAAAAGAAAGAAAAAGGAAACAAAGTAAGCTTATAGCTTAGTAAGTAATATGTAAATAATAAAAATAATAAACTATTAATGGCATTTATAAGTCCCAAAATATGTTTCCACAATTATACAACCTTAATCTCACACGAAATTACCATTTACTAAAATTTAGTACAAGCTGTCTATTTGAGTCCCAGTCACTAAATTATTTTTATATGAAGCTACGGAGCTCCAAATTAAGATATGTAAATTTTCCCAGAAACTAGACTCACATGTCTTCTTACCCTAAAAATTTTAGAATTTTTGGGTGAGGCAATTAATACAGTTTATTCATTAAATCTTCCCCTATTTTGCTACTCGATAGTCCGGACCACTCTTCACTAACATTATGATTTCTCTTTGTACAAAATTCAAAAGATGTTCTCATTTGTTTATTATAAAAATAGACTCAATAAGGAATCTAAAAATATAAATTATATTCCATAAATATTTTTGTACAAATTTTAATAATTTTTCAAAATTAGAACAGGGAATCGCAGAATCAATCTAAACCAGTCTTACAAAAATTTAAATAATGCAAAATATGGAATTCTTTTACTTGCGCTGATTCTTTTATATAAAAATAGACTCAATAAGCTTAAATATCTCATTCAACCTCAATTCAACGTTTACTATTTTTGGTGATTTTTCAAATTCACCCTACTGCTACTGCCATAAACTGTTTTATTTCTGATTTCACCTTTTTCACAAATTTTCTCATATCCATTTTCCAATAAAGCTTGTCCACATCAAACTTAACGAAGTTCGATCATTTATTGAACACATTGCTCATATGCTTATATACACATATATCTACACTTAATCTTTACATAATCACACTCATTTTTCACTTGGCTACTTTCTCATTGAACACTTCAGAATAGAACGATAATAAATACTCGGTGGCTTGTACATAGTACTACCTTTGAAGCTAAGATTAATTGGTGCACATAGTAGCCTTCATTTAGTACTACACTTGTGACCAAAATCATTCCTTACATATAATGGCTTGCACCTAGTACCACATATATGATTGAAGTTATCGGGTACGCATAGTAGGCTACACATAGTACTACACATGCGACCCCAACCATATGGTACACGTAGTAGCCTACACTTAGTACTACACACGTGACCTAAGCCATCATGAACACAGAGTAGCCTGTAGATAGTACTACACATGTGTTCTAATCCTGAATCACTTATATCTTTTCTAATCCGAAGGTTCAACCAGGAAATCCCTCACTCTTCAACATTTTACCAATTCATCCATACTCAATTTCAATTCATATTTTACCTTAAGTGAACATTCAATATGCAATCACATCCCATATAATAACAAAATATTATAACATATAATAACAAAATATTATAACATAAGTAAAAACAATATATTATTTACATACAAACTTACGTCGGTGCAAAATATAGAAATTTTACAATTTAGTCCACAATCTTTTCCTTTCCTCGATCAAGGTCGATTATTCGTCTTTCTTGATCTAAAATAACACATTTAGCTTATTTAATACTCACATTCATTAAAATAGTCCTTAACTCTAACTTTTGCAAAATTATGATTTTGCCTTTAAACTTTTGCATATTTATACTGTTGCCCCAAAGCTCGAAAATTAAACTTTATCCCTAATTCTTATGTTTTAGAACATGATGATCATTTATTTACCAACGGCAACATCAAATTCTCACTCTAACTTATACTTATGAACATTAGATGTTTTTATCGATTATGTCGTTTTACTCATTTTCACTTAAAACCGAGTAGCACAAGTTGTTTAACATAAATTGTAACTTTTTATTCTATCATAAAACATCAAAATAAACACATTTCACCTATGGGTATTTTTCCAAATATGAACCCTAGGTTAAATTATTTCTAGAATAAGCTAAATCAAGTTACCAGGACTCCAAAAACGTAAAGAACATTAAGAACGGGGCTTGGAATCACTTACTATGAGCTTGAGAAGTTGAAGAAACCCTAGCTATGGTGTCCCTTGGAGTTTCGGCCTACTTGAAGAAGATGGACAACATTTTGCCATCTTTTTCCCTTTTTAATCTTTTAATTACCAAATGACTAAAATACCCTTCATTAAAACTTTGGTTATTTTTATCTATATTTTTTCCATGAAAACAAAATGGTGTAATTACCATTTAAGGAGCTCTACTTCAATTATGGTCTTCATATATATAATATGCCATTACATTCTCAACCATTTCACTACTCAATTCATAACCATTTCCCAACTCAGACAAATACCAAATTGACATACTTTTTTAGCTAGAATTCACATACAAAACATATTCCATATTCTAATCATTTTGCTACCAAATTGGCATCCAAGCACCAAACCATAATCAAGCAATAAGCATACCATTTCAATGCCAACAACTAACATGCTTATTACCTCATGTTTTACTCATTTAAAACATGCTAATTAAATCTTTCCTAACATGTATCATCATGCACCAATTCACAAGCACATAGCTTCCCAAGTATCAACCATTTGACATTCAAATTACCTATTATCAATAAACATCATGAATCCAACAAAAATCACACAACATAGGTCATTTGTATGCGTATAAACATAACCACAATAACCACAATTAAGCCAACTGATATAGCCAAATATACAAACAAAATCTTAGACATTTACAAGCCAATTCAAATGGTTTATTTCATATCAAGAACATAGCATCAATTGTTATAATTACTTATACTTCTCAACTAACCTCCAAACCTATACATGCCATATAAACCAAATTCACAAAGCTTAATAGTACCAAACTGATAACTGGATAGTGTGATGCAATCTTCGATGACTTCCAACCCAAGCGAGCTTCTGAAACACTATAAACATAAAAAATAACACAAAGTAAGCTATAAAGCTTAGTAAGATGATATGGCAATAAACTTATATTATTAAATAACCGTATTTTAAACAATTACACAAATCATAATATAACTCATATAATATCACCATTTTATCTCAAATTCATGCACATAGTGAACCAAGATTTTCACAAGTTTATACATATTAAAACTCGTATGGTTCGAATACTTCTTATGATTTTATTCACATTTACATATGCATAAGCAAATATATATAAAATTTATTCGATCCAATATCCATCACATTTTCTTTAGCCAAGTGAATCTAGTGAAATATCATCAATAACGGTATTTCGCACACTATATGCCATATTTATGTATATAGTTAAAATAACTATAACTAACATCTTATATATCATTCAATTCATACCTCAATATAACCAATAAGCACATTTTGGCATAAAACATATTTATACACAAAACTTGCTCATTTTATATACATAATACCATATGAACTCACCAAATTACCTTCATTCAATTCTCACATAGGTTCTGTACGTACTTGTATTACTTAATTCGATAGTACTGTTATTTTCTTCTTGACTATGCCCATTGAACCATTCGAAATCACTATAGATACTCGGGAATCACACATAGATCGTACAATGCCATATTCTAGATATATTCTTATATGTAATCTCAAATCGATGCCAATAGCCTAGCTATGGTCTTACACGAAATCTCGTATCGATGCCATGTCCCAGACATGGTCTTACACGTAATATCATACCGATGCCATATCCCATATATGGTCTTACACGTAATCTCATCTCGGTAACCCTAATGTCATGACATTTGTATGCTATACTATTCCTAAGGTTCGTATGGGACTTTTGGTTGTCATAACTCTGTCAATTATGCTTGTACTCATATCCAATCAGCATTACAATTCAATTCGACAATAATAAAGAATTCTTAACACAATTTAACATCATTTATTAACATACAAACTTACCTCGTTCGTTGAAACGACGAATTTGGTCGACTAATCTGATACTTTGTTTTTCCCTTAGTCTAGATCCAAATCTCATTTTTCTCAATCTATATAATATCAAAATTTACTTATTTAATTATCAATTCATTCAATTTAGCACAAAACGCACATTAAGGCAACTTTACATTTTTGCCCCTAATATTTCACTTTTTTACAATTTAGTCCCCAGGCTCGTAAAACAAAATTCATTCAATTTTATCACAACCCAAGCCTAGCCGAATATTTATCATGCCTATAGTAGCCCACAATTTTCATTTATTTCACAATTTAGTCACATAATTTTAATATTTCACAATTTAGTCCAAAATTGACATTTTTATAAAAAATTTATTAACAAAACTTGCATATCTAACAACAATGATTTATTTTCCATCATCAACTATCAAAATACTCATGCATTCAACAATGGTAACATTCAAATACTTTAAAAGTTTTGAAATCGGAGATACAAGCTAGCTAGATTAAGCTGCAACTATATCAAAAATGTAGAAATCATTAAAAACGAAGCTAAAACCGTAACTAATTGGGCAATGAGAGCTTGGCTGAATGTTAAAGCCAACAATGGCTTTATTCTCTTTAAATTTTCGGTGAAGATAAATAGTGGAAGATGACAATACATTTTATTTTATTTTAATTTAACATTATTTACTAATTTACCTAATTAACCATTAATAACATTAATAATTACACCATGTGCCATTCCACTATCATCCACTCTCTCAAAAATGGGATAATTACCATTTAAGGACCTTCACTTTAAGGTTCCATGTAACAACCCAAACCCGGCCCAAACGTTACGGTCGAGTCTGATGAGTCACACCACCTACAACTAACCATGTGACCTAGCTACTATGATTAGGGCGAGCTTGCAAAATTGATAATAAAGTTTTAAGAGAAATTCCTGGCTTGTTGGTGATCATTCTATCCATTACCAATTATTAAAAGATTTATTAGAAAATTTAACTTTGTTACTCGATTGAATCGTGTGACTGGTTTTGAAAACGTTTGATTAATTTTGAGAGAACCCGCGCAGCTATATTCAAAATAATTAGAGTATAGTAAAAATAAGTAATAAAAAAAAACCCATAGTAAAATAATTAGGGCGGCCTTATTACAAAACCCAAATTAAAAATAGAAACGATTAAAATAAATATTAAAATAATTAACTTAATTAAACTTGAAATGCAGTCTACGTGGCCACTTCGAATCCCTCCAGCTCCAAGTCCACCAATCTAGGGCTCACCTGCATGGATCGAAGAAAAAGGGGTGAGTTTAGAAACTCAGTGTATAAAAAAAGCCCATCCAGAGCACAAATCAGCTCAAGCCCACTGGGCCTTAGCCCTAACCAGTCTCAGTATACACTGGGCTGAAGCCCTATTTAGTAAACAGTTACTGGGCTTTAGCCCTTTACAGATAACAGTACCACCCATAGGCCCATTTCAGTAACAGATCAGATATCAATTATGAATGCAAGCCCAAACCCAACCTAAATCCAACCGCTACACTCCACCCGTACTAGCCCTACACTTTATGTGGGGAATAACTCAACCTACCCAGCCCTACACTCCACAGTTGTAGCATAGCTGCTCAGATAACAGTATAACGAGGCAAAGCCCCTTCAATACGTGGTCAAGCCACTATCAGTACTTCCTCCATCAATAACCCAGTCCCATGCAATAGATAATCATGTAGTAAATAGAAACAGTAAAACATGCAATTCAGTCAGATTTAGCCCTAGGGGTATAACAATCATTTTGCACCTAGGGGTAAAGTAGTAATTTTGCACCTATAAGGGGTATTTCAGTAATTATACCAGTTTTTAGGGTTTTATACATCTTTTAATCCCTAATAGTCCAACTTTCCTCTCAGTAGTTAATTTAGCCCATTTTAGCAGTTTTTAGTTATTAGGCCCTAAAACCCCTAATGAGCCCTACAGTGTCTAATAGCTACTTTAGCCCATTAGTCCAAATTTTATGATTGGTTCACTAGTTTTAACAGTTTTTGACCTACAGTCTACCAAAACACGCTTATCACCTATTTTTACCCATATGGGCCCGTAAGCCCATTGGGCCCAAATTTCAGCCCATCGAAGCCCAAACTTACCGAAATGCATGAAATAGCGCACTCACCAACCTTACCAATTCTGATTATGGATCTAACGCTTCCAACCAACCTACGAGTGCTCGCACACTCGTTAGTCCACGAAATGCCAGAATTTTAGTATTTCAGCTTTTCGGCTTTTGCCGATTTAAACTACAAGAGGGTGTTCGATACACAGCTGATTTGCGAAATACTACAATGAGATCTCCCACACGATTAACCTTGTTGATCTTTAACTATTAGATCTAGATCTAGTTCGCTTCCACGTCTCCAACCTTTACTGCACCTTGCTAAAACACCCCTTCGTAAGTCTTCTTGCTAGAGAATCACCCTAATCACCTTCCAAATCCCGATCTGATACAGATCTAACTTAAAGTGTGAATAAAGGATGGATCTAGAGGTTTAAATCTCGAATCACTATGAATATGAAGGTTTGACTTTTGGTAAGATAAAAGAGAAAAAGGTAGAGATTATACACTCCAAGCACCCCGCTTGAAGCGTTTCCCTAATCCCCTTAACTTTGGTCTTAGTACTTCTTTTTCCTATACTGTACTGAAATATTACTGTAGATAGTACTGAGACTTTACTATGACACTGTAGCTAGGGTAATATGAAACCGTAGAGACTGAGACTGTAGGAAAACTAAAAACCCTAGAAGATTGAGACTGTAGCTAGGCTATGATTCTATAAAAACAAAAACTTTGAAATACTATTTCAGCATAAAATATATGGATAAGTACTAAAATTTTTGAATTAAGGTCTTTGTAGTTATTTGATACGTATGCTGGTAATGTAGAGTAGTGATATGGATTCTGAGGGTAAACAAGGCCTGCCGACTTTGGGTAGCAGTAACTCGGAGCTTTGTACTGAGGCACTGGCCGAGTTAGTAAGAAAAGTGGTAGAAGAAGTATTGGAGATAAGGAGATTAGGGAAACGCTTCAAGTGGGGTGCTTGGAGTGTAAAAAAAGGAAGGATCATAGTTCTTTGAAGACAGAGCCTCGTTCTGTGAAACATGTTAAGACACGGCCAAACTTTTTGAACTGCAAGAACTGCAACGGGCATCATCCGGGTGAATGCCATAGGCAGACAGCAGCATGCTTTAGATGTGGGTCCAGGGAGCATCGAGCTCAAGATTGCCAAGCTTATTCTAGTTAGGTGTGTGTGATGTTTGGACACGAATTGTATGCATGCTTGATAAATGTTTATTTACTTCGGTAATTAGATGTTCTGGGTCGTTCTAAAAATTATTTAGATCAGAGTGGACAGCAGTAGCATAGTAGGGTAGTTGATGCACGACTATCTTATTATTTAGAAATTTCAAGGACGAAATTTTTCTAGGAGGGGTGAATTGTAACACCCTGAATTTGGGCCTAGAATTGTTGGGCTTTGAGTCCGGGTTTGGATAGAGGACGGCCCGAAAAAAATTAGATGGTTTAAATTTTTATGGAAAATTATTATTATTATTAAAAATATTTATAATTATTAATTTTATGTTTAGTCTAGTTTTTAAGTAAATTATGAAGGATTTATAGTGCGGGAAAAGTCCTGGGCTTGGCCCAGGGCTTTAGTAAAAAAAAAATTTGATTTTTGCTTTCTTAGGGGAATCTGGGCAGTAGGGCTTATAATTATGTTGGGCTAAATTAGGCACAAAGTAGGGACCTGGCCCAGTGGTTAGACACGCTAGGAAGCAGGACGGGGGCCACAGTTCAAGGCACGGTGCGCCTAATATTTGTTTTTTTTTTAGTAAACAGAGTTGCGTTAAAATAGGGCTTAAAAGAGGTTGCGTTCGGAGTATGCCACAAGAGCGCCTGTGGTGCAGTGGCAGCTGCATGCTAAGGGGGTCCGTGTGGGCGCGAGTTCGAACCCAAGGGCATGCGAAATTTTGGTTTTATTTTTAAGTAGCCTGTGACTGAAGCAGGTAAGCTTTATAATTAAATGCGACCGGATTATATTGAAAACAAAGACGCGTCGCAATGGCCAGCAGCGTGTGTGGGTGCCTGGAGGTCCCGGGTTCGAGCTGCTGTACGCGCAAGAGGGCTGACTTTTTGTTGCACTTGTGGGGAGAGTAAGCAGGCTGAACCGAAACTCTCCTAGCAGCATTGTGAAGCGGTGCAAGCGGTGAATAAGGCTACTGCTAAGCGGTGGGGAGAAGTTTGACTAAAATTCAAACTTTGTATTTAGCTAAAATCATGGAATTTAATTTTGGGAAGGATTCTTTTTGAACCAAAATAGAGTTATTCGGCTATAGCAATTATGTGCCGAGGAAGCTTTTGAAATTTTGGTTTTTATGACGTTGGTTTAGGATATATTTTTAATGATAGCCGACTTTGATTTTATTTTTTTCAATCTGTTTTTGTTATTTTTGTTCATCTACTTTTCTTTTCTTCCATCGTTACTTTTTTTTTTCTTTCACTAAATCAATTCCATTTTATCACCTTTCTTCTAAACAGAATCTACTCTTTATTTTTCCTTTTCTTTTCAAGTCTACTAGTTGATTACCACCAAAATCTGAAACCCAACACCATAACTCTGTCGGCATCTCCTCTTTTGTATTATAATATCTACCTTTTTCTCTTTTATCTTACCAAAAGTCAAACCTTCAAATTCATAGTGATTCAGGATTTAAACCTCTATATCCGTCCTCTATCTGAACCCGACTCAAAGCCCAATAATTCTAGGCCCAAATTCAAGGTGTTACATTCCATAGCTATTAGACACCTTTAGCTATTAGAACACAACTTTTACACTTTACGTGATTTAGTCCTTTTTCACTAATTGAGCATTCAAACGATAAAATTTCTTAACAAAATTTTTACACAATTATTCCATCATACTGTAAACCTCAAAAAAATAATAAAGTAATTATTCTAACCTCGGTTTTGTGTTCCTGAGACGACTGTTCTAATTTGATTAAAAACGGGCTGTTACACGTGTGCTAGGCCATGTGGTTAATTTGAATTATTGAAAAATAGGTGTAGGATTCACACGGCCAAGAGACGCGCCCGTGTTCTAGGCCGTGTGCCTCACATGGCTAAGACAAACACTTGTGTCTCTGCCTGCATGCTCAATTCTGAGCATTCTATTTCTCAAAATTAAGGTGCAGCGGACATACTACCTAACTACCCGCCAATGTACTCGGCCATGTGTCACACACGGTCTAGACACACGCTCGTCTGTATAAAATATAGCCATTTCCTAGCCTCATTTTTCACCCAAATTTGCCATTTTCATGCACTAAAATATACCAAACACATTCCAACCATTTCAAGCATTCAAATTAGACAATTTCCATCATTCAGCATGACCTATCATTACATGCATACACGTTTACAATCTTACCTTGATTCAATCCATGTGTTAAACATGATTTGATCAACTACTTAACATATATTTATATATATATTTACCATAACATGAAATTACATATATACCAAAATAACCACTTCTAGCCATTCCAATGGCTAGACTACAAACATCATTATCAAGTCATTAAACGTCAAGTTTTCCTATACATGCAATTATACCAAAATGATTTTTACTATATATACCCAAAATAGCTAGTAGATAGTGTGACAATGCTCCAATGATCTCCAACCTTCGCAAGTTTCTGAGCACTCTAAAATAAAAAATAAAATAGAGTAAGCATTACATGCTTAGTAAGTTTGTATAACGAAATGTAAACTTACCAATTCCATTTATTAAATCTAAGCATACAATATCATGCTTTCCAAACACTTTGCAAAATTGCCTAAACAGATACATCCAATCAAACATGTTAGTCATAAACTTTACATGTACATCAAGTAGGTTAGATGAGCTCATTGTGCAATATTCTTTCATGTCATTATCATTTCATCTCATATTTCTCCTACCATGTCAAGAGTTGTGTCTGTTGAATCATTGAAATTCCAATGGATGCTCAAGTGGTACACTCGAGGTGTACGATTCAATAACCCACCAATTCTTTTTCAAGAGTACCTGTTAGGGCACCTAATCAAGGAAAAATACTCTCAAGTCACATATCGTATAAAGTGATTACCAATCCAGGTTAAATCCTTTATATAATGCATGCTGAGAAAAGCTCAATTAGGATTACTAGTCCAGGCTAAACCTTAATTGTGATGTATATTCGAGAGGTATTATATTAGGATTACCCATCTGGGCTAAATCCTTTATATAATAAGGTCAATAGGGTTAATCGTTCCAGCTAAATCCGTTAGCAACAAATGCAGAACCTCATCCATTTTAGGAAAACACGTATATTCATCGGAATTCAATACTCAATCGGGACTTAATCCCTTTTTCACCATTTCAAGCATGTATTAAAATTTTCATTTTAGCATTCAAATAATGTACATCAATGTAATTCACACTCCATACAAACACAACATTCAAATAAACATATTTACATGCTCAATTAAGTTACACGAACTTACCTCGACACTTGTGTAAATAATCTACTAATCCGCAACCTTTTCTTTTCCTTTATCTAACCTCAATTTTGTATTGCCCGGATCTCTATAAATAACTTTAATCGTCAATTTCACACATTTCATAATCATTTGGACTCAATTTACGTCCTAAGCAAAATTACCATTTTGCACTTAACTTTTACAAAAATTCCATTTTCGTCCCTAGGCTCGGAAAATGAAACTTGTGCAATTTACTCCATATTCCAAGCCTAACCAAAATTTCAAAGTAGAATTTACAACACATATTTTCTCTAAATTTCAGAATTTTTCATCAATTTTTAGAACATAACATTTTAGTCCCTAAATCATGTTTTCATCGAAAATCACTTTGTAAAAGTTGTTTATCTATCAACAACCTTTCATTTTCTAACATAAATTTCTAATTTTCAGCATATACATCCATGACCCATATCTCACACTTTGATAACTTTTCAAATTGATCCCCAAATAGATAGATTAAGCTATCCCAATTTCAAAAATATCAAAATTACTGAAAATGGGACAAGAAAACTTACCTAATTAGGCCATGAAAGTTTCTTCTCTCTCTCTTCGGGTTTCCATTTATTTTAGGTTGAAGATGACATAAAAATAAGATGATATCTTTTATCAGCTTTGTACTTAATTAAATATTTTCAATTTCCAATTTAGTCCTTACCTTTTTTCTAAATTTCCATGGATGAGTCACCAAAATATCTACAAACTTTTCTTTAATGGTTTCAATACCAAATAAGGACCCCAAATTTTAAATTCCATAGCTATTTACTCCTTATTGCTACCAGAATTTAACTTTTGCCTTTTATGCAATTTAGCCCTTCTAGTAATTAAGCACAAAATCAGTAAAATTTTCTTAACAGAATTTTCACATGACATTTCTAACATAATACGGACCATATAGTAAAATAAAATAATTTTATTTTCGAATTGAATTTCTAGTCCCGAAACCACTATTCCGATATCACTGAAATTGAGCTGTTACAACTCTCCCCCTAAAGGATTTTCATCCTCAAAAATCTTACCAGTAAAGAGGTTTGGATATTACTTTCTCATGGTATCCTCCGGTTCCCAAGTAGCCTCCTCTATACCATGTCGTTGCCAAAGAACTTTTGCTAATGCTACATTTGTATTTCTTAACTCTATTGTTTCACGTGCCAGGATTTTGATTGGTTCATTGCTGTAAATCATATCGGGCTGTATCTCAACTTCTGTCGAAAAAATAACATGCGAAGGATCTGATTGATACCTTCGTAACATAGACACATAAAAACATTATGAATCCGATTAAGTTCTAGTGGTAAAACTAACCGATATGCAACAGGTCCAATTCTCTCTATAATATCATATGGCCCAATGAACTGTGGACTCAAGTATACAACACCAAAGCATATCTTCTAAAATCTGTATTACTCGTTTAGATTGACCATCCTTTTGGGGATGGAATGCGGTACTGAAGTGCAATTGTGTACCTAGAGCTTCTTGCAATTTGCTCCAAAATTGAGATGTAAACCAGTGGTCTTTATCTAAAATAATAAAGACAGGTACTCCATGCAATCTAACAATCTGAGATACATATAAGTCGGCCAATCTATCCAAGGAAAAATCCATACAGATCGAAATAAAGTGTGCAGACTTTGTTAACCATTCAACAATCACCCAAATGACGTTTTTCTTCTTTGGAGACATGGGTAATCCTGATACAAAGTCCATAGTAATTCTTTCCCATTTCCATTCTAGTATCGTAATTGGCTGCATTAATCTATAAGGCAACTGATGTTCAACTTTTACTTGCTAACATACTAAACATTTAGATACAAACTGAGAAATATCCCATTTCAGTCCTGGCCACTAGTACATCTTTTTCAGATCATTATACATTTTATTACTACCAGGATGAATAGACATGTTACCACTATGAGCTTCATTCAAAATCTTCTGTACTAATTCTGGATTTTTCGATACACATATTCTACCTTTGAATCACAGGCAACCATTAGTCCCGATATGAAATTCTAAGTCAGAAGGCGATTCACTTTGTATTCGTTTTGCTTGTAACTTATCATCATCTTTTAGAGCTTCAGAAAATTGATGCAAAAAGGATAGTCTAGCTTTCAATTCGGCTATAATTGAACCATCATCAGATAATGTTAACTTCATGTTCATTGCCTGTAAAATAAATAGGGATTTTCTGCTCAGAGCATCCGCGACTACATTGGCTTTTCCCGGATGGTAATGATAACAACATCATAGTCTTTCAACAATTCTAGCCACCTGTGCTGTCTCAAATTCAAATCTTTCTGTGACATTAAGTATTTCAAACTTTTATGATTAGTGTATATGTGACATTTTTCACCAAATAGGTAATGCCGCCAAGTTTTTAATGCAAACACAATGTCTGCCAATTAAAGATCATATGTCCGGTAGTTTCTTTCATGTTGTTTTAGCTATCTTGAAGCATAGGTTACTACTTTGCCTTGTTGCATCAAAACACAGCCTAAACCATTTAATGACAGGTTACTATAAATTATAAATTCCTCACCCGATTTAGGCTGAACTAATACAGGAGCCTCTGTCAATAGTGCTTTCAACTTATCAAACTCTACTGACATTTATCAGATCAGTCAAACTTTACATCTTTCTATAATAATCATGTCACTAGAGAAGCTATCACTGAGAACCCTTTTACAAACCTTCTATAATACCCGGCCAATCTCTTTGGGGCTTCTAATTTACAATGGCTAAAATTTTATTTGGATTTGCCCTGACACCTTCAACAGATACAATATGCCCAAGAAAATCAACTTTCCACAACCAAAATTCACATTTATTGAATTTGGTATACAATTGTTTCTTACGCAGAGTTTGCAACACTATCCTCAAATGCTCTACATGTTCCTTTTCATCTCAGTAATAAACCAAAATATCATCTATAAATACCACCACAAACCTATCTAAATATAGTCTGAAAATTCTATTCTTTAAATTAATAACATTGCTGGCGCATTAGTTAAACCGAATGGCATCACAAGAAACTCATAGTGCCTATATCTAGTTCTGAAAGCTGTCTTTGGTACATCTGAATCTTTTACATGTAACTGATAGTAACCAGAACGGAGATCAACCTTTGAAAATACAGTGGCACCTCTCAACTGGTCAAATAGGTTATCAATACGAGGCAATGGATACTTGTTCCTTATTGTAACTCCATTGAGCTGTCTATGGCCAATGCACAGGTTTAACGATCCATCCTTCTTCTTTACAAACAAAACCAGTGCACTCCAATGTGAGAAACTAGGTCGAGCAAAACCCATGTCAATCAATTCTTGTAACTGTGCTTTCAACTCTTTTAATTCAGTAAGGGCCATTCTATAGGGTGCTATTGATATCAGTGTCGTTCCCAGTACAAGATTTATAGAGAATTCCACTTCTTTAACCAGTGGTAAACTAGGTAATTCTTCTGGGAATACATCAGGAAATTCACATACAACCGGCACTAACTGAATCTTTGACTTAAATACTTTAGTATCAAACACGTATGCAAGATAAGCATCATAACCCTTTCTAACATATTTCTGTGCTGATATTGCTGAAATCTCATTAGGTAATCCATCCAATTTATTAGATTCAACATGAAGCAATGCACCACTCTGACATTTCAATACAATATATTTCTATTTACAATTCACCACTGCATCATATTGGGTTTAGCACTCCATTCCTAGAATCATATCACATTCATCAAATGGTAATAACGTCAAATTTGCCAGAAAGCAATAACCTTTTACCATCAATGGACAATTACTATAGACCTTATTCACTATAACATACTGACCTGAGGGATCTAAATCAGAAGTCGACTCACATTGAACTCGTTTAGCTTACAATTAACTATCATATTTTTGAGCTTCACAAATTTGCTGAAGAAATAACGGTTTAGCTTTCAACAAAGCTACAATAGAACCATCATCAAATAAAGCTAACTGTGTATTCATTGCATGCAAAGTAATCAGCGACTTCTTACTAAAAGCATCATTGACTACATTCTCTTTCCGTAGATGATAATCAATTACTAACTCATAGTCTTTTAGTAACTCGAGCCATCTTCGCTGTCACAAGTTCAAATCTTTCCAAGTCATTATATACTTCAAGCTATTTTGGTCGGTAAAGATATGGCACTTTTCACTGTATAAATGATGTCGCCAAATTTTCAATGTGAACACAATCGCAACCAATTCTAAATCGTACGTTGGATAATTCTTTTCATGTGGCTTGAACTGTCTAGATGCATAAGCTATTACTTTGCCTTTTTGCATCAAAACACATCCCAAACCATTCAAATATGCATCACTAAAAATCACAAACTCTTTACCCGACTCAAGCTGTACTAAGACTGGTGCCTCGATTAACAGTGCTATTGAACTGTTAAACTATACTAACATTTCTTTGACCACTCACATTTCACATCTTTCTGTAGCAATTTAGTCATCGGTGTTACAATCATCGAGAATCCTTTTACAAAATGTAGATAATAGCCCACTAGTCCCAAAAAACTTCTAACTTCAGATACGTTATTTGGTGGTTTCCATTCAATAATTGCAGAAATCTTGCTCGAGTCAACCCTGATGCCTTCAGCTGAAAAAGATATGCCCCAAAAATCCAACCTCTTAGAGCTGAAACTCACATTTGCTGAACTTAGCAAACAACTGCTTATCTCTCAAGATTTGCATTACAATTCTCAAGTGCTCAGCATGTTCGGACTCATCTCGTGAATAAATCAGAATGTCAACAATAAATACAACAACAAATCTGTCTAAATACGGTCTGAATATTCAATTCATCAAATCCATAAAAATTGCAGGAGCATTAGTTAATCCAAAAGGCATAACAAGAAATTCATAATGTCCGTACCGAGTTTTGAACGCAGTCTTTGGTACATCTGAATCTTTAACTTGCAACTGGTAATAGCCCGATCTCAGATCAATCTTCGAAAACAATGTTGCTCTCTTTAGCTAATCAAATAAATCATTGATTCATGGCAGAAGATACTTATTCTTAACTGTAACTTTATTAAGCTAACGATAGTTAATACACATTCTCATGGTGCCATCTTTCTTCTTTACAAATAACACTTGTACACCCTAGGGTGAAAAGCTCGATCGTGCAAAACCTTTATCTGTTAACTCTTGCAACTGAGCTTTCAACTCTTTTAACCCTATTGGTGCCATTCTGTATGAAGCTATCAATATCGGTGAAGTTCCCAGTAATAACTCGATAGCAAACTCAACCTCTCTAATCAGCGATAACCCTGGTAACTCTTTTGGAAACACATCTGGATATTCACACACTACTGGCACTGATTCGATCTTTGATTTTGATACTTTTGTATCCAGTACACAGGCAATCTACTCAACTCATTTGGTTCAATTTGAAGAATTTTATTATTCAAACATTTCAATTCAATAATCTTTCGTCTACAATTCACAACTACATCATGAAGAGTCAACCAATCCATACACAAAATTACATCGAACTCATCAAATGGTAATAGCATCAAATTTGCCAAAAAACAATAACCCTGAGTCATTAAAGGATAATTTTTGCAAACTTTATCAAGTAGAACATACTTGCCAAAGGGGTTTGATACTTTAATCACAAATTCGGTAGACTCAATAGGCAAACTCTTATTAGACACTAAATTTTCACACACATACGAATGAGTTGATCTAGGATCAATCAAAGCAATCACATTAGTGTCATAAAGAGAAAATGTATCGGTGATAACATCTGGTGATGATGCTTTTTCGCGAGCACGAATAGCATAGGCTCTAGCAGCTACTCTAGCCTTGGACCTTACAGGGGAGTCCTTTGTTGTTCCTTTAATGCCACTCACATTTCCAACATTTCTAGGTGGCCTCCCATTAGCAGATGTGTTATCGGTCTTGCATTTTAAAATTTCTCTCTCAAGTAATTCAGGGCAATCACGAATAAAATGATCTTATGAACCACTTTTAAAACAAGCTCGGTCATTCATTTTACATTCACCAGGATGTCATCTTCCACATCGTTGACATTCAGGTCTATTGTTTCTCACACTACCCATAATTAACACTGAAGTAACTTGAGCCTTAAAACTCGTCTTTTGCCTTTCACGATCTCTATTGGAATATCCCAATGGAGCAGCTGAACAATTATATAAATCTCATGATTTCTTTGGAGAAGAGTGATAGGATTTACTCATCAATATCTTTCTTGAATCTCTAGCTTCAGAATCAACTTTTCTATTTTCTTTGCCAAGTTCTTCAGCTTTACAAGCTCTGTCAACTAGTACTACAAATGCTTTCAACTCTAAAATCCCGACTAACAATCTGATATCTTTGTTTAACCTATCTTTAAATCTTTTACACATGACCTCAGTTGAAACACATTCTTGAGCATATTTACTGAGTCTCACAAACTCTCACTAAAACTCAGTCACAGCCATATGACCTTGTTTCAATTCTAGAAACTCTTTGCGTTTCTGATTAATAAACCTTTGGCTGATGTATTTCTTTCTGAATTTAGATTGAAAGAATTCCCAGGTGACCCTTTCTCTCGAAACTTAGATATTAAAGTGTTCCACTACTGGTATGCAGCATCTTTTAGGAGTGATACAATACATTTCACTTAATCCTCTGGTGTGCAAGACAGTTCATCAAATACTCTGATTGTATTCTCAAGCTAGAACTCAATTCTCTCAAGATCATCTTCGACTATAGCTCTGAACTCTTCAGCTCCATACTTACGAATGTTATCAACAAGAGGCTTATTCAATCGTATAGGTTCTATAACTTAAGGAGCTACAGGGATGGGATGAGGAATAGGCGAGGGTGGAGGTTGTTGAGCAGCCGGATTTGTTCGTACAAATTCTGTGAACCACTCACTCATCATTTGGAAAGAGGCTTCTTTGGCCTTTCCTCCCTAACTACCCGATACAGGCCTCGACTTAGATTACGTGACTCTGTGACTGGAGGCTAGCGCATTACTTTCAACATCATCATCTATCACTCGATTGGGATCCATTTACTATACGAAAACACAATTTAACACTGTTAGGAGACATCACACTATCGCAGGTTATATATAGAATGTATAGCTAGACTCTTACTTGCTACGTTAGTCCTAGAATTGACTAAACCGTAAGCTTTGGTACCAACAAAATGTAACAACCCTAACCCATATTTGTCACTGGAGTAGGGTTACGAGGCATTACTAGACTTTTAACACAATTCGACATTCCTTTCTTATACATTTTTCATTCATAAACATACATTATTCATATACAATCACATTGTCCCTAAAATTAGCCTACGAGGCCCAAAACATGCAATAGAAGTGGTTCGGGACTAAACTGATAACTCATAATAACTTGTGGAAACTTAGAAAATTTTTCTCAAAATAGGGGACATATGCCCGTGTGCCTAAGCCCTATGTCTCACACGGTCACAAGACAAGCCCGTGTCACAGGTCGTGTGGATATTCGAAATGGGGTCACATGGCCGTGTCCTAGCCTGTGTCCTACCTCATGTAACTCTCTGACTTGTGTCACATGGCCAACCACACGCCCGTGTGACTAGCCCGTGTAACTCACTGACTTGTTTCCTTTAAATGCTATAGGGGACACAAGACCGTGTCACCTGGCCGTGTGTCACACAAGGTTGAAACACCCGCCTGTGTCTGTGCGCATGTAGACAAAAATAGGCTATTTACTAAGCCATTTTGCCACCCAACTTTGCATACACCTATACCAACTCAAATGGCGCAAAAGAAGGCATAAATTGGCAACCAAAACAATCTCATCCAAGCATCTTTTTATACCAGTTCAATACCAATAATTACAATACTCAAATCACTACAATTTGCCTATTCAAAACACATACCAATTTCACATTCTTTATTTGCCATAAACCACATGCATAATACGTCACATAATTAAACCATTAGCCATCTAAATACCAATCCACAACCAAGCATTTCCAAAATAATTATGCACCACATATCAACATGATCATTTGCAGAAATATTTACACAACTAAAACCACCAAAATAACCAACTCATATGGCTATATACCAAACCAGATACTTAACAATTACAAGCTGATTCAAATGGCTAAAATCTACAACTAACACATATACCAAAATGACCACATAGTCTATACATGCCATATTACCATATACACAAATTCAAAAGTACCAAAATAGAAGATCGATAGTGTGATGAAGTCTCTGATGATCCCCGAATCTGAGCTAGCTTTGAAATCACTACCAAACATGGAAAATAAAACAAAGCAAGCTTTAAAGCTTAGTAAGCTTGTATGGTAATAAACTTAACTTATCAAATAGACTTAATTTAATCAAATTAGCATAACATAGTATGATTTATATTGATCCACAAACCTTTGCCTTTTTCAATTCATTATTACACATGAAATTCAAAAATCTTTTCAACTCAATGATCGTATAGTTTCCGTACATACCTGTACTAACTCGTATCGATCTCATTTTCATCCACATCTTGATTATGCCCATTGAACCATTCAGAACTACTATAGGATACTCGGGAACACATTGCACACTAAGTGCCACATATATATAGCCAAAGCTATCTCAATCACATATCACACATATAATGCTCACCACGGGCTATCAATGGGCCTGCTTACACAAGCTGTCAATCAATATGTAGCTACACGGTGATGCTCACACAAGCTGTTAGGTACTGCAACACATGCCAAAAACCTAGCCACTGTTAGGATGTACGAGACCAGCACCTGGATCACATAATCACAGTAACCCTAATGTCATGACATTCATATCCTAAGCTATTCCTAGGGTTCGAATGGGACTTCACATTTCTGAATCTTTATTAATCGTATCCATAGGATCATATCCAATCATATTCGTAGTTCAATTAAATAGAAATGCATTTAAAGTACAATATATAACATTGCTTATTAACATACGAACTTACCTCGAATGCCAAAAAGGACGTAACGAGTCGATTAGTCTAAGACCTTGTTCTTTCTTTGATTTAAATCTGAATTCCTTCTTTCTTGATCTATAAGTAATCAAATTCAACTTATTCATTCATCTTTTTATTCAATTTAGTCCACATTTTATAATATGGCAAATTACATTTTTCCTCTAATATTTCAACATTTATGGCAAATTAGTCCTTAATTCATAAAATCACAAATTCATGAAATTCCTTATAAACCCATGCTTGCTGAATTACTGTTAGGTCCTTCGCAGCCCATATTTCTCAATTATTCACACTTTTAGCCACATATTTTACACATTTGACAAATTAATCCCTATTTGGACATTTTACTAAAAAACACTTAATAAACTTGTTAATCTATCATCACACGTTCATAATCTATCATTAATCATCAAAGAACACATGTATTCATCAATAGAAACATTCAAATACTTTAACAATTTTGAAATCAAAGGAACGAGTTAGCTAGATTTAGCTGCAACAAACTCAAAAACATAAAAATCATTAAAAATGGGACGAAAATGAACTGACATGCTAGATAATAGCTAGTTGAACCTTGAAACACAAAAATATAGGTTCTTCCTTCTTATTTTCGGTGAACAAATGACTAAGGAAGATGATAAATTGTTTTTACTTTATTTTACTTAGTTTAGTTATTAATTTACTATATTAACCTTTAACTAAACATAAATAAATCACTTGAAATATGTCCATTAATGTCCACTCACATTTCAAATGGTATAATTCCCACATAAGGACTTCCATTATTTAATTTTACAACCATTGAGTGCATTTAACTAATAGAACACTACTTTTGCACTTTATGCGATTTAGTCCTTTTTATCGAATTGAGCATTTAAACGATATAATTTCTACATGAAAATTTCACACAATCATGCTATCAGGATCTAAACGTTTAAATAATAATAAAATAAATTTTTTGACCTCGAATTTGTGGTCCCAAAACCATTGTTCTGATTTGACTAAAAATAGGCTGTTACAATTTCCTTACGAAATTTTCATAAGATATTTCTATCATAATGCAAACTATGAGATACTATTAAAAAAATTTTTGTTTTCAGACTCAAATTTGTTGTCCCAAAATGATTGTTTCAATTTCACTAAAAACGGGCTTTTACATCGCATATTCTGCGTATTCAATCTTGAATACTAATCTTTCAGATGACAATTTGAATGTACTTTCTAAGAATTTATATCACCATTCTTTCGAAAGTTGAGTGAGGGAAATTTTGGGGGAAATATATTTTCATCTCTTTAGGAGTTTCAACAATAATCATATCAAATTTTGATAATAATTCTTCTATAAAAATACAAATAGGTATTTTGGATCATTTTATAATCCTCCTTGTACTACTATTTACCACATATATTCAAATTATTTCAATTCATATAAATGAATAATTTCCTGAGAATTTCTGTAACATCCTGTTTATAGTAATATCAGAACAGTAGTCTCGAGACCATATTTTTTACGAATAAATTATGATATTAATATTATTTTAGTGTTTACGGGATTTTATTTAGGTCATAATAAAATTTTGTAAATAGATTTTAATGTTTAGGTAGTTAATTGAGTAAAAACGACAAAATCGAAAAAGGGGTGAAAGTTGAGTTCTATAAGTTAAAAGGATCAAATGGCCATGAAATATTAAACTAAGGGACTTGAATGGAAATTATTCCAAGAAATGGGTTAGTGGATATTTATGGATTTGGTTTAAGTGAAATTTAGATAAATTTTTAAGGTTAAAATTGTAAATGGATAATTAAAATGAAATTAAGTAAAGAAAAATAGAAACAAGGTTGTCATCTTCCTATTTCTTTCTTTTTGGCTGAAATCACCATTGTTGAAGGGGAGGGAGCTTCGTTTTGATTTCTTCATTGCATGGTACAATTTTGTGTTATGTTTTTGATGATTTTTATGCTTTTGGGATCATTTTAACTTAGTTTAGCTAGCCTGAGTATTAATTTGTAAAACTATTAAAAGAAGTGGGACTTTCCATGAATGTTCTTGCATGGTCCTTGAAGTTTAATAAAATATTAAGAGTCTTTATTGTTAAATAAACAAGTTTTTGTAAAGTGATTTTTGATGATTATGTTATTTAAGAACTTATTTGTAAAAGTAGTGAAAGTCCATAGTAAATTTGTTAATTAATGAATTGTATGGATTGATATAGATCCTTAGAGAAATTAACTAGTTTGAGAAAAGGATGAAAATGCTTAGATTTAAATTTATGATTTTAAGGACTAAATTGCAAAAAGTGAAAATGTTAGGGGTAAAATGGTAATTTTGCATAAAAATGGATTTTTGGATTAAATTGATGTTTAAAAGTACTCAATTGATTGAAATTATTTTTTAAAATCATGAACGAGTTGAAGATCGTGGGAAAGGACAAATTTCAGAATAGTTTATGTGCTTTACAACTACTACAATCTAGTCCGATAAGTTCGTTATATATTTAATTTTAGTTGTATTGAACATTTCATAATATTTCATTAGTGAATAGTCTTTGAATTCCATTGAACTATGTTCAAATAAATAGAAGTATAATGTTATTCAGGCTTTGTGCCTAGCAGGCTTCGTGTTGGTGTTATCGGGGCTCTGTGCCTAGCAGGCTTTATACTAGTGTTATTTAGGCTCTGTGCCTAGTAGGCTTTGTGCCGGTGTTATTTAGGTTTTTTCCCTAGCAAGCTTTATGCCTAATAGGCTTTATGCTAGTGTTATTCGGGCTCTATGCCTAGCAATCTTTATGTCGGTGCTATTCGGGCTTTGTGCCTAGCAGGCTTTATGCTAGTGTTATTCGGGTTTTATGCCTAGCAGGCTTTGTGCCGGTGTTATTTAGGCTTTGTGCCTAGTAGGCTTGTGCTAGTGTATTGACAGTTTACATCAAATTGAACATTTGTTGTTGATAACAATTGAATCCATTATCGAACTTAGTAAGCCCTTTTGTGATTATTAGTTTAATTTATTTGTGTAGGACTGTTGGAATCGTTGCTTTGATTGGATCAACTTTAAAGCTCACACATTATCATTATCATCTCGTAGTCATTTTGGTTCTTGTTGTAGTTGGTTATAGTGACATGTATTAGGAAAGGTTTCTAATGTTATGATATTTTTGTGAAGATGTAAATATTAAAAGTTGATATGTTTATGCTTGTTGCTAGTGAATGACATTTGAACTTGTGTGCATAACTAGGTAAACCTCTTGGACCACATATATGTAGTTGATGACCAAATCTTTTAGGTACATAATATTGGTACTGAAATACTTCAAATATATGGTGTGTAGTAGTTTAGTATATAGTAAGTTATGATGCTTGATTGTGATAGGTTTTTGACACGTTTAGATAATATTTGGTTGAATGAAATTGAGGTGCCTTGAGGGCATATTTGTTGGATGAATTTATGGTCTATTGAATTGATTGTTTCATGCATGAATTGGTATGTTTTAAAATCTTGAATGTGTGAACAAACTTCCTATAGGTACATATTTGAGTTGGAAATGGAAATGGATTTAATTTGGCTAATTTCATGTCCACATAGCCTGTCACACGGCCATGTAACACGGCCGTGTGTCCCATGTAGATTTTAAAGGCTACTTTTTGAAAGTTAAACGGCCTTGCACACGTCTTGGCACACGAATGTGTGGGGCCATTTCATGTGTTACACGGCTTGGCACAAGAGCGTGTGGCTTGGTCATGTGACCCAAGTCAGAGAGTTACACAGGCATAGAAACGGGTTGGGACATAGCCGTGTGTCCCTATTTCGAATGTTACATTGCTTGAGATACGAGCGTGTGTCTCAACCGTGTGAGTCACACGGCCTTGTGACCCCTACAATATGAATTTTTCTAACATTTTTCTCAATTTTTTAAATGTTCCTGATTTAGTTTTGAATAGTTGCTAAAGTTCTTCTAAGGCATCGAGGGCTTGAATAAGGGACAATATGCATGTGTATGAATGAATTATACTATGATTAATGAAATGTTTGGAAATGAATATTTTAAGTTATGTTTTTACGGTAATGCTCTATAACCCTATTTTAGCTACAGATACAGGTTAAGGGTCTACAATTTAATGAGTATCAGAGCTATAGTTTAGTCAGTTCTTGAGCCGAACGTAGCATGTATAGAATTTAGAAATACATGCCACTTGACTAACCAATGATAGTGTTATGGCTTTTGATAATTTTTGAAATGTTTGTATATAGATAAAAGATGTCGTCGGGATCCGATCAAGTAAGTTCTGATGAGATAGAAAGTTTTATTTCAGCCACTGTTGAGGAAAGTAAGCGAAATGAACATAGACCACAAGGATCTAGAGAGGTAGCACCTAATGCTTTTCTTTCTATGATGTACGATATGTACGATGCATATTTAAAGGTAAACTTTACAGTTTGACAAACTCAATCTTCTCATCCTCAAGGTTCAAGTAAACAACATGTGAATAGAGTGGCTACACATAAAGTTAAAAAGTGAGGAGTCATTGAATTTTGTAGTAATGTGAGTGATGATCTAACTGAGGCTGAGTATTGGCTAGAACATAGTCAAAGGGTGTTTGATGAAATGTTGTACTCCCTTAAAGATTGTCTACGGTGTATTGTATCATTGTTAAAGAAGGAGGCATTTCAATGGTGGTCCACATTAACAACAGTCATACAAATAGAAGGAATAAACTGGGATTTCTTTAAGTCTGAATTTTGAAAGAAGTATGTCAGCAAGCGCTATCTAGAACGAAAGAAGAAAGAAATTACCTATAGAATCAACCGATTGTGTTGTTAAATTCATGAATCCCTTAGGCCATAGTGTTATTGTTAATTTGGTTTGCAAGCAATGTCCATTAAAAATTGAGGGCTACAACTTTCCTACCAATTTAATGTTGTTATGTAACACACTTAACCCATAACCATCGGCGAAACAGGGTTACAGAGCATTACTGGAGTTTATAGATCAAACAAATAGAAATTTCAAACATTTCATATCATATAATATTCATGTCAGAAACCAATTGAAATCATACATACTATCCCTTATACAAGCCCTTGAGGCCCAAAATACGCGTTAGAAACAACTCGAGACTAAATCAGAAACTCAAAAAATTTTTGGAATACATTAAAAATTTTCAAAGTTGTAGGGGTCACATGGCCATTTGGCCAGGCCATGTGAGTGACACACTGGTGTCTTAGGCTGTGTGGGCATTCGAGAGAGGTACACATGGCCAAGCCACACGTCTGTGTGCCAGGCTGTGTGCTAGGCCGTGTAACAGCCTGACTTGAAAACTTTTATTATAACACCCCAAACCCGGCCTAGACGTTATGGCCAAATCTGAGAGTATCATGAAGAAGGGTTTTGAAACTGATGATTCTTTGATAAAACGTCCAAGTTTAATAAAGTGTATTCATTTATATATTTATTATTGACCGTTACATATTATCCTTCAAGGTTAACCAAATCAGTCTGCAGCGAAAGTTAGGAAAACCGTTTAGAACAAAACCACGCTCATGTTTTTGAAAATAACCTTTGTTCATGTAAAATCGATATTTTGTCGAATCATCACAGTTTAGAAATCATTATGCAACCAAACCAAAAATTTAAACCAAATAGTCCAAAAATTCTAGAGAGTCTAAAAACTACAAAACTCTAACGAAAGCCAGAAATTTTAGTAAATGCCATTAAATAATAAAAATGAAAACAGTTTCTCTTCAAGTGGTCACGCAGAGCCTCTACCGCACTGACGCATTTATGTCTCTAGATTACCTGAACAGAACTGACTAACAGATGTGAGTTTTCACAAACTCAGTGTGTAACCCAACATAAATAGTCATGCAACATGCACAATATTTCACTTACACTCAGATACAGATCCAGATCTAATTCCATAATAGAGATAGATATCATAATTAGATTAACATAACAGATATACAGAATCCTACCCTCATCCTCTACACACCATCTTTGACCATCCCATCACACCATGTAGGGTTAAAAACACCCAACCCATCCCGACACACCATATAGTGTCGATGCGACACATAACAAAAAATATGCAGTCAAGCTGCTAAAATATATGCAAAAGATCGTCGTACAGATCACTTCATCCAAATATACAAATCCCACCCCAAACACAAATACAGAATACAGAAGCCAAAAAGAACATAATAAACATGCTTAACATGCTCATATCCAGATAAATACATACTTAACAGTACAGTCAAACATATACATCTATTTCCTACTCAAATTAGACTATCAGAGCATCAGATCACATGAAATAAGGTTCGGTTAGCCCTTACCGACCCTACGGTAGGTCCACAATTGATGGGGATGACTCATGCGACCCTAGGGAAGATTTTAGAATTTTGGGTCTACATGCCCGTGGGGGCCCACATGACTTGGTCCAAACCCACACACATGGCCCACACGCTCGTGTGGCCCACTCGCACAATCTGGCTTGCTCGTGTGGCCCACACGGCCACACTTACACTGCCACATGGCCGTGGCTTACGTATAGCAGTGCCTTCTTTAGTCGCATGGTTGTGTCTTGCACACAGCCGACCACATGGCCTTGTGGTGTCGACAGACTCTATTTTTGGCTTTCACCGAAGTTTAATTTTTAGTGTTAGGAGTGCACACCTGGTTCATTTTCAAAGCGATTGTACCCGTGAAGTGAACAGAACCTAAAATTATCACAAAATACCCACAATCAAATTGAGTTAACATTTCCAAATAAATCCTCATTCAAATTCACATAACTAAAGGTACACCTTCAAAATAAAAACAGCACTAAAACATTTGGAAAACTTACCCTTGTCGATGGCGGCCTCTAAACTTAATTACGCAATCGAAGGGTTTCGATTTTCCTGAAGAACACCTAGCAAAACGATATAAAGAATTAATCTCGTACACCAACAGAAACTAATGTATAAATCAAAAGTACCACATGAACACAACAAACTCTTACCTATACAGCAATACAAAGGAATCAAAACGTTAAAGTATCGTGATTTGAAAGGGAAATTTTAATAGAAATTAGAAAACGAAAACGGAAGTTAAAAGTGGGAAAATAGAAAAAAAGTCAGAGAAGGAAAAATTTTGGTAAAAGAGAAAAACTAAAATTAAATTTAAGAAAATCTGATAGCATATCCCTAATTTCCCTCCATCCACTATCCCACCAACCAACATAATCCCACCAAATCCGTCACATCAATCCACATCCAACCACCTCAAAATTTCATTTCAACTTAACCTCTACCAATAGCCAATGCCCAAAATTATCACCCATGCTCACACAGGGATTCGATCACAAACTTCAGAGCAAGCTAACACCTTACCAGTCGGACCAGCAGACTTATTCTGATATGAGTTCACTAAAGATGAAATGTAACTCAATCCACCAAAGAAAAGGCAAGGATAAAACAAAAATTAAAAATTTCCAAAGATGGGACTTGAACCCAAGACCTCAAATACACCTCATATCACTTAACCATTGAAGCAGATGCTTATTTATGTCAAAATTCACGGAAACAAAATTAAGAAATTTAGGGCGTTACAACTCTACCATCTAAAAGAAATTTCATCCTTGAAATTTACCTGATCCAAGCAGATGAGGATACTGCTGATGCATCGAGTCCTTAGGCTCCCATGTGGCTTCCTTAGTGCCATGGTTCCGCCACAGAACCATAACTAAAGAATGGACTTCCTCCTCAAAACCTTAATATCTCAATCCAAAATTTGAACCGGCTCCTCCTCAAACGTCAAGTTTGGTTTAACCTCGATCTCTTCAATAGAGACAACATGAGATGGATTAGACAGATATCGCCTTAACGTCGAGATGTGAAACACATCATGGATACGGTCCAACTCTAGTGGTAGCTCTAACTGGTAAGCTATCGGTCCCATATGCTTTAGAATCCGATATGACCCAATAAACTTAGGGCTTAACTTGTGCTTACGACTGAACTTCAGAACTTTCTTCCATAGAGATACTTTATGGAATATGTAGTCACCTACAGAGTACTCAATATCCCTCCTTTTCAGATTCGCATAAGACTTTTATATATCAAAAGCTCTTTCAGACGATCCTGAATTAGTGTAACCTTATATTTAGTCTCGGAAACCAAATTAGGACCCAAAATTCGTTGCTCACCCAACTCAGTCCAACATAGTAGAGTACGACACTTATGACCATAAAGAGTCTCGTAAGGTGCCATCTGGATGTTAGATTAGAAACTATTGTTGTTGGCAAACTCAGCTACCGACAAAAAATCTTCTCAACTACCTCAAAAATCAATCACACAGCTTCAAAGCATATCCTCCAGTATCTGATCTCGAACCTAGAGCTTCGTAAAGTTTCTTCTAGAATTGATAAGTGAAGCGAGGATCCCTATAAAAAAATTATTAAATCTGAAACCCCATGCTGTCTTACAATCTCAAATATGTAGAGCTTCACTAACTTCTGTAGAGCATAGCCCGTCGAACCAGAATAAAGTAAGCAGACTTGGTCAATCGATCCATGATGACCAACACAGAATCCTTTTTAGTGGGTGTTAAAGGTAACCTACTAATAAAGTCCATCATCACTTATTCCCATTTCCATAAGGAAATCTTAATAGGTTGGAGCAAACCCGAAGGCCACTGGTGTTTAGCCTTAACTTGCTGGGATTTTAGACAACGAGCAACAAAATCCATTACCTCTTATTTCAACTTGGCCACCAGTATAGCTAACGTAGATCCTGATACATTTTATTACCATCGGGATACATAGTATAAGGTCTACTATGCGCTTCGCTCAGAATCGACTATCTCAAATCGAAATCATTCGATACACAAACCTAACCTCGAAAATACAAAACCCCATCTTTATTCAGTCCAAAATTAGAAGTACTACCACTCTCAATATGACGAAACCACAGAACCAGAGAGTCATCCCCTAACTACTATTCTGGAATCTGCCCAATCCAAGTCTGTTTAACTGGGAACTCAGCTAACAAACCCCCATCATCGAATAGACTAAGACGAGTGAATATTGCTCTCAAATCAATCATTGCTCTACGATTGAGAGCATCAGCCACCATATTAGCCTTACTAGGATGATATTTTATCGTGCAGTCATAATCCTTGAGTAGCTCAACCCATCAATGCTGTCCAAGATTCAACTCCTTTTGAGTAAGGAGATACTTGAGGCTCTTGTGATCGGTGTAGATGATACACCTCTCACCATACAGATAGTGCCTCCAAATCTTCAAAGCAAGCACCACGACAACTAACTTGAGACCGTGGGTCAGATAATTCCCCTCGTGTGACTTAAGTTGACGGGATGCATAAACCATAACCTTACTATCTTGCATCAATAAACATCCTCAACCGATGTGCAATGCATCACTATACGTCACAAACTCCTTACGATCCTCGTATTCAGATAAATACATATTTAATAGTATGGTCAGGCATATATATCATTTTCCTACTATAATCAGATTATCAAAGCATCAGATCACATGAAATAGGGTTGGTTAGCCCTTATCGACCCTATGATAGGTCCAAAGTCGATTAGGATGAGCCCTTACCGACCCTATGATAGGTCCATAGTCGATCAGGATGACCTATGTGACCCTAGGGAAGATTTTAAATTTTTTCGCCAACATGCCTATATGGCCCACATGCCCAAATTGGCCTTACTAGTGTGGCCCATATGGCCTAGCCCAAAACCAACACGCTTATGTGGCCAACACTGCCACAAGGCCGTGTATTGCACACGGACATGTCTCGCACACGGCCAACAACACGACCAGCCACACGCCAATGTGGCATCGACAGACTCCAATTTTGGCTTTCATGGAAGCTCAATTTTTCATGTTATGAGTACACACTTGGTTCATTTTCGAAGTAGTCGTACCCCTAGAGTGAAGAGAACCTATAATTATCAGAAAATGCCCACAATTAAAGTGATTTCTCAATTCCAAATGAATCCTCATTCAAATTAACAGAACAAAATGCACACCTTCAAAAGAAAAATTACGTAAAAATGTTTGAAAAACTTACCCTCGATGACGGCGACCTCTAAACTTAACTACATAATCAAAGCGTCTTGGTTTCTTGAAGAATACCTAGCAAAATTGTATACCAAATTAATCTTGTACACCAACAGAAACTAATGTATAAATCAAAACTACCTCAAAAACACAACGAACCCCTTACCTACGAAGTAACACGAAGGAATCAAAACATTAAAGTATCGTGATTTGAAAGGGAAATTTCAGCACAAAATCAGAAAAAGAAAATGAAAGTTGAAAGTAGGAAAACAGAAAAAAAAGGCCAGAGAAGGAAAATTTTTGGGAATAGAGAAAAACGAAAATTAAAATTAAGAAAATCTGATAACATATCCCTAATTTCCCTCTAACCACTAACCCACTAACCAACCTATTCCCACTGAATCCTGTACATCAATCCACATCCAACCACCTCAAAATTTCACTTCCACCAAACCTCTATGAACAGTCGACACCAAAAATTATCATCCATGCTCACACAAGGATTTAATCACAAGACCTTAGGGCAAGCTAACACCTTGCCACTTAGACCAGTAGACTTATTCTGATACGAGTTCACTAAAGGTAATAAATAACTCAACCCACTAAAGATAAGGCTAGGATAAAAAATATATATATCAGAATTTTCCAAAGATGGGACTTGAACCCAAGACCTCAAGCACACCTCCATAGCACTTAACCACTGAAGCAAATGCTTCTTTATGTCAAAATTCACAGAAACAAAATTAAGAAATTTAGGGCGTTACATTTATAAAGCTATAGGGGACACACAGCTATGTCACATGGCCATGTGTCACACATGGCTAAGACACATGGCCGTGTGTCACACATGGCTAAGACACATACTGGTGCGGACGAAAATAGACCATTTTACAAGCCACATTTCACACCCAATTTAGCACCAACCTAAACTCAACATTTAGCATATATATAAGTCATAAATAGGCATCTAAAACAAGCCAAAATCAAGCTTAAATATCTAATATCTTCATATACAACCAATATGGCCTTAGGCACCTCAAATGATAACTTATAACATTTATATCTAAACATTCAAAATATCCAATTATTTCACTAACTTATATGCATATTTGTACCAAAACTTACCATGTCGATCATTACTCAAAACATACCATTTAATGCCATTTATGTACTTGATCTCTAGCATAAAATGGTCATATATGTCACTTGTAACTTGTGCACTAAAAACACCAATACAAACCATTTGAAACTAACATCATTATACAAATGTGCTTTCCATAACAAACACTAAATCAGTCCAAATATACTAAAACACAAGCCACAGCATATGGCCACAACTACAACATCACACATAGGCCAACATTTGTTGAAATAACCTATACACGCCATTATAACTGAAATTAAACAACTAGAAGTACCAAAAGAGCCGATGGTGTAACAGCCTGAATTAGTACCTAGTGGAATAGTGGTTTAGAGACCACAAATTTGAAGTAAAAATATTTATTTTATGGTTTTTATGAGGTCTATGACATGATTGTATGAAAGTCTCATGAAGAAATTTTGTGACTAAGTGCTTAATTTAATTTTTAGGACTAAATTATAAAAGTTGTAAAATATAATATTCTAGAAGCTTTGGGGTACTTAATTGAAATGCATGTGTAAATTAGAGGTCCTTATTTAGTAATTAGACCGTTATATCTCATGATGAACAAAAATGGACATGGGAGGGAAAAATCTCAAGGAAAGGCCTTAAGGGTATTTTGATCATTTAGTTAATAAATTAATAAAAAGGGAAAAAGAAAACAAAAATGTGCTCATCCCCTCCAAGTAGCAGCCAAATTTTACAAGCCCTCCATAGCTAGGGTTTTTGACAATTTCAAGCTTCATAGTAAGTACATCCTAGCCCCGTTTTTAATGCTCTCTACATTTTTGAAATCCTCTAGCTCGATTTAGCTATTTCTAGCCATATTTTAAGCTAGGGTTCATGTTCAAAAACTTACCCATGTATCACATACATGTATTTTGATGTTTGATGGAAGAATATGGAAGTTTGATGTGTGATGAACATCTTTCTCTAAGTGATTTTTCATAGAAATACCTAAAAAGGGCTTATTTGTTAAAGTGATAAAATGTGTAGTAAAAATCTGATTTGAAGGAAAACGTGAGCTATTTTAAGCTTAAGATAAGTTTGGCTAGACTTGGGTAACCAAGAAAATGAGTACATTTCATTATACGAGCCTAGGGACCATTTTGGAAATATATGAAAGTTTAGGGGCAAAATTATAATTTTGCAGAAGTATGATTCATGGGCTATTTTAGTTAATGTGATAATTAAATAAGTGAAATTTGTCATTATAGATCAAGAAACATGAAGCCTAGACCTAAACCGAGGAAAGAACAAGGTGGTGGACTAAATTGAACAACTATCTATATTTTGGTACCAAGGTAAGTTTGTGTGTAATAAGTCAACATTATGATATGATGTATTTAAATGCTTGATATTGCATGAAATGTATATTCTTTTTATGAAATTGGTTAATGAGGTCTTGATTAAGAAATGATGAAGCTATGCTATATCGAAGTGCCAGTAGAATTTTTGGAATAGAAAGGATACCATTGTCATGACATTAGATTAATAAGGTCCTGTATAAGACCATATCTGGGGTATAGCATCAGCACCAAATTGAGATCCCGTGTAAGACCATATCTGGGATATGGCATGGCATTGAATAGTGATTTCGTGTAAGACCACGTCTAGGGCCTAGCTTCAGTATGAAACCGTGTAAGACCATGTCTAGGACACGGCATCGATATACAATCTCATGTAAGACCATATCTGAGATATGACATCGACATCGATATGAGATCCCATATAAGACCATATCTAGGATTGGCATCGGCATCGACATGTGATCCCATGTAAGACCATATCTGGGATATGGCCTTGGTATCTTACCACGTGTACGACATTTTCTGAGTATCCTTTGATATTCCAAGTGGTTCAACGGGGAAAAGAATTAAAGTTTATGTTAAAGATGAAAAAGGCTAAAGTATGTGATGGAGTGATACAGGTACATATGCAAAACTCACGAGAAATGAGTCCGGTATGTGATATGTGGTCGATAAGAATGAGCATGAGTAAGCCATGTCAATGTTCGCTGGAAAATTTTGTGTTAATTCATAATGTAATATTTGGATGTTATTACAAGGTTTTTATGTTGTTATCTATTACATGCAAACTTACTAAGCTTTATGCTTAGTACCTCTTTTTTCCCTTTTCTTGTAGTATCTCCAACTTAGCTCGGGTATCAAAGGACGTCAAAGCTCAATTCACACTATCAACCTATTCTTTTGGGTATAGTAAAGTTTGATTATATTGGATGTGGCATGTATAGGAACTTGGTCATTTTGTTATATGTCATATTGGTTAGCCAATATGTTGGCTATTGATGTTACTTATTTCATTTTGTAAATGGCCATTGGAATTGGCCAATTCTAGTTAAGTTTTATTTATTCAACAATGATGAAACTCATGAAAGTGCAAGCTTGCGCAATTGAATGAGTAATGTGTGAAGTATATTCATGATGAACGTAGTATGAAATTGAGGTGTGGATGTCGTGATTGTGGATATTGGAGATGCATTATTGTTATGCTATGTGTTGTTGGAAATGGTATAAGTGTGGCTGCTTTTCAGAGTGGTAAATGGCTTGGTAAATAGCCTTATATTTGTCCACACGGGTCGACACATGGGTGTGTGTCTAGGCCGTGTGTGACACACGGTGAGCCCCATAGGCGTGTTGGTAGGCTGTGTGTCCTCTGCATCCAAATTTAGCAAAATAGAATGCCCAGTAGTAAACACACGAGTAGAGACACGGCCATGTGTCTCAGACGTGTGAAGGACATGACCTCAGGACATGGGCATGTTCCCATGCCGTGTGAAGTCTGCACATTAATTTTAAAAATTAAATTCGCTACATGGCCTAGCACACGGGCATGTGACTTGGCCGTGTAACCCTAAATGTTTGCTGATGTTAGAAATAGAATGTCATCACACACGGGCTACGACACTGGCATGTCATGGCCATGTGAAGGACACGGGCCATAGACATAGGCATGTTACGGCTGTGTGAGGGACACGGGCCATAGACACGGACGTGTGCCAGCCCGTGTGTGTAACGCGCAAAAATTCCTGAAGTTTATAATTTTGGGTGCTGTAGCTTTGCCTGCATGATTAGCATTATTAGGGTGTAGATTTTGAGGTATTAAAGAGTTTCTATGAAGTCCTAAGTTTGAAGTTAGTATAGGAAAATTTTCATTCTTGTGATAATGGAACCTTAACTTTAGAAGGTATGTCTCTTAAATAAATGAGGTCAAAATATATCACAAAAACCCTAATGCTCTAATGGCAAGTGGCACTACACTGGGAGCAAGTGGTGAGGCGTCATTTACAGAGCAGGGTGGTCCAGGGTTCAAGGGTCACCTTGTGTATTGAGGGTATTATTTTGTACTTATGTCGTGTAGGTAGTGGAAGTGGTTTGGAACTCTTCATGAAGGTAGGGTTTGAATTGGTTTTCAAATTTGAATGAGTGCTGATGAGTAAATTAAGGCATGATAAGGGGAGAAAAGTTAGGAGATGAGATATGTGTAGGAGTTGGAGCTAGTATGGTAATTGTGAGGGTATATTCGGCTATGGTAGATGATTAGGGCCAATTTTAGTCACTTTGAGGGGGTGTCGAATTCACTTTTAGGCATTGTGTGCTTTTTGGCTTTGGTAATTTGATATTCTCTAAGGGTGAGCCATATCCTATGTTGCTTTTCTTTTGTGCTGACCTTGCTACTTTTCTTCTCCAACTCAAGTCCTTTCTTTGCCAAACCGAGTAGAGGTTTCTTTATTTTCTTTTCCCTTGTGAATCATCTCATTTTTTATGAACCCTAAACCCAAGAAGTCGACTCTCTACATTTCTTGTTATGGCCGAACCCTCAGTGTGTCGTTCCTATCTTCATTCCTTCCTCAAATACTCAAATCGAAGCCATCTCCTTTCTTTTTTAGTTTTCAATCAATTTCTTGGTCATAGCTGACTTCTTCATCTTTTGAGAAAAGCCAAATCTCTCATTTCCTCCTCTTCTTCTAAACCGATTCTCCCTCACTCTCTATTCTATTTTCTAGCAATCGCTTTTGGTTACAAAAGGTTCAATTTTAGGGGTATGTTTATGTGTGGAGACATCACTTTCATTCCTTTCTCCTCTGGTTGTCGTGGGTTCTTTGTGAGTGGGTTTGGAGTAGACAACATGCTCGATTAAGGTAAGCATTTTCTTAGTCTTGGTTTAGTGAGGGTCGAATGATTTACAGGCTGTTAGGAGTGATTTCTGTATCAATCTTTGATAAATAAACTTCTATAAGTTGAGATCTTGGAGTCAGTCACGGTTAGTGAATAAAGGAAGGTTGATAGAGATTTATCGCTCAAGGTAAGGGATTGGATTGGTGTGATTTCAGTTTTTAATGAAAAGGTAGTTGTATTGCTAAGTGTGTGATTGACTATTAGTTTTGTTGATTGTAGGTTTGTGATTAAGGGATCGACAGGCGTTATCGTAAGCAGGTGGGTACATACACAGCACACACGACGAATAGACAAAAGCTGATATCCGGAAAGGCTGAAATGCTGAAAAGCCAAAAACCCGAATTGTTGGCTCCGGCAACCATACGTGCGTGCGAATGCTCGTGTGAAGATACCGATACGACGACAGAGGCTCCTTGGGCGATTCTATGGACTCAGGCCACTGTTTGGCCAATTGGGCTGCCATGGGCCAAATGGGCCCGATAGGTGTGACAGCCTTATTTTGACCCTAGTCAGAAAGCGGTTTCGGGACCGCTAGACCGAGTCGTATAAATAATTGAATAAAATATTACATGTCTAAATATATGTGACCATGCTTGTGTAAATTTTTTTTATGCTTTAATTTTTACTAATTGAATGTGTATTGAAGTAAAAAGGACTTGTATGAGAAGTTTTAAATTTATGTGTGGCTAAATTCAAAAGACTAAGGATAGAATGGTAAAAAAATGCAAGGATTTGCATGTCAAATTTGCCATTTTTGTTATTAGTGGCCGGCCATGTGGGTTAATGGTTTAAAATATGTGTATTTTATGTGCATTTCATAATTATGATGCCTTATAATAAGAGAAAAGAATATTATATTATATGGATATTATATGTCATGAAATGGATAAAATAATAAAAAAGAATGGTGAAAAGAACAAAGTTGCTTATCTTTGTTCTTCATTGCCGAATTCACCAAAAGAAAAAGGGAGAGGATTTTCGGTCATTCTAGCATCCAATTTAAGGTATGTTTCATGTGATTACTTCAAATTCTTGTAAAAATTTAGTAAGATACTTAGCTCTCTATTTAGCCCATGTTGAAATTTTTGTTTTGGTTGAGAATTGAGCATTCGGCCATGTTCATGAGTTAGCTAATTTGTTGATAGTTGGATGCTAGTACTAAAGGAATAGAAATTTGTAATTTTATTTGAGATACATAATTATTAGATGATGAATTGAGCAACGTTACATTTGCACATGTTGAGTATATGCAAGAATTTTTAGGTTGGTTTGGAAATGCTTATTCGGTCATGATAGTGATGAAATTCTTGTTGAATTTGATGAATTTGATTATAAGAGAAATTAAGGATGGATGTTAAGCTTTTAGCCTAATTCATGAGAGAATTTTGAACTCATGATGGTGTTATCATTTGGCCACGAAAAGAAATTTTAAATTGAATAAGGTCTCCCATGTATTTAATTGTAATGAAGATTGTTTGATAAATTGAGCTAGTTTAATTGATAATATGAAGGTTCAAGGTTAGTTTTGATTGGCTCGTATGTTTAAGCCTTTCTTATTAGAGCCGATTGATGTTTATAGAACATAGTTAGGCAAATTTGGTGTTAAAGCATGTGATTAAGAGTTAAGGGTACCATTTTGCATATTATGTTTGGTTCTAGTGAAGAATGAGCTAAGAAATTGATTTTAAAAATGTAAGATAGTGAGCAAATAATCCATGCACATTTTGACACTAAACTCCACGTGATTTTGAGCTTGCTAAGTGATGACATAAAATTTTACTAAAGTTGGCGTATATGTGTGAGCTTAAACCGAATGGGATTTTGACTGAATGTGTGAATAGAGTACTAATAATGATGGAAAATGACTTATGGCCAAAGCAATTAGGTGTTAAAATATTCGGCTCTTGTTAATTGTTGTGTCATGAATAATAAGTTTGATTAAAAGACTATGTATACCTAAATAAATCAATAACTTGATTGTGATTGTGTTGTATTTATGCTTGGCCAAATGTATCTGGTAAAGGAAATATGTGTGTATCTTGGTTGGAATAAAAGTGTAATTATCAAGAGAATGTGTGAATAAAGTTTAATATGATTAAACTTGTTTGACATAGCTCAAGAGCATAGAGGGACAACATCAAAAAAGGGAAAAGCTAAAGTGACGGAATAGCCGACCCGTAGATACTCAGAAAGATACGAAGTAAGTTTTAAGTAATTAAGTTAGCATAAAAAGTTGGAATGGCTTGTTAGAAGTGTATAATATGTGAGTCACGGCTCAACATCCTTAATTTATCTAAATTGTTTATGATACGAGTTATGTATAAGCATATAGCCGAATGATCTTTAGAAAATAAGCTCGAAAAATTTGGTGGATACGTGATCCTTGTATGCATATAGACCGATTGTTAAATGAAAGTTTTATATATATATATATATATATATATTATGTGCTCGTATGCGAATGGAGCAAATGAAATTCTAATGTGATATGAAATTTTGATATGTATACTTGATCTATAAATGTGCTTAAAGATTCAGTGAGTTGTATCCGGGCTTAGTCCCGAAGGGCATTCATGCCGATGTTGTATCCGGGCTTAGTCCCGAAGGGCATTCAAGCTGATGTTGTATCCGGGCTTAGTCCTAAAGGGCATTCATGCTGATGTTGTATCCGGGCTTAGTCCCGAAGGGCATTCATGCCGATGTTGTATCCGGGCTAAGTTCTGAAGGGCCTTAATGCTAGTGCCATAACTGAGCTGAACCCCGAAGGCATTCATGTTGGAAATACGTGAGTTCTACCATAATAATCTAAATTAATGTGCTCAATACCCTAAGTTAGCCAGGTGCGTATCGTATTCAAATTGTGAATTGAATTTTGTTTGACTGTGGTTAATTATTTGGATAGTACTATTCTCGGCCATTGCTTAGGGTTGTATAAAAGTATATGGTATATATATGATACATGAAATTCGATTCAAGTGGAAATATGATATGATTAACTATGAGCATGTGAGTATTTTTGGTTGAAGCATGAAGTAATGAGTATATGTGATTACGCAAAATGTAGTAATTTAGCCTTGAAAAGAAATTGGATGTATTCGGACAAATGATGAAGCTTGTTTGATATAATGAACTTATCCATGGGATATGAAATTGTGTTAAGGTAAATTAAAGTAACGCACCCGTACAATGGTGGTAAATATAGTCATGGTTACATTCGGCCAAGAGAAGAGATAGTTAAGTATTGACATTAAAATGTTTTAGTCTTTTATATGATTTTATTTCTTAAAACTTACTAAGCATATATATATATGCTTACTCTGTTCCTTTTGAATTCTTTTTTTTATAGATTTCGTTCAAACGCTACGAGTTCGTGGGTTCGAGAGCAAGTCATCTACACTATCGACATTATTTTTGGTACCTTATTAGTCTTTGCTTTGGAAGAGTGGCATGTATAGGCTTTTATATCTTTTGATCTAAAAAAAAAAGTTTGGACTTGTGTATATATTTATAAATAGCCATGCGAAAATGGCTTGCTAAGTACCTTATACATATATGCATATGGACTTAAGCTTGATAAAACTTCATTATGGTTGTGTGTGAAAGAAATGCACTTTCAGTTATAAATGCTTGGTGTGATATGCTTATTGTGGTTGATATTTTGGAAGAACTAGCAACAGTTGATTATGTTTAAGATAACTAAATTTTGAGTTTGGATAGATATATGTATTCGGCAAGTATCTATATGATTAAATGATGCTTGATGAAAATTATTTGAATGGTACATAGTTAAGTGGCAATAGAATCGTAAGTAAAACCGAAAGGAACTTTAGGATGTGTGGATGTTCTTTATGCATGTGGGGATTCAGCATTTAGTTGGTTCTAAACATTCGGCTAGAGTAAAAAGAGTTGGTAGAAAATGCATTGAAGCATGTTTGGAATTTGTTTAAATTTTAGTACTTGTCTGGTAATGCCTCATAATCCCTCCGGCGACGGATACAGGATTAGGAGTGTTACAATGGGCCTACGGGTGAATTTGTCAGTTAATTAAGTTTTGATGAGCCGAATTGGTGAATGACACGACATAGGATAGATTTGGGCCTAATGGGCCATCTGAGCATATGAGTCGTTTGGGCTACGTATTGGGCTTTTGGGCCCCAATGGAATCTGTAACCCTAATGAAATTCCTATAATGCATGGAATAATTGTAAAATTGGATAATGGGCCAGAATAGGTACCTAGGCCCAAGAAAAAAATTTGACTGAAATGCCCCTAAGGGTAAAATGACTAAAATACCCCTGATGGATGTATGTATAATTTGTATGCCACATGTATGATATGATGCATTCATGAGATATTATGCTGCATATGGGTTGGGTTATGATAGGAGGAAGTGTATATGAGGGTTGCACAGTCACTTGACGACTGTGGATCCAATGAAGGCTTTCTAAGCCACAAGCAGCTCTGCTGCAACGATGAGTAGTGCCGCTACCGGTGCTCCAAATGGATATTAGTAGCTCTGCTGCAACGATGAGTGGTGCCACAACCGGTGTCACAACGGGTGTATAAGGATGGATGGGTCGAGTATCTCCACACAGTAGTGTTTGGTTGGAAGGGGGTGTACAGGGTTGGTTATGGGTAATAGCACGTTGCATAATCATATTGATTTTTTGATATGGGCTCGAGCCCAATCGATGCTATTATGGGCTAAGGCCCAAAGGCCACTGATAATGTGATTTAGGCTTAGGCCCAACTAAGGCCTTTATGGGCTAAGGCCTAAAGGCCACTGATATTGGATAGGGCTTAGGCCCAGATTGTTTATTGCATGATTTGTGTTCCCGAGGGTCGTACAAAATGAGTTTTGAAAACTCACTCTCTCCTATCATTTTTTTCGGGTGACCTTCAGTAAGCAGCTCGACATAAGAGAGGACTCGGAGGTGGCCATATTGCATGTTATTCCTCGATTTAGTAGTTCTTTTATTTTACCTTTTAATTTTTGGTTAATGGGTTGTAATAAGGCCTTTAATCTCCGGTTTGATTTTTATACTTGGTTTTATTATTTTCATACTTTCAATTTAAACATGTTTTCTAAACCAAATGACATTTTGAAGTTAACTCAAATATCTGAATGTTTTCTTAAAATATGAGTTTCCATTGTAAATTAACATGTAACTTAGCAAGATATGCAACCTCAGGTTTTTAATTAACAAACTCTACTCTTTATTCAAACTCCTTTAAATTATCTATTAAGCAAGCATTTGTTGGGTTTCATTTTAACTAGAATAATTGTCTACAAAGACTGGTATTGAAAATAAGCAGGCAAACGCTATTTTAAATCATGGGCCTTCGGATGTTCTCAAAGTCTTTCAACGCATTCGATTTGTACGAGTCATCCTCCAATGTGACACCCTTAGATTAAGCCATAACGTCTATGCTGGGTTTGGGGTGTTACATTTAGTAATATCAGAGCCTAGTTTCAAAGCTCAGGCTGGGAAATGGGTCTTCGATTTTGGGTTTTTAAATTGTTTTCAAGTTAATCAAAAGGTTCTAAAGGATATTATTGTGTGGCACACCGAGTCTTCGACGCTGAGCCAAGTAAGTACTCTTACTATTAAATTATAAGAAATTGATACACAGTAGGAAACCTACTAGGACTACTCTAGTTAGGAAGTTACTAAAACACACTTTAGTTAGAGTAAGACTGAATACTTAGAAAACTGAAACTGTAGAGGATTTACGACTGCGACAACAACACTTGAACTACTATTGACATAAAACATCTACTTAATTATTAAGAATATGAACTAAATTTCATAAAATTTCTAATTCAGATAATACGTAAAGCAAGGATGAGTGCTAGAAGAGGTGCGAGAGGCTGTGACAAAGGTCGTGGAAGCGTTACGGCTGGGTTATTGGCATCGGGCCACATGCCCAATGTTGGAGTAGAGGAGGCTCTAGCCTCACCAATGGCTGAGACATGACCGTACGAATGAGCCACCACGATAGAAGATACATTGTCATAGGCAATGTTAAGAATTTTGGAAAGGGTCGTTGGGTCCAACAATAGTGTGGGAAGCCATGGGTTGATTTCAGAGCGACTTCGATCCAATAGGGCTGAGATCTTTAAAGGCATCACGAGTGTGGCTTCGAATGTAGTGGAATACTGGTTGGAAGCCACTGAAAGGATAATGGACGACTTGGACTACATATCCGAGCAAAAGCTGAAAGGGGCAATGTCGTTACTTAGAGAGGAAGCCTATCAGTGGTGGCTGATAGTGAAAGAAGGCACTCAACCTGAGCGGATCACCTAGGAATTCTTTAAATCCGCATTTCAGGGGAAGTATGTTGGACCAAGCTATGCGGATGCGCAGAGGAAGGAGTTCTTAAACTTAACTCAGGGAGACAGATCCGTGGCTGAGTATGAGGCAGAATTCCTACGACTCAGTAGGTATGCTAAGGGAATAGTGGGCACAAATTATGAGCGGTGCGTGTGGTTTGAGGACAGCCTTAGAGACAATCTCCGGGTACTAATAGCTCCGCAAAAGGAGCAAGACTTCACGACATTATAGCAGAGGATGTGAAGTGCACAGAGCGCCTAAACCGAGAGAAAGAAAGAGGCAAGAATAAGCGAATGCAAAATCTACTAAGGCTAGTTAGAGGCCTATGAGGAGGGCTAGGGTGGACAGGCTAGTCAGAGCTGGGGCCCCTGTTGCTAATGCTAGTACTAGGATACCACCTTGTGCCATTTGTGGGAAAGGGCATCTGGGGGAGTGCTGGAGAAGGACGGGAGCTTGTCTGGGTTGCAAGTCAATAGAGCACTGATTCAGGGAGTGTCTAAAAAGGGCAGGTTAGGTGCAAGTTGGCAGGGGTTATGAGCAGCCTCAGAGGGGTGGTCAGCAGTCGATAAGGGGCCAAGGTCAGGCCAAAGGTGGTAATGGTGCAAAACGTGGATGTGGAGCACCAAGTAGAGGTGCAGGACAAGCTGAGGCGAGGTAACTAGCTTTGGTCTATCTGCTCATTACCGAGAGGACGGGGACGTCCCAGATGTGATAACAGGTACATTTTTTAATCATGAGGTACCTTATACTGCACTAATTGATATTGGGTCGACACATTCATACATTATATATGGCATGACTGAAAGCTTGGGTGATACATTTGAAATCACTGCAAATGAGATTGTTGTGTTGAGTCCACTAGAGCAGTCTTGAAGGTGAATAAGTTGATTAGGGATGTACCTTTAGTAGTCTAAGAGGTTACTTTCTTAGTAGACTTGATGGAATTTCCTTTTGGCGAGTTTGATATAATCTTGGGCATGGATTGGTTGGCGAAACACCGAGCAACTCTAGATTGTGCGACAAAATGAATGGTGTTGAAAACGGCTGAGGATAGGGAAGTAATGGTAATCAGGGAATGACGGGATTACTTGTCGAATGTGGTTTTAGCTTTAAGGGCGGAGAAGTCTGTACAGAAGGGCAGTACAGCTTATTTAGCCTATATTAGTGATTTGGAATCTAAGAGACTTGCTGCTAGGGATTTGAGAGCCGTTAAAGCGTTTCTTAATGTCTTTCCTGATAAGTTGCCTGGGTTATCTCCCAACAGAGAAGTGGAGTTCGAAATCGAGTTGCTACCTGGTACGGCTCCGGTGTCTATTGCTCCTTACAAAATGGCACCGAAGGAGCTGGTAGAACTTAAGGTGTAGATTTAGGAATTATTGGACCGAGGATTTATTAGATCGAGTATGTCTTCATGGGGAGCACCAGTGTTATTCGTGAAAAAGAAGGATGGGTCCAGGTGGATGTGTATTGATTATCGGCAGTTAAACAAGCTAACCATTAAGAACTCGTACCCTCTACCGGAGATAGATGATCTTTTTGATCAGCTTAATGGAGCCTTGGTTTTCTCAAAGATTGATCTGCACTCGGGGTACCATCAACTAAGTATTAAGGAGGCGGATGTGTATAAGACAGCTTTCAAAACTCGTTATGGACGCTACAAGTTTTTGGTAATACCATTCGAGCTGACAAATACACCTACTACTTTTATGGATCTCATGAATCCAGTTTTCCAAGCTTATCGAGACCGATTTGTGGTGGTCTTTATAGATGACATCTTGGTGTACTCAAGGGTGGAAGATGATCATGATGCACACTTAAGGGTTGTGTTGCAGATTTTGAGGGAAAAGTAGTTGTATTTAGCAAGTGCAAATTTTTGCTGAGGGAAGTTACTTTTTTAGGACATGTAGTCTAAGCTGAGGAGATTAGGGTTGATCCTCGAAAAGTTGAAGTAGTGTTGGACTGGAAACTGCCTAGAACAGTATCAAAAATTCAAAGTTTTCTAGGCCTGGCAGGGTACTACAGATAGTTTGTTGAAGGGTTCTCATTAATTACTGCACCATTGACCAAGTTACTTCGAAAGGGGGTGCCATTTGTATGGTCTGATAAGCAACAAGAAAGCTTTGAAAGGCTTAAAAAAATTTTAACAGAGGCTCCTGTTCTGATTTAGCCAGAGCCTGGAAAAGAGTTTACAATCTAAAGTGATGTATCGTACGTGGGCTTAGGCTGTGTATTGATGCAGGAAGAAAAGGTGGTTGCATATGCGTTGTGCCAGCTTAAAACTCACGAGGGGAATTATCCAACCGATGATTTAGAGTTGGTTGCAGTGGTTTTCGCGATAAAAATATAGAGACATTACCTATATGGGGAGAAGTGCATCATTTATACAGATCACAAGAGTCTGAAATACCTCCTTACCCAAAAAGAGCTGAATTTGAGGCAGCGTAGATGGATTAAGCTACTGAAAGATTATGATTGCACGATCGAATATCACCCTAGTAGAGCGAATGTGGTAGCTGACGTACTGAGCCGTAGGGATATATCAGACTTGAGGGCTATGTTCGCCCGTTTGAGTTTGTTTGATGATGGCAGTTTGTTAGCTGAGCTTCAAGTAAAGCCATTATGGATTGAGCAAATAAAATATAAGAGTCATTGGATGAGACTCTAGGTCCCTGATTCAGACAAGTTGAGAATGGGGAAACATTGGATTTTGGGTTAAATGATGATGGATTACTGTGTTTCCGTGGGAGAATCTGTATACCGAAGGATTTTGACCTAAGCCAGTCTATACTACAGGAAGCACATAGTAGTCCCCATGCTATGCATCCCGGTGGAAACAAGATGTATTGGAATTTGCGTGAGCTTTATTGGTGGTCAGGACTTAAGCGCGAGGTTACTGAGTTTGTGGGCAAGTGTTTAACATGTCAACAAGTGAAGGCGAAACATCAGTTACCTTCGAGATTACTTCAGCCAGTTAAGATTCCACTTTGGAAGTGGGAAAGGGTTATTATGGATTTTGTTAGTGGGCTACCCCTGACGCCTTCTAAGAAAGACTCAATATGGGTTATTGTGGATCAGTTAACTAAATCTGCCCATTTTATACTAGTCTGCACTGACTACTCATTACAGAAGCTAGCAAAGTTATATGTGGCGGAAATTGTGAGATTGCATGGGGTGTCAGTCTCAATAATATATGACAGAGACCCTCGATTCACATCTCGATTCTGGAAGAAGCTGCACGAGGCGCTAGGTACTAGGTTGGATTTCAGTATGGTATTCCACCCTCAGACTGATGGTCAGTCGGAGAGGGTAATTCAAGTTTTGGAGGATATGTTAAGGGGATGTGGAATTGAGTTTCGAGGTAGTTTGGAAGACTATTTGCCGTTAACCGAGTTTGCGTATAATAACAATTATCAGGCAAGTATTGGGATGGCACTGTATGAAGCACTATATAGGCGAAGGTGTCGTACTCCGACTTGTTGGACAGAGTTGGGTGAACAACGAGTTTTGCACCCTAAGTTAGTGACAGATACTGAGGATAAGGTGAAATTATTCGGGATCGATTGAAAGAAGCATCAGATGGGCAAAAGTCATATGTTGACCTTTAGCGGCGAGAGATTAAGTATGCGGTGGGAGACTTGGTATTTCTTAAGGTTTCCTCTTAGAAGAAGGTATTAAGGTTTGGACAGAAGGGCAAGTTAAGCCCTAGATTCATTGGGCCGTACCATGTGCTGAAGCGAGTTGGGCCGGTTGCCTATCAGCTGAAATTACCTTCTGAACTAAGTCAGATACACGATGTGTTTCATGTGTCTATGCTAAGGCATTATCACTCAGATCCTTCTTACGTCATGCCGATCGAGGAGATCGAGGTTAGGCTGGACCTAACTTTTGAGGAGGAGTCGGTCCAAATAATTGATCATGATATTAAGGTGTTGAGGAGAAAATTCATCCCATTAGTCAAGGTGCTTTGGCGTAATCACAATGCCGAGGAGGCTACATGAGAGCCTGAGGAGGCAAGGCAACATCAATATCCTCGGCTATTTGAATCAGGTAAATTTCGAGGCAAAATTTCTTTTAGGGGGTAGAGTTGTAATGCCCCAAAAATTTTGAAGTTTATAATTTTGCGTCCTATAGCTTTGCCTGCATGATTAGCATTATTAGGGTGTTGATTTAGATGTATTAAAGAGTTTCTATGAAGTCCTAAGTTCGAAGCTAGTATAGGAAAATTTTCATTCTTATGATAATGGAACCCTGACTTCAGAAGGTATGTCTCTTAAATAAATGAGGTCAAAATATATCACAAAAAACCCTAATGGTCTAGTGGCAAGTGGTGCAACCCTGGGAGCAAGTGGTGAGGCATCATTTGCAGAGCAGAGAGGTTCAGGGTTCAAGGGTTGGCTTGTGCATTGAGGGTATTATTTTGCACTTATGCCGTGTAGGTGGTGGAAGTGGTTTGGAACTCTTCATGGAGGTGGGATTTGAATTGGATTTCAAATTTGAATGAGTGCTGATGAGTAAATTAAGGCATGATAAGGGGAGACAAGTTAGGAAAGAAGATGTGTGTAGGAGTTGGAGCTAGTATGGTATTGTGATGGCATATTTGGCTATGGTAGATGATTAGGGCCGATTTTAGTCACTTTGAGGGGGTGCCGAATTCACTTTTGGGCATTGTGTGCTTTTCAGCTATGGTAATTCGATATTCTCTTGGGGTGAGTCGAATCCTATTTTGCTTTTCTTTTGTGCCGACCTTGCTCCTTTTCTTTTGTGGCTCAATTCTTTTCTTTGCCAAACCGAGTAAAGGTTTTTTTATTTTTCTTTTCCCTTGTCAATAATTTCATTTTCTATATACCCTAAACCCAAGAAGTCGACTCTCTCTATTTCTTGTTGTGGCTGAACCCTTCAGTGTGCCATTCCTATCTTCATTTCTTCCTCAAATACTCAAATCAAAGCCATTTCCTTTCTTTTTTTAGTTTACAATCGATTTCAGCCGACTTCTTCATCTTTTGAGAAAAGTCAAATCTCTCTTTTCCTCCTCTTCTTCTAAATCGATTCTCCCTCACTCTCTATTCTATTTCCTAGCAATCACTTTTGGTTACAAAAGGTTTGCTTTTAGGGTGTGTTTCAGTGTGGAGACGTCAATTTCATTCATTTCTCCTCTGGTTGTCATAGGGTCTTTGTGAGTGTGTTTGGAGTAGACATCGTGCTCGATTAAGGTAAGCATTTTCTTAGTCTTGGTTTAGTGAGGGTCGAATGCTATACAGGGTGTTAGAAATGATTTATGTATTGATCTTTGATAGATAAAGTTCTATAAGTGCAGATCTTGCAGTCAGTCACGGTTAGCGAATAAAGGAAGGTTGATAGAGATTTATCGTTCAAGGTAAGGAATTGGATTGGTGTGATTTCAATTTTTGATGAAAAGGTAAAAGCATTGCTAAGTGTGTGATTGACTATTAGTTTGGTTGATTGTAGGTTCGTGATTAAGGGATAGAAAGGCGTTATCGTAAGTAGGTGTGTACATACACAGCACACATGATGAATCGGCAAAAGCCAAAATCCTAAAAGCCAGAACGCCAAAAAGCCGAAAGGTTGGCACCGGCAACTACACGAGCACACGAACACTCGTGTAGAGATACTGAGATGACGATGGAGGCTCCGTGGGTGATTCCATGGACTCGGGCCATGATTTGGCCAACTGGACCGAAACGGGCCAAATGGACCCAATGGGCTCGTATGCCCATCGCGAGTGAATTTTTCGGTTAATTAAGTTTTGTCGGGCCGAATAGGCTAACGACACGACCTAGGTAGATTTGGGCCTAATGGGCCATCTGAGCATACGAGTCGTTTGGGCGACGTATTGGTCTTTTGGGCCCGAATGGAATTCGTAACCCTAATGAAATTGCTATAATGCATGGAATAATTGTAAACTTTGATAATGGGCCAGAATAGGTACCTAGGCCCACGACAAAATTTTGACTGAAATGCCCCTAAGGGCAAAATGCTAAAATGCCCTTGATGGATGTATTTATAATTTGTATGACACATGTATGATATGATGCATTCATGAGATATTATGCTACATATGGGTTGGGTTATGATTGGAGGAAGTGCATATGAGGGTCGCACGGTCGCTTGACGACTGTGGATCCAATGAAGGCTTTCTAAGCCACGAGCAGCTCTGCTGCAATGATGAGTAGTGCCGTTACCGATACTACAACGAATATTAGCAGCTCTGCTGCAACGATGAGTGGTGCCGCAACCAGTGTCACAATGAGTGTATAAGGATGGGTGGGTCAAGTATCTCCCCACAAGAGTGTTTGGTTGGAAGGGGGTGTATAGGGCTGGTTATGGGTAATAGTACGTTGCATAATCATATTGATTTTGTGATACGGGCTTGGGCCCCAATCGAGGCTATTATGGGCTAAGGCCCAAATGCTAATGATAATGTGATATAGGCTCTGGCCCAACTGAGGCCTCTATGGGATAAGGCCCAAAGACCATTGATATTGGATAGGGCTTAGGCCCAGATTGTTTATTGCATGATTTGTATTCCCGAGGGTCGTACACACTGAATTTTGAAAATCACTCTCTCCTATCATGTTTTTTAGGTTACCCTCAGTAGGCGACTTGATGTAGGAGAGGACTCGGAGGTGGCCACATTGTGAGTTATTCTTTGATTTAGTAGTTCTTTTATTTTACCTTTTCATTTTTGGTTAAGGGGTTGTAATAAGGCCTTTAAGCTCTGGTGTGATTTTTATACTTGGTTTTATTATTTTCATATTGCTTGACTTTCAATTTAAACATGTTTTCAAAACCAAATGACATTTTGAAGTTAACTCAAATATCTAAACGTTTTCTTAAAATATGAGTTTCTACTGGAAATTGACATGTAACTTAGCAAGATATGCAACCTCGGGTTTTTAATTAAGAAACTCTACTCTTTATTCAAACTCCTTTAAATTCTCTATCCAACAAGCATTTGTTGGGTTTCATTTTAACTAGAATAATTTTCTACAAAGACTGGTTTTGAAAATAAGCACGCAAACACTATTTTAAATCACGGGCCTTCAGATGTTCTCAAAGTCTTTCAATACATTCGATTTGCACGAATCATCCTCCAATGTGACATCCAAGATTTGGCCATAACGTCTGGGTCGGGTTTGGGGTGTTACAATGTGAAACCCTTGTAGATTCGAAATGAAAAATAAAATCCGCATGCACTAGGGACATGGGCGTTTGTGACCACACAGCCTGCCCACATGGGCATGTGGCCCTGTTTTGAGCAAAATTTTTGTAAGTGTTCGAAAGCTTCTAGTTCAGTCCCGAACCACTCTACATGTATGTTTTGGGTCTCGTAGTCCCATAATAGGGACGTTATGAATACGAATAAAAAGTTTTAAGTTGGAATGAAAATTTATGGCCTGATTTTGTATGATTAAGTATGTTAAGTCCGGTAATACCTCGTACCCAGTTTCGGCGTCAAATATGGGTAAGGGGTGTTATAGATGGATAGTGTGATATAGCTTCGACAAGCTTCCAACCCAAATGAGCTTTTGAATCACTGTAAAACATGAAAAATAACATAGAGTAAGCATTTAAGCTTAGCAAGTTCATATAACATAGAATTTAACTTACCATTTAACCACAATTTAGGTAACTAAACATAACATATCCCAACCAATTTGGCCAAAAGCCTAAACACATGTTCACCAACATATTAGCCATGTAAATCACAGATAAAACCCAATACACATGGATGAATTCAACAAGTAATCACATTTCATATACATGTATTATTCATTTCATATATCAATGTATCATGTAATGTCACTTTCATGTATTTCATGCAAATACCTGTAATAGTTCAAATCAAACTCATATAATCTCGTAACAAAACTGTGCACGTTGATCCATTTAGAGCATCATTAGATACGCGAATAATACACACGAGTTGTACTGAACTGTAATCTATCAATTCCTGTACATGTATGCTCATACGATCTCTGAATCGGTATGCTCATACAAGTAGTAAATGGTAAGCTCCTTTGAGATGAATAACGATAAGCCCATGCGAGCTGAGTATCAGTAAGCTCATATAAGCTAAAACTAGGAACCCTAAGGACATTTCATTTGTATCTACAAATTCTTAAAGTTCAAATGGGGCTCGGTAGTCGTTGTACGTCATTGTATATGTAACACCCTAATCTTTAGGGGTTGTTAAATTCTATGCTTAAAGTATTTTCATGTTTGGATCTGTTGAATTGATGTTTTGAGTGTGTCTGGTGGGCATTTGGAAGGCTTAGGTTTGGGTCCAACCTCTAGGAAAATTTAAATTTTGGGTCTTAAGTGAATCTGGACTCTGGTAAGTGGGGCGTTTAAATTAATAGTGGGGATTTTTATCACAAAAAAACCTGTGGTAGAGTGGCATGAGGCATCACTTGAGAGCCTTGGTATGGCTTGATCTGGCAAGGTGAGGAGCTTGGGTTAGAACTCCCTTGGAAGCAAAATACTTTAATTTTACTGCTTGGACAAGGTAAGAGGTTGACTCCACTTTAAATACTGAAGATGAGAGTTTGAATTGATTAGGGGATCAGATTAAGGAATGATAAGGGGGAGGTTATCAAAGAAGTTTTGAAGAGTGTGGTGGGGTAGAGTTGGCCGAAGGAGGGGAACTTGGGAGGCATGTTCGGCTAGGCGACTTTAGGCACATTCTCTTGCGGTTTGGGTTGTGGTACAATCGGCAAATAGGGGATGTGGGTGTCAACTTCTTCTTTTAGGGATTTTGAGATTTTTGTATTTTGCTCTTTCTCTCTAATACTGAATTAGTTAATTTTAGAGACACCCCATTCAATTTCCTCCTTTGTGCATAGAGCCGAAAGCCCTTAGGTCCCAAAATATCTATCTCTGCCGAATGGTTCAAAAGCCGAACAATGCTATTCTTTATCTCTAATCACTTCTTTGGCCGAACCCTCTTCACTACTTCTTCTCACAGCCGAACCTTCCCATTCTCTACTCCTTAATAATTTTCCAACCTCTTCCTCTAGTCTTCTTTTCTTTCTAGACACATCCTTGGCCGAATCATTATTTCTAAACCTCCTCTCAACCTAGTCGATGCCATTATTCTTCTTCTTCTCCTTTCCTTCAATTTTCTTGTTAGCCGAACCTGAGTCATTATCTTGGCCTATTTCTTCAAAACCGAATGCCTAGCCTTCTACTCCTCCTTTTGTGATTTGACTAAATCTAGTTAAATATGGGCTTAGGGTGTGGCGGCGATTTCTTCTTTCATCAACTCAATCAAGCACTTTTTTTTGGTAAGGACTTTAGCCTCTTTTCTTTCATTTAGAACATTCATGGAAAGGCCGAAACCCCTTCTCCCTTGTGCGTTTTAATTTTGGGGCATCTTTATAGGCTGATTTGAATTCTTTTCCTTGTGTTTGATTGTGTTTCAGTTATTCGTGGAGTCGAATCTCGTGATCGGTGGGTAGTCGTTGATTAAGAGAAGTAGTTTGGATTTGTTGGCTTGGTTTCGGCAAAAGGTAGGTGATGAGTAGGGTGGTAATGGTCGAATCTGTTAAGAATAAGTATGACTGGTTTCAAGTGGACTATTGGTTAATGGTATGATTGGACTTTTGTAGGTTGGACGTTCGCGGGATTAGTCAACTTTAGACATAACCAAGTGTGTAACTGCAACCTCTATAGTGTAGGTCGACAAAAGTCGAAATGCCGGAATGCCGGTATAAAGAAGGCCATTAGCGTGAGCATGCTATTGGGCCAACCTGAGGTCGTCAAAATGGGTTTTAGTCCATGGAGATCGTTGCGTACGATCTGCACACTTAGACTATGTTGGGTTCATTGGGCCGAAATAGGCCCAATAGGCCTATGGGTCAAAACGGGCCCAATGGGCCTATGGGCTGAATGAGCCCAATAGGCCCATGGGCCCATAGGAGTAAAATATCAGGTGAATGATTATTAAAAGGGTGAAATAGTAGAAATCTGGAATTCTGAACATAAAATTAGGCATAATGAGCCACTCGAACGAGTGGGCCTGTGTAACACCCTCATCAGTCACCGGAATAGGTCATCCATCATTAAACATCTAATACAGTCCTCAAGGCAAACACGAATTTACAAAGGAACTCTTTTTTAAGAGACTAATGTAAACAAATATGTATAGTACAATTCTTGCATTAACATTGGTAATTCAATAAATGTGACCACCATCGGATATGCACACATATATGTATATAAGTCTTAACCGAAAGTACCATCAAACTAGATCATTTCACAACCATTGATTGTAATTACGGGACTAAGCTAATTAAAATAACCAGCCACTTTCGCATGGCTTTAATATTTACACAATCAAAATATATATAACTTGTTTCAAAAGGAGAGTTAAGCCTATACATGCCATTCACTAGAGTTAAAAATAATTAAATACCGAACGAGACTTTGATAATAGAGATGACTTCGATACTGGAACTCCCGAGACCGTAGCTTCCGATCAAAATCTACAAAACCGAAAGCAGGGACAACAAAGTAAGCAATTTAGTGCTTAGTAAGTTCTTAAGTAACTCAGTTAATTACATATGAAGGATACAAATTAACTTCTCATTTCTATAACCTGTTTTGGCCGAAAATGAGCATATCATTTTACTAATTACTCACCGACATAATTCAAAGAGAACGCAAGGAACCCAAGGATTTTATAGATATATATATATATACAGCTCAAGGTCGGATTTCTTAAGCATACGAATGATATTAAACGATGGTTCACAGACTCTTCACCAGGCTCAACCAAACCAACTCTAATGATATTCTAAACCATTAAGAGTCTAGAATGCGTACCTGCCTTTCTCACCTTACGTGCGCATATGTTATAACTAAAGCAATTATTATTTTCATGTGAGCTCATACATTAACTTATATCCGATTTCCACAACGACAAGTTCTCAGGATCACTAAAATCTTATCCTTGGCTTTAGGCCCTTCGAGACTAAGCTCGATTATAACTCTGGCTCGGAAGCCCTTTGAGACTAAGCTCGGCTTTAACTCTGGCTCGGAAGCCCTTCGAGACTAAGCTCGGCTTTAACTCTGGCTCGGAAGCCCTTCGAGACTAAGCTCGGCTTTAGCTCTGGCTCGGAAGCCCTTCGAGACTAAGCTCGGCTTTAACTCTGGCTCGGAAGCCCTTCGAGACTAAGCTCGGCTTTAACTCTAATGAATATTCACACGTACATATGTAACATATCATAGTTAAGTGTCATTTCCATGTCTTGAATGCAATCACGGCATATTTCCCAAACAATGCAACATTCGGTTCAATAATCATAGGAAAAGGGCAATATTTCGTATAATAACTGAATTCGAGTAATAATCAACATCCAACAATTTCATAGGTTTTCATTCTCACAACATCTTTCAAGTATGTACCTAAGTCTCAACCAATATATTACGCATACATACTATGGTTCCATCATGTCATGAAATAAAATTCATTACTCAAAAACTTACCTCGTATCTTTTTGAGAAATCTTGACTTGGCTATTCCGTGACCTTTGCTTTTCCCTTATCCGTTGCAGTCCCTTTAAGCTCTTGAGCTTGATTGAAAAAAATTTCTCTTATTAACCTCTTATTATGATAGCTTAAAACCGAATTTCATATATGAACAACAAGGCGTATATATTTGTATGCAACTTATACACCCATGTAATAAGAATCAAATTCTATTCTTACCATACACAAGCTTAATAATAATAATATATAATATATATAAACCTCATATTGCTTCATTAATCAATTTAGCCGAATGTGATCAACTCATTTAGGCTTTACTTCGGACATTTAACCAACACACAAGTACCATAAAATCTTCCATTAGACACCTAGGCCATAAGCACTTATTTACCTCAAGTTCAAATCTCCTCTTTGTATACTTCTAATTTAGTCATCGATCCTCTAAACACTCGAAGCCGAATTTCAAGACTATTAAATCACATCCTTAGTTAACTCATTAACAAGCAATTCAAGACGCAAAATGGCTCACAACATCAATAGCTCTCATATCATATCATTCCTCATACTCATTTTTGAATATGACTCAAAGCTAGAACTAACATCCTTATTTGAAAATCATGCAAAGACCGAATGTTCCCTTCTTAGCTAACATACATTTTTCATTAGTTAAAAAAAATAAATACTTTATTTCTATTTCCACATTCGGCACATTTAAAGATACCAAATCACATTGGCCGATTGTTTCTTAACAACCAAAACACATACTCATCAATTAATCAAATTTCAAAGGTACAATTCATCAACATATTTTACCATCGTGACCGAGAAGGTCTTTTTAATACATTAACTACAACAAAATTAGAACATGATAAAATAAGTTCATGAGCTTCTAATTTCCATTCCTTCCACATCTCAATACCTATCTAATTGTTCAACCAATTTCTCAATACATGAATCAAAACAACCTAATAGCCTAACGCCTTATATTTGGCTATCAACCACACTCATTCGGCATGAATAAAGCATTGACCGAATCACCTATCACTCAAACGAATCACATGTATAATGGTCTCAAATAATCTATAATGGACTCATTTAGCAATTTGTAGCCTCAAATCCCAACCTTGACACCATTCGAACGCATGCCTACAATTGACCGAATGCATCTTCCAAGTACAAAAATAGAAATTCAACATATGGGCCATGCTAGGTACTTAACTAACAACTATAATCCACCACCAATTCTCATGAGTTTACAAAAAAACATACCTTGATTGAAGCTAGAGTTTGGCCGATTGCCTAGCTCTTTTCTTTCCCCTTTTCTAAACTTTGAATTTCGGCAAACACAAAATCAAGAACACTCATTTTCTTTGTTATTTTCTCCACCTTTTTCCTATTATTTTATTTCCATTATGCTAACCCCCAATAATATCATTTGCATGGCCGGCCACTAACAAAAATAGGGAGAATTGACATGCAAGTCCACTTATTATAATCCATACATAATTTGGCCCCTTTCTAATTTGCCTAACAAAGTTTCTAAACTTTTCAACTAAACCCCTATTAATAAATTCCTATTGAATTTATCAATTTCAAAACCGAAACTTCCACACATGCATTTAACACCGTATTTAAACAATGAAATTTTATAATAACTATTTTCAAGACTCGGTTTAGCGGTCACGAAACCACTTCCCGACTAGGATCGGAATTAGGGCTGTCACAACTCTCCCCCCTAAAAAGTTTTCGTCCTCGAAAATCTTACCCGAAAATAGATTTGGATATCGTTCTTTCATTGCATTCTCGGGCTCCCAAGTTGCTTCCTCGATCCCATGCTTGAGCCATAATATTTTTACTAACGGGACTTTTTTGTTTCGTAATTCTCTAACCTCTCGAGCTAAAATACGGATAGGTTCTTCCTCATAACTCAAATTAGGTTGAATTTCAACCTCGGACGGATTTAGTACATGCGAAGGATCGGATCTATACCGACGGAGCATCGATACATGAAAAACATTGTGAATCTTCTCAAGTTCAGAAGGTAACATCAATCTATAAGCAACCGGTCCAACCCGCTCTGATATCTCATACGGTCCGATGAATCTCGGGCTCAGCTTGCTTTACGGCCAAAACGGAGTATCTTTTTCCACGGGGAAACTTTCAAAAACACCTTATCACCCACTTGATATTCGATGTCTTTTCGTTTTAAGTCTGCGTACGATTTCTGACGATCGGATGCCATTCTCAAACTGTCGCGAATTATCTTCACTTTCTGCTCGGCTTCTCTGACTAAATCAACTCCGATAATCTTATCTTCACTAAGCTCGTTCCAAAATAGAGGTGTACAGCACTTACGATCGTAAAGAGCTTCGTAAGGTGCCATCTGAATACTGGTCTGAAAGCTGTTATTATACGCGAATTCAACCAAAGGTATATATTTCTCCCACGAGCCGCTAAATTCGAGGATGCAACATCTCAACATGTCCTCGAGTATCTGAATAACCCGTTCAGATTGACCATCCGTTTGCGGATGAAAAGCGGTGCTGAAATGGAGCTTAGTACCCAGAGCTTCATGCAGCTTCCTCCAAAATCTAGAAGTAAACCGAGGGTCTCGATCAGAAACAATAGAAGTCGGTACCCCATGCAATCGCACAATCTGAGAGACGTATAATTCCGCTAACTTATCAAGTGAATAGTCAGTGCGAACAGGAATGAAATGGGCTGATTTCGTCAATCGATCAACAACAACCCAGATAGCGTCCTTCTTGCTCGGAGTCAACGGCAAACCTGACACAAAGTCCATCGTAACGCGATCCCATTTCCACTCGGGTATCAAAATTGGTTGAAGTAACCCCAACGGCACTTGATGTTCAGCTTTTACTTGCTGACATACTAAGCATTTAGATACAAAATCAGAGATGTCTCGTTTCATGCCGTGCCACCAATACTGATGCTTCAAGTCGTTATACATTTTCGTACTGCCCGGATGGATCGACATGCGGCTACTATGTGCTTCTTTTAAAATCATCAAAACTAACTCTGACTTTTTCGGCACACACACTCGGTCTTTAAACCTCAAACAATCATTTTCGTCGACCCGAAATGCGGAATCCACAGTTGACTCACACTGAACTCGTTTGGCAACTAAATCATCATCGGCTTTCTGGGCCTTACTAATCTGTTGAAGTAGCATAGGTCTTGCTACCAATTCGGCAATCAACGCACCCTCTCCTGACATCGCCAGCTTCACGTTCATAGCTCGCAAGGAAAATAAGGATTTTCGGCTAAGGGCATCTGCAACTACGTTAGCTTTCCCCGGGTGATAATCGATAACAAGCTCATAATCTTTTAGCAATTCTAGCCACCGCCTTTGTCTCAAGTTTAAATCTTTTTGAGTCATTAGATACTTAAGACTTTTGTGATCGGAAAAAATGTGACATTTCTCACCAAACAAATAATGTCGCCAAATCTTCAAGGCAAAAACAATAGCGGCTAGTTCAAGGTCATGAGTCGGATAATTTCGTTCGTGCGGCTTCAACTGTCTCGAAGCATAAGCAATAACCCGGCCTTCTTGCATCAATACGCAGCCCAAACCGTTCAAAGACGCATCACTATAAACTACAAATTCTTTACCCGTTTCTGGCTGAACCAACACAGGCGCTTCCGTCAAAAGGGTTTTCAGCTGGTCGCAGCTTTCCTGACATTTATTCGACCACTCGAACTTGACATCCTTCTGCAGCAGTCTCGTCAATGGAGTCGCAATCATCGAAAAACCCTTGACGAAACGTCGATAATAACCAGCAAGTCCTAAAAAGCTTCGAACTTCGGTAATGTTTTTAGGGGGTTTCCAGTCGAGGATAGCTGAAATTTTGTTCGGATCCACTCGAATACCCGAAGCAGATACTATATGGCCCAAGAAACCGACTTCATGCAACCAAAATTCGCACTTACTAAACTTCGCATACAATTGGTTATCCCTCAAAGTCTGAAGTACCAGTCTCAAATGCTCGGTATGTTCTGACTCATCACGAGAATATATCAAAATATCGTCGATGAACACTACTATGAAACGGTCCAAAAACGGCCTAAATACCCGATTCATTAAATCCATGAATACTGCGGGGGCATTGGTGAGTCCAAACGGCATCACTAGAAACTCATAGTGACCGTATCTCGTTCTGAATGCTGTCTTCGGTATGTCCGAATCTCTAACTCTCAACTGATAATAGCCGGATCGTAAGTCAATCTTCGAAAATACTGAGGCTCCTCTCAACTGATCGAATAAGTCATCAATTCGGGGCAATGGATACTTATTCTTTACCGTGGCTTTATTCAGCTGTCGATAATCGATGCACATTCTCATAGTCCCGTCTTTCTTTTTCACAAACAAAACCGGTGCACCCCAAGGCGAAAAACTAGGTCGCGCAAAGCCTCTATTTGTCAGCTCTTGCAGCTGAGATTTTAATTCCCTTAATTCGGTAGGTGCCATACGATATGGGGCAATCGAAATCGGCGTCGTACCCGGAATCAACTTTATACAGAACTCGACCTCTCTTATAGGCGGCAACCCCGGTAATTCCTCGAGAAAGACATCTAAAAACTCGCAGACTACAGGCACCGTCTCAAGTTCTCTGTCGGTAACTTTGTTATCTAACACATAGGCCATATACGCTTCATAACCCTTCCTCACATATTTATGAGCTGACATGGTCGTAACTATTGCAGGTGGCCCACTTAGATCAATGGACTCGATTTGAATTAATTCATTATTCAAACATCGCAAATCAATAATTTTCTGTTTACAATATACTATTGCGTCATGAACGGTCAACCAGTCCATATCGAGAATAATGTCAAATTCGTCGAATGGTAAAAGCATCAAGTCAGCCGGAAAACAAAAATCTCGAACCATTAACGGACATTTCTTACATACTTTATCAACCAAAACACAACGGCCCAAAGGGTTCGACACTCGAATTACAAATTCAGTAGACTCAACAGGAAGAGTCTTACTGAAGGCTAACGTTTCACATACATACGAATGGGTCGAACCAGGATCAATCAGAGCAATAACATCAGTATTAAAAAGTGTGAAAGTACCAGTAATAACATCCGGAGAAGAAGCTTCCTCACGGGCATGGATGGCGTACGCTCTGGCAGGTGCACGAGCCTCGGATCTAACCGCAGTGTCTCTAGTCCCTCTCTGACTGCCGCTAACGTTTCCACCTCGCCGCGGTGGTCTACCCCGTGAAACTGCGCCACTAGGTCTCTGAGTTGAATCAGGAGTGCGTTCATCATTTCTCGGACAATCTTTAATAAAATGGTCGGCAGAACCACATCGGAAACAGGAGCGGTCACGGTGCCTACAACTCCCCGGATGCCATTTACCACAATAGTTGCAATCCAGTCTATCCCGACGTTCATTTCTGACACTGGCAATAGAAGTGGCCCGCGAACTCGCAGGAGGTCGAGTACGTTCAAATCTAGAAAAACTCGATGTATTTTTAGATCGGCCCATGTCATCTCTAGTCTTCTTGGACGCTTGTTGAACAGATTTCCCCGCGGACCTCTTACGAAACTCCCTATCTCCACCTTCGGCTTTTCTTTTCTCATTATTGAGTTCTTCAGCTTTACAAGCCCGCTCGACTAACACGACAAACTCCTTAATCTCCAGAATCCCCACCAGCAATCTGATATCTTCATTTAACCCATCCTCAAAACGCTTACACATGATGGCTTCAGAGGATACACATTCACGAGCATAGCGGCTGAGGCGTACAAACTCTCTCTCATAGTCGGCCACTGACATCTGACCTTGTTTGAGTTCTAGGAATTCTTTCCGTTTTTGATCAATGAATCTCTGGCTGATGTACTTCTTACGGAATTCGGTTTGGAAGAATTCCCAATTGACCCGTTCCTTCGGAACAACAGAAATCAGAGTATTCCACCAGTAGTAGGCAGCGTCACGTAACAAAGAAACTGCACATTTAAGACACTCCTCGGGCGTGCAGGATAGTTCATCGAACACTCGGATGGTGTTGTCGAGCCAAAACTCGGCCCGCTTGGCATCGTCACTGGGGGTAGCCCGAAACTCTTCAGCCCCATATTTTCTAATTTTGTCAACATGGGGCCTACTTGATCTCATTGGATCAGTCACAGGAGGGCTTGTGAAAGTTGGAAACGGAGTATTTGGGGGCGGAGGTTGCGGAACAGCCGGATTTGATCTAGCAAATTGAGCGAACCAGTCACTCATCATTGCATAAAAAACTGGTCTAATATCATCACCTCGTTGACCCAAATTTGGCTGAGAGTCGGGTGGCACTGTCCCTTGTGCGAGAGCAGGAGCTACACTCTCAACATCGTCCGCTACGGTTCGATCAGGTTCGGGATCCATTCTATACCAAAAATCACATTTTAAATATCAGAAGTCATCTCACTATCAAAATGACACCAGATGGCATGTATAGCTAGACTCATACTTACTACGGTAGTCCGAGAATCGACTAAACCGTAGCTTTGATACCAATAAAATGTAACACCCTCATCAGTCACCGGAATAGGTCATCCATCATTAAACATCTAATACAGTCCTCAAGGCAAACACGAATTTACAAAGGAACTCTTTTTTAAGAGACTAATGTAAACAAATATGTATAGTACAATTCTTGCATTAACATTGGTAATTCAATAAATGTGACCACCATCGGATATGCACACATATATGTATATAAGTCTTAACCGAAAGTACCATCAAACTAGATCATTTCACAACCATTGATTGTAATTACGGGACTAAGCTAATTAAAATAACCAGCCACTTTCGCATGGCTTTAATATTTACACAATCAAAATATATATAACTTGTTTCAAAAGGAGAGTTAAGCCTATACATGCCATTCACTAGAGTTAAAAATAATTAAATACCGAACGAGACTTTGATAATAGAGATGACTTCGATACTGGAACTCCCGAGACCGTAGCTTCCGATCAAAATCTACAAAACCGAAAGCAGGGACAACAAAGTAAGCAATTTAGTGCTTAGTAAGTTCTTAAGTAACTCAGTTAATTACATATGAAGGATACAAATTAACTTCTCATTTCTATAACCTGTTTTGGTCGAAAATGAGCATATCATTTTACTAATTACTCACCGACATAATTCAAAGAGAACGCAAGGAACCCAAGGATTTTATAGATATATATATATATATACAGCTCAAGGTCGGATTTCTTAAGCATACGAATGATATTAAACGATGGTTCACAGACTCTTCACCAGGCTCAACCAAACCAACTCTAATGATATTCTAAACCATTAAGAGTCTAGAATGCGTACCTGCCTTTCTCACCTTACGTACGCATATGTTATAACTAGAGCAATTATTATTTTCATGTGAGCTCATACATTAACTTATATCCGATTTCCACAACGACAAGTTCTCAGGATCACTAAAATCTTATCCTTGGCTTTAGGCCCTTCGAGACTAAGCTCGATTATAACTCTGGCTCGGAAGCCCTTCAAGACTAAGCTCGGCTTTAACTCTGGCTCGGAAGCCCTTCGAGACTAAGCTCGGCTTTAACTCTGGCTCGGAAGCCCTTCGAGACTAAGCTCGGCTTTAGCTCTGGCTCGGAAGCCCTTCGAGACTAAGCTCGGCTTTAACTCTGGCTCGGAAGCCCTTCGAGACTAAGCTCGGCTTTAACTCTAATGAATATTCACACGTACATATGTAACATATCATAGTTAAGTGTCATTTCCATGTCTTGAATGCAATCACGGTATATTTCCCAAACAATGCAACATTCGGTTCAATAATCATAGGAAAAGGGCAATATTTCGTATAATAACTGAATTCGAGTAATAATCAACATCCAACAATTTCATAGGTTTTCATTCTCACAACATCTTTCAAGTATGTACCTAAGTCTCAACCAATATATTACGCATACATACTATGGTTCCATCATGTCATGAAATAAAATTCATTACTCAAAAACTTACCTCGTATCTTTTTGAGAAATCTTGACTTGGCTATTCCGTGACCTTTGCTTTTCCCTTATCCGTTGCAGTCCCTTTAAGCTCTTGAGCTTGATTGAAAAAAATTTCTCTTATTAACCTCTTATTATGATAGCTTAAAACCGAATTTCATATATGAACAACAAGGCGTATATATTTGTATGTAACTTATACACCCATGTAATAAGAATCAAATTCTATTCTTACCATACACAAGCTTAATAATAATAATATATAATATATATAAACCTCATATTGCTTCATTAATCAATTTAGCCGAATGTGATCAACTCATTTAGGCTTTACTTCGGACATTTAACCAACACACAAGTACCATAAAATCTTCCATTAGACACCTAGGCCATAAGCACTTATTTACCTCAAGTTCAAATCTCCTCTTTGTATACTTCTAATTTAGTCATCGATCCTCTAAACACTCGAAGCCGAATTTCAAGACTATTAAATCACATCCTTAGTTAACTCATTAACAAGCAATTCAAGACGCAAAATGGCTCACAACATCAATAGCTCTCATATCATATCATTCATCACACTCATTTTTGAATATGACTCAAAGCTAGAACTAACATCCTTATTTGAAAATCATGCAAAGACCGAATGTTCCCTTCTTAGCTAACATACATTTTTCATTAGTTAAAAAAAATAAATACTTTATTTCTATTTCCACATTCGGCACATTTAAAGATACCAAATCACATTGGCTGATTGTTTCTTAACAACCAAAACACATACTCATCAATTAATCAAATTTCAAAGGTACAATTCATCAACATATTTTACCATCGTAACCGAGAAGGTCTTTTTAATACATTAACTACAACAAAATTAGAACATGATAAAATAAGTTCATGAGCTTCTAATTTCCATTCCTTCCACATCTCAATACCTATCTAATTGTTCAACCAATTTCTCAATACATGAATCAAAACAACCTAATAGCCTAACGCCTTATATTTGGCTATCAACCACACTCATTCGGCATGAATAAAGCATTGACCGAATCACCTATCACTCAAACGAATCACATGTATAATGGTCTCAAATAATCTATAATGGACTCATTTAGCAATTTGTAGCCTCAAATCCCAACCTTGACACCATTCGAACGCATGCCTACAATTGACCGAATGCATCTTCCAAGTACAAAAATAGAAATTCAACATATGGGCCATGCTAGGTACTTAACTAACAACTATAATCCACCACCAATTCTCATGAGTTTACAAAAAAACATACCTTGATTGAAGCTAGAGTTTGGCCGATTGCCTAGCTCTTTTCTTTCCCCTTTTCTAAACTTTGAATTTCGGCAAACACAAAATCAAGAACACTCATTTTCTTTGTTATTTTCACCACCTTTTTCCTATTATTTTATTTCCATTATGCTAACCCCCAATAATATCATTTGCATGGCCGGCCACTAACAAAAATAGGGAGAATTGACATGCAAGTCCACTTATTATAATCCATACATAATTTGGCCCCTTTCTAATTTGCCTAACAAAGTTTCTAAACTTTTCAACTAAACCCCTATTAATAAATTCCTATTGAATTTATCAATTTCAAAACCGAAACTTCCACACATGCATTTAACACCGTATTTAAACAATGAAATTTTATAATAACTATTTTCAAGACTCGGTTTAGCGGTCACGAAACCACTTCCCGACTAGGATCGGAATTAGGGCTGTCACAGCCTGTGTAGGCCGATAGGGGCTTTAGGGCCCAATATTAGTTTTGACCTAAATAATGAATCTGGGCTGTTGGGCATAATGTGGGATCTATCATGAGGCTATATTTTGTGCTAAGGCATTAAAATCTGATAATAAGCAGTGATATACCGCTAAGGGGTAAAATTACCACTTTACCCCTAGTATTGGAAATGACTATTATACCCCTGCAGGTTAGATTAATGACTCTGCATGATTAATTCTATATGTGCTATTCTATAAGTATGTTATATATTATGTTCTGTGAATCTGCTTGGGGTTGGGATTATGAATAAGGAGGAAGTTCTGTTATAGTGGCTCCGCCACATATTTCTGTTAACAGTTGCCTTGCCACTCGTTTCATTTCTGATGGCTCTGCCACAATATTCTATTATTAGCAACTTTGCAGTACATTAGTGTGTGGGCTGGGTGGGTTGAGTTATTTCCCACATGGTGTGTTGGTTGGTACGGGTGGTGTGATGGCTGGCTGGGGTGGGTTTTGCAGAATATATGTATTTTCTGTATCTGCTATGGGCTTAGGCCCGATCTATTTTTGTTTAGGGGTTCGGCCCATTTTGTTCTGAGGGGGAGTTACACACTGAGTTTTCGCAAACTCACTTTTTTAAATCTTAACTTGTGCAGGTAAACCCCAGACTTAGTGGATTTGGAGCCGTAACGGACTCGAGGTGGCCACATGGTTTTACTTTCTTTCTACACTAGTTGGGCTTTTGTTATTCACGTTTTTCTTCTCATTTTTCTATCTTCTTGGTTTAAACAATGTAATAAGGCCATTATAGGGTTTAACTTTTATTTGGGTTATTTATTTATTTTGAACGACATTGCATGTAATTAGTTAATTAATCAAACTGGGCTTTTAAAATTGATAACAAATGCTTTGAAAGGAAACTATTACCTATCTTACTCAAAGCAACTTGGTAACTTAACTTGCATCACGATTTCAAAACTAAAGGAAAAGGATTTCTAACTTGTTTTAAAGGAAGGTTTCATACTAAGTAAACATGTGGTAAACAGGATTTTAAGTTTTCTAGAAAGAGTTTTTACGAATTTCGAAGTTTAAGCCATGTGACCCTCCAGATCCAGGCGTAACGTCTAGGCCGGGTTTAGGGTGTTATATTTAGTGGTATTAGAGCCAGGTTGCAACAACTAGACTGTGGATGGGTTTGAAAAAGGATATTTAAAAATATATAAGTTCGAAAATATTTTAAATCAGACCTTATTCTCGCGTAGTTTTTGTAATCTCTGAAGTGTGGCACATCGAGTCTCTGGCCCAAACCCATAAGTTTTTTCTGATTCACTCTGATTTATTCTGTTATATAGGAGATAATTGAGACATTACTTTAGTCAGTAATGAGACTCTGTAGTTAGGCAAACTGAAACTGTTGGGAAACTGAAACTATAGAAACTCAGAAACTGTAGGTAGATCTGAATTTACGAGAACAAGCCCTAAAAATCTTTGTCTTCTGCATAAAATATCTGTAATAAATATTGAAATTATGACTAAGGCATAAATTTTCTTAAATCAGATAAAGCGATATGAGTACGAGAGCTGCACGTGGATGAGGCCATAGTAGAGGCCGGGGAAGTGTTCAAGCAGAATCTTCGGAATTAGGACACATACTTACTGAGGAGGCACCAGTGCTGTCAGTAACTGAGACTGGGTCCTTAGATTGGGCAGCCAGGGATGATGCCTTATCCCAGGCAATGCTCCGCATCTTAGAGAGAGTTACCGGGGCAAGTACTGGAACTATGAAATTGCGGGTCAATTTCTGAACGGCTCCGAGTGAATGGAACGGAAATTTTCAGGGGTATTTCTGGTGTAGCCCTAAATGTGGTCGAATATTGGCTGGAGGCCACTGAACAGATTATGGATGACTTGGACTACTCAGTAGAGCAGAAGTTGAAAGGAGTAGTGTCTCTGTGCGGGATGAGGCCTACCAATGGTGGCTTACTGTGAAGGAGGGTACGGTAGTGGATCAGATAATGTGGGATTTCTTCAAGATGGCTTTCCAGGGGAAATACACTGGGGCGAGTTATGTGGACGCTCGAAGGAAGGAATTTTTGAACTTAGTTCAAAGGAATAAGTCCATAGCGGAGTATGAGGCGGAGTTCCTGAGGTTAAGCCGATATACACGTGGTATTGTGGCTACTGAATATGAGAACAGTGTGCAGTTTGAGGATGGGCTGAGAGATGAACTAAGAGTACTGATCGCTCCACAGAGGGAGCGTGACTTTGATGTATTGGTTGAGAAAGCTAAAATAGCCAAGGATGTCAAGCACTCCAAACGACAAAACTAGGAAAAGGAGAGAAATAGATTCAGGAGAGATGCAGGTCCATCTAGGAGGCCTGTAAAGAGGACCAGGATCACGGAACCAGTTAGAGCAGCTACTGTTAATGTGGTAAGGGCTCGGGTTTGTGCTGATTGTGGGAGGTCACGTCCAGGCAAGTGTAGTAGAAGTAAGGGTGCATGTTTTCGATGTGGGGCTATGGACCATCAGGTAAAAGATTGCCTTCAGAGGCCGTTTCAGGTGCAACTTGTAGAAAAAAGAGTCGCTCAACCTGTGAGGGGTGGACTGCTACCTAGGGGTCGCGGACAGGGCTGCGGAGGTAATGGTAATGGACAGGGTCATGGAGCACCAGGCAGGGGTGTTGGAAATGCTAAGGCTCGACAGCCAACTTTGGTCTACGCTGCTCACCGGCATGAGGAGGGTGATGCACCAGATGTCATTACGGGTACGTTTCTGATTCATAGCATGCCTTATATTACTTTAATTGATGTTGGTTCCACGCATTCACATGTGGCTTGTGATGTATCTGGGAAGTTGGGTATGCAATCTGAGAACACTGTGAGTAAGATATCTGTAGTTAGTCTGCTGGGTAACTCGGTTAGTGTAGACAAACTTTTTAGAGATGTACCCCTAGAGAATCAGGGTAAAATGTTTCCTGCAAATCTGATGGAACTACCGTTTGGAGAATTTGATCTCATCTTGGGGATGGATTGGCTAACACCAAGCAAACGTGGACTGTGCTATAAAGCGGATTGTGTTAAAGACTTTAGAGGGTGAGGAGATAGCCATAATAGATGAGCGAAGGGATTTTCTATCGAATGTCATTTCAGTGTTAAGGGCCGAAAAACTGATTCGCAAGGGTTGCGAAGCGTTTCTGGCTTATGTAAGCAATTCTGAGTCTAAAGGTCCTTCAGTGGGTGAAGTAAGAACTGTTAAGGAATTCATAGATGTTTTTCCTGACGAACTGTCTGGCTTGCCTCTGAATCGGGAAGTCAAATTTGGTATTGAACTACCGCCGGGAATAGCTCCTGTATCTATCGCCCCCCACAAAATGGCACCGAATGAGTTAGTTGAGTTGAAAGCGCAAATCCAAGAACTTCTGGATCGAGGTTTTATCTGACCAAGTGTGTCTCCATGAGGAGCACCAGTACTCTTCGTCAAGAAGAAAAATGGAATAATGTGCATGTGCATAGATTATCGTCAGTTGAACAAACTGACTATCAAGAATAAGTATCCTCTGCCAAGGATTGATAATCTGTTTGATCAGCTTAGAGGAGCCTTGGTATTCTCCAAGATCAACCTTCAGTCTAGTTATCATCAATTAATGGTTAAGGAGGCGAATATCTATCTATAAGACAGCAATTAGGACAAGGTACGGGCACTACGAGTTTTTAGTAATGCCATTTGGTTTGACGGATGCGCCGGCAGCCTTCATGGATCTCATGAATCGGGTTTTTCAACCTTACTTGGATCAGTTTGTGGTTGTTTTCATAGATGACATTCCGGTATATTCAAAGTCTGAGGAGGATCATGATGGACATCTTCGTATAGTTCTTTAAATTCTGAGAGAGAAGTAACTCTACGCCAAATTCAGTAAGTGTGAATTTTGGCTTTGAAAAGTAACATTTTTGGGACATGTCATTTCTACCGAGGGAATTAGGGTGCATCCCCGAAAGATAGAAGCGGTGTTAGAGTGGAAACCGCCAAGGACTGTGTCTAAAATTCAGAGTTTTTTGGGTTTGGCAAGGTACTACAGAAGGTTTGTGGAAGGGTTTTTTGTCATTGCTGCTCCGTTGACTAAGTTGTTGCGAAAAGGGACACCATTTGTCTGGTCTGACAATCAGTAGGAAGGTTTTGAGAAACTGAAAAAGGTGTTAACGGGGGCCCTTGTCTTAATTCAATCTGAATCTGGGAAGGAGTATACCGTGTATAGTGATGCATCACACGTTGGGTTAGGTTGTGTGTTGATGTAAGAAGGGAAGGTAGTGGCGTATGCTTCACGGCAACTTAGACCATATGAGGTGAATTACCCCACTCACGACCTAGAGTTGGCAGCGGTCGTGTCTGCATTAAAGATCTGGAGGCATTATCTCTATGGGGAGAGGTGTACTATTTACACAGACCATAAGAGCCTCAGATACCTCCTTACTTAAAAGGAGTTGAACCTTATGCAATGAAGATGGATTAAGTTGCTTAAGGACTATGATTGTTCTAGTGAATACCACCCTGGGAAGGCTAATGTAGTAGCGGATGCTCTAAGCCGTAGAGTTGTATCTGATCTGAGAGCACTGTTCGCTCATCTTAGCCCTTATGGTGATGGGAGTCTGTTGGCGGAACTACAAGTAAGTCCAACTTGGACTGAGCAAATCAGGGAAAAACAGCTGTTGGATGAATCTCTGGTTCCTCATTTTCAGCAAGTGAATAGTGATGAGACTTTAGATTTTGGGTTAAATAGTGAAGGAGTTCTGTGTTTTTAGGGAAGAATTTGCATTCCGAAGGACTCTGATCTGAGGCAGTTGATTCTGAAAGAGGCTCATAGCAGCCCATATGCTATGCATCTGGGGGGAAGCAAACTGTATTGGGATTTGCGAGAACTGTATTGGTGGCCTGGACTTAAGGGCGAAGTAACCGAATTTGTGAACAAGTGTCTGACATGCCAACAGGTGAAAGCTAAGCATCAATTACCTTCTAGGCTTCTGCAACTTGTTAAAATTCCACTGTGGAAGTGGGAGAGGGTAACCATGGATTTTGTAAGTGGGTTACCATTAACGCCTTCCAAGAAAGATTCAGTCTGGGTAATAGATGATAGGTTAACCAAATATGCTCACTTCATATCAGTCAGAACGGATTATTCTCTTTAGAAGCTTGCTAAGTTATATGTATCTGAGATAGTACGTCTTCACGGGGTGCCAGTATCAATTATCTCTGACAGAGACCCCCGATTTATGTCTCAGTTCTGGAAGAAGCTACACGAGGCGTTAGGTACATGTTTGGATTTCAGCACTGCTTTTCACCCTCAGACGGATGGTCAATCAGAAAGGGTAATCCAAGTCTTGGAAGATATGCTAAGGGGTTGTGTTATCGACTTCCGGGGTAGCTGGGAAGATTACTTCCTGTTAGCTGAGTTTGCTTATAACAACAGTTATCAGGCAAGTATTCAGATGGCACCATATGAGGCGTTGTATGGCTGGCAGTGCCGTATGCCCACCTGTTGGACTGAGCTGGGCGAACGTCAAATGTTAGGGCTGGAGTTGGTGGCTGACACAGAGAATAAAGTTAAGCTGATTAGGGATCGGCTGAAGGAGGCGTCTGATAGGCAAAAGTCGTACGCGGATTTGAAGCGTAAGGATATTTAATTTGCCGTAGGGGATATGGTGTTCTTAAAGGTATCACCTTGGAAGAAAATCCTGAGATTCAGAAAGAAGGGCAAGTTGAGCCGTTGTTTTATTGGGCCTTACCAGGTTTTGAAAAGAGTGGGTCCGGTAGCTTATCAGCTTGAACTACCTCCGGAGTTGGACCAAATTCACAATGTCTTCCATGTTTGTATGTTAAGGCGGTACCATTCTGATCCTTCTCACATCATACCAGTAGAGGAAATTAAGGTTAGATCTGATCTGACTTTTGATGAAGAGCCAGTGCAAATTCTGGACCGTGATGTGAAGGTATTGAGAAGGAAGTCTGTCCCGTTGGTCAAGGTACCCTGGCGTAATCACAGTACGGAAGAAGCTACATAGGAGCCTGAGGACGCGATATGGCAGCAATACCCTCACTTGTTCTGACCAAGTAAATTTCGAGGACGAAATTTCTTTAGGGGGTAGAGTTGTAACGCCTTAACCATTAGGGGTTGTTAAATTCTATGCTTAAATTATTTTCATGTTTGGATCTATTGAATTGATGTTTTAAGTGTGTCTGGTGGGCATTTGGAAGGCTTAGATTTGGGTCCAACCTCTGGCAAAATTTTAATTTTGGGTCTTAAGTGAATCTGGACTCTGGTAAGTAGGGCTTTTAAATTAATGGTGGGGATTTTTATCACAAGAAAACCCTGTGGTAGAATGGCATGAGGCGTCACCTGAGAGCCTTGGTATGGTGTGATCTGGCAAGGTGAGGAGCTTAGGTTTGAACTCCCTTGGTAACAAAATACTTTAATTTTACTGCTTGGACAAGGCAAGAGGTTGACTCCACTTTAAATATTGAAGATGAGAGTTTGAATTGCTTAGGGGATCAGATTAAGGAGTGATAAGGGGGAAAGTTATCAAGGAAGTTTTGAAGAGTGTGGATAGGGGTAGAGTTGGTCGAAGGTGGGAAACTTGGGAGGCATGTTCGGCTAGGTGACTTTAGGCACATTCTCTTTCGATTTGGGTTGTGGTACAATCGGCAAATAAGGGATGTGGCTGTCGACTTCTTCTTTTAGGGATTTCAGGATTTTTGCATTTTTCTCTTTCTCTTTAGTGTCGAATTAGTTAGTTTTAGGGAGACCCCATTCGATTTCTTCCTTTTTGCATAGAGCCGAAAGCCCTTAGGTCCCAAAATATCTACCTCTGCCGAATGGTTCAAAAGCCGAACAATGCTATTCTTTATCTCTAATCACTTCTTTGGCCGAACCCTCTTCACTACTTCTTCTCACAGCTGAACCTTCCCATTCTCTACTCCTTAATAATTTTCCAACCTCTTCCTCTAGTCTTCTTTTCTTTCTAGACACATCCTTGGCCGAATCATTATTTCTAAACCTCCTCCCAACCTAGTCGATGCCATTATTCTTCTTCTTCTTCTTCTCCTTTCCTTTAATTTTCTAGTTAGCCGAACCTGAGTCACTATCTTAGCCTATTTCTTCAAAATCGAATGCCTAGCCTTCTACTCCTCCTTTTGTGATTCGACTAAATCTAGTTAAATCTGGGCTTAGGGTGTGGCAATTTCTCCTTTCATCAACTCGATCAAGCACTTTTGTTTTGGTAAGGACTTTAGTCTCTTTTTTCTCTTTTAGAAGATTCATGGAAAGGTCGAAACCCTTTCTCCCTTATGCGTTTTAATTTTGAGGCATCTTTGTAGGCCGATTTGAATTCTTTTCCTTGTGCTTGACTGTGTTTCAGTTATTCTTGGAGTCGAATCTCATTATCGGTGGGTAGTCGTTGATTAAGAGAAGTAGTTTGGATTTGTTGGCTTGGTTTCTGCAAAAGGTAGGTGATGAGTAGGGTGGTAATGGTCGAATCTGTTAAGAATAAGTCTGATTGGTTTCAAGTGGGTTATTGGTTAATGGTATGATTGGACTTTTGTAGGTTTGACGTTCGCGGGATTAGTCAACTTTAGACATAACCAGGTGTGTAACTACACCCTCTGTAGTGTAGGTCGATAAAAGCCGAAATGCAGGAATGCCGGCATAAAGAAGGCCATTGGCGTGAGAATGCTATTGGGCCAACCTGAGGTCGTTAAAATGGGTTTTAGTCCATAGAGATCGTTGGGCCCAAATCTGCACACTTAGACTATGTTGGGTTCATTGGGCTAAAACGGGTCCAATGGCCCTATGGGCCCGTAGGAGTAAAATACCAGGTGAATGATTATTAAAAGGGTGAAATAGTAGAAATCTGGAATTCTGAGCATAAATTAGGCGTAATGAGCCACTCGAACGAGTGGGCCTGTATGGGCCGATAGGGGCCTTAGGGCCCAAGATTACTTTGACCTAAATAATGAATCTGGGTTGTTAGGCAGAATGTGGGATCTGTCATGAGGCTATATTTTGTGCTAAGGCATTAAAATCTGATAATAAGGAGTGATGTACCGCTGAAGGTTAAAATTACCACTTTACCCCTGGTATTGGAAATGACTATTATACCCCTGGAGGTTAGATTAATGACTCTACATGATTAATTCTATATCTACTATTCTATAAGTATGTTCTATATTATGTTCTGTAAATCTGCATGGGGTTGGGATTATGAATAAGGAGGAAGTTCTGTTATAGTGGCTCCGCCACATATTTCTGTTAACAGTGGCCTTGCCACTCATTCTGTTTCTAGTGGCTCTGCCACTGTAACACCCCTAGACCCGGTCCCATCGCAGAAGGGTCAAGAGGCATCACCAGACCAATTCTCTGTAACGCCACATGATACTAAAAGAAGACCTTTACTAAACATAAATGTAAAATTGTCACTATTGGGCAAATGCTCATCCACCAAAAACAACTATACCGATTTACAAAGTTCAAAACAATGTACGAAATAGAATCGTCCCTAGTCACATTCACACCTATATTTCATAGATCACCATAAACAAGGTATGACATACTACCAATTTTGCTTACAATCATGCATATTACAACCACCAAATCAGCACATATACTTATATATATATATGCACCTTAACCGAATATGTCATCTAACTAGATCATATCACAAACATTGATTCATTTATAGGACTTTACTAATTGCAAGAACCAGCCACCTTCGCATGGCATTAATATTTACATAACCAAAATATAATTTGTTTCAAAAGGGGAAAAATTAAGCCTATACATGCCATTCACTATAGTTTAGCAAATTAGGTACCGAACGAGGCTTTGATAGTAAAGATGACTTCGAGTTTGTGATTCCCGAGACCGTAGTTGACGAACAAAATCTACAAAATCGAGAGCAGAGATAACGGAGTAAGCAAATACTGCTTAGTAAGTACTTAAATAACTCAATCAAAATAAATGAAAGGCATAATATTATCAACTCATGTTTAAATCCTTCTTTGGCCGAATATGAGTCTAACATGTTACCATTTACTCGCAAGCATGTCTCAAAAGAAAAATGCAAGGCAATCAAAGTCATTCTTTCATAGACGAATATTTCGATTTTCTTCTTTGCATAATCAATCGAGCACACATATATGTATACATAATTCAACATCAGATTTCTTAAACATACAAATGATATCAAACGATAGTTCACAGATCCTTACCAGGCTCGAATAAATCAATCTTAATGATATTCTAAACCATTAAGAGTATAGTATTCATACCTGCCTTCCTTACATTAGATGGCGCATTTGTTATAACTAAGACAATATTACTTATAGGTGAGTTTATACATCTGACCCATATCCAATTTCCACCACGAATGGTCTTCAAGGCCAAACCCGAATTTTATCACTGGCTTTAAGCCCTTCGAGACTAAGCTCGACTTTAACTCTGGCTCGAAAGCCCTTCGAGACTAAGCTCGGCTTTAACTCTGGCTCGAAAGCCCTTCGAGACTAAGCTCGGCTTTAACTCTGGCTCGAAAGCCCTTCGAGACTAAGCTCGGCTTTAACTCTGGCTCGAAAGCCCTTCGAGACTAAGCTCGGCTTTAACTCTAGCTCGAAATCCCTTCGAGACTAAGCTCGGCTTTAACTCTGGCTCGAAAGCCCTTCGAGACTAAGCTCGGCTTTATTTAAGAAATTTGTACTCGTACATATCATTATATCTTTCATGTCATCTTTCAATAACCACCCAGATACAGACACACACTTTCGGCATAATATCAATCATACTCCATACAGTTCGTTTAATTGTAAACAAAGAACACAATTTCACCCTAGACACATTAATATTTAATGTTAGCATTCGGCTTCCAACAATTGCCCACACGTTTATTTCCAAAAATTCACATTCAATCATGTCCCTTTTCCATGAGCTCACAGATTATACAATGCATTATAACTTCACCTTATCCTAAATAAAGGTTCGTTTCTCATGGACTTACCTCGTATTTTCCTGAGTAGTGCACGGTTTGGCTATTCCACGACCTTCGCTTTTCCCTTGTCCGAGAGTGTTCCTCTTTGATCTTGATCTTAAAATTACACAAGTTCGCTTAATTTAGACTTTATTCACTTTACTAGCATACTAACAAAACATATACATACTTTACATACTAAGCACATTCGGCCAAGACAACATCTAACTACATGTCACATAAAAATCGTTAGGTCATCACAATTATACATAGACCTTTTTAACCAACTCATTACAATATACATAGCAATCACAAATGGCCGAACATGTCATACTCAAAATGATGAAATCACCAATCGTTGTCTATATTTTCTTTTTACTACTCATATAGGTACTTTTAGATACATTCATACACATTCAGTCCAAATGAATATTCAGCTTACATCGCAACTAAATCTTTGACTAGCTAAAAATACAGTATCACAATTGAAGCCATTCGGCTCTCACACATACTTTAGATATGTAATTATCTCTAGTTCACAAGTAAAATTACTAATCCATATGACCGAATTTCTCTATAAAAAAATATCATATGAAATACGCACCTAAAGCATGTCTAACCATATGCGTGCGCATATAATGCATATTTGATATTATAGTTCGCCATCTATACTATAGCTTTAAGAGTATATCAAGCTCCAATTGACAAGGTTTAACACTTACCCTATCACGAATGATCATTTCATTTCCACATATAAGATTTCATACACCATCTTATGTCTTTCTCAAGACCTATCGGCTTTAGTCACACAAATATAGCTTCTTGACCTCAATTTTCACAAATAAATATCCAACTATTGAAGAAAGCAATTTAAACTACTCACATTGAATCTTAGACTAATTTCCTTAGCTCAATTCGGCACATTAGAAGTAGCCCAACCCAAAATTCTTTCATTTCTTTGCTACTATAATCACGGCAAGGTTAACTCCCATGAACCTTTAATACTAAAACATCCTTTCTCCCTAATAACATAGCCGAATATTTCAACAAGGAAATTTAAGTTACAAAGAACCTAATTTGCATCATTCAAGCATTTCAACACCAAAAATCATTTGAATTTGATCTCAATATATGATTCAACTCACCGTAACTATTTCCAACATTTGAAAGTAAAAACAAAAATTAAGCCTCACTCCATGGCCATGACCGAAGGGAGCATCAACCAAAAACTCCAAAAACCAACCTATGGGCTATGCCATATGCCTATCTTTCAACTAAAATTCACAAGATTCAAGCATAATTGCAAGAATACATACCTCAATTTGGGACTACAATGGCCGAATCTCTCTTAAACTCCTACTCTCTTTTCTTTATTCACAATCGGCAATGAAAGGTGAAAATAAGGTAATTTTATTTTCTCAATTTTCTTTTGATATTATGATAAGTCAATATAATTTATTATCACACAAACAATATATAAAATAATATTATAACATCATCATTACCGTCCACTAAGGTGGAAATGGGCAATTTGACATGCAAAGACACTTATTATGAACCTTACTTAATTTGGCCCTTTCTAATTTGCCTAACAAAATTTCTAAGTTTTTCAACTAAACCCCTATTAATAAATCCCTATTGAATTATTCAAATTCAAGTCCACAACTTCCACACAAGCATTTCACACATAATTTAAGCATTGAAAATTAATATTAACTATTTTAAGGACTCGGTTTAGCGGTCTCGAAACCACTTCCCGACTAGGGTCGGAATTAGGGCTGTCACAGCCACAATATTCTGTAATTAGCAGCTTTGCTTCACATTGGTGTGTGGGCTGGGTGGGTTGAGTTATTCCCCACATGGTGTGTTGGTATGGGTGGTGTGATGGCTGGCTGGGGTGGGTTTTGCATAATATATGTATTTTTTGTATCTGTTATGGGCATAGGCCCGATCTGTTTTTGTTTAGGGCTTCGGCCCATTCCGTTCTGATGGGGAGTTGCACACTAAGTTTTTGCAAACTCACTTTTTTAAATCTTAACTTGTGCAGGTAACTTGTAACACCCTAAGACCTTCTTCCGTCACCGGAATAGGGTCACATGGTATTACTTAACAGAAAACAGATCAAGCCAGTCACTTATAACCAAACATGCATAAAATATAGTTTCTTTGATTTTTCAACCATGAACAAATTTTAGAATCAAGGTCACCTTACCGAATACAACATTACAAGGTTATAGCTGAATGCATGTATGCATTGTCTTGGATGAGCATTACATCTAGCCGAAATTTAAACTTCTATGTTAAACATAACAAAGCCTAAACTATACACTATATTCTTACACCAGATTTAATTAGTAAGCTAAATGCCGATTTCATATTATGCAAAATTAACACTTTTAGTTGGTAAATTTTTAAACCATAGTCGAACATAAAATCACCTGGACCTATGAACTCATATGATAGTACATGTAAACAAGACCAATTTATCAACAATGAAAGATTACCAAATGATCAGCCACAAGATTTCATCCAACCAAACATTCATGCTAACAAATAAACAAGCCATTTTCGCATGGCTAGATTATATACAATTTCAAAATATCATCTGATTCAAAAGGGAGTTAAGCCTATACATGCCATCTTTCAAAATATAGACTATCAAAAGTACCACAAACAGTGTCGATAGTGTGGATGACTTTGAGCTTGAATCCCTGAGCCCGTAGCTTTCAAACGAGATCTTAAAACAGAATAACAAAGACACTAGGAGTAAGCTAATTAGCTTAGTAAGTCTAAAGTAAATTAAACAGCTTAACTTAATTAAACATATTAATCAAGTATTCAAGATTCAAGTATAATATCATTTGGCCGAATAGGCCTAACCACAGCTGTACACATTTACATTGACATCTCATTTACTAAAACTTTGGATTCACATAATCGTTTCATCATATATACCACAGATCATCCATTAATCCAACTCAATAGAGTTAATTTAAGGCATCGTGTCCACATTTAATTCCACAAGGCTGAATATGCATAATCACTTACATGCACTAATATCAAGTCATTCGATTAGCTTCAAATTCACATATAGACATGAACATTTCAAGTTCTCAATGCCAACTTTAATTCACCCAAATTTAGCTCTAATATAATACCGTTTCCACATTTAAACATTTCTTCTTTATTCATAACCGCACACATAGTTAATATACTTCCATGAATAATTTCATATGAACCAAATGTTCACAATTGAACACATTCAAAATCCAATTCGAATCATTCTCACATAAATAGATAAGTATCACATACCTGGGCCACTTAATACGTAATATGAATTCAATTTGTCATCTTAACAGAGTATCTCGTTGTCATACACTTTGATTAAATTCACCGGCACTTGGCCTGCTAGGTATAAAACTCGAGTTTCATCAATGGCTCAAAGCTTGCTAGACTTTTAAAGTCTGAAATTATTTCACCGGTATTACACCTGCTAGGCTCAAGGCCAGATATTATTTCACCGGTGTTATGCCTGCTAGGCTCAAAGCCCGATATCATTTCACTGGCATTACGCCTACTAGGCTCAAAGCCCGATAGTAAACACCAGCTTATAGCTTGCTAGGTTGTAGACCCGAATGTCATAGCACAATAACTAATACTAAATTTTCATATACTTAAGGGCATACTTCTAATGCCCACATGATATAAACATATCATAAAAATTTATTGCATCATTTGAACATTTCGCATAGCGATCAACCAATTACATTTCACATTTAGCCATTCGGCTTTAGCACATATTATAGTCTCATATTTGTCACACAATTTAGCCATTCGGCTTTAGCACATATTAGCACTTATTAAGCTTTCACCTTAATCTCATGCATACTAATAGGTTATAAAACATTTATACTTAAATCTCTTTCATCTCAACTTTCTTATTCGGTATGAAAATTCATATAAATAGCATCAATTGCTCAGGATACATGGCATGTTAAATTACTTATAACTTACCTCGGATATTGTCGAATGATTACAAATGGCTATTCGATTAATTTTGCCTTCCCCCTATCCGAACTTGGCTCTCTTTGATCTTGAGCTTTAATTAAACAAGTAAACTAGTTTAATCTTCTTATCAATTCATTATAAACATAGTATATGTCGTACTTACAATTCCACATCACTAAATACCACAAATAATTTGAGTCACTAATTAAGAGTACATTCGGCATTCACATGACAAGGGTTAACATTTAAGCATGCCGTTCTAACATATTTAGCATCCTTTGAATATTTATGCATATCTTAATACACATTAACCATTTTGCCGATTCTCACATCTCATTTATGACACATTTATAAAATTACAATTTGACACTTATCTTTCACGTTATTTCACATTTTATTCTACTTATTTTAAGGCTCAATTTAAAGAATAGCATTATTCATTCAATCAAGGACAATTTTCCCCTTTTTTTAATAACACACTTTCGGTCGAATTTCCACTCTTTATTCAATTAATACACAACATTACTCAATTATTTGCTTAATTTCATATTCGGCCATCATATATATATATATATATATTAACAGTTTAACCTCCATTGCCAAACGTCCCTTATCCATAAACCATTATTATCAAAATATAACAAGTCTATGATTCATTTAAACACTAATTTCAAGCTTAAACATCAAAACGCCATTGAAATGGCACCTAACATGAATAACTGAATGTCATATAAGTATAGAATTGATCATTAACAAAATTACCAAGCTTCAACTTAAAAATCACATGAATTAACATCATAATGCCAACTTACAAGCTCTAACTCACCTTGGTTCAAATTCGGCAAGCATGTAACCACTTACTAACAATTTAATTACCAAATTCCAAAATTAAGTACAAATTCCACAATTCACCTTAATAGCTGAATGCAATTTGCTCATTTTAGTTATCTATAGTAACATTTAACTAGTTTATAATCACCCATATCCATTTCTCATTACACAAACATCAACTAACAATGAATTCACACATTTTTAACCATGACCGAATGCTCCATGCATCTCAAATTCACAAATTAACATGTGGGTTGTATCAAAAACTTAATGATCAACCAAATTTCACAAAATCTAAGGAAAATAACATAAATTCATACCTTAATTAGACCCTCAATTAGCCGAATGCCTCATGCTCTTTTTGTTTCTTTTCTTTGATGAATTCGGCAAGAAGAACAAAAGAAAGGAGCATGATTTTCTCTTTTACTATTACATTCATGACCATTTATTATTAAAGTACCATTTTAGCCTTATTATAATCATTCCTTCTCCACTATCACATGACTGATTTTGTCCATGCAAATTATGCATGGTTTAATTGCTTCATAAGTCCTCTATATTAAAAGAACACTTACAATTCGGCATTTACACTTTGACCCACTAATTTTCCTTTTTATGCAATTGAGCCATACATTAATAATTTGACATCCAATTGACAAAATTAAAACACCAAATTTTCATACAAAACAATTGACATAATAAAAAATTAGAAAACAATATTTTTAAAATTTTTTTGACTCGGTTTAGTGGTTCCGAAACCACTTTTCCGATTAGGGTCAATTCAAGGCTATCACAACTCTTCCCCCTTAGGGATTTTCGTCCCCGAATATCTTACTGGCAAATAGGTTAAGGTAACATTCTTTCATTACATCTTCAAGTTCCCAAGTCGCTTCCTCAACCCTATGTTTGAACCACAACACTTTCATTAACGAGATTTTCTTATTCCGCAATTCTTTCACTTTGTGAGCTAGAATACGAGCCGGTTCTTCCTCGTAACTCAAATCAGATTGAATCCCAATTTCTAACTGGCTAATCACATGCGAGGTATCAGATCTATATCGACAGAGCATCAAAACATGAAATACATTATGAATCTTTTCAAGTTCGGATGGCAAATTTAATCTACACGCAACCGGCCCAATTCGTTCTGAAATCTCATACGGTCTGATAAATCTCGGACTCAATTTGCCTTTACGGCCGAATCTGAGCACATTTTTCCACGGTGAAACTTTAAGAAACACTTTATCTCCGACTTGATATTCTATATCTTTCCGTTTTAAATCTGTAAATGATTTTTGATGATCTGACGCTGCTTTCAAATTTTCACGAATTACTTTTACTTTCTGTTCGGCCTCTTTTATCAAATCGACTCCGTATATCTTATTCTCGCTGAGCTCGGTCCAAAACAATGGTGTACGACATTTACGTCCATACAAAGCCTCGTAAGGTGCCATCTTGATACTCGATTGAAAACTATTATTGTATGCGAATTCAATCAAAGGCAAGTATCGTTCCCACGAGCCACTAAACTCAAGGATGCAACATCTCAACATATCCTTGAGTATCTGAATAATTCGTTCAGATTGACCATCGGTTTAGGGATGAAAAGCGGTACTAAAATGTAACTTGGTGCCCAAAGCTTCTTGCAATTTCTTCCAAAATCGCGATGTAAATCTCGAATCTCTATCTGATACAATAGAAGTAGGCACCCCATGCAATCTCACAATCTAAGAAATGTATAATTCAACTAACTTATCGACTGAATAATCGGTTCGAACAGGGATAAAATGAGCCGACTTTGTCAATCTATCAGCAACAACCCAGATTGCATCTCTCTTACTCGACGTTAACGGTAAACCCGACACAAAATCCATTGTAACACGTTCCCATTTCCACTCAGGTATCATAATCGACTGCAGTAATCCCGAAGGCACTTGATGTTCCGCTCACTTGTTGGCATATCAAACATTTCGAAACAAAGTCAGAAATGTCTTGTTTCATACCCTGCCACCAATACAGACGTTTCAGATCATTGTACATTTTCGTGCTACCCGAATGAATCGACATTCGACTAGTATGAGCTTCATTCAAAATCATCGAAATAATCTCTGAATTTCTCGGAACACACAATCGATTTCTGAACCTCAAACAATCATTGTCATCAATTCGAAACTCTGAATCCACATTCAAATCACACTGAGCCCGTTTAGCAACCAAATTATCATCGATTTTTTGAGCTTCACTGATTTGTCGTATTAACACTGGTTTTGCTTTTAATTCCACTACTAACACATCATCAGTGGATATCGACAAATATACATTCATTGCTCGAAGAGAAAATAGGGATCTTCGACTTAGGGCATCAGCAACCACGTAGCTTTTCCCGGGTGATAATCGATGACAAGCTCGTAATCTTTCAATAATTCTAGCCATCGTCGTTGTCTCAAATTCAAGTCTTTCTGAGTCATCAAATATTTGAGGCTTCTATGATCGGAATACACATGACATTTCTCTCCGAATAGGTAATGACGCCAAATTTTTAAAGCAACACAATAGCAGCTAATTCGAGATCATGAATCGGATAGTTTCGCTCGTGAGGTTTTAATTGTCTCAAAGCATATGCAACAACTCTACCTTCTTGCATCAAAACACTGCCCAAACCGTTCAACGAGGCATCACTAAAGATCATAAATTCTTTATCGGATTCTAGCTGAACTAACACTGGAGCTTCGGTCAAAAGGGCTTTCAACTGATCAAAACTTTTTTGACACTTTTCTGACCATTCAAATTTGACATCTTTCTGAAGCAACTTTGTCAACGGTGTTGCTATCATCGAGAAACCTTTCACGAACCGTCTATAATACCCGGCAAGTCCTAGAAAGCTCCGAACTTCCGAAACATTCCTTGGAGGTTTCCAATCAAGTATAGCCGAAATTTTACTCGGATCAACCTGGATACCCGATACGGATATAACATGTCCCAAAAAGCTAACCTCACGCAACCACAATTCACATTTACTAAACTTTGCGTAAAGCTGTTTGTCTCGCAAAATCTGTAACACCAATCTCAAGTGTTTGGCATGCTCAGTTTTATCGCACGAATAGATCAAAATGTCATCTATGAACACGACTACGAACCGATCTAAATACTGTCAAAAAATTCGATTCATTAAATCCATAAAAACCGTAGGGGCATTAGTGAGCCCAAACGGCATCACCAAGAACTCGTAATGTCCGTACCTTGTTTTGAAAGTAGTTTTAGGCACATCGGAGTCTCTAACTCGCAATTGATAATAGCCTAATCTCAAGTCTATCTTCGAAAATACTGAAGCTCCCTTTAGCTGATCAAATAAATCGTCAATTCATGGCAACGGATATTTATTCTTTATTGTGACTTTATTAAGCTGACGATAATCGGTGCACATTCACATAGTTCTATTTTTCTTTTTCACAAACAATACTGGTACACCCCAGGGAGAGGAACTCGTCGAGCGAAACCTCTATCTGTCAATTCTTGCAACTGAGACTTTAATTCTTTTAATTCGGTCGGTGCTATACGATTGTAGCTATCGAAATTGGAGTCGTTCCTAGTACTAGCTCTATGCCGAACTCAACTTCTCGAACAGGTGGGAACCCTGGTAACTCCTTGGGAAATACATCCGGATATTCACAAACCACAGGTACAGTTTCAAGCTTTCGTTCAAATACTTTACTATCCAAAACATACACCAGATAAGCTTCACATCCCTTTTTCACATATTTCTGAGCCAACATCGAAGATATCACTGCCGGTAGTCCATTCAAATCAATGGACTCAACTTGAATTATTTCACCACTCGAACATCGCAAGTCAATGGATTTTCTTTTACAATTCACCACAGCATCTTGCACGGTTAACCAATCCATACCAAGGATAATATCGAACTCGTCAAATGGCAATAGCATCAAATCGGCCTGGAAACAAGAATTTCGAATCATTAGAGGACAGTTCTTGCACACTTTGTCTACTAACACACACCGGCCCAAAGGGTTTGACACTCGAATCACAAATTCAGTAGACTCAACAGGTAGAGTCTTACTGGACGCCAAAGTTTCACACACATAGAAATGAGTTGAACCGGGGTCAATTAAAGCAATAACATCAGTATCAAAAAGTGTGAAAGTACCAGTAATAACATCAGGAGAAGAAGCCTCCTCACGAGCGCTTATAGCATAAGCTCTGGCAGGTGCACAAGCCTCAGATTGAACAGTAGTATCTTTGGTCCCTTTCTGACTGCCACTAGCATTACCCGCATGTCTAGGTGGTCTACCTCGTGCTGCGGTATTACTAGGTCTCCTGCTCGGATCGGCATTCTGCTTGACTAATTTCAGACATTCTCGGATAAAATGATCGGCTGACCCACATTTGAAATGGGAGCGATCATGAAATCTGCAGCTCCCCAAATGCCATTTACCATAATGCTTGCACTCGGCTCTATTCTGACGGTCATTGCCAACACTAGCAACGGAGGTAGCTCGGGTACTTACAGGAGGTCGATCTCGATCTCATCTAGATAATCCTGAAGTAGTCTTGGATCGGCCCGATTCATCTCGAAATTTCTTGAATGACTGTTGAGGTGCATTTCCTGAAGATCTTTTACGAAACTCTCTAGCTCTTGCTTTAACTTTTCTTTTCTCAATTCTGAGCTCTTCGGCTTTACAAGCTCGCTTAACGAGCACTACAAACTCTTTAATTTCAAGAATACCTACTAGCAATTTGATATCTTCATTCAATCCATCCTCGAAGCGTTTGCACATAATAGCTTCAGAAGAGATACATTCACGGGCATATCTACTGAGTCTCACAAATTCCCATTCATATTCTGTAATAGTCATTCGGCCTTGTTTAAGCTCAAGAAACTCTTTACGTTTTTGGTCGATGAATTTTTGGCTAATATACTTTTTACGGAACTCCATCAGAAAGAATTCCCAAGTAACTCGTTCTCTCAGAACAACTGAAACTAAAGTATTCCACCAATGATAAGCAGCATCACGTAACAGAGATACGGCACATTTCAAGCATTCATCGGGTGTACACGATAATTCATCAAACATACAAATCGTATTATCGAGCCAAAACTCGGCCCGCTCAGCATCATCACTAACGATAGCTCAAAACTCTTCAGCCCTATATTTTCTAATTTTGTCAATCGGAGGCTTACTCGATCTCAACGGATCGGTCACAGGGGGCACTACAGGTGTCGGAAGTGGAGTATTCAAGGGCGGGGGTTGTGGAACAGCTGGATTAGTTTGAATAAATTGAGTGAACCAATCACTCATCATAGCATAGAAGGCTTGTCTCGCCTCCTCATCTCGGTTACTCGCATTTGGCTGAGAGTCATTCGGTACTGTCCCTTAAGCGGGAGCAGGCGCTACACTCTCAACATCATCAGCCACGGCTCGATTGGGATCGGGATCCATTTACTATACGAAAAACACATTTCAATTGTCAGAAGTCACCACACTATCGTGTTAACACAAAATGGCATATATAGCTATACTCACACACGCTACGTTAGTCCTAGAATCGACTAAACCATAGCTCTAATACCAATAAAATGTAACACCCTAAGACCTTTTTTCGTCGCCAGAATAGGGTCACATGGTATTACTTAACAGAAAACAGATCAAGCCAGTCACTTATAACCAAACATGCATAAAATATAGTTTCTTTGATTTTTCAACCATGAACAAATTTTAGAATCAAGGTCACCTTACCGAATACAACATTACAAGGTTATAGCCAAATGCATGTATGCATTGTCTTGGATGAGCATTACATATAGCCGAAATTTAAACTTCTATGTTAAACATAACAAAGCCTAAACAATACACTATATACTTACACCAGATTTAATTAATAAGCTAAATGCCGATTTCATATTATGCAAAATTAACACTTTTAGTTGGTAAATTTTTAAACCATAGTTGAACATAAAATCACCTGAACCTATGAACTCATATGATAATACATGTAAACAAGACCAATTTATCAACAATGAAAGATTACCAAATGATCAGCCACAAGATTTCATCCAACCAAACATTCATGCTAACAAATAAACAAGCCATTTTCGCATGGCTAGATTATATACAATTTCAAAATATCATCTGATTCAAAAAGGAGTTAAGCCTATACATGCCATCTTTCAAAATATAGACTATCAAAAGTACCAAAAATAGTGTCGATAGTATGGATGACTTTGAGCTTGAATCCCTAAGCCCGTAGCTTTCAAACGAGATCTATAAAATAGAATAACGAAGACACTAGGAGTAAGCTAATTAGCTTAGTAAGTCTTAAGTAAATTAAACAGCTTAACTTAATTAAACACATTAATCAAGTATTTAAGATTCAAGTATAATATCATTTGGCCGAATAGGCCTAACCACAGCTGTACACATTTACATTGACATCTCATTTACTAAAAATTTGGATTCACATAATCGTTTCATCATATATACCGCAGATCATTCATTAATTCAACTCAATAGAGTTAATTTAAGGCATCGTGTCAACATTTAATTCCACAAGGCTGAATATGCATAATCACTTACATGCACTAATATCAAGTCATTCGAAGCTTCAAATTCACATATAGACATGAACATTTCAAGTTCTCAATGCCAACTTTAATTCACCCAAATTTAGCTCTAATATAATACCGTTTCCATATTTAAACATTTCTTCTTTATTCATAACCGCATACATAGTTAATATACTTCCATGAATAATTTCACATGAACCAAATGTTCACAATTGAACACATTCAAAATCCAATTTGAATCATTCTCACATAAATAGATAAGTATCACATACCTGGGCCACTTAATACGTAATACAAATTCTATTTGTCATCTTAACATAGTATCTCATTGTCATACACTTTTATTAAATTCACCGGCACTTGGCCTGCTAGGTATAAAACCCGAGTTTCATCACTGGCTCTGTAACACCCTATATCCCTCATCTGTCACCGGAATAAGGTTACAAGGTATTACTTAACTAAACACAGCCCCAGGGCATTTGAAGATACTCTTAGAAATCATTTTCAAGCGACCGAATGTAAACATAGAAATAATGCAGCTCATGACTTCAATGCAACCTAATTTATGTGTTTAACAATAATATAAACAATTACAAATCAAGCTTTCATTTGAGTTTATGCACATTAGTGATTTACAAATCTTACTATACTTCCATGATAACGAACCATTTAACATACCTAATAATTATAATAACTACTGAACATGCTTATAAGTATATAGATGTGCCATAACCGAATATGTCATCCATAACCATGACATTTCACAAACATTAATTCAACTATGAGACCCTACTAAACAAAATGAATAAGCCATCTTTGCATGGCTTTAATATTTACAATTTTAAAATGAAACTTGTTTCAAAAAGGAGTTAAGCCTATACATGCCATCTTTCAAAATTATAAACTATCAAAAGTACCAAAACAATGTCGATAGTGTGGATGACTTTGAGCTTGAATCCCCGAGCCTGTAGCTTTCAAGCGAGATCTATAAAACAAAATAACGAAGACACTCAAAGTAAGCTAATTAGCTTAGTAAGTCTTAAGTACTTAAGCAACAAAACTTGTTTATGCCCATTTTTCACGTATAACATAATTGAAATGAAACATTAATTAACCGAATATGCATAGTCACATTATATCCATTTCAATGTCATATCATTTCTCAAATCTTGAAATCATATAATCACAACATCTAAATATCTTGAAGTAATTCTTTAGTTTGACTTAATATGGCTAATTCAAAGCACTACATTCACTTATGATTTCAATGTTCATAGTCACATATACCACATACTTTCATACATTAAATTTCACAATGGTCGAATATAGATATACAAAACCACATTTAATTTTCAAGGGTTATTTCCAAGTATGAAGCACATTTACTTTCATAATAATTTCCACAATGGCCAAATATATGTATATATAATTACACATACATAAATCTCACAATTACTTCCCAATTTCACATTCATAATTCGCTTTGAATTATTCACAAATAAATAATTACAATACATACCTGAGCAACTTAGTGCATTGTCGAATTTGTTAGCTATTTTAGCTCAAATTCACATAGTCTTAAATTTCTTTTAGTTCACCGGCAATTTTGCCTGCTAGGTAATAACCTGATTTCAGCACCGGCTATAAGCCTGTTAGACTTTTAAGTCCGAAATTTCTTTCACCAGCATTTCACCTGCTAGGCTCAAGGCCCGAAATCATTTCGACATTACGCCTGCTAGGCTCAAAGCCCAAATGTCACATTACAAAATCAATTCACATGTTCTTTCATACTTTCACAACTTATGCTTCAACTTCACATATGGCTGAAACACGTATACATTTGTACAAAGGCTTTCATCATTCGAATAAAGTACATAATTGATATAAGGCATTACATTCGAATTCCATACTTCAATTACATTCGACAACCACATATAAATAATAATAATATCACATCCAAACATGGTTACCCTTAAGTTCTACTAATCACGAATAATGAAATCTCTTTCATTACCCATACGACATAGTACATTGATCAATGATGCTCATTTAACATGTCATATTTCCATTTCCAATTCAACTTAGATATACTAGCTATCTTCGGGTTATCATATTGATTTATTCTCATTCGGCATATTAATTAAATAAAGACAACATCCTCTTAGCTACTTTCATTAAATCAATAAGCATATAAAATCAACTTAAACACTTAAGAACTTACCTCGGATAGTTTCGAATAGTTACAGATCGACTATTCAATTACTTTAGCTTTCCCTTTATCCAAATTTGGCTCTCTATACTCTTGAGCTTAATTCAACAAATTAAAACTAGTTTAATCACCTTAATAATCAATAAATTACTCAATTTATCGCTTAAGTCCACATTCGGTATATAAATTTACATAAACACAATTGTCAATTGGTATTTATTAATTAATTTCATCAATTCAAAGTTAAATTCAATAAGAACATGTTTAATTTAAATAAAACAAATTTCCTTTCCTACTATCACATATACGGCAATCCATATAACACATACTATCAATTTTAACTATGCATTTCTAATTTTACACACCAGTAAACACATTCGGCTAACCTAATTTCAATTCACTTTAAAGCACAATCAAGTTAAATTATTTCTTAACCTTTATCCACATTCGGTCATTGAAGAGTAAATTTAACAACTTATAATTCTTCCATTAATAAGCATGAAATTTTACAAATTTTAGCCGAATAACCATTTTAAATAAAACCAACTTTATTATAGATTAACAAGTTTAGAGCTCATTTCACCACTAGTTCCATTTCAAAAATATCAAACGCCATTGAAAAAAGTACCTATCTTAATGACCGAATGTCATATAATTCTTGCGTTCATTCTTAACAAAATTTCTAAGCTTCATACTCAAATTCTAGCTATATGAATCAAATAAATTATCAAACACTAAACTTTCATGCAAATTGACCATAGTCGAATGCTTTCTCTTGAGAAATTAAGCCACTCAAAACACTAATTGCTCGATTTAAGAGTATATACTTATAGTCACATAGATTTAACCTCCTAACATCCTTCAAACACTCATTCATCAAATTTCTATCATAATTTTCAAATTCATAGTTTCTAATCCAATACCGAACATGAATTTAACACCAAACCAAGAGATACATTTGTGAGTTTAAGATAGAGTTAGCAAGAAGCTCAAGAACATTAAAACATAATCAAATTAACAAATTGAAGCCATGACCGAATGCATGCTTCACCTAAAATTCAAACTTCACATACGGGTTCAAGGTAGAATCAGGTAAGCAACTCAAATTCATTAAAATAAAATCAAATTAACAAGAATTTACCTTGAAATTTTGACCCCAAAATGCCGAATATTCCAAAGTTTCTCCCTTAACTTATTTTTTTTAGTTTCAGCATAACATGAGTAAGAATGAGCAACTTTCACCCTTTACTATTACATGCAAGTGATATAATTATTAATTTACTAACTTAACCTTGACAAAAATCATGTCTTTTCCACCCACTCAAGGCTGATTATGTCCATGCAACTTATGCATGGTTTAATTTTATCTTAAGCCCTCCAACATCAAGAAACCACTACAATTCGGCACTTACAATATAACCTTCTAATTTTTCTTTTATGTAAACAAATCCTTAATTAATAAATTAAAATTCAATTGAAAAAATTAAAGCACCAAATTTTCACACATGATAATTCACATAATAAAAACATAGAAATAAATATTTTAAAAATTTTCTAACTCGGTTTAGTGGTTCCGAAACCACTTTTTCGATTAAGGCCTAAATAGGGTTGTCACAGGCTCAAAGCTTGCTAGACTTTTAAAGTTTGAAATTATTTCACCGGCATTACACCTGTAACGCCCTAATTTTCGGGTTTCTCTTAGATTATTGTTCATCTGATAAAATGTTTGAACTTTGGTATCTGGGTGTGTAATGCATGTTTGGGGAGTGTTAATGGGCCTATGGAAGGCCCAGGTGTTGGTTAGAAACTCGGCAAAATTTTGTATTTTTGACTTAGGAGATAGGGGGCCGTTGGAAGTAAGTGTCTTAAGAAATTGTGCGTGAAATATAGCACAAAATAAGTCTTGGTAAAGTGGCAAAGGAGGTGCCACTAAGCTCCTTAAAAAGTGGCGCCAAAGAGAGCTTGGGGGTCCAAGGTTCAAGCTCCAGGGGTTGCAAAGGAGGCGTTTTATTTTTATGCTTGAGCAGGTAAGAGTTGGAAGCAGAGTTGAACTCTGTTGAGGAGTGGTTGAATTGGTCATGAGAGGATTTCGTGGAGTGATAAGGGGAGCATGTTGAGGAGGATTTTTAGGTGAGTTTGAATTTTGAAAGGAAGTGGCCGGCCAGGGGATTCTGTTTAGAGTGAATTCGGCAAAGTGCATAGGTAGTGTTTCGGCAATTAGGCTCCTTAGTGTGCCAAATTCTTTTGGTTTGTGCACTCTTTCTTTTACTGATTTTAGGTGACACAATAAGGTTCTCTTTTGTGATCCTTTTTCCTTGTTTTTGACTTAGTAGCCGCACCTCATACCTCAGGAACCCCACTGCCAAATTCTCTCTAGTAACCAAAAGCACTCTTCTGCTTTCCTCTTCACTCATTCTCTTCTTCTACTCATCTTGCATTCTAAACCGAATTATTCTCTTCTTCTACAAGCCTCTATCGACCATCTTTTTACCCAAATCCCTCATTAAGCCGAATGTTCATTTGATCAAAACCTCACCATGGCTGAGTACTTTATGTGACCGAAACCATACTCCTTTGTTTACCTATTGACCGAAATCTATCACTTCTTCTTCTCCTTGATTCTCTAGCAAGCCGAACCTCTTAATACCCATTACTTGAGCCATCGAATCACGCTCCCAACTCAGTGTTGTGTCGACAAGGGTACCTGGAAGAGGATCTAGAAGCCGAATCTATTTGGAGACATTCTTTGTAGTTGTTAGAGTTAGATCTAGTATAGATCTAAATTAGTGGGACCGTAGAGACGTCTTCTTCAAGGAGAAGTGTTGGTAAGTGCTCGAGACCTTGTGTACATTCGTTTATGATTATTTAAGGTAAGAAGCCGAAACCCTTTTAGGGGGAGGCTAACGTTAGTGACTAAGGGCTGGTTGGCCTCTTTCACTTGTTTTGCTTGCGTTAGTGTGATCAAGGGGTTGTGCAGCTAAGGATTCGGAAGGCTAATCGCAGGAGGACAGCGGGATCTAGTCCATATTCAGCAGAAGGTAGGGACTTTAGGGTCTTAGGCCATATAGGCCGATTTTGGTAAGGATTTATGACTCTTTGGTTATCGAAGATTAGACTAAAAAGTTAGTGTTCAATTGTAGACTCTCTCTACGTGGGTTTCGTTAACGCTTCGACAGTTAACAGGTGTGTAACATACTCCAGCTATAGACTAGGACGGCAACGGCCGTAATGACCAAAAGTGACCGACAAATAATAGGAAGTGACCGGAAACTCGGTCTTGTTAAATCTTTGTGTAATTGTTTACGCTGTTAGGGTCAACTTTAGATTCGATGGTGACAGAATTGTAGAAGGTGCGATTCTGAGCATTTCGGTAAGTTGGGCTTGAATGGGCCAAAGGTGGGCCCAATAGGTTTCCGAGCCCATATCAGTAAAATTGTCATTAAAAGTATTCTGGCGGTATGTTGAGAATAAACCAGTTAAAATTAACAATCTGAACATTAAAACTTGGAGTTAACGGGCTTAAGACGATAATGGATTAAGTAAGGCCCATTAGGGGTTTTTGGGGCTAAAAAGGGCAAAATTGGAAACTAATGTTAGGACTTCTGTGAACACTAATGGACTAGTAATTACTTGGACTTGCATAAAAACCCTGAAAATCGGTAAAAGACTAAAATACCCCTAAGTATAGAAAATTACCATTTTACCCCTAGGTGCAAAATGACCTTTATACCCTTAGGGTAAATTCTGTATGAAACGTATGATTTTCTATTTCTGTATGTCATATCTCATAATACATATGTATATCTGATGCATGAGATTTTATATGTTATATGTCATAACATGTATGTCTGTTGCATGGGGTTTGGGTTTATGATGGAGAAAGCGTTCTGGTAGCCTCGCTGCAATCTGGTGGCTCGCCACATATATATATCTGTTCTAGTGGCCTTGTCACATATATCTGTTCTGGTGGCCTCGCCACAATATCTGTATCTGGTGACCTCGTCACAATATCTAGCAGCCTCGCTGCAAATTTCTGTGGTGTGTAGCGGTTGGGTGGGTCGAGTAGTCTCCCCACATGGTGTAAGGCTGGTACGGGGGTGTTATGGATGGATCTGGGTTGGGTTTTCTGTTTGCATATTATATCTAATCTGTATCTGTTATGGGCCTATGGGCTTAACCTGATTTCTGCAATGGGCCAAGGCCCAATTAACTCTGATTCTGAGGCTTGATCTATTTTAGCCTATGGTTGAGATTATGTTACACACTGAGTTCTCAAACTCACTCCTTCATTTCATCTCTGCAGGTAACCCTCAACCATAGTGGGCTTGGAGCTGTGAGAGATTCCGAGTGGCCACAGCATCTGCAAATTCAGTTTTCTTTTCATTTTAAGTATTTTAGTATTCTATTTTGGGTTTTAATTTTAATAAGGCCGCTATTTAAATTTCTTTATTGGTTTTATTTTCTTTAATGATTTAATTCATATTTTATCGAAACTACTAGTTATAGGCTGCGCGGGTTTTTCAAACTCCTATAAATGTTTCCAAAACTCAACAAGTTCAAAATATGGATAATCTAAAGGCTTATCAAAATGTTTTTCACAACCTTGCTATTTTACTAAAAATATCACCTAAGTCACAACAAGCAAAAGGTTGTAAACTTGGTTACAGGTTCATGTGACACACCAGATCTGGTCATAACGTCTAGGCCGGGTTTGGGGTGTTACATTTAGTGGTATCAGAGCCAGGTTGCAACAACTCGGTTGTGGATCGGGTCTAAAAAAAGGAAAGTTTTCAAAAAGTCAAAACAAAGATTTTCGAAAGATCATGTTTCCAACAATTGTTTTTCAAAATTAATTGAAACTCATTTTGATGAATTCCTTTCGTACAAAAAAATGATTTATTTTCAAAGAATAAATTAAGTTTCCCTATGTAATTTATTTTCTAACGAGTGGCACACCGAATCTCCGGCCCAAGCCTGTAAGTTTTTCTAAACTTTTCTAATTAATTCTGAAATTCTTATTATATGCCTGACTAAGACTCTATTATGATACTTTAGTTAGGATATTACTGAAACTATAGAAACTCTGATAAGTATACTGAGACTGTAGCTAGGTTTTCGCGAAAGGAAATGAACTCTGAAATTCTACTTATTCATAAGACATCTGTAATAAACACTAGAATATTAATCTGATTCATAAAACTTCTAAAATAGATAATACGAAATGAGTACGCGAGCAGCTCGTGGTAGGGGCCGTGGACGTGGCCTAGGTAGTATATGAGCTGAATCTTCATCTTCGGGTCATGCGCCAGCAGCTGATGTACCGGTACCACCGGCAACAGAGGTGGAGTCTCATGATCGAGGTGTAGGGGATGACACCTTATCGCAAGCAATGCTACGAGTTCTGGAAAGGGTTACTGAGGCAAGTACCGATAATGGATTTCGGGGATCTATCTCTGAACGACTCCAGGCTAATGGAGCAGAGTTCTTTAGGGGCGTGTCTGGTGTAGCCCTAAATGTGGCCGAGTATTGGCTAGAGGCCACAGAGTGAATCATGGATGATCTGGACTGCTCCGTGGAGCAGAAGCTGAAGGGAGCTGTATTGTTGCTTAGAGATGAAGCCTATCAGTGGTGGCTTACAGTAAGAGATGGAACTTCAGCTGGTGGGGTAACTTGGGAGCTTTTTAAGACAGGCTTTAAAGCAAAATATGTTGGGGCTAGCTATGTGGACGCTCACCGGAAAGAATTCTTGAATTTGGTTCAGAGAGGTAGGACAGTATCTGAGTACGAGGCTGAATTTCTGAGGCTGAGCCGATATGCTTCTGGGATAGTTGCTACTGAATATGAGCGTAGCGTGCGCTTCGAGGATGGTCTGAGGGATGAATTGAGGGTGCTGATTGCTCCTCAGAGGGAGCGTAACTTTGCTGCTTTGGTAGAGAAAGCTAGGATAGCTGAAGAGGTGAAACGGACAGAAAGGCAGAATCGCGAAAAGGATAGGAACCGTTTCCGGAGGGATTCTGGACCATCAGGTGGGGCCAACAGGAATGTTAAGAGAGCAAGAGTGGCAGAGCCAGTGCGAGCAGTACCCATGAACACTGTTCGACCGCAGGGTTGTAGGAGTTGTGGTAAGGTACATATGGGTGCATGTCAGAAACATTCTGGAACTTGTTTTCGATGTGGATCGATGGAGCATAAGGTTAATGACTGTCCCGAAGAACCAGATCAGGGACAAGTTATGGATCAGAGGGTTGCTCAACCAGTGAGGGGTAGACTACCAGCTCCGAGAGGTCGTGGACAAGGTAGAGGTAGAAATAGTAATGGTCGAGGACGAGGAGCACCTGGCAGGGGTGCTGGTTTTGCTGAGGCTCGTCAGCCAGCGTTGGTGTATGCAGCTCGTCGTCGAGAGGAGGGTGATGCTCCTGATGTCATAACTGGTACGTTTTTTATTTCTAGTCTGCCATACACTGCGTTGATAGATGTTGGATCTACCCATTCTTATGTTGCATGTGCTATATCTGGGTTGCTAGGTGTGCGCTCTGAGGAGACAGTGAGTGGGGTATCTGTACTAAGTCCTTTGGGCCACTCGGTTAGGGTAGACAAACTGTATAGAGACGTGCCTATAGAAACTCAAGGAAAAATCTTTTCTGGAGACTTGATGGAGCTACCTTTCGGAGAATTTGATCTTATCTTGGGAATGGATTGGCTTGTTAAGCATAGGGCTACTCTGGATTGTGCTGCAAAGCGAATGAGGTTAAAGACCACAGAGGATAAGGAGGTTATGGTGATAGGTGAGCGTAGAGATTATCTGTCTAATGTGGTGTCGGCTTTGAGAGCCGAGAAGTGGATCCGAAAAGGATGCGAGACTTATTTGGCATTCATAAGTCAAGCAGAAACTGAGGAACTGACTGTGGACCAAGTTAGAACCGTTAAGGATTTTCAATATGTGTTTCCTGAAGAGCTTCAAGGGTTGCCTCTGAATTGAGAGGTTGAGTTTGGGATCGACTTGTTGCCGGGTACGGCACCGGTGTCCATTGCACCTTACAGGATGGCACCGAAGGAGTTGGTGGAGTTGAAAGCTCAAATTCACGAACCGTTGGATAGATGCTTTATTAGGCCAAGTGTGTCTCCATGGGGAGCACCAGTGTTGTTCGTGAAGAAGAAAGATGGGTCAATGTGAATGTGCATCGATTATCGGCAGTTGAACAAATTGACGATTAAGAATAAGTACCCGTTGCCAAGAATCGATGACTTGTTTGACCAACTTAGAGGAGCTTTAGTATTTTCTAAAATCAACCTTCGATCTGGATATCATCAGTTAAGGGTGAAAGAGGTGGATATTCACAAGACAGCATTTAGAACTCGATATGGGCACTATGATTTCTTGGTCATGCCGTTTGGGCTGACCAATGCACCTGCAGCATTTATGGATCTGATGAATCGAGTATTCCAGCCATACTTGGATCGTTTTGTAATCGTCTTTATTGACGATATTTTGGTCTATTCTGAATCTGAGGAGAAGCATGATGAGCATCTCCGTGTGGTGCTGTAAGTGTTAAGGGAAAAGGAGCTTTATGCGAAATTCAGTAAATGTGAGTTCTGGTTGAGGGAGGTAACTTTCTTGGGGCATGTTGTTTCTGCTGAGGGGATTAAGGTGGACCCTCGAAAGATTGAAGCAATTCTGGAATGGAAACCACCGAGATCAGTGGCAGAAATTCAAAGTTTTCTGGGTTTAGCTGGGTACTATAGAAGGTTTGTAGAAGGATTTTATGTGATGGCAGCGCCGTTGACAAAACTCGTAAGGAAAGGAGTACCATTTATTTGGACCGAGCGGCAGCAAGAAGCTTGTGAGAAACTAAAGAAGGTTCTAACCAAGGCACCTATACTGATTCAACCAGAGTCTGGAAAAGATTTTACCGTGTACAGTGACGCATCACATGTTGGGTTGGGCTGTGTGTTGATGCAAGAGGGTAAAGTGGTTTCTTATGCATCGCGACAGCTTAAACCTCACGAAGTAAACTATCCTACCCATGATCTGGAGTTGGCAGCAGTAATCTTTGCCCTTAAGATTTGGAGACATTACCTGTATAAAGGAAGGTGTATTATATACACAGATCATAAGAGTCTTAAGTACTTCCTGACTCAGAAGGAGCTGATCCTTTGGCAACGGAGATGGGTAGAGTTGCTTAAGGATTATGACTGTGCAATTGAGTATCATCCAGGTAAAGCTAATGTGGTGGCGGATGCCCTAAGTTGTAGAACTGTATCTGATCTGAGAACAATGTTTGCTCGTTTGAGTCTGTATGATGACGGTAGTCTGTTAGCAGAACTGCAAGTAAGGCCAACCTGGGTGGATGAGTTTAAGGAAAAACAGTTGAGGGATGAGTCTCTGGGTTCTCGATTTCAGCAGATTCAAGATGGGAATACTTCTGAGTTTGGACTTAACAATGAAGGAGTTCTATGTTTCCGAGGTAAAGTTTGTATTCATAAGGACTCTGATTTAAGGCAAGCAATTTTAACTGAGGCCCATAGAGGACTGTGTGCTATGCATCCTGGAGGTAATAAGATGTATCATGACTTAAAGGAACTATATTGGTGGCCTGGGCTGAAGCGAGAGGTAATAGAATTTGTGGGGAAATGTTTGACTTGTCAGCAGGTGAAAGCTGAACATCAGTTACCTTCTGAACTTCTACAACCAGTGAAAGTAACACTTTGGAAGTGGGAGATGGTGACCATGGATTTTGTAAGTGGGTTGCCCGTGACGCCGTCGAAGAAGGACTCGATTTGGGTGATTGTGGATAGGTTGACTAAATCTGCTCATTTCATCCCTGTACGTACTGATTATTCACTTTAGAAGTTAGCCAAATTATATGTAGCAGAGATTGTACGACTGCATGGGGTGCCAGTGTCTATCATTTCAGTTCAAGATCCAAGATTTACATCTCGATTCTGGCAAAAGTTGCATGAGGCGTTGGGAACGCGACTGAACTTTAGCACGGCTTTTCATCCTCAGACTGATGGTCAGTCAGAAAAGGTTATTCAGATTTTGAAAGATATGTTGAGGGGATGTGTTATCGACCTTCGAGGCAGTTGGGAGGATTATCTACCGTTAGCAGAGTTTGCGTATAATAATAGTTATCAGGCTAGCATCCGTGTGGCACCTTATGAGGCATTGTATGGGCATAAGTGTCATTCACCTAGTTGTTGGACTGAGCTGGGCGAGCAGCAAGTCCTTGGACCTGAGTTGGTAGCAGGGACTGAGTAGAAGGTCAAAGTGATTAGGGATCGGTTAAAAGAGGCATCTGATCAATAGAAGTCTTACGCGGATTTGAAGCGTAAGAAGATTGAGTATTCAGTGGGTGACATGATTTTTCTGAAGGTTTCGCCTTGGAAAAAGATACTAAGATTTGGTAGGAAAGGCAAGCTAAGTCCGCGGTTCATTGGGCCTTATCGAGTTCTTCAGCGAGCAGGTCCGGTAGCGTATCAGTTGGAATTACCTCTAGAGCTAAATAGAATCCATGATGTGTTTCACGTATCCATGCTAAGACGATATCGTTCTGACCCTACCCATATTCTACCAGTTGCAGAGGTGGAAGTACAGCTTGATTTGACTTTCGAGGAAGAGCCTGTGCAGATTTTAGATCGAGACGTAAAGGTTCTAAGAACAAAATCAGTCCCATTGGTAAAGGTACATTGGCGTAATCATGGCAGAGAGGAAGCTACTTGGGAACCAGAGGAGGCAATGCGTCAGCAATATCCCCACTTGTTTGGATAAGGTAAATTTCGAGGATGAAATTTCTTTAAGGAGGGTAGAGTTGTAACGCCCTAATTTTTGGGTTTCTCTTAGATTGTTGTTCATCTGATAAAATGTTTGAACTTTGGTATCTGGGTGTGTAATGCATGTTTGGGGAGTGTTAATGGGCCTATGGAAGGCCCAGGTGTTGGTTAGAAACTCGGCAAAATTTTGTATTTTTGACTTAGGAGATAAGGGGCCGTTGGAAGTAAGTTTCTTAAGAAATTGTGCGTGAAATATAGCACAAAACAAGTCTTGGTAAAGTGGCAAAGGAGGCGCCACTAAGCTCCTTAAAAAGTGGAGCCTAAGAGAGCTCGGGGGTCCAAGGTTCAAGCTCCAGGGGTTGCAAAGGAGGCGTTTTATTTTTGTGCTTGAGCAAGTAAGAGTTGGAAGCAGAGTTGAACTCTGTTGAGGAGTGGTTGAATTGGTCATGAGAGGATTTCGTGGAGTGATAAGGGGAGCTTCCTGAGGAGGATTTTTAGGTGAGTTTAAATTTTGAAAGGAAGTGGCCAGCCAGGGGATTCTGTTTAGAGTGAATTTGGCAAAGTGCATAGGTAGTGTTTCGGCAATTAGGCTCCTTAGTGTGCCGAATTCTTTAGGTTTGTGCACTCTTTCTTTTACTGATTTTAGGTGACACAGTAGGGTTCTCTTTTGTGATCCTTTTTCCTTGTTTTTTACTTAGTAGCCGCACCTCATACCTCAGGAACCCCACTGCCGAATTCTCTCTAGTAACCAAAAGCACTCTTCTGCTTTCCTCTTCACTCATTCTCTTCTTCTACTCATCTTGCATTCTAAGCCGAATTATTCTCTTCTTCTACAAGCCTCTGTCGACCATCTTTTTACCCAAATCCCTCATTAAGCCGAATGTTCATTTGATCAAAACCCCACCATGGCCGAATACTTTATGTGACCGAAACCATACTCCTTTGTTTACCTATTGACCGAAATCTATCACTTCTTCTTCTCCTTGATTCTCTAGCAAGCCGAACCTCTTAATACCTATTATTTGAGCCATCGAATCCCGCTCCCAACTTAGTGTTGTGTCGACAAGGGTACCTGGAAGAGGATCTAGAAGCCGAATCTATTTGGAGACATTCTTTGTAGTTGTTAGAGTTAGATCTAGTATAGATCTAAATTAGTGGAAGCGTAGAGACGTCTTCTTCGAGGAGAAGTGTTGGTAAGTGCTCGAGACCTTGTGTACATTCGTTTACGATTATTTGAGGCAAAAAGCCGAAACCTTTTTAGGGGGAGGCTAACGTTAGTGACTAAGGGCTGGTTGGCCTCTTTCTCTTGTTTTGCTTGCGTTAGTGTGATCAAGGGGTTGTGCAGCTAAGGATTCAGAAGGCTAATCGCAGGAGGACAGCGGGATCTAGTCCATATTCAGTAGAAGGTAGGGACTTTAGGGTCTTAGGCCATGTAGGCTGATTTTGGTAAGGATTTATGACTCTTTGGTTATCGAAGATTAGACTAAAAAGTTAGTGTTCAATTGTAGGCTCTCTCTACGTGGGTTTTGTCAACGCTTTGACAGTTAACAGGTGTGTAACATACTCCCGCTATGGACTAGGACGACAATGGCCGTAATGACCAAAAGTGACCGACAAATGACCGAAAGTGACCGGAAACTCAGTCTTGTGAAATTTCTGTGTAATCGTTTACGCTGTTAGGGTCAACTTTAGATTCGATGGTCACAGAATTGTAAAAGGTGCGATTCTGAGCATTTCAGTAAGTTGGGCTTGAATGGGCCAAAGGTGGGCCCAATGGGTTTCCGAGCCCATATCAGTAAAATTGTCATTAAAAGCATTCTGGTGGTATGTTGAGAATAAACCAGTTAAAATTAACAATCTGAACATTAAAACTTGGAGTTAACGGGCTTAAGACGATAATGGATTAAGTAAGGCCCATTAGGGGTTTTGGGGGCTAAAAAGGGCAAAATTGGAAACTAAGGTTAGAAGGACTTCTGTGAACACTAATGGACTCGTAATTACTTGGACTTGCATAAAAACCCTGAAAATTGATAAAAGACTAAAATACCCCTAAGTATGGAAAATTATCATTTTACCCCTAGGTGCAAAATGACCTTTATACCCCTAGGGTAAATTCTGTATGAAACGTATGATTTTCTATTTCTGTATGTCATATCTCATAATACATGTGTATATCTTATGCATGAGATTCTGTATGTTATATGTCATAACATGTATGTCTATTGCATGGGGTTTGGGTTTATGATGGAGGAAGCGTTCTGGCAGCCTCGCTGCAATCTGGTGGCCTCGCCACATATATATATCTGTTCTGGTGGCCTTGCCACATATATTTGTTCTGGTGGCCTCACCACAATATCTGTATCTGGTGACCTCGTCACAATATCTGGCAGCCTTGCTGCAAATTTCTGTGGTGTGTAGCGGTTGGGTGGGTCGAGTAGTCTCCCCACATGGTGTAAGGCTGGTACGGGGGTGTTATGGATGGATCTGGGTTGGGTTTTCTATTTGCATTTTATATCTGATCTGTATCTGTTATGGGCCTATGGGCTTAACCTAATTTCTGTAATGGGCCAAGGCCCAATTAAATCTGATTCTGAGGCTTGATCTGTTTTAGCCTATGGTTGAGATTATATTACACACTGAGTTCTCAAACTCACTCCTTCATTTCATCTCTGCAGGTAACCCTCAACCATAGTGGGCTTGGAGCTGTGAGAGATTCGGAGTGGCCTGTGACAGCCCTAGTTCGACCATAGTCGGGAAGCGGTTTCGAGACTGCTAAACCGAGTCAAAAATTTTAATAGATGATGTGAGTCGTGTAGTTGATATGAGTTTTGGTATGTGTTATAATAATTGTGTAAAAATTTGACCTTCAAATGATTAATTGCTTAAGGAGGACTTAAGTGTTGAACTTGGGTTTAAAGTGAGCAAAAATCAAAGGACTAAAAAGTGTGAATTTTCAAAGATTTTGCCTTTGCATGTCAAATTTACCATTTCCACTCTAGTGGACGGTAATGATGATGTTTAATTATATTTTATACATTGTTTTTATTTTATTTCATTAGAAAATAGGCTTTATTGCATAAAATAAGTTTTAAGAGGAATAATCAAAAAGGAAGCCATTTTCTTTCTTTCTTTTGCCGTGAGTGAGGATTGAAATGGAGGAGGTTGAAGCTTGAATACTCGGTCACCTTCAAAACCAAATTAAGGTATGGAATTATAATGAGTTTTGCATGATTTTTAGAAGTTAGATTGGTTAGAACATCTTCTAGCTAGCCCACGTTTAAATTTTTGTGAATGAGAGAGTATTTTGAGTTTTCGGTAATGTGGAAGATATGAGCAAATGGTTTTGAAAGTAGTTGCTATGTTCTCTTTGGGATTTCGGATAAGGAAGACTATAGTTTGGTTAATTTGAGTTTCAATGGAGGTTTTTATAAGTATGAGTATTTTGACCAACAAATTTAGTAATGGCCGAATATAAAAATAGGTAGGACTTGGGGAAATTGTGGATGTGAGTGTTGGGGGAGTTACACGGCTACTAAAGAATGAAAATTTGCATGTTTTATATGATTATGTGGGATGTTTTGTTTGGTATTGGAAAATTTAGTCGACATGGGTCCGTTTGACGAATTGAATTTTGAGCTAGGGAGTACATTAGACATTCGGCCATGAAGATTCTAAATTTAGATGGTTTCCATAATATTATTAGATAGGGAGTTTAAATCGAGATTGAGCTAATTTATGTGTGTGTTTCCATTTCAATTTTTAATGTTTGGTGCTTTGATTTGAAAATATTTATGTGTTATAAAATCTATGTGTGCCGAATTGAGCTAAGGAAATCGGTCTAAAATTCAATGTGAGTAATTTAAATTGTTTTCTTCAATAGTTGGATATTTTTATTTGGGAAGATTGAGGTCAAGAAGCTACGTTGGTGTGACTGAGGCCGATAGGTCTTAAGGAAGACATAGGTTGGTGTATGAACTCTTATATGTGGAAATGGAATGACCATTCGTGATAGGGTAAGTGTCAAACAATGTCAATTGGGGCTAGACATATTCTTAAAGCTATAGTATAGATGGCGAACTATAATACCAAATATGCATTATATGAGCACGCATATAGTTAGACATGCTTTAGGTACGAAATTCATATGATGTTTTTATAGAGAAATTCGGTTATGTGGACTAGTAATTTTTGCTTGTGAACTAGAGATAATTACATATCTAATGTATGTGTGAGGGCCGAATATGCTTAGTGTGTAAAGTATGAATATGCTTTGTTAATATGCTAGTAAAGTGAATAAAGTCTAAATTAAGCGAACTTGTGTAAAATTAAGATCAAGATCGAAGAGGGACACTCTCGGACAAGGGAAAAGCGAAGGTAGCAGAATAGTCAACTCGTGCACTACTCAGAAAGATACGAGGTAAGTCCTTGAGAATCGAACCTTTATTTAGGATAAGGAGAAATTATAGTACATACGTATGACCTATGAACTAATGGAAAATGATATGTCCGAATGTGAATTTTTGGAAATGAACGTGTGAGAAATTGTTGAAAGCCGAATACTAAGGTTGAATTTTAATGTATCTAGTTGTGAAATTTTGTGTTCCCTTGCTTGCAATTTAAACAAACCGTATGGAACTTGATGTGGTATTATGCCGAAATTGTGTGTTTGGATCTAGATGGTTATAAAAATAAAAATAAAATAATAATAATATGAAAGATATGCTAATATGTACGAGTACAGATTTCGTTGATAAAGCCGAGCCTAGTCTCGAAGGGCTTACGGGCCAGAGTTAAAGCCGAGCCTAGTCTCGAAGGGCTTACGGGCCAGAGTTAAAGCCGAGCCCAGTCTCGAAGGGCTTTCGAGCCAGAGTTAAAAACCGAGCCTAGTCTCGAAGGGCTTACGGGCCAGAGTTAAAGTCGAGCTTAGTCTCGAAGGGCTTAAGGCCGACGATAAGCTTCGAGTTTGACCTCGATAACCATTCATGGTGGAAATCGGATATGGGTTAAGTGTATAAGCTCACGTATAAATAATATTGCCCTGGTTGTAACATATGCGCCACTTAATGTAAGGAAGGCAGGTATGTCTTCTATACTCTCAATGAATTAGAATATCATTAAGATCGTTTTATTTGAGTCTAGTAAGGATTTATGAACTATCGTTTGATACCATTTGTTATGTTTAAGTAATCTGATATTGAGTGGTATACGTATATATGTGCTAGCTGACTATGCAAAGAGCAAAATCAAAATACTCAGTTATGAATGAATAATTCTTGGATTACACTGTGTTTTCTTTTGAGTCATGTTTGCGAGTAAATAGTAACATGTTATACTCATATTCGACCAAAGAAGGTTTTAGACAAGAGTTGATAATATCATGTCCTTTACTTATTTTGACTAAGTTACTTAAGTACTTACTAGGCAAGTAATTGCTTACTCTGTTGTTCTTGCTTTCGATTTTGTAGATCTTGATCGGAAGCTACGGTCTCGGGAGTTCCAGAACTGAAGTCATCTACACTATCACTCATCTTTTGGTGCTGGTAACTAAATTTAGGATTGGCATGTATAGGCTGACTTTTGGGTGTTCAAACAAACATCTCTTGTATTTTGTAACTAAATTAGGCTATGCGAAAATGGCCCTCTTAAGATTTTCACTATGATAGTCTTGGTAATAATTCAATTATGTCATACTTTTAACATGGAAATATATGAAGTATAAGTGATGAACGACTAGGGATGAGTACGTTTCGTGCATTGTTTTTGAGTGCGACAAGTTGGTTTTGTTATTGTTCGGTTGATGAGCTTTTGTGCAACTTTTGTCAATTATAGTGATAGGTTCAGTAAAAGATCTTCTTTCTTTATCATACGGCTTTTCAAGGAAATAGTCTGGTGATGCCTCTCGACCCTCCTGCAATGGGACCGGATCTAGGGGTGTTACATTTTAATTGGTATCAGAGCCAGGTTTAGCCGGTTCTCGGACTACCGTAGAAAGTACGAGTCTAGCTATACATGCCATGTAGTGTCAAATTGATAGTGAGATGACTTCTAATATCTGAAATGTGATTCTTGGTACAGAATGGATCTCGAACCTGACCGAACCGTAGCGGACGATGTAGAGAGTGTAGCTCCTGCTCCCGCGCAAGGGACAGCGCCACCAGACTCTCAGCCAAATGTCGGTCATCGAGATGATGATATAAGACCAGCTTTTTATGCAATGATGAGTGACTGGTTCGCTCAATTTGCTAGATCAAATCCGGCTGTTCCGCAACCTCCACCCCCGAATGCTTCGTTTCCAACCTTCACAACCCCTCCTGTGACCGATCCTGTGAGATCGAGTAGGCCCCCGGTTGACAAAATTAGAAAATATGGGGCTGAAGAGTTCCGGGCTACCCCCAGTGACGATGTCGAGCGGGCCGAGTTTTGGCTCGACAATACCATCCGAGTGTTCGATGAACTGTCCTGCACACCCGAGGAGTGTCTTAAATGTGCGGTGTCTCTGTTACGTGACGCTGCCTACTACTGGTGGAATACTCTGATTTCTGTTGTCCCGAAGGAACGGGTCAATTGGGAATTCTTCCAAACCGAATTTCGTAAGAAGTACATCAGCCAGAGATTCATCGATCAAAAGCGGAAAGAATTCCTAGAACTCAAACAAGGTCAGATGTCAGTGGCCGACTATGAGAGAGAGTTTGTACGCCTCAGCCGCTATGCTCGTGAATGTGTATCCTCTGAAGCCATCATGTGTAAGCGTTTTGAGGATGGATTAAATGAAGATATCAGATTACTGGTGGGGATTCTGGAGATTAAGGAGTTTGTCGTGCTAGTCGAGCGGGCTTGTAAAGCTGAAGAACTCAGTAATGAGAAAAGAAAAGCCGAAGGTGGAGATAGGGAGTTTCGTAAGAGGTCCGCGGGGAAATCTGTTCAACAAGCGTCCAAGAAGACTAGAGATGACATGGGTCGATCTAAAAATACATCGAATTTTTCTAGATCTGAACGTACTCGACCTCCTGCGAGTTCGCGGGCCACTTCTATTGCCAGTGTCGGAAATGAACGTCGGGTTAGACTGGATTGCAACTATTGTGGTAAATGGCATCCGGGGAGTTGTAGGCATCGTGACCGCTCCTGTTTTCGATGTGGTTCTGCCGACCATTTTATTAAAGATTGTCCGAGAAATGATGAACGCACTCCTGATTCGACTCAGAGACCTAGTGGCGCAGTTTCACGGGGTAGACCACTGCGGCGAGGTGGAAATATTAGCGGCAGTCAGAGAGGGACTAGAGACACTGCGGTTAGGTCCGAGGCTCGTGCACCTGCCAGAGCGTACGCCATCCGTGCCCGTGAGGAAGCTTCTTCTCCGGATGTTATTACTGGTACTTTCACCCTCTTTAATACTAATGTTATTGCCTTGATTGATCCTGGTTCGACCCATTCATATGTGTGTGAAACTTTAGCCTCCAGTAAGACTCTTCCTGTTGAGTCTACTGAATTTGTAATTCGAGTGTCGAACCCTTTGGGCCGTTGTGTTCTGGTTGATAAAGTATGCAAGAAATGTCCGTTAATGGTGCGAGATTTTTATTTTCCGGCTGACTTGATGCTTCTTCCGTTCAACGAATTTGACATTATTCTCGGAATGGACTGGTTGACCGTTCATGACGTGATAGTAAATTGTAAGCGAAAAACTATCGATTTGCGATGTTCGAATAATGAAATAATCCGAATTGAGTCCCTTGATCTAAGTGGACCACCGGTAATAATTTCAACCATGTTAGCTCAGAAATATGTGAGGAAGGGTTATGAAGCGTATTTGGCCTATGTGCTAGATAACAAAGTTACCGATCGAGAACTTGGAACGGTGCCCGTAGTCTGCGAGTTTTTAGATGTCTTTCCCGAAGAATTGCCGGGTTTGCCGCCGGTAAGAGAGGTCGAGTTCGGTATAGAGCTGATTCCAGGTACGACACCGATTTCGATTGCTCCGTATCGTATGGCACCTACAGAGTTAAAGGAATTAAAATCTCAACTGCAAGAGTTGACGGATAGGGGTTTCGCGCGACCTAGTTTTTCGCCTTGGGGTGCACCGATTTTGTTCTTGAAAAAGAAAGATGGGACTATGAGAATGTGTATCGACTATCGACAGCTGAATAAAGCCACGGTAAAGAATAAGTATCCATTACCCCGAATTGACGACTTGTTCGATCAGTTGAGAGGAGCCTCAGTGTTTTCGAAGATTGACTTGCGATCCGGCTATTATCAGTTGAGAGTCAGAGAATCCGACGTACCAAAGACAGCATTTAGAACGAGATATGGTCACTATGAGTTCTTAGTGATGCCGTTTGGACTTACCAATGCCCCTGCCGTGTTCATGGACCTGATGAATCGAGTGTTTAGGCCGTTTTTGGACCGTTTTGTAGTAGTGTTCATCGATGATATTTTGATCTATTCTCGTGATGAGTCAGAGCATACCGAGCATTTGAGGCTGGTACTTCAGACTTTGCGGGATAACCAATTGTATGCGAAGTTCAGTAAATGCGAATTTTGATTGCGTGAAGTTGGCTTCTTGGGCCATATAGTATCTGCTTCGGGTATTCGAGTCGATCCGAACAAAATCGAAACTGCTAGTTATAGGCTGCAAATTCAGTTTTCTTTTCATTTTAAGTATTTTATTATTCTATTTTGGGTTTTAATTGTAATAAGGCCGCTATTTAAATTTCTTTATTGGTTTTATTTTCTTTAATGATTTAATTCATATTTTATCGAAACTGCTAGTTATAGGCTACGTGGGTTTTTCAAACTCCTATAAATGTTTCCAAAACTCAACAAGTTCAAAATATGGATAATCTAAAGGCTTATCAAAATGTTTTTCACAATAAGTCACAACAAGCAAAAGGTCGTAAACTTAGTTATAGGTTCATGTGACACACCAGATCTGGTCATAACGTCCATGCCAGGTTTGGGGTGTTACAACACCTGCTAGGCTCAAGGCCCGATATTATTTCACCAGTATTACGCCTGCTAGGCTCAAAGCCCGATATCATTTCACCGGCATTACGCCTGCTAGGCTCAAAGCCCGATGGCAAACACCAGCTTATAGCTTGCTAGGTCGTAGACCCGAATGTCATAGCACAATAACTAATACTAAATTTTCATATACTTAAGAGCATACTTCTAATGCCCACATGATATAAACATGCATAAAAATTTATTGCATCATTTGAGCGTTTCGCATAGCGATCAACCAATTACATTTCACATTTAGCCATTTGGCTTTAGCACATATTATAGTCTCATATTTGTCACACAATTTAGCCATTCGGCTTTAGCACATATTAGCACTTATTAAGCTTTCACCTTAATCTCATGCATACTAATAGGTTATAAAACATTTCTACCTAAATCTCTTTCATCTCAACTTTCTTATTCGGTATGAAAATTCATACAAATAGCATCAATTGCTCAGGATACATGGCATGTTAAATTACTTAAAACTTACCTCGGATATTGTCGAATGATTACAAATGGCTATTTGATTAATTTTGCCTTCCCCCTATCCGAACTTGGCTCTCTTTGATCTTGAGCTTTAATTAAACAAGTAAACTAGTTCAATCTTCTTATCAATTCATTGTAAACATAATATATGTCGTACTTACAATTTCACATAACTAAATACCACAAATAATTTGAGTCACTAATTAAGAGTACATTCAGCATTCACATGACAAGGGTTAACATTTAAGCATGCCGTTCTAACATATTTAGCATCCTTTGAATATTTATGCATATCTTAATACACATTAACCATTTTGTCGATTCTCACATCTCATTTAAGACAATTTATAAAATTACAATTTGACACTTATCTTTCACGTTATTTCACATTTTATTCTACTTATTTTAAGGCTCAATTTAAATAATAGCATTATTCATTCAATCAAGGACAATTTTCCCCTTTTTTTAATAACACACTTTTGGCCGAATTTCTACTTTTTATTCAATTAATACACAATATTACTCAATTCTTTGCTTAATTTCATATTCGGCCATCATATATATATTAACAGTTTAACCTCCATTGCCGAATGTCCCTTATCCATAAACCATTATTATCAAAATATAACAAGTCTATGATTCATTTAAACACTAATTCCAAGCTTAAACATCAAAACGCCATTGAAATGGCACCTAACATGAATAACCGAATGTTATATAAGTATAGAATTGATCACTAACAAAATTACCAAGCTTCAACTTAAAAATCACATGAATTAACATCATAATGCCAACTTACAAGCTCCAACTCACCTTCATTCAAATTCGGCAAGCATATAACCACTTACTAACAATTTAATTACCAAATTCCAAAATTAAGTACAAATTCCACAATTCACCTTAATACCCGAATGCAATTTGCTCATTTTAGTTACCTATAGTAACATTTAACTAGTTTATAATCACCCATATCCATTTTCTCATTGCACAAACATCAACTAACAATGAATTCGCACATTTTTAACCATGACCAAATGCTCCATGCATCTCAAATTCACAAATTAACATGTGGGTTGTATCAAAAACTTAATGATAAACCAAATTTCACAAAATCTAAGGAAAATAACATAAATTCATACCTTAATTAGACCCTCAATTAGCCGAATGCCTCATGCTCTTTTTGTTTCTTTTCTTGGATGAATTCAGCATGAAGAACAAGAGAAATGAGCATGATTTTCTCTTTTACTATTACATGCATGACCATTTATTATTAAAGTACCGTTTTAGCCTTATTATAATCATTCCTTCTCCACTATCACATGACCGATTTTGTCCATGCAAATTATGCATGGTTTAATTGCTTCATAAGTCCTCTATATTAAAAGAACACTTACAATTCAGCATTTACACTTTGACCTACTAATTTTCCTTTTTATGCAATTGAGCCATACATTAATAATTTAACATCCAATTGACAAAATTAAAACACCAAATTTTCATACAAAACAATTCACATAATAAAAACATAGAAAATAATATTTTTAAAATTTTTTTAACTCAGTTTAGTGGTTCTGAAACCACTTTTCCGATTAGGGTCAATTTAAGGCTGTCACATAACCCCCAGACTTAGTGGATTTGGAGCCGTGACGGACTCGAGGTGGCCACATGGTTTTACTTGCTTTCTACACCAATTGGACTTTCGTTATTTACGTTTTTCTTCTCGTTTTTTCTATCTTCTTGGTTTAAACTATGTAATAAGGCCATTATGGGGTTTAACTTTTATTTAGGTTATTTATTTATTTTGAACGAAATTGCATGTAATCGGTTAATTAATCAGACTGGGCTTTTAAAATTGATAACAAATGCTTTGAAAGGAAACTATGACCTATCTTTCTCAAAGCAACTCGGTAACTTAACTTGCATCACGATTTCAAAACTAAAGGAAAAGTATTTCTAACTTGTTTTAAAGGAAGGTTTCATACTAAGTAAACGTGTAGTAAACAGGATTTTATGTTTTCTAGAAGGAGTTTTTACGGATTTTGAAGTTTAAACCATGTGACCCTCTAGATCCTGGTGTAACATCCAAGCCGGGTTTGGGGTGTTACGGCATATGCTATCAATATCCATACATGGTATTTACACAATTCACATACATATTAATCAATTGAAACATATATATATGTATAATTTAATTACACAAACTTATTTCGACGAGTGTACATAAATACAGAGGCGACTAATCCTGGATTTTCTCTTTTGCCTTGATTTAACTCCGTATGAGGTTTGACAGGATCTATACGAATGAATTTAACTCAATTTAATATAATTCATATTTAATTTTTTCCAACACATATTTTGGCAAAATTACCATTTTGCCCTTATACTTTTAATTCTTTGCAATTTAGTCCCTAGGCTCGAAAAATGAAATTCATTCAATTTTATCCCTACCCAAGCCTAGTCAAATTATAAACATACTAATAGTAGCACATATATTTCACAAATTCACAATTTCACCACATAATAATTTCTATTTTTCAACTTAGTCCATGTTTGACAATTTCATAAAAAATTTCTATACAAAAGTTGTTTATCTAACAACAACCATTCATTTCTATCATAAAACTTCAAAACTCAAGCATGTTCATCAATGGCAAAGCCCTAATAAGTTAACAGTTTCATAAATTAGTCCCCGGACTAGCTAGATTAAGCTACAATGATCCTGGAAACATATAAATCACTAAAAAAGGGACAAAAAATCACTTACCAATTGGATTTTCAAGCTTGGTCGAACCCTATCTCTATTTTCTTCAAGTTAGGATTGGTTATGGTGTTTTTGGAGAAGACGAACATAACAAAAAATTTGTTTTGTTTTATTAATATATCATTTAATTACCTAATTTACTTAATTAACCTTTATAATCTTTAAAAATTACAAAATTGTAAGCCACTATCATCTACTAACATATTAATGGTCTAATTACCATATAAGGACCTTTACCTTAAATTTCTATAGCTATTTAATACTTTTAACTATTAGAACTTAACTTTTGCACTTTACGCGGTTTAGTCTTTTTTATCAAATTAAGCATGTAAACTATAAAATTTCTTAACAATATTTTTGTACAATATTTTTATCATGATGTAGATAATAAAATAATAATAAAATAATTTTTTTGACTTTGGATTTGTGGTCCCGTAACCACTATTCTTATTTCACTAAAAATGAGCTATTACATGTTACCTTTCAATGAGTTTGATATCATCTTGGGTATGGATTGGTTAAATATGCATGTTGCTATGGTTAATTGTTGAAAAAAAAAAAGAGTTGAGTTGAAAGGTTCTAATGGTGAAGTGATTTTTATTAAGTCTGGTAAATCAAATGGTGTTTCAGATATAATCTCAACAATGAAAGCACATAAGTTAGTACGTAAATGTTGTGAAGCATTTTTGGCATACATGTTGGATTCCAATGTGTCAGAGAAGAAAGTGGATCGATTACTGGTAGGTTGTGAATTTCCAGATATTTTCCCTGAAGAATTACTAGGTTTACTACCAAAGTGAGAGGTTGAATTTATCATTGAAGTAGTGCTTGGTACACTCCAATTTTGATTGCACTATATTGAATGGCTCGAGCTGAACTTAAGGAACTTATAGCATAATTGTAATAACTTATAGTTAAAGGTTTCATTAAAGGCGGTGCAACGGTGCTATTTGTTAAAAAGAAAGATGGATCGCTAAGGTTGTGCATTGATCATCGGTAATTGAATAATATGACTATAAAGAATAAATATCTATTACCTCAAATAAATGACCTTTTTGATCAATTGAAAAGATCTTCAGTATTTTCAAAAGTCGATCTTCAATCAAGTCATTGTCAATTGTGGGTAAAAGATGTTAATGTACCAAAGACAGCGTTTAGAACTCGTTATGGACATTATGAGTTCTTGGTTATGCCATTTGGGTTGACAAATACTCTAATAACATGTATGGATTTAATGAATTGGGTTTTTCAGCCATATCTTGATCAATTGTTGTTGTCTTTATTGACGATATTTTGATTTATTCTAAAAGTGAAGTCAAACATGCTCAGTATTTAAAGATTGTTATGCAAGCTTTGTAAGAAAAGAAATTGTATGCTAAATTCAGTAAATGTAAATTTTGGCTTACTAAAGTCAAATTCCTCGATCATGTAGTCTCGAGAGATGGTATATGAGTAGATCCAAATAAAATTTTGGCTATTTTGAATTGGAAAAACCCACAAAACATATCTGAAGTACGAAGATTTTTAGGGTTAGCTGGGTACTATCGTTGTTTTGTAAAGAATTTTTTGAATATAGCTTCACCTATGACAAAACTGTTGTAAGAAGATGTCTATTTCATTTGGTCAGATAAGTATTAGCAAAGTTTCGAAAGATTAAAGAGTTTATTGATAGAAGCTCCAGTGTTACGCAACCTAAATTGGGGAAATAAATTGTTGTTTATAGTGATGCCTCTCTGAATGGCTTGGGGTGTGTTTTAATGCAAGAAAGAAATGTCATCACATATGCCTCTCGACAATTGAAAGTTCATGAAAAGAATTTTCCAATGTACAATTTGGAATTAGTAGCAATTGTGTTTACTTTAAAAATTTTATGTCATTATTTGTATGGCAAAAAGTACCATGTGTATACTAATCATAAGAGCTTGAAATATTTGATGACTCAAAAAGAATTGAATTTGAGACAATGTAGATGGTTAGAATTGTTAAAGGACTACGAATTTGTGATTCATTACCATCCTGGTAAAGCAAATGTGGTTGCTGACGCTTTGAGCTATAAATCTCTTTTTGCCCTTCGAGTAATGAATATTGAATTACAGATGAAGTGCGATGGTTCTGTCTTAGCTGAGCTCAAGGTTAAACCTTTCTTTTTACAAAATATACGGGAATTACAACTAGTTGATTTGAAGTTGGTAGCCAAATAGAAGATGGTTGAGACTGGTCAGAATACTAAGTTTAGCATTCATGATGATGGTAATTTGTAATTTTGAAGAAGGTTATGTGTACAGGATGATTTGAAACTTAGACAAAATATATTAAAAGAAGCTCATAGTTGTGTGTACTCTATTCACCTGGGAAGTTTAAAGATGTATGTAGATTTGAAATAGTTTTATTGGTGGCTGAAAATGAAATGAGAAATCTCTAATTTTGTATCGCAGTGTCTAGTGTGTCAGCAAGTAAAAGTTGAGCATCAAGTCCTGTCTGGATTATTACAATCGATCATGATTCCAAAGTGGAAGTGGGACCAAATTACAATGGATTTTGTCATAGTATTGCCGTTGACGCTGAGAAAGAGAGATGCAATTTGGGTTATTGTGGATCGACTAACAAAATCTACACATTTTATACCCGTACAAATGGATTATCTGTTGGAAAAGTTAGTCAAACTCTATGTTAATGAGATTGTTAGATTACATGGTTTTCCATTATCAATCATTTCAGATCATTATCTGAGATTTGCCTCAAGATTTTGGGGTAAGTTACACGAGGTGTTGGGTATAAAATTGAAGTTTAATACAATTTTTCATCCTCAAAAAGACAATCAAACTAAACGAGTGTAAGATAGTCAGAAATCTTATGCAGACTTGAAAGCGTAAGGAGATTGAGTTGTTGTGGGCGATCGAGTGTTTTTAAAGGTTTCTCCGTGGAAAAAGATTCTACACTTTGGTAGAAAAGGGAAGTTGAGTCCAAGGTTTATTAGGTCGTACGAAATCATTGAAAGGGTCGGTCATGTACCTTACAGATTAGCTCTACCCTCAGAGCCTGAAAGGATGCATAATGTTTTTCATGTTTCGATGCTAAGGTGATATAGGTCTACCCCATCACATATAATTTCTCCCTATAAGGTAGAGATTTGACCTGATCTGTCATATTCTGAGGAACCAATAAAGATCTTAGGACATGAAGTAAAGGAACTTTAGAATTAAAGAGTACCGTTGGTTAAAGTCTTATGGAATCATCACGGGGTTGAAGAGGCTACGTGGGAAATAGAAGGATTGATGAAATCACAATACCCGAACTTATTTTCTAGTAAGATTTTTAGGAACAAAAATTCCTTTAGGAGGAAGAGTTGTAACATCTCGTTTATAGTAATATTAGAACAGTGGTTTCGGGACCACATTTTTTATAAGTAAATTATGATATTAATATTATTTTAAGGTTTACGGGATTTTATTTAGGTCATAATAAAATTTTGTAAAAAAATTTTAATGTTTAGGTAGTTAATTGAGTAAAAAGGACTAAATCGAAAAAGGGGGTAAAAGTTGAGTTCTATTAGTTAAAAGTATCAAATGGCCATGAAATCTTAAACTAAGGGACTTGAATGGAAATTATTCTAAGGAATGGGTTACTGGATGTTTATGGATTAGGTTCAAGTGAAATTTAGATAAATTTTTAAGATTAAAATGGTAAATGGATAATTAAAATGAAATTAAATAAAGAAAAATAGAAACAAGGTTGTCATCTTCCTATTTTCCTTCTTTTTGGTGAAACCACCATTGTTGAAGGGGAGGGGGCTTCTTTTTTATTACTTCCTTGCATGGTACAATTTTGTGTTCTGTTTTTTATTATTTTTAAGTTTTCGAGATCGTTTTTGCTTAGTTTATCTAGCTCGGGGATTAATTTGTAAAACTGTTAAAAGTAGTGGGACTTTCCATGAATTTTCTTTCATGGTCCTTGAAGTTTAATAAAAGATTATGAGTCCTTATTGTTAAATAAACAAGTTCTATAAAGTGATTTTTGATGAAAATGTTATTTAGGGACTTATTTGTAAAAGTAGTAAAAGTCCATAGTAAATTTGTGAATTAATGAATTGTATGGATTGATATAGATCCCTAAAGAAGTCAACTAGTTTAAGAAAAGGATGAAAATGCTTAGATTTCAATTTATGAGTTTAAGGACTAAATTGCAAAAAGTTAAAATGTTAGGGGCAAAATGGTAATTTTGCATAAAAATGAATTTTTGGATTAAATTGATGTTTAAAAGTACTCAATTGAATGAAATCATTGTTTTAGGTTACAAAGGAGTTGAAGATCGTCAGAAAGGAAAATTTCAGAATGGTTATGTGCTTTTCAACTACTACAATCTAGTCCGGTAAGTTCGTTATTTATTTAATTTTAGTTGTATTGAACATTTCATAATATTTCATTAGTGAACCAGAGTTATTCAGGCTCTGTGCCTAGTAGGCTTTGTGCCTATGTTATTCAGACTGTGCCTAGTAGGCTTTGTGCCAGTGTTATTCAGGCTTTGTGCCTAGCAGGCTTTGTGCCAATGTTAGTCGGGCTCTATGTCTAGCAGGCTTTGTGTCGGTGTTATTTAGGCTTTGTGCCGGCGCTATTCGAGCTTTGTGCCTAGTAGACTTTGTGCTAGTGTTATCCAAGTTCTGTGCCTAGTAGGCTTTGTGCCGATGTTATTTAGCCTTTGTGCCTAGTAGGCTTGTGCCGGTATATTGAAAGTTTACATCAAATTGAACATTTTTTTGTTGATAACCAATGAATCTATTACTGAACTTTTTAAGCCTTCTTGTGCTTATTAGTTTGATTTATTTTTGTAGGACTTTTGGAATCATTGCTTTGATTGGATCAACTCGGAAGCTCACAAATTATCATCATCATCTTGATAGTCATTTGGTTCTTGTTGTAGTTGGTTATAGTGACATGTATTAGGGAAAGTTTCTAGTATTATGATATTTTTGTGAAGATGTAAATATTAAAAGTTGATATGTTTATGCTTGTTGCTAGTGAATGACATTTGAACTTGTGTGCATAACTAGGTAAACCTCTTGGACCACATATATGTAGTTGATGTACAAAAATTTTTGGTGCATATTATTAATGCTTGAATACTTCAAATATGTGGTGTATAGTAGTTTAGTATATAGTGAGTTATGATGCTTGATTGTGATAGGTTTTTGACATGTTTAGATAATATTTAGTTGAATGAAATTAAGGCGCCTTGAGGGCATATTGGTTGGATGAATCTATGGTCTACTGAATTGATTATTTCATGCATGAATTGGTATGTTTTAAGGTCTTGAATGTGTAAAGAAAATGCTTGTAGGTGCATATTTGAGTTGGAAATGGAAATGGCTTGAATTTGGCCAATTTCATTTCCACGCGGCCATGCGACACAGCTGTGTGTCCCATGTTGATTTTAAAGGTTACTTTTCAAAAGTTACATGGCCTTGCACACAGCCTGGCATACGGACGTGTGAGGCCATTTCGAGTGCTACACGGCCTAGCACACGGGCGTGTGGCTTGGTCGTGTGACCCAAGTCAAAAAGTTTAACGGGCACAAAAACGATTGGGACACGGTCGTGTGCCCCTATTTCAAATGTTAGACAGCTTGAGACACAAGCGTGTGTCTCAGCTGTGTGAGTCACATAGCCTGGCCACACGGCCATATGACCCCTACAGTATGAGTTTTTCTAATTTTTTCTCAATGTTTTAAATGTTCCCGATTTAGTCCCAAATCGTTTCTAAAGTTTTTTTAAGGCCTCGAGGGCTCGAATAAGGGATGATATTCATGTATATGAATGAATCATAAACTCTAAATTATACATATTTCTATCCCACATTTAGCATATTTATGGATGAATTATCATTGAATTTGTGGAATTTGATGCTCCTACTCCTTTAATTTCATGTTTTATACTTAGGAGAGCATAAGAGAGTGAAAAGAATGAGAAACGGGATGAAAATGGAGAAAATGGGCCAAAGCAAGGAAACAACATGGCCTGGAGTTCGTCACACGGGTGAACCACACGGCCGTGCCACATTAACAGGCTTGAACATAGCCTAAACTCGACTCACACAGGCTTGCCACATGGGCGTGTCCTTATTGTAATGAGTTTCAATTTCACGTAAAAAAGGCTACTTAGGGGGCTAAGAAAGACATTCCAAACTCTATAAAAAGAACCTAGGAGGTAACTATAAGGGTGTACAGTGTCCCAACCAAGACTAAAAGTAGAAGATAGGGAATTACTCGAAGGAAGCCGATTGATCCATCTCAGAAGCCAAGATCTACATTAAGACGGAAGATCTCCCTTCAATTCTTTTAGGAGTTTTGGGTTTTTTTTTATGTTTTATTATTTTCTTTATTCTGAGATGTTTTCTTTTATGAACATGAACTAAACCCCAAAATACCTAAGGGGGTTGAAACTTAAGACGAATCTTGTTATTGTTATCTGAACTATATGATAAATATTTGATTTGTTCTTAATTGTGTTTTTAATTCTTGAATTGATATTTTTGGGATATTAATTTAAGTCGAATGTGCTTATGCAAGGGAGCAAAAGTCCCTGTGTAAGAGTAGATCCAACACAATTAAGCGGAGTTAATCGCAATCCTAGACATAGGGCGACGAAAATCTGCCGGATTAGAGTAAAATCTAATATGGGGATCCATAGATCGAGTTAATGCAAGACTAGGGGTTTTAATTAGAAAGAGATTTTAATTAATCAACCTAGGATTAGTTGTTCTTATTCTCGACGGAGATATTAACATAATTTAGGCATCTCTACGGATCAAGTCGAATGAAGAAATCGTCTAGTTTAGAGTTAGATAACAAGTGAAGTCTAGGTGGATTCTTCCTTGGGTATTGCCTTTATCATTTAGCCTTCCCAAATTAATTTCCCAATTTATTCTTTGTTGTGTCTTTAGTTTAATTTAGATTAGTTAGTTTACAACCAAATCCTCTTTTATTTTTAGGCTAGATAATAGGAAGAAAGTCATTACTAGTACTTTTGGTTCCTTGGATTCGATATTTCTGTCTTGCCACTAGCTATACTACTATTCGATAGGTGCGCTTGCCTTTTATCATGATAATAGTTAGTTTTTAGGTACGATCATTATTATTACTTCATCGAAATCACAATCAAGTTTTTGGCGCCGTTGTCGGGGAACTAAAATATTAGGAACACTCGATTTCTATTACTTTAGCCATCTTTCCTTTTATTTCGATTTATTTACTATTTTCTTCTTAGGTTTTATTTACTAAAATTTTCTTTATTTTTTCCTCTTCTCTGATAGGGATCTCTAGTTTATGACTAGAAGAAACTTATCAGGACCTTTTCTTTTTTACGACGACCTAGAAGCCACAGTTCGTAGAAATCACAGGGAGATAAGAAGAAGCCTACAATACCCAGAACAGGGACAAGAAGAACCTGAATCTACTGAAGAGATGGAGGCGAATCAGGATAATCAGCTACCTCTTGTAGTAGCCGCAGATCCTATTAATCAAAATCCTGTCCCACGTACTATGTATGATTATGCTAAACCTAATCTAGCTGGCACTGAATCTAGTATTGTTAGGCCTACTATTGCTGTAAATAATTTTGAACTGAACCTAACACTATTCAAATGATAGAATAGTTTGTTCAGTTTGATGGTTTGCAGGATGAGGATCCTAACTCACATTTAGCTAATTTTTTGGAATTCTGCGACACATTCAAAATAAATGGCATTTCTGATGATGCCATTCGTCTTCGGTTATTTCCATTTTCCTTGAGGAATAAAGCCAAACAATGGTTAAACTCTCTACCCAGAGGGTCTATCACTACATGGCAACAAATGATCGAAAATTTTTACTTAAATATTTTCTGCTGGCTAAAATGGTAAAATTAAGGAATGATATCTCTTTTTTTGTGCAGATGGATTTAGAAACACTCTACGATGCTTGGGAGAGATACAATGATTTATTGAGAAGGTGCCCCTACCATGGGTTACCTCTATGGTTACAAGTTCAAACTTTTCACAACGGTTTGAACCCTTCAACAAGGCAAATGATCAATGCAGCCGCCGATGGAACAATCAATAACAAAACACCAGAGGCAGCTTACGAGTTTATAGAGGAGATGTCACTCAATAACTATCAGTGGCAAGTCATGAGAACAAAGCCGCAAAAAGCTACTGGAGTTTTTAATGTCGATGCAGACACAATGCTGTCAAATCAGGTAGAACTCTTAAATAAAAAGATTGACTGTTTAGCTGGTTCTACATAGGTACATCCAGTGATGCAGTGTGACTCAATCCAAGGAAACATGAGCAATTCTAAGTACCCAGCCTATGGATATGGCAAGGAAAACGACCAAGCCAACTATATGGGTAATAATTCTAGATCTCAAAATAACCCTTATAGTAACATTTACAATGAAGGTTGGAGGAACCACCCCAATTTCTCATGGGAGGACAAGGCAAACAAGGAAATCAGAGACCACCACCTCCTCTGGGATTTTAGCAACCACCTTACAAGCAAAAGAAAAAGCTGAACCTTGAGGAGATGCTCACCAAATTTATCTTTGTATCAGAAACCCGTTTTCAAAACACGAAGACAGCACTTAAAAACCAGCAAGCATCCATTCAAGGACTCAAAACTCAAATAAGGCAGCTTGCTAAACTAATCTCTGAAAGACCACAAGGTGGTTTATCGAGCAACACCAAGACAAACCCTAAGGAGCAACTCCACGCCATCGACACGATTGATGAAGGGGGTGAAGTAAGGAAACTGTGGTAAGTAGAGGTAAGGGTGAGGTAAGTTGCATAGAACCAGCTATCAAAGAGTATAAGCCTAGTGTCCCATATCCTAATGTGATGAGGAAAGACCGCACTGATGAACAATTCGGTAAATTCCTTAAACTTTTAAAGAAATTGCATTTTAATTTACCATTTATTGAAGCTCTCTCACAGATACCAAACGCCATGAAGTTTTTAAGAGAACTTCTGACAGACAAACAGAGGTTGGATGGGTTGTCGCATGTAGAGTTGAATGTAGTCTGCTCAGCCATTTTGCAGAATAAGCTACCCAACAAACTAAAAGATCTAGGGAGTTTTACAATCCCTTGTTTACTTGGTAGCTTGGATGTTAAAAATGCTTTAGCTGATTTAGGGGCCAGTAGTAATGTAATGCCCTACAAATTGTTTAAACAACTAGGTCTTGGAAAACCTAGACAAACTAGGATGAGCATTCAATTGGCTAATAAAACCATTAGATTTCCTAGGGGTATAATCGAAGATGTGCTAGTTAAAATTGACAAATTCATATTCCCAGTGGACTTTGTTGTTTTAGACATAAATGAGGATAGCAATGTACCATTAATTCTAGGGCGACCCTTCTTAGCAACTGCAAGGACTATAATTGACGTAGGCACAGGCGAACTCACACTTTGGGTAGGCAATGATACAATCACTTTGCAGGCTCGTAATTCTAATAGAACTGCTAATGATAAAGATATTATTACGAGTTCTTATAACAGGAATCATCTCACCGTCCAACCTTCTTTGCAGGATACTCTTCACGTTAGTGCAACCGAACCACATATGAGTCCATATAAGGGAACAATACATGGAGAATGAATGCTACAAATCGAAGAACTAGACGAGTGGCTAAACTACCGCCAGGAGAAACCTAAGATATGCCACACCGAAACAGAGCACCATCATGATGAGCCCACAGATAAACAAAATCAATTTAAGGTAGGGGATAAGGTATTATTAGAGGAGGAGGATCCTCGAATCTCGAATGCAAAACTTCTTACAGGTGACACACCTCCCTTCACAGTAATGAAAATCTTTCTCCATGGTACAGTCGAGATAACACATAAGACATTTGGCACATTCAAGGTAAACTATACTCGACTTAAACCTTATTTTGATATTAAAACTAATAGCAGGAGAGAGGAGTTTGAACTCCTCAAACCACCGTAACTGAACAAGCTTGAGAAAAGTCAAGCTTAGACTATAAATAAACGCTTCTCTGGAGGACACCCGAGCACTAACATAGTAAAGCTCTTTAACTTAAGCTCTTAAACCTTTAGTTTATATACTGATCTTCTTAAAATACATGTTTTTCAGGACTACACGGCCAGGCCCACGAGCGTGCCTAAGGCCGTGGGCACACCATGGGTAAGACACGGCCTTTAACAAATAGCCATCACTGTACGATGTGGCCGTGGCCAATCCTGACAAATCGACACAAGCGTGCGAACACCCATGTCCCCAGTGCGTGGTCAAACCTGCTAAATTAACACAGGCAAGAGACACGTCCGTGCTTTAACCCCGTGGCCGAACCTATCAATTCATACACGGGCGTGTGACTTCCTACACGGGCGTGGGAGAAGCGAACATCGAAGAACACGGCCATGCGACACGGCCGTTTGCCCTAACACGCCCAAAGAACACGAGCGTGTAACACTAGCCAGGCACACCAAAACCCTTAAAATTCAAACCACACGGGCTAACCATAACTACTAATATCTCCATTGTTTTGATCTATGCTTAGAATAACCCGAAACACCAAACTTTTTTTTTTGAAATTACCTTTTGCATTGAGTACTTAGTAGTCTTGATTAGCTTAATTTGTCATCTAGTAACTTATAAATACTCATAGTATACGTCCATTTTTTCCTATTTCATTTACAACTGTTATCCGTGTTTCTTTCAGGAACAATGTCGTCCTCACGAGGCAAGAAAGCCACCGTCCCCGCTTTTAAAAAGCGAAAGTTACCCGGCGGCACATCTTCCAGTGCCACTAGAGAGATTAGACACCCCTTCCTCCAGTTCCTGCAAAGCTCCCAAGAGGAACTATTCAGATTCTCAGAGCGAGGCCCCTCGGAGTGTAGAGGTGTACTAATTGGGCCGCATTAGAGCGGGTCCAATTGGCAGATGCAATTCGGGCTTTGTTAACGATGGACCCGTGAAACTAATTTTTCCAGATCGTCGAGCCTACATACGTCGAGCTTACTTTAGAGGTCTACTCCACATTCCACCTCCAGACAGTCATGTCCAGATATGACGATCCAGGGGCGGTCCAGTTCCGCCTCGAAGGCCTAGTTCGACAGCTTAGTGTACCTGAGTTCGGTCCAGCACTGGGCCTATGTATTGAACATGTCATGGAAGAGGAAGACCTCTCCGAGCTTCACCACCACATCCACTTCTCTCCATCCAAGTGTTGGCAGGCCCTAGTCCCTATTTCGGCCACCTACGACCCTAGTCGTTCCAAGGCGACAACTCTTGCCCCTTCGCTAAGGTACCTTCATGCCCTACTTGCACATACATTGACGGGTAGACAAGAGAGCACCGGCATCGTTAACACACACGACACATATTTCTTGTAGATCATGGCAGACGGCACGTGCTCGACCTCGCTTACTTCACCGCCTATACCATTCAACATCAAACCGAGCAGCATCGTAGGGGTGTGATCTCGATGGGCCCATATGTGACTCGCCTGGCCCGCTATTTTGGCCTCCTCAACACAGCGGCCCAAACATCCTCCTATACTCTCATTGGCTAGATGTCCCTACAGGGCATCCAGAGTATGCTTCATATGAGGATAATCGAGCGCTGACGTGCGATCGAGCCTCCTCAATACTGCTTATTCCAGGTCGCCGAGTAGAAAGACCCAGAGGACATTCCTGATGATGTCCCTCCACCTCACGAGGAGCCACCAACTGAACCACCACCCATTCTTCGTCCAATTCAGACGGCAGCTTCAGATTCTGACATATCTGAGCGCTTTACACGATTCAAGCAACAGTGTTTTTAGCGCCTTGATCACATTGATGCTACTCTCTATCAGATTTGTCAGCATCTTCACATCTCACCACCGCCCCCACCTCACGAACCATCTGAGGATTAGGACTCTCAAGTCCTCTTATCTTTTTCTTCATTTTCCTTTTTACTTTTCTTTTTATTTTTATTGTTCCTTTTATTTTACTTAAACTTTATCTTTTTCATTATTTGAATTTCAACATTCTAATAACTTAGCTTAATTTATTTTAAACATTTCATATCAGCTATTTCCTAACAAGTAAATTGTGCTAATCTACATTCTCTAAAATTTTATTAATGATATCACAGCTTCAAGGAGCCTAAAAGCTCAAATCCATATCTCATGGGAAAACCCTGCCACGAGTACTGGGTCCTACTCGACCACGATCATAGCCACCACAATAATACTCTTTTGGCACAAAGATTGTGGATCGACAATCTTTCCTACAAGTTTCCACACTTCCAACTCAGGGAATTCATCTAATATTCAGGGAGTTTCACTTCTCTCCCTATCTTAAGATTTATGCTTATATTGTTAGTAAATTTAATTTTGTACATTGAGGGCAATGTACATCTTAAGTGTAGGGGGTTATTAAGTTTTAAGTTCACTATAAAAAAATCCCTGAAGTTTACTCACTTTCACTTTTTGCTTTATTCTCAAATCTCTAAATCTTGGCCTTAACAATTAGAATGAATTCTAATTGATTTATGACTTTTATTGATATGTTTATGACTAAGACATAGGTATTTGTGGTTTGATTATTCAAACTCTAAGAAATTAGAGAATCAAGCATGGTAAGTTGAAATTTTTTAGAATCTAAAATTTTTTCTAGGTTATTTTCTCCAATTTTAAGTATTATCTTGAGATTTGAAATTTGTAGGATTAACATCAAAAGCCATAATTATGGTGAGATTTTTGAGCCTTTTGAGCATGCATCATTTCATGCTCACTTTTATTGTTACTTTGAGTGAGTCAATATTGATCTATTATTCTAGAACTTGCTTCAATTATACATGTCGAGACCACACCATTAATTTGATATATCGAGATGATAAAGGCACCTAGGTTTTAACCCACTTACTCCATAAAAGCCTACCTTCATAATTAACCCCTAGTAAAACCCTTGAGCCTAACAAACCATTTTTGTATTTTCCCTCAATATTAACCTATAACCCATTTTTTGTTAAAATCCCCCTAATTACTTTGATCCCTATTTTTGTCGAGATTTGAATTGAATAATTACCTAGCTATGTTCTCCCTTTTAGTTAGTTAAGTTTGTAAAATATTCGATTTGTTCTTAAAAAAACCGCATGTATATTTCAGTTGTAATTCAATGTTTCGCATATTTCCATGTAATTTTGAGCTCCTGTTCTTAAACGATGTTACCCAAAAGAAAAAAAAGGCTTTATTCTAAGAATATGTTTCAATGATAAAGATTTTTCTAGTTAGATGATTTTTCAGTTCAATCTCGATTCTAACCCTCTTTTTCAGCTTGTGACCGCACCCTAACCAAAGCCACGTTACAACCCGCTAAAGACCTTTTGATCGATGTATCATGTCAATACATAGTGGTGGAGATTTGATTTTCATCCAAGCATATGGTAATAACTTTTCATGTTGACTAATGAGTGCTTAATTTCTGAACCTAAACACCTCGAGTGAATAGAGTGAATCTTTAATGAGGGTGTCAACTTTTGTTGATTTTGAATTGAAGGTACTTACTTAGAAGAGGGGAGAAAACCTATGTTTCTATGATAAAATTCTCAACTTAGATTATTTGAGACTTTAATTTTCTTTCAGTTGAATCCTCAATGTATGATTACTTGTAGATTAGTTCGAAACATTATTGATAAGGGTTATAAGTTGAGAAGAATGATTTTTAATTGTGAGTTGAGATTTTTCTTGAGGACAAGCAAAGGCTTAAGTGTGGGGGTATTTGATAAACTGTAAATTATACATATTTCTATCCCACATTTAGCATATTTATGGATGAATTATCATTGAATATGTTGAATTTGATGCCCTTAATCCTTTAATTTTATGTTTTATACTTAGGAGAGCATAGGAGAGTGAAAAGAATGAGAAACGGGCCGAAAACAGAGAAAATGGGCCAAAGCAAGGAAACAACATGGCCTACAGTTCATCACACGGGTGAACCACACGGCCGTGCCACATTAACAAGCTTGAACATGGCCTAAACTCGACTCACATGGACTTGCCACACGGGCGTGTCCCTGTCGTGACAAGTTTCAATTTCACGCAGAAAAGGCTACTTATGGGCTAAGAAAGACATTCCAAACTCTATATAAAGACCCTAGGAGGCAACTACAAGGGCGTAAGTGTCCCCGCCAGGACTAAGAGTAGAAGACAGGGAATTACTCAAAGGAAGCCGATTGATCCATCTCAGAAGCCAGGATCTACATCAGGACGGAAGATTTCCCTTCAATCCTTTCAGGAGTTTTGGGTTTTCTTTATGTTTTGTTATTTTCTTTATTCTGAGATGCTTTCTTTTATGAACATGAACTAAACCCCCAAATACCTAAGGGGAATGAAACCTAAGACAAATCTTGTTATTGTTATCTAAACTATATGATAAATATTCGATTTGTTCTTAATTGTGTTTTTAATTCTTGAATTGATATTTTCGGGATATTAATTTAAGTCGAATGTGCTTATGTAGAGGAGCAAAAGTTTATATGTAAGAGTAGATCCAACACAACTAAGCGGAGTTGATCGTAATCCTAGACATAGGATGACGAAAATCTGCCGGATTAGAGTGAAATCTAATATGGGGATCCATAGATCAAGTTAATGCAAGACTAGGGGTTTTAATTAGAAAGAGATTTCAATTAATCAACCTAGGATTAGTTGTTTTTATTCTCAACGGAGATATTAACATAATTTAGGGATCTCTATGGATCAAGTCGAATGAAGAAATCGTCTAGTTCAGAGTTAGATAACAAGTGAAGTCTAGGTGGATTCTTCCTTGGGTATTGCCTTTATCATTCAGTCTTCCCAAATTAATTTCCCAATTTATTCTTTGTCATATCTTTAGTTTAATTTAGATTAGTTAGTTTACAACCAAATCGTCCTTTATTTTTAGGCTAAATAATAGGGAGAAAGTCATTACTAGTACTTTTGGTTCCTCAGATTCGATATTCCGGTCTTGCCACTAGCCTTTTATCGTGATAATAGTTAGTTTCTAGGTACGATCATTATTATTACTTCATCAAAATCATTATCAATGAATTATACTATGATTAATGAAATGTTTGGAAATGAATGTTTTAAGTTATGTTTTTACGATAATGCTCCATAATACTATTCTAGCGACGGATACAGGTTAGGCGTGTTACAATTTCAATATGCTTCTAGCATACTATTACCTTCAAGAATTTTAATATAAATTGTACTACATAGTGGTTCATAAAATAAGTGGTTCATAAAAGGTTGTAACAACAACCATTAGGCGAAAGTTAATTTTTTTATGAATTGTCAAAATAATATATCTAAAGGTTATTTCATTCACCACAAAAGAACATTATATCTTTTTGTAATCAATGTCAGGACTTAACGAAAAACTTCATATTTTATTCTACTTTTGCAAAACTACTTCATTTTCACCTTCACTTGCTTTATACCTTTAGATATTTGGACTATTGATCCAAAAACTCCGCGAATAATTGTACTTGAGTTAGGTCTTTTTGTTTTAATCAATTTATTCCATATCTATATTTCTCATCATATTTATTAAAGATCCTCCTTTTATTTCATTATTTCATAATAATATTGCATGCAAAATCATTGTCAACAACTTTTATTATTCAGTTCCACATTTTCTCAAATTGACATAACTTATCGAAATCTCTTATTTTCAATATTTTAATCTTCAGTTTTGGTACCTAAATCTCTTCTACAGTTTTAATTATTATTTTTTTCTTGGGTCTCTTCTAGAGCACCCACCTCCACTATATGACCATCTAGAAGAATTTTCATCTTTGGAACTGATAAATCTATTATTTATTCTAACTGATTGTCCTATTGGGACTTTGGTTCTAATTAAAATATTAACTTGGTTATTCTCATTAAGTTTGTAAATATATCTGATAGTTAACTTGTAATGAGTTATCATTGTTCAACTTTTGGTTCAAATTACTCTTCTCGTAACTCATTACAAGGTATAATTTCTCTCCCCCTAATGTCGAGAAAACTATCGTGTAACACCCCTAACCTTAAACCATTGCCGGAACAGGGTTCGGAGCATTATCAAACATTTCAAACAATTTACGAACAATATACAAATAATTATCTAACATACTATAAAATAATCATTAAGTCCCTTTATGGACCCTCGAAGGACAAAATACGTGTTAGAAGTGAATTGGGACATAATCGAATACTCCGAAATTTTTCGTGAAATTCCCTTTTTTTTTTTGTCGACTCAATATAACCCCTTTTATAATAACCTAACCAACCCTGCAAATTTAAAATGCAACCAATCCAAAACCAATGTCACAACCAATACAATTTATATGCAATTACATCTAGATCACATCAAAATATTAACTTATTAACTTACTTAATATATAATCAAAAGTATTTCATAGTATTATTCTAATTAGATTATTAAACTTCATTTATTCTCATTTCAAACTTTAAACCAAATATGCCATATTAATATTGTTACCATTTCATTTAACCAATCAAAAACATTATATATATCATCATTTACAACCAAAATCACAAGACTCATACACATAACCTAGGTACATGCCACATTACCAAAAAGAAAGATACATCACCAAAATTTCTCTGAGTTCAGGATTACTCTAGATGCTGAACCGGGACACTTGACTTCTACTAACTTGCGTACAGAAAATAGTCGTATGCTGAGTATGGATATACTTAGTGGTATTACCATAATTCAAACTATAATAACAATAATAATAAATATAAATATCAAACATGTAACAATTTAATTTCTTAAGTACTAATTCATTCTTCAACTGTCATTCCCTAACAATTGTAATCCAATTTAGCCAATCATCAATTAATATCACATATCATAAATTTGAATTTCAATCACTTCATAAACATTTAGTTCATGTTTTTCAATCTCAATCTCTATTTCAATTCACATTCAACTTTCTCATTTCTTTTCAATAGCTCAATCAATCAAATTGATTCGATTTATCATTTCATTTATTTACCCCTATTAACAACACTCGGACCTAGGTAGATACATGGATCCAACCAAAGACTCTAGTATGGCACCTAGTGCCTCATCAAATAGTTCGAAGCAATATAGTGACACCTAGTGTCTCATCGGCAAAGCCGAAGAAAGTTGGTACCCAGTACCTCATCGAAACTATCTGAAGAAATATAGTGACGCTCTGTGTCTCATCGACTCGAGGTTGAAGAATCCCTGAACTCTTCCAATCCTATGGCATGCCAACTATATTCGACTTAGACCGACTAATTAATAGGGTATTCATTTCACTTTTTCTATTCCAATCAATATTCACATACACATTTCCACTTTCAAATCAATATGCAATTTAATTCATACATATATTCATCATTCAATTGAATTTTTCATTCAACTCAATAATCATAATACTTACCTTAAATTTTACTCACCATATACTTAAATTAAAATTTAATATTTAATAAATAATAACTTGAATAATAATAATACAAACCGTGATTTCTCGAGTTTACTACTCGTCCACTTTTTCTTTTCCTTTTCCTTTCTTCGTAGATGCCTAGGGTGCGATGTTAGCTACGAAAAATTAAGATAATTTCGTAATCATTAATACAATACTAATTTGCATTTAATATTTAAATTTCCTATTCAATTTCTATTCAATTTTCTACCTTAATTTCAATTTAATCCTAACTAAGTTCATTTATGTTTCTATCTTAATTCCTACTTTATTTCTATCAAATTTTCAACCAAACTAAAATCATCATAAAACCCTAATTTTGAATTTCTTTCAATTTAGTCCCTCTAACACAAAACTTATAGCTTCTTTAACAATTTAATCCTTTAATCAAGTTTAACTAAAAGTTCTATCAATTAAACCCTTAATTCATCAATTTGTTAAACATGAATCATGTCCAAAAATCTAAGAACTTTTAAAATTTTAACTTAAATTCAACAAAAATTTGTTCTAAGACTCCAAAAACATCAAAATTACAAGAAAAGAGACTAAATTAACTTACCAAATTAAGCTTGAACCCTTAAACCCTAATTTTTCCTTTCTTTTTCTTTCTCTTTTTCTTTCCCAATTTCCTTCTCTGTTTCGTCTCCCTTAATCTCTTTTGTTTGTTTTTATTCTTTTATTTTGCCTATTAGTTAATAGTAAAAATATATATTATAATAATATAATTTAATAATATTTTCTTATATTATAAGTAAACATATATGTATTTTACAAATGTATACATGTATTTATTACACATGTATATTATCACCACCATACAATTGTCAAAATTATTTAATTTATTTGATAATATAATATTATAATAATAATTTAATAAAATATCTTTTTACTTAAATTATAAGTAAATACATATTTTTAATACAACTGTATACATATATACTATTACCATTACATATGTAAAATTTATTACCATACAATTGTCATTATTTTAACTTATTTCATAATAATAATAATAATAATAATAATTTAATATAAAACAATAATAATTATTATTTATACATTTTAACATACCTAAAAATCTTAGATTAAACACACCACTAGACTCATAATTAAACACACCACTAGACTCATAATTGCTTCTAATAAAGATTTACGAATTCGGTTTGCTAAGACAAAGGCCCAATAATACACTTTTCTGATGCCCGTGAATTTTGGGTCATTACTTTTCTCCCATTTAATAAATTTCGTCCTTGAAATTTACCTGAGAAAAGATGGGGATACTGAGTTGTCATTATTTCTTCCGGTTCCCGAGTTACTTCCTCCACATTATGATTTCTCCACAATACTTTCACTAAAGGAACCTTTTTATTTTTTTAGTTCTTTTACTTCTCGAGCTAATATCTGAACTGACTCTTCTTTATAAGACAAGTCCAATCGGATTTCTATTTCTTCAGTGGAAATGATATGAGAAGGATCCAATCTATATCTCCGTAACATAGAAACATGAAAAACATAATGAATTTTCTGTAACTATGGAGTTAAAGCTAATGATAAGCAACCGACCTGATTCTTTCTTTCTTTTAATTCCATCCAACATACCGGTGATCGACATCTTCGACCATATAATGCTTCATATGGAGCCATTTGAATGCTGGACTAGAAACTATTATTATAAACAAATTTTGCGAACGGTAAGTAACATTCCTAACCTGATTCAAAATCAATGATACAAGCTCGTAACATGTCCTCTAGAATATGAATTATCCGCTTAGACTGCCCGTCAGTTTGCAGACAGAAAGCTATGCTGAAATTGAGTCGAGTGCCCAAAGACTCATGCAACTGTTTCCAAATCCTGATGTAAACCGTGGATCCCGGTCAGAAACTATTGAGGTAAGAATACCATGTAATCTCACAATTTTCCGAATATATCTCAGCAAGTTTCTACAGTGACCAATCGGTTCTAACCGCTATAAAATGAGCCGACTTTGTGAGCCGATCAACAATCACCCAGACGGCATTCTTTTTGCTTGTTGATAATGGCAACCCTATAACAAAATTAATAGTAATACGATCCCATTTCCATTTGGGAATGTTAATAGGCTGAAGCAAACTGGTAGGTACTTGATGTTCTACCTTTACTCGCTGACAAGTTAGACATTTACCAACATACTCAACTATAGTTTTCTTCATCCTTGGCAACCAATACATCTCTCATAGATCACGATACATCTTTGTTCCTCTGGGGTGTAAAGAAAATGGGCTATCATGTGCTTCTTTGAGAATCAACCCTTTCAACTCAGAAACAGTTGGAATACAAAGCCGATTTTAGAACCTCAAACAATCATGTTTATCAATGCTGAAATTTTTTACCATGCCATGCTGTATCATTTCTCTTTTCTTCATCAACTTTTCAGCTTCTAGCTGGGCTACTCTGATCTGGTCAAACATTACCGGCTTAACCCTTAATTTAGCTAGCAAGCTTCTGTCATCATTAATACTAAGCTGGACAAACCTTGCCCGTAACTCGACTGTTGTTTTTCTACTCAATGCATCAGCTACTACATTTGCCTTCCCTGGATAGTAGTCTATAACACAATCATAATTTTTCAAGAGGTCAATCCACTGTCTTTGCCCCAAGTTCAGCTCCTTTTGTGATAAAAGATATTTGAAAATTTTATGATCAATATAAATGTAACACTTCTCACCATATAGATAATGTCCCCAGATCTTGAATGCAAAAATTACAGCAGCTAATTCCAAGCCATGTGTCGGATAGTTATGTTCATGCGGAGTCAACTGACGAGATGCATATGCTATGACCTTTCAATCTTGCATCAATACATAGCCCAAACCACAGAGAGAGGCATCACTATACAAAACAAAATCTTTTCTCGACTCTGGTAATGTAACACCCCTATCCCGTAGCCATCACCGGAATAGGAAGAGGCGTTACCAGAAACTAGGAATCGGATCAGGACAGAAAAATTTTGAACATTTTCTTGAATAAAGATCATTAATTTACTAATTACTATACACAATCAAAGTTCGAATTTAAGACTTACACAAGTAAGTTCCATAAGATGCCATATTCGCGTGACTTATATATAAAAGTCATAATATTATTTTTGCTTAGCATCAATCCTATACATGCCATAAGCTAAGTCTAATCACATGGTTACCGTAATAGCAGATAGTGTGACAAAGCGCTGATGATCCCCGAGCTGGTAGTCAGAGTCCACAATCTATAAAACACAGACACGAAACAAACAGGGTAAGCTTTCATAAGCTTAGTAAGTTTTAAGCAAAACAATAACTTTACTGAATCAAATACGATTATCTCATGTACTTAAATCTAAGTAAGATCCCATTTGACCGAATATACCTAACCAGAATTTTGCATAGTTTAATTTACATTTCTTTGGCCTTGAGTTTAATGTCACAAAATGTTTTCATTCAATATCATTGGTCATTCATTTCTTCTATTCGATGAAGTTAATCTAAGCTTCATATCGAACTATAATTTCAATAAACGCACCACCTAGCTAGCACATATATACTTTCACAATAATAACCAAGATGGTCGAATATTCGCATATGCATTACTTTATATGCTTTTAATTCAATCAAATTAAAATCATATATGAGTCCATGATACATACCTGGCTAACTTAATGTACTGAGCATCTTTAATTGTTGAACATTACTAGGACTCATCGTTTTAAACCTTGTACAAATTGCATTTAACAATATCAAGAGATTTCATCGTCCAGTCAAATAGTTCAAACCTCATGCACGCGCATATAATTTAACTATTTCATCCAAATTGAGATCATATATTCTTCCGCATCTAAAAGCTTCATTGCTACTTCTAATTCAATCAATCAAACTAAAACATAATACTTTAATCACATTTAGTTTCCATATTTGGAAGCACATAGTAATATCATAATCTATCATGAATAGGTTCATAGAGTCACTACTCATTTAGCATAACATATAACTCTTTCAATAATCATAATCACTTGCTCAAATGTACTCGTTTCATGCACATACATGAATATATATATATATATATAAACTTAATTCCTTAGTTCATAATCACTTCAAAACTTTCGAATATTTCAACATGGCATGTATTGAATTACAGTATAGGTACGCAAAGAACCAAACATAATACCTATCACATATACGTAGGTTGACATAATACAATCCTTACCTTGTATTTGCACATCTAGCCGAATACAATTCATTCTCAATTCATAAGGCCCTTTTGGCCGAATATGCACAATTACATATAGATATCTCAGCACATACTTTCTTTACTTAAAGCTCATACGATAAATTTAAATCAAATACTTTCTCATACTAACAACCATTGACCAAATAGATTATTCCTTTATTCGAAGATATAATAATCATTCCCACATATGTATCGTTCTTTAATACTAATAATTCACAGAATCGTTGGCCGAATGTACACGAGTACATACATGAAAACTTAGCATATACTACATTATACAAACATACCAAGACCGATTAGTCATCCTCATTTTCGCAATAATATCATCAATCACATATACATTTTTCTTTAATGCTAATGATTCACTTTGAGGTAAACTTACAAATGAGGAGGTAATACGTACCTGAACATCTTAAATGTATAGTACTTACTTGATGGTAGTTTACTGCGAACATTCAAAATCATAATCTTACTTAATTCACCAGCATTAAGCCTGCGGGAATTTAAACCCGGATACAGTTCCAGCACAAAGCCTGCAGAGCTCTAACCCAGATACAATTTCAGCACGAAGCCAGTGGGTCTCTAACTTGGATACAATCTCAGCACAATTCATTTAATATATATATATATATTACTAACTTTGGCCTCATCAAATTTCTAATAATACACACTTTTCACAATTGGTCATTCGACCACATTGTATACACGTAAACATATGTACATTTCACATTTGCCCATTTGGCCACACCATATACACAAGCACATATATAAGATAATGTTTTTATTATCACTTGCTAATACATCACATACTTTGCTTTCATTTAAATATCCACTCAGCCATATTACATTTCTAAGTAACCATTCGGCCTCACTATACAAATAAAGATAGCACACATTTTCATAAAGGCCATTTGGATAACTTGCACACATTTAATATTAGCCATTTCAGCCTCACCACACATACATATCTTGTACATCAATTTCATCATAACAAAGTTGACTAGGTATATTCATAATTTACGGCTTATAACCTCACTTTAATATGGATTCGGTACTTTGATTACTAATATTTAATCAATAGCTTATAAGCAACTCAAATAGTTTTATCAATATTTACAACATAATCACAATTTCACTACAAGTTGTCTTCCTGAGCAATAGTAATTAAATTATTTATAACTGGAGCTACGAAACTCCAAATCAAGTGCTGTTAATTTTCCTTAAAAATAGACTCATATATCTTGTATCCACAAAATTTTCAGAATTTTTGGTTTGGCCAATCAATACCAGATTTTTCTTAAAGTTTCCCCTATTTTACTATTTGACTATTCTGACCACTCTTCACTACGAATCAAATTTCTCATTGTACAGAATTCAAAATATGTTCTTGTTTATTTTGTTTGAAACTAGACTCATTAAGGAGTCTAAGCATATAAATTTTATCTTATAATCATTTTTGTACCGTTTATAATGATTTTCTAAAAAACAGAACAGGGGCCCTCAAAGCCCTTTTGACTCTGTGCCACACCACTTTAAATATCTTATTATCGGCAATTCCTTTCCTTACATGGTTTCTTTTATAAGAAATTAGACTCATTAAGCTTTAATTACATATTTTATTCAGCCTCTAATTCAACTCCAACAATTTATGGTGATTTTCTAAAATCACGTTACTGCTGCTGTCCTAAGTAGATTTATTACAATTTACTCTTAAATTTCCAAAGTTCAAACACTTAAGAACATACCTCGGAAGTGGTCGACGACTAGATATCCACGGCTATTCGTTTATTTTTGCTTTCCCTTTATCCGACTTTGGTGCTCTTAGCTCTTGAGCTAAATTAAAACGAGCAAAACTAGTTTAATCACTTTAACAATTCATCTCAATCAAATTACCAATAATCTCATTCAATTAGAACATACGGAACTTTCACTTTTAGCTAAATAAACACATATCAAATTAAACATCTTCTATTATTATACATATTCGGCACTTTGACATCTAATTAACACTAATGTCTCATGCCACATAACTCTTAATCTTATTTTTAACCAAAGTTATTAAACTTACCAATAATTCAACTTCTCACAAACCATACATTTAAGTATATGTAAGTAACCATCACACAATTAATTGCCTAAGTTCACATTCGGCAATTATACACACATATACATCCTAGCCATTTATCACTTATCATCTCATTCACGACTTCAACATATATTTTATAAAAGTTGCATCTTGCTTTGTAATTGATAATCTAAAGGTCTTACTACAAAGTGGTGAGTTTTCTTTCATCCAATTAACATCTATTCACCCCAAATCAATATCAATAAACCAAATATCATGCTAAAAACCAAATTGCTAAAAAAAACAAAAGAAATCATATAACTCAAAGAACCGAATGCTCTTAAGGTTCGGTATCATCAATCAAAACAAAATTTCTAAGTCCAACTTAAAATTTCATGCATATAACACCATAAGGTTCATTAACAAGCTCTAATAAGTTCATAGCTTCAACTCAACAATCCTTAGCCAAAATTTGTCATGGCCAAATGCTTCAATCTTTCAAAGCTCAAGGAATTCCATACTGGGCAAAGGAGAGAACCCCAAGACTAGCTCAAATTCAAAGAAATTAAAGAATTTCATCAAGAAAACCTACATTAATCAATATCCTCTCCTAGCCGAATGGTTGAGCCCTTATCTTCCTTTCTTCTTTCTTATTTTCGGCCAAATGAAGAGCAAGGAGATCACCTTGTTATTTTCACCCATATTATAGTTTTATTTCCCAATTTTATGATAACAATTTACTAATTCATATTATTATTATTATTTAACTAAATTACAACACACAAAATGCCAAAAGAACTCATCATTACCGTCCACTATCATAAAAGTGGTCAAATTGACATGCAACTCCATTATTTCACATGAATGCATTAATTAGTCATCACACATTTACCCATCATACTTTCAAAGTTCACAACTAAGCCCTTTTAAGTGCAATTCACTATGATAAAACTAAATTAAATCACCAAAGATGTCACACATGAATTGGCACATATAATAGGCTTAAAAATAAATATTAAATTATTTTAATGACCCGATTTTATGGTCCCGAAACCACAATTCCGACTAGGGTCAATTTAAGGCTGTCACAGGTAAAGTCAAAATAGGTGTCTCAATCAACATTTGCTTTAATTTTTTAAAACTTCTTTGGCACTGATCATCCCAGAAAGGAACATTCTTTTCTAGCAACTTTGTCATCAGAAATGCTATTTTCGAGAACCCATTAACAAATCTTCTGTAATATCTATCTAATCCCACAGAACTACGTACCTTAGATACATTCTTTGGTGCCTTTCATTGAACAATCGCCTCGGTCTTCTTCTGATCAACTGTAATCCCTTTAGTAGACACACACATGTCCTAAAAATACCACTTCCGATAGCTAGAATTCGCACTTACTCAGCTTCCCATATAATTGTTTCTCCCACAAAATTTGTAGAACTATTCTAAAATGCTGATCATGTTCAGACTTTGACTTCAAATAAGCCAATATATCAACAATGAAGACCACCACAAACTAATCTAAATACTATTGGAAAAAAAGATTAATGACATCCATGAATGTAGCTGGAGCATTGGTCAATCCAAATGGCATCACTAGAAATTCATAATGACCATATCCAGTACAAAATGTTGTCTTTGGTACATCACTTTCTTTTACTTCCAATTGGTAATAACCTGATCTCAAATCAATCTTCGAGAATACCGAAGCTCCCTTCAGTTGATCAAACAAATTATCTATACGAGATTGCAAATACCGGTTCTTGATCATCACTTTATTCAACTGCCAATAATCTATATAAGGCCATATTGAACCATCCTTCTTTTTGACAAACAATACTGGTGTACCCCATGGTAAAAGCTTAATCAGATGAAACCAAGACATAACAGATCCTGTAACTGTACTTTCAACTTTTTTCATTCTGTGGGCGACATACAGTATGGAGGTATAGAGATTGGAGTTGTACCCAGATAAACCTAATCGCAAACTCAACCTCTCTATCTGGTGGCAAACCCGGTAATTCTTTAGGAAAAACATCTGGATACTCACATGCTGTTCTAATCTTATAGCATTGACTTCCAACTGAATTAAAATTAATAACATAAGTCAAGTATGTTGTACAACCTTGTTGAAGTAGTTTATTAGCCTTTATCGCTAAAATGATATGTGTTGATCCACTAGTACGATTACCATTTACCTTAATTCTGCCAGTGGCATGTACCTTTTGACTCAATTTCGAGCTTGTTTTAGCACGAGAATCGGCTCAACCTGAATAGCTCTGATACTAAAAATTGTAACACCCCTTAACCCTAAAACATTTCTAGAATAGGGTTACGGAGCATTACTGGACATTTCAGACAATTTACGAGCAATATACTAATAATTATCTAACATACTATAAAATAAATATAAAATCCCTTTATGGACCCTCGAGGCCTAAAATACATGTTGGAAGTGAATCGAGACTTATTTGAATAATCTGGATTTTTTTGTGAAATCCCATTCTTTTGTGTGGACTCAATATAACCCCTTAATAATAACCTAACTAGCCCTATAAATTTAAAACGCAACCAATTCAAAACTAATGTCACAACAAATACAATTTATATGCAATTACACCTAGATCACATCAAAATATTAACTTATTAACTTACTTAATATATAATCAAAAGTATTTCATACTATTATTCTACTTAGATTAGCAAACTTAATTCATTCTCATTTCAAACTTTATACCAAATGTGGCATATTAATCTTTTTACCATTTCATTTAACCAATCAAAAACATTATATATATATCATCATTTACAACCAAAATCAAAAGACCCATACACATAACCTAGGTACATGCCACATTACCAAAAAGAAAGATACATCACCAAAATTTCTCTGAGTTCAGGATTGCTTTGGATGCTGAACCAAGACACTTGACTTCTACTAACCTGCGTATGGACAACAACTGTACGCTGAGTATGGATATACTTAGTGGTACTACCATAATTCAAACTATAAAAACAATAATAATAAAATATAAATATCAAACATGTAACAATTTAATTTCTTAAGTACTAATTCATTCTTTAACTTTCATTCCTTAACAATAGTAATTTAATTTAGCTAATCATCAATTAATATCACATCTCATAAATTTGAATTTCAATCACTTCATACACATTTAGTTCATGCTTTTCAATCTCAATCTCTATTTCAATTCACATTTCAATTCACATTCAACTTTCTTATTTCTTTTTAGTAGCTCAATCAATCAAATTCATTCAATTTATCATTTCATTTATTTACCCCTATTAACAACACTCGGACCTAGGCGGATACACGGATCCAACCCAAGACTCTAGTATGGCAACCAATGCCTCATCGAATAGTTTGAAGCAATATAGTGACACCTAGTGTCTCATCGGTAGAGCCAAAGAAAGTTGGTACCTAGTACCTCATCGAAACTATCCGAGGAAATATAGTGACGCCCAGTGTCTCATCGGCTCGAGGTTGAAGAATCCCTGAACTCTTCCAATCCTATGGCATGCCAACTATATCCGACTAAGACCAACTAGTTAATAGGGTATTCATTTCACTTTTTCTATTTCAATCAATATTTGCATACACATTTCCACTTTCAAATCAATATGCAATTTAATTCATACATATATTCATCATTCAATTGAATTTTTCATTCAACTCAATAATCATAATTCTTACCTTATATTTTACTCACCATATACTTAAATTAAAATTTAATATTTAATAAATAATAACTTGAATTATAATAATACAAACTATGATTTCTCGAGTTTACTACTCGTCCACTTTTTCTTTTCCTTTCTTCGTAGATGCCTCGGGTGCGATGTTAGTTACGAAAAATTAAGATAATTTTGTAATCATTAATATAATACTAATTTGCATTTAATATTTAAATTTCTTATTTAATTTCTATTCAATTTTCTACCTTAATTTCAATTTAATCCTAACTAAGTTCATTTATGTTTCTATCTTAATTCATACTTTATTTTTATCAAATTTTCAACCAAACTAAAATCATCATAAAACCCTAATTTTGAACTTCTTTCAATTTAGTCCCTCTAACACAAAACTTATAGCTTCTTTAACAATTTATACTTTTAATCAAGTCTAACTAAAAATTCTATCAATTAAACCCCTAATTCATCAATTTGTTAAACATGAATCATGTCCAAAAATCTAAGAAATTTTAAAATTTTAACTTAAATTCAACAAAACTTTATTCTAAGGCTCCGAAAACACCAAAATTACAAGAAAATAAACTAAATTGACTTACCAAATTAAGCTTGTACCCTTAAACCCTAGTTTTTTCCTTCGTTTTTTTCCCAATTTCCTTCTTTGTTTCGTCTACCTTAATCTCCTTTGTTTCTTTTTATTCTTTTATTTTATGTCTATTAGTTAATAGTAATAATATATATTATAATAATATAGTTTAATAATATTCTCTTACATTATAAGTAAACTTATATGTATTTTACAAATGTATACATGTATTTGTTACACATGTATATTACCACCACCATACAATTGTCAAAATTATTGGATTTATTTTATAATTTAATATTATAATAATAATTTAATAAAATATCTTTTTACTTAAATTATAAGTAAAGACATATTTTTAATACAATTGTATACATACATATTGTTACCATTGCATATGTAAAACTTTATCACCATACACTCGTCATTATTTTAACTTATTTCGTAATAATGATAATAATAATTGAATATAAAAAATTATTATTATTATTTATACATTTTAACAAACCTAAAAATCTTAGATTTTTAGGCTTTGGTCGCCTCATTAATCGTAAATGGCATATTTGTCATTTTGGTCCCTTTTTTCTTTCTTTTAATCTATAATTAAACTTTTACCCTTTCCTCAATTTAGTCCTTTTTCCTAATTACTCTTAATTAAGCTAAATTCACTTAATCAAAACCTAATTAAATAGACCACTAGACTCAAAATTACTTCTAATAATGATTTACGAATTCGATTAGCTAAGACGAAGGCCCGATAATGCACTTTTCGGTGCCCCTGAATTTTGGGTCATTACATATCGAATCAAAATTGTAATCCTAAGTCATGTCATAATTGAATCTTCAATAACTCAAAACATCTAATAATACAAAGAAACTTGTAATTAATATATATTCCATGTAACAACCCATTTTTGGGTCAAATCAAAACAGTGGTTTCGGGACCACAGATCTGAAGTAGAAATAATTATTTATTACTTCTTTAAGGTTTACAGTATGAATGAATGATTGTGTGAAAATTTTGTTTAGAAATTTTATCGATAGGGCGTCCAATTTGCCTAATAGGACTAAATTGAAATAGGTGCAAAATGTGTGTTCTAGAAGCTACATGTGTCTAATTGCTATGAAATTTTAAATTTGAGGTCCTTAAATGGTAATTAGACCATTATACTTTAAGATAGACAAAATGGACATGGTTAGGTAAAATTTCAAAGTTATGCATTAAGGGCATTTTGGTCATGTAACACCCTAAACCCGGCCTAGATGTTATGGCCGTATTTGGTAGTGTCACATAGAAGTGTTTCGAAATCGTGTTTCACTATAATTAGATTTGTTGTAAAAACCCTTTTTCTTTAAGGTTTAAAGAAAACATCATTCCGTTACCCTTGGAGGGTATTTTGGTCATTTTGCCCCTTAGGGGCATTTTAGTCATTTATCAGTGTGGTCCCATGTATGTGAAGGCCCATCAGTAGGCCCAAGGTCGTCTAGCAACACATGTAACCAAACAGTCCAGAGATTCGAATATAGCCTAAAGCCTTTCCATTAGGCCCACAGGCCCATTCGACCCATTCGGCCTGTCTCGGCCCAACTCATGAAATCACTCATGAAAGTCATTTTTCGATGTAGGGCCACAATCTATGGCCTCAATCAATCATATTAGTGTTCGCATGCCCATGTGGCCAACAATCTGTGGCTTTCGTGTGGCAAGGCTGTCAAGAACACTGTTGGGTAAGTAGTTTCCATACTACTCTATTCTTTCTTACGAATCAAGAAAAGCCGAAACCTCTAACCCCCTAGTACTAGTCGGTTAGGGGCCTTTGTCTAATGGACTAATTTAACTTATCTTATTGTGGTCAACTTTGGGAACAACTATTCATAGTGACGGATCTTGTTAAAGGTGGTTAGCGATATTAAGGCAATCTAGATCTAGATCTAGTGATCTACATTTCGACAAAGGTAAGGGATGGTGTTTTACTAATAGTTGCCGAATGTGTAAGTCAATATGGGGTTAATTTCTGATTGAGTTATGGTTTAACATGGAATTAATTGTTTTAGGATATTTACTCACGGGAGTGTCAGATGATAATCTCAAACAGGTGTGTAATCGACACCCTCTAGTAGACTAGATCGGTAAAAGCTGAAAAGCCGAAATGCTAAAATTCTGGCATTTCAAGGGCTTGCGAGTGTGCGAATGCTCGTGGGTCGATTTGAAATGGTAAAGTTTGTAATCGCAAAATGGTAAGACTGTTATGTGCGTGTCTTCATGCATGTTAGTGGTTTTGGGCCTCGAAAGGCTAAATTTGGGCCTAATGGGCTTATGGGCCCATATAGGTGAAATCGAGCGGTAAGTATACTCTGGTAGTCTGGTTGTTAAATCAACTGAAATAGGTGTAAAATCGGGACTTAGTGGGCCACAGTAGCTTGTGGGCTCCTTTGGGCCCATTAGGGGTTTTAGGGCCCGATGTCTCGGTAATTATGAAAAGAGCTAATTAAGTTACTTAGATGACGTTAGGACTCTTAATAGACTGTAATGAGCATGAGACCCTAAAAATTGGAAAATTTACTGAAATACCCCTTAAGGGTGGAAATTACTATTTTACCCTTAGGTGCTAAAAGACCATTTTACCCCTAGGGTTAAGTTGATTTATTTGTATGCTATTATATCTGTTACCCTGTATGCCATATAATAATATATTCTGTTGCATGGGATCATGTTATTTTGATGGAGGAAGTGCTAAAGTGGCAATGTCACGTATGTTGTTAGAGGCTTTGCCTCGTATTACTGTTCTGGTGGCTTGGCCACAATATCTGATTAAGCAGCTAAGCTGCGACTATGGTGTGTAGGGCTGGGTGGGTTGAGTTATTCCCTACATGGTGTGTAGGGCTGGTACGGGTGGTGTGTAGAGCTGGATTAAGCTTGGGTTTTGCATTTATGCATAATACACTGAACTGTTACGGTAATGGGCCTAAGGCCCACACTGTCTTCTAAATAGGGCTAAGGCCTAGTTATCACTGTTTTCTAAATAGGGCTAAGGCCCAGTTATCATTGTGTCTGAATAGGGCTTAGCCCAGTTTGAGCTTGAACTGATCTCTGACTCTGGTTGGGGTAGCTTACACACTGAATTTTCACAAACTCACCCCTTTCTTTCCATTTATGCAGGTGAACCCCAACCTTAGAGGACTTAGAGCTGCGAGGGATTTAGAGTGGCCACGTGAACTGTTTTCCGGTGTTACAATTTCTTAAGTTTTCTTTATTTTAGTATTCATTAATTTTTGGGTTTTTAAACTGTAATAAGGCCGCTCGTTAATTATTTTATTTTTATTTTGGTTCTATTCATTTATTTATTACTTGTTTAAAAATGATAGACTAAGGCTGCGCGAATTTTTATTTCAAATTAACAAACATTTTCAAAACATTCTCTATGTGTCAAATGGATAACTTAATGACAAAGACTCGCTATCAAAAGATCTTTTAAAAAGTAAACTCCAAACTGATAGTGGATAGAATTTTTATAAATTAAATAACCTTCTATTATTTCAAAACGCATGAAATGGTTTTGCTAAGTCAACCTAAAATTATGAAACGAAGAACGAGGTGTAATTAACTATCCATGTGACTCACTAGATCTGGCCATAACGTTTAGGCCGGGTTTGGGGTGTTACATTTAATGGTATCAAAGCCCGATTGTAATAACTCAGCTGTGGACCGAGTCCAAATAATTTTCTTAAAATTTAAATTAAGGCCCATAAGGGTATTTTAAAAAATCAGTTTTCAAAACCTTCTTAAGAAAACCCTTTTAAAATTGATTTTCTTCAAAATGTTCGTATTTTACTAAGAGACTAAGGTTTTATTTTCGAAACAAAGTTTATTCAAAGGATTTAGTATCACCAAAACTCAGTTTACTGAAATCTGGTTTTTGAAGAGTGGCACACCGAGTATCCGGCACCAAGTCTGTAAGTATCTTTTGCTATACTGTACTTTATTGTAATACTGTTACACTACTGTGGATAGTACTAAGACCCAACTGAGACTCTGTAGTTAGGGCAACACTGAAACTGTAGGGACTGAGACAGTAGGGAAACTGAAAACCCTAAAAGATTGAGGCTATAGCTAGGCTACGATTCTGCGAAAACAAAACTCTGAAATACTATCTATACATAAGACATCTATAATAAATACCGAAATATTGAACTAATTCATAAAATTCGCAATCAGATAATACGATATGAGTATGAAGGTAGCTCGTGGGAAAGGCCGTGGACGTGGCTGAGGTAGTGTGCAAGCTGGGTCTTCATCTTCGGGACATATGCCAGCCGGAGACGCACGAGCGCCACCAGAAACTGAGACTGGGTCATATGATCGGGCTGCAGGGGACGATGCTTTGTCCCAAGCGATATTACGGGTTCTAGAAAGGGTCGCTGAAGCGAGTACGGGGATTGTGAATTGGGGATTATTTTCTAAGTGACTCCGAGCTAACGGGGTGGAGATTTTCAAGGCGTATCTAGTGTAGCCCCAAATGTGGCCGAATATTGGTTAGAGGCGACGGAGCGGATTATGGACGACTTGGACTACTTAGTGGAGTAGAAGCTGAAAGGAGCGGTATCGCTACTGCGGGACGAAGCCTACTAATGGTGGATCACTGTAAGGGATAGTACCCCAACTGAGCAGGTGACTTCGGAGCTGTTTAAGACGGCCTTCAAAGGGAAGTACGTTGGGGCGAGCTATGTAGATGCTCGAAGGAAGGAATTCCTGAATCTGACTCAGGGAAATAAGACTGTCGCGGAGTATGAGGCTGAGTTCCTAAGGTTAAGCTGGTATACTAGTAGGATAGTTGCTACGGAGTATGAACATAGCGTACGGTTTGAGGATAGCCTCAGAAATGAGCTAAGGGTGCTGATTGCTCCGCAGAGGGAGCGCAACTTTCCGGCTCTAGTGGAAAAGGCTAAGATAGCCGAGGAGGTGAAATACATGGAGTAGCAGAACCCTGAGAAGGATTGAAACCGATTCAGGAGGGATTATGGACCCTCGAGTGCTGCGGGTAGGAATGTCAAAAGGGCTAGAGTGGACAAGCCGGTTTGAGCAGTTCCGGTGAATGTGGTTAGACCGGAGGCTTGCGGGGATTGTGGTAGAGTGCATCTGAGTGAGTGTTGGAAGCGTACTAGGGTATGTTTCCGGTGTAGGTCCAAAGATCATAGAGTCAAAGATTGTCCTCAGAGGCCAGCTCAGACGCAAGCTACTAAACAGAGGGTTGCTCAACTAGTGTGAGGTGGACTACAACCACCGAGGGGCCATGGTCAAAGTAGGGGCAGCAATGGAAATGGTCGTGGACGTGGAGCACTGGGCAAGGGTGCTGGAAATGCTGAGGCTCGTCAGCCAGCATTAGTTTATGCAGCTCGTCACCGAACGGAGGGTGACGTACTTGACGTCATAACCGGTACGTTTTTTATTTTTAGCATGCCATACACTGCTTTGATTGATATTGGATCTGCCCATTCATACGTTGCATGTGATGTATCTAAGGTGTTGGGTGTGTACTCTAAAGAAACTGTGAGTGGGCTAACTGTGATAAGTTCACTGGGTCACTCGGTTAGGGTAGACAAACTCTTTAGAGATGTACCTTTAGAGACTTAAGGTAGGATTTTCTTTACGGATTTAATGGAGTTACCACTTGGAGAGTTCAATCTCATCTTGGGAATGGACTGGCTTGCTAAGCATAGGGCGACTTTGGATTGCACTGCTAAGCGGATGGTGTTAAAGACTATAGAGGATGAGGAGGTGATGGTTATAGGAGAGCGAAGAGATTATTTGTCCAATGTGATCTCGGCTTTGAGAGCTAAGAAGCTGATTTGTAAGGGTTGTGAGGCATTTTTGGCATATATGAGTCAGTCTGATGCTGAAGGTTTGACTGTAGGAGAGGTTAGAACCATCAATGAATTTCAAGATATCTTTCCTGAGGAGCTTCCTAGGTTGCCTTCGAATCGTGAAGTCGAATTTGGAATTGACTTGTTGCCTGGAACGGCTCCAGTGTCCATCTCTCCTTACAAGATGGCACCAAATGAGTTAGTGGAGTTGAAAGCACAAATCCAAGAGCTGCTGGATAGAGGTTTTATTAGGCCAAGTGTGTCTCCGTGGGGAGCACCGGTACTATTCGTGAAGAAGAAGAATTGGGCGATGCGTATATGCATCGATTATCGTCAGTTGAACAAACTGACGATTAAGAACAAGTACCCTCTGCCAAGGATTGACGACCTGTATGACCAATTAAGAGGAGCTTCAGTATTTTCCAAGATCGATCTTCGATCTGGATATCACCAGTTAAGGGTCAAAGAGGTGGATATTCATAAGACAGCATTCAAAACTCGATATGGTCATTACGAGTTTCTAGTGATGCCGTTTGGATTGACGAATGCCTAGTGGCTTTGATGGATTTGATGAATCGGGTATTCTAACCCTACTTGGACCAATTCGTGGTCGTCTTCATAGATGATATTCTGGTGTATTCGAAGATTGAGGAGAAACATGATGAGCATCTCCGGATTGTTCTGCAAGTGTTGAGGGAGAAGTAACTGTATACAAAATTCAGCGAGTGTGAATTTTGGTTGCGAAAGGAGACGTTTCTAGGTCACGTTGTTTTCGCTGAAGAGATTAGGGTGGATATTCGAAAAATTGAGGTAGTTTTGGAATGGAAGCCACCGAGATCTATACAGAAATTTAGAGTTTTCTGGGTTTAGCAGGGTACTACAAAAGGTTTGTGGAAGGGTTTTCTTTGATTGCGGCACCATTAACGAAACTTTTGAGAAAAGGAGCACCATTTGTCTGGACTGTAAAACAGCAAGAGGCTTTCGAGAAGTTGAAGAAAGTTCTGACTGAGGCACCAATATTGATTCAGCCGAAGTTTGGAAAGGATTTCACTATGTATAGTGATGCATCGCATGTAGGTTTGGGTTGTGTACTGATACAAGAAGGTAAGGTGGTCGCTTATATGTCACGACAACTTAAGCCTCATGAAGCGAACTACCCTACGCATGATCTGGAGTTGGCAGCGGTGATTTTTGCGTTAAAGATCTGGAGGCACTACTTTTATAGAGAAAAGTGTATTATATACACAGACCATAAGAGTCTTAAGTATTTGTTGACTCAGAAGGAGTTGAACATTAGGCAACGAAGATGGATAGAGTTGCTTAAGGACTACAACTATTCTATTGAGTATCACTCAGGAAAAGCGAATGTGGTGGCTGATGCACTGAGTCGAAGAGCTGTAACTGAGTTGGGAGCAATGGTTGCTCGTCTGAGTCTATATGACGATGGTAGCTTGTTAGCATAATTACAAGTAAGACCAACCTGGATAGAGCAGATTAAGGAAAAATAGTTAGATGATAAGTCACTGGTTCCTCGGTTCCAACAAGTTGAGAATGATGAGACTTCAGATTTTGGATTGAATAGTAAAGGAGTTTTATGTTTTCGAGGAGGAGTTTGTATTTTGAAGGACTCTGACTTGAGGCAGTCAATTCTGAGAGAGGCTCATTACGGACTTTGTGCCAGGCATCCTGGAGGGAATAAGTTGTATCGGGATTTACGAGAGTTGTACTAGTGGCCTGGACTTAAGCGTGAAGTAACTGCATTCGTAGGTAAGTGTCTGACATGACAGCAAGTGAAAGCTGAGCATCAACTACCTTCTTGACTTCTGCAACTGGTGAAGATTCCACTTTGGAAGTGGGAAAGGGTAACCATGGACTTTGTGAGTGGGCTACCCTTGACACCTACCAAGAAAGACTCGGTTTGGGTGATTGTGGATAGGCTAACTAAATTTGCTCATTTCATACCTGTCCAAACCGACTACTCACTTTAAAAGTTGGCGAAGTTGTATGTTGCGAAGATAGTGCGACTTCATGGAGTGCCAATTTTGATTATTTCTGATCGGGATCCTAGGTTTACATCTCAATTCTAGCAGAAGTTGCATTAGGTGTTGGGTACACAATTAGATTTCAGCACTACTTTTCACCCCCTGATGGATGGACAGTCAGAAAGGGTGATTCAAGTTCTGGATGTGACAGCCTTAAAATGACCCTAGTCGGAATGTGGTTTCGAGACCACAAAACCGAGGCACAAAAATAATTTATTATTCATTTTGATGCCTAGAATATGTGCTAACTCACATGTGACATTTTTGATGAGTTAATTTAGAGAGATAAATGTGAATTTCATTAAAAAGGACTTAGTAGAAAACTTTGAAAGAATGATGGGTAAATGTGTAATGACCTATTGATGCATGCATGAGAAATGTTGGAGTTGCATGTCAATTTCACCATTTTGTGGATAGTGGATGGTAATGATTACTTGTCTTGGCATTTTGTGCTTTGTATGTTAGTATTATAATATTTATTATAGGGAAATTGTTAACATAAAATAGATAAAATAGAATTAATTAATTAAGAAAAGGGATGACAAAAACAATGTTTTGTTCATCTTTGTTCTTGTAAGCCGAAACAAAAGAATGGTGGAGACTTAAGCATTCGGTCAAGGGCATAGCTAGATTTTAAGGTATGTTCCATATGTATCTTTAAAATTTTTAGTGAAATTGAATTAGTTACTAAGTCTCCTACCTAGCCCTTGTGTAAATTTTTGAATTTGGTTGACTTGGTACCTTCGGCCATTGTTGATAAATTGGGAAAAAGGATGTTTTTGAGTCGCAAATTGTAGAATGGTGTACAAAAGATTAGTACAAGTGTGTATTGCCATATATATGTATATTTAGAGAGATGGAAGGGAACATTCGGTTTTGGAATGTTTCATGTGTTAATTTTGATTTTTGATAATAGAACTTGATTAAGAAATAGTTGTTAGACTTTATGATGCGAAATTTTAAATGTTTATGAGTGTTTAAGTTAAGGCTTGAATTTTTTATTTAGTTGTTAAATAAGGGTCGAATGAGCTTAAAATTTACCATGAGTTAAATTGATGGTTTTAAAATTGAAATGGAATTTTTCCCTTGTGCTGAATGTGGTTTTTTTTTAGTGTGGAAATTTATTGGAGATATAGGTTGGTTAATTAGTAACATTCGGTCACTACTAGGAAGCATGAATCTTCTTGCTAGTTTTATGAGGATCTTGGATAATTAGAATTGGTTTGTGTGTTTAAGCTCTTTTCCATAGTTGCCAAGTTTAATTTAAGAAGATTGGACTAATAATTAGATGTTGAATTATGGAAGTATGATGCTATGGAGTTGTTTTGAGTATTCGGCAATTATGGCATTGAGCTAAGCTTTGAACTCTTAATGTCACAAATTGAAAGTAATGAATTAGGTGATTAAAGAGGGACTTAAGTTGTATCTTAGTAATTTGATGTTATTCCGGTCTTAAACAAGATGGTACAAGAGGTAGAGGATAAATTGAACTCAAAATCTATTTGGATTATAACCAAATTGATAAGTGACATTCGGCCAAGTGAAGTTTATGAAAATTTTTGTATGTGTTTTGGTATATACATTAGGACTACTTGTATAATCGGTCTTTGGGAAAATTTTATGTATACAAATAGATTGTGGTCATGCATTAAATGGTAAAATCAAATGTGATACGTGTATATTTATAAATTGGTGTATTAGGTCATTTGGGTAATGTGACCTTGATTATATGTTGTAGCTTGAAATGAAATGTGAAATTGTATAAATCTGCTTGCTACAGCAGCAGTAACGTGTTTTGGAAAAATCACCATAAATTGTGGGTACTGAATTAGAGGCTGAATAAATTATGTAATTAAATTTTAATGAGTCTAGTTTCTTATAAAAGAAACCTTATAAGCAAAGGAATTGCCGATAAAGAGATTTTTAAAGTAGTGTGAGACAGTGTCAGATTGACTCCGAAATCCTCTCTTCTATTTTTAGAAAATCATTATAAATTGTAAAAAAATATCCATAAGATGTAATTTATATGCTTAGAATCCTTAATGAGTCTATTTTCAAGAGAGATATACAAGAGAATTTTCTGAGACCTGAACTAAGAGATAACTGAACTTTAGTATAGAAGGGTCAGAACTGTCTGATAGTGAATTAGGGGTAATTTTGAAAATTAAACTGTATTAATTGGTCAATTAAAAAATTCTGGAAATTTTATGGTAGAAAGGTACATGAGTCTAGTTTCATGGAAAATTTACGGAACTTGATTTGGAGTTTCGTAGCTCCAGTTATGAATAATTTAGTGAATGTTGCTCAGGAAGTCAGCTTGTAGCGACTTGTGATACATATGTGATTGGCCGAATGTGTGTGTTTGCTATGAGAAGTATATGCGTTTCTTATTTGACTATAAGTGAAAATGATCAATTGAGATGTTTGAATAAGGATTAATAAAATTAAATATCTTATTTATCTCAAGAGCATAGAGGGACAAGTTTGGATAAAGGGAAGGCTAAAGTGGTCGAATAGCTAACTCATAGTTGCTCGGGAAAGCTCAAGGTAAGTTTTGAGTATTTGAATTTGGTATTTAATTTAAAATGCCATGATATACATATATGATAGATGAATGATGTCCCATTGTCCTTATCTTAACAAGGTTATTGAAAAAGAAACCTTATACATGTTGATATATAGCCGAATGGCTATTAGAGAATTAAACAAAGAACAAGATTGGGGATATATGCTTATGTGTGTTTGCCTATTGAGCTGAAAGTTTAGTAAACGAAGTATACATGTATTAGATTTGAATGATGTTACGACACAGAGTCAATGAGCATGTTATATGTCTATATGCGAATGAGTGGACTTGAATTACAAATGTGATTTTGCTATGAGAAATGTGGTAACACGTGAATAGATATGCATGAAACTATGTGATGTGAATCCGGGTTAAGACCGAAGGCTATATGTAGAAATTATGTCTGGGTTAAGACCCGAAGGCTATATGCGGAGATTATATCCGGGTTAAGACCCGATGGCTATATGCGGAAATTATGTCCGGGTTAAGACCCGATGGCTTTGTGTGGAGATTATATCCGGGATTAAGATCCGCTGGATTTGGTGGAGATTTTATCCGAGCTAAAGGTCTCGATGATGATGCGAGTAAGTCTAAGACTAAAAGACTTCATGGTAACGATTGCTAATGAATGCGCTTGAAACGTTAAGTTATACAGGTATGTACCCTAAACTTATATGCAAGCTTGTTTTGGACCAAATCATAAGGTCATTATACGATCGCATATGTGAGTATGAAATGAGACTATTAATATGGTTATAGTACATTTGGTCAATGTGAAATGTTATGTGAAATTATGCAATAAGTCTATGTTTACATGAGCTCACTATTAAGTGAAAGTAATCTGCCTATTGTATATGATGAGAATGTGTATATTCGGTTAAAGGGTGACATGCCCAAAGAAGTGGGAAATGAAAATGCGAACAACTATGTTATAATTTGATTTTTATCCGTTGTTATTGCTTAAAACTTACTAAGCATTGTAATGCTTACTCCGTTTACTTTGTTTCCTCTATTTTATAGATCTCATTTTGAAGCTACGGACTCGGGGATTGAAGCTTTAATCACCTACACTATCGTCGTTATTTTGGTACATTCGATAGTTATTTTGAGAACAATGGCATGTATAGGCTAATCCCCCACCTTTTGAATCGAACTTCATTTTGTGTTGTATTTATTCTAGCCATGCGAAAATGGCTTGCTTAGTCCTCAAGTTTGATTATATGTTTTGATGAAATTCATGTGGCTTGATATTTTGTAGCATGAGTTATTAGATAGTAACCATTATGCAATGAGTTTCGAATATGGTATATTGTTATTTATGAAATTGATTTGGCTTAATTGATCGTAGCCACATGATGGAAATTTCTAAATGCATATAAAACGAATTTAATGAGATATGATGCACAACTAAACCTATGTCTTGTATGTATCTATGAACATCAATAAGTTGTATTTAGTTATGCAATACCTTAATACCCTATTCTGGTGACAGACAGGGGTAGGTGTTACACTGGAGGACATGTTGAGAGGATGTGTTATTGATTTCCGAGGTAGTTGGAAAGACTTCTTGCCGCTAGCGGAGTTTGTGTACAATAAAAGTTATCAGGCGAGTATTCAAATGGCTCTGTATGAGGCATTGTATGGGCGTAGGTGTCGTACACCTACTTGTTGGATAGAATTGGGAGAATGTTAAGTTCTTGGGCCAGAGTTGGTGGTGGCAGATACAGAAGACAAGGTTAAGTTAATTAGGGAGCGGCTTAAGGAACCATCTGACAGGAAAATATCTTATGCTAACTTGAAGCGTAAGGAAATTGAATACTCAGTGAGAGCTATGGTTTTCTTAAAGGTCTCGCCTTGGAAGAAGATATTAAGGTTTGGAAAGAAGGGCAAGTTGAGTCCGCGGTTTATCAGGCCTTATCGAGTTCTTAAATGGGTGGATCTGATAGCTTACCAACTGGAACTACCTCCGGAGCTGGATAGGATTCATGATGTCTTTCATGTCTCCATGTTAAGGCGGTATCTATATGATCCTTCTCATGTTGTACCGGTAGAAGAGATTGAAGTGAAAGCTGACTTGACTTTTGAAGAAGAACCTATGCAAATTTTGGACCGTGATGTCAAGGTATTAAGGAAGCAGTCAGTTCCTTTGGTGAAAGTGCTTTGGTGCAATCATGGCAGCGAAGCAGCTACGTGGGAACCAGAAGAGGCGATTCGCCAACAATACCCTTACCTGTTTGGACCAAGTAAAATTTCAAGGTTGAAATTTCTTTAAGTGGGTAGAGTTGTAACGCCCTAATTTTTGGGTTTTTAAGATTTTGCTTGAATTTATTTTTACTTATCTGGATGTGTTAAATTATGCTTCGAATGTGTTTAGTAGGCCTTTAGAAGGCCTAAGTTTAAGTTTAAAGCCTAGTAGAATTTTAAATTTTAGGCTTAAAAGAGAAGAGGCGTTGGATAAGTGGGCTTTTAAATAAATGATGGGGATTTAAGTCACAAGAAAGCTTGTGTTAAAGTGGCAAGGTGGCGCCACTTAAAACACAAGGGGTGGCGTGTGGAAGCTGTGAAGGAGCTAAGGTTCAAATCCCTTGATAAGCAAGTGTGTTTTATTTTTAGGCTTATGCATGGTAAGTGATGGAACGTAAGTGAAATTCTGGGGAAGAAGTTGAGGTGCTCATGGAATTAGGTGTGGAGTGATAAGGAGAGGTTATCTAGGAGAAAATTTAGGTAATTTGAAAAGGGAAGTAAGAGTTGGCCGACTAGAGGACTTTGGAGAGGCAAATTCGACTAGGGATCTTAGGCTTTGGCATTTTTTCGGCAATTAAGGTATTGGTGCCGATTTCTTTTGGTGGTTAGCCTTCGGGATTTGACAATTTGGGTCATTCTTTTGGTTGCCGAATAGGTATAGTTTCTTTTGGGCTCCTTCATTCCATCTTCTTTCTCTTCTTCTCTCTGTTCAGAAAAGCCGAAAACCTTGTGCATATCTTGTCCTCTACCAATTTCTTTCTCTTGACCGAACCTATTCTCCTCATTCTTCCCTTCTTTCTTTTCTTTCCATTTTCTTCATTGATTGAAGTGATCTCTTTAAACCCCTTTTGGCTGATTGCTTCAAGGCTAAAACCCAAATCCCTTCTAGCCGAATGCTTTTTGGCTGAATACCATAAAAGCTGAAATCCCGAAACCTTGAATCCTCCCTTACCATTTTCTTCTTAGACCAAACCTCATTCATACTTATTTTGAAAAGCCGAAATCACTTGACACTCTCTTTTCTTTTGCTTTCATCTTCTTCCAACTTGTTTCTCAAAATCGAAACCCCCATACCCTCTAGTGTGTTTTCGAAAGCCGAATCCTTTAGATCCCTCTTCTCCTTGTGTTCTAACTAGATCTGTAATAGATCTAGCCTAGGCTAGTGATCGGTGGTTCTTTCGTGTAGCAAGGCTATCAAGAAGTAGTTTCCTTCCTACTCTATTCTTTCTTATGAATCAAGAACAGCCGAAACCCCTAACCCTCTAGTACTAGTCGATTTTGGGGTTTTGTCTAATGGACTGATTTAACTTCTCTTCTTGTGGTCAATTTTGGGAACAGCTATTCATAGTGACGGATCTTGTTAAAGGTGGTTAGCGATATTAAGGCAATCTAGATCTAGATCTAGTGATCTAGATTTCGGCAAAGGTAAGGGATGGTGTTTTTCTAATAGTTGCCGAATGTGTAAGCCAATATGGGGTTAATTTCTGATTGAGTTATGTTTTAACGTGGAATTAATTGTTTTAGGATATTTACTCTTGGGAGCGTTAGACGATAATCGCAAACAGGTGTGTAATTGACACCCTCTAGTAGACTAGATCGGCAAAAGCTGAAAAGCTGAAATGCCGAAATTCTGGCATTTTGAGGGCCTGCGAGTGTGCAAATGCTCGTGGGTCAGTTCAAAACGGTAAAGTTTGTAATCGCAAATGGTAAGACTGTTGTGTGCACGTTTTCGTGCATGTTGGTGGTTTTGGGCCTCGAAGGGCCGAATTTTGGCCCAATGGGCTTACGGGCCCATATGGGTGAAATCGAGCGGTAAGTATACTCTGGAAGTCTGGTTATTAAATCTGTTGAAACGGGTGTAAAATCTAGACTTAGTGGGCCACAGTAGCTTGTGGGCTCTGTCGGGCCCATTAGGGGTTTTAGGGCTCGATGACTCGATAATTATGAAAAAGGCTAATTAAGTTACTTGGATGACGTTAGGGCTGTTAATAGACTGTAATGAGCATGAGACCCTAAAATTTGGCAAATTTACTGAATACCCCTTAAGGGTGGAAATTATTGTTTTACCCCTAGGTGCTAAAAGACCATTTTACCCCTAGGGTTAAGGTAACTGATTTGCATGCTATTATATTTGTTACCCTGTATGCCATATCATAATATATTCTACTGTATGGGATCGGGTTATTTTGATGGAGGAAGTGCTAAAGTGGCAATGCCACGTATACTATTAGAGGCTTTGCCTTGTATTACTGTTCTGGTGACTTGGCCACAATATCTGATTAAGCAGCTAAGCTGCGACTGTGGTGTGTAGGGCTGGGTGGGTTGAGTTATTCTCACACGGTGTGTAAGGCTGGTACGGGTGGTGTGTAAGGCTAGATTGGGCTTGGGTGTTGCATTCATGCATAACACACTGAATTGTTACTGTAATGGGCCTAAGGCCCACATTGTCTTCTGCATAGGGCTAAGGCCCAGTTATCGCTATTTTCTTAATAGGGCTAAGGCCCAGTTATCACTGTGTCTGAATAGGGCTTAAGCCCAGTTTGAACTTGAACTGATCTTTGACTCTGGTTGGGGTAGCTTACACACTGAGTTTTCACAAACTCACCCTTTCTTTCCATCCATGCAGGTGAACCCTAACCTTAGAGGACTTGGAGCTGCGAGGGATTCGGAGTGGCCACACAAACTATTTTCCGGTGTTATAATTTGTTAAGTTTTCTTTATTTTAGTATTCATTAATTTCTAGGTTTTTAAACTGTAATAAGGCCGCTCGTTAATTATTTTATTTTTACTTTGGTTCTATTTATTTATTTATTACTTGTTTAAAAATGATAGACTAAGGCTGGGCTGATTTTTATTTCAAATTAACAAACATTTTCAAAACATTCTCTACGTGTCAAATGGATAACTTAATGACAAATACTTGCTATCAAGATCTTTTAAAAAGTAAACTCCAAACTAATAGTGGATAGGATTTTTATAAATTAAATAACCTTCTATTATTTCAAAATGCATGAAATGGTTTTGCTAAATTAACCTAAAATTATGAAACGAAGAACGAGGTGTAATTAACTGTCCATGTGACTCACCAGATCTGGCCATAACGTCTGGGCTGGGTTTGAGGTGTTACAGCTTACTCCCTTTTCTTTCCATTGTCTTATAGTGCCAGCAACCTAGCTCGAGTTCAGAGACCGTCAGAGATCCATTCACACTATCAACAATTATTTTGGTATTAATGAATTCAACATTTTAAGTTATGGCATGTATAAGGGACTCAGTCATTTTGTTATCTGCCAAATGTGTTGGCTTATAATGGTTAGAAGTTCATTTTGTATAAGGCCATTGGAGATAGACTAATATTAGTTATAAGTATATTCTTATAATTATGTCTTTCGTGAATAATGTGTTTATGTCTTGGTTGTATGTATATGCTTGGATTGGTGCTATGTTATGTTGTGTAGGTGTGTGCATTAAAGGGTGGCAAATGGCTTGGTAAATAGCCTTTATTTTGTCCACATGGGTAGACACATGGGCATGTGTCTGGGCCGTGTGTGACACACGGCTAGTCCCATTGGCATGTGCTTAGGCCTTGTGTCCCCTGCATCTTAGTTTTGAGAAACAGAATGCTCAGAATTGAGCACACAAGTAGAGACACGAGCGTGTGTCTCAGCTGTGTGTATGGCATGGCCTTGAACACGGGCGTGTGCCCTGGCCGTGTGAAGTCTACACCTAATTTATGAAAATTAATTTTCCACACGGCCTTGCACATAGGCATGTGACTTGGCCATATGGTCTTAATTTGGTCATGAGTTACACTGGGTCAGGACACGGGCGTGTGTGACCACACGGCCTGCCCACACGGGCGTGTCCCAAATCCACACGGGTGTGTAACCCCTGTTTAGTGGAAAATTTTCTAAGTTTTGTAAAATTTTCTAAAGCTCTCGGTTTAGTCCCGAACCACTTCAAATGCATGTTTTGGGCCTCATAGGCTCATATTAGGGACTTTGTGATTAAATGCAAATGGTTTTAAGTTGGACGAAAATTTATGATCCAAAATTGTATGTTTGTTGGTGTGATAAGTCTGGTAACGCCTCGTTCCCTTTTCTGACATTGAATACGGGTATGAGGTGTTACATTCTAAAATTTCTTTGAGGATTCACTCATCTGTATGTGTTATGGTAGAGCAATTGGAACATATACACACATAGAAAGATTCAAAGATAAGAAATATTTAGCTCTTGATCAAAAACCAAATGTAATGGAGAGTATTTATAACTTATTGGATTGATGCATACAATACAAAATCAACATAACCTTATGTTGGAATAGGAAGTTTATTTTTCATAAGTAATGGTTTAAATATTAATCAAAGGCGTTCAACCAATAATTTCTGTAACAATTATGTGCATAAATAACAAACTTTTACAAAAGTTTTTTAAATTCAATCAATAAAAGGCTGAGATATAAACTCAACAGCATTAGCAAGATAAATTATCTTAATTGCATAATCTAAAATTAATTATTTAAACAAGTGATCTTGCAAATGATAGGTTGCAAGTTGATAACACATGCATGATTATTTTGTAGATGCATTTACCAAAATCATATAATATCAAAACTATCCACATGGTGGATGAATGGGCCCATATTTATTTCATAAAAATAAGATATTAAATCTTAACTTTAGCTAGTGAGTTTCTAACAATCAATTTTCATTGAGAACAAGCAACAATTGAGAATTTTTTAAATTAAAGGATCTTCTGGCTCTTTAATGAATGTCCATATGAATTACTAATTAATTTTCGCATCATATATGATCCAAAATGGTCTAACTAGTCAATCTAAATAGTAAATGCATTTGTATAAGTAAACTTGTGGTTTACTTTAGCATGCATTTCAATTGTATTAATAATATCAATATATATATTGACAAATTGATAATCTTATTGTCATTCCTTTTACTTTGTACCCACATATAAGTACTATTGTGACATTTACTACTGGAGATGTCTAAATCAATGTGAAGTCTATAATGTCATTGAGTCAACAAAATAAATATAAATTCCAAACAATTATATGCAATATTCGCTTCAGGGACTATGCCAAAATCTTTTTTTTCAACATTTAGTCTTGACGATTTTATCATGAAGTAAGCAAATTAAACTCCAGTAGTAGACTTTGAATCCAATCAAAATCTATTAATAGCAAAATTTGATAGTGGATTTTATTTCCAAGTGTACAACAGGTATATAACCAATGACTTTTCATACATAAGTTCTCTCTTGCAAGTTCTCATTAGCAATATTTCTCCACATAAATTTAAGTGAGAACTTATTCTAAATACTGTAGAGTTATACTCACAGTCTTTAAAAAAAAACTTGCAACTTCAGGTGCACCCAACCATAACGAGCTTTAGGTAGAATTACCATATTCTATTACTCATAAGTAGATCTTTCACAGTAAAATATTTTCCTTTCAACCCCTTAAAGGGGTACTTGCTTGTTAGAATTAAGTGACCCGAATCCTTATTTAAATAAAATACAATGGTAAAATAAAATAAAAGTAAAATCCATATGAAACTACACTTCTTTTATTTTATTTTAGAATAAGGTTTTTTAAACCTTATTAAACTCTATCTATTTGATATTGATTAGAATAAGGTGTTTCAATCTTACTACACTCCTATTAGAATATGGTTTTACAATCCTATAAATAGACAGAGTCTACTCCTCTTGTAATCATTCAAAGTCGACATAGTGAATTTTCTGCTCCTCTACCCATGTTTTTTCCCCAAAGGGTTTCCACGTAAAAATTTATGTGTTCTTTATTTTTCTTTCTCTTTTCTTTGCGATATATTGTCATTACTTACATTCTATTTTCACAAATTGGTATCAAGCTTCCAGGTTGTTCATCTCAATCACAGTAATGGAGTCTTTGAAGTATGAAATTTCGCTGTTGGATCACAACACTAGATTCGCATTGTGGTAGATAAAGATGTAGGCAGTTCTTGCATAGATGGGCTTAGAGGAAGCCTTACTAGAGGTAGATAAGATACCTTCGACATTAAAGGAGAAAGAGAAGAAGCGCAGAATCGAAAGGCGTTAACATAGTTACACCTGCATTTTTCACTACAGTAAAACAAGGCTTTAGCAGCGTTTTTTGTGGCGTTTGGACAAAAAATGCCACAAAGATTATACATTAGCGGCGTTTTCAAGAAAGCGCCACTAAAAAAATGAGCAATATAAACCACCGCTAAAAATTGAGCAATAGCGGCATTTTTGTACAAACGCTGCTAAAAACCTGAGCAATAGCGGAGTTTTTGCACAAACGCCGCTAAAAAACTGAGCAATAGCGGCGTTTTGAACAAACGCAAACGCTGCTAAAACCTGATAGCGGCGTTTTCGCACAAACGCCGCTAAAAACCTGAGCAATAGCGGCGCTTTTGCACAAACGCCCCTAAAACCTGAGCAATAGAGTCGTTTTTTCACAAACGCCTCTAAAACCTGAGCAAAAACGCTACTAAAAACCTGAGCAATAACGGCGTTTTTGCACAAACGTCGCTAAAAACCTGAGCAATAGCGGTATTTTTGCATAAACACTGCTAAAAACCTGAGCAATAGCGGCGTTTTTGCACAAACGCCGTAAAAACTGAGCAATAGCGCCTTTTTGTACAAAAATGCCGCTAAAAAGCTGAGTAGCCATTTTTGTGTTGGGACTCATTTTGATTTGATTCGATTTAATTTTCATTTTTTTTCTTATTCTTGTTTTGAATTATATTTTATTTTGATACATTCAGTTAGCTATGAGAAAGCTTCATTTTAGTTACTTAATTATGAAAAGTTACAAATTGATAACTAAACTATTTAGAAGTTTTCATTTAAGTTATCAAGCTGTTAAAATCAATGCCATATGGCTTTCTCTAAACCCTAAATTCTAAAAACATAAATCATAAACCCTAAAATCATAAACCCCATAAAATTCATATGGACGGTGATGTGTATATATATAGATATTAATGTAAAAGCTTATGTTTATAATAAATTGTGTGGAAGCAGTACTTAATATTGATTAAATTTATTTTTGGGTTTAGGGTTTATATTTAAGGTTTAAGGTCTATAGTTTAGGGTTTTATGATTTAAGGTTTAATGTTTAGTATGTTAATTTTATGGTTTAGGGTTTGTTATTTTGGGTTTGGGGTTTACTATTTTAAAATTTATTATTTAAGGTTTAGTGTTTAAGGTTTAAGATCTTAGTGTTTAGCGGTATTAAGGTTTAAGGGTTAGTGGTTAGGGGTTAGGGTTTAAAGGATAGGGGATAATGTTAAGGGTTTATGGTTTATGTATTGTGGTTTATGGTTTATGTTTGGGGGTTTAGGGTTTATGTTTTGTGGTTTCAACTATACATTTAAACCACAATTAGAATCTCACGTCTACAATTACACATTAAACTGAAATTCATATATAATTCTGAGATGTATCTTTATCAAAATTTAGGTGTATACATATCATTAAATGCCATTTATATAAAAATCTAAACAACTAATGCGAACCATACTTAAAAGAATAATGTTGATGAAAAAAATAAAGAAAAAAGAAATCATTTCAACAATATTAGACATACAATACCCATCTATCAATTTAATTCCTAAAAGAGTTGATCATGGTAATTAAAATTTAACTTTCAATATTTATATATTTTTTTATCAATTTGATTATTATATTTTTTTGAACCAAAACCTTCCACTTTTTAAAAAAATGTTAAATCTCATTTTTAATAGGAATGTAATTGTAAAATTAATTTTGTAATGATATTGACATGAAAACCTACAAGGTAATCCACATGATATGATACTATTTTTTTATATGTTAAATTAAAAATTATATAAATCTTCAAAAAAATTTAAAATTAAAAATTAAAAAATTAAAAAAATTAAAAACTTAAAAATTTAAAATTTAATATTTTAGTCCATATTTTAATTAAAAAGTTTAATATTCAAAATTTTAAAAAATAAAAATTTCAAAAAATGATAATCTCAGCACAAAATTTTTGAAAGAAAAAAAATATATATATTAAAAATGAAAAAAATTTAAAATTGAACAATAGTGAAGTTTTTTAGCAAAACGCCGCAAAAAATTAAGATATATTAGCGTTTTTAGTGAAAATGCCGCAATAAATCTGAGAATTAACGGCAAAAGACTATTATTTTTTATACCAAGGGAAATCAAAATCCCGCAAAAAAATTTTTGGTTACCAGCTCATTACTCCCTCTTTTTCTCATCTCCGTCGAGCGCCCTAAATCCCCGAAATAAAAGTTATTGAACAAAAATCCTCAATTTTCTCAAAAGAATGGAATTCGTTATTGAACAAGGCAAACAACCACACCAAGAATGCTCTACTTTGCTTCTGGTTCGTTCACTTATATTCCTTTTTCCCCTTTCAATTCCGTCCCTTAGGATTCTTTTTAGTTTTCTTTTTAATAAAGTTTTAATTTTGTTTTTTTTTTTTTTTTTGTTTTAGCCTGCTTTGTCGATTGGGAATGTGGGGCAACTAGCGGTGGATTTATTAGTATCATCAATGAAAGCAGAGAGAATTGGGTACTTAGATGATCCCTTTGTGCTTCCTTGTGTTGGAAATGATGCTTATGGCCCTATTCCTTGTGGTGACCTTGCTCTTCCTCTTAAAGGTGCTCTATTTACTTCCATTTTTCCTTTTTTTTTTTTTTTTTCATATTCTTTGTTTTTATGAAACTCGGACTAAATATATTGGAGCTTGAATACATTGTTTCTTGATCTTGCAGCTTACGAGTCAGCTTTTAGTCGAGTTGCTCTCCTCCAACAGCGGTCTCCCGTCGTTAAGGTATTGCTTCAATTATGGCTATATTGATTCATTAACATTTTGTACACTAAAGATGAAAGCGGGGAAGAACGCGTCCCAATATGCACATGAGATTCCTTGGCCACTACTTTCGATTTAAAATTTATCTTGTCTGCTTTTCAATTGTTTCGCTGAATTTTCCTGGTCCAAATATACAGATGCTGCCACTGGCATTTATGCTGAATTAATGCATAGGTATGTTTCTCTTGACTATAAGCCAATTTCTTAATTCAAGCTTCACTTGTAAGTTGGTCTGGAACCCTTTGTCTATGTTAGTAATTTGTTTAGGTGTTTAATTTAACATTAAATCATTTGAAAATATTGTAGTGATCGATCCCTTTTAAGAGAATGGGAGGATTGTGGGCAACCCAAAATAGTCGTTACATGCAGGAATCAACAAGAAATGTAAGCAGGTGATTTTGTTGGGAGTGAGTGGGTTCTCACCATGTATGTCAAGTTACACATATGGTTGTGTAAGTGCCTTCCATTTTCTTTGTCAGGAATAAGTTAAGGGATGCAGCTGAGGATATTGGCCTTCCAACTTTTGTTGTTGCTGATGCTGGAAGAACACAGGTATTTTTCTGCATCACTTCGAGTAATCTCACTGTTAGGTAACTTCCGTGTAATGGTAACTTGCAGGCCTAAACGTACAAGTGATCCAATAGCCTTAGTTACTGTTAGTTCTTCGAGGTTCTTTATTACACAGTTTAAGAATTCCAAGTGGTTCCTCGGTTTCTCTACTACATCTTGGTGTGGTCTTGAATTTGATCTTTGAGTACCAAATTCATAGTGCTTATTATTTGAAAGAAAAATGTGGCCAAGATCTCATGACTGCTTTCTTGAACAGGTTTCAGCAGGATCAAAGACAGTTCTTGCCATTGGACCTGGTTTAGTTCTTTTTTATTCCTTTTCCTTTTAGAACTGTTGTAGTTGCTTATCTGTTATAGTATATGTTATATGCCATGATGAGTCCATTGCTTCCTACAGCTACTCTGTGATGTCTTTTTATACCAATGACGTATATATCTTGAATATTGCACTTAATTAGTTTTACGGTTTTTAATATGGTTGCCTTGAATATTTGAACTTTAGAAATAAAACATAATTTCATGCATTATTAAAGTTTTGCAGATGCTAATGAACACATATCCCAACATCGTTTCCTTGGTAGTTTTGGATGAGTTTAATGGTGGAAGAATATGTTATTCTATTGCTAATACTGTATCAATTTTCTTCAAATTTTTATTATTTTTGTGGTGTTTGCTTCATAACTAATCTCCAAACTTGTTTCATTAGAAATCATTATGGGCATTCAAAGTTTAGAATAATTGTCTTAAGTTCTGTATCAATGTATTATAGATTGCATTAGACAAAGAAATCAGAACAATTTCTGTTTTTTTTTTTTTTTTTTATAAATTGTTGTTTGTAGTAATTTGTGAGTTTTATGAAGTTGTTTGGTTTGGAGTACTGCAAATTTACTGGTGAATCTCTCTCCTTGAATTTCAGTTCCAGTAATTGGTAGCATGGTTTCAGGACAATTGTTCCATCTGTAACATGTTCAATTGTTCTAATGAGCTATTGACCCATCTGCTTTGCTTATTTGCTTCGCCTGCATAGAGCATTTCTTAAACGGATACCTCACTGAAAGTACACTTGCATGGTCTGAAGGGAGAAGTTAGTGGCAACCAATCCTATGGTATTGAGTGTTTACATTTTGTTTTGTATACAAATATGTGTGCATTTGGGCCAATTTTGTGCAGCATTGACCTTTCAACAATGGTTACTACTTTATGGATCGATGTTGGCTTCATATTTAGATAGGTACTGACCATTGGCAGGCATTTCTTATTGTTGACAGAACAACCTTATGACAGTATACCAAATTTCAGTGTTGCCGATGCCTTGAGACTTACTGGAATAGGAAGAAATGAATTTATTGATGTCATGAACAAATGCCGGTCTAAGGTACTTGATCAGATTTTTTTTCTTACAAATTGTGTTTAACAGTGTTCCAGTGAGCACCATTGTGATTGTTTCTGCTTTTCCTTGCTTTTCCTTGTTCAAGTTCTATTCAAATAAGAGGTCCTTTTTGTTAATTGAGATATAATCTATTTATGCATGAGCATTAGTAACATACATGAGTATTTTCTTTTTGAATTAATATTCTCTGAAGCATGGAGTAGGTGACTGACTATTGAAGTTGGCTTTTCTTTTACAATCACAAACTATTTACATCAATTGTGAGAATCTTCTTCCCATAATTGCATTATTATTTTAATATTTACATTGAATATTTTAATATTTATTACAAATATTTTAATATTTTAATATCAATTATTACAATAGTATATTAAGTTTATTTAACATCAATTATTATTCATTTAATAATTTAATTGATGTGTTGATTTAATATATCATAAGGTCTTAAAGCCCAAACTTGATGTGTACAACTTTAATAGTATATTTAACATATTAATTATTTTAATGTTTAATTGATATTATTAGGTGACTGACCATTGAAGTTGGCTTTTCTTAATATTTACATCGTTTGATTGTAGTAAATGCTTAATATTTAAATTTGAGCAAATTTAAAAAAAAAATCTTCTCTTCTTTGAAACTGCACTTGGTTCAGGAAGATATACCTAGTGCCATTACTCCTTGTCTTTATAATTTAGGATTGCTTTGACAAGTCCGTTTAGCACCTTTTTCCCCAACAGTTTTCATTTGATGTTAAAATCTCTTCGTGTTTGGTGCTTAGGTATGCCATTCATTTGCCTTCTTATGCTGGGCCTACAAGTTATTCAAGCACTTACTACAATCCTGGTGATTATCAGACAATTTTTCTTGAATATGGCTTTTCTTGTTATGCAGGTCATATCAGCTTTTGTGCTTGTTAGCATTGTCTTCATCTAAGTTATATGTAGGCATTGCAATACTTTGGCTTCATCTAAGCTTGAACCAGCCCTCTTTTGTATATTGTTTCTTCTTCTTTGCTAATCTTTTTCCTTTGATTAATGAGAGGTGATGATGATTTGGTATTATTTTCTTACCAGGATGAATTTTGTTTTAGAAATAGTAATACTTTGTGAGTGTGTGTTCTTTTTTTTTTTATGTATATACTGAATCAATGTTTATGTATTAAATTTAAATTCATTAATTTATATATTTAGTTTTAAAGTTAAAATTTTAATAGAAAATTTAATTTAATTAATATTTTTTTATTTATCCTTAAAAGTATATATGTAATAGGCCAATTTTGGTCTGAGCCCTAAAAAATAATAAGCGAAGCCAAAGGATGCAGTCGGTCGAAAACAAGTGATGCGGTAGTTGAAAACACCAAATTAACTTATTTCCTGTAAAATAATAAAATTAACAGTAAAGGGGAAGTAGGGTCGAAATCCTCAGGGATCGGACTATACGAATACTCGTTTTTTTTATATCCTGGCCGAAATTGTGCCCAAGAAATCTACGTTCCTGGAAAAAATAAAAATAACAGAATTAAAAGTTTTGATCTGAAAATAAAAATAAAACGAAAATAGAATTAAGAAGTCGAATTGAAATTGCGAAAATTAAAAATAAAAAATAGAGTTGAGATAAAGAAATTCTTATGGGAAAGTTCCGGCCTTTAGTTGTCTTATTCCGCCTTGGGTTCAATCCTTGGCTTTTGGATGACCCTTTTTGAACCAAGTAAGCCAGTTATAGTGGAAGAGGACGCCTACGACCACCAACTCCAAGAATTTATACTTACGATTTTAAGGAACCTGACTTTAGCCAGCATCCTAGGTTAGATCAACATCTCTCAATGGCGAATTCCACGCCACATTGTCTCTTTGGCTCGCCAACCTCTGACGCAGTAAGTCGATGAACCGACGGTGCAATCCCTCTAAAACACACAAAGCGGCCGTCTTTGCATATGTTGAAAAGCTTACTAGTTAAGGGCCATGGACGGAAGCGTCAGCCCGTAATTCGGAGAAACGATGAATACTTGGTAGAAAATGGGCTAAGTATGGGTTCTAAGCCTCAAGAACCCTTTTGGGAAATGTTGACAACTTTCGGCTAGAAGGGTTTTAGTGGCTCATGATAAAAGTGGGAAGAAAATAAATAAAAATGGAAAAAGAATTTTATTAAAAGAAAATATGGAAATAACAAAAGACTTTGGGGGAGAGTGTTTACAGAAAAAGATGGATACAATTAGACTCACTTCACCCCCTATTTATAGTGCTAGGAAGAAAGTCTAATTTAACTTAAATTCTTAAAAGATAAATAGATTTATATAAAAATAATTAAAATAAAATCCTAATATAATTCTAATAATTATACTAACATTAATTATCCTAATATAAATAAAATAAAATAGAGTCTTCCAAAATAAAATAAAATAGAGTCTTCCAAAATAAAATCTCTTCTATTTGCTTTTAAATCCTTGTGCCTTCCATATTCGCACTTTTGGCACAATCTTTTTCCTGTGTCGCGTATCAGCCCATTTTGTCTCCAAATTCGCACTTTTGTCCCCTTAATTTTACTTCCGCCTCTAATTGAGTCCCTATGAGATAAAAGATTATAAATAGCACAAATTAGCAGGAACATACTCAGAATAATCACATAATTAATACAATAAAATACATTATTCTAGAGTATTATCAAATTCCCCCTACTTAGCCCATGCTTGCCCTCAAGTATGGTTCCTATCGACTTGTGAAAGCTAGATTCTGCCATAAGAGAAATACCACTCCAAAGTTTCATAAAAATTAGTTAAAAATGCATACGAAAAATAAAGAGAACTCTAAGCTTGCTTTAAGTAAAACAGAAAAAGTATTCCAATTAATTCACACAAAAATTAAGATCAACTTGAATTATTTCATGCTATTTAGGTAAATTACCAAACCTACCAAGACACCCTAATTATTTCCTCCTTTAGTCCCCAAGTGCAACTTTATTAGTACTTGTTATTATTTTTTTTCTCTTTCTTTTTTTCTTTTTTTTTTTTTGTTTTTTTTTGTTTTTTTTAAATTATTTATTTACTTAGGAATATATTAAACCTTTTGACGTGAAAAAAGATGATAACCCAAGCACCCCACCCCGGTTACTCAGCCCAACATACTCTTAAAATTATTTATTTCCGGTTAACGGAGTTTTACTCATCACGTCACACAACCTTTTGACGTGAAGTAGAATGACAACCCAAGCACCCTACCTCGGTTACTCAATCAGTCACGATTTGACCCGCACTCATAACCTTGGTTAGCGGAGTTTTACCTATCACGTCACACAATTTTTTGATGCAAAGTAGAATGACAATCCAAGCACCCTACCCCGGTTACTCAGTCAGTCACGTTCTAAGCTATACTCATAACCATGGAAAACATTTATTAACAATTAAACGATATTTAAAATTTTTGAGAACTCAAGAAAGAAATAATTTAAGTGTCAAAAATAAGTTTCGATAATCACCTAATAGCCATGAACATTAATTAAGCATGCAATCATTTTAAGTGTTCACTTTATATTAAACTTAATCAATTTTACGAAAAGCAAGGTAGAGGTAACTTTATTAATCACAATTATTTTTAGCCTAATAAAAATAAAACAGTGGAGATGGCATCAATTATGAGAAAAATCACAACTTTCTTAGACAGTAAGAATCAGGCTTGTGGAATAAACAGTAAGCAGTTCCTAGTCAAGATCTTGGGCATGAAAAGAGGCAGAATATTCTTAAAAAAAAAAATGGACAAAATGGTGCCTCAAACAGCAACATCAAACAAAAACAGAGCAACACAACCAAAATTTCAGCAGAAACCGACAATAATAACAAGGACTTCCCTCCCTCTACTTAAAAGACATTATCCTCAATGTTGACAAAAAGAAGTAAATAGATGGAAAGGTTTAGGAATACTCCCCGTGTAGTCTATCGATGATCGCGCATGATGGTAAGGAGTTCGGTGATTTGCTGGCCAAAAGTGTCAAGTCGAGCCTCAATGCGCTCTAATCGTTGCTCAACAAAATGGAAAGGGCTGTTTGGTGCACCCTTTTTGTTTCTTTTTCTTCGTATATTCGCTCCATTTTACTTAGATGGAAGAAGAGAAATTTATTTTAAAAGAAAATAAATAAAAAATAAAATGACAAATAATAATAGATAATAAATAATAAACAGTAAACAATAAATAAAAATGAAAAATAAAAATAAAGATTGGGTTGCCTCCCAACAAGCGCTTGTTTAACGTCGTTAGCTCGACGCCTTAAATGGTTCTATGGTGGCTCTAACTGAATTTTTTCGACCGTGTGGGCTTGAAAAATTTCATAAAACGGCTTCAACCTCTAGCCATTGACCTTGAACCACTTCTTTGATTCTTAACTTTCTATTTCAACCGCACCATGAGGGAATACTTCAGTGACGACAAAAGGTCCTTGCCATCGTGATCGAAGCTTATCTGGGAATAATTTCAACACAGAGTTATAAAGCAAAACTCTTTGTCCTACCGAAAAATACTTCTGAGCAATTTTCGTATCATGAAACAAGTTGGTCTTGTCTTTATAAATACGAGCATTCTCATAAGCATCGTTACAGATTTCTTCTAACTCTTGGATATCTAACTTTCTCGCCCTTCCTGCTGGGTCTAACTCCATGTTACATTGTCGAACCGCCCAATAGGCTTTATGCTCTAACTCTACCGGAAGATGGCAAGCCTTGCCAAAAACAAGTCGAATGGGGTCATTCCAATTGGTCCTTTATATGCTTTCGATAGGCCCAAAGTGCGTCATTGAGTCGAAGACTCCAATCTTTTCTATTGGGCTGCACCGTTTTCTCCAAAATAGTCTTTATTTCCTAATTTGAAACCTCGTCTTGACCATTCGTTTGGGGATGGTAAGCCGTAGCTATACGATGATGGACTCCATATTTTGACAATAGTGCCTCCATGACTTTGTTGCAAAAGTGGGTGCCACGATCACTGATTAGGGCTCGAGGTGTGCCAAACCTGGAAAAAATAGTTTGTTTTAGAAATTCCACAACAGTTTTGGCATTATCGTTGTGAGTAGGCTTTGTTCCTATCCATTTAGAGACATAGTCTACTGCAAGGATTATATAAACATTGCTAAATGAAGAAATAAATGGGCCCATGAAATTGATGCCCCAAACATCAAAGATTTCGCATACATGAATCGGGGATAGGGGCATTTGATTTCGTTTAGTGATGTTACCTGTGTGTTGGCACCTATCGCAAGACTTACAAAAATTATATGCATCTCGAAAAATTATAGGCCAATATAACCCACATTCTAACACCTTGTGAGCTGTTCTTTTAGGTCCAAAATGACCTCTGCAAGCTTCAGCATGACAAAAATTAAGGATAGAAGTTACCTCAGTTTCTGGAACACATCGTCGTATTATCTGATCTGAACAGTGTTTCCACAAGTATGGTAATCCCAAATGTAATATCGAGCGTCGCGTTTGAGCTTATTCCTTGCGGAACGTGTTAACTCAGTGGGTAACGATCCTGTGGCTAAGAAATTTACCATATCTGCATACCATGGAAGATGTGTCTCGGTCGAGAATAAGCTTTCATCAGGGAATTCCTCCTTGATAGGGATGTCGTCGAAAGGTACCCTTGTTCTGCTCAGGTGGTCAGCCACTAAGTTCTCACATCCCTTTTTGTCTCGAATTTCAATGTCAAACTCTTGGAGTAGTAGAATCCACCTGATAAGCCTTGGTTTAGCTTCCTTCTTTGAGATTAAATACCTGAGGGCTGCATGATCAGAAAAAATAATTACTTTAGATCCCAATAAATAAGGCCGAAATTTATCTAAAGCAAATACAACGGCTAAGAGTTCTTTTTCTGTCGTGGTGTAGTTGCTCTGTGCGGTATTTAGGGTTTTCGAGGTATAACAAATGACATGTGGTTCCTTGTTTATCCTTTGGCCCAACATGGCCCCTACACTGCGCTCGCTGGCGTCGTACATAACTTCAAATGGAAACTTCCAATCTGGCGGTTGCACTATAGGAGCTGAGACCAATTTTTGTTTGAGCGTGTTAAAAGCCTCCTTACACTTTGGGTCAAAGTCAAACTTCTTATCCTTCTGCAACAATTCACACAGTGGTTCAGCTATCTTCGAGAAGTTCTTTATAAAGCGCCTATAGAACCTTGCATGACCAAGGAAAGAACGAATTTCCTGCACAGTAAAGGGATAAGGCAGAGAGTTTATAATTTCAATTTTAACCTTATCGACCTCAATTCCCTTAGATGACACAACATGACCTAGAATTAAATCTTTGTCTACCATAAAATGACATTTTTCATAGTTCAAGACGAGATTAAATTCTATGCATCTACTCAAAATTATCATTAAGTTTTTAAGGTATTCATCAAAACAATTTCCATAAACAGTAAAATCATCCATAAAAACTTCGATAATTTTTTCCACATATTCAGAAAATATACTCATCACGCATCTCTAGAAGGTAGCTGGCGCATTACAAAGACCAAATGGCATCCTTCTATATGTGAATGTTCCAAACGGGCACGTGAAAGTGGTCTTTTCTTGGTTTTCTAGTGCCACTGGGATTTGAAAGAAACCTGAATAGCCATCAAGACAACAAAAGTAAGATTTTTCAGCTAACCTTTCAAGCATTTGATCAATAAAACGAAGAGGGAAATGATCTTTTCTAGTGTATGAGTTCAATTTCCTGTAATCAATACAGACGCGCCACCCATTTTGTATTCGGGTGGGTACCAAGTCGCATTCAGCTGTCAGAAATGGGGTAAATTACGTCAGCATCCAGAAGCTTGATTATTTCCTTTTTTACCACCTCCATTATATTCGAATTTAGCTGTATTTGTGCCTCTCGCCTTGGTTTTGTGTTTTCCTCTAAGTAGATTCTGTGTGTGTATGTCAAAGGGCTTATCCCTTTTAAGTCTGCAATGGTCCATCCAATCGCCTCCTTATGACTTTGCAACACATGAACCAAACTTTCTTCTTCCTGCATAGAGAGGTTATTAGCAACTATGACCGGTAGGGTATTATCCTTACCCAAAAATGCATATTTCAGATGCTCAGGAAGCGGTTTCAACTCCAACTCTGGTGCCTGCACAATAGAGGGTAAATGTTTAGTATTTGGAGACAATAATTCATTAACAAATTCAAATTTACTAAGTTCAGAATTATCTCCATGAATTGACTCAAAATTCTCCTCCACTAGAGAGTCAATTATGTCGATACGATTTACACTAAAAATTTCGCTTGGATGACTAATGGCGTCGTAGACATTAAACTTCACGATTTCCCCATCAAACTCCATCGTGAGAGTTCCACTTCAAACATCAATTTTAGTATTAGCCGTACTAAGGAGAGGTCTTCCTAATAAGAGATCTGAGGATCCATAAGTGCTATCCTCCTCCATTTTAATCACATAAAAATCTGCAGGAAAAATAAGCTCGTTAACTTTTACCAACACGTCCTTAAGGACTCCTTCTGGGTGCACAACGGACCTATCTGCCAATTGAATGATAACACCTATTTTTTTCAAAAAACCTGCGTTAAGTGATTCATATATAGAATATGGCATTACATTTATGGAGGCTCCTAGATTACACATAGCCTTTTTAATTCCCAAATGGCCAATTTTGCATGGTATTGCAAACATACCCCTATTCTTACACTTTGCCGGCATTTTCCACTATAATACTGTAGATACATTTTCACCAACATTTACCCTTTCATTACCTGTTAACTTTCATTTGTTGGTGCAAAATTCTTTAAGAAATTTAGCATACCTTGGAATTTGACTGATGGCGTCTAATAGGGGTATGTTGATCTCAACATTCCTAAATATTTCGAGGATCTCCTTGTCCTCTTTACCTGTTCGACTCTAATTGAGTCGTTCTGGGAATGGAGGTGGAATCTTAGGCACTGCAGGTTTCGGTCGGACCTATTCGTCTTTCTTTGATTTTTCATGGGCGTTTTCTTGGCCAAGATTCCTGTCGGGAATCTGTTCCAGTACCTTTCTGCTTCGTAACGTTACTGCATTCATATTTTGCCTCGGGTTTGGTTTTGTTTGTGACAGCAGTTTCCCTTGAAAATTCAATCTTTCAATTAAGGTGGTCAACTCCCTTATGGAATCCTTCGTCTCTCTTTGGAAATTAAGAGTTTGCTGTTGAAATTCAAGGACATTAGCTGCTAATTTATTGACCAAAGTTTTAAGAGAATTACCTAAACCTTGCTGCTGTTGTGGAAATCGATTTTGGTACGGCTAGTTATTTCGTGGATTGGCCCCATAACTCAAGTTGGGGTGATCTCTCCACCCTGGATTGTATGTTTTAGCGTAGGGATCATATTGCCTTTGTGGAGGCCCAGGAAAGTTTCCCACAGCATCCAAATGGGCCATAGTGTCATCATACAAGGTAGGGCAAGCATTTGTGGTATGTTCAGGCGTAGCACATATCCCGCACACTCGAGCTGGCTTTGTTTTTTTTGCAACAAGAAAACTCACAATATTAGTAAGTCTATCAAGTTTATCTTCTATGGAAGAATTACTTAGCTGGTGAACCCTTCTGGGAGGTTCATGATTGACTCGAAATTGCTGAGAGTTTGCAGCCATTGTGGAGATCAATTTCCTCGCTTGTTGGGGAGTCATGTTGACCAACGCTCCTCCGCTAGCAGTATCCACCATATTCATCTCCATAGGCTTCAAGCCTTCATAAAAATATTAGAGGAGAGATTGCTCTGTTATACCGTGTTGTGGGCAGCTTGCACACAACTTCTTAAACCGCTCCCAATAGTCATAAAGAGACTCAGCTTCGTTTTGCCTTATTCCAACTATCTCCCTCCTTAGCTTAGCTGCTTAAGATGCTGGAAAAAACCTGTTGAGAAATAAACGAGATAAATCAGCCCAAATAGTAATAGATCCAGGGGGTAAATAAAATAACCATTCCTTTGCTGAATCTGCAAGAGAAAAAGGAAAAGCACGCAATTTAATTTGACCCTCAGTTACCCCCTTATGTTTCATACTAAGACAAACCATGTGAAATTCCTTTAAGTGCTTATGAGGGTTTTCATTTTGCAACCCTCTAAAAGTTGGAAGTAATTGAATCAACCCAGACTTTAATTCAAAATTAGTGTCCATATTAGGATACGCTATGCGTAGTGGCGGTTGTTCTATCGGGGCTTCGGCCAGTTGCCGAATTGTTTGATCCATCTGTTGCTGTGCCTGATTAGGGTTTTTGTTAACCCTGGCGTCAAGAACCTCTTCAGGGGAATCAGATTCTTCCTCTTTGCTTTCAAATGTTCGAGTAGGGTTTTCGTTAACCCTAGACTCTACTTCGTCGTCGATTCTAATTTTTGGTGGTGGATTGCTTTGAGTTCCAACCACCGCTAACTGCTTCTTCCTTAGCTTTGTTTCTTTTCGATTGGCTTTTGTAGTCTTTTCGATTTTTGAGTCGAACGCAAGAGTACCTGGAGCATATCTGGTCATAGAAAACAAAAATAAAAAACAAGATTAGTATGTTGCCGATCCCCGGCAACGGTGCCAAAATTTGATGCGGTCGTTGAAAACACCAAATTAACCTATTCCCTGTAAAATAATAAAATTAATAGTAAAGGGGAAGTAGGGTCGAAATCCTCAGGGACCGGACTATACGAATATTTGTTTTTTCTATATCCTGGCCGAAATCGTGCCCAAGAAACCTACATTCCTGGAAAAAATAAAAATAACAGAATTAAAAGTTTTAATCTGGAAATAAAAATAAAACGAAAATAGAATTAAGAAGTCGAATTGAAATTGTGAAAATAAAAAATAAAAAATAGAGTTGAGATAAAGAAATTCTTATGGGAAAGTTCCAGCCTCCAGTTGTCTCATTCCGCCTTGGGTTCAATCCTTGGCTTTTGGATTACCCGATTCGAACCAAGTAAGCCAGTTATAGTGGAAGAGGACGCCTACGACCACCAGCTCCAAGAATTTATACTTATGATTTTAGGGAACCTGACTCTAGCCAGCATCCTAGGCTAGATCAGCGTCTCTCAATGGCGAATTCCACGCCACCTTGTCTCTTTGGCTCGCCAACCTCTGACGCAGTAAGTTGATGAACTGACGGTGCAATCCCTCTAAAACACACAAAGCGGCCGCCTTTGCATATGTTGAAAAGCTTACTAGTTAAGGGCCATGGACGGAAGCGTCAGCCCGTAATTCGGAGAAACGATGAATACTTGGTAGAAAAGGGGCTAAGTATGGGTTCTAAGCCTCAAGAACCCTTTTGGAAAATGTTGACAACTTTCGGCTAGAAGGGTTTTAGTGGCTCATGATAAAAGTGGGAAGAAAATAAATAAAAATGGAAAAAGAATTTTATTAAAAGAAAATATGGAAATAACAAAAGACTTTGGGGGAGAGTGTTTACAGAAAAAGATGGATACAATTAGAATCACTTCACCCCCTATTTATAGTGCTAGGAAGAAAGTCTAATTTAACTTAAATTCCTAAAAGATAAATAGATTTATATAAAAATAATTAAAATAAAATCCTAATATAATTCTAATAATTATACTAACATTAATTATCCTAATATAAATAAAATAAAATAGAGTCTTCCAAAATAAAATCTCTTCTATTTGCTTTTAAATCCTTGTGCCTTCCATGTTCACACTTTTGGCACAATCTTTTTCCTGTGTCGCATATCAACCCATTTTGTCTCCAAATTCGCACTTTTGTCCCCTTAATTTTACTTCCGCCTCCAATTTAGTCCCTATGAGATAAAAGATTATAAATAGCACAAATTAGCAGGAACATACTCAGAATAATCACATCATTAATATAATAAAATACGTTATTCTAGAGTATTATCAACAAGCCAAAAAGGGCCAAATTGAAAGACAATCATTAAATTATGGCCAAATCAGAAAGATGGAGAAAACCTAGGGGTTATCAAATTTTGTTGACTTGCTAAAAGGCTAAAAATGAAAAGATTTTATTTTATTTTATTATTAAATTAGTTAGGCTATTTTTAGTAAATCCCATGCATATAAATAGGGGTATCTTGTTCTTTAAAAGGGGGAAAAAAGGGAGACTTGGGTATTCTTACTTCAATTTAGAATTGGATTATTCTCTTTTCCTATTTCCATTGAAATTGAATTATTTTCTTTCCTCTTTCTACTACGTGAGAATTTTGTCCATTTTATTTCAATTTCTTTGTTTGGTCTAAATTCGTCCAATTGCTTTTATCCCTTCCCTTTTTTTATTGTTTTGCAATTAAGTTGTCATTTTTTTTGGGGTCCTAAAATTTGTTTTTACCGCATTTTGGTCTCCTTGAAGCTCTGCATTTTGGAGGGTGGGGATTATTTTCCTTTTGACCCCTCCTTGTTATTTGCACGTTCAAATTAGTCCATTTTCTTTTATTTATTTTTGATTTGCCTCAAAATTTTACTTTAAGGTTCAATTTAATCTTTTTTTTCACTATTTTATTATCAAATTAACTGATTTAATATATTATCGCTATTATTATTATTATTATTATTATGTTTTTATTTATATTTATTTTGTTATTCTAATACTATTATTATTTATCTATTTGCATTCCTACTGTTATTATATTTCTATTTATTATATTTCTATTTATATATTATTTATTTTAAAAACATTTTATTTACTTTAATTTTTCCCCTATATATTATTTATAATAAACAATTTTAAATTGCGAGGGATATTATTTTGAATTATTTAATATCTTATGTGTTTTTAATTGATTTACACATTGATTTTTTTTAAACTTGTTTTCGTGTTATCCGTGTTAAGTTGTTTTATAAATTGTTTTAAATCTTTACTGTATATCATTAATTTTTCTTTTTTTTGTTTGTTGCGTTATCTATTTATATACCATTTATGTTTTTAGATGATTGGAATATAACTTGTTTTAGGCTCCTTCATACTTAATTTTTTTCCCCATTTGAAAACTCATTCATATATCATTACGTTATACACTACTTATTTCCTCATCATAACATTTTGAGTTGGTTTTAAACGTTTATGTGAAAGCTTCTCAAAAACAAGGCAATGTTTCGTGTTTGGAAGTTCGAAAAATTGTGCCCTAACGTGCTGGGCTGCGGTTTTATTGTTCGTCCAAATATCTAAATATCCTTTTAGTTCCACGTTTTGGGAGATTAAGGACGATTTTGGTTTCGTGGATTAAAATGTTGCATCCTAACGTACTGGGTGTGACGTTTTATCCTGTAGGAACAAATGAGTCTTAATATTCCAAAACGAGTCGTTCAAACATTTTTTTTAAAGGAATTGTATTTTAAAATCCCTTCAAATTTTTGACAATCGGACTTTTAATTAATTAATAAGGTACCAATTTTGGGCGTTACGAGGATGCTAATCCTTCCTCGTACGTAACTGACTCCCGAACCCATTTTCTTAAAATACGTAGACCAAAATGTTTTATAAGGTGGCCCAATTACACCTCAAAAAAGGATTGGTGGCTACTCCATATTTTTAAAGTCGATCCACGTTTTTCAAACAGAAAAATGGTTTCGACAGCTTGGCGACTCCACTGGGGACAATAAGAGAGTCAAGCCGTAAAATTGATTAATTTATGTCCTTTTGTCGAAAATGAAATTTTGATTTGAAAATTATGATTCTTTTGCTGCGTTTGTTCCGGTCATATGTTTGTCGTGGTTAGAGTCTTGTAGGATATTCCTGCATCATATTGCATGACCGTTGTGGTCACACCTTCTAAGTGGGAGTGAGAAGCTATTTCCTTCATGAGGTTTTCACCTCTGTGTAGGATAATGGATCGCTTTCGGGATACATCTGTACCTATGTCTTCGTGAGATTTTCATCTCCGCATGGCCATAGGGAAATGTATTCCCCTGAACTGAACTTGATCCATATGAGCCTATAATGGGTGAGGATTGAGGAATCTGCTGGTTCAGGTACCCTTCCTTTAGAACTAAGAGCCCGCCATAAGTAGAACTACGCTAAACCTTAGTGGTCACCCAAATAGGTGTTCTAGGTTCTTTATTTTTCCTATACTAACGTGTTTCATTTTGTTTATGATTGCATCGCATCGCATTGCATTGCATTATTTTAGAAAGGAGGTGTTGATTCATATTCGATTGCTAAATAGAATAGCTTGTCATGAGGGAATAGATTTCTTGATAAAGTGGATTATAATACTGTCGTCCGAATATAGTCCAAGTAAGCACAACAGAAGAAGGCTGATAGTCCGTGAAAGAATGTAAAATTGTGCCCGAGGTTTCAAACTGACAAAGACTGTGGGAGAGCTGTCATGTCTTGACCTTTTTTAAATAAGCTAACGAGCATTGCGAGGATAGGTGAGTGATGAGTCGCGGCCCTGATCAAGCAAAAGGAGATAGAAGGGGCGTCCTTTGGAAAGTTCACGAGATTTGACCTTACATCTGGATATAAAGAAAGAGATTGATGCTTTCGCCTGGAATATGAGGGCAAGGCCATATATCTATTCATTTTATGTAACGTCCCCACGCCCGAAACCGTCACCGGAGTCGAGCTTGAGGTGTTACTAAACACAATTTACCATTTTAAACAACTTTACAAAATCTATTTTCATTTTCGGAATAAATTGTTTTCTGCGTCATGGTCGCTCAAAAAATCATATCTCGAGTTACAAAACTCGAAATCAAGATCCGTAAATTTTCCCTGAATCTAGACTCATATATCTATTCACTAATTTTTTTCCAGAATTTTTTACTGAGCGGATTAGTACAGTTTATTAGTTAAAATTTCCCCTATTTCAGAACTCAACTGCACTGACCTCTACTCACTTTTCTCCCTGTAAAAATTTCATATAACTATACCGTTTATTTCTATTAAAACTAGATTCAATAAGGAATCTAGGCATATAAAGTAATCCTCCTAATTATTTTTGTACAATTTATGGTGAATTTTCAAAGTTGGAACAGGGGATCCAGAAATTGCTCTGGCCCTGTTTCACTAAAACTCAAATATCTCATAACGTATAACTCCTTTACCTATTTTTATTCTTCCATATGAAAGTAGACATGATAATATTCAATTTCATAACTAATCCATCATCAAATTCGATTTATATGATTTTTAGTGAATTTTCAAACTCACGTCAGTTTTGCTGCAATGTTCTGTTTTATGGCTAATTTCATTTTCATAAAAGCTTTTATATACTAGATAACCTATTATTCTTTCATGACATCAAACATAATCTATATTAGCCATTTCAATGACTCAACATTATTAAGCATTTCCTCAACCAAACCACCACCATATCACAAGATTATTTACACAAAATAGGTATATTACTATACATGCCATACTAAATCTTACAAGCCATTTACCAAAAAGTCCTTTGGATAGTGTGAACGAGTCTTCGACCTATCCCGATTCTCGAGCCGGCTTGTCCAAAACTACAATGAATGAAAAGGAGGGAGTAAGCATAAATGCTTAGTAAGTTTACATGCAAATAACAAGTAACATAACAAAGTCATTATGCCAAACAACATTAACATAGCATCACCAAAATATATGTCGCAATTCTAGTCATCATACTTCATCTTACCACATTTTTGTTGTTGTCTCGGTTTTCAACCCAAGGGTTAAGTACATACCTGTCCAATACGGCCATTTCTCAACATTACCAAATTGTCACTTACGTCTTGAGTGCCTTTCCATTTCACTTGAATTTTACCCGTTGAACACATTGGAATACAACTCGGATACACGGATCATTTGCACATAAGTGCTGAATATGTAATCAATCAATCATGTAACCCGCCCATAAACGAACTCGGACTCAACTCAACGAGCTCGGGCGTTCGCATCCATAAGTGAACTCGGACTCAACTCAACGAGCTCGGATGCCTAGTTACATCTCACGAACTCGGACTCAACTCAACGAGTTCGGACATTCGCACCCATAAGTGAACTCGGACTCAACTCAACGAGTTCGGATGCCCAACCATCCTAGTGACATGTCACTTGTATCCTAATCTATTCCTAAGGTTCAAACGGGATTTTCCTCGATCACTTATCCTTGCCGTCTTCCACATAATACCGGAACCAATACTCGGTAGCAATTTATATTTAACAAGTAGCACATATAATTTGCATATTATTTGATAATAACCACAAAGCATATATTTCATGATAAAAATCAGCATATCATATAAATAACATCAATTAACTTAAAAATAACGATTATGTTACATTATTTACACATGAACTTACCTTAGTACCAAAATACAAAGATTTTTGCAATTTAGTCCGTAATCTTTTCTTTTCCTCGATCAAGGTTGATTCCACGTCTTTCTTGATCTAAAATAACACATTTAGCTTATTTAATACTCACATTATCAAAATAGTCCTAAATTCAAATTTTGGAAAAATTACAATTTTGCCCCTAAACTTTTGCATATTTACACTTTTTCCCCAAAGCTCGGGAATTAAATTTTATCACAAATTCTTATGTTTTAGGACATGCTGATCATTTATTTACCATTAGCAAGCTCAAATTCATACTAAAACACTTACTTATGAATAATATGTACTTTTACCGATTAAGCCGTTTTACTCGTTTTTACTTAAAACCGAGTAGCACAAGTTTTCTAACATAATTTAAAACCTCATATTCTATCATAAAACATCAAAATACACAAATTTCACCTATGGGTATTTTTCCAAATATGAACCCTAACTTAAATTATTGCTAACATAAGCTTTATCGAGCTACCGGGATTTCAAAAACGTAAAAATCATTAAAAACGGGGCTTAAAATCACTTACTATGAAGCTTGGAAGCTTGAAACAAACCCTAGCTATGGAGAACCCTTGAAATTTCGTGGTAATGAAGAAGATGACCAATTTTGTGTTATTTTTCCCTTTTTATTTCATTAAATGTCCAAATGACCAAAATGCCCCTCCATACTAAACTTTCAAAAATTCCTTCCATGTCCTAGTTTTGTCCATGAACATAAAATTGGTCTAATTACCATTTAAAACCTCCTAATTAATATTTCAAAGCAATTTCATACTAAAAACTTCTAGAATGCAAGTTTTGCAACTTATTCGATTTAATCCCTAACTCCAAATTAAGCAATTTACGCTTAGAATTTATTCACGAAATTTTCACACCATCATAAAATCATATCATAAACATCAAAATAATTATAATATAATTATTTCTACCTCGGATTTGTGGTCACGAAACCACTATTCCGGTTAGGCCCTAATTCGGGATATTACAACTCTCCCCTCCTTTTAAGGATTTTCGTCCTCGAAAATCTTACCGGTAAACAGATGTGGGTATTGCTTTCTCATAGTTTCCTCGGGTTCCCATGTAGCCTCTTCTATCCCATGCTTTTGCCACAACACTTTCACAAGAGCAATACTTTTGTTTCTTAGTTGTTTGACCTCTCGAGCTAAAACTTTTATCGGTTCTTCTTCATAGGTCATATCTGGTCGTAATTCAATTTCTGTCGGTGAAACTACATGCGAAGGATTCGAGCGATACCGACGTAACATAGATACATGGAACACGTCATGAATCTTCTCTAACTCAGATGGTAATGCTAATCGATAAGCTACTGGTCCAACTCTTTCAGTTATTTCATACGGCCCGATAAAACGCGGACTTAACTTACCCTTCCGTCCAAATCTAAGGACTTTCTTCCACGGAGACACCTTTAAAAATACCTTATCACCAACTTGAAACTCGATTTCTTTTCGTTTCAAATCTGCATAAGATTTCTATCTATCCGAAGCGGCTTTCAAACAATCTCGAATTACCTTCACTTTTTCTTCAGTTTCTTTAATTAGATCGACCCCATAAATCTGATTTTCCTTGAGTTCGGTCCAATACAAAGGCGTCCGACACTTACGACCATACAATGCTTCATAAGGTGCCATTTTCAAACTTGTCTGGTTACTGTTATTATAAGCAAATTCCACCAACGGTAAATATCTTTCCCAGCTTCCTTGAAACTCTAATACACAACATCGAAGCATGTCTTCAAGAATCTGAATTACTCTTTCTGATTGCCCATCCGTCTGTGGATGAAAAGTAGTACTGAAATTTAACCTTGTACCTAACGCTTCTTGCAACTTTTGCCAGAACCGCGAAGTAAATCTCGAATCTCTGTCTAAAATGATTGACAATGGTATTCCATGTAGTCTAACAATTTCTCTAACATACAATTCAGCTAACTTGTTAAGAGAATAATCCATACGTACTGGAATGAAATGAGCCGATTTAGTCAATCTGTCAACTATTACCCAAATGGCATCTTTCTTTCCTGGAGTTAACGGCAACCCTGAAACAAAATCCATAGTAATCCGATCCCATTTCCATTCAGGAACCATAATAGGCTGAAGTAATCCTGAAGGCACTTGGTGTTCTGCTTTCACCTGTTGACAAATTAAGCATTTGGACACAAATTCTGATATATCCCTTTTCATTCCTTTCCACCAGTATATTTTCTTCAAATCATTATACATTTTCGTACTGCCTGGATGAATCGACAAATAACCACCATGTGCTTCCTGCAAAATCTTTTGAATTAACTCCTCATTTTTCGGTACACAAATCCGATCTTTAAACATCAAGCAACCATCAGGACCGATTCTGAAATCTGACTCTGTATCCACCTCACATTGCTTTCTTTTGGCTTGCAAGTCTTCATCGCTTTTCTGAACTTCACAAATCTCTTGTAAAAACATCGGTCTTACTTTTAGTTCGGCCAGAATGGAACCATCATCTGACATTTCCAACTGAGTGTTCATAACTCTCAAAGCAGCCAACAGTTTTCTACTCAAAGCATCAGCAACTACATTTGCTTTTCCTGGATGGTAGTCAATCACAAGCTCGTAATCTTTTAATAACTCCAACCATCTTCGTTGTCTCAAATTCAAGTCCTTTTGTGACATCAAATATTTAAGACTTTTATGGTCGGTGTATACCCGACATTTCTCACCATACAGATAATGTCGCCAAATCTTCAAAGCAAACACCACCGCAGCCAACTCCAAATCATGGGTCGGATAATTCCTCTCGTGAGGTTTTAACTGCCTTGAAGCATAAGCCATGACCTTTCCTTCTTGCATCAGTACACATCCCTAACCATTTAGAGAAGCATCACTATATACCACAAATTCTTTACCTGACTCGGGCTGTACTAACACTGGTGCCTCTGTCAATAACTTTTTCAATTCTTCGAAACTTTGTTGACATTCTTCCGTCCACTCAAATTTAACATCCTTGCAAAGTAATCTAGTCATAGGAGCAGCAATTATAGAAAATCCGTTCACAAACCGTCGATAATATCCAGCTAGCCCCAAGAAACTTCTAACCTCGGTTACATTCTTCGGTGGCTTCCAATCCATAATAGCTGAAATTTTACTGGGATCAACCCGTATACCATCACCCGAAACAATATGACCCAAAAATCCAACTTCCCGAAGCCAAAATTCACTTTTACTAAACTTGGCATATAACTGCTTGTCTCGTAAAGTTTGTAAAACTATCCTCAAGTGCTCAGCATGTTCTGTCTCATCTTTCGAATAAATCAAGATATCATCTATAAATACCACAACAAATTTATCCAAGTATGGCCGAAATATTCGATTCATCAAGTCCATAAACACAGCAGGAGCATTTGTTAATCCGAACGGCATAACTAAAAATTCATAATGACCATACCTTGTTCTAAAAGCAGTTTTAGGCACATCTGACTCTTTTAACCACAACTGATAGTATCCAGATCTCAAATCAATCTTTGAAAACCATGTTGCTCCTTTCAACTGATCAAACAAATCATCAATTCTTGGCAATGGATACTTGTTCTTAATTGTCACTTTGTTTAATTGCCGATAGTCTACACACAATCTCATCGAACCATCCTTCTTTTTCACAAACAACACCGGAGCACCCCAAGGTGAAAAACTCGGTCTCACAAAGCCTTTGTCTGTCAACTCTTGCAACTGTGACTTTAATTCTTTCAACTCTGTTGGTGCCATTCTATACGGAGCAATCGAGATTGGAGCTGTTCCCGGCATCAACTCTATACCAAATTCTACTTCCCTGACTGGAGGCAAACCCGGTAATTCTTTAGGAAATACATCCGGAAATTCACATACAATCGGCACTGATTCCACTTTCTTTTCTATTTCTTTTGTATTTAATACATATGCCAGATAAGCTTCATAACCCTTTCTCAAATATCTCTGAGCTGACATTGAAGAGATTACACTAGACAATGCCTCTGATTTATCTGATTCAACCCGCAGAATTTCACCATTTTCACACTTTAGTTCAATAACTTTCTGTTTACAATTTACTATGGCATCATGCAATGTCAACCAGTCCATACCCAAAATAACATCAAACTCATCAAACGGCAACAACATCAAGTCGGCCGGAAAGTAATAACCCCGAATCATTAAAGGACATTTCTTGCATACTTTATCAACTATAACACATTTGCCTAACGGGTTTGACACTTTAATCATAAATTCTGTATTCTCAACAGGTATATTCATGCTAAACACCAATTTCATGCACACATATGAATGAGTAGAACCAGGATCAATTAGAGCAGTAACATTAACATCATAGAGAGAAAATATACCGGTGATCACATCGGGTGAGGAAGCATCTTCACGAGCTTTAATAGCATAAGTTCTAGCCGGAGCCCTTCCTTCAGATCTAACTGCTGCATCTCTGGCTACATTCTTGCTACTTGCTTCACTCCCAGCTTTTCTTGGATACCTTCCTCGCGAATCTGCACCACTAGCTTTTGTACTCTGAAATTTTTCTTTTTCAATTCTCTCGGGGCAGTCTCTAATAAAATGATCCGGAGAACCACATCGGAAACATTCGTTTGCTCTGCACGGACCAAAATGATTTCTACCACACCGCTGACACTCGGGTTTAACAAATCTCGTGTTCCCTACACTGGCTGCCGAAGTAGTTTGGGACTTTGGACCCACATTTTGCTTCTTAAAATTCCCATAGGATTGTCCAGCTGAAACTTGGGAACGAGGATTCATATTTCTTGATCTTCCGGATTGCTGTGAGGGTGCATTAGTCATTTGTCTTTTCTTCCAGTTTCGTGTCTCAGATTCTGCCTTTTTCTTCTCTTTAAGTAGTTCTTCAGCCTTGCAAGCTCGGTCGACAAGTACCACCATTTCCTTTAATTCAAGAATCCCAACAAATACTTTAATTTCTTCATTGAGCCCATCTTCAAATCGCCTACACATTTTGGCCTCGGTAGGAACATATTCTCTGGCATACTTACTCAGTCGAACAAACTCTCTTTCATATTCTGTAACGGTCATGTTACCTTGTTTCAACTCGAGAAATTCCTTGCGCTTCTGATCAATAAATCTTTCACTGATGTATTTCTTCCGAAACTCTTCTTGAAAGAATTCCCAAGTTACCCTCTCTTTCGGTACCACGGAAATCAGTGTCTTCCACCAATTATATGCTGAATCTCTCAACAAAGATATAGCACATTTTAAGCATTCCTCAGGTGTGCAGGACAATTCATCAAATACCCGGATGGAATTCTCAAGCCAGAACTCTGCTTTTTCCGCGTCATCATCTATATTAGCTCTAAATTCTTCGGCCCCGAGCTTACGGATTTTATCAACTGGAGTTCTTTGAAATTTTATCATACCCACATCTTGAGGCATTGGGGGTACAGGTTGAGGAATTGGGGGAGGTGGGGGAGGTCGTACATTCGGGTTCGTACGAACGAACTCAGTGTACCATGCACTCATCATTTGGAGAAAGGCTTCCCGATCCCTTTCTCCTCCCTGACCAACAGTAGGTGGTGGATTTTCAGTCGGCGCTGCCCCTTAAGCCGGAGCTGGCGCATTACTCTCTACTTCATCAGCCACGGCTGGATCGGGATCCATTTACTATAAAAAAAATCATTTAAAAGGTCAGAAGTCGTCACACTATCACAATATACACATATGGCATGTATTGCAAAATCCGTACATAAAACATGTTAGTCCGAGAACCGACTAAACCTGCTCTGATACCACCAAATGTAACGTCCCCACGCCCGAAACCGTCACCGGAGTCGAGCTTGAGGTGTTACTAAACACAATTTACCATTTTAAACAACTTTACAAAATCTATTTTCATTTTCGGAATAAATTGTTTTCTGCGTCATGGTCGCTCAAAAAATCATATCTCGAGTTACAAAACTCGAAATCAAGATCCGTAAATTTTCCCTGAATCTAGACTCATATATCTATTCACTAATTTTTTTATAGAATTTTTTACTGAGCGGATTAGTACAGTTTATTAGTTAAAGTTTCCCCTGTTTCAGAACTCGACTGCACTGACCTCTACTCACTTTTCTCCCTGTAAAAATTTCATATAACTATACCGTTTATTTCTATTAAAACTAGATTCAATAAGGAATCTAGGCATATAAAGTAATCCTCCTAATTATTTTTGTACAATTTATGGTGAATTTTCAAAGTTGGAACAAGGGATCCAGAAATTGCTCTGGCCCTGTTTCACTAAAACTCAAATATCTCATAACGTATAACTCCTTTACCTATTTTTATTCTTCCATATGAAAGTAGACATGATAATATTCAATTTCATAACTAATCCATCATCAAATTCGATTTATATGATTTTTAGTGAATTTTCAAACTCACGTCAGTTTTGCTGCAATGTTCTGTTTTATGGCTAATTTCATTTTCATAAAAGCTTTTATATACTAGATAACCTATTATTCTTTCATGACATCAAACATAATCTATATTAGCCATTTCAATGACTCAACATTATTAAGCATTTCCTCAACCAAACCACCACCATATCACAAGATTATTTACACAAAATAGGTATATTACTATACATGCCATACTAAATCTTACAAGCCATTTACCAAAAAGTCCTTTGGATAGTGTGAACGAGTCTTCGACCTATCCCGATTCTCGAGCCGGCTTGTCCAAAACTACAATGAATGAAAAGGAGGGAGTAAGCATAAATGCTTAGTAAGTTTACATGCAAATAACAAGTAACATAACAAAGTCATTATGCCAAACAACATTAACATAGCATCACCAAAATATATGTCGCAATTCTAGTCATCATACTTCATCTTACCACATTTTTGTTGTTGTCTCGGTTTTCAACCCAAGGGTTAAGTACATACCTGTCCAATACGGCCATTTCTCAACATTACCAAATTGTCACTTACGTCTTGAGTGCCTTTCCATTTCACTTGAATTTTACCCGTTGAACACATTGGAATACAACTCGGATACACGGATCATTTGCACATAAGTGCTGAATATGTAATCAATCAATCATGTAACCCGCCCATAAACGAACTCGGACTCAACTCAACGAGCTCGGGCGTTCGCATCCATAAGTGAACTCGGACTCAACTCAACGAGCTCGGATGCCTAGTTACATCTCACGAACTCGGACTCAACTCAACGAGTTCGGACATTCGCACCCATAAGTGAACTCGGACTCAACTCAACGAGTTCGGATGCCCAACCATCCTAGTGACATGTCACTTGTATCCTAATCTATTCCTAAGGTTCAAACGGGATTTTCCTCGATCACTTATCCTTGCCGTCTTCCACATAATACCGGAACCAATACTCGGTAGCAATTTATATTTAACAAGTAGCACATATAATTTGCATATTATTTGATAATAACCACAAAGCATATATTTCATGATAAAAATCAGCATATCATATAAATAACATCAATTAACTTAAAAATAACGATTATGTTACATTATTTACACATGAACTTACCTTAGTACCAAAATACAAAGATTTTTGCAATTTAGTCCGTAATCTTTTCTTTTCCTCGATCAAGGTTGATTCCACGTCTTTCTTGATCTAAAATAACACATTTAGCTTATTTAATACTCACATTATCAAAATAGTCCTAAATTCAAATTTTGGAAAAATTACAATTTTGCCCCTAAACTTTTGCATATTTACACTTTTTCCCCAAAGCTCGGGAATTAAATTTTATCACAAATTCTTATGTTTTAGGACATGCTGATCATTTATTTACCATTAGCAAGCTCAAATTCATACTAAAACACTTACTTATGAATAATATGTACTTTTACCGATTAAGCCGTTTTACTCGTTTTTACTTAAAACCGAGTAGCACAAGTTTTCTAACATAATTTAAAACCTCATATTCTATCATAAAACATCAAAATACACAAATTTCACCTATGGGTATTTTTCCAAATATGAACCCTAACTTAAATTATTGCTAACATAAGCTTTATCGAGCTACCGGGATTTCAAAAACGTAAAAATCATTAAAAACGGGGCTTAGAATCACTTACTATGAAGCTTGGAAGCTTGAAACAAACCCTAGCTATGGAGAACCCTTGAAATTTCGTGGTAATGAAGAAGATGACCAATTTTGTGTTATTTTTCCCTTTTTATTTCATTAAATGTCCAAATGACCAAAATGCCCCTCCATACTAAACTTTCAAAAATTCCTTCCATGTCCTAGTTTTGTCCATGAACATAAAATTGGTCTAATTACCATTTAAAACCTCCTAATTAATATTTCAAAGCAATTTCATACTAAAAACTTCTAGAATGCAAGTTTTGCAACTTATTCGATTTAATCCCTAACTCCAAATTAAGCAATTTACGCTTAGAATTTCTTCACGAAATTTTCACACCATCATAAAATCATATCATAAACATCAAAATAATTATAATATAATTATTTCTACCTCGGATTTGTGGTCACAAAACCACTATTCCGGTTAGGCCCTAATTCGGGATATTACATTTTATGTAAAGAAGTTTGTTTTCTAGAAAAGTTATTCTAATGAAATTGAATTCAGAATCAACGCCTCTATTTCTTTTTGCATTCATCTCATGCATTTGCATTACATTGCATCATGTGCATTAAATTTCACAAAAGAACCCTATTAATTAGAGATTATATTATAGTTACCCTGGAACATCGCTACTACACTCGAAGAAAAACAAAAGCCATGGATCAAACGTTAGAAAAGTTAGAACAGATGCAGAAGGAAGTGTAAGACCAGTTGCAAATGAAGATGCAAGAATAGTTGGCTAAGATCCAACAGGATATGAGGGATCAGATGCTGGAATCCCAGAGAAGCATGATGAGCCAGTTAACACAGTTGTTAGCTGGAGGGTCTGATAAAGGAAAAAGCCCTATAGTCGATACCGGAAATGACAATGAGGACTCTGCTTATCCTCCAGACTTTGCCCTAGCAAATTCCCAAGTTCAACCACCAAGAGTGCCCGTTTATATCAAACCCCAGTATCAATATGGTACTTTGGCACCGGCAAACTTCCCAACAGGTTCGAGCTCCAACCCCGATGATAATTTGGCAAAACCAATGGTCTTTGACTTCAACGATGCAGTAGAAGAGGAAAAAGAAAGAGCTGAGCTCCCAAAACAGTTCGAAGATCCCAGAGCAAATGGTTGGAGGAGAATTTTAAAGCATTAGAAAGCGCTGATTACCAATGCGGAGTGGATGCTAAGGAGTTGAGTCTGGTCCTAGATCTGGTACTCCCTCCAAAGTTCAAGATGCCAGAGTTCGAAAGGTACAATGGGACTAGCTGTCCTGAGCCCATATCATAATGTACTATTGAAGAATGACGGGATATGTCAACAATGACCAATTGTTGATTCACTGTCTCCAGGATAGTTGAATGGGGCTGCGGCCAAATGGAAAAATCAGCTGAGTCGTACTCAAGTCAAATTATGGAAGGACTTAGCGCAGGCCTTTATGAAGCAGTATGGTCATGTAACGGATATAGCGCCTGACAGGATCATGTTACAGAACATGGAGAAGAAGTCGAGAGAAAGCTTTAGGCAGTATTCACAGAGGTAGAGGGAAATAGCCACACAAGTACAACCACCTCTTTTAGAGAGGGAAACAACAATGCTTTTCATCAACACTCTAAAAGCCCCGTTCATTAACCATATGTTGGGAAGCCCTACCATGAGCTTTCCATATATAATAATGTTCGGCGAGATGATAGAGAATGCGGTAAGATGCGGGAAGATAGATACAAGAGTAAGCACCCAAAGGTCAACCTTAAAGAAAAATGAAGTGAATAGTGTGAGCAAAGGGTATTCCAAATTGGTCACCATAGACCAGCCGAGGGCCGCGGCTACTAGCTTTCAAGGCCCTTCAAGGCAGGAATCCAGTTCGAGGCTGAACTCAGAAAAACTCCAGTTCACTCCCATCCCGATGACTTATAGGGAGTTATACCAAAATTTGTTTGATGCGCATGTGGTATCTCCATTCTACTCGAAACCTGTGCAACTCCTATACCCTAAGTGGTACAATGAAAATGCCTAATGCGAATACCACGAGGGAATCACGGGACCTCGATAGAAAATTGTATCTCTTTTAAGAAGTTAGTCAAACGGCTTGTTAAAATGGGCATTGTAAAGTTTGACAATCAGTTTGGTATAGAAAATCCGTTACCCAACCATGCTGATAAGGGGGTAAATGTGATAATCGAGAATGAGGGAAAGAGAATTTAACAGGCATTCACCTTTGCATACTTAGGAGTGTTTTGAACAATGGGTCGGTGGAAGAGATCCCTGTATTTTTTAGGGCTAATCTAGAGTAATATTCAAAACACACTTGTTGCTTCAAGCCTAGAGGCAATAAGAATCCTTTTGTGAAATAGACTTATGTCTAGCGTCTTTATTTCAATAAAATGCATTTTTGTTGCTTATTTCAAACAACTATTCTTTTATTTGTCATTTCATTCATGATTATACCACACAAGTAAATATTCTTGGATTCTTTTGTTTTTCAGATCTTACTTCTCCCCTATAACAGGTCTCCAGATATCAATGATATGAGAGACACTACTACTAACTTAGAATCTTCTTTTGAGCGAGATATGTGTTTAGTGGGACCTCTGAACTTTGAAGATGATTGAGACGGTAGCTTATCTCCTAATATGTTAATGACAGTGAACAGGATGAGAAACAAACCTCATGTTACAAAGAATCAGTGCAACCCATAATCTTCTTCTATGTGGGGCATGTATGTCGTCAGGCCAATTTTGCCAAAAGCCTTTGACAAGTAGTGATTCATCTTTTTGTGGTCGTTGATTACGTTGCCAAGTAGACAGAGGTTGCTTCATATGCCAATGACGCGAGGTCAACATCCAGCAGATTCTATGTCAGTATGGAGTACCAAAAAGGATCACATCTGACGATGTACTAAATTTAAATGGCAGCACGATATCAGAAGCATCCGGTCTGTTCAAGATTAAATGCCATATCACTCGAAAATGAACGGTGCAAAAAAAGGCAAAAAGGATCATGGGAGCCTCTATCAGAACCTCTACCGGGGCAACGCTTTCCTTGTTGATTTATGGAATGAATGCGGTTTTGTCCGTTGAAATCGAGCCTTTTTCTTCACGAGTTTTATCAGAGTTGAAGTCGAATAAATGCAATTCCGATTATCAAGTGAACCTGATTAAAGAAAGGAGGTCAGAAATTATCCGTCATGATCAAATATACCAAAATGGTACGAAGTGATGACGAAAAGATCATCCAAAAATTTCATCAGAGAAACTTAGTTTTAAAAAGGATCCTTCCCATACAAAAGGATCTCACAGAAAATTGATGACCTTATCCCTGGATAGCCATTGATGTTGATTAAGGTAGATGGTAAGAACCGACCTGGCCCTATGAATTTGGATTCAATCGAAGAATACTTCGCTTTTGGAAAAAGAAAAACAAAGAAAAACAAAGAAAAACAAAGACAATAAAGAGAAAAACAAAAAGAAAAAGAAATGAAAAGAAAAAGAGAGGCCAAGGCGAAAACCCGCAAAGGGTACCTTGAGACCAAAGGGGATTTGAGTAGAAAACCCAAAAAGGGCAGCTCAAATTTTGATCAAAAGTGGGGCATGCGGTAGTCTTTCTATGCCTGAGTAGATAATGAGGAAATATGCTACATCTTGGGGGCATTGACAAAGTACTTCGGATCCCCTAAACACATATTGAGCTCGAAATGGTCATTAGGAAGTTCGTACAGAGAAGCTCAGGCTGCGATATCTGGGGCACCTAACTTTCCATTTTTACCCATTTTGAATTTGCTATCTTTGATTACCTTATTTGTTTCAGGATATGTTCCTAATAAATTTCTTTCTTGAGACATTTGCTATATTTGTTTAACTTATTTGTCTCGAGCTATGCTCCCAATTAACTTACTTCCTGTCCATAGTTATGATATTTGTCGAGCATTTTGCATTGAAATAAAGATTAAAGGACTAATAATACTTTCACAAAAGAGATTCTGCTTATTACTCTAGAAGTTTCTAAATAATGCAGGAACCTGAAATAGGAATGTTGTTTAGAATTTACCAAGCCTAAAGGTTGGAATTGTCTGAGAGGCTACCTCTTAAGATTTTTTGTCAAAGATATCAAAGACAAATATTGCATTGATGATACAATCTTGACAAAAAACGAACAATGTCAACCCAAGCTTTAAAAGGGGATCATTCTTGAGAGAAAAATGATATTCTGCATTCATGCAAATATCAGGCATACATATCTGGTCATGACACCCAAGGGACGGTGTAATAGACCAAATTGATGGAAGAAGAGTCAAATCCAATACCCTTGAATTGCGGTGGGAATGGATTGAAGAAGAATCAGATTATATTCCCCTAAGTTGCAGTGGGAGGGTTTGAAGATGGTGTAAGCTTTATGTCCCAAGAGTACAATGGACTGGACCATGAACTTATAGTGGGGCAAACCAGTTGAACAAAATGAGAATATTTCTACGAGTTTTTTGTCAGAAAAATATCAACTAAACAAGAAGACCTACGTCAGTGAAGCGATAGCCTTAACAAACAACGAATAATGACAACCCAAAAAGGGATCATTTTCATGACATTCTGCATTTATACAAGTGTCATTCATAATACATTTAGTTAGGAGCATTTGATTCATATTGATCATGGCATCCTAATCATTTGGCATAAGCATAAACCCCAGGAAATCAATTCTACAGATGGGTTCCCCAGTGGACAACGTAGCAACATTGATTAAAACTACAAATTTTGGCAGATCTTATCTTCGCTGAGCAGGAGCGAAATAGATTTAAGCCACTCGCCTTAACCCCCTAAGCAGTAGGGTAACAGGCTAAAATTACAGATCTTATCTCCCTAAGCGGTAGTGGTGTGGATCGAAGACTCGCCTTAACCCCTTAGGCAGTAGGGTAATAGGCTAAAATTACAGATCTTATCTCCCTAAGTAGTAGTGGAGTGGATCGAAGCCACTCACCTTAACTCCCAAAGCAGTAGGGTAACAGGCTAAAAGTACAGATCTTATCTCCCTAAGCAGTAGTAGAGTGGATCGAAGACTCGCCTTAACCCCCTAGGCAGTAGGGTAATAGGCTAAAATTACAGATCTTATCTCCCTAAGTAGTAGCGGAGCGGATCGAAGACGGTGAGCCTTAACTCCCTAAGCAGTTGGCTAATAGGCTGAAAATTACAGATCTTGTCTCCCTGAGCAGTAGTGGAGCAGATCGAAGACAGTGAACCTTAACTCCCTAAGTAGTAGGGTAACAAGCTAAAAATTACAGATCTTACCTTCCTAAGCAGTAGTGGAACAGATCGAGGTCAATGAGCCTTAACACCCTAAGCAGTAGGGCAACAGGCTAAATATAACAGATCTTATCCCACTGAACAGGAGTGGAACAGATCAAATTTCGATGGATCTTATCTCCATGTATCGACAATGGAGTAGATTCAAACCACCAGCCTTATCCCACTGAGCAGGAGTGGAACAGGCTAAATATAACAGATCTTACCCCACTGAGCAGAAGCGGAACAAATCAAATTTTGGCGAATCTTATCTCCATGTATCGACAATGGAGCAGATTTCGACCACTAGCCTTATCTCCACTGATCAGGAGTGGAACAGGTTAAATATAGTAGATCTTATCTTCATTGAGCAGGAGCAGAGCAGATCAAATTTCAGCAAATCTTATTTTCGCTGAGCAGGATCGGCAATTGAGCAGATTCAAGCCACCAACCTTATCTCCCTGAAGTTGCAGTGGAGCAGGTTGAAGATACAAGTCTTATCTCCATGTATTGGCAATGGAGCAGACTGAAGATTGTAGATCGTGTCTCCTCGAAATAGCAGTGGGGCAGATCGAAGACGGTGAATCTTATCTCCATATATCGGTAATAGAGCAGATTTAAGCCACTAGCCTTATCTTCCTGAGATAGTAAGGGAGCAGGCTGAAATTACAAGTCTTATCTCTATGGAGTAGACTGAAGATTTTAGATCTTACCTCCCTAAGCAGTAGGGGAGTAGATCGAAGATGGTGGATCTTATCTTCTCGAGTGGAGCAGGTTGAAGATACAAGTATTATCTCCATGTATCGGTAATGGAGCAGACTGAAGATTGTAGATTTGTCTCCTTGAAATAGCAGTGGGGTAGATCGAAGACGGCGAATCTTATCTCTATGTATCGGCAATGGAGTAGATTTAAGCCACTAGCATTATCTTCTTGAGATAGCAAGGGAGTAGGCTGAAATTACAAGTCTTATCTCCATGGAGCAGGCTGAAGATTGTAGATCTTATCTCCCTAAGCAGTAGGGGAGTAGATCGAAGATGGTGGATCTTATCTTCTCGAGTGGGGCAGGTTGAGGATACAACAAATCAAAGCGACAATTCCTATGACCCTGAAGATGCAGTGGACTGGAATGAGCTTACTTGAAGAAGATAAACACCAAGAAGCCGAGACTTGGCAGGCCCAGACAAAATTGGCCATTTTAAAGTCTTTACTCTATTCTCGTTACACGAAAATGAGCAAAGAGGGGGCAGCTCTAATAGGCCAATTTTGGTCTGGGCCCTAAAAAATAATAAGCGAAGCCAAAGGATGCAGTCGGTCGAAAATAAGCCAAAAAGGGCCAAATTGAAAGACAATCATTAAATTGTGGCCAAATCAGAAAGATAGAGAAAACCAATGGGTTATCAAATTTTGTTGACTTGGTAAAAGGCTAAAAATAGAAAGATTTTATTTTATTTTATTTTATTTTATTTTATTATTAAATTAGTTAGGCTATTTTTAGTAAACCCCATGCATATAAATAGGGGTATCTTGTTCTTTGAAAGGGGGAAGAAAGGGAGACTTGGGTATTCTTACTTCAATTTGGAATTGGATTATTCTCTCTTTTCCTATTTCCATTGAAATTGAATTATTTTCTTTCTTCTTTCTACTACATGAGAATTTTGTTCATTTTATTTCAATTCCTTTGTTTGTTCTAAATTCGTCCAATTGCTTTTATCCCTTCCCTTTTTTCATTGTTTTGCAATTAAGTTGTCTTTTTTTTTTTGAGGTCCTAAAATTTGTTTTGACCGCATTTTGGTCTCCTTGAAGCTGTGCATTTTGGAGGGTGAGGATTATTTCCCTTTTGACCCCTCCTTGTTATTTGCACGTTCAAATTAGTCCATTTCCTTTTATTTATTTTTGATTTGCCCCAAAATTTTACTTTAAGGTTCAATTTAATCTTTTTTTTTCACTATTTCATTATCAAATTAACTGATTTAATATATTATTGCTATTATTATTATGTTTCTATTTATATTTATTTTGTTATTCTAATACTATTATTATTTATCTAATTTTTATTTATCTATTTGCATTCCTACTATTATTATATTTCTATTTATTATATTTCTATTTATATATTATTTATTTTAAAAGCATTTTATTTAATTTAATTTTTCCCCTATATATTATTTATAATAAACAATTTTAAATTGCGAGGGATATTATTTCGAATTATTTAATATCTTACGTGTTTTTAATTGATTTACACATTGATTTTTTTTAAACTTGTTTTCGTGTTATCCGTGTTAAGTTGTTTTATAAATTGTTTTAAATCTTTACTGTATATCATTAATTTTTCTTTTTTGTTTGTTTGTTGCGTTATCTATTTATATACCATTTATGTTTTTAGGATTGGAATATAATTTGTTTTAGGCTCCTTCATACTTAATTTTTTTCCCCATTTGAAAACTCATTCATATATCATTACGTCATACACTACTTATTTCCTCATTATAACATTTTGAGTTGGTTTTAAACGTTTATGTGAAAGCTTCTCAAAAACAAGGCAATGTTTCGTGTTTGGAAGTTCGAAAAATTGTGCCCTAACGTGGTGGGCTGCAGTTTTCTTGTTCGTCCAAATATCTAAATATCCTTTTAGTTCCATGTTTTGGGAGATTAAGGACAATTTTGGTTTCGTGGGTTAAAATGTTGCATCCTAACGTACTGGGTGTGACGTTTTATCCTGTAGGAACAAATGAGTCTTAATATTCCAAAACGAGTCGTTCAAGCATTTTTTTATAGGAATTGTATTTTAAAATCCCTTATAATTTTTGATAATCAGACTTTTAATTAATTATAAGGTACTAATTTTGGACGTTACGAGGGTGCTAATCCTTCCTCGTACGTAACCGACTCCCGGACCTATTTTCTTAAAATACGTAGACCAAAATGTTTTATAAGGTGGCCCAATTACACCTCAAAAAAGGATTGGTGGCGACTCCATATTTTTAAAGTCGATCCACGTTTTTCAAACAGAAAAATGGTTTCGACAATATAGTTTAAAGTTCAAATTTGAAGAATAAAACATAATATAATATTTATCATAGAAATAAATATTAATTAATTAATTTTTTTTAAAGGTCATATTCTTTAGCAGCGTTTGTGGGAAAAGCGCCGCTAAAGGTCTGTTCTGTAGCGGCGTTTGTGGTAAAAGCGTCGCTAAAAATCCTAACCTTTAGTGGCGTTTGTGGGTAAAGCGCCGCTAAAGATCATAATCGTTAGCGACATTTGTGTGTAAAGTGTTGCTAAAAATAAGTCCTTTGGCGGCGTTTATGGTAAAAGCGCCGTTGAAGATCATGACCTTTAGCGGCGTTTGTTGTAAAAGCACCGCTAAAGATCATGACCTTTAGCGGCGTTTGTGGTAAAAACGCCGTTAAAGATCATGACCTTTAACGGCGTTTGTGGCAAAAGCACCGCTAAAGGTCATGCTCTTTTAGCGGCATTTTTTCCTCACAAACGCCGTAAAATTTAGTAGCGTTATCTTTAGCGGCGTTTTTTGCGGCGCTTGTAAAAGTGCCACTAAAAGCTTAAAAAACGCCGCTAAAAGTTTGTTTTGCTGTAGTGTTTCTAATGAAATTTTGCAGGATGTGATGAAGGAGAAGACCGCCACTAGATTATGGAAGAGGTTGGAACAAATATGTATGTTGAGAACTCTAACCAGCAAGCTACATATGAAACATCGTCTTTATGCTCATCATTTGGGGGAAGGTACATATGTGCATAAACACTTAATAGTGTTTAAAGAAATTCTCTCAAACATGGAAGCCATGGAGGTTCAGTATGGTAAGGAAGATGTAGGGTTGGTTCTACTTTGTTCGTTGCCCCCGTCTTATTCAACCTTTAGAGACACAATTTTATATAGCCGCGAGTCTCTTACATTTGATGAGGTTTGTGATTCTTTGATCTCGTATGATAAGAGGAAGCATCTTGTGGCTAAAATCGACTCTCAGGGAGAGGGTCTCATTGTTTGTGGGAGACAAGATAGGAATGCTGATGATGATCATGGAAGGACACAAGAACAAAATTCTCGCGGTAAATCTGAGGGTAGATTGGAGTCTTCAAATAGAGGTAAAACTTGTAACTTCTGCAAGGAGAATGAGCACATTGAATCTAAGTGCTATGAACTACAAGATAAGATCAAAAGGGAGGCTGCGAATCAAAAGGGAAAATAACCAAAAAATTCTAGTGAAGCTAATGTTGTAGAAGACTACAGTGATGGTGAACTTCTAGTCGCTTCTATCAACAATTCCAAAGTGAGCGAGAAGTGGATCCTTGATTTATGCTGCACCTTTCATATGAGTCTCAATCGAGATTAGTTTACAACTTACGAAACAATGTCTAAAGGTGTTATTTTGATGGGAAATAATACTTCGTGTAAAATCGCAGGTGTTGGAACAATTAAAGTTAAGATGTTTGACGGAGTTGTCAGAACATTTAGTGACGTACGACATGATCTAGAATTGAAAAGAAATTTAATTTCATTGAGTACTCTTGATTCAAAAGGGTACAAATACACAGCTAAAAGTGGGGCTTTGAATATTTCCAAAGGTTCGCTCGTTGTGATGAAAGGACAAAGAAAGATTGCCAAGTTATATGTTTTATAGGGTTCTACTATTACAGGTGATGCAACTGTCGCATCCTCTTCCTTGTCAAATGATGATATTACTAAACTTTTGCATATACGCCTAGGGCATATGGGTGAGAATGGCATAACAAAATTGAGCAAAAGAAGACTTATTGATGGATAAGGAATTTGCAAACTGAAGTTCTGTGAGCACTGCAGTTTTGGGAAGCAAAACAGAGTTTGATTCATTAGAGGAATCCATAACTTGAAGGGAACATTGGAGTATATTTATTTTGATCTATGGGGGCCATCTAAAGTGCATTCAAGAGGTGGAGCTAATTATATGCTAACTTTTATTGATGATTTTTCTAAAAAAGTTTGGGCATTCTTCATGAAGTAGAAAAGCGATGTGTTTTCCGTATTTAAGTCTTGGAAAACTATGATTGAAAAACAGATAGGAAAACAAATAAAATACCTCCGCACAGACAATGGCTTAGAGTTCTATGCTGATGAGTTTAATAAACTGTGCAAGTCAAAAGGGATCATGAGACACTTGATAGTTTGTCATACTCCACAACAAAATAGTGTTAAAGAACAAATGAACAGAACGATCATGAAGAAGGTTCGATGTATGTTGTCATATGCCAACTTACCAAAGTCGTATTGGGCCGAAGTAGCCTTTACTGTATGTTTTTTGATCAATCGATCTTTATCAGTTGCCATTGAGAAAAAGACTCTATAAGAGGTATGGTCTGGTAATCCTACTGACTATTCTTATTTAAAGATATTTGGGTGTCCTGCGTATGCTCATGTTGATAATCGAAAATTGGAACTGAGATCCATTAAATGTGTTTTCTTGGTTATAAAGTTGATGTAAAAGGGTATAGGTTATGGTGACCTGAAAATAGAAAAGTTGTGATTAGCAGAGATGTTATTTTTGATGAAATTGCTATGCTACCTTTATCTCTTAAAGACTCTTCAAATAAAGAAAATTAAAAGTAGGTGGAGCATGAGATTAATCTAAAATCTACAATAGAGTCGACTCCTCAAGCTAGTACAAAAATTCAGAATAGAGTTGCTTTTTCACCACAATACTCAATCGCCAAAAAAAAAAAAGAACTAGAAGATAAATTAAACCTCCAAACAAGTATGCCAAGGCTAATCTAGTTGTTTATGCTTTAAATGTAGCTGAAGCTATAGATGCAAACCAAGAGCCATCTAATTATTCTGAGGCGATTAGCTGTGAAGACTCAGAAAACTGGATGTTTGCTATGCAATAAGAGATGGAATCACTCTACAAAAATAGAACATGGGATCTTGTGAAACTTCCTAACGGTAAAAGACTGTTCGTTGTAAATGAGTGTTTAAAAAGAAAGAATGGACTCTAGAAGTTAAAGAACCCATGTATAAAGCAAGGCTTGTTGCAAAGGATTACAGTCAAATTTTAAGAGTGGACTTCACATATGTGTTCTCCGCAGTTGTGAAGCATAGTTCGATTTGAGTTTTGCTTGGTATTATGGCCATGCATGATTTGGAGCTTGAGCAGCCAGATGTAAAAACTACATTTTTGCATAGAGAACTTGAGGAGGATATTTACATGCAATAACCAAAGGGTTTTACAGTTTAAAAAAAAAGAGACTACGTTTGCTTACTGAAAAGGTCCCTTTACAGTTTAAAACAGTCACCAAGGTAATGGTACAAGAGGTTTGATTCCTTTATGACTTCTCATGATTTCAAAAGAAGTAGCTTTGGTAATTGTGTTTACTTTAAGAAAAACAGTGATGGTTCTTTTGTGTATCTACTCCTTTATGTTGATGACATGTTGATAGCAGCGAAAGATAAATGAGAGATAAGAAAGGTTAAAGCCCAACTAAGTAAAGAATTTGAGATGAAAGATTTGAGACCAGCAAAAAAGATACTTGGTATTGAGATTCTCACAGATAGAAAAGTAAGTAAATTGTACCTAAGTCAGAAGGGGTACATTGAAAATGTTCTTTGCAAGTTCAATATGTAGAGTGCTAAGCCTGTTAGTACTCCTTTAGCAACCCATTTCAAACTTTCATTGGCTTTGTCTCCAAAATTAGATGATGAGATTGAGTACATGTCACATGTTCCATACTCTAGTGCAGTGGGATCTCTCATATATGCTACGGTTTGTTTACATCCAGATTTATCATATGCAATCAGTGCAATTAGCAGATACATGGCAAATCCCGATAAAGAACATTGGAAAGAAGTTCAGTGGATTTTAAGATACTTACGAGGTATTACTGATGTTTGGTTACATTTGGAAGAACTAGAGATAGAGTTATTAGGTATGTTGATACTGGTTTTACTGGAGATCTTGATAAAAGTAGATCTCTCACAGGTTATGTCTTTACAATTGGAGGTTGTGCAATCAGTTGGAAAGCCACTTTGCAAATTACAGTTGATTTGTCTACCACTGAAGCTGAGTACATGGCGATTACTAAGGCTTGTAAAGAAGCCATTTGGTTGAAAGAACTCTTTAGTGAACTCAATGAAGACTTTCAAATCAATACAGTATTTTGTGATAGTTAGAGTGTCATCTTCCTTACTAAAGATCAAATGTTTCATGAGAGAACAAAACACATTGATGTTCGGTATCATTTTGTTCATGATATTATTGCTTGTGGTGATATTGTTGTGAGCAAAACTAGTACTCATGACAATCCTACAGATATGATGACTAAGTTACTTCCAATAACCAAGTTTGAGCATTGCTTAGACTTGGTTGGTGTTCATTGTTGAAGTTAAACTCTTAAGGGGTTTTATGGAAGAGGTGGAGAACTTGTTCATTGAGAGTTCGCAATGAAGAACTTGTTCATTGAGAATTCGTGTCAAGGTGGAGATTATTAGAAATAAGTGACCTGAATAAGATAAAATAAAAGTAAAATTCATATAGAACTGCACTTCTTTTATTTTATTTTAGAATAAGATTTTTTGAACCTTATTAAACTCCATCTATTTGATATTGATTAGAATAAGGTGTTTCAATTTTACTACATTCCTATTAAAATATGATTTTACAGGCCTACAAATAGACATAGTCTACTCGTAATCATTCGAATTCAACATAGTAAATTTTTTTCTCCTCTACCTGTGATTTTTTCCCCAAAAGATTTCCACATAAAAATATATATGTTCTTTATTATTATTATTTTTTTGTGATATATACCAACATTCTATTTTTACATTGCTTTTTGAAACTATGTATTGTACTAAACCAAGGTCTTTCACTGCTTTTTTGGCTTGTAAAATTATATGGGACATTAGTTCCCGTTTGTGTTGTAATCTTTCTTTCCTCGTTAAATGAAATTAATGAAAGAATAAAGTATTTTATATAGATCGTCCTTCCATGTGCTGATTACAATATTTACTGACACACACCGTCTTCATCCAGCTTTTTTACTATAACGACACAAGGAATCAACAACAGCTCATCCAATATCATCTCCCATTTGAGAGAAATTAAAAAAGAAAAAGAAATTGTCCCCACCATAACAGTTGTCTAAAAATCTCTACCTCACTTGCGTGTTCATCTAAATATTCATACATACACATATATAGTATTAGAATATATACATGCATAGTATGACAATATCGAGGAAGGATTGCAATCTTAAATTGTCAGATGTCTTACACTAGAAACACATCGCTATTGTTCACAGTCGATGTTCTCTAGAAATTAATGGCAATATTTATAAGATCATATATTCTTTGGAATATTACTGTTTCAGATTCAATGAATGTTCATCAAATATTCTTCTGCAACATTAGAATAATAAAGGGTCTTGTTACAGATTTTTTTCAGCTGCAAACAAGAAAAATCATATGCTGATGCTTTGCTGCTGTCATAATTTATGTCAATAGCAATGGCTATGGCTATGGCTGTGGGTATGGCTATGGAATGGTAATGGTTTATTATATATATCAGGTGTTGATTATCGTTTGTCCAAATCTACAAGTTTGAAATCTTATGAATTGGCAATGGTAGCTTTCATGAGCATACTGCTTAACAACTTAACATTAAACTTATATGAAGATTTGAGACACATGGGGAAGAAGGATTTATGTCAGGTGTTCATTATTGTTTGTCCAAATTTGCAAGTTGAAATCAATAATTTGGCTTGTCAAATGATCGGGATATTTGAGCAATCAGCCAAAAAGGGACCTTTGCTTACAGGTTTTGGGTTAATTAGCAAAAAAAGCTTATTTAGTAAATTAGGTAGCTTTTTCGAAATTTAAGAAAATATGTGAATTTTGTAGAGGGAAACAGAAATCACATGGAAAAAGAACTTTCTACTAAAAACCTTTTTATTTTTTATTTTTTACACATCAGGTCAAATTTCCCTAAATTTTGAGAAAACCGGCTTAATTTACTAATTAACTTTTAAAAATAGCTTCTTCTTTTTTACTAATTAAGCCCAGAGGTTTATGATAATATCTTCCTTTTATTCCCAAATGGATTGCGTTTTAAGTTTTAACTAGGTGGATTCTTGATGCTAACAGCATCTTCCATTCAGATCAGCCAAAAATATATTGAAATGGAATCTTAATGTAAAAAAAATATATATATATATATGAGAGAAAAGATCAGTTTCAATCTTTCAATTCGTAGTTAAAAACCTGATGGTCTCTTCTAATTCTTCATATAGTTACAGAAATCTGGTTTGCTTAATAAGGCCATATTCCGCATAAATATAGATTATTTCTCAATTACTGTGGCTGGTATAAAAGCTATGCAATGGGCATAGCTCAAAAATGTGGACGGTGGGCTAAAAAAGTGATTGTATTATATCAAAAACTAACCAAAACGAAGGTTTCACCTTGACCGGTAAAAGGAAATACTAAGCTCTTGACCGATGTTCCCATCGGGATCAATCAAACGGAACGATTCAGTATAAGATGAACCACGAGCTCTTTCAAAGTTAGCCCTCAGGTACATAAGTTCATCATCGTTATCAATCTCTTTTCCACGAATCATTCCACCACCAACAACGACTGAACTCATTAGCCTAAAAGCATCTATATCAGATTTCGATGGCCTGCGTTTAACTGCGTACCCAACTTTCCTTCCATTACAGTACATAGTCCACAATGGCATCGACAAAACTGAATCCGAGCTCGAAATATTCCCTGAAACGGTGCAGTCCAGCACAATTCGGAGGATACCACCCCGCATTTCTCGAGCCAAAACAGCTGTAGGAACTGCAAACTCTAGGAGGAGAAATGGGTTGGTGGACTTGGAATTTGCTTGGATACAGAAGTTGAGTTTTCCCCAACGGTAACCGAATATGGTACCTGTTATTACACTGGGAAAAGTAGTGTAAACGGGCTTTAGATAATAGGTTTGAAAGTAGCATTCATGTTTGATTTCTTGACCGTGGTTGAAGGTGCGGTTGCAGGTTGGAATAAGGAGTTCCATAAGGAAGCGCAAAATCCGCCATGAACGGACTTGCTTGTGGCACTCAACGGAGGTAACACCATTTGTAACGTGGGTGGCGGCAACAATTGTTGGGCAGGACATGGTTATTTGCCCTTATGTCAAATATGGAAGGCTTGCTTGTGGGTTGTTGCAGATGGGTTTAAGCTTACATCCTAATATATAAGAGGGGAGAGTAGAGGAGAGTATCTTTTTGGATTTATGTTTATAACAAATGGATGTTATTTGTTACCTTAATTACTATATTTATTTATTTGACATAATGATAAATTTAATTTTAAATATTTACTTATTTTTTGTCATTATTTTTGGATCATTTTAGTTTTCAATCTTTAAATCTTATCAAAATGATTTCTTTTTGATGAAAAATTTTTGATTGAACTTATAATGCCCTGATTTTGAGGCCTAGAAGAATTGGGCCTCGAGCGTGGGTGCACCTAAAATCTTCGAGAGTATGATAACGGCACAAATTGCATGTTAGAATGGTTGGACTAGTGATTTTGAAGTATTTAGGGGTCTCTATGAAGTCCTAAGTTCGAATTTTGGGATAAGAGAATTTTTGTTTTTTAGCCTTTGGGGAACTCTAACTCCAATAGTTATGACCTTTAAATAAATGGAGAAGAAATAGGACACAAGTGAGGTTGTGGTGTAGTGGCTAAGTGGCGTCACTTAGAGAGTAGGGAGGTGGCATCATTAGCTGGCAAGGGGATCCTAAGTTCGAGTGCTAGCATGGTAATATTTGGGGATTTAATTTTTACGCTATGGACGGCTAATAGTGGCATTGGAGTTGAACTCTGAAGGAGAGAAATTCAAGGAAGAGATTAATAGAGTGATAAGGGCAGAATATCTTGGACGAAAATTAGGAGATGGGGTGTGTGAAGAGTTAGTGCCGATTTGGGAAGTGAAGAGTGTGTAAATTCGGCTTAGAGGAGTATATGAGTGTCGTTTTTGGGTCTTTTAGGGGGTATTATGAATTTTCATTGTTGGTTCTTAAGGGGTATTGCCGAATTCTCTCTTTCTTTATTACCTTTGCCGAAACCTTCTCCTCTTAATTTCCTTGTTGCTTCATCATTCTTTTCCTTGTTCCTTAACCTTGGCTGATTGGGTGCTAAACCAATTAGCCGATTTCTTTTCTTATTTTGTGCCGAATGCTCTCCTCTTGTGTGTGGCCGAATCCCTTGTTGTGCCATCACCAACTTTGTTTTTGTTTCTAAACACCAAAACCGACATCTCCTCTCTTTCTTCTTAATTGTGGGATTGAATCTTTTTTTCAAGTCTCTGCCGAATTACTCCTAGTGTGCTTTGGGTTTGGTAAGTGCGTTTATCTCTATTTTCGGTTTTGTTGGTTGGTCGAATGTTATTAGGAGTTGTAAGGGTGACTACGATGGATGTTAGTCATCTGCTAAGTCAATCTTTAATAATAAGAGTTTCTACAATGCAGATTTGGGAATCGACCGGGGCTAACAAGCGATGAAAGTTTGATTAGGTTCAATCGCGCAAGGTAAGGAGAAGTGGTATGGATTCGGCTTTTGGTAATTGTATTTGATAAGTGTATGATTAATTGTTGAGTGACATCGATTGTAGGTTCGTGGCTAAGGAGTTCGCAGCGCGTTTTGTTATTAGGTGTGTACAAACACTTCACACACACAATAGATCGACAAATCTCGAAATGCCGAAAAGCCGAAAGTTTGGCTACGGTAGTCTTGTGAGTGCGCGAATACTCGTATGAGGGTAATCGATACAATACCAATGACCCCATGAGCGATCTCATGGACTTGGGTCACGTTTTGGCCAACTAACTGGGCCAGAATGGGCCAAATGGGCTTACGGGCTCGTGGGCCGAAATAAACAAAAATTGGTAACTTGGTAATAAGCGACGAGCTGATCAAGTTGGTTGTATGGCTTGGAATAGATTTGGGCCTGATGGGCCGTATAAATTTGACTGGGCCTAGTGGCCATATAAATGTGATTGGGCTTAATGGGCTATATGAATGTATGTCGACTAGTTAGAGTTATGTAATGGACTTTTGGGCTTAGTATCTTATAATCGTTTAAGCAGACATAAAACTTACTTAACCAATTAAGTATAATTGTGGACAAGTCATAGGGTTAAAGTGTGGCAATGGGTATTTGCATGTCTAGGATTGGATCTAGGGAGAGCTTGGTACTTAAGCGGTCTTAATGACTCACCTTTTCTTCTCTAGAATCCTACCTGGTGCATAGTGTCTGTTCACTTTAGCCAACGAGGACTTGTTGACAGGCCAAAGTTCGTAATTAAGATCCATACGATTAAGAAATTATTGAACTACCCCTGGAGGGTAGAATTACTGAAATACCCCTGTAGGGTAGAACTATTGAAGTACCCTTGTAGGGCAACATTATTGAGATAACCTTGACTAACAAATTACAGAAAATCCCTTAGTTTGCAAAATTACCAAAATACCACTGGTTTGTGGATTCACCCAAAACACTCTTGTAGGATGAAATGACTAAAATACCTTTATGTGTTATGAGTAAGGCTTATGTATGTTATATGTTTTCTGCTGCATTCATGTATCATTATATTGCATATGGGCCGGGATTATGATTGTAGAAAGTGTATATAAGGGTCGCATGGTCGCTTGACGACTGTGGATCGACCGAAGGCTTTATAGCCACTGTAGGCTTTATAGCCACCGAAGGCTTTATAGCCACTGTAGGCTTTTTAGCCACCGAACAAATATGCTGCACTGACAAGTAGTGCTGCAGCCTGTGCTACATCAAATATAAGAAGCTTTGCTGCACCGGTAAGTAGCACCGTAACCGGTGCTATACCAAATATGAGCAGCTATGCTGCAACGTTAAGTGGTGCCGCAACCGGTGCCATACCGGGTGTATAAGGATGGGTGGGTTGAGTATCTTCCCACAAGAGTGTAGGGTTGAAAGGGGGTGTACAGGGTTGGTTATGGGAAATTGCACATTGCATAATCATATTGATATTGTTGTGATTTGGGCTAAGGCCTAAGGCCATTGTATGTTAAGATATGGGCTCAGGCCCAACCAAGGCCACTATGGCTTAAGGCCCAAACGCCATCGTTATTGAATAGGGCTTAGGCCCAAATTGTTTAATGCATGTTATGTGTCTGTCGAGGGATGTACACACTGAGTTTTCGTAAACTCACTCACTCTTTTTAATTTTTCAGGTGACCCTCAGTAGGCGGCTTGACGATGGAGGGGACTCGGAGGTGGCTACATTGCAACTTGTTTTAATAATCCGTAGTTTTATTTATTTACCTTATTTTAAATTATTTTTATTGGGTTGTAATAAGGCTTTTATAACTTCTGGATTATTTTTAAATTTGGGATTTTATTGTGATTTTATAATTGCTAGTTACTGGATTATTTTTAAATTTGGGATTTTATTGTGATTTTATAATTGCTAGTGTTAAAAACGAGTTTTTCCAAAACAAACTCTGTTTTAAATTAAGCTTCCACAACGATTAAGATTTTATAATTAATAATGTCTTTAATAGGGAATAATATTTTTAATAAACCACATTGGGAATTGATCAAACGCAAACTGAGGTTTTACACAAATATTTAAACAAGAAGGGTTTTCAATGAAAACTTGGTTTTTGAAAAACACTTCAATGTGACACGTCGGATTCGGGCCTAACTTCTAGGCCGGGTTTGGGGTGTTACAGAACTATTAAAATTCAAACGACATTAATGTAGCCTCTCAAGTTGTCACATCCCAAAAATCGGATTAGTAGAATCAAATTAATGGAATTGTGTATCTGATTAGGATACTGAAAATAGGTTGGAAGTGTTAAAAATAAAATAAAATATTATAAAAATAATCGAGCCTAAAATTTAAGAAGGAAATCAAAATTAGGTGTCTGAGAATTAATTTTCTTAAAAGGATTTTAAAAACAAAACCGAATTTGAAAATAATTAAATAAATGAATTTTAATTTGAAATAAGTACTAATTTGTAAAAGGGTGAAAACTATAATTTTTAAAGGACAATTTTCAAAATTTAAATATATGCTTTCCTCCCCTTGCCTATTTAAACTCAAGAACGTCATTTTTCCCTTCATCACTTTAGCCATTTGAAAAATTTTCTAATATCTAAATCTAAGTTTTTCTCTCAAAATTAACTCATCCCTATTAATTTTCTAGCTTTCCAAACACCAATTCTTCCTTCAATTTTAAAGAAAATTCATCTTTTCTTCAGCAATTTCTTCAATGTTTCTCGAACATTTTTCATCGAATTAGATCTACACTTCGCCGTTCTTTTCAAATTGAGGTAATACTTGATTCTTATTGTTAATTCTAAGCTTGTTTTTATAATTTGAAATTTGATCAACTATTACGAGATTTTAATAGATCTAAAGCTTTCAAATAAAAAATTTGACTTAAAAATGGTGAAACTCAAAAAATGAAGTTAACTGGTTGTTTAATTTGATTTCAACTTATTTTGAACTAATTAAAAGGTTAATGAACTCCTAATAGATCGTTAAAGAATTTTTAGGAATTTAGAATTTTCCTTCTTTGACTGTTCATGTAAGCTCAATTTTCTAGAAAAGTTAGATCCGAGAAATTTGATGAAATTGAGGGATTAAATCTATTATAATATGATACTTAGGAAGTTTAGAAACCTTTTTAAGGGTTAGAGATGACAATTGAGCAAGGAAATCTCTTATTTCAACTAACTAATTAGAATTCGGTATTAGGAAAGGAAATGTAACACCCCTGACCCGGCCCAGACGTTATGGCCATGTCTGGTGTGCCACATCACCTAGACTATGCTACGCCGTCCTATGTACTAAGTCTGATGTTCGAGATTTTTGAAAAGTAATATTTGTTTCTCTTAAAATTCCCAATTTGATTACTATTCGACCTAATCTCTATCTCATTTGTGAATCGTTTCATTTTAGTCTTATCATCATTCTTAGTTTTTAGTAAAGTCAGGTTGTTTAAGAAAATATTGATTTAATTTTCAAAAACAGTGTATGTTCAAGTTTGAAATAAAACCGTAAAGAAATCCCAAATAACAGTTATAGCGGCCTTATTACAACCCATATCAAAGTAAAAACCAATATGAAATATTTTAAGTTAAACCAAGTAAGTTCAGTCCTCGTGGCCACTCTGAATCCCTCCCAGCGTCCAAGTCACAATCTAGGGCTCACCTGCAAGGATGGAAAGAGAGGGGTGAGTTTGGGAAAACTCAGTGTGTGCCGAACCCATCCAAAGCCCAAATTGGCTTAAGCCCACTGGGCCTAAACCCTAACCAGTCTCAGTCAGATACTGGGCCAAAGCCCTATTCAGATAGCAGTAAGCTGGGCCAAGGCCCTATAACAGATACTGGGCTGAAGCCCTATTCAGATAACAGATTGGCCCATAGGCCCATAACAGTACAGTACAGTAATGCAGTATAAATGCAAACCCAATTGGGGAGACTACTCAACCCACCAACCGCTACACACCACCCGTACCAACCAACACACCATGTGGGGAATAACTCGACCCACCCAGCCCACACACCACAGTCGCAGCATGGCTGCTCAGATAAACAGTATACGAGGCAAAGCCCCTTTCAGAAACAGTACGAGGCATAGCCCCTTTTCAGTAACGTGGCTGTGCCACTCACACTTCCTCCATTATCAAAACCCAACCCATGCAATAGATATATATCATGGCATGCAATAACAGTAACAGTTATGTCAAACAGTACAGTCAATTATAGCCCTAGGGGTATAACGGTAATTTCCTACCTAGGGGCAAATCAGTAATTTCTTACCCCAAGGGTATTTCAGTAATTTTACTCCCATGTTACAGATGTTATGCTTATTACAGTATTTATTAATCACACAGCTATACAGAAGTTCAGTTACCTCAGTTTTTCAGTTTTAGCATTAAGGCCCTAAAACCCCTAATGAGCCCTATTACGCCGATTGGCCCATTAGGCCCATTTAGTCCCGATTTCACATTCGGTTATCTTGTTTTAACTGTTTTCACATCTATAGTCCATAATATTACCTTTAAATCCAGTTTAACTCACATGGGCCCAAATCGCCCATTGGGCCCATATTTGGCCCACCGAGGCCCAACTTACCAAAATGCCCAAAATTTAGCGGTCAACACGTCTAACAGTGCCGATTCCAAAACTAACCTTCTCCTTCCAACTTGAGAGCATTCGCATGCTCGCAAGCTCTCGAAATACCGAAACTTTGGCATTTCGGCTTTTCGGCTTTTACCGATTTGTGCATGGAAAGGTGTTCGAAACACACACCTGTTTTGCAGTTTCTCCTACGAGATCTCCTATGCGTTAATCCCTACAATCCAATACTTAACTGATTAGACCATATCAACACTTAATCTGAATCGAAAACTTACCCAAAACCTTACTTACACATTCGGCCAACACCCTTAATGGCCTTAATGTTCTTACCTTGACGATTTAGATCCCTTTAGAACTAGATTTGATGTTCCCAAGTCCTCAACCCCTTGCTTGATCACCTTTTCATCCAACTAACACACAAAAGAACAAAGAAAACGGCCTTTTATTTACCAAAAATCCAAAACGACACAACCATTAACTTTAGGGACTTTCGGCTTTTCCAAACATGAAATATCGAACAGATCTGAATGATTAAACACTTACCAACGATTTCTCTTCAGTTCCTATGCAGATCTGATGTAAATCTGACCCTTAAACGTCAGTAGAAACCTTATCTCTGAGATTTGTAATTTCGGCTATCTCCCTACAACTATGGTGATTTCGGCTTTTTAATAAGAGAAGAAGATGGCGTTTTGGCTGTAGCTTTTGGGTGATGGTGTCGACAATGGTGTGATTAAAGGGAGTGTAGTAATCGGCCACAATAGGTGAAAGAAACAGAGGTGATTCGGCTTACAAGAAATCGGCAAGAAAGGAAGCAGTTTTCGGGATTTCTGGCACTTTGAGCAATCGGTTATGGTTGATTTTAAGAAGAATGGAAGCAAAAGAAAGAGTGGATCTATGCAAGATAGGTATTCGGCTAGGGAAGAGATCAAAGGGAAGAAGAAAAATGAAAAAAAACAATGGTGGAGATGGGGAAGGAGAAATCGGCTATGAACTTTCTAGGGAGGCAACTCTTGGCTTTTCTGACAGTAGAAGAGAGGAAAAAACCCTAAGGTGGCTAACCCTAATTGTCATGACAACAAAAAGAAAATAATATAACCCTAGCATTCCCTCTAAAGCAATCGGCCCAAGTCCCTAAAGCCCCTTGCCGAAATTCACCTAAGTTAGGCTCATGCTTGAAAATTAAAAAGAACTCCACGAATACCTTGCAACTCGAACCCTTGTCCTTGATCATTCATTTAGGCGCCACTTTTTTAGGAGCTTAGTGGCACCACCTTGCCACTCAACCAAGGCTCCCTTTGTGACATCTTTTACACGGTTTTTCTTAAAAGCCCACTTAACCAAGTCCCCTTTCACTTGAAAATCCAACTTAATATTTTACCGGGTTTTGACTTAAGCTTGGACCTTCTATAGACCCATTAACACATGTACATACATTATCAACCTTTAGAACACCAAAATTTTAAAAATTTCACTAAAATTCACAAAACCCGAAAAATCCCAAAAATCAGGGCGTTACAACTCTACCCTCCTTAAAAAAATTTCGGCCTCGAAATTTACCTGATCCAAATAACTGAGGGTATTGTTGATGCATAGTCTCCTCTGGCTCCCAAGTAGCTTCTTCTCTACCATGATTACGCCATAGCACCTTTACCAAAGGAACAGACTTCCTCCTTAAGACTTTGACATCACGATCTAAGATCTCCACAGGTTCCTCATCGAAAGTCAAATCGGCATTTACTGTAATCTCCTCCACTGGTACAATATGCGATGGGTCCGACCGATACCGTCTCAGCATAGACACGTGAAAAACGTCATGGATACGATCCAACTCTGGTGGCAACTCCAACTGATAGGCTACTGGCCCAATCCGCTTAAGAATCCGATAAGGCCCAATAAACCGCGGACTTAGCTTGCCCTTTTTACCAAATCTCAAGATCTTCTTCCACGGCGACACCTTTAGGAACGCCATATCCCCAACAGCGAACTCAATCTCCTTACGCTTAAGGTCAGCATATGACTTCTGCCGATCAGACGCCTCCTTTAACCGATCTCGAATCAGCTTAACTTTACTTTCGGTATCTGCTACCAACTCTGGTCCAAGAACTCTACGTTCTCCCAATTCTGTCCAACAAGTAGGAGTGCGACATCTCCGTCCATAAAGTGCCTCATATGGAGCCATCTGAATACTTGCTTGATAACTGTTGTTGTATGCAAATTCTGCCAACGGTAAATAATCTTCCCAACTACCACGAAAATCAATGATACATCCTCTTAACATGTCTTCCAACACTTGAATGACCCTTTCAGACTGACCATCTGTCTGAGGGTGAAATGCAGTACTGAAGTCCAATCGCGTACCTAACGCCTCATGCAACTTCTTCCAGAATCGAGATGTAAATCTAGGATCTCGATCAGAAATTATCGAAACTGGCACCCCATGCAAACGCACTATCTCTGCTACATACAGCTTGGCCAACTTCTGAAGTGAGTAATCAGTTCTAACTGGTATAAAATGAGCAGACTTCGTCAATCTATCCACAACTACCCAAACAGAGTCCTTCTTTGAAGGTGTCAAAGGCAAGCCACTCACAAAATCCATCGTTACTCTTTCCCATTTCCACTGCGGAATCTTTACTGGCTGCAACAATCCAGACGGTAGTTGGTGCTCAGCTTTAACTTGCTGGCACGTCAAACATTTCCCAACGAAATCAGTCACCTCTCGCTTAAGTCCAGGCCACCAGTACTCTTCTCGCAAATCCCTATACAACTTATTACCTCCAGGGTGCATAGCATAGGCTCCACCATGAGCCTCACTCAATATCAACTTCCTCAAGTTAGAATCCTTAGGAATACAGACTTTTCCTCGAAAGCATAGGACTCCATCAGAATTCAGTCCAAAATCCTCACTCTTACCCTCATTGACTTGTTGAAATCGAGGAGTCAACGAGTCATCCTTCCACTGCAATTCTTTAATCCTCTCGGTCCAAGTCGGTCTCACTTGCAGTTCGGCTAACAAACTCCCATCATCATACAAACTTAAACGAGCGAACATCGCCTTTAACTCAGTAACAGTCCTTCGGCTCAGTGCATCAGCCACAACATTAGCCTTGCCAGGGTGATACTCAATCGAACAGTCATAGTCCTTAAGTAACTCTATCCATCTCCGTTGCCTAAGGTTCAACTCCTTCTGAGTTAACAGATATTTGAGACTTTTGTGGTCAGTGTATATAATACACTTTTCCCCATAAAGGTAGTGTCTCCAGATTTTCAATGCAAATACCACCGCTGCCAACTCCAAATCATGCGTAGGGTAGTTCACCTCGTGAGGCTTAAGCTGTCGCGAAGCATAGGCAACCACCTTACCCTCTTGCATCAGTACACAACCTAATCCCACATGCGAAGCATCGCTATAAACCGTAAAGTCCTTCCCAGATTCCGGCTGAATCAACACTGGCGCCTCGGTCAACACCTTTTTCAGGTTGTCAAAAGCTTCTTGCTGCTTCTCAGTCCATACAAATACTACTCCCTTCCTTAACAATTTCGTCAGTGGTGCCGCAATTAACGAAAATCCCTCAACAAATCTTTTATAATAGCCTGCCAAACCCAGAAAACTACAAATTTCTATCACCGTCCTTGGCGGCTTCCAATCCAGAACTGCCTCAATCTTGCGAGGATCTACCCTAATTCCCTTAGCAGAAACAACATGACCCAGAAAAGTCACTTCTCGAAGCCAGAATTCGCACTTACTAAATTTCGCATACAATTGCTTTTCTCTTAGAGTCCGCAGAACGATTCGAAGATGCTCATCATGCTTCTTCTCTGTTTCCGAATACACCAATATATCGTCAATAAAGACGACCACAAAACGATCCAAGTACGGCTGAAATACTCGGTTCATTAAATCCATAAAAGCTGCTGGTGCATTCGTCAATCCAAAAGGCATAACCAAGAACTCGTAGTGACCATAGTGAGTTCTAAATGCTGTCTTATGCACATCCACCTCTTTTACCCTTAACTGATGATACCCAGATCGAAGGTCGATCTTGGAAAACACTGAAGCTCCTGGCATAGCTCGCACTGGTTCTTCTACTCTAGCCCTCTTAAAATTCCAGTTTGCAGCTCCCGATACTCCAGAGTCTCTTTTAAAACGGTTGCGATCCCTATCACGATTCCGCCTTTCAGCTTGCTTCACTTCCTCGGCTATCTTAGCCTTCTCCACCAGTGCAGCAAAGTCGCGCTCCCTCGGCGGCGCTATCAATACTCTCAGCTCATCTCTGAGGCCATCCTCGAACCGAACACTACGCTCATACTCGGTGGAAACAATGCCAGTAGCATACCGGCTTAATCGCAGAAATTCTGCCTCATATTCAGCCACAGTCTTACTACCCTGGGTCAGGTTCAGAAATTCCTTCCTTCGTGCATCCACATAACTAGCCCCAACATATTTCGCCTTGAAAGACTGCTTGAACAATTCCCAAGTTACCCTCTCAGCTGGGGTACCCTCTCTTACGGTGATCCACCATTGATATGCCTCGTCCCTCAGCAACGATACCGCTCCTTTCAGCTTCTGCTCCACTGAGCAGTCCAAGTCGTCCATAATTCGCTCTGTGGCTTCCAACCAGTACTCAGCCACATTTGGGGCCACTCTAGATATGCCCCTAAAAATTTCCGCTCCATTGGCCCGGAGTCGCTCAGAAATGGACCCCCTATTCACCGGCCCAACATTAGCTCCGGCCACCCTTTCCAGAACTCTCAGCATGGCCTGGGACAGAGCGTCGTCCCCTGCGGCCCGATCGTACGGCCCATTTTCCTCAACTGGTGGTCGTGCCTCTCCTGCTGGCCTATGCTCAGAAGACGATGATCCAGCTTGAGCACTAACTCGGCCTCGTCCACGGCCTCGTCTACGAGTAGCCCTTGTACTCATATCGATTATCTGATTTACAAAGTTTTATGACATTAGCTCAATGTTTCAGTTTTTATTACGGAGTATCTTATGAATAGGTAGAATTTCAGAGTTGTTCTCGCGCAACGTAATCTAATTACTGTCTCAGTTTCCTAGGGTTTAGTTTACCCTACCGTCTCAGTGCTACAGCCTTAATACTACCTCATCCATAGTATTCTATCTAAGGCTCAGTGCTATCTACAGTTTTATTATCAGTACAGTATAGAAGTTAAGGCAGAAAATACTTACAACTTGGTGCCGGGGATTCAGTGTGCCACCTCTCGAAGTACCAGATTTCAATAAAATCTTAGACCTAAAAATAATTTTTTAAACATATTTTAGAAAAGACAAGTTAAAAGAAATCACTTCGAAAACAAAAATTCTTTCAGAAAATCTGGTTTTCCAAAAATACCTTTTATGAGCTTAAAAATTTTGAAAACCCCTTTTTGGACCCGATCCACAGCCGAGTTGTTGCAACTTAGCTCTGATACCACTAAATGTAACACCCCTGACCCGGCCCAGACGTTATGGCCATGTCCGGTGTGCCACATCACCTAGACTATGCTACGCCGTCCTATGTACTAAGTCTGATGTTCGAGATTTTTGAAAAGTAATATTTGTTTTTCTTGAAATTCCCAATTTGATTACTATTCGACCTAATCTCTATCTCATTTGTGAATCGTTTCATTTTAGTCTTATCATCATTCTTAGTTTTTAGTAAAGTCAGGTTGTTTAAGAAAATATTGATTTAATTTTCAAAAACAGTGTATGTTCAAGTTTGAAATAAAACCGTAAAGAAATCCCAAATAACAGTTATAGCGGCCTTATTACAACCCATATCAAAGTAAAAACCAATATGAAATATTTTAAGTTAAACCAAGTAAGTTCAGTCCTCGTGGCCACTCTGAATCCCTCCCAGCGTCCAAGTCACAATCTAGGGCTCACCTGCAAGGATGGAAAGAGAGGGGTGAGTTTGGGAAAACTCAGTGTGTGCCGAACCCATCCAAAGCCCAAATTGGCTCAAGCCCACTGGGCCTAAACCCTAACCAGTCTCAGTCAGATACTGGGCCAAAGCCCTATTCAGATAGCAGTAAGCTGGGCCAAGGCCCTATAACAGATACTGGGCTGAAGCCCTATTCAGATAACAGATTGGCCCATAGGCCCATAACAGTACAGTACAGTAATGCAGTATAAATGCAAACCCAATTGGGGAGACTACTCAACCCACCAACCGCTACACACCACCCGTACCAACCAACACACCATGTGGGGAATAACTCGACCCACCCAGCCCACACACCACAGTCGCAGCATGGCTGCTCAGGTAAACAGTATACGAGGCAAAGCCCCTTTCAGAAACAGTACGAGGCATAGCCCCTTTTCAGTAACGTAGCTGTGCCACTCACACTTCCTCCATTATCAAAACCCAACCCATGCAATAGATATATATCATGGCATGCAATAACAGTAACAGTTATGTCAAACAGTACAGTCAATTATAGCCCTAGGGGTATAACGGTAATTTCCTACCTAGGGGCAAATCAGTAATTTCTTACCCCAAGGGTATTTCAGTAATTTTACTCCCATGTTACAGATGTTATGCTTATTACAGTATTTATTAATCACACAGCTATACAGAAGTTCAGTTACCTCAGTTTTTCAGTTTTAGCATTAAGGCCCTAAAACCCCTAATGAGCCCTATTACGCCGATTGGCCCATTAGGCCCATTTAGTCCCGATTTCACATTCGGTTATCTTGTTTTAACTGTTTTCACATCTATAGTCCATAATATTACCTTTAAATCCAGTTTAACTCACATGGGCCCAAATCGCCCATTGGGCCCATATTTGGCCTACCGAGGCCCAACTTACCAAAATGCCCAAAATTTAGCGGTCAACACGTCTAACAGTGCCGATTCCAAAACTAACCTTCTCCTTCCAACTTGAGAGCATTCGCATGCTCGCAAGCTCTCGAAATACCGAAACTTTGGCATTTCGGCTTTTCGGCTTTTACCGATTTGTGCATGGAAAGGTGTTCGAAACACACACCTGTTTTGCAGTTTCTCCTACGAGATCTCCTATGCGTTAATCCCTACAATCCAATACTTAACTGATTAGACCATATCAACACTTAATCTGAATCGAAAACTTACCCAAAACCTTACTTACACATTCGGCCAACACCCTTAATGGCCTTAATGTTCTTACCTTGACGATTTAGATCCCTTTAGATCTAGATCTGATGTTCCCAGGTCTTCAACCCCTTGCTTGATCACCTTTTCATCCAACTAACACACAAAAGAACAAAGAAAACGGCCTTTTATTTACCAAAAATCCAAAACGACACAACCATTAACTTTAGGGACTTTCGGCTTTTCCAAACATGAAATATCGAACAGATCTGAATGATTAAACACTTACCAACGATTTCTCTTCAGTTCCTATGCAGATCTGATGTAAATCTGACCCTTAAACGTCAGTAGAAACCTTATCTCTGAGATTTGTAATTTCGGCTATCTCCCTACAACTATGGTGATTTCGGCTTTTTAATAAGAGAAGAAGATGGCGTTTTGGCTGTAGCTTTTGGGTGATGGTGTCAACAATGGTGTGATTAAAGGGAGTGTAGTAATCGGCCACAATAGGTGAAAGAAACAGAGGTGATTCGGCTTACAAGAAATCGGCAAGAAAGGAAGCAGTTTTCGGGATTTCTGGCACTTTGAGCAATCGGTTATGGTTGATTTTAAGAAGAATGGAAGCAAAAGAAAGAGTGGATCTATGCAAGATAGGTATTCGGCTAGGGAAGAGATCAAAGGGAAGAAGAAAAATGAAAAAAAACAATGGTGGAGATGGGGAAGGAGAAATCGGCTATGAACTTTCCAGGGAGGCAACTCTTGGCTTTTCTGACAGTAGAAGAGAGGAAAAAACCCTAAGGTGGCTAACCCTAATTGTCATGACAACAAAAAGAAAATAATATAACCCTAGCATTCCCTCTAAAGCAATCGGCCCAAGTCCCTAAAGCCCCTTGCCGAAATTCACCTAAGTTAGGCTCATGCTTGAAAATTAAAAAGAACTCCACGAATACCTTGCAACTCGAACCCTTGTCCTTGATCATTCATTTAGGCGCCACTTTTTTAGGAGCTTAGTGGCACCACCTTGCCACTCAACCAAGGCTCCCTTTGTGACATCTTTTACACGGTTTTTCTTAAAAGCCCACTTAACCAAGTCCCCTTTCACTTGAAAATCCAACTTAATATTTTACCGGGTTTTGACTTAAGCTTGGACCTTCTATAGACCCATTAACACATGTACATACATTATCAACCTTTAGAACACCAAAATTTTAAAAATTTCACTAAAATTCACAAAACCCGAAAAATCCCGAAAATCAGGGCGTTACAGGAAAAATATGGATATGCAATTTTTTTGTTGTTTGAATGTGATTAATGCTATAAATGATAAGTTTGTAATGTGATTAATATGTATGCAAATTGTCGGATCCAACAGGAGCGTCTACAAGCAAATCGAAGGGCAAAGGATAGCTTATCTAGCCTTCGACAATTGAATAAAAGCAATCCGATAAGTGACCGAAATTACTTAAGTTTAAGTTGTCCTAAACACCTAACCTATGTTTCGAGTGCAAGTTTCCTTAATCAATCTATTATTATTATGCAAATATGCCTATGAGGTATGATATGTGATTCATATGGAGATGTAATTGCAAATGTTATATGTTTAAGACTAAATATGATATAAGGCTTGTTGGTTCCATGCACACTATATGATATCTATATGATATGGCTTTTTAAGCATTATGTAACACCCATTACCAGTGTCCGACGCCAGGACAGGGTTCGAGGCATTACCGGACTTAAACACAAACAAACATACATATTCAAGCTATAAAATTTCATTCAATTCAAAACCATTCATACACATGCATACCGTCCCTTATACAAGCCTACAAGGCCTTAAACATACATTGGAAGTGGTTCAGGACTAAACTGAAAACCTTGGAACACTTAGAAAATTTTTCTTCAAAACAGGGTCACACGCCCGTGTGGCTTGGGACACGCTTGTGTGGGTAGGCCGTGTGGTCACGTACGCCAGTGTCCTCAGCTCGTGTAACTCTCTGTTTATGACATCATTAGCAACATAGGGTCACACGGCCAAGTCACACGCCCGTGTGCTTAGGCAGGTGGCGAATTAAATTCAAAAAATTTAGTGTAGACTTCACACGCACTGGGCACACGCCCATGTCCCTGGGTTGTGTCCTTCACATGGCTGAGACACACGGTCGTGTCTCTGTCCTTGTGGCCAAGAAAATAGCTATTTACCAAGCCATTTGCCACCGTCACATGCACATACTTAAACACAGCTTCTATGGCACATTGTTGGCATAATTTAAACTACCAATACATCCACAATTAAGACTCAAACATATCATTTCAATGCCAACAAACACATTACACATCACGTTATACTTTATCAAGTCCAAACATACTCAATTTCACTCAACATGTCAATTTTTCCATATGTATCATCTAGCCTAATTTCGTTAACATGTCATCAAACCAATTTTCGTTCACTTAATATGCAATTATAAATCACATCATACAAAGATATTAGTATGGGCATACGAACAAATATTAGGCTTACAACCAATTAGCCAATATAAGCCAAAATACATAGCCAAACATAAAACAAATCTTTAACCCTTACAAGCCAATACATTTGGCCAAATCATAATAACACATGCACAAATAACCTAGTCCCTATACATGCCATAGATTTAAAATGCTTGAAATCATTGATACCGATCAATAGCTTGATAGTGTGATAGAATCTCCGACAATCTCCAAACAGAGCTAACTTTGTGACACTGCAAAACAAATGAAAAATAAACGGAGTAAGCTATAAATAGCTTAGTAAGTTCATATAGAAATAATAAACATCTTAACCATACAAATAACATACAATTCTTGTAATGAAAGATAAGCTAATCATCATTATATCCATATAACAAAAACTTACACAATCACAACCTTACCGAAGATTCATCACTTATAGCATTCATACTTAGGAATTTCACGTACACACCTGTACCATATCATCATACAAACAAATATTTTCACATCCTTATAATTTTCCCATTGAACACATCGGAATATTAACGGATACTAGGAAATTTTGCACATAGCTACCACATATATGTAGCCAAAGCTACCACTTATCACATTTCACATATATGCTCGATCTCGAGCTGGTTAGGGTTTGCTCACACAAGCTGACAGTCGAGACGTAGCTACCCAGTGCTGCTCACACACGCTGACAGATATCTGCAACACATACTGGAGTACCTAGCCACTGGTAGGACGTACAAGACCAGCACTCGGAATTACATAAGCACATTATCACACATAGGGTCCTAGTGACATGTCACTTGTATCTTATTATATTCTTAAGGTTAACAGGGATTTCTTATTCTCACTTATTGAGATTTTGTCAAATACATCGATGGGTTATTTACACAATTCATACAACATAAAAATCATAAAAACATAAGTTAACGATGTATTATTTACATACAAACTTACCTCGAAAGCAAAATCGGTGAAAATGACTTATTCGTCAAATACTTGTTTTCTCCCGAACTAGGTTCGAACCTTTTTTTTCTTGATCTATAACATCACATTTAGCTTATTAATCATCATGCTATTCAATTTATCCTAAAATCACTTTTTGGAAAAAAAATTATTTTTCCCCTAAACTTGGTCATATTTACATTTTAGTCCCTAGGCTCGTAAAATGATTTTCATTCAATTTCTTTGTACTTTAAGCCTAGCTGAACCATTTTCATAATTATAGTAGCCCACATGTTTCATTAAAACACACTTTTACTACACATTTCATAAACTTTTACAAATAGGTCCTTTTGGACGTTTTCACCGAAAATCACTTAGTAAAAGTTGTTTATTACACAAAAAACTTTCATAATCTACCATGAAGCATCAAAACACATGCATGTCACACATGGGTAAATTTTTAAACATCAACCTTAGCTCAAATAAATGGTAGAAATAGATAGGTCATGTTACGATGATTTCAAAAACGTAAAAATCATTAAAAACAGGTTAAAAACAAACTTACTATCAAGCTTGGAAACTTGAAAAACCTTAGCCATGGTTTCCCTTTGTGAAAATCGGCCATGGGAGGAAGATGGACAAGATATTTGACTTTTATTTTGTCTTTTAGTTCATTTAATTACTAATTTACAAAAATGCCCTTAATGAAAAACTTTAGAAACATGCCTGACCATGTCAATTTTTGTCCACCACATTAATCAATGGTCTAATACCAACTAAGGACCTTCAATTTAAAATATCATAATAATTGGACACCTTTAACATGTAGAACTCAACTTTTGTACTTTTTTACAATTTAGTCCTTTTGACTAAATTGAGTGCCCAAACGTCAAAATTTTTGAACAAAATCTTTACAAAATAATTTCATAAAAATGTAGACCATAAAAATATAACAAAAACACACCTTTCTATGTTAGATTTGTGGTCTCAAAACCACTGTTCCAACTAGACCAAAAATTGAGCTATTACAAATTATGTGAGCACTTGATGATTGCATTATAAGTGAATATCGAAATGTTATGATTATATGTATATGATAAGTGAAAATGTGCATAAAATAGTAAGTATGTTTAAGTGGATATGTTGGCAGTGTGATCTCGTGGAACCATCAAATATCATTAGCATGCCATAAGATTTGGGAGTACTCACCTATATGCTTATGTCTGGGCATTGAGGCCCCAAGATATGTTAGAGAGATAAGGGAATATTGAGCTTAGCCCCATTCATCGAGATGTGTTGGTTGTGTTTGGATAATGTTAGCTATATGTTACACTTCATGGGATATGTTAGACTCTTTGAGTCATTGGTTGTGTGTGGAGATTCGTTTATCCAATCATTGTGTTTTATACATGTTTCATAGTCTCAAGATATCAATATATCAATATGAAATGATATGATGTTATATTCATGGTGATGCCAAGAATTATTGCTAGTATGCTTTCCTTTAACCATAGATTGTGTGTCTAATTGTAGCAATCTTTGAGCACTCACTGTGCTTAGTTAAGCTCACACTCTTATATGATTATTTTACAGAAAAATAGCTTGAGTGAGGAGGGAAATGAGCAAGCCAAGTGATCCAAATATGGCTATCCTATTAAGTCTGTGGTTTGGTTTCCAACTATGAAAATGATGGCAATGTGGGACTATTTTTGAGGGATTAGACTTTATTACTCTGGTTTGTAAATGGACATTTTATGGTGTAACACCCCTATCCCATGTCCATCGTTAGAATAGGGTACAGGGCCTTACCAGACGAGACATAACATCCAAATAATATTATAATGAAATAAGTCATATCCAAGTATTTACAATTATAAATAAACCCAGAATAAAACTAAGTCAAACAACATGTACAAAATTTTAGTTAAAGAGTTCAACTAAGAACAAATTACATAACCCAAAATTTATCACAAGCTCAGCGCCTTAACAATTTCCAAATGAATGTAATGAGCATTATTATGTCTCATGGCCGAATATATATATATATATATATATATATATGCATTACTATATATCATATGCGCATAACATGGTCAATACAGAGTATTCAATCAACAACACTAGCATAAAACATATAAAGTGCGCATATTTGTAGTACCTATTACCACTTACTATACAAATTTGTATATAAACAATCATGATCTTCAAAAGCTAAGAGTACTATTCATTTGGTTATTTTTTTAAAGATTTGGCTGAGTAATTATAGTGCTTATTTCACAAATTATTCACTAACCACTTTAACCATATTTAATTTCTTTACAATCATCAAATCAAGCATAGAATCAAGTTCAAATAATAACCATGATTTGCCTTTCACCTCAATAAAATACAAATATGTATATATGCATATAACATAGCAATTATATATATATATCAAATACATAAAAATACCCAAAGCCGAATTTAAACATGCTAATATCACTCATATTACAATGTAACTATACGTCATATACAATACCAATTCAATGATTGGGTAATCAGCTAACTACATATAGATATATAAATTAACCCAACACATTACATACATATATATAAATAAGTGCAAATCAAGGTTTATTCATCTACATAATTCACAACCATTCCCTTACTAACATAAATTACTAAACTTATCTATATCACATATCATGACCAACTTACTTTAATAACAAATTTCATAACAGAGGTTAAGCAAAATGTGTCTCACATATAAAGACATAGCATGTCCAAATCATCCATTAAATAAATCCATTACATAAGTTTATTAAACAATCAAAAGCACACATCAATTATCATATCACTAATATTCACATATCAATAATCGTTCTTCCATGCATTTAAAACCCACATAAAAAAATGCATGAATTTATGATTCAACCATTTCATAACGTATAGCATCTAACATATATTCCCTGCATATTACGACATGTAACATTATAACCAAAACGGACCAAGTCATAAATCAAAACATATTTGATTCCCAAACTTGGGAATTTAGCCATTTTCGCATGGCTTTAGATTTACAAAACCAACACTCAGCATTTCCAATATGTATTCTAGCCTATAATGCCATAGTTCCGAAATGCATTTTATTAAATACCGAAAGCGACCGATAGTGTGATAGACTTTGCTGACGATCCCCGAGCTTGTTAACTTGAATCCAAATCTATAAAACAAAGTAAACATAGCACGCAGAGTAAGCTATCAAAACTTAGTAAGTTATAAGCAAATAAACAATCCTAAGATTTTAATAACTCACTTCAAGATAAATGAATTATAAGTTCATTACTAAGTTAAATTTCAACTCCATAAGTGAAATAAATAATATACTTTTATGCACAATCTACCTTGACCGAATGCTTGCAAGAACATATTAACTTATTATGATTTAACATTCAAGTCCGAATATTTAATATATAAATCTAGATACATACACAATATAAAGCTCACATATCTTGATATAATTTCCACATACACTTGTTAACCATATAACCGAATATATATATATATATACATATTTCTTATCATTTATACACATATATTAGGAACCAATACACCAAACCAAATACACATATCATATACACATGTTTGCCTACCTTTGTTCCAGTCGGTGATAAGTAAATTCTTACCTGACCTATAGATTATTTTACACATTCGTTCTTATGGTGCCTTTGCCCGATGAACCATTCGAAATTGGATAGGATACTCAGATAATCACATAAGCTGTACAATGCCAACGTCCCGGACGTGGTCTTACATGTACTCACATATCGACACTGTCCCAGATAGGGTCTTACTCGTAAACACATATCAGAATCACATATCGATGCCATGGACTTACTCACACACATATATCGGAATCCTAGCTATTCCTAAGGTTTATACGGGGCTTTCGGACGTCGTAACTCGATCGAAACAAATGCATAATTATGGATACCAAACTTGAACACATTCGGCTATTAGGTATATATATTCACATATTTAATTTCAGCATATATAATTTGCATTTAATTAAAAATAACAACGTCTACTTGCTTATAAACTTACCTCAGACGTCGTAAAACGGAACGGAGTTGCTAGTTGACCACTTTCGTTTTTCCCCGATCCAAATACGATTTCTTTAATTCTTGATCTAAACATATTCAATTCAGCTTATTCAAACATATTTTCATTCAATTTAGTCCACACACACATAAATGGAAAAATTACCATTTTACCCCTAACATTTACAATTTTTACAATTTAGTCCCTAATGCATAAAATTCAAAATATACCAAATTAATCACATCCAAGGGTGGCCGAATACTCCCAGGGTCCTAATATGCCCATATTTTTCATCAATTTCACATTCTAGTCCTCCCACATTATTATTTTTGCAATTAAGTTCTAATTACTCAAAATCATCAAAAATTCCTTTATAATATATCTTAGCCCAATCCATATCTTCCATAATTCATCATAAAACCATAAAAATCACAAGCTCTCATCAATGACAAAATTCAAAATATTCATCAAAATCAAAAATCAAAGCTTGGGTTTTAAAGATTACTAAGCAACGATCTAAAAAACGTAAAAATAATCAAAAAAGACAAAAAAACGAACCTTGATGAGCTAAATAGATGGCCGAACCCTAAGATATTTCTTTCTCCTTTTCTTTTAGCTTGTTTCGGCAAAATGAAGAACAAATAAAAACCATTAAGTGAACTTTATTTTATGTTTTATATTATATACATTATAATGTTTTAAATTACATTTATAACCTTATTTATTTTATATAAAATATCATATATTAAAGCCTTAACCGTACCACTAATATAGATCTGGGTTATTTACATCATAAAACCTTCACTTTTAAAAGCCATTAACAATTCGGTGCTTAACCTATTAATCTAGCAAATTTTCAACTTACGTGATTTAGTCCTTTTATTTAATCTAACACCTAAACGACAAAATTAAATCACGAAAATTTCATATAGACAAATTCACACGAAATAAACACGGAAAATAATGTTTAAATAATTTTTTGACTCGGATTCATGGTCTCGAAACCACCGTTCTGATGAGGGTCTAAACCGAGCTGTTACATATAGACTGTTTTTAAGGACATTTATAATTGGGTTGTGATTGTTTGATTATGGGGAATAAATTGAATATGCTTGATATTGGCTTGTATTGTATGAAGAATGGCATGCATGTCCCTTAATGAATTATTATTGTAAATGTTTATATTCGATATTGGATTGTTGGACAAGTTTAAAATGACTATTTGGTGAGAAATAGAACAATAGTGCACTTAAAAATGCATGAAATGCAAATTAGACATGTTGAGTTACTTGGTTTATAACATTAGGAAGGCATGCTAGTACAACTAATTACATTGGGAGTCCAATTATGTTATAGAATGTTATAGAGTGCATGAGCATGATTTGAATGTCCTATGTTTGCTATATGCCATGTTAGAATAGAAAAAATTTCCTAGATGCATGAAATGTTATGTTAAGTTGTGTGCCAAAGTGTCAAATGTAGGTTTTGGGCTATTTCTCCAAAAATTACAAGTGACGTCGTGTAATAGTTCGATTTAGGGCCTAAATAGAATAGTGGTTTCGAAACCATAAATTTGAAGTTGAAAGATTTATTTTGATAAAGTTTTAAGGTTTAATGAGTGATTGAATGCATGTGTCAGAAATTAATTAAGAAATTTTAGTGATAAAGTGCCCAATTGAGTTACTAGGACTAAATTGCAAAAATTGAAAAATGTGTATTCTAGAAGCATTTAGTGTTTAATTAAAATAGATTCATAAACTAGAGATCCTTATTTAGTAATTAGACCATAATATGTCAAAATGGACAAATATAGGCATGCAAGGGTAAAAATCTCAAGGAAGGGTCCTAAGGGCATTTTGGTTATTTGGGTATTAAAAGAAATAAAATGGGAAAATAAAGTAAAAAATGTGTCCATCTTCTTCCTAAAGAGGCCAAAATTTGCAAGGAACACCATAGCTAGGGTTTCATTCTTTTTCAATCTCAAAGTAAGTGCATTTAATTCTTGTTTTTAATTTTCTTTACATTTTTGAAGTCCTTGAAGCTTGAACTATCTATTTCTACCATTATTTTAAGCTAGGGTTCATGTTTAAAATTTTACCCATGTGTGACATGAAAGTATTTTGATGTTTAATGGTAGAAAATGAGAGTTTGATGTGTAATAAATAATTTTTACTAGGTGGTTTTTCATGAAATTTCATAAAAGGACCAAATTGTAAAAGTTGTGCATAAAATGTGACATAGTGAAAAATGTAGGCTGCTATAAGAAGAAAAATGAGTCGACTAGGATTGGGTATTTAGAAAAATGGATGCATTTCATTTTATGAGCTTAGGGACTAAAGTGTAAAAATTACAAAGCTAGGGGTAAAATGGTAAATTTTACCATAGGATGATTTTGTGCTAAATTGAGTAATGTATGTATTAAATGAGTTAAATTTGGTATTATAGATCAAGAAAGAAGGGAAATCGACCTTGGCTGGGAGAAAGGCAAGGTTTTGAACTAAATCGTAAAGTTTAGCATTTTGTACCGAGGTAAGTTTATATGTGAATAATGCGTTATATTGAACTTATGATTATTTATTTTTAATATTTGTAACATTGTAATAAACTACCCAATGTGTATATTGATAGAAAATCGATAAGTGTGAGAACCCCGATTGAACCTTAGGAATCGACTAGGATACGGATGACATGTCACTAGGAGATCCATCAGACACGTGCATAAGTGTAAAAGTAATTCTGGGTGCTAGTCTAGTTCGACTACTAGTGGCTAGGTAACCCTGTATTTGTCAAGTTGTGTGAGCAGCACTGAGTAGCTTCGACTCGATTGTCAGCTTGTGTGAGCAGGCTCGTGAATAGCTCGATAGTGAGCATCTAATTGAAATACGATAAGTGGTAGCTTTAGCTACAAATCAGTGGTAGCTTTGGCTACAAATCAGTGGTAGCTTTGGGTACAAATAATGTATGGCACCTTTGTGTAACTTTTCCATGTATCCTTTAGAATTCTGTATCGTTGAACGGGTAGCAAAATGATATGATAAAGTGTGATAGAAAGTGAAAATGACCGTGTGTTGAGATAATGTATGTGCAGGTTTAAGTGATTAATATATGTGCTATGTGCTCAATGTGTGTGATAAATCATTTGGTAAGGCTATATGAGTAAGTGATGATTATATACTCTCAAATGTGGTCATATGAATTTATTTATGCTAATTATGAATTATAAGATTTAGATGTCCATTATTTGCATATAGACTTACTAAGCTATGTAGTTACCCCTTTTCTTTTCCCTTCCCATTTAGGTTCGTCAAGCTAGCTTGAGGTTCAGTGATCAACGAGAATCCATTCACACTATCAAAAACTGTTTTGGTATTTTGATTTTTAACGTTGAAATTTTAACATGTATAGGTGGTCTATTCTTTGGTTATATTTCATGGTCATTTTGGCCAAAATTGTTGGTTTAAGATTGATTGGTAGTTGTTTTGTATTTGGCTATTGGAAATGAGCCAATAATGATTAAGTTATATTTGATCAATGTGATGAAATTCATCAAAGTGCAAGCTTGCACATTTATGTGAAATGTAGTGTGATGTGTATGTATGGTGAATGTGGAATGAATTTGATGTATGGATGTCATGTTGTAGATGGTTGGATGAGTATTTAGGCCATGTTGTGTATTGGTAATATTGGTATATGTTTACTTGTGTTTCAAGGTGGCAATAGGCTTGGTAAATAGCCCTATATTTGTCCATACGGGTAGACACACGGGCATGTGTCTAGGCCGTGTGTGACACACTGTCCGCCCATGGGCATGTATACTGGCCATGTGTCCCCTGCATGTAATTGGCAAAAAATTGAGTACATCATATGGGCTAACACGCTGGCGTGTGCCTTGCCCGTGTGACCTAAATTGCATGCTGACATCATAAACAGAATGTCCATGTTTTTACACACAAGAAGAGACATAGCCATGTGTCTCGGCTATGTGAAGGACACGGCCTAGGAAACGAGTGTGTGCTCGACCATGTGAAAACCCCTATAGGTTTGAAATGAAAAATAAATCCACACGAACTGGGGACATGGGCGTATACGACCACACGGCCTGCCCACCCGGGTGTGTCCCTGTATCAGATGGGCATGTGCCCTGTTTTGAGTAAAAATTTTCTAAGTATTCGAAAGTGTCCGGTTTAGTTCCAACCCACAAACAAAGTATGTTTTGGGCCTCGTAGTCTCATAATAGGAATGTTCTGGATATGAATAAGAAAGTTTTAAATTTGAATGAATATTTGTGTCTTGTAATTGATCGGTCATATGAAGTTAAGTTCCGTAATGCCTCGTGCCCTAATCCAGTGACGGATATGGGTGAGGGGTGTTACATTTAATGGTATAAGAGCTATGGTTTAGTCGTTTCTCGAACGAACATAGCAAGTGTAAGAGTCTAGCTATACATGCCATAAATATGAATTTTGATAGTGTGATGGTTCCTAATCTCTTAAATTATGCTTTCATATAGTAAATGGATCCTAACTCGGTCGTAGCTGACGACGCAAAAAGTAATGTGCTAGCTCCCGCTCAAGGGACCACGCCACTCAAAAGTAGAAACATAGAATCTAGTCAGAGAGGAGAGGCTCAAGAAGCCTTTCTCCATATGATGAACGAATGGTATACAAAGTTCATTCAGACGAATCGGAATGCACATGTGACAGCCTTAAATTGACCCTAGTCGAAATGTGGTTTCGGGACCATAAAACCGAGTCACAAGAATAATTTAATATTTATTTTGATGCCTAATATATGTGTCAAATCATGTGTGACATTTTTGGTGTTTTAATTTAGAGTTATAAATTGAATTGCACTTAAAAGGACTTAGTTGAGAACTTTGGAAGTATGCTAGTTAAATGTGTGATGACTAACAAGTGCATGCAAGTGAAATGATGGCCTTGCATGTCAAATTTTCTTTTTTTCTTTTAGTGGCCCGCCAACCAACCTAATGATAATGTTTTGGTTGTTTTTATTTTGTATTTTAGTGAATATATATGCTCATTATGTGCATAAAATAAAAGTTAATATAATATTATGAAATAAAGAATAATTTAAAATAAGAAAAGGGTGATAAAAACAATGTATGTTCATCCTTCCTCCTTCATTACCGTAACTAGTTAAAGAAGAAGAGAAAATTTGTCAAAGGGTTCAGCCATAAGTGAAGCAAATTGAAGGTATGTGGTGTGAATTTTTCTAAATTGTTTTTGAAGTTAGCATGGTTAATGCATTGCTAAATTAACCCATAGCCAAAGTTTTTGAATTAAGAAGTACAGGTGAATTCGGCAAGTTGAATTTAGGTTGTAAAATGTTGATAGACATTGGAAAATGATGCTTTGATGTTGAATTTGAGTTTATGATGGCCGAATGAGCTTATTGATAGTGAATGGTTAAAATTGAACATTTCTTTTGAGATTTGAAATGAAATTGCCGTATAAGTGCTATTGAAAAGGGAAATTTGTTTTTGTTTAAAATCAAGCATGTTTTTGTTAATTGAGCTTTGAATTGATGGAATTAGGTGTAAATTGAATGAATTGAGTTGTAAGTGTATAATTGTTTGAATTTGAGATGAGGTATGTATTCAGTCATGGTTCAAAGTGTGCTAATTCATGTTAGTTGATGTTTTTAAATAGAAATGATAGGAATTGATAAATAAGTGTTTAATAGACATTGTGATGTTAAAATGTATGTGCTTATAAGCTTGTAAGTTTGATTGTGAAATTTATGCTTTGTGAGAGTAAATTGTTCAAAGGAGCATTCGGCCATGGGGTATATATTGTTATAAGTTGAATTTAAGGTTTGTTAAATGGTCCTTATTATTGCCGAATGTGAAAATGGTTAAAGAAAATTTGTTTAAATGCTTATTTAATTGAGATTCGGTTAATAGCGTGTGAATAAAATTATTTGAAGTGTAAATTTGGTATAAGCACTCAAGGTCTTAGGTGGTATTCAGCCTTTAGGAAATTTAGGTATAAAATATTTGAATGTTGTTTTGGTTAATTCTCTAAAGGCCAATTGTGCTAAATACTAAAGCATGATTTAGCTCAATCGAGAGAGAATAGGATAGTGTTACTTTGTGTCAATGAGCTTAAAAAAATTTATACAAGGACTAGTTGAATTAAATGGTGGTGCCGAATGTGATTTGTGTATAAATATAACCTTGTGTATTCGGCCATTTAGGTAATGTGACCTTGATAATATATTAGCTTTGTAATGAAATATGAATTATATGTGTGCATGGTTGAGGGTATACATTCGACCAACTTAAGTGATAAGTGGTAGTTGATGAAGGTGATTAAAATGTATCTCAAATAAGTGGTAGTTGATGAAGGTGATTAAAATGTATCTCAAAAATGTATTCTTATGTGTTTAAAGTTAAAGAATGTGTTAGCTAAATGCATTGGTGATAATTATGTTTTAAAGGTTGGTTATATTACCTTGATCTAGACCAAATGAGTTGATTTAATTAGGTACACTTTAATTGAAGGGAAAAAGGGTTAACCTTAGTAAAGTCCTTATTCGGTCATGTTATTTAGATGATTGGAATGTTTGTTTTAATGCATGATAGCATTCGGCGTTGGGCCTTAGAAGGATTTGGCAAAATGGACTAAATGTTTAATTATTAGAATATGCATGCACAAAAGTCTAACATACTTAATTAATAAGTATGAAATAAGGGTTTGAATGACATGTATGTGCTTTCTAAAGTATTTATGAGTATACATGCTTGTATGCACTTAAAATGTGATGGATAGCCAAAGGTTGGTTACTTGATAAAGTGAAGGTCTTAGTACAGATTAATTATATATGTGTCTCATGGTGTTTGGCCAACATGAGTTATGGATAAAATTGTGTTGTAGACAGTATATGGGAATGTTTAAAGATTATTGTAATATATTTGTGCTTGGCCGAATGTGTGTTTGTGCTATGGGAAGTATATGTGTTTCTTATTTTAACTGTAAGTGAAAATGATCAATTGAGATGTTTGAATAAGGATTAATATAATTAAATTATTTAATTTAGCTCAAGAGCATAGAGGGACAAATTCGGATAAAGGGAAAGCAAAAGTGACGGAATAGTCGACTCGTAGTTGTTCAGAAAAATTTGAGGTAAGTTTTGAGTAATTGAATTTGGTATTAACTTAAATATAACTAAATATATGTATGATAGATGAACTATGGCCTATAGTCTTTACCTTAATAAGGTTAATTAGAGGTTAAAGACATGTAAATGATATGAGGCCGAATGGTTACTAGAAAATAAGCCGAGGAAGTAATATGAGTATATGATCATGTATGTGGTTGCTTATTGAGATGGAAGTTTAGTGAATGAGGTATATGCATTTTAAATTCAAATGATGTCTATGCAATGAAGTTAAGATGCATGTTATATGCTCATATTCGAATGAGGCAAGGGATTTATATATGTGATAATCAATGTGAAATGTTATTATATGTGACTAAATTTACATGAAACTTGGAGATTATGTTCGGGTTGAGACCCGCTGGCTATGTGCAGAGATTATGTCCGGGTTAAGACCCGCTGGCTATGTGCGGAGATTATGTCCGGGTTAAGACCCGCTGGCTATGTGCGGAGATTATATCCGGGTTAAGACCTACTGGCTATGTGCGGAGATTATGTCCGGGTTAAGACCCGCTGGCTACGTGTGGAGATTTCATCCGAGCTAAAGGTCTCACCGATGATCCGAGTAAAGTCTAAGACTAAAAGACTTCACAGTATCAATTATTAATGAATACGTTCAATGCGTTAAAATAAACAGGTATGTATCCTGACCTTATATGTAAGCTTGATTTGGACTAAATCATAAGGTTATTATGTGATGTAAATGTGAGTAAAACAATAAGACTGTCTCTATGATTATAGTGCATCTGGTCAATGTGAAAAGTTATGTGAAATTATGTAATATACCTACGTTTATATGAGCTCACTTTCAAGTGAAAGTTATCTGCTTATTGTGTATTATGAGAGTGTGTATATTCAGCTAAGGGGTGATATACCCAAAAGAAAATTGAATTGAAAACGCGAACGAGCAATTTATAATTGAATTTTTATCTGTTTACATTGCTTAAAACTTACTAAGCATTTAAAATGCTTACTCTGTTTACTTTGTTTCCTCTGTTTTATAGATCTCATTTTGAAGCTACAGACTCGGGGATTCAAGCTTAAATCACCTACACTATCGTCATGATTTTGGTACATTCGATAAGTTATTTTGAGAATAATGGCATGTACAGGCTAATCTTCCCCCTTTTGAATTGAATTACATTTTGAGTTGTAAATATTCTAGCCATGCGAAAATGGCTTGTTCAATCTCTAAGTTTGAGTATATGTTTTGATGAAATTTATGTGGCTTGTTACTTTGATGCATAAGTAAATGGTGAAGTAAGTAAAGGAAGTATATTATCTATGTTTAGTTGAATGATGTAGCATAAGTTTTCAATAGTAGTAAATGTGAAATATGATGCGAATATGGTTTGCTTTACTACCTAAGAATTTCGATTATACTTATTGGTAAGTAGATCACTAATTGAGATTTAATGTACAAGTGAATCTATGTCTAGCATATATCTATGAACCTCAGTAAGTTGCGTTTAGTTATGTAATACCTAGGAACCCTACTCCGGCGACGGACAGGGGTAAAAGGTGTTACAGCTCAACTTCCCCCACCTCCCTCTATCCCTCAGTTGGTTCCTGTAGCTCCACAAGGTGTGGAATTGATGAGATTGAGTAAGCCCCCTGTTGACAAGATTCGTAAGTACAGGGCTAAAGAATTTAGAGCTAGTGTGGATGATGACCCTGAGAGGGTAGAATTTTGGCTCGAAAACACAATTCAGGTATTTGATGAGCTCTCTTGCACACCCGATGAGTGTTTAAAGTGTGCTATATCGCTTCTGATGGATTTAGTGTATCAGTGGTGGAAAACTTTAGTCTCAGTGGTACTGAGGGAAAGAGTCACTTGGGATTTCTTTCAAGTGGAATTCTGGAAAAAATATATAAGTTAGCTATTTATTGATCAGAAGTGAAAAGAATTTTTAGAACAGAAGCAAGTTGAATGACAGTGTCCGAGTACGAGCGGGAATTTGTCCGATTTAGTAAGTATGCTTGGGAATGTGTTTCTACATAGGAAATTATGTGTAAAAGGTTTTAGTATGTATTGAATGAAAATATCAAGTTATATGTGGGAATTGAAGGAAGTTGTTGTACTAGTTAACTGGGCTTGCAAAGCGGAAGAATTATGTAAAGAAAAGAGGAAAGCTGAATTTGATGCTAGAGATGCGAAAAGAGATCGATGAGTAAGACCTTTCTGTCTTCATCAAAGAAATTGAGGAATGTGCATAACCATTCGACTGTTTCAGCCAGAAATCCAAATAGAACTCGGGGAGGCAAAATACAGGTTCTAAAGTTGAGGCTACTTCTATAGCTAGTGTTGGCAATGTTAGGTCGAGTAACCCCGGGTGTCAACACTATGGTAGGAGACATCCCGGCGAGTGTTAGATGATCACTCAGGCTTATTTCAAATGTGGCTCCCAAGATCACTTTATTAAAGATTGTCTTGAAATGGGTGAGAAGGAAAATACTTAGAATGTTAAAAGAAGCAATACAACTGCTAGAGGGAGACTTGGCAGAAACGTGAAAGATGGAGCTAGAAGTGAAGGTATAATTAGAGATTCAGCTGCAAAATCAGAGGCTAGAGTTCCTGTAAGAACCTATGCTATTCGTACTCAGGAAGAGGTGTCATCCCCTGATGTAATTATTGGTATATTTTCTCTTTTCCATGTTAATATTGTTGCATTGATTGATCCCAGGTCTACTCATTCATACGTTGCATGAAATTGGTAACTGATATGGATTTGCCGATAGAGTCAAATGATTTTGTGATTAAGGTGTCAAACCCCTTAGGCAAATGTGTGTTAGTTGATAAGATTTGCAAGAACTGTCCCTTAATGATTCGAGGTCATTATTTTCTGGCCGATTTAATGCCATTGTCATTTGATGAGTTTGATTCCATTTTTGGCATGGATTGGTTGACTTTACATGATGTTAAGGTAAATTGTAGACAGAAAGTTATTGAATTGAAGTGTGAAACTGGTGAGATTCTTTGAATTGAAACAGATGAGCCCAATGAAGTGCCTATCTTTATTTCATCAATGACTGCTCAGAAGTATATAAGAAAGGTTATGAAGTATATAAGAAAGGTTATGAAGTGTATCTTGCATATGTGTTGAATACAAAAGAGTCCAAATTGAAAGTTGAATCAGTGCCGGTAGTCTGTGAATTCCCGGATGTATTTCCAGAAGAATTGCCAGGGATACCTCCTTTCAGAAAAATAGAGTTTGCTATTGATTTGTTATTAAGAACTGCTCCAATATCAACAGCTCCCTATTGGATGGCTCGACCGAACTAAAGGAATTGACAAAGCTAGGGGTAAAATGGTAAATTTTACCATAGGATGATTTTGTGCTAAATTGAGTAATGTATTATTAAATGAGTTAAATTTGGTATTATAGATCAAGAAAGACGGGAAATCGACCTTGGCCGGGGGAAAGTCAAGGTTTTGGACTAAATCGTAAAGTTTAGCATTTTGTATCGAGGTAAGTTTATATGTGAATAATGTGTTATATTGAACCTATGATTATTTATTTTTAATATTTGCAACATTGTAATAAACTACCCAATGTGTATATTAATAGAAAATCAATAAATATGAGAACCCTGATTGAACCTTCGGCTACATATCAGTGGTAGCTTCGGGTACAAATAATGTGTTGTACCTTTGTACAACTTTTCCATGTATCCTTTAGAATTCCATATGGTTAAATGGGTAGCAAAATGATATGATAAAGTGTGATAGAAAGTGAAAATGGCCGTGTGTTGAGATGATGTATGTGCAGGTTTAAGTGATTAATATATGTGCTATGTGCTCAATGTGTGTGATAAATCATTTGGTAAGGCTATATGAGTAAGTGATGATTATATACTCTCAAATGTGGTTATATGAATTTATTTATGCTAATTATGTATTATAAGATTTAGATGTCAATTATTTGCATATAGACTTACTAAGCTATGTAGCTTGCCTTTTTTCTTTTCCCTTCCCATTTAGGTTCGTCAAGCTTGCTCAAGGTTCGGTGATCAACGGGAATCCATCCACACTATCAACAACTCTTTTGGTATTTTGATTTTTAACGTTGAAATTATGGCATGTATAGGTGGTATATTCTTTGGTTATATGTCATAGTCATTTTGGCAAAAAATGTTGGTTTAATATCGATTGGTAGTTATTTTGTATTTGGCTATTGGAAATGAGCCAATAATGATTAAGTTATATTTGATCAATGTGATGAAATTCATCAAAGTGCAAGCTTGCACATTTATGTGAAATGTGGTGTGATGTGTATGTATGGTGAATGTGGAATGAATTTGATATATGGATGTCATGTTGTGGATGTTTGGATGAGTATTTAGGCCATGTTGTGTATTGGTAAGATTTGTAACAATCTAATTTTGAGCCTGATCAGAACGAGTGGTTTCGGGACCATTGAACTGAGTCAAAATATTTATTTTATTATTTTAATGTTTTTCAGCATGATGGTATTACCGTGTAAAAGTTTCGTAAAGAAAATTTACTAATTAAACGGTTAATTTGGTAAAAAGGATTAAATCGCGTAAAGCGAAAAACATGAATTCTATTTGATAAATGACTCATTTGGCTTTCGTATTAATTATGGGAGTCCTTAAATGGTATTTAATCCACTTATGAGATAGTGGAGTTTCATGGAATGGCAAATGGTGTAGTTTTAAATTATTTTTTTGTTAATTTTGGTATTTGGTTATTAAAGGTTATTATATTAAAACAAAATTAATGTGGAATTAAATAGGTGAAAATAATGTGTATGAATTTATGGGAAAGTTGGTAAGTTTATGATGGTAAGTTGGTATATGAGAGATATCCTAGTCGTGGTTGAAGGTTGTCTCAATGTTGATTATTTACATATAGACTTACTAAGCTTTTGAAGCTTACTCCTTTCTCTTTTCCTTTGTTTTATAGATTCAGTCGAGCCAGCTTGGGATCGGATCGAGTCAGAGGATCACCCACACTATCGACAAAATATTTTGGTATTGTGACACAAACTCGACTATGGCATGTATAGGGGCTTAGTGGAATTGTATGTGTCATGTTGGTTTAGCCATAATGTGGGAAAAAGGTCATTTGATAAGTCATTTTGTAAACAAGGCTATGTGACATGGCCAATGATGATAATGGTTCATATATGTCTTTGAGGTAGTTCATAGTATGCTAGGTGATATTTTGATGTTTAAAGATGTGTTGATATGTGATGTCAAATATGGTAGTGTTTGTATGTGTTTTGGGGCAACGAATGGCTTGGAATATAGCCTAACTTAGGGCCACACGACCAAACCCCACGGCCATGTGCGTTGGGCCTGTGAACCTTACTTGTAATTTTCGTAGCTTAAGGACGTCACACGGCCTGGTCACACGAGCATGTCCTATGGCTATGTTACCAAAATGGCATGCTGACGTCATAAACAGAATGTCCTAAGTTTTTCACACAAGGAGCCACATGGACGTGTCGAGGCCGTGTGGTAGGACACGGGCTAGGGACATGAGCATGTGCTCGGCCGTGTGAAAACCCCTGTAGGTTCGAAATGAAAATAATTTTCCAAGAATTCAACATGGGTAGGGGACACGAGCGTGTGCCCCTGTCTCACATGAGCGTGTCCTTGTCTCACACGGGCGTGTGCCCTATAATGAGGCAAATTCTCCAAAATTTTCTAAGTTTTCAGTTTGGTCTCGAACCAGTTCCAAAGTATGTTTTGGGCCCCATAGGCCCCTTTCAAGGATTGTATGATATGGTATGTAAAATTTTAAATTGGAACGAAATTTTATGGCTTGATTTTGTAACACCCCTTACCCGAGACCGTCACCGGAGTCGAACACGAGGTGTTACCAGACTTATCTTACTAGTTCGGGGCATACAAATTTATTTTTAAAATTAATTCGCTCACATTCTTTTAATATATCCCTAAAGAGGGCCCTCGAGGCCCTAAAACATGCAATTGAAATGGTTCGGGATCAAACCAAGAACATTAAGATTTTTTTGATTACTTACACAAATCAAAACAATTTATTTCACTATTCATAATAAAACTGTCTACCTGTATAATCGTCAATAAATTAATTATAACTCGAGTAAAAAAACTCAAAAATTAAATCCATAAAATTTTCATGAACCTAGACTCATATATCTTCTTACCTAAATTTTTCCAGAATTTTTGGTTTGGCCAATTAGTACAGTTTATTCATTAAAAGTTCCCCTGTTTTGTAGTCCAACACACCTAACCTCTCTTCACTAAAAATAGATTATCTCATTATACAGACTTCGGGTAATGTTTTTGTTTATTTCTCTTGAAAATATACTCACTAAGGAATCTAGAAATATAAATTATAATCCTTAATTCTTCTTGTACAAATTCTAGTAAATTTCTCAAATCAAAACAGGGGATCACGAAGTCATTTTGAACCATCTTACAAGAATTTAAATATCTTAGAATATAGACTTCTTTTGCTTTATTTTTTTCTTTCATATGAAAATAGACTTAATAAGATTTAATTATATATCTCATTCACCATTCAATTCCATTTCTACAATTTTTAGTGAATTTTCAAATTCACATCACTACTGCTGCCCCAAAACTGTTTCATAATCAACTTTTACTCTTTCATAATTTCTTTGCATTAAACCTCATTTTGGCATACATAACATCACACATGGTCTTATTTAGCCATTTCAATAGCTAATCATTATCAAGTATTCGCATGTCATTCTTTAGTCATATCATAAGGACATACACACAAAATAACCAAGTCCCTATACATGCCATAACTTAAAACGTTTTAATGAAAATACCCAATTGGTAACTTGATAGTCGAAAGTGTGAAGCGATCTCTGACAACCTCTAACCAGAGCTTGTTTGATAAAACTCTGGAACAGAGGAAAGGAAAGAGGTAAGCTTATAAAGCTTAATAAGTTCACATGTAAAATAATAGGCGTTAGTAATGAATTTAGCTTATTATTTATATTATTAAGCTTTCATAATTTGCATAAATAATATTAGGTTCTTACTTTTCCATCATACTCATTGGTAACCTTACCAAAGGCTCGGAATAATAAAAAGAATACCTTACCTAATAGCTTGTTTATATATCTACAACATCTCACTTAAAATATTAATACTCTCTCATAATATATAGGCATATTGCTAATCATGTCACAAAGCGTCATAAGTATAATTGCAAACTTACCACTTACTTAATACTTGAATATACTCATTAAAATACTTTTAATATCATCAATGTAACGCCCCAAATTTTGGGCCTAGAAGTATTGGGCCTTGAGTTTTGCATCGGTTAAAAGGCGGCTTAAATAATTCAAATGTGTGCTTTTGGAGTGTTTGGAGGGTACTATGAAGTCTCGGGTTCAAGTTAAGTCATAGGAAAAAAATGATTTTTAGCCTTAGCGGAACCCTGATCTTAAGTGGTGTGACTCTTAAATAAATCAGGGTAAAATAAGACAAAAAAAGCAGTGTGTGTAGTGGCAAAGTGGCGCCACTTAGGGGACAACAAAGTGACGCCATACAGGAAGCAAAGGGGTCCAAGGTTCAAGTCTTGGCTCTTGCAATTTATTTTGGTTTTTCTTTTAAATAAATCTGGAAGTGAGTAGGCGGGCTTTAAAGTTAAATGTGTTGGACTTATGACATAAAGGAGCTTGTGTCCTAGTGGTGGTGGCGTGACATGGTTATTGAGAGGACTATGGTTCGAATCCGTTTGCACACAAAGGTTGATTATTTTGCTAATGCTTTAGTTTTGGGGGATTGATGGAGAATCCCACATCGGGAAGCTAACATGAGAATAGGTGAGGAGCTGGCTTTAAATAGAGCAAACCATGAGGAGAGTAGGCATACCTTTCTTGGCCTATCCCTTTCACATTGTGGTGTGTTCATTTGGGTTAGGCATTGGATCATTTGTTGATCTGTATGCCGTTGGGTCACGGTGGTGGTGACCATAGTTGATCGACACACCCCCTGGGGAGTCAAGGGTGCGATTATTGCTCGCTTCTGGGCATAGCAACGTTCAGAGCATGGAGTAACTTCAGATACCTATCAGGTGTGTACTACACCCTACTCTAGCTATAGAACGGCAAATGCCGGAATGCCGAAATGGGCCATGTGGGCCTAATAGGCCCGTAGGCCCAATCGGGCAAATTGTATGGTTGTGTAGTAAATATTGGACTAGACTAGGTGAATCTCATATCTGTGGCTAGTTTTGGGTAAAGGGCCACACGAGCGTGTAGGCCCACCTGGGCCGAGAGCGGGGCCTTAGGCCTATTCGCAACGTTATCTCTGTTTAGAATACTTGAGTCGCTCAAGGCGACTGCAGACTTTCTGAGGGATTGATAAAATTACTGAAATACCTTATAGGGTAGAATTACAAAAATACCCCCGATTTGCAAAATTACAAAATACCCCCGATTTGCAAAATTATAGAAATACCTTTGATTTGTAAAAGTACTATTTTACCCCTAATTTGAAAAATTATCGTTTTACCCCTGATTTGTAAAGTTACCGTTTTACCCCTTATTTGTAAAGTTACTGTTTTACCCCTGATATGTAAAGTTACCGTTTTACCCCTGATTTGTAAAGTGATCGTTTTACCTCTGATTAATAAAGTTATCATTTTACCCCTAATTTGTTAGAACTACCATTTTACCCTTAGTTTACAAAATTACAGAAATACCCCAGTTTACAAATTACGAAAATACCCTAAATTTCAAAATTACTGAAATACCCTTGATTTACAAAATTACCAAAATCTTACCAGATGACGGATTAAGGACTGATTTCACAAGGCACTTTCAATTTCTCATATAGTCTCAGCATCCTTAGCATCTTACTGCTCAAGCTAAGATTCTGAGTTATACTCTCTCATCATAGACATAGGAATCACATTACTGATCTTCTCGAATTCTGACTAAAATACCTATTGATAAGTAACTGACCTTATTCTTTCTATAATCTCATACTCTTAGATGAACCGTAACTCACTTTTCTCTACTTACCAAAATGAAACATTTCTGTTAATAAAATACTTTCAGAAACACCTAACACCCATCTGAGTTTCAATATTCTTGCCTTTCGATTCTATACACAATTTTTGATAATCTGTCTCTGGTCTCAAAAATCAATTTTCACCTTTCTCTAATATTTTAACTCAAATTAACCCTGTGAGTTTCTCTTTCTCAATTGCTCTTAATATTTAAAACACAATACAAAACTTAGCTTCCTAAGAATCTGAATCACTTCCTCAATTTAACTATTAGTATTAGAGTGACACACAATAACATTCAGAAATCTCATACTCAAGACTTAATGTAACATTCTTCTAAAGTTATAATACAAATCTTGGATTTCAACCCTAACCAATGAAAATTTGGGCTCTGTATAAACTGACAACCTCAGGATAAATAACTCAGATAACCCATCAATAGAAAAACTTGGTCATGCTGAGAAAAATATACATAAACTTCCTCGAGTAATCAATCATAGCTCGCATAACCTTTACCCTTTTGATGATAATACTAATTCTGTTGTACAATTCTTTGAATTACCATTGCATTTCCACGTGGATATCAATACTGATTGTAATAGCTTCTAAGATACTTAAAAAAAAACAACTTTAACCCTTTGAAAGTTCAGACATCAAGTTCAAAATCTGGTACATAACATATCATATTCTTACTAGTGTAACTATTTCTGAGTATCCTCCATCTCTGTACTCCTCGAGTAGGCAGATAATTATCACTAATGTCAGGCTTCATAACTGTTGCATAATCTTTTTACTCAATTTAGACTAAAGAATAACAAATACTTCAGCCGTCAATTTCTTCAGCTATTTATAACTTTAATAGCATGGATTTAAGCCAAATTAAACTTCATATAATGAGAACTCTAGCAATCAGACAACTTGGATTGGCAAAATCATACCTCAAATGCAACCCTTTTGATGTATATATATATAACTCTGTATCATAACTTCCAGAATAGGTACTCTTCACTCAAGTCATTTATCCATTTGTACATAAACACTCAATATTTAATTCTAGAACTGTGAATAATTCTAACATACAAATAACTCAATCAGACTGCTTAACTGAATCGGTTTTGACTAATAAACAATAACTTTTCAAGAACTGCTCTTCTTTATGCTATCATTATGTCTCAGACATACATTCTATCATGATCTCTTCAAAAAGCTAATCTCATATCATTATCACTACATAACTCGAAAGAACAAAACATTCGGTCTTTAACTTGCTGATGCATGTGTCAAGATCATTTAAAAAGTAAAATTATTACTTCGGTCTAAGTTGAACTTCTTATCACTCACATTTTGCCAAAGTCACTTTCTCTTCAAATCTAATGAAAGATTAAACATATATTAGAATTTAACTTAATTGTTTCTCATTGAGGCACTGAACTATACTAAGGCCACCATACTCATTTAGCTTAAAAATCGCGGTGCCATAATAAAATTGACTTCTCAATTACTTTAGTAAACGATGTCCCAGCTAAAAATAAAACATCCTGATCATCATAAAGATTTAGGCACAAATTTCAATAACAACTAGCGTAAAAACACATTCTTTACACTTCTGATGAGTATACCTCTGTACTTTCATTATCAGGTCCGAACTCATATTCGTCAATATAACATTTCTTGCTATTATCTCATGGCTAATACTTTGAACAGTAATTTATTAAGGAACCCAGGATAACAAAATCTCAGAACATGGAGCTATACAGAATTTTCGAAAATCACTTCTCATGTAAAGCAGTTAAGGTCTCGATAGTATCTCAGAAAATTTCCAAAAATGAAAGATAATCTCATAAGCACTAAAATCAACTATAACAAAAACCATATAATTTTCCTTTATATTTACCAAACAATAGCTAGTAGAACGGGATGCTAACATCATACGGACCTTACCGTCAATAATCACAACTCAAGTAAACTACAATACCTTCATCTGTCTGTAAATTTAATTGACATACTCATACAGTAGGAATTTCATCTGAAATCTTGCAGATATAAATATATATACCTCTGAAAATAAATGTACACATATAATAGTCAAAAGAAATTTCTAAAATTTTCTCAACCAAAAACTCTACATTCAACTATTAATGCAGCTCAATCATTATTCCTCTGTCTAATTCTATCATTACTGAATCCAACTTATCTCATTCAAAATTAGAATTTATTCGGAAGAAAATCCAGCAATCATATACCTTACACATCATACCTAAATAAGTGCATTAGCTGAACCTAACTTTTATTTAACTATAATGTTTTAGAATCCGGATGATCTTCATATTAACCTGACATCTTTTCTGTAACCGTATTCATTTGCTAAATCATTCTCGACTCTGATTATGTTGTCAATTAATCTGCCACTGAACTCTTTAGTTTTTCACTTGTAAGCCTATTCAGTCTGAATTTCATGTAATCTCTCTCTGAAATACCTTGTTGAAAAGGGGGGTGAGGTTGTAACACCTTTGATTTACCTCGTATATACTCATGCATATAACTTAACACTTATCAATATATAATATTATCACAATTATACAATTTGCTTCAAGCAACTTAGCATACACGTTCATAATACAGAGACTTCCTGATCATCTTATGCAAACTAGTGCACTTATACATGCATTCATGAATCTCAAATAACATTACTCATAACATTCACTTAACTTCTCTAGTTATACATATAACATCATACAAATGTCAATTTAACATGAACACTTATCTCAATATAAATTTTCCTTTCATCTTATCTCATCTTTCATATTTCCCAAATAGTTCTTATTCACAATTTATTTATTATCACATAAACATCATGAACTATTATTCTTACCTTTTATGAGCCTCAACTCTTCATAAACATATTGTTTGTACTATCAAACTTAGCTCGGTTGGAGTGCACATCTGTTTGACAAAACATTTTACATCTGGGTCGAGAGTCATCACACTATCACAGTTCAATATGGCATGTATAGCTAGACTCTTACTCATGCTAGATAGTCTAAGATCTGACTAAACTCTTACTTTGATACCAATAAAAGTAATACCCCTTACCTGAGACCATAGCCGGAGTCAAACACGAGGCGTTACCAGACTTATCTTACTGGTTTGAGGCATAAAAATTTACTTTTAAAATTAATTCGTTCACATTCTTCTAATATATCCCTAAAGAGGGCCCTCAAGGCCCTAAAACATGCAATTGAAATGGTTCGGGACCAAACTAGGAACATTAAAAATTTTTCGATTACTTACACAAATCAAAACAATTTATTTCACTATTCATAATAAAACTATCCACCTGCGTAACAGTCACTAAATTAATTATAAATCGAGTTAAACAACTCAAAATTTAAATCCATAAATTTTTCCTAAAACTAGACTCATATATCTTCTTACCAAAATTTTTTCAGAATTTTTGGTTTGGCCAATTAGTACAGTTTATTCATTAAAGTTTCCCCTATTTCACAGTCCAACAGACCTAACCTCTCTTCACTAAAAATAAATTATCTCATTATACATAATTCGGATAAAGTTTTTGTTTGTTTATCTTAAAAATAGACTCACTAAGGAACCGAAAAATATAAATTATAATCCTTAATTCTTCTTGTACAATTTCTAGAAGATTTCTAAAATCAAAACAGGGGATCACGAAGTCATTCTGAATCAGTCTCACAAGAATTTAAATATCTTATAATATAAACTTCCTTTACTTTCTCTGTATCTTTCCTATGAAAATAGACTCAATAAGCTTTAATTCTATATCTCATACACCATTCAATTCTATTTCTATAATTTTTAGTGATTTTTCAAAATCACATCACTACTACTATCCCAAAACTATTTCATAACCAACTTTTACTCTTTCATAATTTCTTTGCATTAAACCTCATTTAGGCATACATAACATCAACACATGTTCTTATTTAGCCATTTCAATAGATAATCATTATCAAGTATTTGCATGCCATTCTTTAGTCATATCATAAGGACATACACACAAAATAACCAAGTCCCTATACATGCCATAACTTAAAACGTTTCAATGAAAATACCCAATTGGTAACTTAATAGTAGAAAGTGTGAAGTGATCTCCGACGACCTCCAACTCGAGCTTGTTTGATAAAACTCTAGAACAAAGGAAAGGAAAGAGGTAAGCTTATAAAGCTTAATAAGCTCACATGCAAAATAAGAGGCATTAGTAATGAATTTAGCTTATTATTAAGCTCTCATAATTTGCATAAATAATATTAAGTTCTTACTTTCCCATCTTACTCATTGGTAACCTTACCAAAGGCTCAGAATAATAAAAAGAATACCTTACTTAATAGCTTGTTTATGTACCTGCAAAATCTCACTTAACACATTAATACTCTCTCATAATATATAGGCATATTACTAATCATGTCACAAAGCATCATAAGTATAATTGCAAACTTATCACTTAATACTTGAATATACTCATTAAAATACTTTTAACATCATCAACTAACAAAATCTTTATTTTACTTCTCTACTTACTCTTTAACTTTCCTGTTTATCATTCCTGATATACGTGATATGAAGTAATAAAATTTATAACAAATGATCACACCAGAAGCTAACTATTATCACGAATGAAGGAAAGCGCACCTATCGAACAGTAGTATAGCTTAGTGGCAAGACCGAGATAGAGTACCCAAGGGAACCAAAAGTACTAGTACTAACTTTCTTTCTATTATTTAACCTGAGAATAAAAGGGGATTTTTATTAAAGTAATCTAATTATTATACTAAGCTAAGAATGCACAAAAAGCGAATTGGGGAAAAACTCTTAGTGAAAACTGATTGATTTGGACAATACTCAAGGGAGAATCCACCTAGACTTCACTTGTTATCAACTTTGAACCAGACGATTTATTCACTTGACTTGATCCGTAGAAATCCCTAGCTTATGTTAATATCTCTCTCAAGACTAAAAACAACTATCCTTAGGTTGATTAATTGAAATCTCTTTTTAATTAAAACCCCTAGTGTTACATTAACTCGATCTATGGATTCCCTTATTAGGTTTAACCCTAGTCCGGTAGATTTTCGTCGTCCTATCTCTAGGATTGCAATCAACTCCACTTAATTGTGCTGGATCTACTCCTATGCAGGGACTTTTGCTCCTCTACACAAGCACATTCGACTTAAATTAATATCCTGGAAATATCAATTTAAGAGTTAAAAACACAATTAAGAACAAATGAAATATTTATCATATAATTCAAGAGAAAATAATAACAAAATCTATCTTAGGTTTCATCCCCCTCAAGTATTTGGGGGATTTAGTTTATACTTATAAAAGAAAACATCTCAGAAGAAATAAAATAACAAAACATAAAGAACCCTAAAACCCTTGTAAGAATTTGAAGGGAGATTTTCAGTCTTTGAAGGAGAATTCAGCTTCTAAGATGGATCAATCGGCTTTCCTTGGAGTAATTCCTTGCTTCTACTCTCTTTGTTGGCAGGAAATAAGCACCTTCTTGAGGAATCAAGCACACCTAAGTAGTTGCCCCCTAGGGTCTTTATATAGAGCTTTGGAATGCCTTTCTTAGCCCCTAAGTAGCCTTTTCTGAGTGAGATTAAACTTCCTCACGACAGGGAGACGCCCGTGTGCCACGTCCGTGTGGATCAAGGCCCAAGCTATACTCAGGCCTGTTAAGGTGGAACGGCCGTGTGGTCTGGCCGTGTTTGTCGGGGTTAGGTCGTGTTCGAGCTCAAGGTGGCACGGCCGTGTGGCACGGCTATGTGGTGATCCTCCAGGCCGTGTTGTTTTCATACTTTGGTCCATTTTCTCTATTTTTGGCTCGTTCCTTACTCTTTTCACTTCCCTAAGCTTACATGAGTATAAAACATGAAATTAAAGGTTTAAGAGCATCAATTTACACAAATTTAATGATAATTCATCCAGAAATTAGGCTAAGCATGAGGTAAAAACATGTATAATTTATTGATTATCAAATACCCCCACACTTAAGCCTTTGCTTGTCCTCAAGCAAAATCTTAACTCACAATTAAGAATTATTCTTCTTAACTTATAACCCTTATCAATAATGTTTCAAACTAATCCACAAGTAATCATACAATGAGAATTCAACCAGAAGAAATTAAAGTTTCAAACACTCTAAGTTGAGAATTTTATCACAGAAACATAGGTTTTCTCCCTTCTCTTAGGTAATCACCTTTCAATCGAAATCAACAGGAGTTGACATCCTCACTAAAGATTCACTCTATCCACTCAAAGTGTTTAGGGTTCAAAAATTAAGTACTCTTTAGTCAATCTGAAAAGTTATTACCATAGGCTTGCAAGAAAATCAAATCTCCATCACCATAGGTTGATATGACACATCGATCAAGAGGTCTTTCAATGGTTGTAATGGGGCCCTGGTTAGGGGTGTTGTCACAAGCTGAAAAAAAGGGTTAGAATCGAGATTGAATTGAAAAATCATCTAGCTCGAAAAATTCTGTCACTAGAACATATTCCTCGAGCTAAGCCTTATGATGACATCGTTCTGGATACGATAGCTTACAGTAGAAATATGCAAAAACTATTGAACTATTACAGATTACAACTAAATTAACTGTATATACCATTTTTTTAAGAACAAATCAAATATTTTACTTTGAATATTTACTAATTTTACAAACTGAAAAAGAGAATGAAGATAGATAATAATTCAACTCAAACCTCAACAAAAATAGGGATTAAAATAATTGAATGGAATTCAACAAAAACAGGTTATAGGTTAATATTAGAGGTAAGTTAAAGAATGGGTTGTTAGGCTCAATGGGGTTCACTAGGGGTTAATTTATGAAGGTAGGCTTTTATAGAGTAAGTGGGTTAAACCTAGGTGCCTTTATCATCTCAGTATATCAAATTAATGATGTGGTCTCGACATGTATAATCGAAACAAGTTCTAGAATAACAAATCAGTATTGACTTGCTCAAAGCAACAATAAAAGTGAGCACGAAAGAATGTATGCTAAAAAAGCTAAAAAATCTCACTAGAATTATGGTTTTTTGATGTCGATCCTACGAATTTCAAATCTCAAGATAACACTTAAAATTAGGGAAAACAACCTTGAAAAAATTTAAATTCTCAAAAATTTCAAGTTATCATGCTTGATTTCCTAATGTCTTAAAGTTTGAATAATCAAAGCATAAGTACCTATTTCTTAATTCTCAACACATCAATAAAAATCATAAATCAATCAGAATTAATTCCTAATAGGAGATTGAAGATAATACAGAGAGTGAAAGTGAGAAATCAAAATTTTGAGAACAATGCAAAAAGTTAGTTGTAAAAATTTTTAGAGGTTTCAAAGAGAATGCAATGACTGAAAGTAAGTTTCCCCCCACACTTAAGATGTATATTGCCCTCAATATAAAAAGAAACATTAGTAGCAATAGAAGCATAAAATCATAAGATAGGGAAATAAGTGAAACTCCTTGAATTGGATGAATTTATGAGGTGGTGGTGTCTATAGAGTGTCTGGGACAAAGGAAGGTGCAGAGGTAGATACTCCAGTGGTGGTAGTGGTAGTTTGTCCACAGCTGCTATGCTGAGAGGGTATGTTTGTCGGTATTAGGTGGCTAAGGTTCCCATTAGATTTTGGATTTGAGCTGTAGAGCACCTTTGAAACTGCGAAGGCATTTATGAGTTTTAGGGAATTTATATTAGCAAAGTGTACTCGTTAGGAAATGGATGATATGATAAAGTTTAAATAAAGTAAACTATGTTCTAACAATATGAAAATTCAAATAATGAAAAAGATAAAATAAAATAAAATGGAAAAACAAAAAGGAAAATAAAAAGGAAGATAAGAGGAGTAGAAAGTTCTAATTCTCAGATGGTCCATGAGGTGGGGGCGGTGATAAGATATGAAGATGTTGGCATATCTGTTGAAGAGTAGCGTCGATATGATTGAAACGATGGAAGCACTACTACTCGAATCGTGTGAGGCACTCGGATATGTCAGCATATGAAGCTGCCACATAAGCTAGGCGACGAGGGGGTGGTGGCTTAATAGGTGCCTTCTTTAGTGGTGGGACATCATCAGTAATGTCCTCGGGGTCCTCCTGCTCGGCATCTCGAAGCAGTCGATATTATGAAGGGTCGGTCCCATGTCGGCGCTGGATCATCCTCATGTGTAACATAGTTTGGATACCCTGTAGGGACATACAACTGATCAAGTTGTAAGAGGATGTCTGGGCCGCAGTGCTAAGTAGGCCGAAGTGACGGGCCAATCGCGTGATGTACGAGCCCATAGAGATCACGCCCCTACGGTGTCACTCCGTCTGATGCTGGATGGCATGGGCGATGAAGTATGCAAGATCGATCACATGAATATGCACCATGCTCCATAAAAAGTATGCGTCTTGGGTGTTGACAACGCTGGTACTCTCGCGTCTGCCCATCAATGTATGTGCGAGGAGGGCATGTATGTACCTCAGAGATGGGGCGAGATTGGTCGCTTTGGAGTGACTGGGGTCGTATGTAGGCTGGCCAAGTACTAGGGCGCTCCAGCAGTTGACTAGAGAGACATGGATGTGACGGTGGAGCTCAGAAAAGTTCTCCTCCTTTAAAAATTGCTCAGTGTATAAGCCGAGTGCTGTACTGAACTCCAGTACACTAAGCTGATGAACGAGGCCTCCTAGCTGAAATTGGATCATCCCTGGATCATCGTGTCGGCTCATCACCTTTTGGAGGTGAAATGTGGAGCAGAAATCTAGAGTGAGTTCAAGGTAGGTAGGCTCTACAATCTGAAAGAACTGCTCCTAGGGGTCTGTTGTCAATAGGGCTCGGACCTCGTCCGTTAAGTGGACCTGCTCTAAGGTGGCCCAGTCAATGCATCTTCTGACTCCTGGAGGTCGTGCTCACAAAATTTGAAATAACACCTCTTGGGAGTTCTGCGGGAATTGAATAAAAGGATGGTGAGCTTCGGCTGTGGGTTTGGAGGATGAACCACCGGGCCTCTTTTGCTTCTTTGAAGTAGGGACTGTAGCTTTCTTTCCACGTGATGTTAACATGATTTCTAAAAGCAAAGAAAAACAAAACGGAAAAACCAAATTATGCATTAGTCCTAAATATAGATATTCATAAGTTCAAAATAACAATGCTAATTAAAACTTACTTAACGATGGTTAATTAAATCTAAATGCCATTTTTGATTCATCCTAAGCATAGAACTTCTATCAAGAAAATAATGGCTTGTTTTTTATGGTTTTTATAGTCAATGTATGCCTAAAGCCTATTGTATGTGATAGGAAAAAGTGGCAGCCAAGGAATGATTCAAAGTGGCATATTGAAGTTTCTAGATTAATCATACTAAATGAATGAGATTTCTAGCAAATAACTAATTGAATGAAATAATAAACTAATAAATAGATAAAAGATATTAAAAATAAAGAGAAAAAATGAGAAAAGGGGAATTGAATGGGTGATTATGGGGCAGAGCGCGGTCGTGGCGAGGTTGCACGGGCGTGGTGGCACTGTTGAGGATGGTGACGACGCTAGGAATAGTGGGTATGGGAGTTGGGTTGAGAAATTTATAAGGTTTAGGTGAGGAAGAAGGTGAATAGTAGGCTATTTATATAGGTTTTTGGGTCACACGGGCATGGCACACACCCGTGTGGCTCGGGGTTAGCCCATGTGGTTCATGAATTGGGGGTTTTGGTGCGTCGATTTTGTAACACACGCCCGTGTTCGTAGGGCATGTTGGGGCACACGGCCATGTTGCACGACTGTGTCCTTCGATGTTTGCTTCTCCCACGGCCGTGTACTAGGTCACATGCTCGTGTCAGAATTGACAGTTTCGACCACAGCCTTACGACACGACCATGGCAAGTTGTGTAAGCCCGTGTGTTAGGAAAAATTTTACCCTACTTATACCCGGCCATATTGCACGGCTGTGTCTCTGCTTGTATTGTCCACATGGCCTTAGGCAAGCCCGTGGGCATGGCTGTGTGGCTCGAAAAACCTGCATTCAAAGGTTAGTCGATTTATTAGAAAGCTAAAATAAAAGAATTTACTAAGTCAGTGCTCAGGTTGCCTCCCAAGAAGCGCTTATTTAGAGTCTAAGCTCGACTCTGCTTGCGTGTGCCATTACGAGGGTTCGTGGAGCTGAAGCTCCTCCCTATTATTCTTAAATTCCTCACCTTTATAATGTTTAAGCCGATGACTGTTTACCTTGAAAGTGCCATGGTTTGGATGAGTTACCTCAACTGTACCGTATGGAAGGACAGTTTGAACAGTGAATGGGCCTGACCATCTTGATTTAAGTTTTCCAGGGAATAGTTTAAGCCTTGAGTTGTATAGCAAGACAAGATCGCCAATTTTACACTACTTCAGTTGTCTTAAACGGTTGTCATGGCGTCGGTTTGTGGCCTTCTTATATAATCATGAGTTTTCGTACGCATTGCAGCGCCATTCATCAAGCTCATTTAATTGCATTAAACATTTCTCACCTGCAAGCTTAAAGTCAAGATTTAAGAATTTGATAGCCCAAAATGCTTTATGTTCAAGTTCAAATGGTAGATGACAACTTTTTCCATAAACTAGTCTATAAGGAGATGTTTCTATTGGAGTTTTGAATGAAGTTCTATAGGCCCATAAGGCATAATCTACTTTTTTTGACTAATCTTTCCTATTTGTTTCTACTGTTTTCTCTAGAATGCGTTTTAGTTCTCTATTTGTCACTTCAACTTGTCCGCTAGTCTGTGGATGATAAGGGGTAGCTGTTCTATGGTGCACTCCATATCATTTTAGAACTTTATCAAATTGAGCATTGCAAAAATGAGTACCCCTATCATTGATAATTATCCTAGGTGTTCCAAATTGAGAGAAAAGTTTTTTTAGAAAACGTACTACCATCTTAGCATCATTAGTAGGTAAAGCTTGGGCCTCTACCCATTTTGACATGTAATCTACTGCTACTAGTATGTATTTATTTCCAAATGAAGTAGGGAAGGGCCCCATGAAATCAATGCCCTATACATCAAATATTTCGCATGAGAATATATATGTTTGAGGCATTTCATTATGCTAAGAGATATTACCTGTCCTCTGGCATTTATCATAGAAAGTCACATACCTGTTTGCATCCTTGAAAAGGGTGGGCCAGTAAAAACCTGATTTGAGTACTTTGTAAGTAGTTCTAGTTCCACTGTGGTGTCCTCCTGTTGGTCCAGAATGGTAGTGATCTAAAATTTTATATGCTTCTGTCTCAGTAACGCATCTTCGAATGACTTGATCTGCACAAATATGAAAAAAGAAAGGATCTTCCCAAAAGTAATTTTTCATATCAGCGAAAAATTAATTCTTTTGTTGATGGGTCAAACCATTTGGGATTATGTTAGCTGCTAAATTTTTCATATCAGTAAAAACCAAGGGACTGCAGCTTCTGCTATGACTAGGAGTTATTCTTTAGGAAACAAGTCATTTATTTTATCGAGGTCATTGGGGTGTGGATTTTCCAATCTTGAAAGGTGATCTGCTGCCAAATTTTTAGCTCCTTTCTTGTCTTGTATCTCTAAGTAGAATTCCTGTAACAATAGAATCCATCTTATTTATCGAGGTTTTGCATCGGTTTTAGTTAAAAGATAACGAAGAGCGGAATTATCAGTATAAATGATGACTTTAAACAATATTAAATATGATCTAAATTTGTCAAACGCAAAAATAACAGCTAGCAATTCTTTTTCCGTGGTAGTATAGTTTGCTTGCGTGGCTGTCAAAGTTTTGCTAGCATAATAAATCAGTTGGAAGTGCTTGTCTCTTCGTTGTCCTAGAACTGCACCTACTACAAAATCACTCGCATCACACATTAGTTCAAAAGGTAGATTCCAATCAGGTGAAATTATAATTGATGCATTAACTAACTTTTCCTTGAGAGTGTTAAAAGATTCTAAACATTCCTGATCAAAATTGAAAAGCACATCTTTTACAAGTAATTTTGTTAAAGGTTTAGTTATTTTAGAAAAGTCTTTAATAAACCTTCGATAAAAGCCAGCATGTCCTAAAAAGCTTCTTATAACCTTAACCGAATTAAGGGGAGGTAATTTTTCAATGGTTTCAATTTTTGCTTTATCTACCTATATCCCTTTACTAGAAGTTTTATGTCCTATTACAATACCTTCTTGAACCATAAAGTGACATTTTTCCCAATTGAGCATTAGATTTGTCTCTTCATATCTTATTAGAACATGTTTTACATTATTAAGACAGAGTTGAAAAGAATTACCGAAAACCGAAAAGTCATCCATAAATACCTCCATGATGTCTTCCACGAATCCATCAAAGATAGCTAGTATGCATGTTGAAAAGTAGCAGGAGCATTACTGTAACACCCCAAACCCGACCTAGACGTTACGGCCAAGTTTGGTGTGCTACATCACCTAGACTGATTTACGTTTCCCAATTACTAAGTATGTCGGTGTGTTTTGAAAAGCACTGCTTTGATTTTGAAATTCCCGTTTTAGTGATTAATCGACTTATTCTTCATTTCATGTTTAAATCAATTTACTTTTAATAATATTATCTTACTTAGTCATTTGTCTTGCCAGATTGATTATGAAAACGTTTGTTTAGTTCTGGATAAATGTGTGTCATTTGCAATTGAATAAAAACATGCATACTTAAAGAAATTTAAAACCCCCAAACCAAAACAGTTATAGCGGCCTTATTACAATCCAAAATAAAATAAACCAGTAATAAAAGTAATTAAAGTAATAAACTAGTTTTAAACAGTGTTCATTCCTTGTGGCCACTCTAAATCCCTCCCAGCAACCAAGTCATGATCTAGGGCTCACCTGCAAAGATGGAAAGAAAAGGGTGAGTTTGGGAAACTCAGTGTGTGCAGAACCCATCCAAAGCCCAAATTGGCTCGAGCCCACTGCCTTAAGCCCTAACCAGTCTCAGTCAGATACTGGGACGAAGCCCTATTCAGATTACAGTTACTGGGCCAAAGCCCTATTCAGATAATAGATACTGGGCCGGAGCCCTATTCAGATAACAGTATGGCCCTTAGGCCCAGAACAGTACAGTACAGTAAAACAGGATGTATGCAACCCAAATAACTTGGGGAGACTACTCTACCCACCCATCCGCTACACACCACCCGTACCAACCAACACACCATGTGGGGAATAACTCGACCCACCCAGCCAACACACCACAGTCGCAGCATAGCTGCTCAGATAAACAGTATACGAGGCGAAGCCCCTTTCAGTAACGTGGCAGTGCCACTCACACTTCCTCCAATATAAACCCAACCCATGCATCAGTCTTACATACATCATGATATGCAGTAATAGAAACAGTCATGTCAAACAGTACAGTCGATTCTATCCCTAGGGATATAATGGTAATTTTCCACCTAGGGGTAAATCAGTAATTCCTCACCCTAAGGGTATTTCAGTGATTCTGCTATCTTATTACAGTTTTTATTACTATTACAGCCTCTACTATTTCAGTGGTTGTTAAAGAAACTCATTTAATTCAGTTTATCAGTTTTAGCCCTTAGGCCCCAAAATCCCCTAATGGGCCCAACCATGTCAATTAGCCCGTTAAACCCATTTGAGCCTTAATCTTTAATTCATTATCCGTCTTAGCAGTTTTTACAGCTATAGTTCACATTATTACCCTTAAACCTAATTTTACTCTAAATGGGCCCAAAAGCCCATTGGGCCCATATTCGGCCCACCGAGGCCCAACTTACCGCAGCGCCCAAAATTTCACGGTCAACTCACTTACCAGTGCTGAATCGAATTGCAATGTTTACCTACCGACTCCAGAGCGTTCGCACGCTCACAAGCCCTCGAAATGCTGGAGCTTTGGCATTTTGGCATTTTGGCTTTTGCCGATTTAAGCAATGAAGGGTGTTCGAGACACACACTTGATTTGTAGTTCTATCGACGAAATCTTCCACGTGCTTATTCCTACACGATCACCTAAACAGATCAGATCATACTAATACTTAAATCTAAATCGAAACTTTACAAAATCCCACTTACATATTCAGCCATCACCCTTAATGGCCAAGAACACTTACCTTGTCGACTTTGATCTCCTTAATGCCTAGACCTGGTTGTACCGATAATCCAACCCTTGTCAGTAGTCTCCAAGTCACACTAACACCAAAGAAATCAATTATTATAACCCCCTTAGAGTTTTAGAGCCCAAACGACAACCTCCCTAAGCCTCTAGGGACTTTGGCATTTCCATAACATGAAGTAATGTATAGATCTGAGGTGTTAAGCACTTACCAACGATTTCTCTTCGATTCCTATGCATATCTGATGTAAATCTGACCCTTAAGTGTTGGTAGAACCCTTATCTCTGAGATCTGAAATTTTTGGCTATCTCCCTAAACTAATGGTGATTTCGGCTTTTAGAGTGGTAAGGAAGAAGATGATTCGGTATGGGGAGTTTAGTATAGGTGTTGTTGACAGGGATTTAGAGTGTAGAAGGAGTGAGATTTGGCCAAAAGAATGAAAGAAAGTTGAGGAATCTCGGCTTAGGGAATTCGGCACAAAGGTGAGTTTTGTTTCGAGATTTCGGCACTTCTGACAATCGGCTATGGTTGTTTTTGAAGGGATGAAATCGAAAGAAAGAGTAGATCTGAGTAGAAAGGATGTTCAGCTAAGGAGAAGATCAACAGGGTGAGAAAAAAAGAGGAAAAACGATGGTAGAGGAGAGGAAGATGAAGAAATCAGCTAAATGCTCTTAGAGAGGCAAGTTTCGGCTTTTTGACTGAAAAGAGAAAAATAACTCCTAAGGTGGCTAACCCTAATTATCATGACAGAAAATAGAAAAAGATGCAACCCTAATATCACACTTGAACAATCGGCCCAAGCCCCTAAAGCCCTTGCTGAATTCTCACTTAAGTTGGTCATATGCCCGGGATATGTCTAAAAATTAAAAAGAACACTACGCTTACCTTACAACTCGAACCCTTGTCCTTGAATACCCACTTAGGCGCCACTTTTTTAGGAGCGTAGTGGCGCCACCTTGCCACTCTACCAAGGCTCCCTTTGTGACATATTTTACACAGTTTTTCTTAAAGGCCCACCTAACCAAGTTCCCTTTCACTTGAAAATCCAACTTAATATTTTACCAGGTTTTAACTTAAGCTTGGGCCTTCTAAAGGCCCACTAACACCTTTACATACATTTTTAACCTTCAGAACACCAAAATTTTAAAACTTCACTAAAATTCACAAAACCCGAAAAATCCCAAAAAATCAGGGCATTACAACTCTACCCCCTTAAAGAAATTTCGGCCTTGAAATTTACCTGATCCAAATAATTGAGGGTATTGTTGACGTAACGCTTCTTCCTCCCACGTAGCTTCTTCTCTACCATGGTTGCGCCATAGCACCTTAACCAATGGAACAGACTTCGTCCTTAAGACTTTGACTTCACGATCTAAGATTTGCACAGGCTCCTCCTCGAAGGTCAAATCGGTATTTACTGCAATCTCCTCTACTGGTACAATATGCGAAGGGTCCGACTGATACCGTCTTAGCATAGACACATAAAAAACGTCATGGATACGATTCAACTCTGGTGGCAACTCCAACTGATATGCTACTGGCCTAATTCGCTTGAGAATCCTATAAGGCCTAATAAACTACGGACTTAAATTGCCCTTTTTACCAAACCTCAAGATCTTCTTCCATGGTGAAACCTTAAGGAATACTCTACCACCAATAGCACACTCAATTTCCTTACGCTTAAGGTTAGGATATGACATTTGCCTATCAGATACTTCCTTTAACCGATCACGAATCAGTTTAACCTTGCTCTCTGTATCTGCCACTAACTCTGGTCCAAGAACTTAGCGCTCTCCCAACTCTGTCCAACAAGTAGGAGTACGACATCTTCGCCCATAAAGTGCCTCATATAGAGCCATCTGAATACTTGCTTGATAACTGTTGTTGTATGCAAATTCCGCCAATGGTAAATAATCTTCCCAACTACCATGAAAGTCGATAACACATCCTCTTAACATGTCTTCCAACACTTGAATGACCCTCTCAGACTGACCATCTATCTGAGGGTGAAATGTAGTACTAAAGTCCAATCGCGTACCTAACGCCTCATGCAACTTCTTCCAGAATCGAGATGTAAATCTAGGATCTCGATCAGAAATTATCAAAATTGGCACCCCATGCAAACGTACTATCTCTGCTACATACAGCTAACTTTTGAAGTGAGTAATCGGTTCTAACCGGTATAAAATGAGTAGACTTTGTCAATCTATCCATGATTACCCAAACAGAGTCTTTCTTCGAAGGTGTCAAAGGCAACCCACTCACAAAATCCATCGTTACTCTTTCCCATTTCCACTGCGGAATCTTCATTGGCTGCAACAATCCAGAAGGCAATTGGTGCTCAGCTTTAACTTGCTGACACGTCAGACATTTCCCAACAAACTCAGTCACCTTTCGCTTAAGTCCAGGGCATCAATAAACCTCTCGTAAATCTCTATACAACTTATTACCTCCAGGGTGCATGGCATAGGATCCACCATGAGCCTCGCTCAATAACAACTGCCTCAAGTCAATATCCTTAAGAATACAAACTCTTCCTCAAAAGCATAGAACCCCATCAGAATTCAGTCCAAAATCCTCACTTTCACCATCCTTGACTCGCTGAAATCGAGGAATCAATGAATCATCCTTCAACTGTAACTCTTTAATTCTCTTAGTCCAAGTCGGTCTTACTTGCAACTCTGCTAGCAAGCTCCTATCATCATACAAACTCAAACGAACAAACATGGCCCTTAACTCAGCAACGGTCCTTCGACTTAGTGCATCAGCCACTACATTAGCCTTGCTAGGGTGGTATCCAATCGAACAGTCATAGTCCTTAAGCAACTCTATCCATCTCCGTTGCCCAAGATTCAACTCCTTCTGAGTTAACAGATATCTGAGACTTTTATGGTCAGTGTATATAATACACTTTTCCCCATAAAGGTAGTGTCTCCAGATTTTCAATGCAAATACCACCGCTGCCAACTCCAAATCATGCGTAGGGTAATTCGCCTCGTGAGGCTTAAGCTGCTGCGAAGCATAAGCAACCACCTTACCCTCTTGCATTAGTACACAACCTAATCCCACATGCGAAGCATTGCTGTAAATGTAAAGTCCTTCCCAGATTTCGGCTGAATCAACACTGGCACCTCAGTCAACACCTTTTTCAGCTTGTTAAAAGCTTCCTGCTACCTCTTAGTCCAAATAAAGGCTACTCCCTTCCTTAACAATTTCGTTAACGGAGCCGCGATGATAGAAAACCCTTCAACAAACCTTCTATAATAGCCTGCCAAACCCAGAAAACTACGAATTTTAGACACTATCCTTGGCGGCTTCCAATCCAGAACTGCCCCAATCTTGCGAGGATCTACCCTAATCCCCGCAGCAGAAACAACATGCCCCAGAAAAGTCACTTCTCGAAGCCAGAATTCGCACTTACTAAATGTCGCATACAATTGCTTTTCTCTTAGAATCTGCAGAACAATTCGAAGGTGCTCATCATGCTTCTCTTCTGTTCCCGAATACACCAATATATCGTCAATAAAGACAACCACGAATTGATCCAAGTACGGTTGGAATACTCGATTCATTAAATCCATAAAAGCTACTGGTGCATTCGTCTATCCAAAGGGCATAACCCAAAACTCGTAGTGACCATAACGCGTTCTAAATGCCGTCTTAAGCACATCCACCTCCTTTACCCTTAACTGATGGTATCCAGATCGAAGGTCGATCTTGGAAAACACAGAAGCTCCTTTAAGCTGGTCGAACATATCGTCGGTTCTTGGCAGAGGATACTTATTCTTTATTGTCAGTTTGTTCACCTGGCGATAATCGATGCACATACGCATCGTTCCATCCTTCTTTTTCACGAACAGTACCGGTGCTCCCCATGGAGACACACTCGGTCTAATGAAGCCCCTATCTAACAACTCTTGAATCTGGGCTTTCAATTCCACTAGCTCCTTTGGTGCCATTCTGTAGGGCACAATGGACACTGGAGCTATTCCAGGCAACAGATCGATCCCAAATTCCACTTCTCGGTTAGGAGGTAATCCAGGAAGCTCCTCAGGAAATACATCTTGAAATTCATTAACAGTCCTCACTGTCTCCACTGTCACCCCTTCGGGTTCAGTTTGACTTACAAACGCCAAGTATGCTTCACAACCCTTACGCATCAGCTTTTCAGCCCTTAAGGCCGAAACCACATTGGACATGTAGTCCATACGCTCACCAATAACCATAACTTCTTTGCCTTCGGTCGTTCTCAACACCATCCTCTTGGCCGCATAGTCCAATGTCGCTTTGTGCTTAGTTAACCAGTCCATGCCCAAAATCAAATCGAATTCTCCAAAAGGTAGCTCCATTAAATCTCTAGTAAAGATCCTACCTTGAGTCTCTAAAGGCACTTCCCTAAAGAGTTTGTCTACTTCAACAGAGTGACCTAAAGGACTAACTACTATTACCCCACTCACAGTCTCCTCAGAAAGCATACCCAACGCCTCAGAAATCTCAGAAGCAACATATGAATGCGTCGAACCCACATCAATCAAAGTAGCATAAGGTAGACTAGATATTAAGAACGTACTAGTTATAACATCAGGCACATCACCCTCCTCGGGACGACGAGCAGCATACACCAAGGCTGGCTGACGAGCCTTAGCATTACCAGCACCTCTTTCATGTGCTCCATGACCACGTCTATTACCATTGCCTCCTCTACCTTGACCATGGCCTCTTGGCGGTGGCAATCCTCCTCGCGCAAGTTGAGCAACCCTCTGATCAACAGCTTGAGCCTGAGCTAGCTTCTGTGGGCAGTCCTTAACTTGATGCTCCTTGGACCCACAGCGGAAATAGGCTCCAATACATTTCCAACATTCACCTCGATGCATTCTACCACAGTCTCCACAAGCCTGTGGTCTAACAACATTCACTGGCACAGCTCGAACTGGTTCTTCTACTCTAGCCCTCTTAAAATTTTGGTTTGTAGCTCTTGATGTTCCAGAATCTCTCTTAAAACGGTTGCGATCCCTATCGCGACTCTGCCTTTCAGCTTGCTTCACTTCCTCAGCTATCTTAGCCTTCTCCACCAGTGCAGCAAAGTCGCGCTCTCTCTGCGGCGCTATCAATACTCGTAGCTCATCTTTGAGGCCATCCTCAAACCAAACACTGCACTTATACTCGGTGGAAACAATGCCACTAGCATACCGACTTAATCGTAGAAATTCTACCTCATATTCAGCCACAGTCTTACTACCCTGGGTCAGGTTCAGAAATTCCTTCCTTCGTGCGTCCACATAACTAGCCCCAAAATATTTCGCCTTGAAAGACTGCTTGAACAATCCCCAGGTTACCCTCACAGCTGGGGTAGCCTCTCTTACGGTGATCCACCATTGATACGCCTCGTCCCTCAGCAACGATACCGCTCCTTTTAACTTCTGCTCCACTGAGCAGTCCAAGTCATCCATAATTTGCTCCGTGGCTTCCAGCCAGTACTCAGCCACATTCGGGGCCACTCCAGATATGCCCCTAAAAACTTCCGCTCCATTAGGCTAGAGTCGCTCAGAAATGGACCCCCTATTCATGGGCCCGACATTGGCTCCGGCCACCCTTTCTAGAACTCTCAGTATGGCCTGGGACAGAGCGTCGTACCCCTGCGGTCGATCGTCCGGCCCATTATCCTCAACCGGTGGTCGTGCCTCTCCAGCTGGCATATGCTCAGAAGACGAAGATCCTGCTTGAGCACTAACTCGGCCTCATCCACGAGCAGCTCTTGTACTCATATCGTCTTATCTGATTACGAATTTTATGACATTAGTGTAATGTTTCAGTTGTTTATTACAGAGTATCTTATGAACTGATAAAGTTTTAGAGTTGTTCTCGCATAATCGTAGTCTAACTACTGTCTCAGTTTCCTAGGATTTAGTTTACCCTACAGTCTCAGTTTTATAGCCTTAATACTACCCCACCTATAGTATTATATCTAAGGCTTAGTGCCATTTACAGTTTTATTTTCACTACAGTACAGAATTTAAGGTAGGAAATACTTACAACTTGGTGCCCGGGATTCAGTGTGCCACCTCTTGAAGTACCAGATTCCAGAAAATTCATAAAATTTTAGATATTTTAAAAAACAATTCTGTAAACATATTTTAGAAAAGGCCATTTTGAAAAAAATCACTTCGAAAACAAAAATTCTTCCAGAAAATCTGATTTTTCCAAAAATACCCTTTATGAGCTTAAAAATTTTGAAAACCCTTTTTGGACCCGATCCACAGCCGAGTTGTTGCAACCTGGCTCTGATACCACTAAATGTAACACCCCAAACTCGACCTAGATGTTACGGCCAAGTCTGGTGTGCTACATCACCTAGACTGATTTACGTTTCCCAATTACTAAGTATGTCGGTGTGTTTTGAACAGCACTGCTTTGATTTTGAAATTCTCGTTTTAGTGATTAATCGACTTATTCTTCATTTCATGTTTAAATCAATTTACTTTTAATAATATTATCTTACTTAGTCATTTGTCTTACCAGATTGATTATGAAAATGTTTGTTTAGTTTTGGATAAATGTGTGTCATTTGCAGTTGAATAAAAACATGCATACTTAAAGAAATTTAAAACCCCCAAACAAAAATAGTTATAGCGGCCTTATTACAATCCAAAATAAAATAAACCAGTAATAAAAGTAATTAAAGTAATAAACCAGTTTTAAACAGTGTTCATTCCTCGTGGCCACTCTGAATCCCTCCCAGCAACCAAGTCACGATCTAGGGCTCACCTGTAAAGATGGAAAGAAAAGGGTGAGTTTGGGAAACTCAGTGTGTGCAGAACCCATCCAAAGCCCAAATTGGCTCGAGCCTACTGGCTTAAGCCCTAACCAGTCTCAGTCAGATACTGGGCTGAAGCCCTATTCAGATTACAGTTACTGGGCCAAAGCCCTATTCAGATAATAGATACTGGGCCGGAGCCCTATTCAGATAACAGTATGGCCCTTAGGCCCAAAACAGTACAATACAGTAAAACAAGATGTATGCAACCCAAATAACGTAGGGAGACTACTCGACCCACCCATCCGCTACACACCACCCGTACCAACCAACACACCATGTGGGGAATAACTCGACCCACCCAGCCAACACACCACAGTCGCAGCATAGCTGCTCAGATAAACAGTATACAAGGCAAAGCCTCTTTCAGTAACGTGGTAGTGCCACTCACACTTCCTCTAATATAAACCCAACCCATGCATCAGTCATACATACATCATGATATGTAGTAACAGAAACAGTCATGTCAAACAGTACAGTCGATTCTAGTCCTAGGGGTATAATGGTAATTTTCCACCTAGGGGTAAATCAGTAATTCCTCACCCTAAGGGTATTTCAGTAATTCTGCTCTCTTATTACAATTTTTATCACTATTACAGCCTCTACTATTTCAGTGGTTGTTACAGAAACTCATTTAATTCTGTTTATCAGTTTTAGCCCTTAGGCCCCAAAATCCCCTAATGGGCCCTACCATGTCAATTAGCCCGTTAAGCCCATTTGAGCCTTAATCTTTAATTTATTACTCGTCTTAGCAGTTTTTACGACTATAGTCCACATTATTACCCTTAAACCTAATTTTACTCTAAATGGGCCTAAAAGCCCATTGGGCCCATATTCGGCCCACCGAGGCCTAACTTACCGCAACGCCCAAAATTTCACGGTCAACTCACTTACCAGTTCCGAATCGAATTCCAATGTTTACCTACCGGCTCGAGAGCGTTCGCATGCTCACAAGCCCTTGAAATGCCGGAGCTTCGACATTTCGGCATTTCGGCTTTTGCCGACTTAAGCAATGAAGGGTGTTCGAGACACACACCTGATTTGTAGTTCTATCGATGAAATCCTCCACATGCTTATTCCTACACGATCACCTAAACAGATCAGATCATACTAATACTTAAATCTAAATCGAAACTTCACAAAATCCCACTTACATATTCGGCCATCACCCTTAATGGCCAAGAACACTTACCTTATTGACTTTGATCTCCTTAATACCTAGATCTGGTTGTACCGATAATTCAACCCTTGTTAGCAGTCTCCAAGTCACACTAACACCAAAAAAATCAATTATTATAATCCCCTTAGAGTTTTAGAGCCCAAACGACAACCTCCCTAAGCCTCTAGGGACTTTGGCATTTCCATAACATGAAGTAATGTACAGATCTGAGGTGTTAAGCACTTACCAATGATTTCTCTTCGATTCCTATGCAGATCTGATGTAAATCTGACCCTTAAACGTTGGTAGAACCCTTATCTCTGAGATCTAAAATTTTCGGCTATCTCCCTAAACTAATGGTGATTTCGGCTTTAGAATGGTAAGGAAGAAGATGATTCCGTATGGGGAGTTTAGTATAGGTGTTGTCGACAGGGATTTAGAGTGTAGAAGGAGTGAGATTTGGCCAAAAGAATGAAAGAAAGTTGAGGAATCTTGGATTAGGGAATTCGGCACAAATGTGAGTTTTATTTCGGGATTTTGGCACTTCTGACAATCGGCTATGGTTGTTTTTGAAGGGATGAAATCGAAAGAAAGAGTAGATCTGAGTAGAAAGGATGTTCAGCTAAGGAGAAGATCAATAGGGTGAAAAGAAAAGAGGAAAAACGATGGTAGAGGAGAGGAAGATGAAGAAATCGGCTAAATGCTCTTAGAGAGGCAAGTTTTGGCTTTTTGACTAAAAAGATAAAAATAACTCCTAAGGTGGCTAACCCTAATTGTCATGACAGAAAATAGAAAAAGATGCAACCCTAATATCACACTTGAACAATCGGCCCAAGCCCCTAAAGCCCTTGCCGAATTCTCACTTAAGTTGGTCATATGCCCTGCATATGTCTAAAAATTAAAAAGAACACTACGCTTACCTTACAACTCGAACCCTTGTCCTTGAATACCCACTTAGGCGCCACCTTTTTAGTAGCTTAGTGGCGCCACCTTGCCACTCTACCAAGGCTCCCTTTGTGACATATTTTACACGGTTTTTCTTAAAGGCCCACCTAACCAAGTTCCCTTTCACTTGAAAATCCAACTTAATATTTTACCGGGTTTTAACTTAAGCTTGGGCCTTCTAAAGGCCCACTAACACCTTTACATACATTTTCAACCTTCAGAACACCAAAATTTTAAAACTTCACTAAAATTCACAAAACTCGAAAAATCCTGAAAAATTAGGGCGTTACAATTACATAATCCAAAAGGAATTCTACGATAAGCAAACGTATCGTATGGGAATGTTAATGTTGTCTTTTCTTGATCTTCTAGAGCTATCAGGATTTGGAAGTAACCAGAGAGGCCATCCAAGAAGCAGTAATACATATGTCCTGACAGTCTTTCCAATATTTGATCGATGAAGGGTAAGGGAAAATGGTCTTTTCTAGTTGCGTCATTTAACTTTCTATAATCAATACAAACTCTCCATCCAGTGACTATTCTTGTAGGTATTGATTCCTTTTTGTCATTAGACACCACAGTCATGCTGTCCTTTTTAGGAACAACCTGCACAAGACCTACCCAAGAACTGCCAGAGATAGGATAAATAATTCCTGCATCTAGAAGTTTAATTACCTCGGCTTTTACACCTTCCTTCATGTTGGGATTCAATTGTCTCTGAGTGTGCACCGATGGCTTATATTCATCTTCCATTAGAATTTTGTGGGTGCAAAAAGAAGGCCTAATTCCTTTAATATAAAAAATCTTCCAAGCTATAGCCTTTTTGTGTTCTCTTAGTACTTGAAATAATTCTTCTTTCTCTTCAGTGCTCAAATTGGGTGCGATAATTACGGGTAATGTAGAATCATCTCCTAAAAATGTATATTCCAAATGGTCAGGAAATTGTTTTAGTTCCAACTTAAGAGGTTCATCAATCGAGGGTTTTTATCTCAGTTCGTCATTTATCTTAATACCCTCATAACTTATGTGCCTTGTGACAAGTTCATTAGAGTTTAAATCTTTTATTACATTCTTTACTTCAGTGGTGGCTTCATCTTCCTCCCCACCTTGAACAAGACACAGTTCCAACGTGTCTTTAAGAGTGATTTCCTGAAAATTGTCTTGAACAAAATAATCAATAGAATCAATGAAATAATAGGAATCATCTTGTTCTCTAGAAAATCACATAGCATCATAAATTTTAAAAATAACTTCTTCTTCACCAACCTTAAGCACCAGTTTACCATCCCCTACATTAATAACAGCTCTAGCAGTAGCTAAGAATGGGCGTCCTAAAATTAAAGGTACCTCAATATCCTCATCCATGTCTAGCACAGCAAAATCAACAGGGAATATAAATTTATCTACTTTTACTAATACATCTTCAATGATCCCCCTAGGATATTTAACAGATCTGTCAGCTAATTGAATACTCATCATAGTGGGTTTCAATTCCCCTAGACCTAGTTACTTGAACATTTTATAAGGCATTAGGTTAATACTAGTGCCTAAATAAGCTAAGGCTTTTTCAATGTTTAAACTACCAATTAAGCAAGGAATAGTGAAACTTCCTGGGTCTTTCATTTTGGTTGGCAATTTATTTTGGAGAATAGTTGAGTATTCCTCGTTGAGTTCCACTATGGACAATTCTTCCAACTTCTTTTTATTTGTGAGAAGTTCCTTTAAAAATTTTGCGTACTTCGACATCTGCGAGATTGCTTTAACAAAAGGTAAGTTAATATGTATCTACTTAAAAAGTTCAAGAAATTTACCAAATTGAGCATCCATTCGGTCTTTCTTTAATTTTGCTGGATATGGTATGGGTGGTTTATACCTTTAAGTGCTGGTGGAGTGTTTTCCTTAGGTTTCTCTTCCTCTACCTTGTCCTTTTCAGATTCTTGAACAGGCTTCTTTTCTAGTTTAGCTAGTACTTTTCCATTCCTTAGAGTAACTACTTTTACATGTTCTCTAGGATTTGGCTCAGTATTACTCGGTAAACTACCTTGTGGTCTATCAGATATCATCTTTGCGAGTTGACCAATTTGATTCTCGAGTCATTGGATGGATGCTTACTGGTTCTTTAATGCTGTTTTGGTGTTTTGGAAATGGGTCTCTGATATGGTAATAAATTTCGTGAGCATCTCTTCAAGGTTCGACTTTTTCTCTTGTTGGAGTGGTGGCTAATGAAATCTCGGAGGAGGTGGTTGTCTTTGATTTCCTTGTCCTTCCCATGAAAAATTGGGGTGGTTCTGCCAACCTACATTGTAAGTGTTACTATAAGGGTTATTTTGAGATCTAGAATTGTTACCCATATAGTTGGCTTGCTCGGTCTCTATGCTATGTCCATGAGAGGAGTAGTCTGGATTGTACATGTTTCCCTAAATCGCGTCGCATTGCATTACTGGGTGTACCGCGTAGAACCAACAAACCATAAATGTTTTTATTTAAAAGTTCTACCTGAGTAGAAAGCATGGTTACGGCATCAATATTAAAAACTCTTGCTGCTTTTGTCAGCTTTGTCCTTATGACTTGCCACTGATAGTTATTCAGTGACATTTCTTCTATAAACTAGTAAGCTGCTGTGGGTGTTTTGTTGTTGATTGTTCCTCCAGCGGCTGCATCGATCATCTGCCTTGTCGAGGGATTCAAACCGTCGTGAAAGGTTTGAACTTGTAACCATAGAGGTAACCCATGGTGAGGCACCTTCTCAAGAGATCTTTGTATCTCTCCCAGGCATCATAGAGTGTCTCTAAATCCATTTGCACAAAAGAAGAGATATCATTCCGCAATTTAGCTATTTTAGCTGGAGGAAAATACTTAAGTAAGAATTTTTTGGTCATCTATTCCCATGTAATGATTAACCCTTGTGGTAGGAAATTTAACCATTGTTTAGCTTTATTCCTTAGGGAAAAAGGGAATAGTCGGAGGCGAATGGCATCATCAGAAACACCATTGATTTTAAAAGTGTCACAAAATTCTAAGAAATTGGCTAAGTGTGAGTTGGGATCCTCATCCTGTAAACCATCAAACTGAACAAATTGTTGAATCATCTGAATAGTGTTAGGTTTCAGTTCAAAATTATTTGCAGCAATAGCAAGCCTAATAATACTAGATTCAGTACTAGCCAAAATAGGTTTAGCATAATCATACATAGTACAAGGAGCATTATTTTGGTTCACAGGTTCTGCGGCTATCGTGGGAGATGGTAGATTGTCTTGATTTGTTCCATCTCTACAGTAGGTTTTGGTTCTTCTTCTTGTCCTTTTTCTGGATATTGCAAGCTTCTTCTTATCTCTCGACAAGTTCGACGAACTGTCACTTCTAAATCATCGTCAAAAAGTAGTGGTCCTCCTAGGTTTATTCTAATCATAAACTAGAGATACCTAGAAGGGAAGAAAAAAAAGGCAAAGAAAATTAAAATAAGTAAAATAAAAAAAATAAAGTTTGAAAATAAATAAAAATAATAATGGCCAAAGTAATAGAAATCGAGTGTTCTTAATATCTTAGTTCCCCGCAAGGGCGCCAAAAACTTGATATACGTGATATGAAGTAATAAAATTTATAACAAATGATCACACCAGAAGCTAACTATTATCACAAATGAAGGCAAGCGCACCTATCGAACAGTAGTATAGCTTAGTGGCAAGACCGAGATATCGTACCCAAGGGAACCAAAAGTACTGGTACTAACTTTCTTTCCATTATTTAACCTGAGAATAAAAGGGGATTTTTATTAAACTAAACAAATTATTAGACTAAGCTAAGAATGCACAAAAAGCGAATTGGGGAAAAAGTCTTAGTGAAAACTGATTGATTTGGACAATACTCACGGGAGAATCCACCTAGACTTCACTTGTTATCAACTCTTGAACCAGACAATTTATTCACTTGACTTGATCCGTAGAAATCCCTAGCTTATGTTAATATCTCTCTCGAGACTAAGAACAACAAACCCTAGGTTGATTAATTAAAATCTCTTTCTAATTAAAACCCCTAGTGTTGCATTAACTCGATCTATGGATTCCCTTATTAGGTTTGACCCTAATCTGACAGATTTTCGTCGTCCTATATCTAGGATTGCAATCAGCTCCGCTTAATTGTGCTGGATCTACTCCTATGCAGGGACTTTTGCTCCTCTACACAAGCACATTCGACTTAAATCAATATCCCGGAAATATCAATTTAATAGTTAAAAACACAATTAAGAACAAATCAAATATTTATCATATAATTCAAGAGAAAATAATAACAAGATCTGTCTTAGGTTTCATCCCCCTCAAGTATTTGGGGGATTTAGTTCATACTTATAAAAGAAAACATCTCAGAAGAAATAAAATAATAAAACATAAAGAACCCTAAAACCCCTGTAGGAATTTGAAGGGAGATCGTCTTTGAAGGAGAATTCGGCTTCTGAGATGGATCAATCGGCTTTCCTTGGAGAAATTCCTTGCTTCTACTTTCTTTGTTGGCGGGAAATAAGCACCTTCTTGAGGAATCAAGCACACCTAAGTATTTGCCCCCTAGGGTCTTTATATAGAGCTTTAGAATGCTTTTCTTAGCCCCTAAGTAGCCTTTTCCGAGTGAAATTAAACTTCCTCATGACAGGGACACGCCTGTGTGCCACGCCCGTGTAGATCAAGGCCTAGGCCGTGCTCGGGCCTGTTAAGGTGGCAGGGCTGTGTGGTCTGGCCGTGCTTGTCGGGGTTGGGCTCTGTTCGAGCTCAAAGTGGCATGGCCATGTGGCAAACCTCCGGGCCACATTGTTTTCATACTTTGGTCCATTTTCTCTGCTTTTGGCCCGTTCCTTGCTCTTTTCACTTCCCTAAGCTTACCTGAGTATAAAACATGAAATGAAAGGTTTAAGAGCATCAATTTACGCAAAGTTAATGACAATTCATCCAGAAATTAGGTTAAGCATGAGGTAAAAACATGTATAATTTATCGTTTATCAATTCTTTACCTGAACTTTCTTGTACTATAGCCTGTATATTAGCCTGATGAACCGTGTGGAATACTAAGGGTACTTTGGTTTCGTGCCTGATAATAGCCTGCCAATGCCATGCTCTAGGCATGGTCTTACATGGGATGTTCCCTGTCCTGCCAAAGCCATATATCTAATATGGACTTACATGGGATGTTTCTCAACTATCTCAACCTGCCAGTGCCATATGTCTGATATGAACTTACATGGGATGTTCCTCAACTGTATCAACCTGCCAATGCCATATGTCTGATATGGACTTACATGAGATGTTCCTCAACTATCTCAACCTGCCAATGCCATATGTCTGATATGGACTTACACGGGATCCTTGCCTTATATACTCACCCATGCCATGCCTTGGCAAATCATAACTAAAACATACATGCTCAAAATTCTCAAGGTCAGTCAAATAACTGAATAATAATAGCAACAATTGCATAATAATAAAATACTACTCAACTTACTTACTTACATTCTTAATCTTATCATATCCTCAATTTATCTTACTTTCCTTAAATTATGCTATTCAATACTTTCTTGATCTTATACAAAGCCACATTACCACTATGGTCTTATGTGTAAACTTATTCGAATTCTCATTTTAATGTCAAATCATTATTGAACATTTCTCGATTATTATCATTATATTCAAAAGTCTATACTAAAACATTTATACCTAATATATCAATTTAGCATTCAACATTCTTAATTAAATGCTTATTAAACACATGAACTTACCTTGATACCAATACGACCATTTTGACCAACTTTCTCAATTTAGAATTCAACTTATCTAATCAATGTACTAATCATTTCAGACCTAAAACATATTTTTACAAAATTTATATTTTACCCCTAAACTTTTACATATTTACACTTTTACCCCAAAGCTCGGAAATAAATTTTTATTCAATTCCTTTGCATTCTAGGCCTAACTGAACCATTTCATAAATATGGTAGCCCACAATTCTCATTAAAACTCACCCTTGTGACCAATTTTATAACTTTTACAATTTAGTCTTTTCGGACTTTTTGTCAAAAATCGCTTGGTAAAAACTGTTTCTCTAACCATAAACATGCATAATCTACCATAATTAATCAAAATGCACAATTATTCATCATGGGTCAATTTTTGAAATCAAACCCTAGCTCAAATAAATGGTAGAAATAGAGAAATCATGTTACCAGAATTTTAAAAACGTAAAAATCATTAAAAACGGGGCAAGAATGGACTTACAATCAAGCTTGGAAGCTTGAAAAACCCTAGCCATGGTTTCTCCATGCTATATTCGGCCTTGAGGAAGATGAGCAAATTTTTGCTTCATTTTCCCTTTTTAATTCTTTTAAATTACTATATGACCAAAATGCCCTTAAAGACTTTTCTTTCAAATTTGTCTTATTCATGCCCATTTTTCTCCAAAAATTTAACCAATGGTATTATTTAAGGACCTTCAATTTAAAACTTCATAACAATTGGACACTTCTAACATATGGAACTCAACTTTTGCACTATTTATAATTTAGTCCTTTTGACTAAATTGAGTGCCCAAACATCGAAATTTTCGAACGAAACTTTCACGAAATCTTTTTTTGATATCGTAGATCATAAAAATATAATAAAAATAATATTTTCCTTGTCAAATTTGTGGCCTCGAAACCACTATTTTGACTAGGCCCAAATCGGGATGTTATAGAGTTTATATGATTAAACATGATATTGTTTGGTAATGCCTCATGCTCAGGTAAAGCGATAAACTCGGGTAAGGGGTGTTACATAGTATGTGTTCTAACACCACTTTGACTGTTGATTGACGGAAGCCGAAAAGTTGAAACTTCGACATTTGATGCCACATGAGCATAAGATCGCACGTGTAGTGAATCGAGCCCACGAACATGTGCGTTAGATTGAAGGGGCCACCATGAGCGTTCTCATGGGTTTGGGCCATTATGGGCCACATTGGGCCAAAATGGGCCGTGTGGGCCCAATGGGCTTGTGGGCCCCATACTGACAAAATGTTTGTCATGAGGTAAGTATTGGATTGGGCTGTGTGATTCGCATAGCCGTGCTAAATCTAGGCTAATTGGGCTAGAAAAACGTGTGGGCCCATTTGGGCCGAGTAATGGGCCTTAGGCCCAATTACATCGTTATGTCTATTTAGGTTACTTAGGTCACTTGAGGCAACTATAGACCTTCAATGGAGTCGTTAACTGTAGTAATACCCTTATAGGGTAGAATGACCGTAATAACCTTATAGGGCAGAATGACCGAATTACCCTTATAGGGTAGAATGACTTAATTACCTCTGGTGGGTAAAATGATTGAATTACCCCTGATGGGTAAAATAACTTAATTACCCCTAGTGGGTGGAATGACTGTAATGCCCTTGTGGGGTGGAATGACTACTATGCCCTTACATGATGTTTGATTGATTGAGTATGTTATGTGATGATTATGTGTTTTGCATACATGCATGACATGCTGCATGGGTTGGGTTATTGTTATGGAAGAAGTTTTAATATGATAGGGTCGCACGGGTCGCATGAGACGACTGTGGACCCACCAAAGGCTTAAAGCCATATATTCGTACTAATCTGTTCAGGTCGCACAGGTTATACGAGATGACTGTGGACAGACTGATGGCTTCGTGCCGTTCATACTATCAATGGCTTAGTGCTATCCATTTTACCGATGACTTTGTTCCACGCATATTATTGATTGCTTAGTGCTGTCCATTTCATTGATAGCTATGTGCCACGCATATTTTGGATGGCTTAGTGCCATTTGTATTACTGAAGGCTCATGCCGTCACTAAAGGCTTTGTGCCGTTTTATAGGCTTTGTGCCGCTATTGATGGCTTTAAGCCACTTATTTTTACTAGCAACTATGCTGCGACTCTGTTATCTGGCAGCCTTGTTGCGATGCTAGTTAGTGCTACAATTGGTGCTAACTCTTGCTGTGTTGGATGGGTGGGTTGATTATATCCCCATAAAAAGTGTAGGGTTGGATGGGGTAGCTTGCATCATACATCATACATACTGCATTCTAATTTTCTTACTGTATTGGGCTTAGGCCCACATATGTTCTGCTTCTGATTCTACTGCTGTAATGGGCTAGAGCCCATCTGTTACTGTTTGCTGTAATGGGATTAGGCCTAGGTTGCTACTGCAATTTTTGTATGACTGACTGTTCTTTCTTTATAGTAGGGGATTACATACTAAGTTTTTGTAAATTCACCCTGTTTTTAATTGTGTAGGTAATCCATGGCATTAGGTGGATCGGTGCTGCGAGGGACTGGAAGATGGCCACACAACTGCTTATGTTTTTCTATTTAGCTTATTTACTTCTAAGTACTTTAGTTTTGGTTTGGGTTGTAATAAGGCCTTTTTAAACTTTTGGATTTTAGTTTAGGGCTTTATTATTTTAAGTTTTATATCTGCTAGTATTAGGACACGATTTTTCAAAAACGTTAACTGTTTTCAAAATATCACGTTTCGCAAACTTCCCTGGTTTTCAAACATAACAATGAACTAAAAATGTTTTAAAGTAATGACGTTTTTAAATGGTTAGTAATGTTAACAAAGAGGCTTAAACTTTCAAATAGGCTTTTATGAACAAGAACGAGTTTACCAAAAAACACTCTAATATGACACCGCCAGATTCAGCCATAGCATCTAGGTCGGGTTTGGGGGTGTTACAGAGAACATATTTTGAAGATTTATAAAAGCTTGTTAATAAATTACTTATTATTTACTTACCTACTTACTAAGCTATAATGCTTACCCTCTTCCTTTCCTTTTTCCTATAGTGTCACAAATGCTAGCTCGAGTTGAACACCATCGGAGATTCTATCACACTAACAAGTTATTGATTGGTATTGTATCAATGATTTTCAACTATTTTTAAGTCTATGGCATGTATAGAGACTTGATTATGTGCGTATATGTTATTATGAGTTGGCCTAGAATGTTGGGTTATGCTATTTGAAGGCTATTGTAGTATAAGGCCATTTAATGTGGCAAATAATTGTTATGTTATAAGTCTATGATGATGCATTTCAAGGATGTGTATGCTTGCATGTGTTAGATGAGTAAATGTATGATAATTATGAGTGGTAAATGTGATTGGTTGTGTGTGATTATGCATGATGAATGTGGTTTGTAAATGATATGTGGATGTCTTAGTGTGGATGTTTGAATGCTTAATAATACCATGTTGTGTGATGATAAATTTGTATAAGTGTATAAGTGTTTTGGGGTTGCAAAGGGCTTGGTAAATAGCCTTACCTGTGGCCACACAGACAACCACATGGCCATGTGCCCAGAGTGTTTGAAGTCTGCACTTGATTTTTAAAAATTCAAAATACCACACGGCCTAACAAACGGGCATGTATCTCGACTGTGTGAAGGACGGCCTTGGAAATGGGCGTGTGCCCCTATTTTTTAAGAAATTTTTTAGTGCTTTCAAAAGTTTTCGGTTTAGTCTCGAACCACTTCTAAAGAATGTATACTCAAAGATAAAAATTTGAAAAGTTTTAATTTGGATGAAATTTTATGACTCGGTTTAATATGTTTACAAATGTATGTGTTCCGGTAATGCCTCGTACCCTATTCCAGTGTCGAATACAGGTGAGGGGTGTTACAATTAAGTGCTATCAGAGCTTTGGTTTAGTCGGTTCCTAGACTAACATAGCGTGTACAAGGGTCTAGCTATACATGCCATAAGTGAACTGTGATAGTGTGATACATCCCGACTCCGATGAGATTTGTTTTGGTTAAAGTAGGGATGCTTTCCAACCGAGCTACCATCGATAATGCCAAAAGGGGTTAAGTAAGTTCATGTAACTTAGTGAATATAGTGATTTACCAAAATTGATTCTCTATGATTTGTGATGATATGTATGTGTTAATGGATACAATGGATTAACCATAAATTGAAGAATATGGATAAAATGTTATCGTTCTGATTGAACATTGCATTTTTATAAATCAAAGTGACTTGTTGTAGGGAATAACATGAAAAATTTATTTTGAGATGAGCTTATTACGATATGTTGATATTGATATGTGATAATGTTGAATGTTACTAAGATATTTGGAAATGTGTTCATGATTAGTAGAAACCTAGAGATGTGTAATCAAAGTACATGATATTGTGTTAGTATTGGATGCTATGCTATATGCATGTATGTATGAGAGTCAGAAATTTAAAGGCTTTACAATCTTCACCCCCTTACAAGTATAGTGTTATATGACGAAGTTCACGAGGTTTATATTGAATAAGCTTACAAGTGGGGAACTAAAGAGCTCAGTGGTGGAATAATTAATGATGTGAGTAAAGATAGGAATGGCTTAGTGAGTAAAGACGGTTATGAGAGAGATATCAAATTTTTTCTAAAGATCATTGGGAATACACAATGCCACAGTTAGAGAAGGAGTTAATCTCGGCCAATCGACTCATTTAGATATGATGTCTAAAGATTCTATTTGCCAGGAATTCTTTTGAATTGATTTTTGTTAATGAATGGAATTTTATGGGATTAGTGATGACATAATTATTCAGAAGAATAATGTTTGAAATGTAAAGATGTTTGAATATGACAGTTATAGTTGAGCAATTTATGACTATCTCTTTTGGTATTCTATGTGTTTATATATTCTCAAATGCATTTGTAATTTCTCGTTTTCTGATGAAAGTATCGTTGGTCTATTGATCTATGATCGGCATTCCACTATCTTTTATTGGTATTCTATTCTGTTATGTCTGAGATAAAAAGTTGACAGTGAATTCATATAAAACTATTCTTTTGTTTCTTCTGGCTATTGTTCTGTTTATATTTATATGGGATATATATTATCTCTGTCATAACTGATTTCAGAATGTATGAATAGTGTTTCTCTTTCTTCTGGTTTTCTCTAAGGAATCGTGAGGATCTCTATTATTTCATATGAATAGTACTCTCAGACAATCAGTATGGTCTTGTATCTCGGATTTCATTATCTTGGTTTTCTTATCATTCCTATTATTTAATTGATCAAGCATGACTTATCTTAAAAGTTGATATCGGTAAAAGTGTGGATTATGACAATTCAAGTTTAAATTATATATTAATTTTCTTCCTTCGGGTAATTCTGATTATTATCAGTGAGTTCAAACAAGATGTCATGTTTCGTCTGAGTTAATGTAGTTAGTAAATATGTAACATCCCAAAATAGGGTCTGAACGAAACAGTGGTTGTGAAACCACAAATCTGAGATAAAAAATTATTTTATAATTATTTTGAGGTTTATGATATGATTGCATGATTTTGTGAAAATTTCGTGAAGAAATTCTATGCATAAAGTGCTTAATTTGAAATTAGGGACTAAATCGAATAAGTTGCAAAACTTGCATTCTAGAAGCTTTTAGTATGAAATTTCCTTGGAATACTAATTAGAGGGTCTTAAATAGTAATTTGACCAATTTCAAAAATTTTGGACAAAAATGGGCTTGTACATGAAAATTTTCAAAGAAAGGCATTAAGGGGATTTTGGTTATTAGGTAATTAAAAGAATAAAATGGGAAAAAGATGACAAAAAGTGTTCATCTTCATCAAGCTTGGCCGAAACTTCATGTGTCTCCATAGCTAGGGTTTCTTCAACTTTCAAGCTTCATAGTAAGTGATTCCAAGCCCCGTTTTTAATGTTCTTTACGTTTTTGGAATCCCTGTAGCTCGATTTAGCTTGTGCTAGCAATAATTCAACCTAGGGTTCATATTTGGAAAAATACCCATAGGAGAAATTTGTTTATTCTGGTGTTTTATGATAGAATATGAGGTTTTAAATAATGCTAGACAACTTGTGCTACTCGGTTTTAAGTAAAAACAAGTAAAAGGGCTTAATCGGTAAAAATACCTATTGTTCATAAGTACATGTTATAGTGGGAAATTGAGGTTGTTGTTGGTAAATAAATGATCAGCATGTCCTAAAACATAAGAATTTGGGATAAAGTTTAATTTTCGAGCTTTGGGGCAAAAGTGTAAATATGCAAAAATTTAGGGGCAAAAATGTAATTTTGCCAAAGTTTGAGTTAAGGGATGTTTTGATAAATGTGAGTATTAAATAAGCTAAATTGCTATTATAGATCAAGAAGAACAAAATTCGGGAGTAGATCGGGGAAAGGAAAAAGTAAAGGACTAAATTGTCAAGTTTAACCGTATTTTGTATCGAGGTAAGTTTACGGTAAATAAATGATATATTTCATTATTTTACATTAACGTTGTTAATTTCCAGCATATATACATTTACTTTATGAAAATATTCGAAGTTGAACCAAAGGCGAGATGGCAGAGAAAAAGTATCAGAAAGCCGCGTTTGAACTCTAGGAATGTTTGGGATACGGAACGTCATGACATTTTGGGTTATCAGATAGGACAGGAATATCCCATGTAAGTCCATATTAAAAATATGGCTTTGGTAGGACAGGGAACATCTCATGTAAGGCCATGTCTAGAATATGGCATTGACATGTTATTATCAGGCAGGAAAACCCGAGTATCCTTAGTATTCCGAGTGGTTCAACGGGCTATTGTATAGGTTAAATTATTAGAAATTCTCAGCAAAGGAAAGGTAAGTTATATTCATGAGTTTATTGAATAATCAAGTAAGAAAGAAAGTAAGTGAATAAGGAAGAGGGTAAGAAATGAGGTGTAAGGAAAGCTTATGATGCATGATGATATTATGATTAACTACTATTTAGGGTGAATGTTGTGATTTATTTACTTGCAAACTTACTAAGCTTAGTGCTTACTCTCTTCATTTTCCTTCTTTTTATAGTTCTTACTAAGCCAACTAGGGGATCGCAAGGAACGTCAGAGATCCGGTCACACTATCAACAATACCATTTTGGTATAGCTAGACATTTCATTTCGCGTATGGCATATATAGGGACTTGGCTTCTTTTGGTATGAATGTCCTTAGGATATGTTTAATGAATGGTATGTAAATACTTGTTGATGATTAGATATTGGAATGACTAATCAAACATAGGTTTAAATGGTAATTATCACATGGAAACCATGAAAAAGGTGAAAATAACTTGAAAACAGATTCAAACAGCAGCAGTGAGTGAGACATTTGAGTCTATTTTCATGTGGAAGAAGCAGAGTAAGTAAAAGAGTTGTATATTATGAGTTATTTGCATTTGAGTGAGACTGTTCCAGATTGACTTCGTGATCCCCTGTTCTGAATGTAAAAATTCACCATAAATTATACGTAAATAATTAGGTGTTATAATTTATATGCCTAGATTCCGTATTGAGTCTAGTTTCAAATGAAATAAACGGCATTCCTATTTGAATTTGTTACAGAGAGAAAACTAATTCGAAGTGAACAGAGGTCAGAGTAGTCAAACTACGTAACAGGGGAGAATTTAACTAATAAACTGTACTAATTGGCTAGACTAAAAATTCTATAAAAACAATTAGTAAGAAGATGAGTCTAGTTTTAGGGAAAATTTACGGAATTAAATTTCAAGTTTCATAACTCGAGTTATGATTTATTTAGTGACTGTGATACAGTTGAACATCTTTATAAGGAACAGAGAAATAATTTTATTTTGGTTCGTTAAGTGATCGGAAAAATTTTATTGATCTCGGTTTGGCCCTGAACCATTTTAATAGCATGATTTAGGGTCTCGATGACCCTTTTTAGGGATATATTGAATGAATAAAAAATAAATTAACTTTGAAAGCAAATTTTTATGCCTAAATGAGTAAGTTAAGTCCGGTAACGCCTCGTGCTCCACTTCGGCGACAGTCTTGGGTAAGGGGTGTTGCATTTATTGGTATCAGAGCAAAGGTTTAGTCGGTTCTCGAATAGTTAGCATGAGTAAGAGTCTAGCTATACATGCCATACTTATATTTTGATAGTGTGATGACTCCTGACGATTTTAAAATATTTTGTTTTATAGTAATGGATCCCGAACGAGCTGGTGCTGATGATGTAGAAAGTAATGTGCCTGCTCCTGTAGAAGGGGAAGTGCCATCCGAGGATAGGCCCGTAACTGTGAATCAAGGAGGAGGGGCTCAAGAAGCCTTCTTCCAAGCTATGAATGAATGGTTTGCCGAGTTCATTCGTACGAATCCGGCTATTAGACCTCTAGCCCCTCATGATTCTCAGGCCACCCATATAGCTCAAGCTCCCCCAGTCACAGGTATGATGATAAGAGAAAAGCCACTAATTGATAAGATCAGAAAACAAGGAGCCGAAGAGTTTCGGGCTACTAAAGATGATGATGCAGAAAGAGCAGAATTTTGGCTCAAAAATACCATCAAAGTCTTTGATGAATTATCCTGTACACCTGAGGAATGTATGAAATGTGCAGTATCACTCTTTAGAGACTCAGCATACCACTGGTGGAAGACACTTGTATAAGTTGTACCGAAAGAGAGGGTCACTTGGGATTTCTTTCAAGAGGAATTCCGTAAAAAGTACATCAGTCAGAGGTTTATCGACTAGAAAAGAAAAGACTTTCTAGAATTGAAACAGGGCAATATGACAGTGACTGAATATGAGCGTGAATTTTTCAGACTCAGAAATTATGCCCGAGAATGTGTATCTACAGAGGCGATCATGCGTAAAAGGTTTGAGGATGGGCTTAATGATGATATTCGACTGTCAGTAGGTGTCCTAGAAATAAAAGAGTTTGTTGTTCTAGTTGAGAGATCCTGTAAGGTAGATGAGCTATTAAAAAGAAAAGGCAAAGTTGAAATTGAGACGCAATATACAAAGAAAAGACAGATGAGCAAGTCATTTCAGTCTACATCTAAGAGGCCTAGAGAGTTCTCTACTAGATCTAGCTTTTCAGCCGGGTATTCTAGTCGAAATAGGGGTAACAGATTTAAGGATTTGAAAGCTCAGACTACCTCGATTGCGAGCGTAGGTATTGTTCGACCGGGTAGATTAGGGTGTCCACGGTGCGGTAGACTTCATTTTGGCCCTTGTCGAGCAGACGAAACTATTTGTTATAAGTGTGCTGCTCTAGATCATTTTGTGCGAGAGTGTTCAGAAGTGGTTAAACGAGAAGAAATACAGAGTGCTAGATCCGGAAATGCTCCTATTAGAGGCAGAGCACCGAGGAACCCCGGAGTAGGAGCAAGTAACAGAGGCACCTCTAGAGATTCAATAGTGAGACTAGATGTTAGAGCCCCTGCGAGGACTTATGCTATCCGTGCACGCGAAGAGGCATCCTTTCCCGATGTGATTACGGGTACATTTTCTTTGCATTATATTAATGTTATTGCTTTGATTGATCCGGGTTCGACCCATTTCTATGTTTGTATGAAATTGATGTCTAGTATGAGCATGCCTATAGAATCTAAAGAATTTGTGTTTAAAGTATCGAATCCACTAGGCAAGCATGTATTAGTAGATAAAATATGTAGAAATTGCCCCTTGATGATTAGAGGTCACTGTTTTTCAGCCGATCTCATGCTATTGCCGTTTGATGAGTTTGATGTTATTCTGGGTATGGATTGGTTGATTGCACATGATGTGGTAGTGAATTGTGAAAGGAAATTCATCGAGTTGAAATGTGAAAACGGTGAAATTCTTTAGGTTGATTCAGATGAGTCAGATAGTTCATTTGCCATGATTTCCGTTATGTCTGCTCAAAAATATTTAAGAAAGGGGTATGGAGCTTATCTTGCTTTTTTGTTCAATACTAAAGATCTAGAATTGAAAGTTGAATCAGTACCCGTGGTGTGCGAGTATCCAGATGTATTTTCAAAAGAATTACCAGGTTTGCCTCCTGTGAGAGAAGTTGAGTTGGGTATTGAGCTGATTCCAAGTACCCTACCCATTTCTATTGCTCCTTATAGAATGGCCCCATCAGAATTGAAAGAATTGAAAGTTCAGCTGCAGGAATTAACTGATAATGGCTTTGCAAGACCCAGTAGTTCGCCATGGGGTGCACCAGTGCTATTTGTGAAAAAGAAAGATGGTTCGATGAGATTGTGCATAGATTATCGGAAGCTTAACAAGGTAACTATCAAGAACAAATATCCATGCCCAGAATTGATGATTTGTTTGATGAATTGAAGGGAGCCACTGTGTTTTCCAAAATAGATTTGAGATCTGGATATTATCTGTTGCGAGTTAAAGAGTCAGATGTTCCGAAAACTACATTCCGAACTAGGTATGGTCATTCTGAATTCCTGGTGATACCGTTTGGCTTAACTAATGCTCCTGCCATTTTTATGGATTTAATGAACCGAATATTTAGATCGTATTTGGACAAGTTTGTGGTTGTGTTCATTAATGACATCTTCATTTATTCTCATGATGAGACTAAGCATGCACAGCATTTGAGAACAGTTTTAAAGATTCTGAGAGATAATTAGTTGTATGCTAAGTTCAATAAAAGTGAGTTTTGGCTCCGAGAAGTTGGATTCCTTGGACATATTGTTTCAGGTGAAGGCATTAGAGTTGATCCAAGCAAAATTTTAACCATTGTCGATTGGAAGCCTCCTAGGAACATTTCAGAGGTCAGAAGCCTTCTTGGCTTAGCTAGTTATTATAGACGATTTGTAGAGGGATTCTCTATGATAGCTACCCCGTTGACGAGATTACTACGGAAAGATGTTAAGTTTGAATGGACTGAGAAGTGCCAGCAGAGTTTTGACAAGTTAAAGGCATTGTTGACTGAAGCTCCTATCTTAGTACAACGAGAACCGGGTAAAGAATTTGCGATTTACAGTGATGTGTCCTTGAATGGGCTCGGTTGCGTACTCATGCAGGAAGGAAATTTAATTGCTTATGCCTCTAGACAATTGAAGCCACATGAGAAAAATTACCTGATGCATGATTTAGAGCTAGCTGCTATTGTATTTGCATTGAAGATTTGGAGACATCATTTGTATGGCGAAAGGTGTCGGATATTTACCGATCATAAAATTTTGAAATACTTGATGACTCAAAAAGATTTGAACTTGAAGCAAAGGAGATGGTTGGAGTTGATTAAAGACTATGAGTTGGTAAGGCAAATGTAGTTGCTGACGCTTTAAGTAGAAAATCTTTATTTGCATTGTGAGCTTTGAACACCAACTTGGCCATGTCAGATGATGGTTTTATTTTAGCTGAATTGAGAGCTAAACCGGTATTTCTTAAAGAAATTTGCGAAGCTCAGAAAGACGATAGTGAGTTATAAGCTAAAAGAGCTCAATGTGAGTCAGGTATAAAATTAGATTTTCAGATTAGTTCTGATGGTTGTTTGATGTTTAGAGACAGAATATGTGTACCAAAGAATGATGAGCTTGTTCGGAAGATTTTACAGGAAGCACATAGCAGTTTTTTGTCTATTCACCCAGGTAGTATAAATATGTATAATGATTTGAAGAAATTATACTGGAAGGTAGGAATGAAAAGAGATATTTCAGAGTTTGTTTCTAGATGCTTGATCTGTCAACAGGTAAAGAGCCGAACATCAGGTACTCTCAGGTTTATTGCAGCCTGTGCCAGTCCCTGAGTGGAAATGGGACCGAGTTACTATGGATTTTGTGGCAGGGTTGCCGCTAACACCGAAAAAGAAAGATGCAGTATGGGTTGTGATTGATAAGCTAACTAAGTCGGCTCAATTTATCCCAGTTCGTATGGATTATTCACTTGACAAGTTGGCCGAGTTGTATATTTCAGAGATAGTCAGACTACATGGGGTACCGTTATCGATCATTTCAGACAGAGATCTAAGATTTACTTCACGATTCTAGAAGGAGTTACAGGAAGCTTTGGGCACAAAGTTGAGTTTTAGTACGGCTTTTCATCCCCAAACCGACGGTCAGTCAGAGAGAGTTATTCAGGTACTTGAAGATATGCTTAGATGTTGTGTATTGGAATCTCAAGGCAGTTGGGAAAAATACTTACTATTGGTAGAGTTTGCCTATAATAATAGTTACCAGTCGAGTTTGAAGATGGCACCTTATGAAGCTTTGTATGGACGAAAATGTCGTACACCTTTATATTGGACAGAGCTTAAGGAAAATCAGATTTACGGGGATGATCTAGTTAAAGAAACAGAAGAAAAAGTGAAAGTTATCAGAGATTGTTTGAAGGCAGCTTTAGACAGGCGGAAGTCATATGCAGATTTGAAAAGAAAAGAGATTGAGTATTTGGTTGGCGACAAAGTGTTTTTGAAAGTATCCCCGTGGAAGAAAGTTCTCAGATTTGGCAGGAAAGGCAAGTTAAGTCCACGTTTTATTGGATCGTTTGAAGTGATTGAAATATTTGGGCCATTAGCATATCAGTTAGCTTTGCCGACTGAGTTAGAGAAGATTCATGATATTTTCCATGTGTCGATGTTACGACGTTATCGTTCAGATCCATCACATGTGATTTCTCAGACAAAGGTTAAGATTCAGCCAGATATGACTTATAGTGAAGAACCAGTAAAGATTCTAGCTTGAAAGGTAAAGCAATTAAGGAATAAAAGTATTGCTCTTGTGAAAGTTTTATGGAATAGACATGGGGTTGATGAGGCTACATGGGAGCCCGAAGAGGCCATGTGAAAACAGTACCCAAATCTCTTCACAGGTAAGATTTTCGGGGACGAAAATTCCTAAAGGGGGAGCAATGTAACATCCCAAAATAGGGCCTGAACGGAACAGTGGTTGTGAAACCACAAATCTGAGATAAAAAATTATTTTATAATTATTTTGAGGTTTATGATATGATTGCATGATTTTGTGAAAATTTCGTGAAGAAATTCTATGCATAAAGTGCTTAATTTGAAATTAGGGACTAAATCGAATAAGTTGCAAAACTTGCATTCTAGAAGCTTTTAGTATGAAATTTCCTTGGAATATTAATTAGAGGGTCTTAAATAGTAATTTGACCAATTTCGAAAATTTTGGACAAAAATGGGCTTGTACATGAAAATTTTCAAAGAAAGGCATTAAGGGTATTTTGGTCATTAGGTAATTAAAAGAATAAAATGGGAAAAAGATGACAAAAAGTGTTCATCTTCATCAAGCTTGGCCGAAACTTCATGTGTCTCCATAGCTAGGGTTTCTTCAACTTTCAAGCTTCATAGTAAGTGATTCCAAGCCCCGTTTTTAATGTTCTTTACGTTTTTGGAATCCCTGTAGCTCGATTTAGCTTGTGCTAGCAATAATTCAACCTAGGGTTCATATTTGGAAAAATACCCATAGGTGAAATTTGTTTATTCTGGTGTTTTATGATAGAATATGAGGTTTTAAATAATGCTAGACAACTTGTGCTACTCGGTTTTAAGTAAAAACGAGTAAAAGGGCTTAATCGGTAAAAATACCTATTGTTCATAAGTACATGTTATAGTGGGAAATTGAGGTTGTTGTTGGTAAATAAATGATCAGCATGTCCTAAAACATAAGAATTTGGGATAAAGTTTAATTTCCGAGCCTTGGGGCAAAAGTGTAAATATGCAAAAGTTTAGGGGTAAAAATGTAATTTTGCCAAAGTTTGAGTTAAGGGATGTTTTGATAAATGTGAGTATTAAATAAGCTAAATTGCTATTATAGATCAAGAAGAACGAAATTCGGGAGTAGATCGGAGAAAGGAAAAAGTAAAGGACTAAATTGTCAAGTTTAACCGTATTTTGTATCGAGGTAAGTTTACGGTAAATAAATGATATATTTCATTATTTTACATTAACGTTGTTAATTTCCAGCATATATACATTTACTTTATGAAAATATTCGAAGTTGAACCAAAGGCGAGATGGCAGAGAAAAAGTATCAGAAAGCCCCGTTTGAACTCTAGGAATGTTTGGGATACGGAACGTCATGACATTTTGGGTTATCAGATAGGACGGGAATATCCCATGTAAGTCCATATTAAAAATATGGCTTTGGTAGGACAGGGAACATCTCATGTAAGGCCATGTCTAGAATATGGCATTGACAGGTTATTATCAGGCAGGAAAACCCGAGTATCCTTAGTATTCCGAGTGGTTCAACGGGCTATTGTATAGGTTAAATTATTGGAAATTCTCAGCAAAGGAAAGGTAAGTTATATTCATGAGTTTATTGAATAATCAAGTAAGAAAGAAAGTAAGTGAATAACGAAGAGGGTAAGAAATGAGGTGTAAGGAAAGCTTATGATGCATGATGATATTATGATTAACTATTATTTAGGGTGAATGTTGTGATTTATTTACTTGCAAACTTACTAAGCTTAGTGCTTACTCTCTTTATTTTCCTTCTTTTTGTAGTTCTTACCAAGCCAACTCGGGGATCGCAAGGAACGTCGAAGATCCGGTCGCACTATCAACAGGACCATTTTGGTATAGCTAGACGTTTCATTTCGCGTATGGCATGTATAGGGACTTGGCTTCTTTCGGTATGAATGTCCTTAAGATATGTTTAATGAATGGTATGTAAATACTTGTTGATGATTAGCTATTGGAATGACTAATCAAACATATGTTTAATACAATGTATGCCTAAATGGTAATTATTACATGTAAACCATGAAAAAGGTGAAAATAGCTTGAAAACAGATTCAAACAGCAGCAGTGACGTGATTTTGGAAAAATCACTAAAAATGGTATAAATGAAATTAAATAGTGAGTGAGACATGAAATTAAAGCTTAATGAGTCTATTTTCATGTGGATGAAGCTGAGTAAGTAAAAGAGTTATATACTATGAGTTATTTGCATTTGAGTGAGTCTGTTCTAGATTGACTTTGTGATCCCCTATTTTGATTTTAAAAATTCACCATAAATTGTACATAAATAATTAGGTGTTATAATTTATATTCCTTGATTCCTTATTGAGTCTAGTTTCAAATGAAATAAACGGCATGCCTAGTTGAATTTTGAACAGAGAGAAAACTAATTCGAAGTGAACAGAGGTTAGAGTAGTCGAACTGCATAACATGCGAGACTTTAACTAATAAATTGTACTAATTGGCTAGACTAAAAATTACATACAAAAACTATAAAGAAGATATATGAGTCTAGTTTTAGGGAAAATTTACGGAATTAAATTTCGAGTTTCATAACTCGAGTTATGATTTATTTAGTGATTGTGATGCAGTTAAACAGCTTTATAAGGAACAGAGAAATAATTTTCTTTTGGTTTGTTTAAGTAATCGGAAAAATTTTATGGATCCCAATTTAGCCCCGAACAATTTTAATAGCATGATTTAGGGTCTCGATGACCCTTTTTATGGATATATTAAATGAATGAAAAATAAATTAATTTTAAAAGCAAATTTTATGCCAGAATGAGTAAGTTAAGTCCGGTAACGCCTCGTGCTCCACTCCAGCGACGGTCTCGGGTAAGGGGTGTTACAAAATATCTGTGACTAGCATGTTGAAAGATTTTGTTTGAATATTGACTTACCTTTGGGTAAAGCAGAAATACTTGTAAATACTTGAATCAAAAATCTTTTCTTATTTTGTGAGTGTGGTTTCAAGATTTACCTTATTGATGGTGTCCGGATTCTAGCTAAACTGAAAGCTAAAACGTTATTTCCATTATAAATCAAAAGAGCTAAAAAATGGAATGGTAAGTGGTAAATTAAACAAATACAATATGAATCGACTTTTGATTCTGAAGTTTAGATTAGATCTGATTACTATTACTATTATTCCGAGATAGAATTAATGTACTGGGGAACTCAGGGCTTATGCAGAGAGTTTCTGTTCAGAGCTCACCGTAATGTCTTGCCTGTCCATCCAAAGGGAAATAGAAAGTACAGTGATTTGAAGTAAATGTTTTGGTATACGGATATGAAACCGATATTTTTGATTTCTGTGTTCAAATGTCATTTTGTCGTCAGTGTAAGGGCGAATATCAAATGCAATTAAGACTATTATGGTCCATGAGGATACTGGTGTAACATTGGGAAAAAGATACCACGGATTTTGTATCGGGATGTTCTTATCCGCGAAAAAAGAGATGCTACTTGAATTATGATTGATGGATGATAAAAGTCTATAAGACTATTTAGAAATCCAAGGCTTATATCATCGGTTATGGAAAAAGCTATAGGAAATTCTGAGCACGAGGTGGAATTGAATTGTGATTTTGATAAAAAGGTGGAAGCAATTTGTAAAAGTTGAAAACAATTTCAAATCAACGTAAAAAGCTATACAGAAGCGAAACCTAAATATATTGGACTCTAGATCAATGACAGAGTGTTTCTGAAAGGATCACCCTCGAAGAGAATTATTCGGTAATGTGTTGGAAACTTTGAGAAAAGATGTTAAACCTCATTCTGGTAAGATTTTTGGGGACGAAAATCCCTAAAGGGGGAGAGTTGTAATAGCTTGATTTACGGCCTAAATGGAACATTGGTTTGGTAACCACAAACCTGAAGTAGAAAAATTTATTCCGATTAAGTTTTAAAGTTTATTGTGTGATTGAATGACTATGTGAAATTTTCATTACGAAATTTTATTGTTTGGGTGTCCAATTTGGTATTTAGGACTAAATTGTAATAGGTGAAAAATGTGTGTTCTTGTTCATTAAGGTACTTGATTGAATGTGTTTTTAAATTGGAGGTCCTAGGATGGTAATTAGACCGTTATATCTCAAGATAGACAAAAATGGGCATAGTGAGATTAAATACTAAAGTTTTTTCATTTAGGGCATTTTTGTCATTTAGTAATTAAAAATGAATTAAAAAGACAAAACAAGCCAAAATTCTTGTCCATCTTCAAGCCTTGGCCGAATGTAGCATGGGGGAAGCCATGGCTAGGGTTTTCAAGCTTCCAAGCTTCATAATCAAGAAAGACGGTGAATTGACCTTGATCGGGGAAAAGAAAAGGTTTTGGACAAAATGCAAAAATTGTCATTTTGTACCGAGGTAAGTTTGTATGTAAATAATGCATCGTTTTTATTTACATTTTAATATTTTGATATAGTTTATGAAATCTGGTTGAATATTGAATGTAATTGACAAAATATCGACAAGTGAGAAATTTCCCGGTTGAACCTTAGGAATAAAAATGGATACGAGTGACATGTTCACTAGGGATCTATGTGAAAGTCTATGTGAAAATCTAAGTGAAATAAGTCCATGGCATCAAAGTGAAATAAGTCCATGGCATTATGCTAAGTGAGATAAGTGATCTGGGTGTTGGTCCATACGTCGTACCAATGGCTGTGTAGTACCACATGTGTTGCGGATACCTGACAGCTTGTGTGAGCAGCACTAAGTAGCTACGTTTGACCGTCAGCTTGTGTGAGTAGACCCGTAAATATGTTTGGCTTGAGAACGAGCCAATGTGAAACTTTGTGAAATGATGTAGCTTTGGATACAATGATGGCACTGTGTGAAATATCTAGATGTATCCATTAATATTCTGATGTGTTCAACGGGAAATGACTAAATGTAAACGAATATGACTATGTGATGAATAAGTGCAGGTATGTGTGTGTAAACTTATGAGCAATGTGCTCGATATGTGATCAAACTTTGGTAAGGTTATTATGGAGTAAGTGTTACTATGAAAGTTAATACAAAGGAAACATAAAAGAGTAAAATTAGCAATAAAATAGTTTTGGACAGCAGTAGTTGTGTGCCTTTGAAAAATCACCAAAAAAGGTGATAATCGAATTAAAGGTTGAATAATATATGAAATTAAAGCTAATTGAGTTTTTTTTTCACATAAAAGAAATAGTGTAAGTAAAAAAATTTCATATTAAGAGATATTTGAATTATTGTGAGACAAGGTCAGAATGATTTTAGAATCCCCTGTTCTGAATTTGGAAAATCATTAAAAACTATATAAAAATAATTATGGGTAAATGAGTCTATTTTCAATAGAAACAAATGGGAACATCATCTAAATCTTGTACGGGGAGATAATTAATTTTTAGTGAAGGGTCGAAGCTATCTGACAGCGAAATAGGGGAGATTTTAAAGAATAAAATTTACTTGTTTGCTAAACTAAAAATTCTGGAAATTTTCTGGTAAGGAAATATGTGAGTCTATTTTCAGGGAAAATTAATAGATCTTAATTTGGGGTTTCGTAGCTAAAGATATAAATAATTTAGTGACTATGACTCGAGTAGACAGCTTGAGATGAACATGAGTAAATAGTGGAACTATGTGCAATTATGATTGTATTATCTTGAGAACATATTGTGAAGATTTATAAAAGCTTGTTAATAAATTACTTATTATTTACATACCTTCTTACTAAGTTATAATGCTTAACCCCTTCATTTCCTTTTTCCTATAGAGTCACAGATGCTAACTTGAGTTGGAGGTCGTCGGAGATTCTATCACACTAACAAGTTATTGGCTGGTATTGTATCAATGATTTTCAAGTATTTCTAAGTGTATGGCATGTATAGAGACTTGATTATGTGTGTAATGTTAATATGAGTTGGCCTAGAATGTTGGCCTATGCTATTTGAATGCTATTGTTGTATAAGGCCATTTAATGTGGCTAATAATTGTTATGTTATAAGTTTATGATGATGCATTTCAAAGATGTGTATGCTTGCATGTGTTGGATGAGTAAATGTGTGATAATTATGAGTGGTAAATGTGATTGATTGTGTGATTATGCATGATGAATGTGGTTTGTAAATGGTATGTGGATGTCTTAGGGTGGATGCTTGAATTCTTAATAATACCAGGTTGTGTGATGATAAATTTGTATAAGTGTTTTGGGGTGGCAAAAGGCTTGGTAAATAGCTTTACTTGTGGCCACACGGGTAGCCACATGGCCATGTGTGTAGGGTGTGTGAAGTCTGCACTTGATTTTCGAAAATTCAAAATGCCACACGGCCTAACACATGGGCGTGTATCTCAGCTGTGTGAAGGACATGGCCTTGGACACGGACGTGTGCCCTTGTTTTTCAAGAAATTTTTCAGTGCTTTCAAAAGTTTTCAGTTTAGTCCTAGACCAATTCCAAAGTATATATTGGGCCTTGTAGGCCCAATTTTGGGACTCAAAGATAAATATTTGAAAGGTTTTAATTTTTAATACGTTTACAAGTGTATGTGTTCCGGTAATGCCTCGTACCCTATTCCAGCATCGAATACGGTTAAGGGGTGTTACAAATCTCATTAGAGCAAATGGCGTTATTATACTCAATTTTAACTGAACAGACCATTGATGTGGGAAAAATCATCCTAAGAGAAATGTGGAATTGTGCTGTTAGACATTCTGGCCCAGCTTACTTTCCCTTTTCGATGACAATTTTGTGCCTGAAAGCTAAAATTCTTGCAAATGTAAATAAGATAGGATATAGCCAGGGCACAACCACAGATTGGGACCTCTGTCGAATAGCTGGAGACTCTATTCGACAACAACAAGTTGAAGAAAGTGAGGATCCTGAAGAAGAAGAAGAAGATCCCATAGAGATTGAGCCAGTACAAGAAGCTGAAGTCCCTGATGAGGCGAAATCAATGGAACCAGAAGCTGAACCTGATGTGGAAACTTCAATGTTTAGAAATCAATCACCTCACTCATATCTTCGAGATGAGTTGTCAAAGTTGATGGATATAATGCAACATATGCAGTGGCAACAACAAGCTTACTGGAGATACTAAAAAATAAGGGATGACTCAATGTGAAGTGCTCTTACAAAAATTTACAATGACCCATTTATTTTTGTGCTTGAGTTTCCAGATTACATATTTGAACCATGGAGTCCACTATCGAAGAAAGAGCGAAGCGACTCATACAAAGACAATAATGATGGAGCAAAAGATGAGTCGAATTCAAAAGGATTTGCAAATAAATGAAAAAGGGGGGATCTTGACTCTATTTTATTTATGTTCTTAGGTTATTTTAGGATTAAGTCTAATTAGGAATTTTTATTTTTTAATAATAAAACAAAAGGTGGAAATCATGAATAATAATGAGCAAGTGACAAAGTATGAAGTGTGGCAATGGATATATACATGTCTAGGATTGGATTTAGAGAGAGCTGGGTACTTAAGCAGTCAAATCGACTCACCTCCTCTTTTCTAGAATCCTACCTGGTGTATAGTATCTATTCACCTTAAGTAGGGGGACCAAAAAAATTGAAATTATTTCCACTCTGAATAAATTTTTCTTTAAGTTATGGTTAGGATATATTTTTTTCAATAATTTGAAATTTTGTTAAGTATGCTAAACTTCAGTATAAATAAAGTTCATTATTTCAATAGATTGTTATGTTATCTTAATAATGATATAAATGTATTTTTAATATAGCATGTAAATCGTACCATAAATTTTTAGTTCCTTACGAAAGTTAGCCACGCATGAAAGTTTAAGTCTTTAGAATTGACTTAGTAGTTTCTTGAGGCAAAATCCTAGGAAGCATGGAATGTTGAAAATGATTTAGGCGACTTTTGTTTGGACCGTTTGAGCCTTTCAAGCCAACCATGGTAGATTTTATCCTTTGAAACCCAACTTTGAGACTATATGGCCTAATTTTATTTGAACCCTTCCAATATTTAGCCAACACTTTTCTCTTAAGTATCTTTAAATTGTCCCAAACACTAGACTCAGTACTATTCAAAGTATTCTTTGAAAATAAGTTTGGGGGTATTGAAAAGAAGTATCAAATGCTCCAAAAAATTGTAGTACATACAGGAAAATGCTCGAATATATAAAAAGAGCCTATGTACTTGAAAGACAACAAATGTATAAAAGAGCATTTGAAAGAAAAGTAAGTTGGTGTATTGAAGGTAAATATTTCAAAAGTCTAGTCAAAGCTCAGTTTAGGGTTTTAGCCTAAATTTTTCTATCTTTTACTACCCCTAGCCTAGCCACGATACAACCTTGTTAAAGACCTATTGATTCAAGTTTCTATGCTACCTACATTAATGGAGAGAAATTGTTATGTTCAACATATGAAGGCATCAGTTAAACTTAATGATTGCAGCTGAGTCTTGAATAAGGGAATAAAATCAAATTGGTAAAGGTTAACATGTCTTTGTTAAGGAAGCATTTAGTCTAATTTCGCTATCATAATAGTTGTTGAGATAAATTTGAATGATATGTATACTTAAGTAGCATAACTATCAAATTTCTTATTTTTGAGCATAAGTATATTAAATTCATAATTCTGGGAAGAATGCTATTCTGAAGGAGTTTTTCAATTGTGTTTTCGAGAAATTCTTTTCAAATTTGTGCATTACTCGGGACAAGAATTAAGTTTGGGGGTGTGGAAACACAAAAATATGCACAACTTTTCATGCCCTTTTTAACTTAAATTCATGTAGTTTTGATATAATTCTTGTCGAAAAATAAATAATTTTTATAAAATAAATAAATTGTACTTAAATTATAAACATGTTTAATTTTAATTAAATTTATAATTAATTTTGATTAATTTTTATCATTTTTGATAGATTTGCACAAAGGGCAAAAAATGACTTGGCAAACACTGCTAGAAGCACAAAACCGAGAAGCAATTTGAAGTATCAAGACGAATTAATTTTCAGCCTAAGACGGTCCAAAATTACGTGTATTAATTCATAATATAATTAATTTTAAGTTATATCCAATTTAATTTAGGTTAATAAATTATTCTTAATTAATTATGAGAAAGTGGTCTGGTTGAGTCGAACCGAGTGAACTGAACTGACCAAGAAATAGACAGCCCAAAACCGTCCATATGCTAACCCAAATAAGCTTATTAGCTGATTATTTATCTTGCAAAGAAGCCCTTGAAGACTTTTTCAAGTTGCAAAAAAACCTCTCCACAATTGGTGGCTTTACAAATTTGCCTTAAGCTTAAATTAGCAAAGTTGAAACTATCAACCTTGCCACATGTGTGGTCGGCCAAGGGAGGGATCTTTGGCTTCTAATTTTAGCTATTTTTATCAGCCCCCTTTAGCTATAAAAACCCCCTTAGGCTGGTCATTTGAAACACACCTCAAGCATTCACATTTCTTTTCTTTTCTCTCAATTTTCTCTCTTCTTTTCCCTTCCAAATTTCCTTTATTCTCTTACCAATTTCTCCTCTTGGAAAAGAGGAAATCATCAGCCATTTGGAGAAACATTTAAGTGTTCATAGTAGCCTTGGTTCGATAAGAACAAACAGAGAAGGAAGAACGGAGCAAAGTAATCAAGCCACGGAGAAACACTAGATTTGATTCTTATTCCCTATCTTTTTAATTTTTGTTGTTGTTATGATGAACATGTATATGAATATTTACGTTGTTGGAATGGTTAATTTAATTAATTTAGATTGAATTTAATTCGTGTTAAGTTGATTGCATTTTGTCTGCTTAAATTGTTAAATTGTGTTTATGTTGTTATAGGCCTCGAATGCTTGATTAAGTAAAATCATGATTAAGTTATTCTTGAATTACAATTGTGAGGTAGCTAATGAATTAATTATTTTAATGGATTGAAATTATAATTAATGGACACAGTATTTAATCAGTGCATGTTTAATCATCTAAGATAGCTGAGGGTTAAATTAGCAACGGTATCTGGCGATGCATTTGCCTTGCATAACTTGCAAGATTATTGTGAGTAAACTGTTTCAAGGTAGGAATACCTTGTTACCTCACGTAGTCTTTTATGTGCTTACTAGATTGAATTAATTTTTTGAATTGGCATAGGGATATGTACAAGAGACTATTTTAATTTAATAAGTATGTATGTGCATTAATATATTTGCCTATTAAGATTTGTTTAATTGGTTGAATTGACATAGGGATATAGTCAAGAGATGAATGGATTTTGGTAGGTGAGTATGTTCATAAGTTAGTAAATTACCAAGTTGTCATGAATTTATTCGTAACAACATAAACATGAGCTTAGTAATTCTAAGTTATGAAATATACTTAATCCAACATAGTTATGCTAGCTTGATTAAATAGTATTTTGAAATCATGCATTAGAACTTTTATTCTCTATTTTATTTATTTTTACTTAGTTTAAAATATTAGATTTTAATCACCCTCTTCAAACAAAATATTTTTCTTCACCAAAGTGTTTTAAATAGCACTCATAAATATCCTTTTCATAGTCCCTGTGGGTACGATAACTTAACATTTACTTGTCACTTTATTACTTGTTGCGATGTACACTTGCACTTTTCCATCATTCCAGTACACAACCATTATCAGGTAATAAGTAAAAAGCTATCGTCTCCTTAGGGACTGTCAATGTTAATCAATTAATTGTAAAATTAAAGTTAAAAATTTGTGATAAAAACATAATATTTTGAGTGATGATGATTAAGCTATCTAAATGCTAGATGATCCCTAATGCAATGTTAATCTAAATGCAAAGTATGAAATGAGATATATGAAATGAATTTTGTAGCAAAGACACAAAATTCAACAATCAATAACATGAATAGGCTACAATAATTACATCTTTCAACTTAGTTCATTTTCCTCATGTTTAACAGTGTTTGTAACGCCTCAAATTTTTGGCCTAGAAGTACTGGGCCTTGTTGGCAGCTTATAATATTTTTTTTGTGTATGGAAATATTCAATTGTGTGTTTGGTGTGTTGGTTACTGACTTGGAGTATTTGGGGATATCTGAGAAGTTTTGGGTTCAAACCAGGGCTTTAGCAGAAAATTTACTTTTTCCCTTAAGTGTAGTTGGCGTTAGGTTGAAGGCCTTATTATTATTTGTGTTAAAGTTATGACACAAGAAAGCCATGTGTCTTGGTGGCAAGCGATGCCACAAGCAAGTGAAGAAAGGGGGTTAAAATCCCCTTGCAAGTAAAATGAATTTATTTTGCTACTTGGGGGCAGCAAGAGGTAGAAAGGAATTCAAACTCTTGGAGTTGGTTGTGGACTTGGTAAAAGGGTAAGATTTGACTTGGTCTTGGTCTTGGAGGTTGTGGTTGGAATTTGAATTGGTGGATGTTGGAGTGAATCAGGGAGTAGTTAGGGGAGCATTAGGTGGAGATTTTCAAGGGATTTGGTGTAGGGGAAGAGTTGGCCGAATTTGGGGTCTTTAAGGGTTGCATATTCGGTTTTGTGCCAAATTGGTAGAGGGAGAAGGGATTTCTTTTGTTCTTTTTCATGACCATTTTTCTTTTGGAGCTTTTCGTGTTTTTATTGTGGAGCATTTTTTACCATTCGGGTCATTTTTCTATCTCAACTATTTTTTTCAATTTGCTTCCATCCATTTTGCCAAAAACACAAATCGTCAAGTGCATTCTCTTAGACCAACCCTTGCATTCCTGCCTTCCTCTTTACTTTCAATTGGAGTCGAATACTACTATCTGTCATTCCTACTATTTTTCTTTCCATTTGTTCTTTTCAAATTTCTATTCTAGTTTTCCCCACACTATTCTTTTCTTTAGTCGACTGCTCTTTTCCATCTTCTCTACTTTTCTTTTGATATTCTTGCAGTCTTAGTCAAGCGTTTGCAGTTCTTCTTCTCAATTCTCTTGAGACTAGCAAACCCCACTTTTTTAATTATTATTTTGGCCAAATACTACCTGCCTTTCTTTTCTAACCATTTTATCTACTTTCACTTTTTGGTTTAGAGTCGGTGACAATCTTATGGCATTCAATCAAAACCTTTTACTCTAACAATTAAGTTTTGTAAGTATGTTGTTTAGCGTTTTTGATTAAACTTGTGCATTCTTAGCCATCTCTTAAAGGGCCAAATCTTCTCTTCTTTTTACGGTTGATTCTGTTTGTTGGTTCTCTAAGGGTGAAGGACATCCCCGGTGACTCAGAGACTTTTTTTTTTTGCATTCAATCATTCTTGAGGGGGTAAGTGTTTGGCCAATCGTTCTTTTGGTTGGTGTTGGATTTCTGAGTCTATCTTGTAGTCAATTTTGTTAATGTTGTTTATTAGAATACAATTATACGGCGGATAAGGAGATTCATTCTCTTAGTATTTAAAGAGGATTAAGAACATTGGTTCAAGCAAGGCGTGGTCAGTAGCGATGAATTACTTATGGCGTTTTCAATACTTAGATTTGGATTTATCACAATATGACTAATAATGGATCGTGGGAATCTTAGGTGCTTTGATCTAGGAGCGTTGCGGCAACAGTGTTACTATAGGTGTGTAACTACACCCTACCGTAGTGTAAATCGGTAGAAGCCAAAAAGTCAAAATGTTGAAACGTCAGCATTCGAGGCCTTATGAGCGTGCAAATGCACGTGGGGCAAATGAGCCCACAAATTGTGGGCAATAGACTGTAGAGGCCTTCATGTGCATTTTAGTACACTTGGGCTGTCATGGGCCTTAATGGGCCAAAATGGGCCTGCGAGCCTGCATGGGCAGAATACTCGGTATGTGATCGTTGATAGATTGGAATATGAGGCTTGCAGTGTCGTATGTGAATCTGGACTAATAGGGCCACACAAGCATGTGTGCCCACTTGGGCCCAATATGGGTTTTGGGCCCATTTACACCATTATGTCTATTAGGTTACCTAGGTCGCTCAAGGCGACGATGGACCATCTATTTGGTTGTTAAGACCTCGGATTGTAAAATTACTGAAATACCCTTGATGAGTAAAATTATCGTTTTACCCCTGACTGGCGAAATGACCGTTACATCTCTAGTGGTAATTTGACTGATGTATGTATGATTGTTAGCTGTTTGATACCGAGCATGACATACTGCATTCACGTATATTGCTATAACATGTCGTCCTGCATGGGGTTAAGTTATTATTGACGGGGGAAGTGTACAGTTTACAGTCTTTCTGTTCAAGGCTTATAGCTTATGGCTTCTAGCCATTTTGATATTTGGTAGCATTACTGCGATACTTACGACTTTTAGCTGTTCTGTCTAAAACTTTAAGGTGTTCTGTTGACTCGGTGTCATAACTGGTGCTAAGCTTGGTGTGTTGGCTGGGTGGGTCGATTTAATCCCCACATGGTTTGCTAGTTGGTAAGGGTGGTGTATTGGTTGGATTGGGTTGAATCTCTGTCTGCATATCTGCATCTGATACTATTTCTGTATTGGGCTTAGGCCCACCTGATTCTGTAATGGGCTAAGGCCCACCTAACACTGTTTACTATGATGGGCCTAGGCCTAATCTGATACTGTGTTCTGTATGTCTGATTGCTTGATTATATGGGGTTACACACTGAGTTTACGTAAACTCACCCTTCTAACTAATTGTGCAAGTAATTCCCAGCGTTAGGCAGTTTGGTGCTGTAAGGAGCTCGATGGTTGCCCACACTTCTACACTGGTTTTATGCTAGTTGGACTTTAAGTATTTTATTTGGATTGTTGTTTTGTAATAAGGCCTCTTTAACTTTTGGATTTTAATTTGGGATTTTATGGTTCTAAGTTTTATATCTACTAGCTTTAGGACACAATTTTCCAAAACGATAACTGTTTTCATAATTGGCACGTTTCTGCAACACTTCCAAATTGGTTACACTACACAATACTCAAACATCGCGTTTTTGTAAATCAACAATTTAAGATTAAGCTTCTGCAATTCAAAGAGACTTTGGGATTAAAAGTAATAATGGTTTAAGACATAATTAGGATTTTACTTAAATTTTTTAACAATAAGGGTTTTCAATAGAAACACGATTTTCGAAAAACACTTCACTGTGACGCGCTAGACTCGGGCCTAACTTTTTGGCCAAGTTTGGGGTGTTACATTTAGTGGTATTAGAGTCAAGTTGCAACAACTCGACTGTGGAATGGGTTTGAAAGTTTTCTTAAAATTGATTTTAATAATTGAAACTGCTTTCTAAAATTTGTTTTCTCAAAAATTTTCTCAAAAATGAGTTTTACAAGTTTTTCTAAACCTTGATTTTTATGATTTTAAGAGAAGTTGACTATCTTGATATGCTGATACTGGAAGTGTGGCACATCGTGTCTCCGACACCAAATTTGTAAGTCTCTGATATGTTTTACTGTGATATATTGAAATGTGGTATGAGAAACTACTATAGATATTAGTGATTTACTAAAACTCTATAGATAGAGTAAACTGAGACTGTAGGACAAACCTAAGACTACAAAAGACTGAAACTATAGTGAGACTCTAGTCTGTGAAAATCAAAGATTGAATTACTACTTTGTCATAAAACATCTGCTTAATTACTAGAATTACGAACTAATTTGCATAAAATTTGTAAAGAAGATAATACGCATAGTGAAAATGAGCGTTAGAAGAGGTACAAGAGGCCACGGCAAAGGCCGTGGAGGTGTTAGAGCTGGATCATCGGCATCGGGGCACATGCCCAACGATGAGGCGAGGGAAGCACGGCTTCACCAGTAGCTGAGATAGGATCATTCGATCAAGCGGATGGGAACGAATTATGGATGACCTCGACTGCACGCCAGAACAAAAGTTGAAGGATGTCGTGTCCCTGCTGAGAGATGAAGCCTACTAGTTGTGGCTCACAATAAGAGAAGGTACCTCGTCTGACCGATTGACCTGGGGATTCTTTAAGGCTACATTTCAGGGAAAGCATGTGGGTGCCAGCTATGTTGACGCTCGTAGAAAGAATTTCTGAATTTGGTTCAGGGTGATAGATCTGTGGCTGAGTACAACTTATTCAGTATGCTCGAGGAATAGTAGCAACAGAATACGAGCGTTGTGTTCAGTTTGATGACAGCCTCAAGGACAGCCTCCGAGTGTTGATAGCTCCACAGAGGGAGCGGGATTTTACCACATTAGTAGAGAAAACTAAGATTGCTGAGGAGGTAAAGCGTGCAAAACGCCAGAATCAGGAGAAGGAAAGGGGCAGAGATAAGAGGGATTTAGAAACCTCCAATTCTTATTGGAGGCCTAAGAAAAATGCTAGAATGGAAGGGCCAGTTTGAGTTAAGGCCCCTATTGCTATTACTGGAGCACAACTTTGTGCGAGTTGTGGAAGCTATCATCGGGGTGAGTGTCGGAAAAGAACTGGAACGTGTTTTAGGTGTGGATCAGTAGAGCACTATGTGAGAGATTGTCTATAGAGGCCTGAGCAGATGCAAGCTACAGGGCGGGGTTTTGTTCAGCAAGCGAAAGGTAGACAACAGCTGCCAGAAGGCCGTGGTTAGGCCAGGGGTGGAAATGATTTGGGCCGGGGAGCACCAGGCAGAGGTGCGGGTCAAGCTGAGGTAAGGCAGCCAGCTTTGGTCTACACAGCATGTGATCGAGAGGATGGGAACACTCTAGATGCCAATACGGGTATGTATTCTATCCATAGTGTACTGTATAGTTAATTTGGAATTGGAATTAGAGTGCTCAGTGGTAGCATAGTGGGGTAGTTGTTACACGACTACTCTGTTAGCTGGAAATTTTAGGGACAAAATTTCTTTAAATGGGTTGAATTGTAACGCCCCAGATTTTGGGCCTAGAAGTACTGGGCCTTGGTGGTAGCTTATAATATTTTGTTGTGTATGGAAATATCACAATTGTGTGTTTGGTTGTTGGTTAGTGACTTGGAGTGTTTCGGGATGTCTGAGAAGTTTTGGGTTCAAACCAGGGCTTTAGCAGGAATTTTAGTTTTTCCCTTAAGTGTAGTTGGTGTTAGGTTGAAGGCCTTATTATTATTTGTGTTACAATTATGACACAAGAAAGCCATGTGTCTTAGTGGCAAAGTGACGCCACAAGCAAGGGAAGGACGGGGGTTCAAATCCCTTGCAAGCAAAATGAATTTTGTAACACCGCTATCCCGTAACCATCGCCGAAATAGGTAAGGTGCGTTACCGGATATTCAGAACAGATCAGAACAAAATAATCATAAATTCCCAGGTGCAAACAAAATTATAAATCATTAGCTTTAACATAGTAGCATGATATAAAAGATCAGATTAAGCTTATTCATTCATCAGGGACTAAACTAAAAACAAACAAAAGATATGAAGAATCATCAAAAAATTTTCAAATTAGGGCCACATGGCCGCGTGCCTAGGCTGTGTGCCTCACACGGTCGTGCCCTAAACTTAACCCTAGCCGTGGACAACACTGCCAATCACTGCACGGTCACCAGACATGCCCGTGTGTCTAACCCGTGGGCAACATGCCAAATACCACACGGTCACCAGACATGTCTGCGTGTCTAGCCCGTGTGCAACACTGACCAAAAAATATTTCAATATACAAGGGTCACACGGTCGAGTCACACGCCGGCAAGATAACCCTTCCCCTCTTTGAAACACTTTGGAAGTGCTCCTGTATCAGTAATGAATCAGAGCACAATGAATCAGAGCACACGGAACCGTCTTCTTTTTTTCTGTTAGAAAAAAATATATATACGGTAGACTAACTGATATTTCTATCAGTTAATGAAAGAGCCCAATGCAAAAAAAAATGCATGTTGGGTCTTTGAAATAGGCCGAATCATTTTGATAATAATCAGTTCGATCTGTTTTACCGAGAAGGTCTACGGTTCGAGTCCGTATAGCCCTATATTTTCGAATTTTCTATTTTATTAATTTTAAATATTCATTAAATTTATTAAATTAAGAAAAATGAAATGAAAATAATATTCTTAAAACTAAAGCAAACTAAAACAATAAAGAATATCCAAATACAACTAAAAATAAAAAAGTTGTATAGTTTTTTTCCTAATTATTGTATTCTTTGTTGATTGGAACTGGTCGCTTCCAGTTGCTTGGTTAAAATCATTCCCATAAGCTCGCTCACAGGGAGATCACTTAGAGTATAACCCTGAAAACAAATACGCTAGTAAATAAAATACTAGAAAAAAAATAGGCTTTCTACATATTGCATCGTCCAAAAAATGATTTTTATCAGCTGTAACAAAAAAAGAAACTTCATAGAAGTCGAAATATGAAGAAATATATATGCCTAGATACTTTATTCTATGGATAAAGATCTAATTGATAGAGGAAGCACCGTAAAGATCAATTAGCGAGGTTTTCAGCCGATACAATAAATAAGAACTGCTTATTTATGTCATGATATGAGATAAAAATTAGGAATCGACTTATGTAATAGAGCCGATCCCCTAAGTTATTGAGTAGCGGTGTAGCATCAGATCCTAAAGACAGTAAGTCTTTTTTATGAGGAAGAAGTCTTTTTTCAAGGATTCTATATAAATTTCTATATGATATGAAATCGAGATAGTTACCTTTCAGAAAAATCTAACGGACGACAGCCCCGAAATGCCTAGGCTTTATTTTTCTGAAGGTGGGAGAAAAGATAAAACTTATTATTAATTTAATCCAAATTAGAGTTTGAAACTCATGTAATTAACCCTTTTTGGTTAAACCGAGACAAATCGATAGATCTATGAGAAATCTCATTCAATTTGATATATGGTAGGGTAAAAAAATGGGACACCAAAAGAATTGACTGCCGAGCCGTATGAGGTAGGAAACTCTCAAGTACGGTTCTAAGGGAAGGAATTGAACCGCCTATTTCGACCGGGGAGAACAGGCCATTCGACACAATGCAGGCTTGGCTTAAGCCATACATTACACCCAATAAGGGTCAAACCTACAAGCCAAATTCATGTCACAATAATGCCACAATTTCAACTCAATTAAATGCCTTAAAACATACCTCAACATGATCAAACCATTCATATACACATTGATATTCAAATCTCACACAAACATGTCTTTATCACTAACAAAGTTCATGACCAAACACATAGTACATATCTATTTCATACCACATCCAAATCTTACCATTTCTTTACCTTGACATGTTTCAAAATGACCAAAGCAAATTAGATCATAAGACCATCATAAACTTACATAACTTTGGCATCACAAACCATAGACCAAAATTAAACACAAACATACCATTTGCCATCGAATTCACATGGCATTACAATTCAACATATTCAAACTTTATACATAAACACTCTAGCCTATACATGTCATACTTAAACTTTGTACATTCAAAAGGTACCGAAATTCAGCTCAATAGTGTGGTGAAGATCCTTGACTATCCCTGAGCCCTCAGTAGCTACGATATCTGTAAAACAGTTGAATAATAAATAGAGTGAGCTATAATGAGCTTAGTAAGCCAAATACAAGCCTATGCGATTCTTAAACAAAATGTGATAACCATTTCGTATAATTAACTTACAAATCAGATTTACTCATTTATAACAGAATTCTATTTCACAATAGTATATCTTTCATACTCCAAAATTCAGTATAGAACATACGTACCTGAGTCAGACATATAAAGTATGCATATTTCCTTTCTCGAAATTTCTCTTTTTATCTTTTAGAAATGTTACAGAGATCATAAAGGCCTTATACAATGCCAACGTCCCTGACGTGGTCTTACATGTCATTCAATACTGATGCCACTGTCCCAAACAGGGTCTTAAAAAAAACATTTACGATGCCAATGCCCCAGACACGGTCTTAAATACAATTCTCTAATCAATGCCTACGTCCCAGACGAGGTCTTACATGATATCATTTTACCATTTCTCATTCAGAATTGACTCGGAATACCAATTCAGGCTCTCATGGCCATCCAAAACAGTTTATAAAGCAAGAAAATTTATAACAGACATCAATACGATGCAGATTTATATTTTGACTTACCTCGTACTAATTTAGACAGATTTGAGCCGACTATTCAAAGATTTTGGACTTTCCTCGATCTAAGTCCGATTTCCTTGGTTCTGGATCTAAATAAATCAAAATTCAGCCATTCAATATTCCATTTCATTCAATTCAATCCATAAACACTCATTTAGGGCATTTTACATTTTAGCCCTCACATTTTCACATTTTGACACTTTGGTTTTTAATTCACAAAAACATCAAGTATGCATAATTTCATTACAAAATGGCCTAGCCGAATCTTCATGGCTCTCATATATGCCCATATACATATTTATTTCGCAATTTAATCCTCCCAAAATGTCATTTTCACAAATTAGCCCATATGGCTCAAATTCATCAAAATCACATGGCAAAACATGCGTATTCAACACATATTCATCATAATTCATTCAATTTCACCACAAAGCTTCAAATAGCATCAATGGCATTTTTCATAAACTTCATCAAAAATAGAAATTGAGACATGGGCATGAAAGAATACAAAGCAACGATCACAGAAACATAGAAATTATCAAAAACAGATTAAAAACAGACCTTTAATCAAGCTAGAAACTAGCCGAATACATGGAAGCTTCTAAACCTTTCTTTTCTTTGATTTTTTGGTGGAAGAGAACAATTTTATGACCATATTTTCTTTGTTTTGTTTCATTAACTCATAAAAATATAATAATTACCAAATTGTCCCTGATTTAAACTATAATAAAGCATATGTTTTAAGGTCATTTATGACTATTTAAACCTTCAATGGTTTAATTGCCACATAAGGCCATAATCATTAAAAGCCATTTCAATTGAACACTTAAACATATAGCATACCAATTTTATCACATATATAATTTAATCCCTTTTCACAATTAAGCATAGAGACAAACAAATCAAATCGCAGAAATTTCACAGATGCAGATTCATATACCACAGACACAAAATAATATCAGAACATTTTTCAAACTCAGATATGTGGTTCCAAAACCACTTTTCCGACTAGGATCCAAATCAGGCTGTTACAATTCTCCCCCCTTATGGATTTTCATCCCCGAAAATCTTACCGTTAAATAGATTCGGATATTGCTGTCTCATTGCACTTTCAGGCTCCCAGGTAGCCTCTTCTAGTCCATGACGATGCCACAGTACTTTTACCAGTTGAATTTTCTTGTTTCTCAATTCCTTTATTTCTCAAGCCAACATACGAATCGGTTCTTCATCGTAAGACATATTAGACTCTAATTCAATCCCATAAGGAGATATCACATGAGACGGATCATATCTATAACGTCGAAGCATCGACACGTGAAATACATTATGTATATTGTCTAACTCAGGTGGCAACATTAGTTTATAAGGAACTGGTCCAACTCTTTCAATGATTTCATACGGTCCTATGAACCTTGGACTTAGTTTACCCTTTTTGCCAAACTGAAACAGTTTCTTCCACGGAGACACTTTCAGAAATACTTTATCACCAATCTCAAATTCAATATCTTTCCGTTTCAGATCCGTGTATGATTTCTAACGATCAGAAGCTATTCTTAGACTATCTTTGATCACTTTCACCTTCTGTTCTGTTTCTTTTATCAGATCAATCCCGTATATCTTACTTTAACTAAGCTCAGACCAGTATAACGGTGTTCTACATTTTCTACCATATAGGGCTTTGTACAAGGCCATTTTAATGCTCGATTGGAAACTATTATTATACGAAAACTCAATCAGAGACAGATATTGTTCCCACATACCTTTAAACTCCAGAATACAACATCTAAGCATGTCCTCGAGTATCTGAATGATTCGTTCAGACTTACCATCTGTCTGCGGGTGACAAGCAGTACTGAAGTGTAATTTAGTACCTAAAGCCTCATGCAACTTTTTCCAGAATCGCGAACTAAACCTTGGATCTCTATCAGACACAATACACAGTGGTACCCTGTACAACCTCACAATATCAGAAATGTAAAGTTCAGCTAATTTTTCTAGAGAGTAATCAGATCGTTCCAGAATAAAATGAGCAGACTTCATCAAATGATCAACAACAACCCAGATTGAATCTTTCATTTTCGGAGATAGGGGTAAGCCAGAAACAAAATCCATAGTCACTCGTTCCCATTTCCATTCAGGAATCATAATCGGTTGTAATAAACAAGAAGGCACCTGATGTTCAGCCTTTACTTGCTGACAGACTAAACATTTCAAAACAAAGTTAGAAATATCTCTTTTCATTCTCGGCCACTAATATAACCGTTTCAAATCATTATACATCTTTGTGCTACCCGGATGTACAGAGAATCTGCTATTATGTGCTTCACTCAAAATCATTTGAATCAATTTAGAATTTCTCGGAACGCAAATTTTATTCCTGAATCTCAAACAATCATCATCATCAATACAAAATTCAGAACCAGGATCACACTGAGCTCCTTTCATTAACAGTTAATTATCTACTTTTTGAGCATCAATGATTTCTTGCAAAAACAAAGGTTTTGCTTTTAATTCAACTATCATTGAATCATTAACAAATGGATCAACATAAGCATTCAAGGCACATAATGCAGATAGTGATTTTCAACTTAAAGTATCAGCTACAACATTTGCTTTACCTGGATGATAATCAATACTAAGCTCATAATCTTTTAACAGTTCTAACCATCTTCGCTGCTGCAGATTCAAATCTTTCTGAGTAATTAGATATTTTAGACTTTTGTGCTCTGAAAATACGTGACATTTCTCACCAAACAGATAATGACGCCAAATTTTTAGTGCAAAAACAATGACAGCTAACACAAGATCATGCGTCGGATAGTTCTTCTCGTGTGGCTTTAACTGTCTAGAGGCATATGCTATAACCTTACCTTCTTGCATTAAAACACAACCCAGTCCATTCAACAAAGCATCACTATATATAACAAATTCTTTACCCGTTTTAGGTTGCGCAAGTACAGGAGCTTCGGTTAACATAGCTTTCAACTGATAAAAACTATTCTGACATTTATCTGACCATTCAAACGTTACATATTTTTGTAGCAGTCTTGTCATCGGAATTGCAATTACCGAGAAACCCTTTACAAAGGGATGGTAATAACCAGCAAGTCATAGAAAAAAAGGACTTTAGAAACATTTCTCAGAGGTTTCCAATCTAAAATAGCTGAAATTTTGCTCGGATCAACCCGGATACCTGATGCAGATACAATATGACCCAGAAAACTAACTTCATGTAACCAGAATTCACATTTGCTTAATTTAGCATACAATTGCTTATCACGCAGTGTCTGAAGTACAATTCTTAAATGTTCAGCATGATCACTTTCATTCCTTGAGTATATCAAAATATCATCAATGAAAACAACAACAAATTGATCTAAATACGGTTTGAAAACTATGTTCATTAGATCCATAAACATAGTAGGAGCATTCATTAATCTGAAAGGCATAACTAAAAATTCGTAATGCCCATACCTTGTTTGGAAAGCTATTTTCGGAATGTCAAAATCTTTCACACGTAACTGATAATAACTTGATCTCAGATCTATTTTCGAAAGTACAAAAGCACCTTTCAGTTGATCGAACAAATCATCAATTTGGGGCAGAGGATATTTATTACAAAAGCACCTTTCAGTTGATCGAACAAATCATCAATTCGGGGCAGAGGATATTTATTCTTTATAGTCACTTTGTTGAGTTGACGGTAATCAATACACATTCTCATTGTGCCATCTTTCTTTTTCACGAACAGAACAGGAGCACCCCACGGTGAGAAACTCGGTCTAGCAAAGCCTCGATCAGTCAATTCTTGTAGCTGAGATTTTAATTCTTTCAATTCAGTCGGTGCCATTCTATACGAAGCTATTGAAATCGGAACAATTCCCGGAACCAATTCAATCCTAAACTCAACTTCTCGAATTGGAGGCAAACCCGGAAGTTCTTCAGGAAATACATCAGAGAATTCACATACAACAGGCATTGATTCAATCTTTTTCTCATTCACTTTTGAGTTAATAACGTAAGCAAAGTAGGCTTCATAACCTTTTCTTACATATTTCTGAGCTTTTAATGCAAATATCACAGCCGGTAAACCATTCAGTTCACTATACTTAATTCTAATGATTTCACCACTCTTGCATTTCAAGTCAATAACTTTTCGTTTGCAATTTACAACAGCATCATGCTGAGTTAACCAGTCCATACCCAAAATGATATCAAATTCATCAAACAGCAATAGCATCAAATCAGCAGGGAAATAGATATCTCGAATCATTAACAGACAATTCTTGCAAATCTTATCAACCAGAACACTTTTGCCTAAGGGATATGATACTCTAATAACAATTTAGTAGACTCTTCAGGCAAAGTCTTACTATATGCTAAATTCATACAGATATAAGAATGCGTTGATCTATGATCTATCAAAGCAATCACAGAAGTATCATAAAGAGGGAAAGTACCAGTAATCACATCAGAAGACGAAGCTTCTTCCCGCTCTCGGATAACATAAGCTCTAGCAGGCACTCGAGTCTCAGATTGCACAACCGTATCTCTAGTAATTCTTTGACCCGCACTAGCATCTCCCGCATTTCTAGAAGTTCTACCTCTAGCAGAAGTATTGCTTGATCTTAGATTTTTCACTATCTCTTGATCAACATATTCAGGGCAGTCTCAAACAAAATGATCCAGAGATCCACATCGAAAATAGGCTCAACTTTCAATCTACAACTTCCCTGATATCTTTTTCCACAATATGCACACTCAAGTTTATCAGATCTAACATTCCTGACACTAGCAACAGATGTATTATGAGTTTTAAAACTTGAACATGATCTATCACGATCTCTGCTAGAATGTCCCATATTAGTCTTCAAATGATTAAATTTCAAAACTTTTTTGATTCAGACTATAGTGATCTACCCGAAGATCTCTTTCGAACTTCTCTAGCTTCGAAATCAGTTTTCTTCTTTTCTTTACTAAGTTCTTCGGCTTTACAAGCCCTTTCAACTAACACAACAAACTTATTCAAATTGAGAATTCCAACCAGAAGTTTAATGTCTTCATTCAAGCCTTTGACAAATCTTTTCCACATAGCGACCTCTGAAGCTATACATTCCCGTGCATACTGGCTCAATCTTACAAATTCTCGCTCGTATTCAGTAACAGATTTGCCACATTGTTTCAATTTAAGGAACTCTTTACGTTTCTGATCAATGAAACATTGACTGATATATTTCTTTCTAAATTCGATCTGAAAATAATCCTAGGTGATACGTTCACTTGGAGCTACAAATGTTAGTGTTTTCCACCAATGGTACGCAGAGTCTCGTAACAATGAAACCGCACATTTAACACTTTCCTCCAGAGTACATGACAATTCATCAAGAACTCAGATCATGTTTTCCAACCAAAATTCAGCCTTCTCAGCATCGTCATCAGTAGTAGCTCGAAACTCTTTGGCCCTGTACTTTCAAATCCTGTCTACCAGAGGCTTATGTAGACAAATCGGGTTAGTCATAGATGGTACTACCAAAGGTTGTTTAGGAACAGTCGAAGGTGGGGGTTGAACAGCCGGATTTGTTTGGACATACTGAGTGAACCACTCATTCATCATTTGGAAGAAAGCTTGTTTAGCTTCTCCCTCATTACCACTTGTACTCAGTCTAGAATCAGATGGCACTGTCCCTTGAGCAGGAGCAGGTGCGTTACTTTCAATATCGTCAGCTACGGCTCTTTCGGGATCCATTACTATATGAAAAACATATTTCATTCGTCCGGATTCATCACACTATCACACTTCAGATATATGGCATGTATAGCTAGACTCAAACACGCTATGTTAGTCCTAGAATAGACTAAACCATAGCTCTGATACCAAAAAAATGTAACTCCCCTATCCCGTAACCGTCGCTGGAATAGGTAAGGGGCGTTACCAGATATTCAGAACAAGTCAAAATAGAATAATCATAAATTTCCAGGTTCAAACAAAATTATAAATCAGTACCTTTAACACAGTAGCATGATATAAAAGATCAAATTAAGCTTTATTCATTCATTAGGGACTAAACAAAAAACATACAAAAGATATGAAGAATCATCTAAAAATTTTCAACTTAGGGCCACACGGCCGTGTGCCTCACATGGTCGTGCCCTAAACTTAACCCTGGCCGTGGATAACACTGCCAATCACAGCACGGTCACCAGACATGCCCGTATGTCCAACACGTGGGTAACACTGCCAAATACCACACGGTCACCGGACACGCTCGTGTGTCCAGCCCGTGTACAACACTGACCAAAAAATATTGCAATATGCAGGGGTCACACAGTTGAGTCACGCACCCGTGTGCTCTAACCGTGTGGCACAATGCAGGCTTGGCTTAAGCCATACATTACACCCAATAAGGGTCAAACCTACAAGCCAAATTCATGTCACAATAATGCCACAATTTCAACTCAATTCAATGCCTTAAAACATACCTCAACATGATCAAACCATTCATATATACATTCATATTCAAATCTCACACAAACATGTCTTTATCACTAACAAAGTTCATGACCAAACACATAGTACATATCTATTTCATACCACATCCAAATCTTACCATTTCTTCACCTTGACATGTTTCAAAATGACCAAAGAAAATTAAAACATAAGACCATCATAAACTTACATAATTTTGGCATCACAAACCATAGACCAAAATCAAACACAAACATACCATTTGCTATCCAATTCACATGGCATTACAATTCAACATATTCAAGCTTTATACATAAACACTCTAGCCTATACATGCTATACTTAAACTTTGTACATTCAAAAGGTACTGAAATTAAGCTCAACAGTGTGGTGAAGATCCGTGACTATCTCCGAGCCCTCAGTAGCTACGATATCTGTAAAATAGTTGAATAATAAACAGAGTAGGCTACAATGAGCTTAGTAAGCCAAATACAAGCATATGCGATTCTTAAACAAAATGTGATAACCATTTCATATAATTAACTTACAAATCAGATTTACTCATTTATAACAAAATTCTATTTCTCAGTCGTATATCTTTCATACTCAGAAATTCAGTATAGGACATACGTACCTGAGTCAGACATATAAAGTATGCATATTTCCTTTCTCGAAATTTCTCTTTTTATCTTTCAGAAATGTTACAGAGATCATAAAGGCCTTATACAATGCCAACGTCCCCGACGTGGTCTTACATGTCATTCAGTACCGATGCCACTGTCCCAGACAGGGTCTTACAAAAAACATTTACGATGCCAGTGTCCCAGACACAGTCTTAAACGCAATTCTCTAATCAATGCCTACATCTTGGACGAGGTCTTACATGATAACATTTTACCATTTCTCATTCGGAATTGACTCGGAATACTAATTTAGGCTCTCATGGCCATCCAAAACAGTTTATAAAGCAAAAAAAATTTATAACAGACATCAATACAATACATATTTGTATTTTTACTTACCTCGTACTAATTTAGATAGATTTGAGCCGACTATTCAATGATTTTTGACTTTCCTTGATCTATGTCCAATTTCCTTGGTTCTGGATCTAAATAAATCAAAATTCAGCCATTCAATATTCCATTTCATTCAATTCAATCCATAAACACTCATTTAGGGAATTTTATATTTTAGCCTTCACATTTTCACATTTTGACACTTTGGTCCCTAATTCACAAAAACATCAAGTATGCACAATTTCATTACAAAATGGCTTAGCTGAATCTTCATGGCTATCATATATGCCCATATACACATTTATTTCACAATTTAATCATCCCAAAATGTCATTTTCACAAATTATCCCATATGGCTCAAATTCATCAAAATCTCATGGCAAAACATGTTTATTCAACACCTATTCATCTTAATTCATTCAATTTCATCACAAAGTTTCAAATAGCATCAATGGCATTTTTCATAAACTTCATCAAAAACAGAAATTGAGACATGGGCATGAAAGAATACGAAGCAACGATCACAGAAACATAGAAATTATCAAAAATAGATTAAAAACAGACCTTTAATCAAGCTAGAAACTAGCCGAATGCATGGAAGCTTTTAAACCTTTCTTTTCTTTAATTTTTCGGTGGAAGAGAACAATTTTATGACCATATTTTCTTTGTTTTGTTTCATTAACTTATAAAAATATAATAATCACCAAATGGTCCCTCATTTAAACTATAATAAAACATATGTTTTAAGGTCATTTATGACTATTTAAACCTTCAATGGTTTAATTGCCACATAAGGCCATAATAATTAAAAGCCATTTCAATTGAACACTTAAACATATAGCATACCAATTTTATCACATATACAATTTAATCCTTTTTCACAATTAAGCACAGAGACAAATAAATTAAATCGCAGAAATTTCACAACTGCAGATTCATATACCACAGACACAGAAAATAATATCAGAACATTTTTCAGACTCGGATATGTGGTTCTGAAACCAATTTTTCGACCAGGGTCCAAACCGAGCTGTTACAAATTTATTTTGCTACTTGGGGGCGGCAAGAGGTAGAAAGGAATTCAAACTCTTGGAGTTGGTTGTGGACTTGGTAAAAGGGTAAGATTTGACTTGGTCTTGGTCTTGGAGGTTGTGGTTTGAATTTGAATGAGTGGATGTTGGAGTGAATTAGGGAGTAGTTAGGGGAGCATTAGGTGGAGATTTTTAACGGATTTGGTGTAGGGGAAGAGTTGGTCGAATTTGGGGTCTTTGAGGGTTGCATATTCAATTTTATGCCGAATTGGTAGAGGGAGAAGGGATTTCTTTTGTTCTTTTTCGTGACCATTTTTCTTTTGGAGCTTTTAGTGTTTTATTATGGAGCATTTTTTACCATTCGGGTCATTTTTCTATTTCAACTTTTTTTCAATTTGCGTCCATCCATTTTGCCAAAAACACAAATCATCAAGTGCATTCTCTTAGGCCGACCCTTGCATTCTTGCCTTCCTCTTTTCTTTCAATTGGAGCCAAATACTACTATCAGTCGTTCCCACTATTTTTATTTTCATTTGTTCTTTTCAAGTTTCTATTCTAGTTTTCCCTACACTCTTCTTTTCTTTAGTCGACTGCTATTTTCCATCTTGCTCTACTTTTCTTTTGATATTCTTGCAGTCTTAGTCAAGCGTTTACGGTTCTTCTTCTCAATTCTCTTTAGACTAGCAGACCCCTTTTTCTTAGTTGGTATTTTGGCTGAATACTACCTGCCTTTCTTTTCTGACCATTTTAGCTGCTTTTACTTTTTGGTTTAGAGTCAGCAACAATCTTCTGGCATTCAATCAAAACCTCTTACTCTAACAATTAAGTTTGGTAAGTATGTTGTTTAGCATTTTTTATTAAACTTGTGCGTTCTTATCCATCTCTTAAAGGGCCCAATCTTCACTTCTTTTTATGGTTGATTCTATTTGTTGGTTCTCTAAGGGTGAAGGACATCCCCGGTGACTCAGAGACTCTTTTTTTTGGCATTCAATCGTTCTTGAGGGGGGTAAGTGTTTGGCCGATCGTTCTTTCAGTTGGTGTTGGATTTCTAAGTCTATCTTTTAGTCAATTTCGTTAATGGTGTTTATTGGAATACAATTATACGGTGGATCGGGAGATTCATTCTCTTAGTGTTTAAAGAGGATTAAGAACATTGGTTCAAGCAAGGCGTGGTAAGTAGCGATGAATTACTTATGGCATTTTCAATACTGAGATTTGGATTTATCACAATATGATGAATAATAGATCGTGGGAATCTCAGGTGCTTTGATCTAGGAGCGTTACGACAACAGTGTTATTACAGGTGTGTAACCACACCCTATCGTAGTGTAAATCGACAGAAGCTGAAAAGCTGAAACGCTGAAGCATCGACATTCGAGGCCTTACGAGCATGCGAACGCACATGGGGCGAACCGAGGCCACAAATCGTGGGCAATAGACTGTAGAGGCCTTCATGTGCATTTTCGTCCACTTGGGTCATCATGGAGCCTCATGGGCCAAAATGGATCTAATGGCCTGTGAGCCCGCACGAGTAGAATACTCTGTAAGTGATTGTTTATAGATTAGAATATGAGGCTCGTAATGCCGTATATGAATCTAGACGATTGGCCTACACGAGCATGTGGGCCCACTTGGGCCCAATATGGGTTTTGGGCCCATTTACACCATTATCTGTGTTAGGTTACCTAGGTCACTCGAGGTGATGATGGACCTTCTATTTAGTCATTAAGACCTCAGATTGTAAAACTACTAAATACCCTTATTGAGTAAATTTATCATTTTATCCCTGAATGACTAAATGACCGTTACATCTCTAGTGGTAATTTGACTGATGTTTGTATGATTGTTATTTGTTTGATACCAAGCATGACATCCTACATTCACGTATATTGCTATGACATGTCATCCTGCATGGGATTTGGTTATTATTGACAGAGGAAGTGTACGGTTTATAGCCGTTCTGTTCAAGGCTTATAGCCTTTCTACTTATGGCTTCTAGCCATTCTGATATTTGGTAGCATTGCTGTGATACTTGCGGCTTTTAGCTATTCTGTCTACAGCTTTGAGACGTTCTATTGACTTAGTGCCGCAACCGGTGCTAAGCTTGGTGTGTTGGCTAGGTGGGTCAATTTAATCCCCAAATGGTGTGCTGGCTAGTATGGGCAGTGTATTGGTTGGATTGGGTTGAATCTCTGTCTGCATATCTGCATCTGATACTGTTTCTGTATTGGGCTTAGGCCCACTTGATTCTGTAATGGGCTAAGGCCCACCTGACACTGTTTACTATGATGGGCCTAGGGCTAGTCTTATACTGTGTTCTGTACGTCTGATTGCTTGATTATAAAGGGTTACACACTGAGTTTACGTAAACTTGCCCTTCTAACTAATTGTGTAGGTAATCCCCAGTGTTAGGCGATTTGGTGCTGTAAGCAGCTCGATGGTGGCCCACACTTCTACACTGGTTTTATGCTAGTTGGATTTTATGTATTTTATTTGGATTGCTATTTTGTAATAAGGCCTCTTTAACTTTTGGATTTTAATTTGGGGTTTTATGGTTTTATGTTTTATATCTACTAGCTTTACGACACGATTTTCCAAAACGATAACTGTTTTCAAAATTGGCACGTTTCCACAACACTTCCAAAATGGTTACACGACACAATACTCAAACATCGTATTTTTGTAAATCAACAATTTAAAGTTAAGCTTCCGCAATTCAAAGTGACTTTGGGATTAAAAGTAATAATGGTTTAAGATGTAATTAGGATTTTACTTACATTTTTTAACAAGAAGGGTTTTCAATCGAAAAACACTTCAATGTGACACGTTAGACTCAGGCCTAACTTCTAGGCCGGGTTTAGGGTGTTACAGTATTCCAAAAATATTCCATGGCAACTCGATCTTTGATGAGTTTCGAAACCAAATTAAATCCTCTGAAAACCTTTTACTTAGAATTCATGTGAAGTAATAGGGACAGGTCAAGTTTGAAACAATTTTATCACATAAACCTAAAAACTATGCAAGATAATAGAGCTCATTAAAGTTATTATAAACCTTCAATATAGTTAGGTCAGGATCTAAATTAAACATGAAGATTTCAATTATTGCATCCACTAGTTGTAACATTCCTGATCCGTATCTATTGCTGAAATAAGGTTATGAGATATTACTTGAGGAAACACAACTTCTGCACATTTATAGATACCCACATGCTACATTCATATATCATTTTCATAAGAGAAACAGGATATCCTATAAAATTTCAACAATTAATACCCTAATGACATTCATATACTAAAAAACCAAACACAACACATAACAAAATTTATTTACTAATAATAGGTGCAGCATTGACCTTTTTAAACATCGCTAATATATATATATATCATCGAATTAACCTCACATGAATTAAAATTAAACCAAACCTAACATAAATCCAAAATTACTTATTCAATCTAAGTGACAAACATCATATCATATTACATATATATATATATATATAAAATAACCAAACCCATAAGTTATGCACAAAACCAATTTAACATGATCATATTATTTTAACCAAATCAAACATACATGCGTCATATGAAACTCATATTACCACTTTATTTTACTACTACAAAGTTTACTATTCATTTGGTTATTTATTCCAATGCATTACCCGAATATAAATACACCAAATAATCATGCTATGCTCAACATTACATTTTCTTCATTTTACCCTATCATTTCATGTGCGTGTAATCTTTCATGGAAATGAATTAGTAAACAAATATATCAATCACAATTTACGCATCAAATCAAATACAAATATATTCATTCAAACACAAAACTTACCTATCATGTAATAAATATATCAAAATAACTCTTATCAAGTTCAAACTTAACTAAATATCTATTTATACTAAACCACATATAACACCTTAATCAAACATATCAACCAAATTCACATGTACATTTTATCCTAACATGAATCATAGTCAAATAAACTAAACATACTTATGAAAATATATACCCTAACTGATTCATTACTCACATCTTAATTTATCAACCATTATCAATAAATATAACACATATAAACTTAACTAAAACATTACATACTTTTATAGCATATTAGCCATTTTTGCATGGCTTATACATTTATACATATTCCAAAATCAAATAACACATATTGTCCTATACATGCCATATATTTTAGTTTTAAACTTTTAGAAGTACCGAAAGTGAACAATAGTGTGGATGACTTCACCGATGATCCTCGAGCACGTATCGACCTCCAAAACCTATAAAACAATTATAAATACATATACAAAGTAAGCTAGTTTAGCTTAGTAAGCCTTAAGCAAATTAAACAATTAATGCATAATAACATCTCAATGACTTAATCATTTCAATTAACTAAATCAACTTATGCGTCTGTAATCACATATAATTTCAAACTTATAATTCCATACATATATAATACATACTTTCATAGATCAATTTCTCCTTGACTGAATACATGTATACATCATCAATATATTCTCTAATTTCAAAGCCATATTGTCTTATATAACTGAATATACATATGTATTTATGTACATATACTCATCACTCAAACTTTAACATTACATCCTTATACTACTATAAGGCCGAATATATTTCTGACATTCACACTTATACTTACAACAACTTCATGTATTCTTTTTATCGCATATCAAGAAATCAACTTACCCTATTTCAAATAGGTAACCAACCATTACGTACCTAATCATTTTAGCTCGTTTAACATATTCAATTACCACATTGGTATAAAATCTTTTAAGCATAAGCTTATAATAATTCACCAACATAAAACCTGCTAGGCACAAACCTGTATCACACACTGGCACAAGGCCTGCTAGGCTCAAAGCCTAATTTAATACACTGACATAAAGCCTGCTAGGCATAAGCCTATATCACACACCGGCACAAGGCCTGCTAGGCTCAAAACCCGAATATCACAGTTATAAAGTCATCTTATATATAATTAATATATTGAAAATTCTAGCTATTCCATAAAGTTAATACAGACTTTCAAATGTCGTAACTCAGTTGAATTAAACTCAAATACATTATTTCCATGCATATTCATATTCGACTATCTCAATTATAAATCTATAAATTTCAAAACAACACATTAAACTAATTTACATTCAAAATTAACAATGTTTAATTTCTTATAGACTTACCTTGGATATCGATGAACGATATTAATCGACTATTCGACTATTTTGGTCTTGTCCCTGTCTAAGTCCGATTTCTTTTGTTCTTGATCTATACAATTTCAACTTAAACCCATTCAAGCACAATTTCATTCAATTTAATCCAGGAACACATAAATGGCAAATTACCATTTTAACCCTGACATTTCACACTTTTACAATTTAATCCGAAATGCATAAAACACAAAATACACAAATTCTCAAAATATAATGCTTAGGCTGAATGTTCATCTCATTCATACAAATCCATACAATTCATTTATTTCACAATTTAGTCCCTCAATTTACCATTTTTGCAATTTAAGAATAATTACTCAAATTCATCAAAACTTCCCATACAAAACTTGTCAATCCATCACATAACTTTTATTTAACATCATCAAACACAAAATTCACCAAGCTATCAATAATAGAAAAACTCAAAATATACATCAAAATCAGAAATTCAAGCGTAGGCTTTGTACATTATACTACAACAATCTCAAAAACGTAAAAATTATAAAAAAAACCGAGCTAGTTACATACCTTGATTGAATTTAGAAATGGGCGAATGTTTGAGAATTTTTTTTCTTTTCTTTTATTTTAGGTTTCAATCATAGAAAGAAAATATAAACACTTGGTTTAATTTTTATGTTTTATTAATTCCTATATTATTACATGTTTTACTAAATTAACCTTTGTAATCTAATATATAATCTTTATAATGGTTGTCCACAACCATCCCTCACATAATATTATGGTCTAACTGCAACTTAAAACCTCCACATTAAAAGAACAACAACTATTCGGCCCTTTACACAAATAACTACCATATTTTCATTGTACGCAATTAATCCCTTTATCGAATCGAGTATCCAAACGATGAAATTCAAACATAAAAATTTCACACATGCAAATTCATACAAATTAAACCTGGAAAATAATATTAAAATATTTTTCTGACTCAGATTCGTGGTCCCGAAACCACTATTCTGAATAAGGTTTAAATCGGGTTGTCACACTAGTCGTTGTCTAATCAGGATCTCTCAGCTAATTCTAATGCATCCAATCACGTATGAATGAAATACATACTTAAGTTTAATTGAGAACATGATCAACTAAGGCACAAACACTAAAACATGATTTAAACAAACTTCATTGAGTCAATGCAATCATCCTAGATAAACACATTTAAGCTACAATTGTTGATGGCAAGATAAAAAAGCACATTGCAAACATGATTAAAATCAAAATAACAAAGTAAAGGAAATAAACTCTATCAAATCAGTAGTCTCGTGAACTTTGATTGAAGATGTTCTCCTCCGATCCTTGTATTGCTCTTTTGCTAATGGCTCCTCAAGGTGGCCAGCCAAAAATGATCTTCTCAAGGTTTTGTTGGCTAAGGGAAATGGGATGCTATGTGTGAGAAAGAAGAGAGAAAATAATGAGAGGAAGAATGCTTATGAAATAAGAGATGAGGGAAATGAGTAATGGATGATTGATATGGGGAATGAGTTGGGGTATTTATACTTGAAGTAGATGGTAGAGTTTGCTAAAAATAGGGATTGGAATCCCTCTATTCTCACCATTGCTTGGTTGGCCATGTAACACCCCTAACCCGTATCCATCATCAGAATAGGGTTACGAGGCATTACTAGGGTTCACGTGTAACACCCTAAACCCTGCCAGACGTTATGGCCAAATCTGGTGTGTCACATGGACGATGAATTACATCTCATTCTTTAACTAGTATGTTAAGGGTGTCTTAGCAAAATCAATTTGAAGAGGTTTGAGAAAAAAGCAAGTTATTTAATTTATGGAAGATTCTATCCACTATCAATTGATGTTTATTTCGTTAGAACGTCAAATCTAGTCACTTAGGTGATCCCGTTAAAGCGTACGATGTGTTTTGAAAATGTTGATTAATTTTAAATAAAAAACCCATGCAGCCTTAGTCTATTTATTATAAGCAAGTTATATTAAATCCAAAATAAATATAAAAATAAAAATAAAATAATAAATGAGCAGCCTTATTACAACTTGAAAACCCAAAAACTTTGAAATAATAAAATAAGTAACATGAAAGTAAGTTTTAAAAACCAAAATGCAGTCCTCGTGGCCACTCCGAATCCTTCCAGCTTTAGGTCCACTAAGGTTGGGGCTCACCTGCATAGATGGTAAGAAAGAGGGTGAGTTTGGAAAACTCAATGTGTAAGCTAAACCCAACCAGAGCCCAAATAAGTTCGAGCTTAACTGGGCCTAAGCCCTATCCAGATACAGTATTAACTAGGCCTTAGCCCTATTCAGAAATTAGTGTTTAACTGGGCTTTTAGCCCTATTCAAAAATCAGTGTAGCCCATAGGCCCATTACAATAACAGAACAGTATTAATGCATGTATGCAAAGCCGAGCCCAATCCAGGCTACACACCACTCGTACCAGCCCTACACACCATGTGGGGAATAACTCGACCCACCCAACCCTACACACCATAGTCGCAGCATAGCTACTTAATCAGATAACGTGGCCAAGCCACTGACAGTAAAACGAGGCAAAGCCCCTAACAGTAAACGTGGCATTGCCACTTAGCACTTCCTCCATCAGAAACCCAATCCTATGCAACAGTATAAAATGTCATGGCATACAGTGAACAGATAAAATTTAGCATGCATTTCAGTCAATTTAACCCTAGGGGTATAATGGTCTTTTTGTACCTAGGGGTAAAACAGTAATTTTGCACCCTTAAGGGGTATTTCAGTAAATTTAACAGTTTTTAAGGTTTAATGCACAATTCAATTGTTAACAGTCCAAATGTCATCTAAGTAACTCATTTAGCCCACTCAGTCCAATTAAAGTTATCGGGCCCTAAAACCCCTAATGGGCCCTACGGTGTCCACAACTATTACGGTCCACTAAGCCCAAATTTTATGTCCGTTTTAGCATATTTGTTACTTAGTCTATTAGAATGCACTTACCACTCGTTTCCACCCATATGGGCCCGTAAGCCAATTGGGCCCAAATTCAGCCCTTCGAGGCCCGAAATCACCAACATGCACGAAATCGCGCACCTATCATTCTTACCGTTTACGATTACAGACTTTACCAATTCAATCTGACCCACGAGCATTCGCATGCTCGCAAGCCCTCGAATTCCAAAATTTCAGCATTTTAGCTTTTCGAATTTTACCGATCTAGTCTACTAGTGGGTGTCGTTTACACACCTGATTTGCGAGATCTGTAGGAACCCCTCGAATGATCAACCTACAGTCGTTTAGATCATACTATTAACTATGAATCAATGAAACCAATCTAACTATCACTTACCATATTCGGCCAACATCACCTTAGTCTCTTGAATACTTACCTTTGCCAAAAACAATGACTAGATCTAGATCTAGTTGCTCCCACGGTCCTAGCCTCCAATACTCCTTGATTGATAGCCTCCAGTCCATACTAGCGTATAATACCGAAACATAAAACCAATAAGACCTTTAGCCTCAATCGACAGCCACCCTATGTAGTTAGGGGTTTCAGCTTTTCTTGAATCACTAATTAATGGATGGAGAGGGAATTTCGAGCACTTACCAAAGATTTACTTGCCAAAAATGTTCCCAAGTACCTTCCTATTCTAGATCTGTTGTAGATCTAACCCAAAGTACGAGTAGAGAATAGATCTAAGAGATCTAAAGGCTCAGTTCCCGAATCACTATGAATATGGAGTTTCGGCTTTGATATGAGGAGAAGAAGATGATTGGAAATTTATGGGTTGGAGAGGTGATATCGACAGAGGTTAGAATGGCTGTATGGTTCTGCTTTTGAAGAAGTTGGGTTGAAGAAAAGAATGGAGTTTTAGCCAAGGGAGAAAATAGCAACAATAGCTTCGGTTTCGGCTTTTAAGGTAGTCGACTAATAGGCTTTAAGAAGAGAGACTGCCTTATTTGATGGAGATAGAAGAATAAGAGAATAGAAGGAAAGATGAATTCGGTTTGAAAAGAAAATAGAAGAGAAAAGAAAGAAAAAAAAGAAGAGAGTTTGGTTCTGAACAAATCAGCACAAGTGCTTTGTGCTTGTGGTTTCGGCTTCTAGAACAAAGGAAGGAGAAGAGAAAAGAACAAGAACCCTAGGGACTTATCTAGTCGGCACACACCTACCCAATATGCCAAACTAAAACCCCAAGTAGAACACAAAAACATTTGGCTAGAAAGAAGAGACCAAGCAAATCCCGAAAGAACCACCTAAGGTAATCGGCTCATACCCACACCTAAACCAAAATGCCAAAATTGCTACACCAAGTTCTCCTAGCCAATTATGCAACTCCCAAGTCCCTTGGCCGGCCAACTCTTACTTCCATTTAAAATCCCTAAATTTTCTCCTCTTTATCCTTTTTGATTCAATCCCATGAGCACTTCAAACTCTTCCTAGCAGAGTTTCACTTGGAGTCCATCACATGCCTTGCACATGCACTAAAAATAAAATAGCACCTCGCTTACCAGGAGACTTGAACCCAAGTCCTTGCACAACTTTCACACGACTCCCTTACTTTCTAAGTGGCGTTACATTGCCACTCCACACTGGTCATCTTATGTCTTTAGATTCCCAATTTTTGTTTAAAAGCCTACTTAATCAAGGCCCTTTCTCTTTAAGTCTAAGATTTTAAAAATTCTACCTGGTTTTAACTTAGGCTTGGGCCTTTTAAAGGCCCACTAACATACTCAAAGCAGAAATTAGCACGTCCAGATAGGTAAAAATTAAATTCACGCAATTTCTCAAAAATACCAAAAATTAAGGCGTTACAACTCTACCCCCTTAAAGAAATTTCGGCCTCAAAATTTACATGATCCAAATAGGTGAGGGTATTGTTGATGTATCGCCTCTTCTGGCTCCCACGTAGCTTCTTTTCTGCCATGGTTACACCATAGTACCTTTACCAAAGGAATTGACTTCCTTATTAAACCTTAGCATCCCGGTCCAGTATTTACACAGGTTCTTCTTCAAAAGTCAAGCCAATTTTCATCTCAATCTCTTCCACTGGTACAACATGAGAAGGATCTGATCGATAACGTCTCAGCATAGAGACATGAAAAACATCATGAATTCGGTCTAACTCCGGCAGTAATTCTAGCTGGTAAGTTACTGAACCTACCCGTTTAAGAACTTGATAAGGCCCGATAAACTGCGGACTGAACTTGCCCTTCTTACCGAATCTTAATATCTTCTTCCAAGGTGAGACCTTCAAAAAGACCACATCCCCTATTGTGTACTCAATTTCCGTATGCTTTAGGTTAGCATAAGATTTCTTCCTATCAGATGGTTCCTTTAACCAATATCTGATCAACTTAACCTTTTCTTTAGTATTTGCTACCAGCTCTGGCCCAAGTACCTGACGTTCCCCCAACTCCATCCAACAAGTAGGCGTACGACACCTTCGCCCATATAGTGCCTCATATGGAGCCATTTGAATACTTGCCTGATAGCTGTTGTTATAAGCAAACTCCGCTAATGGCAAGTAATCTCCCTAACTACCTCGAAAGTCGATAACACAACCCCTCAACATGTCCTCCAGAACCTCAATAACCCTTTCCGACTGTCCATCTATCTGGGGTGAAAAGCAGTGCTGAAATCCAACCGCGTGCCCAATGCCTCATGCAACTTCTACCAGAATTGAGATGTAAACTTAGGATCCCAATCATAAATTATCGAAAATGGTACTCCATGAAGTTGCACTATCTCCGCCACATGTAACGCCCTAATTTTTAGGATTTTTTAGGTTTTTTTTTTTATTTTTGTTGAAATTTTGAAATTTTTGTGTTCTGGATACTGAAGTTGTGTTTAAATGTGTTAGTGGGCCTTTAGGAGGCCCAAGCCTAAGTTAAAACCCGGTAAAAAGATCAATTTTAGCTTTTAAGTGAAAAGGGACTAGGTTAAGTGGGCCTTTAAGAAAAAGTTAGTAAATAAAGACAAAAAGAGGGCCTTGATAAAGTGGCAAGGTGGCGCCACTAAGTTCCTAAAAAACTGGCGTGTGGACTGAGTTTAAGGGCCAGAGTTCAAGTCACAAGGTAAACATGTTGATACTTTTATTTTTGTGTACATGTGCCGAGCATGTGATAGAGCTTAAGTGGAAATTCGGGTAGGGCTTTAGGAAGGTTGGGTCGTGGGTCTGAATGGCTATTAGGGCAAGCTTTATTTTCTTTTTGTCTTTCTGAATTAGGGTTAGCCACCTAGAGCCTTCACTTTCGTTCTATTCTCTTCTAAGTGTCGCAAAAGGCCAAAAACGCAAGTTAGATCTCTTGAGTGCCGAATTCTTTCTTCTCTTCTCCTTTCTTCCATTCTTTTCTTTTTCTTTTCTTCTCTAGCCGAAATCACCTCTCTCTTCACTCATCTTTCATTTTCTTCTCCTTAGAAACTGAAATTGCCACTCTTTTCTTCTCAAACTCATCAACTACTAACAATCGAAATCCCGAAAGGTTGTTCCCTGTGCGGATTTGCCTATAGCCGAACCTCTTTTGTTTTACCTCACTTGTAGCTAAATTTCATACTCTCCAAACCCTTAGGCTCTATCGGCAAGCACCCCTCCAACCATAGTCTCAAATCATATTTCTTTCACCACTTAAAAAGCTAAAACCACCATAGTTTTTAGGGACATATAGCCGAATCTTTAGATCTCTAAGATTTGAAATCTGTTAGTGTTTAGGGGCTAGATCTACATCAGATCTGAGTAGAAGAATCACTTTGATTAAGGAAAACATGTGGTAAGTACTCGACATCTCAGATCTACTCATTATCTTTGGATTTAAGAAAAGCCGAAATCCCTAAACTCTTTAGGGAGGCTGTCGAATGTGGTGATAGGTAAAGGCAGTTCTTTTAATTGGTTTTATGTGCACTTGTTGTGGAAGGGGCAATCTAGCAAGAAGCATAGGAGGCTTGGATCTTTGGAACGATTGGATTTAGATCTGGTCATTAGCTTCGACAAATGTAAGTGTATAAGAGACTAAGGTTATGGTGGCCGAATATGTATGTGGGGGTAGTAGTGGTTATTTGATTTGGTTTTTAGATGTTAACATGATCTAAATGAATGTAGGATTGTTTTGGAGTAGATCTTGTCGTTGTTCATCGCAAATCAAGTGTGTATCAAACCCCCTCTTGTGGTTCAATTCGGCAAAAGCCGAAAAGCTGAAATGCCAAAATTTCAGCATTTCGTGGGCTTGTAAGCATGCGAACGCTTGTGGGTTGGTTGGAAGTAGTAGATCTATGACAAAAATCAATAAGGTTGGTGAGTGCGCGATTTCGTGTACTTCGGTAAGTTTGGGCCTCGATGGGCTAAATGTGGGCCCAATGGGCTTATGGGCCCATATGGGTAAGATAAGCAATAAACGTGTTCTGGTAGATTGTAGGTCCAAAACTGCTAAGACTGGTAGACCAGTGGTAAAACTTGGACTTAATGGGCTTAAGTAGCTAATAGACACAATAGGGTCTATTAGGGGTTTTAGGGCCCAATGATTAAAAATTGGTAAAACAAGTTAAATAGATTACGGAGACAGAAATTGGGTTATTAATGATCATGATATGCTTAAACCCCTAAAACTGGAATAAATACTGAAATACCTCTTAAGGGTACAAAATTACTATTTTACCCCTATGTGCAAAATGACTAGTAAACCCCTAGGGCTGATTTGGATTGAAATGCATGCTTTATTGTTTCTGTTCACTGTATGCCATGACATGATTACTTGTTGCATGGGATTGGTATTATTTGATGGAGGAAGTACTGAAAAGAGGCTTTGCCTCAGTTTACTAAAAAAGGGGCTTTACCTAGTTTACTGAAAGAGACTTCGCCTCGTATTATTATACTGGTGGCTTGGCCATATTATCTGATTACACAGCTATGCTGCCATTGTGGAGTGTAGCGGTTGGGTGGGTTGAGTAGTTCCCCACATGGAGTGTTTGGTTGGTATGGGTGGAGTGTAGCGGTTGGGTGGGTTGCTCAGGCTCAAGTTACTGAACAAGGGGCTATTCAACTAGTTCGAGGTGGACCAAAACCACCGAGAGGTCGTGGGTAAGGTACAGGTGGCAATGGAAATAGACGTGGATGTGGAGCACCTAGCAGGGGTGCTGGTAATGCTGAGGCCGTTAGCCAGCTTTGGTTTATGCTGCTCGTCACTGAGAGGAGGGTGATGCACCTGACGTCATAACTAGTACGTTTTTTATCTCTAGCATGCCTTATACCGCTCTAATAGATGTGGGTTCAACCCATTCATATGTCGAATGTGAGATTCTAAGTCGTTGGGTGTGCACTCTGAGGAAACTGTGAATGGGGTAACTGTGATTAGTCTACTAGGTCACTCGGTTAAGGTAGATAAAGTCTTTAGGGAGGTGCCTTTAGAGACTCAAGGTAGGATCTTTGTTGGAGACTTGATGGAGTTACCTTTCGGAGAGTTCGATCTGATTTTAGGAATAGACTGGTTGACCAAGCATAGGGCAACTTTAGATTGTGCGGCTAAGAGAATGGTGTTAAAGACTACCGATGATGAGGAGGTAATGGTTATTGGAGACCGAAGGGACTACTTGTCCAATGTTGTTTCATCCTTAAGGGCTGAGAAACTGATTCGCAAGGGATACGAGGCGTACTTGGCTTTTGTAAGCCAAACTAGAACCGAGGATGTGACTGTGAGACAGTCAGAACTATTAATGAGTTCCAAGATGTTTTTCCTGATGAGCTTATTGCATTACCTCCGAATCGAGAAGTCGAGTTTGGAATCGATTTGCTGCTTGGAATGGCTCTAGTGTCCATCGCGCCCTATAGGATGGCACCAAAGGAGTTAGTGGAACTGAAGGCACAAATTCAGGAATTGTTGGATCGAGGCTTCATTAGGCCGAGTGTGTCTCTGTAGGGGGCACTAGTGCTATTTGTGAAGAAGAAGGATGGGACGATGCGTATGTGCATCGATTATCACCAGTTGAACAAAATAACAATAAAGAACAAGTATCCTTTGCCAAGAATCGATGATTTGTTTGACCAACTTAGAGGAGCTTCGGTATTTTCCAAGATCGATCTTCAATCTGGATAACATCAATTAAGGGTAAATGAGGTGGATATTCACAAGACATCATTCAGAACTCGGTATGGTCATTACGAGTTTCTGGTTATGCCGTTTAGATTGACGAATGCACCTGCAGCTTTTATGGATCTGATGAATTGAGTGTTCCAACCTTACTTGGACCGATTCGTAATCGTTTTTATTGATGATATTCTGGTATATTTAGAAACTGAGGAGAAGCATGATGAGCATCTTCGTATTGTGCTACAAATGCTGAAGGAAAAGTAACTCTATGCAAAATTCAGTAAGTGTGAATTTTGGCTTCGAGAGGTGACTTTTCTGGGTCACGTTGTTTCTGCTGAGGGGACTAGGGTAGATCCTCGAAAATTGAGGCAGTTTTGGAGTGGAAGCCACCGAGGTCAGTATCAGAAATTCAGAGTTTTCTGGGTCTGGCAGGTTACTACAAAAGATTTGTAGAGGGATTTTCTCTAATTGCCACACCGCTAATGAAACTATTAAGGAAATGAGTAGTGTTTGTTTGGACTGAGAAACAACAAGAAGCTTTTGACAAGCTAAAAAAGGTATTGACTGAGGCGCCAGTGTTGATTCAGTCAGAGTCTGGAAGGGATTTCACTGTGTACAGTGATGCGTTACAGGTGGGCCTAGGCTGTGTACTGATGCAAGAGGGTAAAGTAGTCGCTTATGCTTCGCGACAGCTTAAGCCTCACGAAGCGAATTACCCTACGTGTGATCTAGAGTTGGCCGCAGTGATCTTCGCGTTGAAAATTTGGAGACACTATCTGTATGGAGAAAGGTGTATTATATACACAGCCATAAAAGTCTCAAGTATCTGTTGAATCAGAAGGAGTTGAACCTTAGGCAACGAAGATGGATAGAGTTGCTTAAGGATTATGATTGTTCGATTGAGTACCACCCAGGTAAGGCGAATGTGGTGGCTGATGCACTAAGCCGAAGGGCTATAGCTGAATTGAGAGCGATGTTTGCTCGTTTGAGTCTTTATGATGATGGAAGCCTATTGGCGGAGTTGCAAGTTAAACTAACTTGGATTGAGCAGATTAAGGAGAGACAGTTAAAGGATAATTTGTTGGTTCATCGGTTTCAACAAGTTTAAAATGATGAAAATTTAGATTTTAGATTAAATACTGATGGAGTTCTCTATTTTCGTCGAAGAGTTTGCATCCCGAAGGACTCTGATTTGAGGGAAATGATTCTGAAAGAGGTTCATGGTGGGCCTTGTGCCATGCATCCTGGAGGGAATAAGCTGTATCGAGATTTGCGAGAGGTGTATTGGTGGCCTGGACTTAAGCGAGAGGTGATTTAATTTGTGGGGAAATGTCTAATGTGCCAGCAAGTAAAGGCTGAGCACCAACTGTCTTTTAGACTGTTACAGCCGGTGAAAATTCCACTTTGGAAGTGGGAGAGAGTAACCATGGATTTTGTGAGTGGGCTACCATTGACACCCTCCAAGAAAGATTCTGTGTGGGTGATTGTGGATAGATTAACGAAATCTGCTCATTTCATACCTGTCTGAACTGACTATTCACTGCAAAAGTTGGCCAAGTTGTATGTGGCGGAGATAGTGCGACTGTATGGGGTGCCAGTGTCGAATATTTCTAATCAATACACTAGATTTACATCTTGATTCTAGCAAAAGTTGCATGAGGCGTTGGGTACGCGATTGGACTTCAGCACTGCTTTTCACACTCAAATGGATGGACAGTCAGAAAGGGTAATTCAGGTTTTAGAGGATATGTTAAGAGGGTGTGTTATTGACTTTCGTGCCAGTTGGGAGGACTATTTGCCAATGGCAGAATTTGCATACAACAACAGTTATCAAGCGAGTATTCAGATGGCTCCATATGAGGCACTGTATGGACGAAGGTATCGTACGCCTACGTGTTGGACTGAGTTGGGTGAGCGACAAGTTCTTGGACTGGAATTAGTAGCAGACACTGAAAGTAAAGTTAAGTTGATCAGAGATCGGTTAAAGGAGGCCTCTAATAGGCAGAAGTCGTATGCAGATCTAAAACATAAGGAAATCGAGTTCGCCGTTGGGGATATGGTATTCTTGAAGGTTTCACCTTGGAAGAAGATCTTGAGGTTTGGTAAGAAGGGCAAACTGAGTCCATGGTTTATTGGGCCTTATCGGGTTCTTAAGCGAATCGGGCCGGTAGATATCAGTTGGAATTACCACCAGAGTTGGACCGTATCCATGACGTCTTTCATGTATCCATGTTAAGACGATATCGATCGGATCCTTCGCATATTGTACCAGTGGAAGAGATTGAAGTAAAGACTATTTGACCTTTGAAGAGGAGCCTGTACAGATTTTGGATCGTGAGGTCAAAGTATTGAGGAAGAAGTTAGTGCCGTTGGTAAAAGTGCTTTGGCGCAATCATGGAAGAGAAGAGGCTACTTGGGAGCCAGAAGAGACGATCCGTCAACAATACCCTCAACTTTTTGGATCAGGGAAATTTTGAGGCCGAAATTTCTTTAAGGGGGTAGAGTTGTAACGCCCTAATTTTTGAGATTTTTCGGGTTTTTGTGATTTTTGGTGAAATTTTGAAATTTTGGTGTTCTGGATATCGAAATTGTGTTTAAATGTGTTAGTGGGCCTTTAGGAGGCCCAAGCCTAAGTTAAAACCCGGCAGCAATATCAATTTTGGTTTTTAAGTGAAAGGGGACTAGGTTAAGTAGGCCTTTAAGAAAAAGTTAGTAAATAAAGATAAAAAGAGGGCCTTGGTAAAGTGGCAAGGTGGCGCCACAAGTTCCTAAAAAAGTGACGTGTGGACTGAGTTTAAGGGCCAGAGTTCAAGTCACATGGTAAGCATATAGATACTTTTATTTTTGTGCGCATGTGCCGGGCATGTACTAGAGCTTAAGTGGAAATTCAGGTAGGGCTTTAGGAAGGTTGGACCGTGTGTCTGAATGGCCATTAGGGCAAGCTTTATTTTCTTTTTGTCTTGCCGAATTAGGGTTAGCCACCCAGAGCCTTCACTTTCGTTCTATTCTCTTCTAAGTGTCGCAAAAAGCCGAAAACGCAAGTTAGATCTCTTGAGCGTCGAATTCTTTCTTCTCTTCTCCTCTCTTCCATTCTTTTCTTTTTCTTTTCTCTTTTAGCCGAAATCACCTCTCCTCCTCACTAATCTTTCATTTTCTTCTATTTAGAAACTGAAATTGCCACTCTTTTCTTCTCAAACTCATCAACTATTAAAAGCTGAAAACTCGAAATGTTGCTTCCTGCGTCAATTTGCCTATAGCCGAACCCCCTTTGTTTTACCTTACTTGTAGCTAAATTTCATACTCTCCAAACCCTTAGGCTCTGTCGGCAAACACCCCTCCAACCATAGTCTCAAATCATATTTCTTTCACCACTTAAAAAGCCAAAAACACCATAGTTTTTAAGGACATATAGCCGAATCTTTAGATCTCTAAGATTCGAAATCTGTTAGTGTCTAAGAGCTAAATCTGTATCAGATCTGAGTAGAAGAATCACTTTGATTAAGGAAAACTTGTGGTAAGTACTCGACATCTCAGATCTACTCGTTATCTTTGGATTTAAGAAAAGCCAAAATCCCTAAACTCTTTAGAGAGGTTGTCGAATGTGGTGATAGGTAAAGGCAGTTCTTTTAATTGGTTTTATGTGTACTTGTTGTGGAAGGGGCGATCTAGCAAGAAGCATAGGAGACTTGGATCTTTGGAACGATTGGATTTAGATCTGGTCATTAGCTTCGACAAAGGTAAGTGTATAAGAGACTAAGGTTATGGTGGCCGAATATGTATGTGGGGGTAGTAGTGGTTATTCAATTTGGTTTTTAGATGTTAACGTGATGTAAATGAATGTAGGATTGTTTTGGAGTAGATCTTGTCGTTGTCCGTCGCAAATTAAGTGTGTATTAAACCCCCTCTTGTGGTTCAATTCGGCAAAAGCTGAAATGCCGAAATGCCGAAATTTCGGCATTTCGTGGGCTTGCAAACGTACGAACACTCGTAGGTTGGTTGGAAGCGATAGATTTGTAACTGAAATCGATAAGGTTGGTGAGTACGTGATTTCGTGCACTTCGGTAAGTTTGGACCTCGATGGGCTAAATGTGGGCCCAATGGGCTTATGGACCCATATAGGTAAGATAAGCAATAAATGTGTTCTGGTAGATTGTAGGTCCAAAACTACTACGACTGGTAGACCGGTGGTAAAACTTGGACTTAATGGGCTTAAGTAGCTAATAGACACTGTAGGGCCCATTAGGGGTTTTAGGGCCCAGTGACTAAAAACTGGTAAAACAAGTTAAATAGATTACAGAGACGAAAATTGGGTTATTAATGATCGAGATATGCTTAAAACCCCAAAAACTGGAATAAATACTGAAATACCTCTTAAGGGTACAAAATTACTATTTTACCCCTAGGTGTAAAATGACTTGTATACCCCTAGGGCTGATTTGGACTGAAATGCATGCTTTATTGTTTCTGTTCACTGTATGCCATGACATGATTACCTATTGCATGGGATGGGATTGTTTGATGGAGGAAGTACTGAAAAGAGGCTTTGCCTCAGTTTACTGAAAAGAGGCTTTGCCTCAATTTACTGAAAAAGGGGCTTTGCCCTAGTTTACTGAAAGAGGCTTCGGCTCGTATTACTGTACTGGTGGCTTGGCCACATTATCTGATTACGCAGCTATACTGCCACTGTGGAGTGTAGCGGCTGGGTGGGTGAGTAGTTCCCCACATGGAGTGTTTGGTTGGTACGGGTGGAGTGTAGTGGTTAGGTGGGTTGCTCAGACTCAAGTTGTTGAACAAGGGGCTGTTCAACCAGTTTGAGGTGGACCACAACCGCTGAAAGGTCGTGGGCAAGGTACAGATGGCAATGGAAATGGATGTGGATGTGGAGCACCTGGCAGGGGTGCTGGTAATAAGGCCATTTAAATGTTTTGATTTTAGGTTTTAAATACTTTACTTATAATTTGTTTAAAACGAATAGACTAGGGCTGCACGAGTTTTTCCAAAAACAAAACTAATCAATCAAACGTTTTTAAAATCAGTCACGCGACTCAATCGAGTAACACGTTAAATTTTATAACGAATCTCTTAATAATTGGTACCAAATAGAACATTCACCAATTAAACTGGGAATTTCTTTTAAAACATAAATAATGGTTTTGCGAAGTTCTCCTTAATCATAGTAACTAGGTAACATGGTTAGCTGTAGGAGATGTGACACACCAGACTTGGCCGTAACGTCTGGGCCGGATTTGGGGTGTTACACCACATGCAACTTAGCTAATTTCTGGAGTGAATAGTCAATTTGGACAGGTATGAAACGAGCAGACTTGGTTAACCTATCCACAATTAACCAAATTAAGTCTTTCTCGGTAGGTGTCAAGGGTAGCCCACTCACAAAATCCATGGTTACCCTCTCCCACTTCCAAAGTGGAATCTTCACCGATTGCAGAAGTCTAGAAGGTAGTTGATGCTCAGCCTTCACTTGCTGGCATGTCAGACACTTCCCCACAAATTTTGTCATTTCTCGTTTAAGACAATGCCACCAGTATAACTCTCGCAAGTCTCGATACAACTTATTCCCTCCAGGGTGCATGGCACAAGGTCTGCCATGAGCCTCTCTCAGAATTAACTGCCTCAAGTCAGAGTCCTTCAGGATACAAGCTCTTCCTCAAAAGCACAGAACTCCTTCACTATTCAGTCCAAAATCAGAAGTCTCATCACTCTTAGCTTGCTGGAATCGAGGAACTAGTGACTCATCCTCTAGTTGCTTCTCCTTAATTTGCTTAATCCAAGTTGGTCTCACTTGTAACTCCGCTAACAAGCTACCATCGTCATATAGACTCAGACAAGCAAACATTGCTCTCAACTCAGCTACAGCTCTCCAACTTAGTGCATCAGCCACTACATTCGCTTTGCCTGGGTGATACTCAATAGCACAGTCGTAGTCCTTAAGCAACTCTATCCATCTCCATTGCCTAAGGTTCAACTCCTTCTGAGTCAATAAATACTTGAGACTCTTATGGTCCATGTATATAATACACTTCTCTCCATACAAGTAGTGGCTCCAAATTTTTAACTCAAAGATAACCACTGCTAGTTCCAAATCATGCGTAGGGTAGTTCGCTTCGTGAGGCTTAAGCTGTCGCGAAGCATAAGCGACCACCTTACCCTCTTACATCAATACATAGCCCAAATCAACATGCGATGGACCACTGTACACAGTGAAATCCTTCCCAGACTCTGGCTGAATCAACATTGACGCCTCAATCAGAACTTTAACCAACTTTTCCCTGTGTCGCACATTGGCCCATCTTATCTCTAATTTCACGCTTTTGGCCCTTAATTTCACTTTTGCCTCCAATTTAGTCCCTATAAGATAAAATACCATAAATAGCTTAAAATAAAAGGATCATACTCAAAATAAATACAAAATTAATACATAAAAATATGTTATTCTGGAGTATTATCAAATTCCCCCTACTTAGCCCATGCTTGCCCTCAAGTATGGTTCCTTTCTACTGTGAAAGTTAGATTATGCCATAAAAGAAATACCACTCCAAAGTTTCATAAAAATTAGTTCAAAATGCATATGAAAAATAAAGAGAACACTAAGCTTGCTTTAAGTAAAACATAAAAAATATTCCAATTAATACACACAAAAATTAAAATCGTCTTAAATTATTTCATGCTATTTAGGTAAATTACCAAACCTACCAAGACACCCTATTTATTTCATCCTTTAGTCCCCAACTGCAATTTTATTAGTACTATTTTTCTATTTTTTTATTTTTTGTTTGTTATTATTTATTTAATTAGGAATATATTAAACCTTTTGACGTGAAGAGATATGGCAACCCAAGCACCCCACCCTGGTTACTCAGCCCAACATACTCCTAAGAATTGGTTATTTTCGGTTAGTGGAGTTTTACCTATCACGTCACACAACCTTTTGACGCAAAGTAGAATGATAACCCAAGAACCCTACCTCGGTTACTCACTCAGTCACATTTTGGGCCTCACTCATAACCTCGGTTAGCGGAGTTTTACCTATCACGTCACACAACCTTCTGATGCGAAGTAGAATGACAACCCAAGCACCCTACCCCGGTTACTCAGTCAGTCACGTTCTAAGCTACACTTATAACCATGGAAAAATTTATTACCATTAAACAAAATTTACACGAAATTTTAATTTTGGAGGACTTAGAAAAAATAATCAAGTGTTAAAAATAAGTTTCAACAATCACCTAATAGTCATGAAAATAATTTAAGCATGCAATTGTATTAGGTGTCCGCTTTGTATTAAACTTGATCAATTTACGAAAAGCAAGATAGAATTAATTTTATTAATCATAATTATTTTTGGGCTAATAAAAATAAAACAGTGGAGATGAAATCAAACAGGCAACATCATAACTAACTCAGTAGACAAGAATCCTGCATGTAGGTCAAACAGTGGTAAGTCATGGTTAAATTCTTGGGCATGAAAAGCGACAGAATATTCTTAAAAAAAATAAATGGGCAGAAACGAGCACAAAATTGTAGCAATAACAATATGGCAGCAAAAATAGCAGATAATGACAATAATAATGAAGAATGCCTCCCTTTACTTAAAACACATAGTCCTCGATGTGGAATAAATAAAGAAATAGGCAGAAGAAAAATGTAAAAGAACTCCCCATGAAGCATGCGGTGGAGGCGTCGGTGATGGAAATAGAAGGAGAACCGACAAGGGGTGGCGATAAAGGAGGGTTTGGCGACGGCGTGACTGCGTGTTCATACCATGGTGGAAAAAAAATCAGCGGTGGGGGTGTTAGGGAGAGTTGCAACGGCATGGTAGGAGAAGAAAGGGAAAAATTGAAAAATATCTTAGGGTTTTGGGGGTTATTTGCGACTGAATGGGGAGTTTGGTTGCAGGGATATGGGTATTTGGTTGCAGAGATATGAGGACTCTGATCTGGAATAGGGATAGGATAAGGCTATTTGGTTTTATGGATAAGGCTGTTTGGTTCCACTTTTCTAGTTTTTCTCCTTTTTCTCCGTACTTTTACTCCGTTTTATCTAGATGGAAGAAGAAAAATTTATTAATATTCAAATAAAGTAATAAATAATAAAAGAAAATAAAAGAAACCAATAAAATAATAAATAAAAAATAAAAATAAAGATTAGGTTGCCTCCCAACAAGCGCTTGTTTAACGTCGTTAGCTTGACGGCTCAATTAGAATTGGAGCTGTTCCAACTAAATTCTTTTGTTCGTATGGGCTTGGAAATTCCCCTTTTCTATCACATCCACCATATTTGGGCTCAATCGTCCTTGTGCCTCTTTCTTTAGTTTCGTTTCTTTTTCTAAGGAAATCTTATGCGTGCCTTTCAAAGGGTTAATCCCTTTTAAGTCGGATATGGTCCCATCATTCTCTAGAAATGCATTTGAGATGCTTAGGAAGTGGTTTTAATTTCAGATCTGGTGCCTGCACAACAAAAGGTAGAAGTTTAGTATCCATAGGAGCCAATAATTTGTCAACAGAAAAATCATCAAACATTATTTTAGATTTATCTCCATAAGATAACTCAAAAGTTTCTTCTACTAATGAGTCCATTATGTCGACACGGTTTACGCTCAAGATTTCACTTGGATGACTAATAGCATTGTAAACATTAAACTTTGCAATCTCCCCATCAAACTCCATCGTGAGAGTTCCACTTTCTATGTTTATCTTAGTATTTGCAGTACTAAGGAAAGGTCGCCCCAACAAGATGTCTGAAGACCCAAGAGCTTTATCCTCCTCCATTTTTATCACATAAAAATCTATAGGAAAAATAAGCTCGTTAACTTTCACTAATACGTCCTCAAGGACTCCTTCAGGATGCACAACAGACCTGTCCGCCAATTGTATAGTAACACCTATTTTCGTCAAAAAACCCACGTTAAGTGATTCATAAATAGAAAAAGGCATTACATTTATGGAGGCCCCCTAAATCACACATAGCCTTTTTAATTCCCAAATGGCCTATCTTGCATGGTAATGCAAACATGCCTCTATCTTTACATTTTGCTGGCATCTTCCGCTGTAACACTACAGATACATTCACACCAACGTTTACCCTTTCATTACCTGTTAATTTTCGCTTGTTGGTGCAGAGCTCTTTAAAAAACTTAGCATACCACGGAATTTGTCTGATAGTATCCAATAGTCGTATGTTGATCTCAACATTTCTAAATGTTTCAAGGATCTCTTTGTCCTCTTTACCTCTTCGACACTGGTAAAACCTTTCTGGAAATGGAGGTTGAATTATGGGCAATGGGGGTTTCATTCGGACCTGTTCATCTTTCTCGGGCTTTTCTTGGACGGAATCTTGGCCAAGATTTCTGTCAGGAATTGGTTCCAGCACCTTTCCACTTCACAATGTCACTACATTTGCATGTTGTCTTGGATTAGGTTCTGTTTGTGACGGTAATTTCCCTTGAGAGTTTAATTTCTCCACTGATATAATCAATTCTCTTATAGATGCCTCGATTTTTTGCTGAAAATCAAGCATATTAGGTGCTAATTTATTGACCAAAGTTTCTAGAGAATTACCTAAATCTCATGGCTTTTGTGGAAGTTGATTTTGGTATAGCTGATTATACCGTGGGTTGGCCCCATAACTTAAGTAAGGATGGTCCCTCCATCCTGGGTTGTAGGTATTAGCGTAGGGGTCGTATCGCCTTTGTGGTGGCCTAGGGAAATTTTCCACAGCATCTAAATGAGCCATAGTATCATTATACAAACTGAGACATGCATCAATTGTGTGTTCAGGTGTAGCACATATTCCACATAACCAGGCTGGTTTGGCTTTTTTTGCAACAAGAGAACTCACAATATTAGTATGTCTATCAAGTTTATCTTCTATGGTAGAATTACTTAGCTAGTGGACCCTTCTAGAGGGTTTAAGATTAGCTCGAAACTGCTGAGAATTTGCGGCCATCGTGGAGATCAAGTCTTTTGCTTGTTGGGGGGTCATGTTGACCAACGCTACTCCATTAGCAACTTCTACCATATTTATCTCCATTAGTTTCAAACCTTCATAAAAGTATTGGAGGAGAGATTGCTCTGTTATACCGTGTGTGGGTAGCTCGGACACAACTTCTTAAACCGCTCCCAATAATCGTAAAGAGTTTTTAATTCCTTTTGCCTTATTCCAACGATTTCTCTCATTAACTCAGCTGCACGTGATGCTGGAAAAAACCTATTGAGAAACAAATGAGAAAGATCAACCCAAGTTGTAATAGATCCAGGAGGTAAATAAAATAACCATTCTCTAGCTGAATCTGCTAGGGAAAAAGGGAAAGCACGCAATTTAATTTGATCCTCAGTTACGCCTTGAGGTTTCATACTAAGACAAACCATATGAAACTCCTTCAAATGTTTATGGGGGTTTTCATTTTGTAACCCTCGGAAAATTGGCAGCAATTGAATTAACCCTGACTTTAATTTGAAATCATATCTACATTAGGATACACAATGCATAACGGTGGTTGTTTTGTCGGAGTTTCGGCCAGTTGTTGAATTGTTTGAGCCATTTGTTACTATGCCAGATTTGGGTTTTCGTTAACCCTGGCGTCAAGCACTTCTTCAAGTGAATCGACTTCTTCTGCTTTACTTTCAAATGTTCGAGTAGGGTTTTCATTAACTCTAGACTCTACTTCATCGTCGATTCTAATTTTTGGCGGTGGATTGCTTTGAGTCCCAACCACCATTGACTGCTTTTTCCTTAGCTTTGTTTTCTTGCGATTAGCTTTCGCAGTCCTTTCAATCTCTGAGTCAAATGCAAGACTGCCTGGAGCAGATCTGGTCATAAAAAACAAAAAACGAGATTAGTATATTGCCAGTCCCCGGCAACGGTGCCAAAATTTGATGTGGTCGTTGAAGGCACCAAAAATATCCTATTCCCTAAAAATAATGAAAAAGAACAGTAAAGGGGAAGTAGGGTCGAATCCTTAGGGACTGGATTGCACAAATGTTTGTTTCTCGAAATCCTAGGTAGAATCGTGCCCAAGAAAACTTGAGTTCCTGAAAAAAATAAAAATAACAGAATTAAAAGTTTTGAATTTGGAAAATAAAAACAGAATTTAAAGTTGACTAAAATTGTGATTACAAAAATAAAAATAAAAAAATAAAAAAATAAACAGGGTTGAGAAAATAGAGAGTTTCATATGTAACGAGATTCCAGCCTCCAGTTGTCTCGATCCGCCTTGGGTTCAATCTTTGGCTTTTAGATGAACCTTCTCGAACCGAATAAGTCTGTTATAGTGGAAGACGACGCCTACGACCACCAACTCCAAGGATTTAAACTTATAATTTAGTGGAACCTGACTCTAGCCAACAATCACTTCTGTGGGATCATCTTATGCTAGATCAACGTTTCTCAACGGTGAATCCCAAGCCATTTTGTCTCTTGGGCTTGCCAACCTCTGACGCAGTAAGCTAACGAACCGACTGTGCAACATTCCCAAAACATACAAAGTGGCCACCTTTGCATACATTGAAAAGTTTACTTCTTAAGGGACATAGATGGAAGCGTCAGTCCTGTAGTGCGGAGAAACGATGAATACTCAGCGAGGAGGCTAAGTATGGATTCTAAGCCTCAAGAACCCTTTTTGGGGATTTTCGACAACCTTCAACTAGATGGGTTTTAGTGGCTCATGGTTGTGGTGGAAAAGAAAATAAATATATAATAAAAATGGAGATTTTATTGAAAGGAAATATGAAAAGAACAAAAGCCTAGACTTTGGGGGAAAGAGTGTTTTCAGAAAAAGAAATAAAATTTGAGTCACCTCAACCCCTATTTATAGTGCTTGGGGAGATAGTCTAATCCTACTTAAACTCACAAAAAATAAATACATTTAATTGAAGATAAATAAAGATAAAATCCTAAAATTAAATAATCCCTAATAATTATCTTAATATTAATTACCCTAATATAATCAAAATAGAGTCTGATAGAATAAAATCTCTTCTTTTTTGCATTTCAACCCTTGTGTCCTCCATGCTTGCACTTTTGGCACCGACTTTTCCCTGTGTTGCACATTGGCCCATCTTGTCTCTAATTTCACGCTTTTGGCCCTTAATTTCGCTTTTGCCTCCAATTTAGTCCCTATAAGATAAAATATCATAAATAGCTCAAATTAGCAGGATTATACTCAGAATAAATACATGATTAATAAATAAAAATACGTTATTCTAGAGTATTATCAATTTGGATAATACATATGATATATTTATGAAATGTATGTAAATTATCTGTTTAAATTTTGTGTTTGATTTGATATGTCTGGTAATACCTAATAATCCTGTTTCGACGACGGTTTAAGGTTAGAAGGTGTTACATTAATGGTCCACTAGATAGGAAATAGCAAATAAAATGAAACAGCCCACCTCTTCTTTTAGAAGATCATTAAGTTCCTTTGGAATAACAACTTCAAGCCCTTCATATCCCAATAAACTATTCAAACAGGAAATTGAAATCAAGTTCTTTTGGGTGACATAAAGTCTTAATATGAAACTAGTAGCTTGTGTGAAAATAATTGTTAAAAAAATAAAAAATTGTTTGCATTCATAAATAGCAATTTTTTATTTTTTATTTTTAGATATAAACCTTGCTATTATGTTGTATGAAACTATTTCCTTAGACATAAAGGCTTAAAGGTGAAATCAATAAACTGTAAAAATATTGTTAAAAACTATTAAAAAAATGAAAATTGTTTCCTTAGACATAAAGGCTTAATATGAAACTAGTAGCTTGTGTGATATGAAACTTAGTTTATACTTTCCTTAGTTAAAATATGATTATGTTTGCATTCGTAAATAAGTTGGCCCAAGTTGCATGGACTAAGAAGACTCTTATTTAAGCGTTGCCTTAGGCATGCATATCCCAACCCTTATACAAAGAATTGTCCAAAGCGTATGTCGGCAAGTGTGACAGCCCGATTAAGGGCCTAAACGGAATAGTGGTTTCGAAACCACAAATCTGAAATAAAAAAATTTATTGCGATTAATTTTTAATATTTACTATGTGATTGAATGACTGTGTGAAATTTTTGTTACGAAATTTTATTGTTTGGGTGTCTAATTTGGTGTTTAGGACTAAATTGAAATAGGTGGAAAATGTGTGTTCTAATTCATAACGGTACTTGATTGAAATGGGTTTTTAAAGTAGAGGTCCTTAAATGGTAATTAGTCCATTTGTTAAACTGTTGGACAAAAATGGACATGGAATAGGTGAGATAAGATTTTTTTTTAGTAAGGGCATTTTAGTCATTTTGTAAATAAAAGAATTAAAAAGGGAAATTAGGCCAAAATTTTGTTCATAATCTCCTATCTTGGCCAAATGTGGTATGTCCTCCATAGCTAGGGCTTTTCCAACTTTCAATCTTGATTGTAAGTGCATCCTAGCCCCGTTTTTAATTTCTTCGTATTTTTGAAATACTCGTAACTCGGTTTACCTATTTCTATCATTATTTTGAGTTAGGGTTTATGTTTAAAATTTATCCATGAATGATATCATGTATTTTAATATTTTATGAAAGAATATGAATGTTTGGAGTGTGATAAACATCTTTAACTAAATGATTTTCGATGAAATCGCGCAAAAGGACTAGTTTGTAGCAAGTTGTGAAATGTGTGTAAGTGTGTGATTTAGTGAGAATTGTGGGCTGCTATAAGATGGAAAAAGGTTCATCTAGGCTTAAAATGCAATGAAATTGAATAAAAATTATTTTATGAGCCTAGGGGCAAAATCATAATTTTGTGAAATTTAGAGGAAAAAAATGAAAATTTTTCATAATATGATTTTTGGTTCAAATTGAATAGTATGAGTATTAAATGAGCTAAATTTGTTTTTATAGATCAAGAAAAACATGGAATCAACTTGGATTGGGGAAAAGAAAAGGTGGTGGATTAGAGTATAAATTCGTCATATTTTGCATCGAGGTAAGTTAATATGTAAATAAAGCATTGTTTTTATTTATGTTATAATATTTTGTCATATTATATGAGATGAGGTTGGACATTGAATAATTATTTGATGTAAATTATGAATTGTAGTTGGTTAAGAATGAATTGGTAAAATGAATAATTCTCGGTTGAACTTTTAGAATAGAAAAGATACAAATGATTCGGGATGAGAACACATGTGTAGCACTATGTGAAGGATACTATGTGTTCAAGATGGTTTAGGTCACGTGTGTAATACCAAGTGCAGGCTACTACGTGTATCATATGGTTGGTGTCGCATGTGTAGTACTATGTGCAGGCTACTATGCGTACTCGATAACTTCGATCACATGTGTGGTACTAAGTGCAAGCCACTATGTGTAAAGGATGATTTTGGTTACATGTGTAGTATTAAGTGCAGGCTACTATGTGCACCAATTAACCTCAGCTATAAAGGCGGTACTATGTGCAGGCCACTGAATATATGTTATTATTCCATTCCGATGTGTTCAATGGGAAAGTGCCTAAGTGAAAATGAATGTGATTATGAAATGGCCAAGTGAAAATGAGTGTGATTATGTAAAGACTAAGTGCAGTGTGTATATAAGTACATGAGTAATGTGTTCGATAAATGATCGAACTTCGATAAGTTTGATGTGGACAAGTGTTATTTGGAAAATTGATATGAGGAAATTTATGGAAAAGGTGAAATTTGAAATAAAATAGTTTGTGACAATAGCAGTAGGGTGAGTTTGAAAAATTACCAAAAATAGTAGACATCGAATTATAGGTTCAATGAGACATGGAATTAAAGCTTATTGAGTCTATTTTCATATAAAAGAAACAGAGCCAGTAAAATTTTTCTATATCCTAAGATATTTAAATTCTTGTGAGACTGGTTAAGAATGATTATGAGATCCCCTATTCTAACTTGGAAAAATCATTAAAAATTATAAAAAATAATCATGGAACATAATTTATATGGATAGATTCCTTAATGTGTCTATTTTTAGAAGAAACAAACGAGAACATAATTTGAATTCTGTATAAAGAAAAATCTAAATTTTAGTGAAGAGTGATTAGGACTGTCAGGTAGCGAAACAGGGGAGGATGTAATGAATAAACTGTACTAATTGGCTAAACTAAAAATTCTGAAATTTTTATGGTAAGAAGATATATGAGTCTAGTTTCTGAGAAAATTATCAAATCTTAATTTGGAGCTCCGGATAAAAATAATTTAGTGACTGTGACTCGAATGGACAACTTGTACTAAACTTAAGTAAATGGTAAATTCATGTGTGATTAAGGTTGTATAATTGTGGAAACATATTTTTGGGATTTATAAATGCCATTAATAGTTTGTTATTATTTACTTATTACTTGCTAAGCTATAAGTTTACTTTGTTTTCTTTCTTGTCTTATTTTATAGTGTGATCAAGTTTGTTCGTGACTCGAGAAAATTGTCGGAGGATCACCAACACTATCCATCATTCCTTTTGGTATTTTGTAAACATATTTTGGAACTATGGTATATATAGAAGACTTGAGTATTTTGTTGTAAATTATGTTAGTATTACTTGAAATATTGATCTTTAATATTTGATATATCACTTGTATTATGCCATCGATGTGGTTTAATATTAGTTAAGTTACAGGTTTATAATATATATGATTTTAATGTCTAAATGAATGATGAATAGTTTAAGGGTTTTAAATTATATGTTCTTTTTATGTCTCTGTTTAGTACGATTACATGTGTGCTATTCTGGTAATGCCTCGTATCATGTTCCGGTGTTAAACACGGGTAAAGAGTGTTACAGCAAGTTTATCCCAACACTTAGGAAAGTGTCGGCATAGTGTTGGACAAAGACGACTCTTATTTAAGCATTGCCTTAGGCATACATATATCAACCCTTAAACAAAAAGTTGGCCAAAGCATATGTCGACAAGTCTATCTCAACACTTAAGGAAGTGTCGGCCCAAAAGTGTTGGCATAGTGTTGGACAAAGCTGACTCTTATTTAAGCATTGCCCTAGGCATGCATATCTCAACCCTTATACAAATGGTTGGCCAAAACGTATGTCGGCAAGTCTATCTCAACACTTAGGAAAGTGTTGGCCCAAAAGTGTCGCCATAGTGTCGGACAAAGTCAACTCTTATTTAAGTGTTGCCTTATGCATGCATATCCCAACCTTTATACAAAGAGTTGGCAAAGCTTATTTCCACAAGTCTATTTCAACATTTAGAAAAGTGTCGCCCCAAAAATATCATCTTAAAACTATTTTGTTGTAATGATTTTAATGAAAAATAATACCTAAATTTTAATTGCATTACTAATTTTGGTTCAAATCGTCAGTTCCTTACAAGCTTTCTAAATCATTCAGTGTGGCCTCTGACATTTTTATTTAAATAAAATTTAAATTCAATATTGATAGAAATAAAATAAACTAAATATTTTTTCCCCTCTATCTCCTCTCCGACGTTTCATCGTCTTCTTCCCCCTCGTAACTGCCCACCCTCACAGCTGTTCTCACACCAAGCTCTCATCGCCCCATCAGCTCCAGGCACCACTTAACTCCTCCAGACCAGCACTACGCAAGTGACGAAAGCTCATATAGCTGCCATTCCAGATACTGCCTTACGTGGCAATGGCATTAATTTCCATTAACCGTTGATGGAGATGATGGGTAAATTTTTTTATTTAAGCCTCATTTATAACATTTTTCTGTACTTTTATCATATACACGGCATCTTATTTTTTTTTAGATTTTTATATATAGTTGGTGAAATTTGTAAATATTAAAAATGAATTTAAAAGTTAATCCGACATATCTGTTTAACTTGTCATCCTCAACATTCGGAGAACATTCCCATGGAACCATTACATCATTTCAAAGCACTACCAAACAAAAAAAATCCTTATAATGACGAAAAAATCAAAAATTAAAACTTTTCTTTTTGTTAATTTTCTAGTGCTATTAATTTGTATTTTGTCTTTTTGGCTTTCGGTTAAAAAAAAAATCAAAGAAACCAAAGGAATCATAAGCCGCCATTTTTTTGGTAACAATCATAAGCCACTTTGTTTGTTTAAGAAAAGAGAAACCAGATTTGACTTATTCCATAAACAATGGATTTATTCGGTTGAAAAACAACGGCATCTTCAAAACCTGTAACCTAAACACTAAGTTAACCCAAGTGCGTTTATACCGTGATCTAAAACCCCAATTTTGACTTCTTAACTAAAATTAAACGATAATCATTAAATTTTGGAATAAATTCTAATGTCACATCAATTATGAAAAGCCACAAAAATTTGCAATTTGCATTTTAGAGCCAATACATCATAACAAAAAATAAATAAAAACCTCACTTTCATCTTATTAATAAATTGTCCTTTCACAGAAAAAAAATTGTAAACTAGTTATTTTGCAAAAAAATTTTAAGAAATTTTTCTCATTTAAAATGAAATTATTATATTTTAGTCATTCAATGTTTAAGTTTTTTTTTTTATTTTGATCACTTAAAATATATCATTTTTTAAGTATTAATTAGGTAAAAAAATCAAAAACTAAAATGAAAAAGTAATAAAGATTAAAATAATACATAAAAATTATCAAATTATATTTATTCATCCCATTATTGAAACTCCTAATTTTTTTAATATCAAAATTTTAAATTTTAAAATATTAAAATCAATTAAATAAATTATTAAAAATTTTAATCTTTAATAGTGTCACTTGATTTGTAATTTGAAAAAAAAATCTATTTTAAATGATCAAAATAAAACGACTTAAAAATTAGATGATCAAAATGAAAATATAAACATGATGTGTTATGTATAATTAATTGACATTAAAAATTTAACACTTAAATAATTAAAATAAAAACCACTTAAAAATTGAATGAATAACTAAAGTTTAAAAAATAATAATAAGTTTTATCCTACCTTCGTCCTTTTTCATATTCATTTCATGTAGTCATTTTCAACCTTTGTTTTCATGTTATTATAACAATGAGAATTTCTCGGATTTTTGAGAAGTAGTAGAACTCAGTGAGCGAGTAATTTGAAATTTTTAAAAATGTATTATAAACCAAAAACTAATTAAAAGTATGCTAACCTGGGTTTTAGCTTTTCTTTTTTGTGGAACGTGTTAGAAATCGAGCCAATGCCATTAAATGACGTCAGCCTATTGGGAAATTCCTTATCTTTAACCTTGGTTTTATTGTTTCTTCGTTTATCTTTGTTTTGTTTCTTTATATTTTTAGCTCAAACCCGAAATTTCAGACAAATAAATAAATAAAGTGTTTCAAGTGACCAACGCTTTTATTAACTTCTCTAAAAATTTTGATTCCACTGTCCCTGATGTTTAATCTCAGCCGTTCGATTTTCTTGTACTTACTAACCGTCGTCGTAGTGACGGCACAGTCTACAGCTCCACCACCAAGGGGAGACTCATACCGTCTTTACAGTCATTTCGACCCCTCGATGGCAATCGTCGTTATGGTCCTCGTCGGCGCTTTCTTCTTCGTCTGGATCCAGTCCATTTACATCCGTTATTACGACGAATCTTACCCGATCGCCACCGCCGCTGCAGCTTCCTCTGCTCAAAGGTTCCGGCCAAGCGGTCTTGATCCGGAGTTGATCGAGAATTTCCCCCCCTTTTTATATTCCCATGTTAAGAACCTTAAAATTGGTAAACGGGCGCTGGAATGCGCGATTTGTTTGAGTGAGTTCGAAGAAGTTGAAACGCTGCGTAATTCCGAAATGCTGTCACTTGTTTCATCTTGATTGTATCGACGCCTGGTTGGCTTACCACGTAACTTATCCCGTTTGTCGAACAAAGCTCACCCCCCGATTCCGATGACATAGCTCTACCGGTAGAGTTAGGCTCCAACACCACTGAGTCGGACAACAACAACAAAGAGTCGAGTCATCCGACAAGACAACGAGTTGAGCAGCAAAATGAGTTGGTCATTCATGTCGACGAGGAAACGAGACCGAGAGAGAAAATAACGGGGAAGTTTACACGTTCTCACTCGACGGGTCACTCAATGATTCAACCTGGGGAGAACACGGAAAGGTTTACGTTAAGGTTCGCCGAGGAATTCAGGAAGCAAATTGCGAAAAGGGGGGGGGGGGTTGAAGCGGGCAAGTAGTTACGACGTCGTATTGGGAAGGGAAGGTAGTTGGAAGAAGGGAGGAGAAGTAATAGGGGGAAAAGTAACATAGACCGTTGGGTGTTTTCAAGGACACCGCCGTTTGTTTCGAAGACGTGTCCGCTTAAGTCTCCGAAAGGTGGCGGTAGAGATTGGGACGATGGGTCCCATTCATGGAGAGGGATAACGTCCGTTGAAGAGAAGCTATATTGTCTCAACTTGAAAATTGAGCAAGGTGAAAAAGGTTCCTCGCCTCGGCCTTCATCTAATTGTAAATTTGTAGTTATAGGACTGTATTCTAGGGATAGTGATATTCATAAATATACATTAGTGGTAGGTCATCACCTTGATTGCTTCTCGATTCAAATTTGGAATTGGAATGGGGAACTATTAAAGAAGTATAAGGTCAAATTTAAGTAACCTATATGCTATATATTTAGTGTGAATTTAGTCCTTTTTTACTTCAATTTAATTTTTCTAATGCTTTGTGTTTAATTTATTTAATTTTAAAAATTTAAATACCAATTAATGTATTTAATTTATTTAATTTTCTTGAGGGAGCGATGTTTAAAACTATTGTTATATACCCCGTTGGCACGGATTCGAACTATGTTACCCTCATTCTCTCCTCTAATATTGATAAAAATATTTTAAAAACTTTCATCATAAATGTATTAATTAATGAAAATATATTTGGTACACTATAGGTAGAGTTTTTAAAATATTAAAAAAAGAAACATGACAATTTTTTAAAATTATTTGTGAAATAAAAAAATATATATTGCTAGTATACCAATAACTAACCTTTAATTAATTATCCTTAATTTATTAATATGTATTACGAGAAAAGAAAAATAATGTGGGATTACAACAAAAATATTATATATTTACTACGTAATACTTTGACCAAAAAATTTGAGTTAACTGTACCATACATATTCAAACTATAAGTTTTATTTTTGATATTTAAAATTTTAAAATATTTTAATTACATATTTAAATTTCGATTTTATATCAATAAGGTCTTTTCATTATTAAAATAATTAATTTAACTGTTAAATGATATGTCAAATATGTGGTATAGTTTAAAATGAAAAGTTTTTAAAAAATAAATATTGTGAAAATGGATGCTATACAAATATTAGTTTTGAGGCTTTCAAAGCTTTCAATAAACTTTACTACTCACTCTTTTTTTTTTTTTTTTGTTTTATTTTCTTTTTGGTTTTTACTTTTAAAAGTTATGCGACAACTTTTATTCTTCTTAAAATTTTTATTTTAAATTATATCATCTAAAATTTAAAATGTCATTTATTAATTTTAATAATTGAAAAACTTAATTGATATAACATCAATAATTTAAAAATGTAATTAGAACCTTTTAAAGTTTAAAAATATATTTAAAATAAATTTCAAGGAAATGTCTAATGCAATTAAAAGTAAAAGTTAAAAATCCATCTGTAAATGTCAAAACAATTCCACTACTCAATCTCTAAATTCTCCAATTCAAATATTGGAATCCGTAATGTGAAACACAAATATCTCTTCTCAATCCAATTAAAATAAAATATACTACAAGTTTGTATTTTTTTTTATATTTAGAATTTGGTTGATTTACTTTTATTTTTAAAATTTTAATTTTTGTGTTGTTTTAGATTTTAAGTTTTAGGTTTGATTATTAAAATTTTCTATTATATTCATTGGTGTGACATTTTAAAATAAAAAATTTATTTGATAAACATGTAATAAATAAAATGATGTTGCAGTGAACTTAAATTTGACAAAAAAATGACATTAGCAATCGGACTTAAATTTTTAAATAAAAATAAAAAATAAAAAACTAAATTCCTTAAAATAAAAACAATAGAGGAGAAAGCAAAAAAAAAAAAAATGACAAACACTCTGAGCAATTACGATGGTGGTGATTCTCATTTTTTCAAGGATCGGAACATTAAGAAAGTTAGGCTAAGGAAGGCCAAGATGAGGCGGAGGTTGATATGAGTATGGATCTTGAATCATCTTCGGTGATGTCATGGAAGGAGAAACTCTTAAGCGTTGGATTAGCCAGTTTTGCTAAGGACCATATGGCTACTAACGAGGGTAATGATGCATATCTAGTCTCATGAGAAGGAGATGTGATAAGATCTACCGTTAACAGGATTCCGACAACAGATTTTTCTGATAGAATCAAGCTGATCCTTTACAAGAAAATGGAGACGGCAGTAGTTTTGAAACTCTTAGGTCGAAGTATTGGATACAATGCTCTTCTCAATAGGCTTAGTAACTTTTGGAATCTGTCAAAACCATTTCAACTCATGGATATTGAAAGCGACAACTACTTGATTAGCTACTATGTGACAGCCCGATTTTACCCTATTCAGAATGGTGATTTCAGGACCACGAATCCGAGTCAAAAAAATATTCTAATATTATTTTCTGTGTTTAATATGTGTGAATTTACATGTGTGAAATTTTCGTGTTTGAATTTCGTCATTCGGATGCCCGATTTGATAAAAGGGCTTAATTGCGAAAAATGAAAATTAGATGGTTTAATTGTTAAGGGCCGAATTGAATATGTCTTTATAAAATAAAGTGTTTATGGTGTAAATATACCTTAGTTAATAATGGTGGACGGCTATGACCTTAGTGTTAATGGTTTAGTTATTATATTATAAAGGTTAAATAAGTAAACTGACAAATAAAATATGTTACGATAAAACATAAAATAATTATCATGCATTCATAATGTTTGTTTCTTCACTGAATATTAAGAAAAGAAAAAGAAAAAGAGTTTCACACATTTGGCCATTGTTGGATCTAATTCAAGGTTAGTTTTGTTTCGGTTTTTGATAATTTTTACATTTTTGAGATCGTTGCTTCGAATACTATCCGACCCATGCTTGAATTTCTGATTTTGATAAATATTTTGAGTTATGTCATTGATGAATAATTGTGTTTTATGATGTTTGATGATGAATTATGAAAGATATGTTTTGGATTAACATGTTTTGTATTGGAAAATTTGATGATTTTGAGTAAATAGGGCTAAATTGAAAAAATAACTAATTGAGGGACTAAAATGTAAAATAAATGAAATGTGTGGACTTGAATGAGTATAAGGAAAATTCGGCCTAAGCATGGTATATGCAAATTTTGCATGTTTTGTGTTTTGTGCAAATTGGACTAAATTGTAAAAAGTGTGAAATGTTAGGGGTAAAATGGTAATTTTCCCATTTATGTGTTTTTTGGATTAAATTAAATGAAATTTTGTTTGAATGAGTTTAATTTGAAATTGTATGGATAAAGAACAAAAGAAATCAGACTTGGATCGGGGAAAAACAAAAATAGTTGAATAGTCATTTTATATTGTCCGTCGATATCCGAGGTAAGTCTTTAGGCAAATAAATGCTGTTAATTTTGAATGTATGTGAACTTTATATGCTGAAATGAATTATGTGAAAGTATACATGTGATAACCTAATGTGTATATGCTTGCGAACTTTGTTTACGAATTTGATTCGATCAAGATACGACGACTGAAAGCCCCGTACGAACCTTAAGCCCCGTACGAACCTTAGGAATAGCTAGGATACATATGTCATGACATAGGATTTCCGATATGTGTTCTCGTGTAAGACCACATTTGGAACGTTGGCATCGATATGTGATTTCGAGTAAGACCCTGTGTGGGACAGTGGTATCGATATGTGATTTCGAGTAAGACCCTATAACACCCTCTTACCCGAGACCATCGCCAGAGTCTAGCTTGAGGTGTTACCAAACTTGTTTCATCACTTTTTAAACTTTAAATCAACTAATCTCATTTTCGAAGCAAGCTGTATTTCTGCGTCATGGTCGCTTAAAAAAAATCATATCTTGAGTTACAAAACTTGAAATCAAGATCCGTAAATTTTCTCTGAAATTGGACTCATATATCTATCTACTAATTTTTTTCTAGAATTTTTGGTCAGGCCAATTAGTACAGTTTATTAGTTAAAGTTACCCCTATTTCAGAACTTGATTGCACTAACCTCTGCTTACTACAAACCACTTTTCTCTCTGTACAAAATACATATGACAATGCTGTTTATTTCTTTTAAAACTAGACTCAATAAGAATTCTGAAAATATAAATTAATTCTCCTAATTATTATTTTACAATTTATGGTGAATTTCCAAAGTTGGAATAGGGGATCCAGAAATTGCTCTGGACCTGTTTCACCAAAACTCAAATATCTCATAACATATAACTCCTTTACCTGTTTTGCTTCTTCCATATGAAAGTAGACACAATAAGCTTCAATTTCATATTTAATTCATCACCTAATTCGCTTTCTAATATTTTTAGTGATTTTTCAAACTCAAGTCACTGCTGTTACAACATTCTGTTTTATGACAAATTTTCACTTTTCTACGGAAATTCATGAACTATTAACACTTTGAACATACATAGTCTCATACATGATCTAAATTACCCATTCCAAGGACTAATTATTATCAGGCATTTTCTCAACCAAACCACAACCATATCGCAAGATTAATTACACAAAACAAGTATATTGCTATACATGCCATATTTGAGTTATACAAGCCGTTTTACCAAAATAGTTCTTCAGATAGTGTGAATGAGCCTTCGACCTATCCCAATTCCTGAGCCGGCTTGTCCAAAACTATAATGAATGAAAAGGAGGGAGTAAGCATAAATGCTTAGTAAGTTCACATGCAAATAACAAGTAACATAACAAAGCAATTCTTCCAAACAACACTAGCATGGTATCACCAAAACATATATCACATTTCTAATCATCAATTATCATCTTACCACATTATTGTTGTTGTATCAAGTTTCAACCTGAGGGTTAAGTACATAACTGCCCAAAGTATCCATTTCACAACACTTATCAAAATGACATTTGCCTCTTGAGTGTTCTTCCATTTCGCTAGAATTTTACCCGTTGAACACACCAGAATATAACTCGGATACATGGATAATTTGCACATAAGTGCCACATATGTAATCAAATGACCATGTAACCCGCCCATAAGCGAACTCGGACTCAACTCAACGAGCTCGAGCGTTCGCATCCATAAGTGAACTCGGACTCAACTCAACGAGTTCGGACATTCACATCCATAAGTGAACTCAGACTCAACTCAACGAGCTTGGATGCCCAACCATCCTAGTGACATGTCACTTGTATCCTAATCTATTCCCAAGGTTCAAACAGGATTTTCCTCAATCACACATTTCCCAGTTGTTCTCCTCGGAATATCGGAACCAATACGTTGCTTGCATCTCATACTTATCAATTTAATCACATACTTTTCATAGCAATACATAATATTTCACAAAGCATAAGATTCATAATAACAAGTATCATATCATATAAAGATCATTGAATCACTTAAAATAGCAATTATGTTATATTATTTACACATGAACTTACCTCGATACCAAAATATCAACAATTGAGCCTATTCCTCGTAAACTTTGTTTTTCCCTCGATCACGACTTGAATCTCGTTTCTCTTGATCTAAAATAACACATTTAGCTTATTTAATACTCACATTTATCAAAACGGTCCTTGACCCCAACTTTACCAAAATTATGAATTTACCCCTAAACTTTTGTATATTTACACTTTGACCCCAAGAGTTGGAAATTAAGTTTTATTCCAAATTCTTATGTTTTAGGACATGCTGATCATTTATTTACCATTAGCAAGCTCAAATTCCAACGACAACATGCACTTATAAACAATTGGTATTTTTATCGATTAAGCCATTCTACTCGTTTTTACTCAAAACCGAGTAGCATAAGTTGTCTAATATAATCCGAAACCTCATATTCTATCATAAAACATCAAAATACACAAATTTCACCTATGGGTATTTTTCCAAATATGAACCCTAACTTAAATTATTGCTAACATAAGCTTTATCGAGCAACGGGGATCACAGAAATATAAAAATTATTAAAAATGGGGCTTGGATGCACTTACTATGAAGCTTAAAAGTTGAAGAAACCCTAGTTATGGTGGAGAGAAAAATTTGGCAGCAACCAAATGAAGGAGATGATCAATTTTGTGTTATTTTCCCCATTTTATTCCATTTAATATCCAAATGACCAAAATGCCCTTCCTTACTAAACTTTCAAAAATTCCCCCTGTAACACCCCAAACTCGAGTCCATCGCCGGATGAGTTATGAGGTATTACCTAAAAGTTTTAACCTTCATACGTTCACTTACTCACTAATTAAAACTTATTAATTTAGTGCTACATGATATCTTTTAGTCAATAGCATATCAGCACAACAAAATCTATAAAATAAAATGTCTCATAGAATGAACAAATTGAACTTCCATCATTGATTAAAAATTTAAAACTAAACTTAGCTCAACAATTAAGCCATTTTCGTTTGGCTCAATATAACTACAAGACCGTAAACCAACATAGCCCATTCTAGCTTGTACATGCCATAACCTCAAATTTTAGTTTATATAAAAAAATATCGAAGACGATCGATAGTGTGACAGACTCCTCCGGCGACTTCTGAGTCAGCAATTTGAATTCATGATCTACAAACAGGAATAAAGAAAAACCCACAGAGTAAGCGAACTACGCTCAGTAAGTCTTAAGCTATTTAAATAACTCAATTTTATTAATCAAACACCTCAACAATTTAAAAGTACTTTTAACATTATACTTTAAAACAAATCAGTCACTTGGCCAAATGCTATTATTTTGTATTTATCATAATATTCACCAACCTTTCATACCTAAAATAACACCATCTATTTGGCTGAATTTCACAACCAAATAGCCCTTATAATTTAGCTCATACACATACGATTACCTAAGTCCCCATATTCATTTAATTTCATGTACATATGCTAATTAAAAGACTAATTATTCAATACTCATATATGTATATGATTAAAACTTCTTCCATAACATTCACAAGGCCTAGTATTCCCACGAGCAATTAACCAAGGTTAGACAACTTTCACAGCCAAAAATTATTATTAAAAATTTCAATTATATTATCACACATTTATACAAGCTCAAAAAACCAATTTAACTTCTAATATCATCATCACTTGATGGGCCAAATAAGCAGGATCAAATGTCTCATAAATGTACGTACTTATATAGCCAAATACTCAAGTTCAATATAATATCACAGATGTATATCCCTATCTAGCCGAAAATAACAGAAGGTTTCTTAACTCAATTTCACTTTTATATCTAATTTCATACACATCCTTGACCGAATATATATATATATATTTATACATATTTGTACATGGATCAATAAAACATGATATCTTATTTACTTGACATAGACCAACTATACACAAAGCTAATCACAAATTCAAATTTCATCTTTAACCTTATAGATATCTAGATTTTTTTTTTACCGAATATAAGCTTTCATATAACCATATACTTCCCTTATTGCATCATATATGATTTGTATCATAAATTAAATAGCCAACTTACCTTATTACCATAAAGTATTTAGCTATCACATACCTGCGCTATCAATTACTTATATATCACATTTACCGCTTTAGAGCTTGAAACATTAACTTGTTTGGTCGCCTTTTATCACTCAATGGATTTGCGCATTTAGTGCTCCATATTTATCAAAAATCATAATGAAATCATACACTTAGTGCCAGAGCAAGTAACCAATACCCTATCATTTCGGCACATGCTCAAACAATTATAACAGTTCAGTTCAGCATTTATAATATTCATATATTAGAATTTACAACACCTACTAGTCTATAAACTTACCTTATGAGTATACATCTAACTAAACATAGCCTTACCGTATAGGTACACAAAATTATCCAAATTTAACCTGGCTTTATAGGCATTCTTATAATTAACTATAACATTACTTTATAGGTACACAAATAACCTCATGTTCGAAAATAATTCAGCGGCTTCTAGCTTGCTAGATTCAGAACCTGTATTCATTTCAATGACATGTAGCCCGCTAGGCCTTTAGCCTAATTTATTTTACCGGCACAAGGCCTGCTAGACTTGAAGCCCGAATATCACAGATATATAATTTATATCTTTTATTTCTAACAAGTATATTATCGAAATCTTTGTTTCTTTCTTCTAACTCAAAATCACATTCGATAGTCTCATTTAATTCATGATAAGGATCTATACCTTACTTTATAACTCATTTGACAAATTACATTACATATCATTTTAGATATCATTAACCATATCTTACTTCATATTACATATCCATACCCCAATTGCATTTTATACTTCCATTCGATTATGTGAACACATACATATATATGTCAACTGTCAAAGCTTATCTTCTTACTTCCATTCGATTATATTACCATGTAATACAACACACACTTTGAACCATTAACATCATACGAATATAACATAAGTCAATTGCCTTATTTTCCTTTCGTATATATATATATATATATATACCATTCGGATATTTTTCCCTATATATATACATCAAAGGAAAACATTCATTACTTTGATTAACATTCGGAAATGTTATAACAAATTTCCATATATTAAATTCAGTAATAATATTTAACAATCATTATAATCTAATACATAACATAGCTCAAGAACTTACCTCAACAACTTCTTACGATCGTGTCGACAACTCAGTTAATTTCGTTTTCCCCGATCCAAAACTGAATTTCTTTGTTCATGATCTAAATTAAACAAATCGGTTTGTTTAATCACTTAACCAAATTTGCTTTTATTCAAATACATCACGAATATAAAATTTAACAACAAGAAATTATAGAAGGTACTTAGGCTGAATTTGCTCCATTCCCTAATAGGTTCTCCTATTGCTAAAATTAACAAAACTTAGCTCTTCACAACTCAACCATCCATACATCACATTCGGTAATGACATTTTTCATTCAAGATGCAAATAATTTCATACATGATGATACATATAGTGAATCTCATCTCCGGCCCTTTCTATAATCATCAAATTAAAGCACTTCTTATTATTAATTACATTCGGCAATTTCCACAACCAAATTAACAATTAAACATTAGCTTATAACATCTAACATAAGTTTGCCCATTAATCGACTTTAGCTGAATATCATTTAAAATTACCAAAGGCATCATATTAGTCATAATCACAAGTACACAATTCAAATCTTCATATTATCATTTTTAAAACACAAATATTACTCAAATAATTCTCTAATTCCATATTCGGCAACTATTCAGACATAAACATACTAGCCGGTTACCCCTTTATCATCTACTTCACATACATATGCATTCAACTAGCTCAAACCACGCCTTTTTACCATTACTCATTTAAAACATCAGAACATTCAAAAATATAACACATTAACACCATAGTCGAATGCATTATCTACCATAAACTCACAAATTAACTCATGGGCTTTCTTAAGAACCTATTAACCAACTTAAATTCATCAAATTTAAAGAAAATAGTATGAAATTCATACCTTAAATTAGCTCATCAAGCAGCCGAAGGTCTCAAGCTTTTCTCTATTCTTTTTCTTTTCTTCTTGACTTGATTTCGGCAATTACAAGAGATGAAAGCATGTGGTTTTTCTTATTTTATTATTTACATTCCTTAATATATATTAAGTTGACTTTTAATTGTTTTACTAATTTGCCCCTCCATTTAACACATATATCAACCATTACAACATGGTTTTTACCGTCTATTACACATGCACTTACTTGTTTTTACACCCATTTTCCTTATAATAATCATATTACATATTATTTTATTCATTTAGTTTTCATAACATTATTATATCAAACATATTATATCTAATTCCTACTCCCACTACCGTGCACCATTATTTAATAATGGATAAATTGCCATTTAAAAGCCCCCACTAACAAAGCCATTAGCAATTTAACCCTTTATGCTTTTATCTAACAATTTTTCAACTTACTCAATTAAGCCCCTTTTTTAAAACGAATGTCTAAACGACAAAATTTAGTCACGAAATTTTCACACATGCAAATTCACATCAATTAAAATCATAAAATAATATTAAAACATTTTCCTGACTCGGATTCGTGGTCCCAAAACCACCGTTTCGATTAGGGTCTAAAACGGGCTGTCACACCCCCATGTCCAATTTTTGTCCATGAACTTAAAATTTGGTCAAATTGGTATTTAAGACCTCCTAATTAATATTCCAAAGCAATTTCATACTAAAAACTTCTAGAATGCAAATTTTGCAACTTATTCGATTTAGTCCTTAATTTCAAATTAAGCACTTTACGCATGGAATTTCTTCACGAAATTTTCACACAATCATGCAATCATATCATAAACCTCAAAAAAAATTTTAGAATAATTATTTCTATCTCAGATTTGTGGTCACGAAACCACTATTTCGATTAGTTCCTAATTCGAGATATTACAACTCTCCCCCCTTTTAGGATTTTCGTCTTCGAAAATCTTACCGGTAAACAAGTGTGGGTATTGATTTCTCATAGTTTCCTCAAGCTCCCATGTAGCCTCTTCTACTCCATGCTTTTGCCACAACACTTTCACAAGAGCAACACTTTTGTTCCTTAGTTGTTTGACTTCTCGAGCTAAAATCTTAATCGGTTCTTCTTCATAGGTCATGTCCGGTTGTAATTCAATTTCTGTCAGTGAAATCACATGTGAAGGATCCGAACGATACCGACGTAGCATAGACACATGGAACACATCATGAATCTTCTCTAACTCAGATGGCAATGCTAACCGATAGGCTACCAGTCTAACTCTTTCAATTATTTCATGCGGCCCGATAAAACGCAGACTCAACTTACCTTTCCGTCCAAATCTAAGAACTTTCTTCCAAGGAGATAACTTTAAAAATACCTTATCACCAACTTGAAACTCAATTTCTTTTCATTTCAAATCTGCATAAGATTTCTGTCTATCTGAAGCAGCTTTTAAACAATCTCGGATCACTTTCACTTTTTCTTCAGTTTCTTTTATTAGATCAACTCCATAGATATGATTTTCCTTGAGTTCAGTCCAATACAACAGCGTCTAACACTTACGACCGTATAATGCTTCATAAGGTGCCATCTTCAAACTCGTCTGATAACTGTTATTGTAAGCAAATTCTACCAACAATAAATATCTTTCCCAGCTTCCTTGAAATTCCAATACACAACATCTGAGCATATCTTCAAGAATCTGAATTACTCTCTCTGATTATCCATCAGTTTGTGGATGAAAAGCAGTGCTGAAATTTAACTTTGTACCTAATGCCTCTTGTAACTTTTGCCAAAATCGCGAGGTAAATCTCAGATCTCTATCCGAAATGATTGACAATGGTATTCCATGTAATCTAACAATTTCTTTGATATACAGTTCAGCCAACTTGTTAAGAGAATAATCTGTACGTACCGAAATAAAATGAGCCGACTTAGTTAATTTGTCAACTATTACCTAGATGGCATCTTTCTTTCCTGGAGTCAATGGCAACCCTGAGACAAAATTCATCGTAATCCGATCCTATTTCCACTCAGGAACCATAATAGGCTAAAGTAATCCTGAAGGCACTTGGTGTTCAGCTTTCACCTGTTGATAAATTAAGCATTTGGATACAAACTCCGATATATCCCTTTTTATTCCATTCCACCAATACATTTTCTTCAAGTCATTATACATTTTTGTACTACCCGGATGAATTGACAAACAACCATTATGTGCTTTCTGCAAGATCTTTTGAATCAAGTCCTCATTCTTCGGTACACAAATCCGATCTTTAAACATCAAGCACCCATTAGAACCGATTCTAAAATCTGACTCTATATTAACCTCACATTGCTTTCTTTTGGCTTGCAAGCCTTCATCGCTTTTTTGAGCTTCATAAATCTCTTGTAAAAACATCGATCTTGCTTTCAACTCAGCTAGAATCGAACCATCATCTGACATTTCCAACTGAGTGTTCATAACTCTCAAAGCAAACAACAACTTTCTGCTCAAGGCATCGGCAACTACATTTGCTTTTCCTGGATGGTAGTCAATCATAAGCTCGTAATCTTTCAACAATTCTAACCATCTTCGCTGTCTCAAATTCAATTCTTTTTGTGACATCAAGTATTTAAGACTTTTGTGATCGGTATATACTTGACACTTTTCACCATATAGATAATGTCGCCAAATCTTCAAAGCAAACACCACCGTCGCCAATTCCAAATCATGAGTCAGATAATTCCTCTCGTGAGGTTTTAACTGCCTCGAAGCATAAGCCACAACCTTTCCTTCTTGCATCAGTACACATCCCAAACCATTTAGAGAAGCATCACTATATACCATAAATTCTTTACCTGACTTGGGCTGTACTAACACTTGTGCCTCAGTTAATAACTTTTTCAAGTCTTCGAAACTCCGTTGACATTCTTCTGTCCACTCAAATTTAACATCCTTTCGAAGTAATCTAGTCATAGGAGTAGCAATCATAGAAAATCCATTCACAAACCGTCGATAATATCTAGCTAACCCCAAGAAACTCCTAACTTCGATTACATTCTTCGGTGGTTTCCAATCAACAATAGCTAAAATTTTACTGGGATCAACCTGTATACTATCACCTGAAACAATATGACCCAAAAATCCAACTTCCCGAAGCCAAAATTCACTTTTACTAAACTTGGCATATAACTGCTTGTCTCGCAAAGTTTGCAAAACTATCTTCAAATGTTCGGCATGCTTTGTCTCATCTTTCGAATAAATCAAGATGTCATCTATAAATACCACAACAAACTTGTCCAAGTATGGTCGAAATATACGGTTCATCAAATCCATAAACACAGCAGGAGCATTTGTTAATCCAAACGGCATAACTAAAAATTCATAATGACCATACCTTGTCCTAAAAGCAGTTTTAGGCACATCTGACTCTTTTACCCACAGCTGATAGTACCAAAATCTCAAGTCAATCTTTGAAAACCATGTTGCTCCTTTTTGCTGATCAAACAAATCGTCAATTCTCGGCAACGGATACTTATTCTTAATCGTCACTTTGTTTAACTGCCGATAGTCAACACACAGTCTCATTGAACCATCTTTCTTTTTCACAAACAATACAAGAGCACCCCAAGGCGAAAAACTCGGTCTCACAAAGCCTTTGTCGGTCAACTCTTGCAACTGTGACTTTAATTCTTTCAACTCCACTGGTGCTATTCTGTACGGAGCAATCAAGATCGGAGCTGTTCCCGGCATCAACTCTATACCAAATTCTACTTCTCTAACTGGAGGTAAACCCGGCAATTCCTCTGGAAATACATCCGCAAACTCACACACAATCGGCACTGATTCCACTTTCTTTTCAATTTCTTTTGTATTCAACACATACGCTAAATAAGCTTCATAACCCTTTCTCAAATATCTCTGAGCCGACATTGAAGAAATCACACTAGACAATGCCTCTGATTTATCTAATTCAACCCGCAGAGTTTCACCATCTTCACACTTTAATTCAATAACTTTCTATTTACAATTCACTATAGCATCATGCAATGTCAACCAATCCATACCTAAAATAACATCAAATTCATCAAACGGCAACAACATCAAGTCGGTCGGAAAGTAATAACCCCGAATCATTAAAGGACATTTCTTGCATACTTTATCAACTATAACACATTTGCCAAATGGATTTGACACTTTAATCATAAATTCTGTGTTTTCAACAGGTATATTCATGCTAGACACCAATTTTATGCACACATATGAATGAGTAGAACCGAGGTCAATTAAAACAGTAACATTAACATCATAGAGAGAAAATATACCGGTGATCACATCGGGTGAGGCAGCATCTTCACGTGCTTTAATGGCATAAGTTCTAGCCGGAGCCCTTCCTTCAGATTTAATTGCTGAATCTCTGACCACATTCTTGCTGCTTGCTTCACTCCTAGCTTTTCTTGGATACCTTCCTCTCGAATCCGCACCACCTGCTTTTGTACTCTGAAATTTTTCTTTTTCAATTCTCTCTGGGTAGTCTCTAATAAAATGATCCGGAGAACCACATCGGAAACATTCATTTGCTCTGCACGGACCAAAATGATTTCTACCACACCGCTGGCACTCGGGCTTAACAAATCTTGAATTCCCTACACTAGCTGCTGAAGTAGTTTGGGACTTAGGACCCACATTTTGCTTCCTAGAATTCCCATATGATTGTCCAGCTGAAACTTGGGAACGAGAATTCATATTTCCTGATTTTTCGGGTTGCTGTGAGGGTACATTACTCATTGGTCTTTTCTTCTAATTTCGTGTCTCAGATTCTACCTTTTTCTTCTCTTTAAGTAGTTCTTCAGCCTTGTAAGCTTGATCGACAAGTACCACCATTTCTTTTAGTTCAAGAATCCCAAAAAATACCTTGATGTCTTCATTAAGCCCGTCTTCAAATTGTCTACACATTTTGGCCTCTGTAGGAACATACTCTCTAGCATACTTACTCAATCTGACAAAATCCCTTTCGTATTCAGTGGCTATCATATTGCCTTGCTTCAGCTCAAGAAACTCTTTACGCATCTAATTAATAAATCTTTCACTGATGTATTTCTTCCGAAACTCTTCTTGAAAGAATTCTCAGGTTACTCTCTCTTTCGGTACCACAGAAATCAATGTCTTCCACCAATTATAGGCTGAATCCCTCAGCAAAGATATTACACATTTCAAGCATTCTTCCGGTGTGCAAGACAGTTCATCAAATACCCGGATAGAATTTTCAAGCCAGAACTCTACTTTCTCAGCATCATCATCTACATTAGCCCTAAATTCTTCAGCCCCTAGCTTACGGATTTTATCAACTGGAGTTCTTTGAAATTTCTCATATCCATACCCTGAGGCATCGGGGGTACAGGTTGAGAAATTGGGGGAGGTGGGGGAGGTTGTACATTCGGGTTCGTACGAACAAACTCAGTGTACCATGCACTCATCATTTGGAGAAAGTCTTCTCGACCCCTTTCTCCTCCTCCCTGACCAACAGTAGGAGGTGGATTTTCAGTCGGCGCTACCCTTTCAACCGGAACTGGCGTATTACTCTCTACTTCATCTGCCACAGCTGGATCGGGATCCATTTACTATATAAAAAAATCATTTAAAAGGTCAGAAGTTGTCACACTATCACAATATACACATATGGCATGTATAGAAAAATCCGTACATAAAACACATTAGTCTGAGAACCGATTAAACCTGCTCTGATACCACCAAATGTAACACCCTCTTACCCGAGACCGTTGCCGGAGTCGAGCTTGAGGTGTTACAGACCCTATGTGGGACAGTGGCATCGATATGTGATTACATGTAAGACCATGTCTGGGACGTTGGTATTGTACGATATGTGTGATTATCTAGGTATCCTATTTAATTTCGAATGGTGCAAACAAGCAATGATAAGTTAAGACCGTATGTGAAACCGAACTAAAAGGTTCAGGTATGTGTTATTTAATGTATAAAAAAATAAATAAGGTAAGTTTCATACTTTGAATTGATGATATGAATATACATATTACCATGTTAGCTATATGCTTATTGGATGCTAATGTATTCAGCCAAAATGAGATATTTCATGATGTTGCTTATGATGGTTAATTTAGTTATTGAGTAAATGAGTAATTAGCCAAAAGAAAGTTATGCAAGATTCTATGTAATTACGTTTGATCCTATTCGGTTTAATGATATTTGTATGAGAAAGTAAAGTGAGAATTATAGGTATTTGTATCAAAGGTTAAGTGTACATTCGATTCTATATATATTAAATGTTAATGTTAGTATGATGATATGTGTAAGAGAGAATATAGATGTACATGTAGTTGAGATTTGGTTTGATCTAGTAAATTGGTTACAATGTTAATGTAGGCTTAGTAAATTATTTGTTTATGACTTACTAAGCTATGTTAGCTTACTTTGTGTGTGTACATTTGTCTCTGTTTTGTAGATTTTAGAAGCTAGTTACGGGCTCGGGGATTGTCAGTGAAGTCTATCACACTATCAACTATTATCGGTACTTTTAAAAGTTTGAATTCAAACCTATGGTATGTATAGGCTAGATAATGTGTTTGATTTTGGGAATGTATATATTAAGCCATGCGAAAATGGCTAATATGTGAAGTAAATTAGATAAAATTATGCTATACTTAAAAGTGTGGTATGTTTGGTAATGGTTGGTGAATTTGATAGTATAGTTTAATTTAGTTGATAGTGTGTATTCGGCTAAATGTTGGATTTGGGAAATGAAAATATATTATGTTGTTAATTCGGCTATGATATGTATATGTATATGTGAATTTTGTTAGTATATTTAGTTAAGGTCTAGTTCTGAGTTTCAGTAATAATGTTTTTGTTTTACGTGTACATAAATGCTTTAACCACTTGTGGGTTGGTTATTTGGCTTCGGTTTGTGATGACAAGTATGCATATACATTATGCTTAAATATTGGGTATTTAGGTTCTATTTATTATGGCTCATTTGATGTGTAAGAGTGACGTTTTAGACATGATTATAGTATGTGAAACAGACGTGCTATGTCTCAATATTGATGTTCAAAAATTTGTTCAAATTGCTAAGGTTTTATACGCATGAATTTGAAATGTGGGAATAAATACTTTTGGTCCTGAAATGATTAAACTATTAGATCATGTGCGAAATAGGCCATTTGAAATTGAGCTTTGATGTTTATGCATATTTGGATATGGCATTCATGAATCATGCGTTATATGGAATGTAAATTATAATATATTTATATATGTTTCCATGTGAGATTGCATGTTTGTTTAGTAATAGAATAAAGTTAAAAGTGGATTTATACTAAGCATGTGTATATTCGACTAATGCAATGACAATTGAACAAATGAATAGTAACTTTTGTTATTTGGTGATAAAATGTTTATTTGTGAATTTGCTAAATAGATTTGAACTTTGTGCATTAATGCTAAAGCATATTATGAAAGTACATCATTGCTCAAGATGCATTCGGTTATGACCATATGAATAGTAATAATTATTATAATGAAACATGTTGGTTATATGTGTAATAGGTAAACTAGGCTTGTTATTTGATTGGTATCAAGTATTTAGGCTTATTAATAAAACAGGGTAAAGAATATATATATGTGATCCATTAATTATGTGCATGAATTTTTAAATGACCTAAAAAGTATGTTTCTGCATATCTTAGCTATATAAAATCGTGTATAATAGTACACATTATGCTTTGTATGCTTTGGTTATTTAAAAATAGATTGAATAATTTAATATGTTTGCTTATTAAGACTTATGTGTGTAATAATAGATTGAATAATTTATAATGTTCTTGTTAAGCGCATATGGTTATGGGTTAAAATGATATATTTATTATTAAATGCTTATGAAATACATTATAAGCATGTTTTTGAAAAATGTTATGAAATGATTGTATAAATTTTAAATTAGGTATATATGATATTTATTTCAGTTGGTTTAAGAGTTTGAGCATATGCATATCTATGATTGTTCGGATGATGAGCTTTGTCTAGTAATGCCTCATAACCCCATTCCGGCAATGGATACAGGTTAGGGGTGTTACATACTACTTAGTTAATTTTCAGTGTTTTGATAACTATGAGAAAGTCTTAATGCAGGGGCCATGGCTTATATATGGCTAGTACCTTACGATTCAGCCATGGACCAAATATTTCTCCCCGTTGCAACCATACCCAAGTGTGGTTGTGGCTTCGATTTGGCTATCAAGACTTCCAAGATTCATGCATAAGAAGGAGATCCTTGAGGTGATTGGGGGCTTGATAGGCAAAGTTGTAAAATTTGATTTAAAATTTGATAGTATAACTCAAGGTCGTTTTGCCAGAATGATAGTATTCATAAACCTCGATAAGTCACTCTTTTGTCGTCTTTATTGATGATATCCTCATTTATTCTCGCGATGAAAGTGAGCATGCGGAACATTTGAGAACTATATTGCAAACCTTGAGAGATAAGCATTTGTATGCCAAGTTCAGCAAGAGTGAATTTTAGCTACGAGAGGTCGGATTATTAGGACACATTGTGTCAGGAGATGGGATTAGAGTTGACCCGAGCAAGATCTCGACTATTGTTGAGTGGCAATTGCCAAGAAATGTATCAGAGATTAGGAGTTTCTTGGGCCTAGTGGGCTACTACCAACAATTTGTTAAAGGGCTTTCAATGATTTCTACTCCGATGATAAAGCTACTACAAAAATATGTCAATTGAATGGGTGGAAAAGTGCCAGCAGAGCTTTGAGAAATTAAAGACTTTATTGATTGAAGCCCCTATCTTAGTGCAATCGGAACCCAAAAAAGAATTTGTATGTGTATAGTGATGCATCCTTGAATGGATTAGGGTGCGTACTCATGTAAGAAGGCAAGGTGATAGCCTATGCCTCGAGACAACTGAAACCACACGAGAAAAACTACCCAACACATGATTTGGAGCTGGCCGCAATCATGTTCGCATTGAAGATTTGGAGACACCACTTGTATGGCAAGAAATACTTGATATTTACCGACCATAAAAGCCAAAAGTACTTAATGACCCAAAAGGAGTTGAACCTACGACAACAGAGATGGTTAGAGTTAATAAAGGATTATGAGTTGATAATTGACTACCACCACAGAAAGGCGAATGTAGTCACCGACGCCTTGAGTAGGAAATCATTGTTTGCCTCGAGGGCTATGGATACTCAATTGTCTGTAACCAATGATGGGTCGATTTTAGCAGAGTTGAGAGCCAAACTAATGTTTCTGCAAGAGATTATCAAAGTTTAGAAAAGTGACAAGGAATTGTAAGCCAGATTGTAACACCCTGAATTTGGGCCTAGAAGAATTGGACTTTGAGTCGGGATTCGGATAGAAGAAAACCTGAATGATTGTGAAGTTTTAAAAATATTATTATTGTTAAAAAAAAGTTACTGTATTTATTACTGATATTTTAAAGTCTTATGAAAATTATAATTAATTATTATTAGAAAAATATTACTATATTTATTATTGATGTTTAAAAATTTTTTTATGAAATTTTAATTAGTATTTTGAGATAAAATTATTATTATTATTATTATTATTATTATTAATATAAAAATATATATGACATTATTACTAATTTGGTGTTTAAATTTAGTTTTTCAATAAATTTGGAAGTAGTTATGTTGTGGGAAAAATTTTGGGTTCAATCCAAAATTCTAGAAAGAAATTAGTTTTTGCTTCATGGAGGGAATCCGGGCATAAGGCTTATAAATTAGTTAGGCAAGGTTGAGCATAAAAGGAAAGCTTGGCCCAGTGGTTAGGGCGCTAAGTAGTAGGTTGGAGGGCTGGAGTTCGACTCTCAGCGTGCAAAAGGTATGTTATATTTTTTTTTAAGTGAAGGGGGTTGTGTTAAAATACGTTAAAAGGAGTTGTTGGTGGACTATGCCACAAAAGGGCTTGTGGCGCAGCGGCAGTGGAGCGTTAGGAGTCCCAGGGTAGCACGGGTTCGGGTCCAGGTAGGCGCATGTTTTGTTCCATTTTTAATGGACCTAGGGCTGCGGTAGGTAAGCTTTAAGAATTAGCGCGGCGCTATTATATCAAAGAAGAACGCGCGTCCCAGTGGCCAGCGGCGTGCTGGGCAACCTGCAGGTCCCAGGTTCGAGCGGCGTTGCGCATGAGGGGAGGCCGTTTTTGCTGCGCACGCGTTGGAGGTGCCGTGCTGACTGGGGCGCTCCCAAGCAGCGTACCGAAGCTGGTCAGTCGGTGGATGCTGCTGCCTGCTGAGCGGTTAGGAGTTTGGATGAAATTCAAACATGGGATTGGGCCAAGAATTAAGGAGCAATTAAAGGAATACAATTCTAGGAAGAATTCTTTTTATTTATGCTAAATATATCATTCGACTATAAGCATTGGTGCCGATTGGAACTTGGAATTTTAGCCTTTTAGGAATTGCTTTCTTCTTCGATTGGTTTTGAGTATTTTTTTTCTTTTTATTTGTTGTGCTAGTCGATTGTTTTTCTTTTAATTCTTCTTCAATCGGTTTTTGTTTTTCTTTTGCTCATCTTTTCTTTGCCAAGCCCTTGACTTCTATTCTCAACTTTTCTTTTTAATTTTCTTTTCATTATAGCCGATTATGGGGTCCCTTTTCTTATAATTAAATCACAACTTACATCCCTTTTACTTGTTCAAATACTTCTTCCTCCTTACTCAAAAATACTAAAAACCAAGACCTCCATATTTTAGTGATTCGAAAATTAATATTTAGATCTATTTTCAACGCACGTTTAAGTTGGATTCGCAACGGATCTGGGGTAGAAAGGGATTTGGAACATTCTTCAATGAGTAGATCTCTTGGTAAGTATTTGAACCTTCTTTCCATTCGTATCTTGAGATTTAAGAAAAGCCGAAACCCCTTAATTCTTAGGAGGCTGTTGATTAGGGCAAGAGGCTCTGTTGGACTTATTATTTGAATTGTTTTGTGCTAGTGCGAATTAAAGGTTACCAATCGAAGGCTTGGATCATCGGAGTGACTAGATCTAGATCTAGTAGTTAAAGATTGACAAGGAGAAATCGCGTAGGAGATCTCATCGGTATAATGACAAATCAGGTGTGTAACGAACCCTCTTAGTAGCTTAAGTTAACAAGGGCCGAAAAGCCAAAATGCCGAAATTTCGACATTTCAATAACTTGTGAATATGCGATTGTTCCAAGATTAGTTAAAAACGATGAGATCAGTGATCGGTATCGATGGGACAGGTAACGGCACAATTTCGTGCAAGTCGGTAAGTTTGGGCCTTGAGGGGCTGAAATCAGGCCCAATGGGCTTTCAGGCCCATTTGGGTAAATTTGATAGAAAATGAAATATAGATAAATTGCATGTTGAGACTGTTAAAACCGTTATGGAACATAGGCTAAATTGGCCTAGATGACTAAATCGGCTACGTAGGGCCCATTGAGGGTTTTGGGCCTAATAACTCGGAATTGCAAAAATAGGCTGGAAATACTGTTTAAACGCTTGGAAATTATTGATAATTGTTAATGAGCATGAAAGCCCTAATATTTGATAAAATTACTGAATTACCCTTCAGTGTGAAAATTACTATTTTACCCCTAGGCGAAAATGACTATTGTACTCTAGGGTGTTGTTTTGATTGAAATGCATGTGACATTATTATTGTACATGATATGCCATGATATGTTCATTTTATGCATGGGTTGGGATTTATATGAAAGGAGGAAATGCTAAAGGGCTTTGCCCCAGTTTACCGAAAAGGGCTTTGCCCCAGTTACCGAAAGAGGCTAGGCCTCATGTTATATAATAAAGCAGCTATGCTGCCAGTGGAGAGTAGCGGCGGGGTGGGTTGAGTAGCATCCCCACATGGTGTGTTGGTTGGTACGGGTGGAGAGTAGCAGATGGTGGGTTGAGTAGTCTCCCCAAATGGGCTTTGCATACATGCATCGACGTTTACATGTGTTATTGAAATGGGCCTATGGGCCATACCGATATTTGAAAAGGCTTCAGCCCAGTGCATTGATATATGAGAAAGGGCTAAGGCCTAGTAATCAATATTTGAAAAGGCTTCGGCCCAGTAATTGTTGAGATTAAAAAAGGGCATAGGCCCAGTATGCTTTTGTTAATTTAGGCTCTGAAAGGGCTTTGTTGCACACTGAGTTTCCCCAAAACTCACCCCTTTTCCTTCCATCCTTTTAGGTAAGCCCTAGACTGTGGACTTGGAGCTGGGAAGGATTCAGAGTGGCCACGAAGACTGCGTTTCTGGTTTTAATTAATTAATTCAGTATTTTATTTAATCGATTTATTTTCAATTTGGGTTTGTAAAAGGCCTTTTTAATTATTTTAAATTTCGTTTCTAGCTTAGGTGTGATATTATTTAAATTGTTCTTAATTAGTTAGCTTTAGGGCACGGTTTTATAAACGCTATCTGTTTTCAAAGTATCTCGATAAGTAGAACAAAGCTTCCGCAACGTGAATGTTTTCATAAATAAGTAAATCTTAAATACGTTTAAACTTAATTTGTTCGTAGACAAGTCACAAGGTTAAAGTGTGGCAATGGATGTGTGCATGTCTAGGAGTGGATCTAGGAAGAGCTTGGTACTTAAGTAGTCTAAATGACTCACCTCCTCTTCTCTTGAATCTTACCTGGTGCATGGTATCCATTCACTTTAAGCCATAACAAAGAGGATCTGATTTTCTGATAAACCTAAACTGCGTTTAAGATAAACATGTTTTTCGCAACTACAGAGGTTTACGAGTTTTCAAAATTTCCCATAAGAGTTTACAAGGTTGTTTACAATGTTTTGATTATTACAATGTATCACGTTTTGATAAAGCTAAGGTTTTATACAAGTTTAACGGTAAAAGTTTCGAAACATTAAGATGGGTTTTCAATAAAAACACAGTTTTTGAAAAACACTTCCATGTGACACACCAGACTTGGCCGTAACATCTGGGCCGGGTTTGGGGTGTTACACAGATTGACTCAGTGTGAGACGAGTAATCAATCAGATTTCAGAGTTGGTGTCGATAGTTGTTTGATGTACCGAGACAGAATCTGTGTGCCTAAGGATGATGAGCTTATTCAGAGGATTTTGTGAGAGGCACATAGTAGTCATTTAATTATACACCTGGGCAGCATGAAAATGTATAATGACTTGAAGAAAATGTATTGGTGGTCGGGAATGAAAGGAGACATTTTAGAGTTTGTCTCTAAATGCCTATTTTGTCAGCAAGTAAAAGTTGAACACCAAGTTCCTTCGGGTTTACTTCAACCGGTGATGGCTCTTGAGTGGAAATGAGTCCAAGTTACCATGGACTTCGTTTCAGGACCGCCTTTGTCGCCAAAGAAGAGAGATGCCATATAGGTCATTGTGGATAGACTAACAAAGTCGGCTCACTTTATACTAAAGCGTATTGATTTCTCACTTGATATATATATCTCCAAGATTGTGAGACTTCACGGAGTACCTTTGTCAATCATTTCGGATAGAGACCCGAGGTTTACGTCACAGTTTTGGAAAAAGCTACAAGAGGCGTTGGGAACAAAACTGAATTTTAGCACGGCCTTCCACCCGCAGACCAACGGTCAGTTGGGAAGGGTGATTCAAATTCTTGAAGACATGTTGCGATGTTGTGTTCTTGAGTTCCAAGGCAGTTGGGAAAAATACTTACAGCTGGTTGAATTCACCTACAACAATAGTTATTAGTCAAGTGTGAAAATGGCACCTTATGAGGCTTTGTATGGGTGCAAATGTTGAACGCCCTTGTATTGGTCAAAACTTAGAGAAAATAAGATATACGGGGTCGATTTGATCAAAGGGTCTGAAGAGAAAGTTAAGGTGATTTATGATTTCTTGAAAGCCACCTTAGATAGACAAAAATCCTATGCAGATTTGAAACAAAAAGAGATTGAGTTTCAAGTTGCTGATAAAGTGTTTTTGAAAGTGTCCCTGTGGAAAAAGGTCCTTAGATTTGGTAGGAAAGGCAAATTAAGTCCACGGTTTATCGGAAAGTCCACGATTTATCGGACATTATGAGGCGACTGAGAGAATTGAACAGGGGCATACTGATTAGCCTTGCCATGCGAGTTAGAGAAAATCCATGATGTGTTCCATGTATTGATGTTACGTCGCTACCGTTCTGATCCTTCACACCTGATTTCACCGATAGAGATTGAAATAAGTCCAGATATGACCTACGGTGAAGAACCGGTTAAGATTTTGGATCAATAAGTCAAGAAATTGAGGAATAAAAGCTTAGCACTTGTAAAAGTATTATGGCATAGACATGGAATCGAGGAAGCCACATGGGAACCCGAGGAGACTATGAGAGATCAATACCTAAACTTATTCACTGGTAAGATTTTCGGGGATGAAAATCTCTAAGGGGGAGAATTGTAATAGTCAGAATTTAAGCTTAGTCGAAAAAGTGGTTTCGAAACTAGTAACTCGAGGTCAGAAAAATTATTTTTAATATTACCCTATGTGATATAACATAGATTTATGTGTGCATGAAAAACTTGGTGAATTAGTTTTAGTGATTGGAAGCTTAATTGCGAAAAAGGACTAAATCGCATAAAAGGCAAAATTTGTATTTTTCAAGCAAATGGTGTTAAATAGCTAGAGAACCTAAATTACGGGCCTTTAATGAGCAATTACACCTACTTAAATAGGGGTGGCCGGCCATGATACATGAAATAAGAAAAAGTTAAAGAGTTGGTAAAAATTTGGTGACTCAATTGATTAAATAATAACCTAATTGCCTAGCTTTCAACTTTTCTTCATTTTTGCCTTCATCTTCATGGAAAATATTAGCTCACTAAGAGGTTTTGAAGCTTAAATTTTAGCCAAGAAATTTCTCTTGAAAGCAAGTGATTCTCATGGCCTTTTTTGATAATTTTGGTACTTTTGGAACCCTTGAAGCATGGGCTATCTATTGATATTTTGCAAAATGATGGAAAGTCTAGGGTTTTGCCATGAAAGTGTTCTTGTGGTTTGCGGATATTTTATGGAAGAAAATGAATCATAGCTGTGCAATAAACAACTTTTGTGAAAGGGTGTTCATGGAAAACACCTAAATTGGACTTAGTTGTAAAGTTGATAAATTGTGTAGTAATTGCATGAAATAATGGAAATTTTGGGCTGCCATAAGAATGAAAAGAGTTCGGTTAGGCTTGGTTAATAAGGAAATTCGATAAAAATCAATTTTTGAGCTAGGGGTAAAATGGTCATTTTGCCAAATTATGAATTTTGAATTGTCTAGATTAATACGGTGATTAAATTAGTGAATCTTTATTATTGTAGATCAACAAGTGCGAAACCTGAACCTTGACCAGGGGAAAACCAAGCTAACGGATTGAACCAAATTATCCGTCAATATTTTGTATACCGAGGTAAGTTGTAGGTAAATAACACAACTTTACTATAATTATGCATTGAATCATTGATTTGACATAAAATGATTAATTGTGAATATAAGTTATGCATGAGAACATTTATTGAGTATGAATTGATAAATTATGATTTTTAGTAATGAAATAATGAGAACCTTTATGATACAACCCGGTTGAACCTTAAGAATAGACTGGATATTCATGCTGAGATATGAGGGTCGATACGAGTGCTAGTGTAAGACCATGTCTAGGACATGGCATCGACCTCGTTATGTGCCAATGTAAGACCATGTCTGGGACATGGCATAGACACCAAAATGTGCTAGCCAGTGTAAGACTATGTCTAGGACATGGCATTGGCGTTATATGAGTGCTAGTGTAAGACCATGTGTGGGACATGGCGTCTTCCTCGATAAACGAGAGTCAGTGTAAGACCATGTCCAGGACATGGCATCGGCCTCGACATGCAAGCTAGTGTAAGACTATGTCTAGGACATGGCATTAGCTTGGAGATGTGTCGGTGTAAGACCATGTCTAGGACATGTCATCGGCACGGATAGAGGAGAGCCAGTGTAAGACCATGTCTAGGACATGGCATCGGCCTCGATACATGAGAGTCAATGTAAGACCATGTCTGGGACATGGCATCGACTTGACTTATAAGCTAGTGTAAGACCATGTTTGGGACATGGCATTAGCTTGATACCCTATGTGTGAGGCTTATTGAATATCCTTCCGTATTCTAAATGGGTCAATGGGAAATTTAAAGTTTGTATCGAGATCGAGAGATATTATGATGACCTTGTGAGTGGTGCAGGTACCTATATGAAATGTATGAAATGTGAGCTCGATATTATGTTTTATGATTTTTAAAAGATGAAAATGAGTAAGTTATGCCTATAGCCATTCTTTCATATCATGCAAAATTTGTGATGTGTTGAGAGCATCTTATAGCATGGTAAATTGTTGCTATTTATTTACTTGCAACTTACTAAGCTTTATACTTACTCTCTCTCCTTTCCATTTTCTTATAGTGCCGCCTATTTAGCTTGTGGATCAACGTACTTTGGAGACTTCGTTCACACTATCAACTAAAGTATTCAGTATAGTTAGTTTCTAGCATTTTGAGAAATGGCATGTATAGGGACTGGTCATGGTTAAGTGTCATCTTATTTTGGGCCAAGTGTGTTGGCTTGATTTTTGAAATACCTCTGTAACACCCTTATCCCGTAACTGTCACCGGAATAGATAAGGGGCATTACTGAACTATTGACTCAGATCAAATCAGAGTAACATCAAACATATAACATATAATAACATAATCCAATAACTTTTCAGTCATTCATAGACAAATCATACTTTAATCATACATATAAAACTCTATTAATGTAAAAGGGACCAATTTGAAACATAAAATGTAAGAAAACATAAGAAAATTTTCAGAATAGGGTCACACGGCTGTGTGCCTCACATGACCACTAGATACACCCATGTGTCCAGGCCGTGTGGAAATAGGGCATACATACTGACTTGCACCCGTGGCCATAAGACATAGGTTGTGTGGCAACCTGACTTGGCTACACGGGTACCAGACACGCCCATGTGTCTAGCCTGTGTGCAATATTGACTTAATTAACCAGAAATAGGGGTCACATGGTCGAGACACATGCCCGTGTACTCTTGCCGTGTGGCATGAAGTAGGCTTGGTTTAAGCCATTTTCACACCCCTTTAGGTCATGTACTTAAAACATCAATTGCATAGCAATTACATATACTCAATGCACACCATTTCAACCAATTCCAAACATCAAATAAATCATTTCATATCAACCAATTCAATGTCACATAAATAACATAATCATGAATACATTTCAAGTACCTATTTCAAGTCAACACCTACATTTTATAACTCAATCTTAATTCACAAATAACCTCATACCAAATAGTTATTTCAACTTCTCCAAATCATACATATAACATCTTATTCAAAACCATAAAACATACCATTCCACATTCATCAAATTAAGGTAATTCACCAACTTACCATACCAATGCATTCACATATCAATAAAAGACATATTATATAAAGTCTTCATACCAATACATCCATTTCAAGATCAAGCAATATCATATAGCTTGATTAGGTGCCAAAATCATGCCACATTCATTAACATAGATAGCCATATACATCAATTTATATACTAGCCTATACATGCCATATTTACAACATTTACAAAGATCCAAAAGTACCAAAGGTTAACTCGGATAGTGCGATGGCAATCTTTGACTTTGTCTGAATCGAGCTAGCTTCCGAATCTATAAAACACGGGAAAAATAACCATAGTAAGCTTTAAAAGCTTAGTAAGCCCATATAATATGGAAACAAACTTACCAACATATCAATAAGCATTTTAAGCAATATAAACCAACTCATATGCTCACATTGCCTATTCACATGATTTAACCACATGTTAGTTGCATAGCACTCATGAATTCATCTAAATAATAGATGGAAGAACATATAACATCCTAGTACTCATAATTCATGTATCAATTCATTTATTCATCAAGTGTTCATATATTTAAAATCATATAACCATGTAACCATTTATCAAACATTTCACATATCTCAAATAACATATAAAGCATGTACCATATAACTTGTATTCTTATACTTGTAACATATAATTCATATCATTCATGTAGTTCATATATCATATACCCTGTAATCATATACCTCTCGTATCAAATAATGTTATACATCTTGTGTCATTTATAACGTGTATTCACTTTGGTATAATGCCAGTTGAACCTTTGAAAACATCAAGGGATACTCGGGTGATACACACACACTGTATAATCAGTAATCCGTCAATTCATCATGTATGCTCTTTTGAGCCATGTACGGTATGCTCCTCCTAAACTGGTAACAGTAAGCTCGAAGGCTGAACGGTAAGTCCAAAGGCTAAATAGTAAGCCCGAAGGCTGAAAATGTAAGCCCGAAGGTTGAACATGTAACCTTATGAGCTGTGGTGAGTCCGCAACAAATGCAGGAACCCAACCAACCTGTAACCTTAGTGACATGTCACTTGTATCCTATGACTTTCTACGGTTCAAATGGGACTCGGTAATCAAATTGAACATGTAACCAATAAGCATTTCAATTCATTACTTCCTAAATCCATTTATACAATATGAAACTTAACATATGTACAATAGGCAATTTGATTTCATAATTCATTATACATTCATATAACATTAAAATTAGCAATTATAAATATAATACAAGTTCGTTTTTAATTATATGAACTTACCTCGATTTAGCTTGTATACCCGATATCTACTCATCTACCTTTTGTTTCCCCCGATCAAGTTCCAGAATTGGTTTATCTTGATCTATATTAATTCAAATTTAACTCCATTATTCACCAACACATTCAATTTAGTCCAAATACATGTATTTTAATCATTTTGCAAAATAGCCCTTGTATTTTCATAATTTGACAATTTAGTCCTTATTACACAAAATAACAAATTACTCAATATTATCCACAATTCGTCATAGCTGAATATTCATATGTTCCATACAAGCACATATCTTTCATTTATTCACATTTCTAACCACAAAATTTCTATCTTTTTTAATTTAATCCTAAATATTCATTTTTGTCAAAAATCACTTTATAAAACTTGCATATCTACTAGCAACCATCAATAATTTATCAAGAAACATCAAAATACACATGTATTCAACAATGAGACATTTCAAAAACATCACCAATATCAGAAATTGAGGTATGGGCATGGTAGATTACTAAACAACGACCTCAAATACATAAAAATTATTAAAAACCGAAGCAAATCATACCTTTAATCAAGCAAAATAGTGTCCGAACCTAAAACCACAATTTTAAGCTTCTTTTCCTTTGTTATTTGGCTATGAAAGATGATAATAAGGTTTATTTGGGCTTTGTTTAAGTTAATATTAACATATTAATAAATTTACTAATTTAACCTTACTTAAAACTAAATTCAAATAAGCCTTATACTAAAAGCACTCATAATTATCGCTTTACGCGATTTAGTCCTTTTTATCAAATTAACTATTTTAAAGGTAAAATTTCTTTACAAAACTTTTGTACGGTAATTCTATTATGTTGTAAAACTATTTAAAATAATAAAATAATTATTTTGACTCGGTTAAGTGGTCCCAAAACTACTCGTTCTGATTAGACTCAAAAATGGGATGTTACAACCTCATTTTGTATAAGGCTAAGGATATTGGCTAATATTTGCTATTGGTTTATAAATGCAAATGTTGATTTTTTCATGATTGTGCAAGTAGTATGGATGAACATGAGTGTTAGGATAGTAATATGAATACTTGGTTGGATTGTGTAACGCCCTGAATTTGGACCTAGAAGTGTTGGGCCTTGAGCAAGAGAACTGTTAGGAGACTACACATAAATATTTAGTTGTGCAAGAACGTGACACAATTATCTATCTGCTTCAGTGGTTATGTGCTTTAGGAGTGTCTGAGAAGCCTTGGTTTCACGCTGTAGCTTGGGCAGAAATTTTGTTTTTATTAAGTAAACCCCTCACTTTAAGCCAATAGGCTTATAATTAAATATGGGTAAACCATGACACAAATGAGTTGTTGGTCTGGTGGTAAGTGGCGTGTGGAGTGGGGTCTGAGGTTCGAGTCGTGGCAATGCAAGAGGAGTACTTATTTTGCTTCTCTTGCCATGTAAGAATTAGAAGTGGACTGAAATACTACTGAATGGAGTTTGAATTGGTCATGGAGAATATGTAGGAGGAAATCAAGGAGAGACTTAAGGGATATGAAGTCGGGGGAGAGTGTATAGCTGGTTTTTAGGAGAGAATTGTGGGATAAGATGGTGATCTTGGTTGTTCGCCGAATTCCCCTTTGTGTGGCCACTTCTCTTTTCTTTTCTTGTAATTTGTTTTTTCAATTTCCCTTTGTTCACCGTATTCTGTTGGTAGTAGTTTTCCTAAAGCCTATCGTTCTTTTTGTTTTTTTCTCTCGGTGCTCTTTTGGTTGTTTCCCTGACCGGTTCTTGCTTAGTAAATTATGAATATAAGTGGTTTTGCTGCCTGGTGATTTTGTTCCCCTTTATTATTATCATCCTTCCCTTGGTTGCTGTTTTTTTTACTCTTCTCCTACTTCATTGAGAAGTGAACAAATGTTTATCTGTTATTTTGGCTGAACCTGATTCTTTCTTCTATCTCTCATTTTCATTTCTTTTGTCAAATCTTCCCATCGTTTGCGCCAACTCTTGATTTTATCGGATCGATAAGTTCGGTAGGTGTTGGTTTTGTTTCCTCTTTAGTATTTCGATTAAGAGAGGTTTTATTGGTGTTAGGTTCTTGTCAGAAGGTGGGTGTAGTGAAGATAACCGATAGCTGACTATAGAGATCTGATTTGTGCTGACGAAGTAAGGGAATCATTAGCGTTCATCTTACATAATGTATTCGTTATTTTAGCAGTGGGTCGTCGTGTGCTACTTCATTATAGTTACTTGCTAATAGCTTAACTGATGTGTTGATGGCTAATAACAGGTGTTAGAGAACACTCGCAGTTACGTTACCTTCGAACTATACCAAGTGTGTATATTCACACTGTTTTAACTGAAAATCAAGAAAAGCCGAAAAACTGAAAAACACGACATTTGATGCCACCTGGGTGTGCGATCGCTCGCGTGGTTATCTGATCCCACAAAACATGGGCGTTTGACTGTAAAGGCCACCATGAGCGAGCTCATGGGCTTAGGCCATTTTGGGCCACGATGGGCCAAAAATAGACCGTGTGGGCCCAACGACTTGTAGGCCCAACATAGATAAATCACACGGATGACTGTAGGATATTGGACCCAGCTGTGTCGTTCACACGGCCAAGGTCATTTCTGGGCTTTCGTGGGCCACACGGACAAGTGGGTCGTATAATGGGCCTTGGGCCATTTTCACTGTTTATACTATTGGGTCGGTAAGATTACATAGACCTCAAATTGGTTAAATAACCAAAATACCCCTATAAGGTGAAATGACTGAAATATCCCAATATGGTAAAATGACTAAAATACCCCCATAGGGTAAAATGACCGAAATACCCCTATAGGGTAAAATGACTAATATACCCCTATAGGGTAAAATGACCTATATACCCTATAGGGTAAAATGATCAATATACCCCCATAGGGTAAAATGACCGATATACCCCCATAGGGTAAAATGACCGATATACCCACGTAAGGTAAAATGACTAATATACCCCTGTAGGGTAAAATGACCGATATACCCCTGTAGGGTAAAAATACCGATATACCCCCGTAAGGTAAAATGACTGATATGACCCTATAAAGTAAAGTGATTGTTTTGCTCTTACTTTGTGTATGACTGTATTTGAGCATGCCACATTGTATGTATGTTGCATCCATGCATGATATTATGATACTACGCATCACATGTTGCATGGGGATGGGATTATTGTAATTGGAGGAAGTGTACTGGTCTGTTAAGGTCGCACGGGTCACACGAGATGACTATGGACCTACCGATGGCTTTGTGCCGTTCATATTACTGATGGCTTTGTGCCATTCATATTACTGGTATAGTCACACGAGTCACACGAGACGACTGTGGACCTACTGATGGCTTTAAGCCACTTATAGTACTGGCAGCTTTGCTGCAATGCTATTTAGTACCGCAACCGGTGCTAAGTCTGGAGTGTAGGGATGAGTGGGTCGATTTATTCCCCACATGAGTGCAGGGTTGGACGGGAGATGGTGTGTAGGGTTGGTTGGGATTACATGCATCACGCTTATTGATTTATGATGTTGTTATGGGCTAAGGCCCAACCGATATTAATATGGGCTAAGGCCCAACTGATACTGTTATAAGCTAAGGCCCAACTGATACTATTATCGGCTAAGGCCCAACTTATACTATTATGGGCTAAAACCCAACTAAAACTGTTATGGGCTAAGCCCCAACTGATACTATTTTTGTAAAGGGCTCTGGCCTAGATTGTTATTGCATACTGTATATTTGACTTTTCAATAAGGGATTACACACTGAGTTTTCGTAAACTCACCCTTCTGTTTAACTGTACAGGTAATCCCCAACCTTAGGCAGATCGGTGCATCGGAGGACTCAGCGGTGGCCACACTACTCGCTATTTTGGATTTAATACTTTATAGTAACTATGGCTTTAGTTTGGGTATTTGTTTTATGTAATAAGGCCTCTAGTTTTTATTTTTTTAATTTTGGAATTTTAATTTGGGTTGGTTATAACTGCTAGAATTAGGACTCAAGTTTCAAAAAGAAATAACGTTTTTACAAAATATTCACAAATACGCAATTGTTTTAAAAAGCTTCCACGATAAAAGGTTGTTTTAAAATTAATAGCAATTTGATAAGTAAAATGGTTTTTGGATAATAAACCACATTTTTAAAGTAAATAACCTTTTGAAAATGAATAACCCATCTTAAAGTCACCATTTAATCATAAATTGATTAGTTGATTTTGAGGTTTCCAACAACAACGAGTTTTACATTTCACACTTCAATGTGACCCCGCCAAATTCGGCCATAACATCTGGGCCGGGTTTGGGGTGTTACGATTGATTATGTGAAGTCGTGTGGATGCCAATTTATTGTCATTGGTTGAGTATTGGTAGCTTGTGATGTTTTGGTTTGTGTTTTATCTTGTTTCAGGGTGGAAAAAGGCTTGGTAGATAGCCTTATTTTTGTCTACATGGGTAGACACGCGGGCGTGTGTCTAGGCCGTGTGTGACACACGGTCCACCCCACAGGCGTGTGGTTAGGCCGTGTATCCCCTGCACCTTAGGTTGGCAAAACTAATGCCTAGTAGTTTACCACACAGACTTGAGACACGATCGTATGTCTCAACTGTGCGGAGGACACAACCTAGCACACGGGCATGTGCCACGGCCGTATGCCTTAAATGGTTGCTAATGTCAGAAATAGAATACCAAGGTTTTTGCACACGGGTTGCGACATGGGCATGTCATGGCCGTATGAGGGACATGGGCTGAGCACACGGGCGTGTGCCAGGTCATGTGAAAACCTCTGTAGGTTCAATGTTAGAAAATAAATCCTCAAGGACGAGGGGCACTGGCATGTCCCTAGGTGCTTAAGTTGTGTAAACCACACAGGCCTTTAGAAAGGCCATGTCTAGAGGCCACATGGGCGTGTTGCCCTTCCACGGGGGCATGTGGTCTATTTTTAGTAGATTTTCTTGAAAGTTTTCTAAGCACTCGGATTGATTCTAAATGGTTTTCTAAACAAGTTTTGGGCCTCGTAGGTCCATATTAAGGGTTGTTAAACAAAGTTTGAAAAGTTTTAAATTGGAACGAATTTCATTGACTCGAGATGGTATGTTTGCATATGTTTTTGTTAGGTAACTCCTCGTACCCTGTCCCGATGTTGGCTACAGGTAAGGGGTGTTGCAGATCTTGTTATACAACAATAAGATATGAGAAGTATAAGAACATGTTTTATGTTTATTAACAAGATCCATATAAGAGCATATTATATGTTCAGTATAAGAACAAGAATAAGCTTAAGGAAAAGTCAAGTACATGACCATTTTATACGTTTCTTAAAAAAATAAGTCAAGTTTTTTAGTATGATTATCGACAAGCACATGTGTAACTATTTTTAGAACTTATATGTTTTTCTGACAAGCAGGTAACTATGAACTGGGTCTCACAACTTTATGGCAAGCCCAACACGCGAAATAGTTTTTAGACTAAGGTTTTTGTTTTAAATCCATATTTTAAGCATACAATGATGTTCTTTAATATTCATTGAGTTCTTAATGAAATCACCCACTCTTCTCTTACTTCGCAGGTAAGTAGATCGCAGTCAAGGTGACTGATCCAAGCGAGGCTAGCTAGGATATGTATCTGTAAATGTTGGGAAAAGTGCAATGTGGTTATTTTTTGGGGATTAGTGCTATTGTGTTCAATGAATTTTTTATTTTTATTAGACTCAGTTTTTCCTTAATTTTATTTTCAATTTCAATTCTACGAACCATAGGGTTAAATATTTGTTTGTTTGACTGTTTTGACTTCCTTCCAGTATGAATAAAGTTTGAGAGTTTCACTATCCTTCCTTTTGTGCATGGCATATTGTGTTCCTTGAATTTTTTCTAAGTGTGACTCAACTCTTGATGTGAGCTAATTTTTTATGCGAGGTATCCATGCATGTGACTCCTTCATGTTTGCGACCTCAAAATTACATGCGAACCCTTATTAGTGAAAGTCTTACTTGTTTGCAAACCCAGTTAAAGTATACGAACCATTGAATGTATAATCTTTCTTGTTGTGAAACCCATACTATAAGCGAACCCATGTGTTTATCCAAACCTATATTTTTATGCAAACCCATGTTATTCTGCCAACCCATGATATTATGCGAACCTATGATTATATGATGTATGTGAACATTTTTTGATGTACAAATCTCTATATTAAGTTCTAAGTACTTGTGTAGTTTTATTCGAATATGCAAACCTTGAAAATCTTTGTGCGAACCCTGAAGTCTTTATTGTTTGTTGACATGCGAAACCTTCCCTTTTATGTAGAATTTATGTGCTCACGTGTCTTATATTTTGTGCATGTTATTATCACATTCCACTACATTATGATAACTTAGTACATTTTATGTTGTAAATCAGGGGTGTGTTGGAGGTTAGGTTGAGAGTTAATATAGAGTCACTTTGGTGGCTAATGTGGCACGCCAGATTCGGGTCTAACCAACTCGGTTATGTCTAGGGTGCTACTAAAATCTTTACAAAAAGAGTACTTGGAGCCAATATGTAATATGCATCCATACTAGAACTTACCACTGTTGGAGCAATAAAAGCACAAAGAGTTGGAACAGATGCTGTCAAACTTAAATTGCAACCAACATATACTGCAAAAGCCTTGTAATATTTTTGCTTCAGCATGAGTTATGTAGTGAGCAACAACTTGAACCCAACAATATTCTTATCTGCTATATTGTTAAAGATACCAACTAGGCCAGTAGCAACAATAAAAGAAAGGGATTGGAGGGGGTAGGGATAATGGTAGGAGGGAGATGGATTATTTTTATTTAATATTAATAACATTATTTTTATTAAATATTAAAATTAAAACTAAATTTATTATTATATTTTAAAATATTGATGTATTTTTATATATTTGAATTTTTAGAATTAGGATCAAATTGAGATAATTTGTAAATTTTAAGGATTAATTTTTTAAAATTATGACTTAATAGATATAATATGTAAAAGTTGAGGGCTAAATTTGTTATTATACTAATTTTTTAACTGCCACGTCACTCTTCTGCTACTATAATTAATGAAAATAGGCAAAAAAAAAATCTTCATTAGTTGGGTGACCAATTTTAACAAATTCCTAGTTTTTAATATATTTGTATTTTAATTTTTTTAAATTTTTTAGAATTACTATTAAGAATTTTTTAAAAATAATCAAAATGATATTTTAACGATAATACTATAAACAAATTAGTAATTAACTATTTAAATTAACGTTCCACGTTATCATTTAACATATAATATTTAATAGTGGGGTTAATTCACACGTTTTAAAATGTATAAGGACTAATTTACTCATTTTCTGGTAGAGATCAAAATGTAATCCACCTAGACTTCCTAATACCTTTACACTGGAAAATTATAATATACAATTTGAGCCTATTAACTTTTATGTTATGGGGAGAAAGAGACGAAGCTATTCTCCAATACACAACATTCATGAATAATTTTTAAATAGGGAAAGAATTACATATAATGATGTAAAATTAATATGATTTTACATATTTTTATAATTTTTTACTTACTAATATTTTAACAATTTAATTGTAATATTTGTATTTGTATACATGTAAAATTTTGAATTGATTTTATATCTCTATTATATTTAATATATCTCTATTATATAAAAATTCTTTTTACTCAGGTATATTATAACTATTAAAAAGATGAAATTTAAAAATGTATTAAAAAACTCATATATTTTATGTTTAAACATTTTTATTGAAGAATTATGTTTAAATAATTATCTACCTTTAAAAAAATGAGAATATTAGAAATAACTAGAAAAAATTAAATTGAAGCGAGATAATGTGGAGCAGGGACGAATGTATATATCAAAATCAATAAAAGTGGTAGTGATTTTCAATATTACACATCCATAGTAGAGTGGGGTGGATAATGGGTCAGTGTAACACCCCAAACTCGGCCTAGAAGTCTAGACTGAATCCAGGATGCTACATTGATCACTGAAGTGATCATAGGAAAATTTAACAAAAACCAGTAGTTCAAAATTCCATTCTGAAAATATTTATCTCAAAAAAAAACCAAAACGTTTAATTGTTTAAAAATACCGTTTGCAAACGTAACAAAACATAATGTACGAACAAAGTTTATAACAGTAATTGTACCACATTATAATAAGTCTTTACAATCCAAAACCAAATGTAAAAACTAGAAAACAGAAACTGCTCAATTGCTGTTCACAAGCTTGTCCAAGACCTCCGCGTACTGAGCCCACCTACAGAATCCAGAACTATACCTAAAAGGGAAACAGAAGAGGGGGTGAGCTACTCGAGCTCAGCGTAAGATCAAACCAGCTAAACTACAGAAGCGAAAATAGAGAACTAAAAGTAGTTCAGAACCAGAACATACATACAGAATCAGACAGTAACCTTGAGACAGAAGTCTCAATCGAATAATTCAAATCTAAATCAGTCACACATTCTATTCAATCAATCAATTACAATCAGAGTACAGTAATTACACAAAGCCACGAGTGCTTTGTAGTCATAAGAGACAATCAGTCATAGAATCAGTAATTTTCATTCAGTCGTAAGTATTAACTCAGTCAGTCAAATTCAGTCAGAGTTTACAGAACTCGCATAGGCAAAATTGCCTTTCAGTCAAACAGTACAATCACGTTCAGTCACAACATCGCATTCAGTCAGAGAGTATCAATCAGATGCATATGAGTGCACATGAGTTATAGAATAAGAACCCACCCATCCGACAACACAGCTCTCCGTCCAACCCTACACTTGCTGTGGGGATTTAATCAACCCACCCATCCCTACACTTACAAGTCGTATCGAATACGGCACTAACAGAAATTTGAAGCTGTGCTGCTGATTAAATAGTCGTACATAGTATACCGAACATACCTACGGTATTGTGTAATGCGGTAATCCACTATACTGATATCAGTAAAGTCCACGACCCTCTGGGTATTGGGATTGCCCATAACCCTCTGGATATTAGGGTTATAGTATGCAGTTAAACTGCCACTCTCATATATTACGCAGCAAGGCTAGCGTATAAGCTGTGCTGTGTAATGCGGTAAACCGTCGTATAGATATGCAATACGAATAGCCAGATCAGATAGTAGTACGTAGCATAGCTAACGTACATGTGGTACAGTGCAATACAGTGAATCAATATTCCGTCCATAGGATGTCATCCCTGGTTGCCCGACAATGATGTTCATCAGCATTGTCCAGATCAGATAAGTTTTCCTTCTCTTCAAAATCCCACCCCAAAACTTTATATGGAGATGTGTGTATGCAGATGTATGTATGCAGATGTACCAATTTAGAATGCAAATTCAGACAGTCATTCAGAAGCAGTCCTATACAACCAGTCAATCAAATATAGAAACGTGCAACCTTATACACTCAGATTCGATACCTAACATTTCCTACAACCAATCACAAGTAATACATAAACTGCAGTCAGAGTAAAGTCATATCTACCCTCTGTAATCTTAGTCTTGGGTTGGAATATATAGAATTACGATTGCATTTAAATCGCCATAATATCAGAATTTGGCGAGTTAGGGCCACACGCTCGTGTGCTCTGGTTGTGTGGAGCAAACCAGGCCATGTGGGGATCCAAACGCCTGTGTGGAGGGTAACACAGGCCGTGTGACAAAGGCACACGCCCTTGTGGTATAGGGACACGACCATATGAATAGGCCATGTTAATCACTGTTCAATTTCACTAAAATAGGGTGCAGGGTAGAGACGACCGTGTGAAGGTGTCACACGCCCATGTGAACATCAGACACGATCGTATGTCCCGATACACGTGCACGTGTGGAATCCCTAGCCCCCAAATCAGTCACATGGTTGTGTGTCCTGAAACACACGCCCGTGCAGAAGCCCTAATTTCCCCAACTCGGTCACACGGTTGTGTGATCCAAAAACTTGGAATCCCTAATTCCCAAATCCACATGCCCGTGTGCCCAAAGGACATGGTTGTGTGAAAGTCGACAAAATGCCCAAAATTGGCCACACGGCCCATGTAGCACCCAAAATTTGCTGAAAACCCTAGTTCCCAAATCCACACACCCGTGTGGCTGTCAGGGAAGCCACGAAACCTCTCCAAAATAGCCTTGAAAATAGTGTTTTTGCCACCAAAATCGTACCCAACCTTAGCCACAACGAATGTATATCAGAAAAAGGAGTTTTCCCACACTTTCAGTGCTCCAAATCCCAAAACCAATGGGTTAGACGCAGTCAAGATCAGCATAACACAATCATATCAACATGTAATTAACACATTCAGCCTAAGCCCTATCAATATCGGTGGCCTTTGGGCCTTAGCCAATAATGGCCTCAGTTGGGCCCGAGCTCATAACACAATATACAGTGGCCATGGGGCCTAAACCCTTGGTGGCCGCATTTGGGCCTTAGCCCATGTCACACCAATATCATATGTATGTAATGCTCCCATCCCAATCCAACCTTGCACTCCATTTTCCCTTCCAACCCTACACTCTTGTGGGGATATAAATATCAACCCACTCATCCCTACACTCTAATGGTAGCACTAGTTGCAGCACTACTTAATCGTTGCAACAAGGCTGCTAAACATATAATGGGCTTAAAGCCACCGGTGGATCCATGGTCGTCAAGCAGCCATGCGATCCTCACATATCTTCCTCCGTATAATCAAACCCACCCAAGTGCAACATAAATCACATGAATGCAACGTACACATATTTAGCACCTAGGGGTATTTTAGTCCATTATACAATAGGGTCTTTTAGTCATTTCATTCGGTATTTCTACCCTACAGGGGTATTTCAGTAATCTGACCCTATAGGGGTATTTTAGTAATTTACCCTACATGGGTATTTTAGTAATTCGACCCTACAGGGGCATTTCAGTAATTCTGAACAATACGGGTTTTAATTACGAACTTTGGCCCGTCAACAAGTCCTCGTTGGCTAAAGTGAATAGACACTATGCACCAGGTAGGATTCCAGAGAAGAGGAGGTGGGTCATTAAGACCGCTTAAGTATCAAGCTCTCCCTAGATCCAATCCTAGACATGCATATGCCCATTGCCGCACTCTAACCTTACAACTTGTTCACAGACATGCTTGATAAATTAATTAAGTTTTATGCACTTAAGGATTCATTAGAAAGTAGGCCTAAAAGTCCATTGTAAAACCCTAACAATTCGACATACTTTCATAAATTCATATAGCCCACCAAGCCCAATCATATCTATATGGCCCACTAGGCCAAATCACAAATATACTACCCATCAGGCCCAATCATATCCAAACAATTCAACCAACTTTACCAGCTCGCCACTTAATATCACTTATCAATTTTTGCCGATTTGGAGCCACGAGCCCGTCGGGCCCATTTAGCCTATTCTGGCCCGATTGGCCAAAAAGTGACACGAGACCATGAGATTGCTCCCTTGGCCCCGGTTGTTGTATTGGTATCTCTACACGAGTGTTCACACGCTCGTGTGGTTACCGGCGCCAACCTTTCGACTTTTCAACTTTTTAGCATTCTGGCTTTTTGAGATTTCGGCTTTTGCTGTTTTGTCGTGTGTGCGGTGTATGTACACACCTTTTTTGAAAATTAGTACCCAAGATCACCAACTCCAAACCTTGATCGACAAACCTTATGAATTGCTAGCCACAACTGTTTCCAAGATCTACATACACTATCAAAAGTTGCATAGTGACTCATATCCAATACAAGTCACCCCCCAAAACACCATAACTATATTCGGCCACTTACTCATCCAGAATTACGAATATACTTACTGCTTGATAACGATCCTTACCACGACAAGTCCCATATCCTCATACAGTGATTTGGCAAAGGTCTTGGACAAGAAAATGCCCCGAACCCTACCAAACCAATTAAGAAACAAAATGAGGAAGAGAGAGATTTGACTTTCCACTAGGAGATGGAAGAAGGTTCGGCTTACCACAATTGCGAAGAAGAAGAACGAAAGATTGGAGGCTCGATTCTAAGAGGCTAGGGATTAAAAAACCTTTTCATTGCACAAGTGGAGAGGAAAAGATGCAAACCGAATGCCTAAAAGTACAAAGTAGTAATCGGCTATTGGTTAAAAAAAGAGAAAAAGAGAAATCGGTGTGAGCAAGGATGAGATTGAGAAAGGAAAAGAAAGTATTCGTATTTTTGGTTTAAAGAAAACAAAAGTGAAGCAAGAAACAGAACTTCAATTTTCGGTAGAATAACACTTTCCCAAATGTCGAAATACCTAAGTGTATTCGGCTATAGCTATGAATGAGTAAATTCAGCCTACCTCTCTTACCCTAGCCGCACTTTGCCTTTCTTCACAGTTCCTACACTAGCTCCAACTCTCTCACACATCTCATCTCCTAAATTCTCTCCCTTTATCATGCATTATCTTACTCTTCAACACTTATTCAAATTTCAAGACCAAACCTTCACAAAATTTAAGTTCAATTCCACTATCTACCCAGCACCAATGCAAAATAATTACCTCTCCATGCGTTAAGCCCCTCTCGAACCTTGGACCTCCTTGCTTTCATTGTGGTGTCACTCCTATATACCCCAAGTAGCGCCACCTTGCCACTAGGCCACAGGCCCATTTGTGTCTTATTTCCCCTCAATTTGTTTAAAAGGCCTAATACCTAAGATTAGGGTTCCACAAAGGCAAAAATTAAAATTTTTGCTATAGTCTACCTTAACCTCGAGACTTCAAAGAAACCTTGTAATACCTTAAAATTAATACTCTAATAGTGCTAATCATTCACGTCAACTATAGCACACAAAATTAAAAGTTTCGGGATTTTGGGGCGTTACAACTCTACTGCCTAAAAGAAATTTCGGCTTCGAAATTTAGCTGGTCCAAACAGCTAGGGATATTGACGCTGCATTGCCTCCTCAGGTTCCCATGTAGCCTCTTTGGCATTGTGGTTACGCCAAAGCACTTTGACCAAAGGGACAGACTTCCTTCTTAGCACCTTAACATCTTGATTGATTACTTGAACCAGTTCCTCCTCGAAAGTCAGGTCTAGCCTAACCTCGATCTCCTCGATCGGATGATGTTAGAAGGATCTGAGTGATAATGCCTTAGCATTGGCACATGAAACACATCGTGTATCTAACTCAGTTTAGAAGGTAATTCTAACTGATAAGCAACTGGTCCAATTCACTTCAGCACTCAGTACGGCCTAATGAATCTAGGGCTTAACTTGCCCTTCTGTCCAAATCTTAACACCTTCTTCAAAGGGGAAACCTTGAGAAATACCAAGTCTCCCACAGCATACTCAATCTCTCGCCTTTTAAGGTCAACATAGGACTTTTGCCTATCTGATGCCTCTCTCAACCTATCCCAAATCAGCTTCACCTTATCTTCAGTGTCTGCTACCAACTCCGGACCCAGTCCAACAAGTCGGAGTATGACATCTTCGCCCATATAGTGCTTCATATGGTGCAATTCCAATACTTGCCTGATAACTATTATTTTATGCAAATTTAACTAATGTTAAGTAATCCTCTCAACTGCCCCGAAATTCAATTACACACCCTCTCAAAATATCCTCCAAAAATTGAATTACCCTCTCCGACTGACCATCGGTCTGAGGGTGAAATGCTGTACTAAAATCCAATCTCGTGCTTAGTGCCTCGTGTAGTTTTTTCCAAAAGCGAGATGTAAATCGAGGATCTCTATCAGATATAATAAAGACTGGTACCCCACGCAGTCTCACAATCTCCACCACATACAACCTTGCCAACTTCTATAATGAGTAGTCAGTGCGGACCGGTATAAAATGGGCAGACTTAGTTAATCGATCCACAATAACCCACACAGAGTCCTTCTTAGTAGGCGTCAGGGGCAACCCACTAACAAAATCCATAGTAACCCTTTCCCACTTCCAGAGTGGGATCTTAACCGGCTGGAGTAACCCTGATGGTAACTGATGCTCCGCTTTCAGTTGTTGACATACAAAGCATTTGCCAACAAACTCCGTAACCTCGCGTTTTAGCCCCAACCACCAATAAAGCTCTCGCAAATCCCAATACATCTTGTTACCTCCGGGATGCATAGCATAGGGACTACTATTCACTTCCCACAGTATAGACTTCCTTAGCTCATCATTCTATGGCATGCAAATTCTACCACGGATACACAGTAGCCCATCCCTTTTTTACCTAAAATTTGTCATTTCCCCTTCTCAACTTGCTTGAAACGAGACCCTAGAGTCTCATCCAATAGTTGCTTAACTTTGTTCTGCTTAACCCACAGTGGTTTCACTTGTAACTCAGCTAACAAACTACCGTCGTCATTCAAACTCAACCGAGCAAACATTACCCTCAAATCCAACATAGCCCTACAGCTTAGCGCATCAGCCACCACTTTGCTTTGCCTGGGTGATATTCGATCATGCAATCATAATCTTTTAGCAACTCAATCTATCTGCGCTGCCTCAAATTCAACTACTTCTGAGTTAGGAGGTACTTTAAACTCTTGTGATCCGTATAAATGGTGCACTTTTCTCCATACAAGTAATGTCTCCAAATCTTAAACATGAATGCTACCGCCGCCAACTCCAAATCATGGGTTGGGTAATTCCCTTCGTGAGCCTTAAGCTGGCGCGACGCATATGCAACCACCTTCCCTTCCTGCATCAAGACACAGCCCAAGCCCACGTGTGACTCATCGCAATAAACCGTAAACTCCTTCATAGGCTCTGGCTGAATCAAAACAGGAGCCTCCATTCAAACATTCTTAAGCTCTTCACAACTTTCCTGCTGCTTATTAGTCCACACAAATGGCACCCCCTTCCGTAGCAACTTGGTCAAGGGTGTAGCAATTAATGAGAACCCCTCAACAAACTGTCTATAGTACCCTGCCAAGCCTAGAAAACTCCAAATTTTTTACACCGTCTTAGGTGGTTTCTAGTCTAACACTGCTTCAGTTTTTTGAGGATCAACTCTAACTCCCTCAACTAAGACCACATGTCCTAAGAAAGTGACTTCCTTTAACCAGAACTCACACTTGCTAAACTTAGCATATAGCTGCTTCTCTCTTAAAATCTGTAACACAATCCTTAGGTGTGCATCATTTGTAACACAATCCTTAGGTGTACATCGTGATCATCTTCAGTTCCCGAGTATACTAAGATGTCATCTATGAAAACTACTACAAACTTATCTAGACAAGGTTGAAAAGCCCAGTTCATAAGATCCATGAAAGCAGCAGGTGCATTTGTCAATGCAAATGGAATCACCAGAAACTTGTAATGTCCATAAAAGTTCTAAACGCTGTCTTATAAATGTCTACCTCCTTAACCCTCAATTGATGATACCCCGAACGCAGATCAATCTTTGAGAACACTGAAGCTCCCCTAAGCTAATCGAAAAGATCATCTATCCTCGGTAGAGGGTACTTATTCTTGATGGTTAGCTTGTTTACTGTCAATAATTGATACACATCCTCATGGACCCATCCTTCTTCTTCACGAATAATACCGGTGCTCCCCATGGAGACACACTTGGTCTAATAAATCCGCAGTCAAAGAATTCCTGAATCTAGGCTTTCAACTCCACCAGCTCCTTCGGTGCCATCCTGTAAGGAGTGATGGACACTGGAGCCGTACCAAGTAACGACTCTATTCCAAACTCCACCTCTCTATTGGAAGGTAACCTAGATAATTCATCAAGAAAAACATCAGGGAATTCCTTTACTGTTCTCAAATCCACAACATTAAGACTCTTAGATTCCACTTTACTAATATAGGCTAGATAAGCTTCACAACCCTTCCGTACCAATTTCTCTATCCTTAAAGCCGATATCACATTTGACAAATAATCTCGTCGTTCCCCGATCACCATTACTTCTTCACCCTTCTCAGTTTACAACACTATCCACTTTGTAGCACAATCTAAAGTTGCCTAGTGCCTTATCAACCAATCCATGCCAAAGATGAGGTCGAACTCACCAATTGGCAATTCCATCAAATCCGCTAAGAAGGTAACCCCTTTGACTACCAACGGTACATCCCTAAACAACTTATTAACTTTCACCGACTGCCCTAAAGGACTCAACATAGTAATTTCATTCGTAGTGGTCTCAAAAACATCACCCAAAACTTTAGTCATGTTGTATGCAATGTACGAATGGGTTGACCCAACATCAATTAGTGCAATATAAGGTAGCCCATGAATAAAGAACATACCCGTTATCATATCTGGGGCATTTCCATTCTCTCTGTGATAAGTAGTATACACTAACGCTGGCTGCCTCACCTATGCCTGTCCTGCACCTCTGCTCGGTGCTCCGGGTCCGCGTCCTGTACCATTGCCGCCCTTGGCCTAACCACGGCCCATTGGCGGTTGCTGACCACCTCTCTGCAACATACACATTTCCACATATTTAGCACCTAGGGGTATTTTAGTCCTTTATATAATAAGGGCATTTTAGTCATTTCATTCGGTATTTCTACCCTACAGGGGCATTTTAGTAATTCTACCCTACAGGGGTATTTCAGTAATTCTTAACAATACGAGTTTTAATTACGAACTTTGGCCCGTCAACAAGTCCTTGTTGGCCAAAGTGAATAGACACTATGCATTATGTAACGCCCTAATTTTAGGGACTTTTTGGGAATTCTATGATTTTTTTGGTTAATACTTAAATTGCTATGTTTTGACTGTATAAATTATATTCTAGTATGTTAGTGGGCCTCTAGAGGCCCAAGATTAGGTTGAAACCTGACGGATTTAATAAATTTTAGTACTAAGGAGAAGGAGGTCTTGAAGAAGTGGGCTTTTAAGGTTAAAGTAAGCAGAATGGATCACAAAAGAGCCCCTGGCAAAGTGGCTAAATGACGACACTAGGGAGCTATAAAAATGGCATGTGGGAGTTAGGGGGAGCCAAGGTTCAAGTCACAAGGTAGGTTATTAGGGTGTTTTATTTTTATGAGCAGGAGAGCTAAGTATTGGACTTCAGGTAAAACTCTGTCAGGAAGAGTTTGAATGGTTCATGGGAGTGATTTAAGGAGTGATAAGGGGTGCAAAAGTAGGAGTTGATTAGGGGACTTGGTGTTGGCTGAATGTTGGACTCTTGAGGAGCAAGAGTTGTCCGGTCAGGGGGGTTTTAGTTAGGCAATCGGCTAGGGGTTAGGCTTTGGCAAATTCGGCATTGTGGAGGAGTGTTGCCAAATTCTTTTTGTGCATTTCTGGTTTTAGTTGCTCACTTTCTTTATGTTGCCAAAATAGGGTAAGGTTTAGTGCTTAAGGTTTCTTTCTTTCCTTCCATTTTTGCTAGAAGCTGAACACAAGCCTCCCAAATACCTCTGTGCCATTTTCTTTACCAAACTGAATACCTACTCCTCTTTTTCTCTTTTCTTTTCTCCCATCTTCTTCTTCTATCATTCGTATCCCTCCTTCTTTATTTTGTTCTCCCTTACTTCGGTACACAACCTTCCATTATCGATTCTTCTCTTGACCGAAACCTTTGGAACCGATTGCTCTTGTTGACCGAAACCTTGATTACACTTTGCCGATTTCTTCTTAGCCGAACCTATCTCACCATCATCACTCATCTCTTTCTTTTCTTCTTTCTCTTCATCAATATCTCTCACATCTTGATAGCCGAATACCTTGTGAACCTAAATCTCATCTTTTTCTTTCTAAAACTGAAAACCTTCATATCTGTGGTGTCAAAGCTGAATCTTTAGTTATACTTTCTTCTCCTCTTGTGCTCGTGATAGTAGCTACAGTAGATCGGGATTATACTGTTATCTAGAGCTCTTTTTTGGCAATTATAACATTTTGGGGTAAGTATGCAAACCTTTTTCTTTCGATAGTTATGTGTTAAGGCAAGAAGACGAAACCCCTTAGGAGAGGCTAACGATTTGGACTAAAGGCCTATTGGCCTCTTTCTTGTGGTTCTGTGTGCGATAGTATGGACAAAGGGTCATTCAGCAAAGGAGTTTGGAAGGCTTACGAGGTCGAGCATCTAGAACTAGTCCGTATTCGGCAGAAAGGTAAGATCTTTAGGGACTTAGGCTGTGTTGGCCGATTGTGTTAAGGAGGTTAATGCTTTAGTGTTGTCGATTTTTTAGACTAACGTGTTAATGACCGATTATAGGCTTTACATGTGGGGATCTCGTCAACATTTCATAGTTAACAGGTGTGTATCATACCCTTACTATAGACTAGTTCGACAAAGACCGAAAGGTGACCGAAAAGTGACTGAAGGTGACTGAAAGATCAGCACCATGTGGATCTGTGAGTATGCGATTACTCTTTGATGGTTAGATGTGAAATCGTGGATAGTAGGATTGCAGAGAGCGAAGTTCCGTGCATTTTGGTAAGTTGGGCCGATGGGCTAAATGTGGGCCCAATGGGCTTTTGAGCCCATATGGGTATGAATAATCACTAAAGGTGTTCTGTCAGACTATATGAAACAACACGGTTAAAATCTGTAATCTGATCGTAAAACTTGGATTAAATGGGCATAAGTTACTATTAGACACCGTAGCGCCCATTAGGGGTTTTTTGGGCCTAATAGCCAAACTGTTAAATTAAGTTAAAATAGACTACTGTGACGATAAATGGAATAAGAGTGACTGTAATATGCGTGAAATCCCTAAAGAACTGGTAAATTAATAAAATACCCTTAAGAATAGAAAATTACCATTATGCCCTAGGTGCAAAACTGACCGTTATACCCTTAGGGTTAATTTTATCTGAGATGCATGATATTCTGATTCTGTATGATGTATGCCATGACATGTATATATGTTGCATGGGTTATGGGTTATATTGATGGAGGAAGCATTCAGGTGGCCTCGCCACATATATCTACTCTGGTGGCCTCACCACATATATCTATTCTGGTGGCCTTGCCACAATATCTGTATCTGGTGACTCTATCACAATATCTGATCTGGTAGCCTCCCTGCAAATTCTGTGGTGTGTAGCAGATGGGTGGGTCGAGTAGTCTCCCCACAAGGTGTAAGGTTGGTACAGGGGTGTATGTGGATGGATCTGGGCTGGGCTTTCTGCATACGTGATATATCTGTTTTGTATCTGTTATGGGCCTATGGGCTTTATTCTGATTTTTGTACTGGGCCAAGGCCCAAATAAATCTGATTCTGAGGCTTGATCTGTTTTGGGCTATGGGTGGGTTATGTTACACATTGAGTTTAACAAACTCACCATTTATTTTCATCCATGCAGGTAATCCCCAACCATAGTGGGCTTGGAGCTGTGAGAGATTCGGAGTGGCCACATTATCTGCAAATTCGATTTTCATTTAGTTAGTTTATTTTAAAATATCTCATTTTACTATTTTGGGTTTTAAGTTGTAATAAGACCGCTTTTTAAATTTCTTTCTTTTTTTTGGTTTATTACTGGTTTTATTTATACTTTACCGAAAGTGCTAGTTATAGGTCGTGTGGGTTTTAATCAAATTTAATGAATGTTTTCAAAGCACAACAAACGTAACAAATGGGTAACTTAAAGACTTAATAAACTGACTTTTCGCTAAACCACTGTTTGTACAAAAATCACTTAGTCACCTTTAACAAAGAACACACACTCAGTCGTAAGTCCATGTGACACGTTAGATTTGGCCATAACGTCCAGGCCGGGTTTGAGGTGTTACATTTAGTGGTATCAGAGCGAGGTTGCAATAACTCGGCTGTAGAACGGGTCTAAAAACGAGAGTTTTTAAAGTAACGTTGAATAAATATTTTCAAAAATCATTTTTAAGAATTTGTTTTCGAAATTGGTTTCGGGGTTGTTTTCGATAATCTCTTCCTATAAACAAATGATTTTTAAGGATTGAACTCGGTTTCTAAATTAGTTTTTAAGAAGATGGCACACCGAATCTCTGGCCCAAGCCTGTAAGTTTTCTGAATTTTTCTGATTATTTCAGAAATTCTGCTATATGCCTATACTTAACCCTATCATGATACTTTAGTTAGGGTAACACTGAAACTATAGAAATTCTGATAAGTAGACTGAGACTATAACTAGGCTACTGCGAAGGAAAACGAACTCTAAATTACTTTCTATACATAAGACATCCGTAATAAATACTGAAATATTTAACTAATGCATAAAATTCCTAATCAGATTATACAAAATGAGTACACGAGCAGCTCATGGAAGAGGCCATGGATGTGACCGAGGTAGTGCACAGGCTGAATCTTCATCTTCGGGACATGCGCCAGTAGCTAATGCATTAGTACCACCGGCAACGAAAGTTGAGTCTCACGATCAAGGTGCCAAGGATGACGCTCTATCTCAGGCGATGCTTCGAGTTTTGGAAAGGGTTGCTGGGGCAAGTACGGGAAACAAAATTCGAGGATCTATTTCTAAGCAGCTTAGGGCTAATGGAACGGAGATCTTTAGGGGCGTATCTGGTGTAGCTCCGAATGTGGCTGAGTACTGGTTAGAGGCCATAGAGCGAATTATGGATGATTTGGACTGCTCTGTAGAGCAAAAGCTGAAAAGAGCCATATCGTTACTTTGGGATGAAGCTTATCAGTGGTGACTCATGGTGAGAGATGGAACTTCAGCTGATAGGGTAACTTGGGAGCTGTTCATGACATCCTTCAAAGGAAAGTATGTTAGGGCTAGTTACGTGGATGCCCGTAGGAAAGAATTTCTGAATCTAGTTCAATGGGGTAAGACAGTTGCTGAGTACGAGTCTGAGTTCCTGAGGCTGAAACGGTATGCTACTGGAATAGTCGCTACGGAGTATGAACGTAGCGTGTGTTTTTAGGATGGTCTTAGAGATGAGCTCAAGGTGCTGATTGCTCTGCAGAGGGAGCGTAACTTCACTGTTTTAGTAGAGAAAGCTAAGATAGTTGAGAAAATGAAGCGTACAGAAAGATAGAATCGTGAGAAGGATCGAAACTATTTTCAGAGAGATTTAAGACCCTCTGGTGGTGCCAACAGGAATATTAAGAGGGCAAGGGTGGTGAGCCAGTTCGAGCAGTACCGATGAATACTGTTAGACTGCAAGGTTGTAGGAATTGTGGTAAGATACATATAGGTGAGTATTGGAAACGTTCTGGTGCTTGTTTCCAATGCGAATCTTTGGAGCATGGGGTTAAAGACTGCCCTCAGGAACCAGATCAGGTTCAAGCTATAGATTAGAGAGTCGCTTAACCAGTGAGGGGTGGACCATAGCCTCTGAGAGGACGTGGACAAGGTAGAGGTGGTAATGGTAATGGTCGAGGACGAGGAGCACCTGGCAGGGGTGCCGGATATGTTGAGGCTTGTCAGCCAACGTTGGTGTATGCAGCTTGTCGCTGAGAGGAGGGTGATGCACCTTACGTCATAACGGGTACGTTTTTGATTTCTAGTATGCCATACACTGCGTTGATAGATGTTGGATCTACCCATTCATATATTGCATATGCCATATCTGGGTCGTTGGGTGTGCGCTCTGAGGAGACCTTGAGTGGGGTATCTGTACTAAGTCCTTTAGGTTACTCAGTTAGGGTAGACAAACTATATAGAGACGTGCCTTTAGAAACTCAAGGTAAAATTTTCTCTGGAGATCTGATGGAACTACCATTCAGGGAATTCAACCTCATCTTGGGGATGGATTGGCTTGTAAAGCCTAGGGCTACTCTGGATTGTGCTGCCAAGCGAATGATGTTAAAGACCATGAAGGATGAGGAGGTTATGGTGATAGGCGAGTGAAAGGATTATCTGTGTAATGTGGTGTCGGCATTAAGAGCTGAGAAGTGGATTCGTAAGGGTTGTGAGGCTTACTTGGCATTTTTAAGTCAATCGAAAACTGAGGATCTAACAATGGATAAGGTTAGAACTATTAAGGATTTTCAAGATGTATTTCCAGAGGAGCTTCCGAGATTACCTCCGAACCGAGAAGTCGAGTTTGGAATCGACTTGTTGCCTAGAACAGCACCAGTGTCCATCGCACCTTATAGGATGGCACCGAAAGAGTTGGTGGAGCTGAAAGCTCAGATTCAGGAGTTGTTGGATAGAGGCTTTATTAGGCCGAGTGTGTCTCCATGGGGAGCACCAGTGTTGTTCGTGAAGAAGAAAGATGGATCAATGCGCATGTGTATCGACTATCGACAGTTGAACAAACTGACGATTAAGAACAAGTACTCTCTACTGAGAATCGATGATTTATTCTACCAGCTTCAGGGAGCTTCGGGGAGCTTCGGTATTTTCCAAGATTGATCTTCGATCTGGATATCATCAGTTAAGGGTTAAGGAGGAGGATATTCACAAGACGGCGTTCAGAACTCACTATGGTCACTATGAGTTTTTGGTTATGCCATTGGGGTTGGCAAACGCACCTGTAGCATTTATGGATCTGATGAATCAAGTGTTCCAGCCATACTTGGATCGATTTGTGGTCATCTTTATCGATGATATTCTGGTATATTCTGAGACTGAGGAGAAGCATGATGAGCATCTTCGTATTATGCTACAAGTGCTGAAGGAGAAGGAGCTTTATGCGAAATTCGGTAAGTGTGAGTTCTGGTTGAGGGAGGTAACTTTCTTAGGTCATGTTGTCTCTGCTGAAAGAATCAATGTGGACCCTCAAAAGATTGAAGCGATTCTGGAATGGAAGCCACCAAAGTCAGTATCAAAAATTCAGAGTTTTCTGGGTTTGGCTGGGTACTATAGAAGGTTTGTGGAAGGATTTTTCGTAATGGTAGCACCACTGACAAAACTTATAAGGAAAGGTATATCGTTTGTTTAGACCGAGAGGCAGTAAGAAGCTTTTGAGAAGTTGAAGAAAGTTTTGACCGAGGCACCTATATTGATTCAACCGGAGTCTGGGAAGGATTTCACCATGTACAGTGACGCATCACATGTAGGGTTGGGCTGTGTGTTGATGCAAGATGGTAAAGTGGTTGCTTATGCATCACGATAGCTTAAACCTCATAAAGTAAACTATCCTACTCATGATCTGAAGTTGGCATCAGTAATCTTTGCACTTAAGATTTGGAGACATTATTTGTATGGACAAAGGTGTATCATATACACGGATCATAAGAGTCTTAAGTACTTGCTGACTCAGAAGGAGCTGAATCTTAGGTAACAAAGATGGATAGAGTTGCTTAAGGATTATGATTGTGCGATTGAGTATCACCCAGGCAAAGCTAATGTGGTGGCTGATGCCCTAAGTCGTAGAACTGTATCTGATCTGAGAGCAATGTTTGCTTGTTTGAGTCTGTATGGTGACGGTAGTCTGTTAGCAGAACTGCAAGTAAGGCCAGCCTCGGTTGATGAGATTAAGGAAAAGCAGTTAAAGGATGAGTCTCTAGTTTCTCGATTCCAACAGGTTAAGAATGGGGACCCTTCTGAGTTTAGACTAAACAGTGAGGGAATTATGTGTTTCTGAGGTAGAGTTTACGTTTCGAAGGACTTTGACTTAAGGCAAGCAATACTGAAATAAGCTCATGGAGGACTGTGTGCTATGCATCCTGGAGGGAATAAAATGTATCGCAACTTAAAGGAATTATGTTGGTGGTCTAGACTGAAACGAGAAGTAACGGAATTTATAGGGAAATGTCTGACTTGCCAGCAAGTAAAAGCTGAACATCAGTTACCTTCCGGACTTTTACAGCCAGTGAAAGTACCCATTTGGAATGGGAGAGGGTAACCATGGACTTTGTGAGTGGATTACCCTTGACACCGGCGAAGAAGGACTCGATTTGGGTGATTGTGGATAGGTTGACCAAATCTGCTCATTTCATACCTGTCTGTACTGATTATTCACTTCAGAAGTTAGCTAAATTGTATGTGGCAAAAATTGTGCGACTACATGGGGTGCCAGCATCGATTATTTCTGATCGAGATCCTAGATTCACATCTCGATTCTGGCAAAGGTTGCATGAGGCATTGGGAACATGACTGAATTTTAGCACAGCTTTTCATCCTCAGACTGATGGTCAGTCAGAAAGGGTTATTCAGATTCTGGAAGACATGTTGAGGGGATGTGTTATCGACTTCCGAGGCAGTTGGGAGGATTATCTACCGTTGGCAGAATTCACGTACAATAACAGCTATTAGGCTAGTATTCGTATGGCACCTTATGAAGCGCTGTATGGATGTAAGTGTCGTACACCTAGTTGTTGGACCGAATTGGGCGAGCGGCAAGTTCTTGGACCTGAGTTGGTAGTAGAGACTGAAGATAAGGTCAGGATAATTAGGGAGTGGTTAAAAGAAGCATCTGATCGGCAGAAGTCTTACGCAGATTTAAAGCGTAAGGAGATTGAGTACTCAGTGGGTGACATGGTCTTTTTGAAGGTTTCACCTCGGAAGAAGATACTAAGATTTGGAAAGAAAGGCAAGTTGAGTCCGCGGTTCATTGGGCCTTAACGGGTTCTTAAGCGAGTAGGTCCAGTGGCTTATCAGTTGGAATTACCTCTGGAGCTAGACAAGATTCACGATGTTTTTCACGTCTCCATGTTAAGACGGTATCGTTCTAACCCTACTCATGTCGTGCTGGTTGTAGAGGTTGGTACAGCCTAATTTGACTTTCGAGGAAGAGCCCGTACAGATTCTGGATCGAGATGTGAAGGTTCTAAGAAGGAAGTCGGTTCCATTAGTAAAGGTACTTTGGCGTAATCATGGCAAAGAGGAAGCTACTTCGGAACCAGAAGAGGCGATGCGTCAGCAATACCCTCAATTGTTTAGATCAGGTAAATTTCGAGGACGAAATTTTTTTTTAAGGATGGTAGAGTTGTAACGCCCTAATTTTCGGGACTTTTCGAGAATTCTGTGATTTTTTTGGTTAATTCTTAAATTTCTGTGTTTTGACTATATAAATTATATTCTAGTATGTTAGTGGGCCTCTAGAAGGCCCAAGCTTAGGTTGAAACCTGACAGATTTAATAAATTTTAGTATTAAGGACAAGGAGGTCCTGACGAAGTGGGCTTTTAAAGTTAAAGTAAGAAGAATGGATCACAAAAGAGCCCCTGGCAAAGTGGCTAAATGATGGCACTAGGGAGCTATAAAAGTGGTGCGTGGGAGTTAGGGGGAGCCAAGGTTCAAGTCACAAGGTAAGTTATTAGGGTGTTTTATTTTTATGAGTAGGAGAGTTAAGTATTGGACTTCAGGTAAAACTCTGTCAGGAAGAGTTTGAATGGTTCATGGGAGTGATTTAAGGAGTGATAAGGGGAGCAAAAGTAGGAGCTGATCAAGGGACTTGGTGTTTGCCAAATGTTGGACTCTTGAGGAGCAAGAGTTGGTCGGTCAAAGGGGTTTTAGTTAGGCAATCAGCTAGAGGTTAGGCTTTGGCAAATTCGGCATTGTGGAGGAGTGTTGTCAAATTCTTTTTGAGCATTTCCAGTTTTGGTTGCTCACGTTCTTTGTGTTGCCAAAATCGGGTAAGGTTTAGTGCTTAGGGTTTCTTTCTTTCCTTCCATTTTTGCTAGAAGCCGAACACAAGCCTCCCAAATACCTCTGTGCCGTTTTTTTTACCAAACCGAATACCTACTCCTCCTTTTCTCTTTTCTTTTCTCCCATCTTCTTTTTCTATCATTCGTATCCCTCCTTTTTCATCTTGTTCTCCCTCACTTTGGTACACAAACTTCCATTGCCGATTCTTCTCTTGATCGAAACCTTTGGAACCTATTGCTCTTGTTGACTGAAACCTTGATTACACCTTGCCGAGCCGAACCTATCTCACCATCATCACTCATCTCTTTCTTTTCTTCTTTCTCTTCATCAATATCTCTCACATCTTGATAGCCGAATACCTTGTGAAGCCGAATCTCATCTTTTTCTTTCTAAAACGAAAAACCTTCATACTTGTGGTGTCAAAGCTGAATCTTTGGTTATACTTTCTTCTCCTCTCGTGTTCGTGATAGCAGCTACGGTAGATCGGGATTATACCGTTATCTAGAACTCTTCTTTGGCAGTATAACGTTTTGGGGTAAGTATGCAAACCTTTTTCTTTTGATAGTTATGTGTTAAGGCAAGAAGTCGAAACCCCTTAGGGGAGGCTCACGATTTGGACTAAAGGCCTATCGGCCTCTTTATTGTGGTTTTGTGTGCGATAGTATGGACAAAGGGTCGTTCAGCAAAGGAGTTTGGAAGGCTTACGAGGTCGAGCATCTAGAACTAGTCCGTATTCGGCAGAAAGGTAAGATCTTTAGGGACTTAGGCTGTGTTGGCCGATTGTGTTAAGGAGGTTAATGCTCTAGTGTTGTTGATTTTTTAGACTAATGTGTTAATGACCGATTATAGGCTTTATGTGTAGGGATATCGTCAACATTTCAGCAATTAACAGGTGTGTATCATACCCTTACTATAGACTAGTTCGACAAAGACCGAAAAGTGATCGAAAAGTGACTGAAGGTGGCCGAAAGGTCGGCACTATATGGATTTGTGAGTATGCGATTACTCTTTGATGGTTAGATCTGAAATCGTAGATGCTAGGATTGCAGAAAGCGCAGTTCCGTGCATTTTGGTAAGTTGGGCCGATGGGCTAAATCTGGGCCCAATGGGCTTTCGAGCCCATGTGGGTATGAATAAGCACTAAAGGTGTTCTGTCAGACTGTAGGAAACAACATGGTTAAAATCTTTAATCTGATCATAAAACCTGGATTAAATGGGCATAAGTTACTATTAGACACCGTAGGGCCCATTAGGGGTTTTTTGGGCCTAATAGCCAAACTATTAAATTAAGTTAAAATAGACTACTGTGACGACAAATGGAATAGGAGTGACAACAATATGCGTGAAATGCCTAAAGAACTGGTAAATTACTAAAATACCCCTAAGAATGGAAAATTACCATTATGCCCCTAGGTGCAAAAATGACCGTTATACCCCTAGGGTTAATTTTATCTAAGATGCATGATATTCTTATTCTGTATGATGTATGCCATGATATGTATATCTGTTGCATGGGTTATGGGTTATATTGATGGAGGAAGCGTTCTGGTGGCCTTGCCATATATATCTGTTCTGGTAGCCTCGCCACATATATCTGTTCTGGTGGTCTCGCCACATATATATCTGTTCTGGTGGCCTCGCCGCAATATCTGTATCTGGTGACTCTGTCACAATGTCTGATCTGGCAGCCTCGCTACAAATTCTATGGTGTGTAGCGGATGGGTGGGTCGAGTAGTCTCCCCACAAGGTGTAAAGTTGGTACGGGGGTGTATGTGGATGGATCTGGGCTGGGCTTTCTGCATACGTGATATATCTATTCTGTATCTGTTATGGGCCTATGGGCTTCATTCTGATTTTTGTACTGGGCCAAGGCCCAAATAAATCTGACTCTGAGGCTTGATTTGTTTTGGGCTATGGTTGGGTTATGTTACACACTGATTTTACCAAACTCACCCTTTATTTTCATCCATGTAGGTAATCCCCAACCATAGTGGGCTTGGAGCTGTGAGAGATTCGGAGTGGCCACATCATCTGCAAATTTGGTTTTCATTTAGTTAGTTTATTTTAAAATATCTCATTTTACTATTTTGGGTTTTAAGTTGTAATAAGGCCGCTCTTTAAATTTCTTTCCTTTTTTTGGTTTATTACTAATTTTATTTATACTTTATCAAAAGTGCTAGTTATAGGTCGTGCGGGTTGTAATCAAATTTAATGAATGTTTTCAAAGCACAACAAACGTAACAAATGGGTAACTTAAAGACTTAATAAACTGACTTTTCGTTAAACCACTATTTGTACAAAAATCACTTAGTCACCTTTAACAAAGAACACACACTCAGTCGTAAGTCCATGTGACACGTCAAATTTGGCCATAACGTCCAGGCCGGGTTTGAGGTGTTACACACCAGGTAAGATTCCAGATAAGAAGAGGTGGGTCATTAAGACCACTTAAGTACTAAGCTCTCCTTAGATCTAATCCTAGACATGCATATGCCCATTGCCACACTCTAACCTTATGACTTGTCCACAGACATGCTTGATAAATTAATTAAGTTTTATGCGCTTAAGGATTCATTCGAAACTAGGCCTAAAAGTCCATTATAAAACCCTAACAAGTCCACATACATTTATATATTCATATAGTCCACCAGGCCCAATCATATCTATATGGCCCACTAGGCCCAATCACAAATATACGACCCATCAGGCCCAATCATATCCAAACCATTCAACCAACTTTACTAGCTTGTCACTTAATATCGCTTATCAATTTTTGCCGATTTAGGCCCACGAGCCCGTCGGGCCCATTTAGCCCATTCTGGCCTGGTTGGACACAAAGTGGCCCGAGACCATGAGATCGCTCCCTTGGTTCCAGTTGTCATATCAGTATCTCCACACGAGTGTTCATACGTTCATGTGGTTGCTGGTGCCAACATTTCGGCTTTTTGACTTTTCAGCATTCTGGCTTTTCGAGATTTCGGCTTTTGCCGATTTCTCGTATGTGCGGTGTATGTACACACCTTTTTTGAAAATCGGTACCCAAGATCACCAACTCCAAACCTTGATTGACAAACCCTATGAATTGCTAGCCATGACTGTTTCCAAGATATGCATACATTGTCAAAAGTTGAATAACAAGTGACTCATATCCAATACAAGTCACCCCCTAAAACACCATAACCATATCCGGCCACTTACTCATCTAGAATTAGGAACGAATATACTTACTACTTGATAACGATCCTTACCACGACAAGTCCCACACGCTCATACAGTGATTCATCAAAGGTATTGGAAAAGAAAATTCCACGAACCCTACCAAACCAATTAAGAAACAAAATGAGGAAGAGAGAGATTCGGCTTTCCACTAGGAGATGGAAGAAGTTCGGCTTACCACAATTGCGAAGTAGAATAATAGAAGATTGGAGGCTCGATTCCAAGAGGCTAGGGATCAAAGGACTTATTCGATTGCACAAGTAGAGAGAAAAGATGCAAACCAAAATCCTAAATGTATAGAGTAGCAATTAGCTTTTGGTTAAAAGAAGAGAAAAGGATAAATTAGTGTGAGCAAGGAGAATATTGAGAAAGGAAAAGAAAGTATTTGGGTTTTAGGTTTAAAGAAAATAAAAGTGAAACAAGAAACAAAACTTTAGTTTTCAGCAGAACAACACTTCCCAAATGTCGAAATACCTAAGTGTATTTGGCTATAGATATGAATGACCAAATTCGGCATACCTCTCTTACCCTAGCCACACTTTGCCTTTCTTCATAGTTCCCACACTAGCTCCAACTCTCTCACACATCTCATCTCCTAAATTCTCTCCCCTTATCATGCCTTATCTTACTCTTCAACACTTATTCAAATTTCAAGACCAAACCTTCACAGAATTTAAGTTTAATTCCACTATCTACCCGGCACTAATGCAAAACAATTACCTCTTCATTCGTTAAGCCCCTCTCAAACCTTGGACCTCCTTGTTTCATTGTAGCGTCACTCCCATATACCCCAAGTAGCGCCACCTTGCCACTAGGCCATAGGCTCATTTGTATCTTGTTTCCCTCGATTTGTTTAAAAGGCCTAATACTTGAGATTAGGGTTCCACTAAGGCAAAAATTAAAATTTTCCTAATGGTCTACCTTAACCCCGAGACTTCAAAGAAACCTTGGAATACCTTAAAATTAATACTCTAATAGATCTAATCATATACGTCAACTACAACACACAAAATTAAAAGTTTCGAGATTTTGGGGCATTATAATGAGACATTCAGCTTTTCCCAAAAACACTAAAGAAAAAAGAAAATAACACTTACCGAGATTTAACCTTCAATCCCACGAACAAGATTGCTTATAGGAGATTTGGCTTTCTTAAAGAAGATTGAGAGGAGAGGGAAGTCGGTATAAAGAAATGTTGGAGGAGGAAGATTCGTCTAGAAGAAATGGAATGGAAAATAATTGAAAAGAGAGATATTCAGCTTTTAGAGAGAAATGAATAGTATTCGGCATAAAAAGAAGTAAATAGATAAAAAGAAGATTTCGGTTTAGGTAATTTGAGGAAGAAGGAGATAGTGACGGCACAATAAAGAATTTGGCAAAGAGAGGGTGAAGGTATTCTGCTAGGAGTAGAAGACTTGACATATTTTGGCTTTTTAATGACCAGAAACCTTAAACAAAATGACCCCAAACCTATTGGCAAAAAGGTTGTGAATGCGAAATGCAGAAAAGAAAAACATAAATCTCCCTTTAGCAAAGATTCGACTGTACCAAAAATAAACCTCTCCAAATATAAAAAATGCAAGTGTGAATTCGACAATACCCCTAAAAGACCTAAAAACATCACACATAACTCACCCTAACCGAATTTTGCCTTCCACCAATTTCAAAATCTGCTCCAACTCTTCACACACCCAATCTCCTAAATTTTCTCCAAGATTTGCTCCATGATCCCCTCCTTAGATTTCTTATATGACCACTTCAAACTCCCCCCTTCAGAGTTCAACTTTAACCCAACTACTTGTTGTCCACAGGTGCAAAATAAATCCTCAATGTAATACCATACCACCCCTCGAACTTTGGACCTCCTTGCCTCTCTGTGACGCCACCTCCATGCATCCTATGTGGCGCCACTTTGCCACTAGGCCACCTGCCTTCTTGTGTCTTATTTTTGCCCTATTTATTTAAAAGTCATACCACCTGAGGTCAGAGTTCCACTAGCACTGAAAATAAAAATTTTCCCTATGCGCAGGCTTGATCCCAAGACTTCATAGAAACCCTCTAACACTCCAAATTCACTAAGCCACTAAGGCAACCTTGCCTCTATGCCATTTTCTTGTACAACTAAATTTTTATGTGCAATCTCCTAACCGTTCCCTTACTCAAGGCCCAATACTTCTAGGCCTAAATTCAAGGTGTTACATGCCTCAATATGAACATGTTACAACATAAATAAAGGAAAGCTCAAAAATGAGGCCGCGATCTAGCTGAGTCCCTTCAAAGAGTTTGCAGAATCCTATAATACTTGAAAATGGAAAATAAGAAACTAGGTAAGTACATGTTGAACTTAGTGAATTCTAGAATTTAAACCCTTTGCATTACGGGTTAATACATCAACACATCAGTACAGAAGTATGCTAAGGGTTAATAAATTAGGAAATAAATACTAAAGGGTGAACTAGAACAGTCAAACCAACATGGCATACATCCTCACCACAGCTTGCCTCTTCTAAGTTGCACACAATAATTCAGCTCGCACAAGCAATAGTCCACAAATTGGTGTACCTTACACATTGGCATAGCTCACATGTATGACCACAACTTGTGTATTAGCATTGCTTGCATGTTATCACAGTCTGCATAATTATTTTAGCTCGTGTTTTGACGCGGCTCGTGCATACATTGTAGATAAAATTTCCATACGACTGTATTGTAACATTAATTCACATAATTGTTTCAAAAATTCAGTCTGCACATACACTACAGTGCTAGTTCATATATAGAACTTAATATAATCAGCACACACATACTTTGTATAGATAGCTCACATATAGAACTTGTATAATTAGTACGAATATGCTTTGTATAAACAGTTCATACATAGAACTTATATAATCCACACACACATACTTTGTATAGACAATTCATACATAGAACTTATATGATCAGCACGCACATGCTTTGTGTAGACAATTCACACATAGAACTTATATAATCCACATGCACATACTTTGTGTAGACAGTTCATGGACCCTTCCTTATGCTATCTTCTGATCCTTTCATCACTCCGAAAAGCCTATATATCATTTATACCAACCTACCTCTGCAAATCCTTCTTGTTAATTTGAACACATTTGTGTTCCCTCGACAAGGCTGGAGTTTTTCACCAATCTAAGTTTGAATTTACATGGCTTATCGGAGGCAAAACACATATCATTCCATATCATTATTCTCCATTTAGTTCTCTCATCACAATCACACTTCCACGGTCACCTCCATTTCCCTCATTTCCTTCATTTCGAATACTAAACTTGTGTATCAAGGAAGAAGTAACCATTTTGATCTTTCACACACACATTTAATACAATCATTATAATTTCCTAACATAAGAATGCTCATCTGAGAATCAACTCACGTTGGTTGGTCACATTTTTATTAGTCAATACTAACAAATTGATAGAAAATAAGTTTCACATAGACTAAAACAACACACAAGGAGTAACAAGTGACATAACCAAACCTTACCTAGTTAGGCGACATCTTTAAGTTATATCGTCAATATTTAAGCACAATAGTTAAAGGGACTCACCAAAATTCTTCCACGGTGTTTCTAGTTATTCAACACGTTCCTTTTATGTAACACCCATAACCAGTATCCGTCGTAGGAATGGGTTACGAGGTATTACCGGACCAAATCACAGCTATCATGCATTCATATAATCACATAGGTCATTTTCGTACTTATATAAATATACAAAGTGATTACTAATTTACAAATCGAACGTGCATCATTAATCAAATTATATACACATCCATACCAAAATTTTCAAATTTATCTTACACAACATAAAATGTAATATTATATATACAGCTTTAGTAAGAAAAAACATGGTCAATTCTTTCTTGCACAAAAATGAGTGCCATTTACCTATCTAATTAATAGTAACCAACCTATTATTTTCGTAACATAGCATATGCGCATAAGAGTAAAATAAATGAACCCTTAACATCAATTCAATATAATTAGATCCAAACAAGTTTACCATTACAACCCGAATCCAAATGACCAAGTTCCATATTCAAATCTCTAAGTCATAGCATAATTTAATGTATAAAATTTAAGTTTGATCCAAAATGGCTATTTTCGAATGCCATAAATCAAACATAAATTTCATATATATATATATATATATATATACACACAACTCAACTAACTTGTTTTAAACATATGCCTACATATATATATTCAGCCATTTAACCAACTTAATTAATTAAGTTCCATAACCAAATGTACCATTACCTAGATATATAACAATTTAAACTTTTCATAACAAACCATTTAAAAGACATACATCATTCTCACTCAAATTCATCATTCGAACATACATATATGCATTTCTAAATCCATTCAACCTAATCAAGATATCCATAATACATACGACTATAGTCTATCATTTAAACAATTATTATACCGAATCACATTAGTCATTTCATCTTGCATATATCAAATACTCCACATACATAAATTACGCTTATTACTTAACTATTTCATGACATAACCTAACTCAAATAACATCCATCATTTACCTTATGTTGAATGCACATAACCAAGCTTTTTCCAACACATACCAAGTACACAACATATTTATATACATTGACCAAATCATCAAAACCAAAAATAAATATATAACCTCAAGTTAATCATAGCATGAAACCAAAATCAACTTCATAAACAAGCAATTTTCCAATGGCTTTTAGTTATACACATGCTTCAAAATTAAACATACACATATTATCCTATACATGCCATATATTTGAGTTTTAAACTTTTTAAAAGTACCGAAAGTGAATGATAGTGTGGATGACTTCACCGATGATCCCCGAGCACGTAGCGACCTCCAAAATCTATAAAACAATTATAAAAACATATACAAAGTAAGAGAACTTAGCTTACTAAGCCTTAAGCAAATTAAATAATTAATGCATAATAACATCTCAATTACTTAATCATTTCAATTAACTAAATCAACTTATGCATTTGTAATCATATATAATTTTAAGCTTTTAATTCCATACATATATAACATATACTTTCATGGAATAATTTCTTCTTGGCCAAATATACATGTATACATCATTGATATATTCTCAAATTTCAAAACCATATTCTCTTATATAACTGAGTATACATATACATTTATAGACATATATTCATCACTCAAACTTTAACATTACATTCATATACAACTATAAGGCCGAATATATTTCTCACATTAACACATATACTATAGCAACTTCATGTATCCTTTTTCATCACACATCAAGAAATCAATTCACCCTATTTTCAAATAGGTAACCAACTATCACGTACTTGATCATTTTAGCTCGTTTAACGTATTCAATTACCACATCAGCATAAAGTCTTTTAGGCATAAACTTATAATAATACACCGGCATAAAACCTGCTAGGCACAAGCCTGTATCACACACCAGCATAAGGCCTGCTAGGCTCAAAGCCTGAATTAATACACTGGCATAAAGCCTACTAGGCACAAAGCATGATTTATCTCACCAGCACAAGGCTTGCTAGGCTCAAAGCCCGAAAATCACTGTTACAATTCATCTTATACATAATTCATATATAGAAAATTTTAACTGTTCCATAAAGTTCATACAGACCTTCAAATATCGTAACTTACTCGAATTAAACTCAAATACATTTTTTCCATGCTTAATCATATTTGGCTAACTTTACTATAAATCTATGAATTTCAAATTAGCATATTAAACTAATTTACATTCAAAATTAATGATTTTTAATTGCTTAAAGACTTACATCGGATATCGACGAACGGTATTGATCGACTATTCAACTATTTGAGTCTTTCCTCAGTCCAAATCTGAATTTCTCTTTTCTTGATCTAAATTAATATAAATTAAACTTATTTAATCAAATATTCAATAAAATTCATTCAAAAACACATAAATGGACAAATTATACTTTTGCCCCAGACATTTTACAGTTTTAGTAATTTAATCCAAAATTCACAAAACACAAAACAAGCATAATTTGCCCTTGCCATGCTTAGGCCGAATACTCCCCATACACATATAAATCCCCACATTTCGTTTATTTCACAATTTAGCCCTTTATTTAAACACTTTGAAATTTAACCCTATTTACTCAAATTCATCAAAAATTCCTATACAAAACTTGCTAATTCATCACATAACTTTTATTTAACATCATCAAACAGAAAATTCACCAAGCTATCAACAATGGCAAAACACAAAATCATCATCAATATCAGAAATTCAGACATGGGCTTTGAACATTTCATAGCAATGATCTCAAAAACGTAAAAATTATCAAAAACTGAGCTAAAACTCACCTTGAATCAAGCTTGAAAGTGCCGAACCTAGGTTTTCTTTTCTTTTTCTTCTTTGTTTTAGTTTTAGCAATGAAGAAAATCATGAGCACTCCAGTTTATTTTATGATATATCTTATAATATATAGTTTATAACTTAGTTTCCTAAATTACCCTTTTAAAATTAATGACTAAAACTTATATATTAAGGACACATTCGTCCATATCACTTACACATGGTTTACTAATTCATGTTTTATTTTATATATACATATTATTATATGTTTTACTATTATAACTTATATATATTTAATTATAAAACATGTTTAACCTACCTAATACCGTCCACTAGCATGCAAAATGGACTATTTACATCATAAATGCTTCCACTTAAAAAGCCACTACCAATTCAGTCCTTACAATTAAAACTATCAAATTTTTAATATATGCGATTAAGTCTTTTTGTTTAATCAGACACCCAAACGACAAAATTAAATCACAAAAATTTCACAAATATAAATTCACACATAATAAACACAGAAAATAATTTTAAAATATTTTTCTGACTCAGATTCGTGGTCCTGAAACCACCGTTCTAATTAGGGTCTAAATCGGACTGTTACATTCTATTTTTAACCATGACCTACCCTATCTTCTTTAGCTAAACAAAATCAGTTCCAAAGTTACAAAATGGAAACAACCACAATCGTTAAACAACTCGCAACGGTGCTAAATTAATAGTTACTGCTACAGGCATTAAACACAATTTAGAAGGAAATTTCTCCCTTCTCTAAAACTTTTAGTTAATTGCTATATAACAAACCCTACCAAAAATTATTAACAACTACGACCAAGTGAGAGCTTAAGAATGTTACCACTACAAAAGAACAGGCTCACACAAGCCCAAAACCATAATTTCTCTCGCATGAAAAATAGAGTTAACCTATCCTCTTCCAAACAAATTTAACAACAGAAAGCAAAGAAAAGAAAAATGAAACTCTCTCCTTTACTCACTGTCCCCTCAATTACACTGTTCCCCAAAAATAATTTAGATTAAATTAATCTAATCAACTAATACCCTTGGCTGACAACAAATCACAATACATGCACGTACAAATTCACTAACCAGTTGCTATTATCGAGTGTCAGTATATGTTAAGCATAATGACTCATTTAAAAACATGTCACATACTGTAAGGTGTTAGGGTTAACTAATGAGCTCACACACAGTCGAGCTCACAAATTGGTAAGTTCTCCAAGCAGCAGTAATGAGCTCACCACAAACGAGGTGGGAACTCGCAAGGTAACCAAACAATTGTGAAGTGGTTCGCAACGAGGTGCTAGATGATAACCAGTCTAAAATCTCACGAAATGAACAGGTTCGCTAAAGGACCTACCGATCCCACAAAATCATCATACAAATTTATAGATTCCAAAATTTCGGGTGTGACATACCACATATTTGACTTCTATAGTGAAGTTAGTATTACAACCCTTCTTGAAACTTATTCATAATATGAACCCACCACCTAGGACAAAGACACAACCCGATGTTGATTTCCTTGTATCTTGACATGTTTCGAAGTCAAAATCGGTATAATTGATAGGAGTGAGATCTCCTCTGGAATACACAAGTATATAATCTCTCATTCTTCATAAATACTTAAGCATATGCTTAACTACTTGATAGTGTCTTGGATCGAGATTCACCTGATATTGACTCATCAACCGTACTGCGGAACAAATATCTGGACGTGTTCATACAAAAGACTTCATACTGCTAAAGCACAATCAACCTTTCTCATGTACTCTCTTTCTTTCCTTATCTTAGGATAGTCCACCAAAGAAAGGTGAAAGCCAGATTCAGAGTGTTAATTTTTCTTCTTTGAATTAGTCATTACATAATATTCTGATATCTTGTCTATGTATGATGCTTGTGTTAAAGCTATCAATTTGTTCTTTCGATCCTTTAAGATTGGAGTGCCCAGAACAAAGTTAGCTTTCCCCAAGTCTTTCATTCTAACCTATAGGGTTAACCATAGTTTAATCAATGACAATGTCCTTACATCATTTCGAATGAATATAATGCTAAACGTAAGGTTCATCAACATTTTGCTCAAATCTAAAAGTTTCAGTTGCTTGATTAAAAATTTGATTCCATGAGAGGGATGCTTTGCTTAAGCCAATATATGAATCTAAATAGTTTGCAAAATTTATACTCATTTCCGTCATGGTATATATATCCAGTGGATTGCATTATCTAGATGTTCTTTCCAAGATAGATGTTCAAAAGTTGTTGCAATGGATAACAATATGTGGATTGACTTAAGCATGGAAACCAGAGAGAATGTTTCTTTATAATCAATACCGTCTTTCTAAGTAGACCCCTTTTTTATAAGTCTAACCATATATATTTCTACTTTTCCTTTTTTATTTCTTTTCTTCTTGTAGATCCACTTACACTTGATAACTCTTGAATATAGAGTTATCATCAGTACTTTTAGACAATTCATGCAAAACTTGAGTGGTAGATAATAATTTTCATAGTTTTTATTATAATTTTATGTTATTGGATAACATTAAGGTAAATTTTTTATCTTGATTAATTTATATGTTAAATGCATGATTTTTGTAGTTTTGAAGGTAGTTCATGCATTAAGAGGAAAAAAGGACTTCAAACTCATTTATGGATGCTTAGTGCTTCAACATCTCTACAGTTAAAGACCTACAGGATTGGGTTCATGTGTTGTCATCTTTGGATGCCCCAAAGATGTTTATTGGACCTCAAAACTCTTCTTGACCCAACTCTAAAGTGGGTTAACAAGTCTGGACAATCTACTAGGGGGGAAGGAGCCCAAAGCATCCATATGACTTGGTAATCACCTAATTCAACCACCAAATCAGCATGGAGAGAATCAAGGATCTCCTTCTCCATAAATCAAGGTGACCATCAACCTCTTTTCGCAATTCAAGCAACTGTTCGCTCCTCCTCCAAAAATCAAGGACCAACCACCTACATTGAGATATTCAAGGGATGACCATGCTAAAAATAGTAAAGAATCAATGGGTTTCACTAGTATAAAAAGCAGCACTAGCTACACTTCAATTAGCACTCATTCATTCATCCATCTTCAGTCACTCACACCACATTTGAGAGCAAGCAACAGAGAATTGAGATAGTAATTCAAAGGGTTTTGAGAGCAGCCAATTCAGCACTTTAAGAGCATTAGTGCATTGAAGCAAAGGAGAAGAGAGGAAGAGGAGGAGCAATGCAAGCAGTGCCACTAAAATCACCGAAGTTGACATACAATTTTTTTCTTTAATCTTTTATTTGTTCAAGTTGATAAACATGATTGCCATTCACTCTTTTGCTTTCAATTTAATGATAATGACTTAATATTATTGATGTTATATTTATTGCAATCCCTTAGGTTATGTTATTAACACTTTATTGATGACGTTATGTGCATTGGTTATTTATCCATTCAAATAATATCATGAACATGCTTACTCATGCATAATTAACGTAAGGAATCATATGGGCTAATTACTTAATGCAAACAAGATGGTAATTAGTAGACACAATATTTGAATGGTGCATAATTGATCTCTTAATGATTGAATTAGTAATGATAATAATATCATTACCTTGCATAATCCCTAAACATGATGTATCTTATGAAACTTAGAGGTTAATTGAACATAGAAGTATGCTAAAGAAACTTAAAGGTTAAAAAGTATGACCTTATAACTTATAAATTTTGAGTTAGTAAATAGCCAAATTGTCACGGTTCTCCCATAACATAATTAACATTATTTTTAATAATTTTAAGTTAAGGAAAGCAATTATTCCAACTCCTTCATGTCATTGTGATTAAACGTGTGTTACTTATACTACTTATTATTCTTTGTTAACATTTTCATTTGTCTTGTAAACTTAATAATCTTAATTATGTTAATTAGTTAATTCAATTGACTTTTATTTATTTTAGTCACTAACTTGCCAATTGATAGTTTCACAATTTTTGCTATACTTATACAGTTTATGTAGAGACGATAACTCTATACTTACTACTTTATTACTTGATGACGACTGTGTACACCTGCACATTATTTGATAATCTCGAGAAAAAATTTTGGCATCATTTTTTGGGACTGTTTTAGTCATTATTTGTGAAGTTAATTATTTTGCAATTTGGTTTATTTATTTCTTATTATTAGCTTAGTTTTTTCAGGTGTTTGTGAACATATACCGATTTATCAGTCTACTTCTAGTTGATCCTAAAATTGAACGTACCTTTAGAAGAGGAACAGAGGAAAATGTGAACCAAAGACAAACTGAAGAAATGAACCAAGATTAAAGAGACGAAGCTACTAATTCTCGAAATTTGGTCATTGTTGCTTATGAAAGAGACCGTGGCATCTGCTAATATGATGTGCCACTTTTTCTTGAAATCAATTTGGGAATTGTGAAACTTGAAATTGAGTGTAACACCCCTTACTTGTATTCAACGCCAGAATAGGGTAAGAGGCATTATCGGACTTATCAAATGATCAAACATACAATTTTTGGTCATAAATTTGCATCCAAATTAAAACCATTTACATTTAATCACAAAGTCCCTGATACGAGCCTACGAGGCCCAAAATGTGCATTGGAAGTGGTTCGAGACTAAACCAAGACTTTAGAAAATTTTACGAAACTTAGAAAATTTTCCACTAAATAAGGGTTACACGCTCGTGTAGATATGGGACACGCCCGTGTGGGCAGGCCATGTGGTCACACACGCCCGTGTCCCGACCCCATGTAAATCTTTGAATTGTAACTCATGACCAAATTGAGATCACACGGCCAAGTCACACACATGTGTGTTAGGCTATATGGAAAATTAATTGTCATAAATTTGGTCTAGACTTCACACGGCCAGGGCACACGCCCGTGTTCGAGGCTGTTTCATCCACACGGCTGAGAATCACGCTCATGTCTCTGCTCATATGCTTAATTCTGAGCATTTTGTTTCTGAAAACTAAGGTGCAAGGGACACACAGCTTAACACATGCCCATGGGACAAGTTGTATGTCTCACATGGCCTAGACACATACTTGTGTGTCTACCCATGTGGAAAAAATAAAGGCTATTTACCAAGCCATTTTGCCACCCTTTAATGCACACACCTACACAACATAACATAGCACCAATCCAAGCATATGCAAACAACCAAACATCCACAACCAAGACAACAACACATCATTCAAGAAATGCATCATTATAAGAATATACTTATAACCAATATTTGTCTATCTCCAATGTCCTTATACAAAATGAACTTCTAACCATTATAAGCCAACACATTTGGCCAAATCAATTATGACACATGATAAAATGACCAAGTCCCCTATACATGTCATAACTCAAAATATTGAATTCATTAATACCAAAATAATTGTTGACAGTGTGAATGGATCTCCGACGATCTCAATCCAAGCTAGCTTGGTGACACTATAAAACATGGTAAAATAAATAGAGTAAGCTAAACAGCTTAGCAAACTCGTATGTAAGAAATAAGGAAACCTTACCACGCATATAACATTCAAATAATATAACATGATTAAATGTAATTTTACTATAGTCTCATGTTCATAATTCATTCCATCACAACTTACCTCATATTCATCAATTCACGAATCTAATAATCATAAGTTTTAAGTGCATACCTGTACCATCTCGTAATGATTTTACACATAATCTCATCTTTGACATACTCGTGAACCTCTCGGAATAACAATGCCAGATACTCGGGAAATTTTGCACACTCAGTGCCACATATGTAGCCAAAGCTATCTATGTGCCATATCAAATAATCGCTCACTCTCAGGCTATCGACGGGCCTACTCACACAAGCTGTCGGTCAAGACGTAGCTAAATGATTTTGCTCACACAAGCTGTCAAGTATCCGACACATATGCTGGTATACTCAGCCACCGGTAGGACATACGAGACCAGCACCCAGATTACATAATCACATAGCACATGGTAACCCTAGTGACATGTCACTTGTATCCTAACCTATTCCTAGGGTTCAAACGGGATTTCTTACTTGTCGAGTCATTGTCAAACTTGTCCACAAAGTTAAACTCATTCACATAATCAAACATACAATTCATGCAATATTAATGCATTTAAATACAATTATTTCAAAGCTTATTTTTAACATACGAACTTACCTCGGTACAAAAAGGGCGAAATGGACCTAATCGTCAAATACTTTGTTTTTCCCCAGATCTAGGGCCAAACCTCGTTTTTCTTGATCTATAATAACAAATTTAACTCATTAAATACTCACATTATTCAATTAAGCCCAAGAATCATGTTATGGCAAAATAACATTTTTTGCCCCTAACTTTTCAACTTTTTACACTTTAGTCCCTAGGCTCGTAAAATGGTTTTCACTAGATTTCTTATTACCCAAGCCTAGCCGAACCTATTTCATACTCATAGCAGCCCATGTTTTTCATTTATTCACATTTTTACATACATTTTACAACCTTTAACAAATTGTTCCCTATTTGACATTTTCATTAAAATCACTTGGTAAATGTTGTTTATCTAACATCAAACATACATTTTCTACCATCAAACATCAAAATACCCAAGTATCTAACATAGGTAAAATTGTAGACTTTGATTTTCTTCTAAATTAGTCCTTGAAATAGCTAAATCAAGTTACAGCATTCATAAAAACGTAAAAATCATTAAAAAATGGCCAGTGACAGACTTACAATCGAGCTTGGAAGTGGCCAAAACCCTAGCTATGGACTCCCTTATGAAATTTGGCTATGGGAGGATGTTATTATTTAATTTGTCTTTATTTTCCAAATGACCAAAATGCCCTTAATGCCCAACTTTAAAATTTCACCTAACCATGTCCATTTTTGTCCTTCTTAAAGTATAATGGTCTAATTACCATTTAAGGACCTCCAATTTAAAATTTCATTACAATTAAACACCTATAGCTTCAAGAACACACATTTTGCACTTATTTCAATTTAATCTTACTAGTCAAATTGGACACTCTATCAATAAAATTTCTTAATGAAATTTTCATGCAATCATTCAATCATACTGTAGACCTTCAAAAAATATCACATTAAATATTTCTACTTCAGATTCATGGTCCCGAAACTACTATTTTGATTTAACGCAAAAATAGGTTGTTATATTGAGGCGCCGCAATTCGAGTTGAAGCCAATGATGTTCCAAATGTTTCAAACAGTGGGCCAATTTAGTGGGATTCCTGTTGAAGATCCATATCTTCATCCCTATTTATTCATAGAAGTAAATAACTCATTTAAACTGGCTAGAGTGACCTAAGATGCATTAAGGTTGAAGTTGTTTCCATACTTATTGAGAGATAGAGCACAAACATGGTTGAATTCCTTACTGCCTGACTCCATATCGACAAGGCAAGAATTGGTTCAACGATTCTTGATGAAGTACTTTCCACCCAATAAGAAAGATTACGATATTCCAACAACTTGGTGATGAATCCTTATATGAAGCTTAAGAGCGATTCTAAGAATTATTATGGAAATTCCCTCACAATAGGATTTTACATAGCATTTAATTGTAGACTTTTTACAATTGCATCGATGCACATACAAGAGTGGTGGTAGATGCTTTTGAAAATGGAACTATTCTTTCTAAGTCGTACAATGAAGCTTACGAAATTCTTGAAAGAATTTCCAGTAAAATTGTTAGTAGTCGACTAATCGAGCAGCCGCAATAAGAAGAGTGGCAGAGTATATGAAGTTGATACACTCACTTCATTGGTAACTAAGGAACCATCTACGTCTTCCATGCTTAAGAATTTTACAGCTAATAGTTTTAATGCTAACATGTCAAGTCAGTAGCCAAGCCAGTTTTAGCTATTGGAGCAGTTGACTCCATGGGTAGAGACATAGATATATTCATTGGCAGGATGATACATTAGATTGGACCCAATATAAATTAATTCTGAACCTATTTATGGATTAATTCACTTATGACATTCATCATGTGATTTACCTAAATCTTAAGTTAGCCACTGACCATGTGTGTATAACTCATGTGCTTTGATATAAGTGGAGGCTTATGCTTTAAAGATGATCAAGTCGATAGCCAGGTATGTTGGGTACATGACTTGTGTATGGCATGACTTTACTAGCAACAGTGGATTTTATATCTCAATTAAAAAGTTAACAAATACTCGTATTTGCATTGCATTGATTGATAAATATGGAATGTGGCCACGGGTTTCTTGTTCTCAAATGAGCAATTTCACAATCATTTGTTGACAGTGATCATATTAAACATTAAGAAGACATAATGATGACAATGAGATAAAAATAGAATTGTATTGAGTGAATCAATTTAACTCAAAGGAATTAAGGATATTATATGAGGGTAACACACACATGATGAGTTCATTCAACAAATCAATTGGATGAATTGCTTTGTAAATAGTATACAATAAGGAGTTTTCAATCATGGTACTTCTTGTGGACAGACTCCATAATTAAGTAATTGTGAATTATCAAAACAATGCTTCTAGACATAATTGTAATTACTAGAGCCTAATTGTATCTATCTGATTGGTCCATTCGCTAGCTCAACAAAAGCTTGATCGAACTACATTTGAATTAGAAGTAAATTCTACAACTTTGGAAATAATTTAATTGAGTCGATTTTATTAATTTGGGTAGACATAAGAATTGTTCAACTAGATAATTTGATTAAAGAATTTTCTTGAAAATTAATTTGGAAAATCTATTTGATTTTTGGAAAAATTAATTTTGATCTAGTATAATTACATTAATCAAATTAAGTAAAATTAATATGATGTTTTTGGATATTAATTTTCAAGTCAGACGACCGGTCGTTATTCACCCAGACCAAATTGATAGAAACTGAACCAGCTCGAGGTGCCGACGGCTACAACAGTGGCATTTCGGTAGCCAGAAAATGGTCAATGGCAGTGGTTTTCTTGTGGTTGAATAGTGGAAGAATTACACTCTTACTAGGACTCTACCAGATAAATTGATTTAGACTAATTATTCCTAAAATAATAACATTTTAATAGATTTAATATTAAATTTAATTTAATAATTATTGTAATAGTATTTTATTAATTTAATACCAAAGTGATTATCTTAATATTAAATTTAATTTAATGTTTATCTTCTAGATAAATATTCTATCAATTTAATAATATTTAATATTAAATTTTAATCTAATATTTATCTTGATGAATGTTAGATTATATTTTAATATTAAGTGATTAGGTTTAATCATAGTTGAACACTCTAAACTCTCCTTATATAAGAAAGCCTTGAGTCATTATTTTTCACACACTTGAATTTAATAGAAAGTTGTAGAGAGAAAATTTTCTAAAGAAATTATTTCAGAAAATTTCTAGAGATATTTTTCTTATTTACAACCTGGCCCAAATGTTTAAAGAATTTGTGAAATTTTTTGATTCAAAGTAAGCCCAGACTCGACAGACATGAGCTTGAGGGTAGCAGAGAAGACTACTCAGTTGAAGAGTTTATTCTAGAAGAATTAAAAAGGTACAATTTTATTAAGTGTTTATTACTTTAGATATTACAACCAAGTTCTTATTTCAATTTAAAAAAAAAAAGTCTTTGGTTTTTCCCTAAATTTATTTTTCACTGCATTTTTCAAACTTGATTTTCAACAGTATTTGTACGTGCTGATAAATTTATATTTCCAGATGACTATTATCTTAGATTTTCTGAGGCAATTGAAGAAAGTTACGCGAAGTCGAGATGGAGTCATTGGTCTCTATAAAATGGGAACTCAATTTTGTAGATGATCTATTGGAATGAGCCTTAGTGTTCGATCCACCAAGTGATGATAGAAGGGAGGAATATTTGGCTTTGCTGGAAGTGAACTTGAAGGGATTCATTCCACAATTCCAATTCGAATGATTGGAGTTAGCAACTTGTGAATACACACAACCTAAGACATCAATTAAGGAGCCACCCAAATTGGAGTTAAAGTTACTTCCATCCCAATTTAAATATGTTTATTTAGGTAACTCTTCTACTTTGTCTGTCATAATTTTAGCTAAGTTAACCAAGAGTCAAGAAACAAAGTTTATTGATGTTCTGAAAAGGTTTAAGGTAATCAAGTGGACTATAGTTGATATTCAAGGTATTTCAATGCTGGTTATACCCTTAACTCGACTATTAATGTAACGCCCCAATTTATCAGTTTTTCGGGATTTCAAATTTTTGCTTGAATTTATCTGTGCATGTTTTGATATGATGTTGGAGTGAATTAAATGTGTTTAGTGGACCTTTAGAAGGCCTAGGTTTAAGCTAAATCTTGATAGAATTTTTAAATTTTAGACTTAAAAGAGAAGGGGCTTTGATTAAATGGCTTTTAAATAAATGTTAGGGATTTAAGACACAAGAAAGCTTGTGTTAAAGTGGCAAGTTGGCGCCACTTAGAGCTTAAGGAGGTGGTGTGTAAGGCTATGCAAGAGCTAAGCTTCGAATCCATGCAGTAGCAAGTAGCTTCTTTTATTTTATTGCTTGTGCAAGGTAAGTGGTGGATCCCAGGTGAAACTTTGAAGGAGAGTGTTTGAATGGCTCATGATATTGAATCAAGGAGGGATAAGGGGAGAAAATTTAGTAATTTTGAATGGGAAGCAAGTGATGGCTGAATATGGGTCTCTTGGGGGAGCATTTTCAGCTTTTGTCTTTTGGTGTTGGCATAATCGGTAGGTAGAGTATAGGGTGCTAGCCGAATACTACTTGGGGTTCTTTTAGGGTTTTAGATTTGGCATTTTTGGTCAGTAAGTGCCGAATGGGTAAGTCCCTAGGGTCTTTTCTTCTTTTTTCTTCCCCTCCCTTTGTTCAAAAGGCCGAAAACGCTTATACAAACCCCTTGTGCCGATTTGTCCAAAGAGCCAAACCCTTTCTTCCTCCTTTTATTCTCAAAGCTAAATTCATCTCTTCTTTCACCTCTTTCTTCTTCACTTCATAGCCTGTCTAGACTCACTTGGAACCTCACCTAGCCGATTACTAGAAAAGTCGAAATCCCAAAAAGTTTAGTCCTTGTGCCATTTTCTTCTTGGCCGAACCCCTCCTTTCTTTTTCTTCTCTTTTAGCCGAACCATCTATTATTCTCTTCTCTAGTTCTATAGTTTTCATTGGCACTTCCTGATAACCGAACCCTCTCATCCATTTGCAAACAACTACCCTTTGGCCGAATACTATAGGCATCCTTTTTACCTTCGAGTTTTAGGCTAGATCTGGTAGGGATCGGGTTCAATATTGGTGGAAAATGACTTTGGTGGTGGCTAAAGGATCGAGTGAATCACTGGGTAAGATCTTCGATCTCCTTTTACTTTTGGTTAAGGGAAAAGTCGAAACCCGTAACCCTTTTGGGGCTAATCAGTCTAGACTCTTTCTAGGGGTTTGGATGGTAGGTTTTGCTTACTAATGAAGTTCAATGGGTTTCGTAAGGTGGATCTAGTAGAGGCTAGAGAGATCAACAATATCAAGGCGATCTAGATCTAGTGGTTAGAATCGACAAAGGTAAGAGATTAGTGATGCTCTATTATGGCTGAATAAGTATCTTAAGTTGATAATGATTATTCAAATGGATTTTTAGTTAACAGTGTGATTTAAACGATTGTAGGATATTGACACAAGGGACTTCTAAGTATATCGCGAAACAAGTGTATAATCGACACCCTCTAGTAGACCAGATCGGCAAAAGTTGAAAAGTTGAAATGCCAAAATTCTGACATTTCGATGGCCTGTGAGCGTACGAGTGCTCATGGGTCGATTTGAATGGTAAAGTTGGTAATCGTGAATGGTAAGATGGTTGTGTGCGCGATTTCGTACACGTTGGTGGTTTGGGCCTCGAAGGGCCAAATTTGAGCCCATCAGGTTTACGGGCCCATATGGGTGAAAATGAGCGGTAAGTGTATTCTGATAATCTGATCATTAAGATCTGCTTAAACGGGTGTAGAATTGGACTTAGTGGGTCGTAGTAGCTAGTGGACTCCGTCGGGCCCATTAGGGGTTTTTAGGGCCCGATGGCTCGGTAATAATTAAATCGGCTCCGGCCTACATGGTGTCTAGGGCTGGTACAGGTGGTGTGCAGGGCTGGATTGGGCTTGGGCTTTATATACATGCATAATATTTTTACCTGTTACTGTAATGGGCCTAAGGCCCACACTGTTTTCTTAATAGGGCTAAGGCCCAGCTATCACTATTTTCTGAATAGGGCTAAGGCCCAATTAACACTGTACCTGAATAGGGCTTCAGCCCAATTTGATCTTGAACTGATCTTGACTCTGGTTGGGTTAGCTTACACACTGAGTTGTCACAAACTCACCCACTTTCTTTTCATCCATGCAGGTGAACCCAAACCTTAGAGGACTTGGAGCTGCGAGGGATTCAGAGTGGCCACGTGAATTGCTTCTGATTTTATATTTTTCTTAAATTTACTTTATTTTAGTATTCCTTAATTTCTTTTGGGTTTTAGTTTGTAATAAGGCCGCTCAGTATTTATTTCTATTTGGTTTTATTTATTTATTTATTACTTGTTAAAAATTGATAGACTAAGGCTGCGCAGATTTTTATTTCAAATTAACAAACATTTTCAAAACCTTCCCTATGTGACAAGTGGATAATTTAATGACAACGACTCACTAACAAGATCTCTTAAAAAGTGAACTTCAAACTGATAGTGGATAGGATTTTTATAAATTAAACAATCTTCTATTTTCTCAAAAACACATAAAATGGTTTTGCTAAGTCAACCTAAATTTATGAAATGAAGAACGACGTGTAATTAACTATCCATGTGACTCACCAGATCTGGTCATAACGTTTGGGTCGGGTTTGGGTTGTTACATTTAGTGGTATTAGAGCCCGATTGTAACAAGTCGGCTGTGGATCGAGTCCAAATGTTTTTTTATTTTTAAATTAAGGCCTACAATGGTAGTTTGAAAAATCAGTTTTGAAAAACAAATTCTTAAGAAAACCTTTTCAAATTGATTGTCTTCAAGATATTCGTATTTTACTAAAAATTTAAGGTTCTATTTTGGAAACAAAGTTTACTAAGAGGATTTAGTATTACTAAAATTTGGTTTTCTAAAATCTAGTTTTCGAAGAGTGGCACACCGAATCTCCGGCAGCAAGTCTGTAAGTATCTTTTGCTATACTATACTTTACTGTAATACTGTTACATTACTATAGATAGTACTAAGACCCGACTGAGACTCTATAGTTAGGGCAACACTGAAACTGTAAGGATTGAGACAGTAGGGAAACTGAAAACCCTAAAAGATTGAGATTGTGGCTAGGCTACGATTCTGCAAAAATAAAATTTTGAAATATTATCTGTACATAAGACATCTATAATAAATACTGAAATACTGAACTAACTCATAAAATTTGTAATCAGATAGTACGATATGAGTGCGAGGGCAGTTCGTAGAAGAGGCCGTGGACGTGGCCGAGGTAGTGTGCAAGCTGGGTCTTCATCTTCGGGACATATGCCAGCCGGGGAGGCACGAGCGCCACCAACAACTGAGACTAGGTCGTACGATCGGGCTGCATGGGACGATGCTTTGTCCCAAGTGATGTTACGGGTTCTGGAAAGGGTCGATGAAGCAAGGACGGGGACTATGAATCGGGGATCTATTTCTGAGTGACTCTGAGCTAACAGAGCGAGGATTTTCAGGGGCGTATCTGGTGTAGCCCCAAATGTGGCCGAATACTGGTTGGAGGCCACGGAGCGGATCATGGATGACTTGAATTATTCAATAGAGTAGAAGCTGAAGGGAGCAGTATCTCTGCCATGAGATGAGGCTTACCAGCGGTGGATCCCTATGAGGGATAGTACCCCAACTGAGCGGGTAACTTAGGAGCTGTTTAAGATGGCCTTCAAAGGGAAGTACGTCAGGGCGAGCTATGTGGACACTCGAAGGAAGGAATTTCTAAATCTGACCTAGGGTAATAAGTCTGTCACGGAGTATGAGGCTAAGTTCTTAAGGTTAAGTCGGTATGCTAGTGGAATAGTCGCTACAGAGTATGAACATAGCGTACGATTCGAGGATGGCCTCAGGGATGAGCTAAGGGTGTTGATTGCTCTACAAAGGGAGCGCGACTTTGTGGCTCTAGTGGAAAAGGCTGAGATAGCCGAGGAAGTGAAATGCACGGAGCGACAGAACCGTGAGAAGGACCGAAATCGATTTAGTAGGGATTCTGGACCCTCGGGTGTTACTGGTAGGAATGTCAAAAGGGCTAGAGTGGACGAACCGGTTCGAGCAGTTCCGGTGAATGTGGTTAGACCGCAGGCTTGCGGAGATTATGGTAGAGTGCACTTGCGTGAATGTTGGAAGCGTACTGGGGCATGTTTTCGGTGTGGGTCCAAGGTGCATAGAGTCAAGGACTGTCCTCAAAGGCCGACTCAGACGCAAGCTGTTGAACAGAGAGTTGCGTAACCAGTGCGAGGTGGACCACAACCGCCAAAAGGCCGTGGTCAAGGTAGAGGCTGCAATGGGAATGGTCGTGGACGTGGAGCACCAAGCAGGGGTGCTGGAAATGCTAAGGCTCGTCAACCAGCATTGGTTCATACTACTCCTCACCAAGAGGAGGGTGACGCACCTGACGTCATAACCGGTACGTTTTTTATTTTTAGTATGTCATACACTGCCTTGATAGATATTGGTTCTACCCATTCATACGTTGCATTTGATGTATCTGGGACGTTGGGTATGCACTCTGAGGAAACTATGAGTGGGGTAACTGTGATAAGTCCACTGGGTCACTCAGTTAGGGTAGACAAACTCTTTAGAGATGTGCCTTTAGAGACTTAAGGTAGGATTTTCTCTGTGGATTTAATGGAGCTACCATTTGGAGAGTTTGACCTCATTTTGGGAAAGGACTGGCTTGCTAAGCATAGGGTGACTCTAGAGTGCGCTCTAAGTGAATGGTGTTAAAGACTACAGAGGATGAGGAGGTGATGATTATAGGGGAGCGAAGAGATTACTTGTCCAATGTTGTCTCAGCTTTGAGAGCTGAAAAGCTGATTTGCAAGGGGTACGAGGCATTTTTGGCATATGTGAGTCAGTCTGATGCTGAGAATTTCACTGTAGAAGAGGTTAGAACCGTCAAGGAATTCCAAGATGTTTTTCCGGATGAGCTCCCAATGTTACCTTTGAATCATGAAGTCAAATTTAGAATCGACTTGTTGCCTGGAACAGCTCCAGTGTCCATCGCACCTTACAGAATGGCACCAAAGAAGTTAGTGGAGTTGAAAGTGCAAATCCAAGAGCTGCTGGATAGAGGTTTTATTAGGCCAAGTGTGTCTCCGTGGGGAGCACCGGTACTGTTCGTGAAGAAGAAGGATGGGACAATGCGTATGTGCATCGATTATCATCAGTTGAACAAGCTGACGATTAAGAACAAGTACCCTCTGCCAAGGATTGACAACCTGTTTGACCAGTTAAGAGGAGCTTCAGTATTTTCCAAGATCGATCTTCGATCTGGATATCATCAATTAAGGGTCAAAGAGGTGGATATTCATAAGACAACATTAAGAACTCGGTATGGTCATTATGAGTTTCTAGTGATGCCGTTTGGATTGACGAATGCACTAGCGACTTTCATGGATTTGATGAATCTGGATTCTAACCCCACTTAGATCAGTTTGTGGTCATCTTCATAGACGATATTATGGTGTATTCAAGGACTGAGGAGGAACTTGATGAGCATCTCCGTATTGTTCTGCGAGTGTTGAGGGATAAGCAACTATATGCGAAATTTAGCAAATGTGAATTTTGGTTGCGAGAGGTGACGTTTCTAGGTCACGTTGTTTCTGCGAAGGGGATTAGGGTGGATCTTCAGAAAATTGAGGCGGTTCTGGAATGGAAGCCACCGAGATCTGTATCAGAAATTTAAAATTTTCTAGGTTTAGCAGGGTACTACAGAAGGTTTGTGGAAGGAATCTCTTTGATTGCGGCACCGTTGACGAAACTTTTGAGGAAAGGAGTACCATTCGTATGGACTGAGAAGCAGTAAGAGGCTTTCGAGAAGTTGAAGAAAGTTCTGACTGAGCTGCCAGTTTTGATTCAGCCGGAGTCTGGGAAGGATTTCACTGTGTACAATGATGCATCGAATGTTGGGTTGGGCTGTGTGCTGATGTAAGAGGGTAAGGTGGTCGCTTATGCATCACGATAGCTTAAGCCTCACGAAGCAAACTACCCTACGCATGATTTGGAGTTGGTAGAAGTGATTTTTGCATTAAAAATCTGGAGACACTACTTGTATGGAGAAAAGTGCATTATATACATAGACCATAAGAGTCTCAAGTATTTGTGTATTATATACATGGACCATAAGAGTCTCAAGTATTTGTTGACTCAGAAGGAGCTGAACTTTAGGCAACGAAGATGGATAGAGTTGCTTAAGGACTACGATTGTTCTATTGAGTATCACCCAGGCAAAGTGAATGTAGTGGTTGATGCATTGAGTCGAAGAACTGTAACTGAGTTGAGAGCAATGGTTGCTCGTCTGAGTCTATATAACGATGGTAGCTTGTTAGCAGAATTACAAGTAAGACCAACTTGGATAAAGTATATTAAGAAGAAGCAGTTAAGTGATGAGTCACTGGTTCCTTGGTTCCAACAAGTTAAGAGTGGTGAGACTTCTGATTTTGGATTGAACAGTGAAGGAGTTCTGTGTTTTCGAGGAGGAGTTTGCATTCCGAAGGACTCTGACTTGAGACAGTCAATTCTGAGAGAGGCTCATGGTGGAGCCATGCATCCTGGAGGGAATAAGTTTATCGAGATTTACGAGAGTTGTACTGGTGGCCTAGACTTAAGTGTGAAGTAACGAAATTCGTGGGTAATGCCTAACATGCCAGCAAGTGAAAGCTAAGCATCAACTGCCTTCTGGACTTCTGCAACCGGTGAAGATTCCACTTTGGAAGTGGGAAAAGGTAACCATGGACTTTTTGAGTGGGCTATCCTTGACGCCTACCAAGAAAGACTCGGTTTGGGTGATTGTGGATAGGTTAACTAAATCTGCTCATTTCATACTTGTCCGAACCGACTACTAACTTCAAAAGTTAGCCAAATTGTATGTGGTGGAGATAGTGCAACTTCATGTAGTGCAAGTTTCAATTATTTTTGATCGGGGTCCTAGGTTTACATCTCGATTCTGGAAAAAGTTGCATGAGGCGTTAGGTACACAGTTGGATTTTAGCACTACTTTCCACCCCCAGACGGATGGACAATTGGAAAGGGTAATTCAAGTTCTAGAGGACATGTTGAGAGGATGTGTTATTGACTTCCGAGGAAGTTGAGAAGATTACTTGCCATTAGCAGAGTTTGCTTACAACAACAAGTATCAGGTGAGAATTCATATGGCACCATATGAGGCGCTGTATGGTCGAAGGTGCCGTATGCCTACTTGATGGACGGAGTTGGGAGAACGTCAGGTTCTTGGGCCAGAGTTGGGGGCAGATACAGAAGACAAGGTTAAGCTAATCAGGGATCGATTAAAGGAAGCATCTAATAGGCAAAAATCTTATGCTGACTTGAAGCGTAAGGAAATTGAGTACTTAGTGGGAGATATGGTTCTCTTAAAAGTCTCGCCTTACAAGAAGGTATTAAGATTTGGTAAGAAGGGCAAGTTGAGTCCGCAGTTTATAGGGTCTTATCGAGTTCTTAAGCGGGTGTGTCCAATAGCATATCAACTGGAATTACCTCCGGAGTTGGACCGGATTCATAATGTCTTTCATGTATCCATGCTAAGGTGGTATTGGTCTGATTCTTCTCATGTCGTACCAGTAGAAAAGATTGAGGTGAAAGCTGATTTGACTTTTGAGGAGGAACCTGTGCAAATTTTGGACCGTGATGTCAAAGTATTAAGAAAGAAGTCAGTTCCTTTGGTGAAAGTGCTTTAGCGCAATCATGGCAAAGAAGAGGCTACGTGGGAACCAGAAAAGGCGATTTGTCAACAATACCCTCATCTGTTTGAATCAGGTAAAATTTTGAGGCTAAAATTTCTTTAAGGGGGTAGAGTTGTAATGCCCCAATTTATCAGTTTTCTGAGATTTCAAATTTTTGTTTGAATTTATCTGTACATGTTTTGATATGCTGTTGGAGTGAATTAAATGTATTTAGTGGACCTTTAGACGGCCTAGGTTTAAGCTAAAGCCTGATAGAATTTTTAAATTTTAGCCTTAAAAGAGAAGGGGCTTTGATTAAGTGGGCTTTTAAATAAATGTTGGGGATTTAAGACAAAAGAAAGCTTGTGTCAAAATGGCAAGTTCGCGCCACTTAGAGCTTAAGGAGGTGGTGTGTAAAGCTGTGCAAGAGCCAAGGTTCGAATCCATAGAGTAGCAAGTAGCTTCTTTTATTTCATTGCTTGTACAAGGTAAGTGGTGGATCCCAAGTGAAACTCTGAAGTGGTGTGTTTGAATGGCTCATGAGATTGGATCAATAAGGGATAAGGGGAGAAAATTTAGGAATTTTGAATGGGAAGCAAGTGATGGCCGAATATGGGTCTCTTGGGGGAGCATTTTCGGCTTTTGCCTTTTGGTGTTGGCAAAATCGGCAGGTGGAGTATAGGGTGCTAGAAAAATGCTGCTTGGGGTTCTTTTAAGGTTTTAGATTCAGCATTTTTGGTAAGTAAGTGCCGAATGGGTAAGTCCCTAGGGTCTTTTCTTCTTTTCTCTTCTCCTCCCTTTGCTCAAAAAGTTGAAAACGCTTATACAAAGCCCTTGTGCCGATTTGTCCAAAAAGCCAAACCCTTTCTTCCTCTTTTTCTTCTCAAAGCCGAATTCATCTCTTATTTTTCCTCTTTCTTCTTCACTTCATAGCCTGTCTAGACTCACTTGGAACCTCACCTAGTTGATTACCATAAAAGCTGAAATCTCGAAAAGTTTAGTCCTTGTGCTGATTTCTTTTTCGCCAAACCCCTCCCTTTTTTTTCTTCTCTTTTAGCTAAACCATCTATTCTTCTCTTCTCTAGTTCTCTTTATAGTTTTAGTTGGCACTCCCTGATAACCAAACCCTCTCATCTATTTGCAAACAACTACCCTTTGGTCGAATACTATAGGCATCTTTTTCACCTTTGGGGTTTAGGCTAGATCTAGTAGAGATCGGGTTCAATATTGGTGGAAAACGACTTTGGTGGTGGCTAGAGGATCGAGTGAATCACTGGGTAAGATTTTCGATCTCCTTTTACTTTTGGTAAAGGGAAAAGCCGAAGCCCCTAACCCTTTTGGGGCTAATCGATCTAGACTCTTTCTAGGTGTTTGGATGGTAGGTTTTGGTTACTAATGAAGTTCTCTAGTTTTTGTAAGGTGGATCTAGTGGAGGCTAGAGAGATCAACGATATCAAGGGATCTAGATCTAGATCTAGTGGTTAGAATTGACAAAGGTAAGAGACTAGTGATGCTCTATTATGGCCAAATAAGTATATTAAGTTGATAGTGATTATTCAAATGGATTTTTATTTAACAATGCGATTTAAACGATTGTAGGATATTCACGCAAGGGACTTCTGAGTATATTGCGAAATAGGTGTGTAATCGACACCCTCTAGTAAATTAGATCAACAAAAGTCGAAAAGTCGAAATGCTGAAATTCTGGCATTTTGAGGGCTTGCGAGCATGCGAGCGCTCGTGGGTCGGTTTGAACGTAAAGTTGGTAATCACGAATGGTAAGATGGTTGTGTGTGCAATTTCGTGCACGTTGGTGGTTTGGGCCTCGAAAGGCCAAATTTGGGCCCATCGGGCTTACGGGCCTATATGGGTGAAAATGAGCATTAAGTGTATTCTAGTAATCTGATCATTAAGATCTGCTTAAACGGGTGTAGAATTGGACTTAGTGGGCCGTAGTAGCTAGTGGACTCCATCAGGCCCGTTAGGGGTTTTTAGGGCCCGATGGCTCAGTAATAATTAAATGGGCTAAATAAGTTACTTAGACGATAATAGGTCTGTGAGTGGACTGTAATGAGCATGAAACCCTAAAATCTGAAAACCTTACTAAAATACCCCTTAAGGGTGGCAAATTACTGTTTTACCCCTAGGTGCTAAAAGACCATTTTACCCCTAGGGTTAAGTTGACTGATTTGCATGCTAAATTATATATGTTCCTGTATGCCATATCATAATATACTCTGTTGTATGGGATTGGGTTATTTTGATGGAGGAAGTGCTAAGTGGCAATGCCACGTATACTGCTAGAGGCTCTACCTCATATTACTGTTTTAGTGGCTTGGCCACGATATCTAATTAAGCAGCTAAGCTGCGAATGTGGTGTGTAGGGCTGGGTGGGTTGAGTTATTCTCCACATGGTGTGTAGGGCTGGATTGGGCTTGGGCTTTGCATACATGCATAATATTCTGATCTTTTACTGTAATTGGCCTATGGCCCACATTGTTTTCTGCATAGGGCTAAGGCCCAGTTATCGCTATTTTCTGAATAGGGCTAAGGCCCAGTTAACACTGTACCTGAATAGGGCTTCAGCCCAGTTTGAGCTTGAACTAATCTTGACTCTGGTTGGGTTAGCTTACACACTGAGTTGTCACAAACTCACCCCCTTTCTTTTCATCCATGCAGGTGAACCCCAACCTTAGAGGACTTGGAGCTACGAGGGATTCGGAGTGGCTACGTGAACTGCTTCTGATTTTATATTTTTCTTAAATTTACTTTATTTTAGTATTCCTTAATTTCTTTTGGGTTTTAGCCTGTAATAAGGCAGCTCAGTATTTATTTCTATTTGGTTTTATTTATTTATTTATTACTTGTTAAAAATTGATAGACTAAGGCTGGGCAAATTTTTATTTCAAATTAACGAACATTTTTAAAACCTTCCCTATGTGACAAGTGGATAATTTAATGACAACGACTCACTAACAAGATCTCTTAAAAAGTGAACTTCAAACTGATAGTGGATGGGATTTTATAAATTAAACAACCTTTTATTTTCTTAAAAACACATGAAATGGTTTTGTTAAGTCAACCTAAATTTACGAAACGAAGAACGACTTGTAATTAACTGTCCAGGTGACTCACCAGATCTGGCCGTAACGTCTGGGTCGAGTTTGGGGTGTTACAATTAAAGAAGGATGAAATTTTTTTGTGGACAAATGAGTGTGAAAAGACCTTTGATAAGTTAAAAATTGTCTTAACAGAAGCCCCAATTTTATCCCAACCCGTGTTAGGGATTGAATTCATGATATTTACTTATGCGTCCTTAAATAGACTTGGTTTCATCCTTATACAATATGGGAAAGTCATATCTTATACGTCTCGTTAATTTAAACTGCATGAAAGAAATTATCCAACGCATGATGTTAAATTGGTCACGATTGTGCTCACCTTGAAAATTTAGAGACATTATTTGTCTAGAGAGAAGTGTCACATATTTTAGACCAAAAGAGCCTGAAATATTTGTTCTCTCAAAAAGAATGAATTTGGGCCAATGACGTTGGATAAAATTGTTAAAAGATTATGATTTGGCAATTGATTTCCACCCAGGGAAAGCAAATGTTGTAGCTGATGCACTAAGTAGAAATACCAGTCTTGGCTTTCTTTCGTGCTCAAGTTTGCATAGAGCATGATGGATCCCTCCTAAAGGAATTAAAGGTGCGACCTGTTTTTCTTCCACAAAGTTTTGAATAGCAGCTGAGAGATGTTAAATGTAGATAACTAAGAAAGCGAATAGAGTCCAGTAGCATGGAAAATTTTAGCCTCAAGAAGGTAAGCGATCTATATTTTATAGGGAGACTATATGCACCAGAAGGTGTTGGCCTTAGATGATGTTTTAAAGAAAGCACATCAAGGACCCTTCTTTTTACACCCAGGAAGTGTTAAGATGTATCGTGATCTAGAAACTCTATATTGGTAGCCTAGGATGTAAAAGGAAATATCTAAGTTCGTCTCAGGTCTACCACTTACTCCCTCAAAAAAGAATTCAATTTTCGTAATTGTGGATACGATAACAAAATTAACTCATTTTTTTGTTTTTCGCACAAATTACTCATTGGAGAAGTTAGCTGAGCTTTACATTATCGAGACAATACAGTTACATGGTATTCCTTCAGCTTATGTCCAAATTTTGGACACACTTCCAAGAATACCTTAGGAGTAAACTCCATTTCAACATAGCTTTTCACCCACAGATCGACGGTTAATTTGAAAGTATGGTACAAGTTTTGGAGAAAATGCTCAGAAGTTGTGTGATCTATTTTTAGATTAATTGGGATAAGTTTTTTTCTTTTAGCCTAGTTTGCGTAAAAAAGTAGTTACCACTCCAGTCTTGGTATGTCTCCTTTTGAAGCTTTGTATGGGCGAAAGTGTAAATCCACAGTCTATTAGGTAGAACTTAGCAAAAGTACACTTGTTGTGTAACAGCCCAGTTTAGACCCCAGTCGAAAAGTGATTTAGGGACCACAAATCTGAGTCAGAAAAATAATTTAATATTATTTTTCGTGTTTAGAGCATGTGAATTTCTATCTGTGAAATTTTTGTGATTTAACTTGATCGTTTGTGTGCTTAGTTTATGAAAAATGACTTAATTGTATAAAAGATAAAAGTGGCATTCTATATGTTTAATATATTAGATTGCTTTGGCTTTTGAATATAGTGGCCTTAAATGGTAAATGGACCATTTTAAATGATAGTGGACATTAATGGCCTCGTTATGTATGTTTTATATGATTATTAATGATGGATACAATGGTAATTCATGAATTAAACATGAATTAATAAAACAAATGTATGAAATTAATCCATCCATTATTCATCCATCTTACCGAAAATACAAAGAAAAAGAAAAGGTTTTAAGCTTGTTTCATTCGTCCTTCTACAAAGCTTAATCAAGGTATGAAATTTATTCAATTTTTGATAATTTCTATGTTTTTGAGATTGTTGCTTAGTCTACTATCAAGCCCATGCCTCAATTTAAGAATTTGAAGAAGATTTTGAAATGTGCCATTGATGAAATTGGAAGCTTTGTGATGATTGTTGATAGAAAATGAAAGATATGTGTTTGATAAATATGTTTTGTTTTTGGATTTTTGATTAATTTGAGCTTTATGGGCTAAATTGTGAAAATGAAATTTTGAGGGACTAAAATGTGAAATAAATGTAATATATGGGCTTATATAAACTCCATGAGAATTCGGCTAAGTATGAAAAATGTGAAATTATGTATATTTTGTGATTTTGTGAATTATGGACTTAAATGTCAAAATGTGAAAATGTGAAGGCTAATTTGTAAAATGCCCTAAATATGTGTTCATGGATTGATTTGAATGAATGTGAGATTGAATGAATTAAAATTGAATGTGTTTAGATCAAAAACCAAAGAAAATGGAATTAAATTAGGGAAAGTCGAAAATCGTTGAGCGTTTGTTTTCATCCGTCCGAATCCGAACGAGGTAAGTCGATATACAAATGTGTTACATTGAGTTATTATTGCTTATATGATGTTTGAATTGTGTTAAATGGCTATGAGAGCTGAATATGTGAAATTCTGAGATAATTCCATAATGTGACAACGTGTGAAAAGTCTCGTATGAACCTAGGAATAGTTAGGATACATATGTCATGACATATGATCCAATATGTGATTTCGTGTAAGACAACATCTGGGACATTGGCATCGATTTGTGATTTACGTGTAAGACCATGTCTGGGACATCGGCATCATATTTGATTTAGTGTAAGACCCTATCTGGGATAGTGGCATCGATATTTGATTACATGTAAGACCATGTCTGGGACGTTGGCATTGTACGAGCTTTTCGAGCCATCCACATATCCTATTTGATTCTGTACGGTTCAACGGCATTTCGAGAAATGTATGACTATGTTAAGATAAATCTAAATCAGGTACGTTTGAGATATGTTCAATAATTGAGCATGAAAGGTATACATACGTGCTACTTAAGATATACGAAATATGAATGGAAAAACATGATATATATGCAGGTGAATTGGAAAGATCTGATATATATATATATATATATATATATGTGATCAATAAGGTTTGGGAATGTATTTGGATATTGATCATGTGTATAATATGTTGGATATTTGCTTTGATGATAAGTTTATTTGTATATGGCTTACTAAGCTCTTTGAAGCTTAATTTGTGTGTGTTTGCATTGTTTTATAGATATCAAAGCTACCGAAAGCTTAGGGATCGTTGAGGATCATCACCACACTATCGAATTTAATTTTGGTATCTTTTGAAAATGTACAAATTGAAGTATGGCATGTATAGGCTAGAAGAATTTGGATATGTTTTTATATATGTATATATCTTGCCATGTGATATGTGTAAGAGCTCAATTTAGCCCGGGCCCATATAGAAGGAAAAAAACAAAATGTTTACAGTCCAGATTTTACAAAGGCCCATACCAAAAATAAAAAAAACCAAAAAAATAATAAGAGCCTAAAAAATAAAATCGCAGTCCAATGTCCATACAATAAACCAAAAAATTACAATAGCCTAAACTGGCCCGCATATAAACCCAAACCTTTATTTCAAATTTACCAAATGCTTAACCTAACACCCCAGGCCCAATTCCTGACCTAGTTGCATCAACCCAAATTCTAAAAACCCTAAACCCAACAAAATCAAGCCCAATTGGCCCATATCTTTTACCATTTTTGGAAAACAGTAAACCCTAGGACTAACTGCCATCGCTGAGATTTCCACGCCATCACCGCCGAATATTTCGCCACCACCGACGCACGAATCCCGTCGTTCATACTTGCAATAGATTAACAACCATAGCAATAACAGCAATGCGACAAGAAAATTAGATTTGGGCATTTTCTTTCATTTTTCTCGGCTATAAAAAGCCGATTGTAAACAAATTTCAGGGGGAATAAAAGAGAGGGATTTAACCCAAACACGGCACTTCTTTTAAAGGTGGATTTCCTGTTTCTGTTTTTTAAAGATCTTTTGCTTTTATTTTCATTTTTCTTTGTTTTTCTTTTCCTCTATTTGAAAAATTTATATATCATATTTTTATTTTTCTTCAAAGACAATATATATATACAAGTATATTATAATATAAAAAATAAAAATTTTACCTTTTTGGACGCCGACCACCGCGCATATTGGCGCCGGTAGTAGAGCCCACAGTGGCGGTTCACCGAAGGACAGCTGGTCTTGGAAAAGAGGGGAGAGAGTTGAGAGAAAATATTTTAGTTTTTTTTTTTTTTAAAGAGAAGGAGAAATGAAAAATTTTAAAAACTGACTTATATAGGCCCCTAAAACGACATCATTTTGGGATTGGCCTCAAATGCCCAAAATGGCATCATTTTGAGCTAACCCGTGCGACCCGACCCACTCCAACCTCAGGATCTGCGTGTTTTTAGATATGGGCAAATTGCGCATCTGGTCCTTCCGCCTTTTTATTGTTTTGCAATCAAATTTTTATTTTTTGTAATTTTGCCCTAGATGTTTGTTGCGCGTTCCAATTTAGTCCCTCTTGATGCTGGGCGTTCCAGAGAGTGGGGATTATTTCCCTTTTAGCCCCTCCCTATTATTTGCGCTTACAAATCGGTCCTTCTCTCTTTCATTTTATTTCGGATTTGCCCAGAAACTTTTGTTTTAAATCCCAATTTAGTCCCTTTTCTTTTTTTTTTATTTTATGTTCAAATTAATTAATTTTTATTATTTATTTATTTTTATTATGGACTTATTGTTAATATCATTATTATTATTACTATTATATTATTAATATCGTCCTTTTATTATTGTTACTCTTATTAACATATTATTTTTATTATTATTTTTTGTCTTTTTATTATTATCATTCTTTAATATGTTTTATTATATTACTATTCTTAATATTTTTTTATAATCGTTTTTAATATTACCTTTAATATTATATGTTTACTATTATACTTACTATTATATTTTCAATCATATTTATTTTGATATTATTATTATATTCACTATTACTATTTACTTTATTTTTAATATTATTATTACATTATATTTGCTTCCTGTATTTACTATTATTATCATACTTGTAATACTTATTATTATTAGCATTATTTTCATTATTATTCATTATTTTTTTATATCATTTGTTTATGTAGTTTTTTTTTTTAGTTTTTTAAAACTGTAATTAGCTCGTGCGTTTCGTTAATTCTGTTGTTCTCGCCTTTTATATTATTATTATTTTTATTAATGCATTACTTTATTGCGCATATTTATCGTGACTGATTTTTACATTTATTCGCAAAATCACATTAACCTTTACCCGGTACAACAAGTTTTTAAAATAATTGATATTTCGTATTTAGAGATTCGAAAAAATCGGGCCTCAAATTTTGATAAAAAAAGGTTCACCCAAGGAAATTGCATGATTGAGACCTAGTATTGAGGAATATCCTTTCTATACAAAAGGATTTCAAAGGGAAATGAACGCCAGTAAAGAAGGTTTTCCCCGAAAGAGCACTAATTTTGACTGAGATAAACTTATCTAATCCTGTAAATTCGGATTCAGTCTAGAGATACCTAAAAAAGGAGAGGCCAAGGTGAAAACCCGCAAAGGGCGTTTTGTGACCTTCAAACAAAAAATAAAGAGAGAAAAAAAGAAAGGAAAAAAGAAAAAAAAAGAAAAAGAAAAATGGAGAGGCCAAGGTGAAAACCCGCAAAGGCACCTTGAGACCAAAGGGGTTTTGAGTTGAAAACTTGAAAAGGGCGGCTCAAATTGACAATGAAGAAGTATGCTATGTCTTGGGGCATCGACAAAGTACTTTGAATCCCCTAAACACATATTGAGCTCAAAATGGTCTTAAAGAAGTTTGTATAGAGAACCTCAAGTTGCGATATCTGGGGCACTTAGTTTCCATTTTACCCATTTTTGAATTTGCTATCTTTGATACACTTCTAAAAAGCTTTCTTCTCAATTGCATTTGCTATCCTTGTTTGTTTTGAGTGATGCTCCTAATCAATTTCTTTCTTTTCCATTGGTATGATCTTTTTCAAGCATTTTTGCATTTGAAATAACAATTAATGGACTAATCATACTTTTATAAAAGGAGTTTTGCATATTACTTTGGAAGCCTCTAAATAGAAGAACCTAAAACAGAACTATTGTTTAAAACTCACCAAGCTTAAGGGCTGGAAATATTTGAACCCAAAGTGAGTTTATCTCTTCGAATTTTCTATCAAGGACAGTGGTTGATCAAAAGACCAGATATTGCGTCGGTGATACAATTCCAATAGAAAATGAGTAATAACAACCCAAGCGTAGAAGGGATCATTCTTGAAAAGAAAAAATGATATTTTGCATCTATGTGAGTATCATGCATACACATCTGGTTGGGTCACCTGGGGAGTGATCAATGGATGGAACAAGTTACAGATCCTATACCCAAAGTTACAGTAGGATGGATTGATAAAAATACAAGTCCTATACCTTTGAATTGCAGTGGGAATGGATTAAAAAGTTTCAAAATCACAGTGGGATAGGTTGAGAATGTTACAAGCCTTATGTCTCTGATTTACTGTGAAAAAGACCCTGAAGTTAGTAGGGCAAAGCAGTTGAGCAAAAAAATGATTTCGGTTTCCTGTCAAATGCTAGTCGAGATAGTACCTTAATGAGCAACAAGTGATGACTTTCCAATTATTAAAGAGGATCGTTCTCATGACATTTTTTATTTGTGCATGTATCATTCAGTTAGGAGTATTTGATTCATTCAGATCATAGCATCCTAACCATTTTGCATACAACCAATTCTACAGGATAGGTCTCCCAAAGGACGGTGTAGTAACATCCGTGAATTCACAAATATTGTCTTCCTGAGTTTGCAGTGAAGCAGATCGAAGATATCAGTCTAGTGTCCCTGAGTTTGCAGGGAGCAGATTGAAGATAGCAGATCCTGTCTTCCTGAGTTTGTAATGAAGCGGATCGAAGATACCAGTCTGGAATCCCTGAGGTTGCAGAGAGCAGACTGAAGATAGCAGATCTAGCCATCCTGAAGTTGCAGTGAAGTAGATCGGAGATACTAGTTTGGCATCCCTGAGGTTGCAGGGAGCAGATTGAAGATAGTAGATTTGGCCTTCCTGAAGTTGCAGTGAAGCGGATCAAAGATACTAGTCTGGCATCCCTGAGTTTGTTGGGAGCAAATTGAAGATAGCAGATCTTGTCTTCCTGAGTTTGCAGTGACGCAGATTGAAGATACTAGTCTGGCATCCCTGAGGTTGTAGGGAGCAGATTAAAGATAGCAGATCTGACCTTCCTGAAGTTACAGTGAAGCGGATCGAAGATACTAGTCTGGCATCCTTGAGTTTGCAGGAAGCAGACTGAAGATAGTAGATCTAGCCTTCCTAAAATTGCAGTGAAGCAGATCGAAGATACCAGTCTGGCGTCCCTGAGGTTGCAGGGAGCAGACTGAAGATAGTAGATCTGGTCTTCTTGAAGTTGCAGTGAAGCAGATTGGAGATACCAGTCTGGCATCCCTGAGGTTGCAGGGAGCAGATTGAAGATAGTAGATCTGACCTTCCTGAAGTTACAATGAAGTGGATCGAAGATACTAGTCTGGCATCCCTGAGTTTGCAGGGAGCAGGCTGAAGATAGCAGAGCTGGCCTTCCTGAAGTTGCAGTGAAGCAGATCAAAGATACCAGTCTCGCATCCCTGAGGTTGTAAGGAGCAGACTAAAGATAGCAGATCTGGCCTTCCTAAAGTTGCAGTGAAGCAGATCGAAGATACCAGTCTGGCATCCCTAAGTTTGCAGGGAGCAGACTAAAGATAGCAGATATTGCCTTCTTGAAGTTGCAGTGAAGTAGATTGAAGCTGTCAGACTTATTAAAACAGATAAGTCCAATACTTCTAATTACAACGAAGTAAAGTTGAAGTTCCAATGTCCCTGAAGTTGTAATTGGGTTGGAAGCCATTTGAAGAATATGAGGATCAAGAGCTCAAGACCTGACAAGACCGGGCAAAATTGGTCCTTTTATAATCTTTGCTCTATTCCCGTTATACGACAATGAGCAAAGAGGGGCAGCTGTAAGAGCCCAATTTAGCCCCGACCCATATAGAAGGAAAAAAACAAAATGTTTACAGTCCAGATTTTACGAAGGCCCATACCAAAAATAAAAAAACCACAAAAATAATAAAAGCCCAAAAAATAAAATAGCAGTCCAATGTCCATATAATAAACAAAAAAATTACAATAGCCCAAACGGGCCCGCATACAAACCCAAACCTTTATTTCAAATTTACCAAATGACCTAACACACCAGGCCCAATTCCTGACCCAATTGCATCAACCCAAATTCTAAAAACCCTAAACCCAACAAACTCAAGCCCAATTGGCCCATATCTCTTAACATTTTCGGAAAACAGTAAACCCTAGGACTAACTGTCACCGCCAAGATCTCCACGCCATCACTGCCGAATATTACGCCACAATTGACGCCCGAATCCCGCCGTTCATACCTGTAATAGATTAACAACAACAGCAATAACAGTAATATGGCAAGAAAATTAGATTTGGGCATTTTCTTTCATTTTTCTCGGCTATAAAAAGCCAATTGTAAACAAATTTAAGGGGGAATAAAATAGAGGGATTTAACCAAAACACGACACCTCTTTTGAAGGTGGATTTCCTGTTTCTGTTTTTTAAAGATTTTTACTTTTTTTTTTCATTTTTCTTTGTTTTTCTTTTCTTCTATTTGAAAAATTTATATACTCATATTTTTATTTTTCTTCAAAGACAATATTTATATATACAAGTATATTATAATATAAAAAAATAAAAATTTTACCTTTTTGGAAGCCGACCGCCGTGCACGGCGGCGCCGGCGGCAGAGCCCACGGCAGCGATTCACCGGAGGACAACCTAGTCCTGGAAAAGAGGGGAGAGAGTTGAGAGAAAATATTTTGGTTTTTTTTTATAAGAGAAGGAGAAATCAAAAAATTTTAAAAACTGACTTATATAGGCCCCCAAAACGATGTCGTACGGCGTTGTTTTGAGCTAACCCGTGCGACTCAACTCGTTCCAACCTTAGGACCCGTGTGTTTTTAGATTATGGGCAATTTGCGCATCTGGTCCTTCCGCCTTTTTATTGTTTTACAATTAAATTTTTATTTTTTGCAATTTTGCCCTAGATGTTTGTTGCGGGTTCCAATTTAGTCCCTCTTGATGCTGGGCGTTCCTGAGAGTGGGGATTATTTCCCTTTTAGCCCCTCCCCATTATTTGCGCTTACAAATCGATCCTTCTCTCTTTCATTTTATTTCTAATTTGCCCCGAAACTTTTGTTTTAAATCCCAATTTAGTCCCTTTTTCTTTTTTTCTACTATTTTATGTTCAAATTAATTAATTTTTATTATTTATTTATTTTTATTATAGTCTTATTGTTAATATCATTATTATTATTACTATTATATTATTAATATAGTCCTTTTATTATTGTTACTCTTATTAACATATTATTTTTATTATTATTTTCTGTCTTTTCATTATTATCGTTCTTTAATATGTTTTATTATATTACTATTCTTAATATTATTTTATAATTGTTTTTAATATTACCTTTAATATTATACGTTTACTATTATACTTACTATTATATTTTCAATCATATTTATTTTGATATTATTATTATATTCACTATTACTATTTACTTTATTTTTAATATTATTATTACATTATATTTGCTTCCTGTATTTACTATTATTATCATACTTTTATTATTAGCATTATTTTCATTATTATTCATTATTTTTTATATCATTTATTTATGTAGTTTGTTTTTTGTTTATTTTAGTTTTTTTAATCTATAATTAGCTCGTGCGTTTCGTTAATTCTGTTGTTTTTGCCTTTTATATTATTATTATTATTAATACATTACTTTATTGCGCATATTTATCGTGACTTATTTTTACATTTACCTACAAAATCACATTAACCTTTACGCTGTACATCAAGTTTTTAAAATAATCAATATTTTGTATTTAGAGATTCGAGAAAATCATGCCTTAACTTACTGGGCTTCAGTTTTTCTCATTTAATCTAAATAACGGAATATCCTTTTAAATTGCAATTCGGGTTTTGAATAAAATGCTTATCCTCAGAGATTCGAGGTGTTGTGCCCTAACTTACTGGCCATGACATCTTGTTACCTCGAGATAAGACTTTTTTTGTTTTGTAAGTCAAGGCAATATTTTGTATTTAGAAATTCAAGAAATCGTGCCCTAACGTATTGGGTTTCAATTTTTCTCGTTTGCTCTAAGTATCTGAATATCCTTCCAAAAATTAAATACATGAGTTTCAAATAAAAAGCAAGTTTTGTAACACCCCAAACCCAGCCCATATGATACGGCCAAGACTCGTGTGCCACATCAACGACGGATTACTCATGTTCCCTAGCTATTGCGGTTAGGGTGAGTTGTGCAAAATCGTTACTAAAGTTTGATAAGAAAGTTCCAGGTTTAGTTTATGATTATCCCATCCACTACCAATTTAAAATTCATTTGTTACAAGATTTTTTTTTGTCTATTCGTTATCCATTTGATACGAGTGTTTCATTTTGAAAACGTTGTTTAATTTTAGATGAAACTCGCGCAGCCTTAGTCTACTCGTTTAAATCAAATTATAAGTAAGAAAATTAAAACCCAAATTAAGATACTTAAAGCGGCCTTATTACAAACCCAAAACCAGAATGGAAAATAATTAAAATAAATAAGAAAATAAATAACTTAAATAAACACCAACAATGTAGTCCACGTGGCCACTCTGGATCCCTCCAGCTCCAAGTCCACCAGTCTAGGGCTCACCTGCATGGGTGAATGGAAAGGGGGTGAGTTTGGAAACTCAGTGTGCAAAGAAAGCCCATCTAGAGCCCAAATCGGCTCAAGTCTACCGGGCCCAAGCCCTATCTAGTCTCAGTAATAACTGGGCCGAAGCCTTATCCAGTAGTCAGATAACTGGGCCTTAGCCCTATTCAGATCTCAGTGCGGCCCTTAGGCCTATTACAGTAACAGAATAGAGTAATGCATGTATGCAAAGCCCAACCCTAAATCCATCCGCTACACACCACCCATACCAGCCCAACACACCTGTGGGGAATAACTCGACCCATCCAGCCTAACACACCACAGTCGCAGCATGGCTGCTTAATCAGAGAATATGGCTAAGCCACTACAGTAAAATGAGGCATAGCCCCTTTCAATAAACGTGGCATTGCCACTTAGCACTTCCTCCATCAATAAAACCCAAACCCATGCAACAGTATAATATGTCATGGCATACCGTGAACAGATACAGTAAAGCCTGCATTTCAATTAAATTTAGCCCTAGGGGTATAAAGGTCATTTTGCACCTAGGGGTAAAATAGTAATTTTCCACCCTTAAGGGGTATTTCAATAATTATACCAATTTTTAGGGTTTAATGCACATTTTTGTTATTAATAGTCAAATTTTCCATCTAAGCAGTTCATCTAACCCATTTACCAACTTTAGAGCTATCGGGCCCTAAAACCCCTAATGGGCCCTACAGTGTCATTTATCTATTTTGGTCCGTTTAGCCCAAATTCTATGTCTGGTTTAATAGTTTTAGCATACAAATTGCCAAGACCCACTTACTACTAGTTTTCACCCGAATGGGCCCGTAAGCCCATTGGGCCCATATTTAGCCCATCGAGGCCCAAATTACCAAAGTGCACAAAATCGTGCACTCACCAAGTTTACCGATAGCGATTACAGATCTTATCACTTCCAACCAACCCACAAGCGCTCGCACGCTCATAGGCCCACAAAATGCCAGAATTTTGGCATTTCGGCTTTTCGGCTTTTGCCGATGTAGTCTACTAGAGGGTGTTCGTTTACACACCTGATTTACGACGAACATTAACGAGATCTCCCACGTGTATCCTACAATTAGCTACTTACATATTAGTCTTATGAATTAACGACAACTAACGAACTATGCTTACCATATTCGGCCAACAACCCTTAAGGCCCTAAACTACTTACCTTTGCCGAAAACAGTGACTAGATCTAGATCTAGTCGTTCCAATTGTCCAAGCCCTCGATCGATAGCCTTTAGTCCTCACTAGCACAAAACAAACCGATAAACAAACCAATAACTCTTTAGCCTTAGTCGACAGTCACCCTATGCATATAGGGGTTTTCGGCTTTTCTTAAAACCCAAAATAATAAATAGAAAAGAGAATCCGAGCACTTACCAAAGGTTCACTAAACCAGAATGCTACCAATCCCATTTCTAGCTTAGATCTGATGTAGATCTAGCCTCCAAACATGAGCAGAGAACGAATCCCACTATTTCGGCATTTGGGATCGATCCTAGAATGTCTATTTCGGCTTTAAGGAAGAATGGATGGAAAGAAGTTCACAAAGTGAAAGAACTATCGACAGAGAATGGGATACGAGGTTAGAGATTCAGCTTCTTAAAAGTTTTGAAAGAAAAGAAGAGATGGTATCAATCACAGAGGTAATCGGCCAAGGGAGAAAACGACAATCCCCTTTGTTCTCGGCTTTTAGTATAGTCGATTAGTGAACTTGAGAAGAAAGTAGAGCAGAAGGAAGTGGGTTTAGCTTGTGAAAACTAAAGAGGAAGGAGATGAGAGAAAGAAATAGAGGAGAGGAGAGGTTCACTATGACCAAGTCGGCACAAGGGGTGAATATTTGTGGCTTCGGCTTCTAAATCAATGGGAGAAACAAAAGAAAACAAAACCCTAAGGGTTCTATACCCAATTGGCACACATACTCACCCACATTGTTGAATTAAGACCCTAAGGAAGGCCCTAAAAGTGTTCGACTAGCACCCTAAACCACCCCTAGTCGATTACACCAAAACCAAATGTCCCAAACGACAATGCTTCCCTAAGAGTCCCCTAATTAGCCATCACATGCTTCCTTTCAAAATCCCTAAAATCTCTCTCCCTTATCCTACCTGATTCAATCTCATAAACATTTCAAACTCTTCCATCAGAGTTTCACTTAACATCCATCACATGACTGGCACATGCACAAAAATTAAAAACACAGACTACTTACCTTGTGACTTGAACTCTGGCCCTTGCACCCATCCACACACCACTTTTTTTAGGAACTAAGTGGCACCACATTGCCACTTTACCAAGGGCTCTCTTGTGTCTTAATTCCCTCACTTTTTCTTAAAAACCCACATAACCAAGTCCCCTTCTCTTTAAGTCCAAAATTCAAAAATTCTACCAGGTTTTAACTTAGGCTTGGGCCTTCTAAAGGCCCCCTAACATACTTAGAACATAAATTTCATAACCAAACAACAAATTTTTATGATTTCACTAGAATTGCAAAAATCCTGAAAATCCTAAAAATCAGGGCGTTACAAGTTTAGCCTCAAAGGTCGAGGTGTTGTGTCCTAACGTATTGGATATGACATTTTACCTTGAGACGAGACAGCCTTTGATACACATTTTCCAATTTATCCAAACTTTTGTAAAAAAGGGATCGTATTTTAAATTCTTTCAAATTTTCAAATCTTCGACACTAAGACATTAATTAATCAACTAGGTACAAATTCTGGGCGTATCGAGGGTGCTAATCCTTCCTTGTGTGTATAAATTCTGGGCGTATCGAGGGTGCTAATCTTCCCTTGTGTGTAATCGACTCCTGAACCCATCTTTCTAATTTTTGTAGACCAAAATCGTTATTTTAATAAATAAAACTGTTTATTAAAAACAACCACTTTTTAAGATGACCCGATCACACCTCAACAAAAAACGATTGGAGGTGACTCCCTTTAGTTCGTTTTCATTTTCAAAATCAAAGTTGATCCCATTTTCCCAAAAAAATGGTTTCGACAATACGGCTTGATCATGGTTGCAATTATGGCTTGGTTTCAGTATATGCTATGTGTTGCAAATTTGGTAATTCGGGGAGTTCATTAATGGCCAAAAGTAACTGACTTCTTCCTTAGCTCTTTGACCTCTCGATCCAGTATTTGCACAGGCTCCTCTTCAAAACTCAAATTAGTCTTTACCTCAATCTCTTCCACTAATACGACATGCGAAGGATCCGATCGATACCGTCTTAGCATGGACACATGAAAGACGTCATGAATACGATCCAGCTCCGACGGTAACTCCAGTTGATAAGCTACTGGCCCTACCCGTTTGAGAACCCTATAAGGCCCTATAAATCGCGGACTCAACTTACCCTTCTTGCCAAACCTCAAGATCTTCTTCCAAGGCGAGACCTTCAAAAAGACCATATCCCCTACTGAGAACTCAATTTCCTTACGCTACAAGTCAGCATACGATTTCTGCTTATCAGATGCTTCCTTTAACCGACCACTGATCAACTTAACCTTATTCTCAGTATCTGCCACTAACTCTGGTCCAAGAACCTGTCACTCTCCCAATTCTATCCAACACGTCGGCGTATGACACCTTCGTCCATGTAGTGCGTCATATGGAGCCATTTGGATACTTGCCTAGTAGCTGTTGTAATAAGCAAACTCTGCCAATGGTAAGTAGTCCTCCCAACTACCTCGAAAGCCGATAACATAACCCCTCAACATGTCCTCCAGAACCTAAATAACCCTCTCCGACTGTCCATCTGTCTGAGGGTGAAAAGCAGTACTAAAATCCAATCGCGTTCCTAATACCTCATGCAACTTTTGCCAGAATCGAGATGTAAACCTAAGATCCCGATCAGAAATTATCGAAATTGGCACCCCATGCAATCGCACTATTTCTACCACATATAACTTAGCCAACCTCTAAAGTGAGTAATCGATTCAGACAGGTATGAAATGAGCAGATTTCGTTAACCTATCCACAATTACCCATATAGAGTCTTTCTTGGAGGGTGTCAAAGGTAACCCACTCACAAAATCCATGGTTACCTCTCCCACTTCCAAAGTGGTATCCTCACTTGCTACAACAGTCTAGAAGGTAGTTGATGCTCAGCCTTTACTTGCTGGCATGTTAGACATTTTCCCACAAATTCGGTCACCTCTCGCTTAAGTCCAGACCACTAGTACAACTCTCTCAAGTCTCGATACAGCTTATTCCCTCCAAGATGTATGGCACAAGGTCCACCATGAGCCTCTTTTAGAATTAACTGCCTCAAGTCAGAGTCCTTCGGAATACAAACTCTTCCTCGAAAGCACAGAACTCTATCAGTATTCAGTCCAAAATCAGAATTCTTATCATTCTTAGCTTGCTGAAATCGAGGAACTAACGACTCATCCTCTAATTGTTTCTCTCTAATCTGCTCAATCCAAGTTGGTCTCACTTACAACTCTGCTAACAAGCTCCCATCGTCATATAGACTCAGACGAGCAAACATTGCTCTCAACTCAACTATAAACCTTCGGCTCAGTGCATCTGCCACCACATTTTCCTTGTCTGGGTGATACTCAATCGAACAATCATAATCCTTAAACAACTATATTCATCTTCGTTGCCTAAGATTCAACTCCTTCTGAGTCAACAAATACTTGAGACTCTTATAGTCTGTGTATGTAATACACTTTTCTCCATATAGATAATGTCTCCAGATTTTTAATGCAAAGATTACCACTGCCAACTCCAGATCATACGTAGGGTAATTCACTTCGTGAGGCTTAAGCTATCGCAAAGCATAGGCAACCACTTTACCCTCTTGCATTAGTATACAGCCTAACTCCACATGCGACGCATCACTGTACACAATGTAATCCTTCCCAGACTCTGGCTGAATCAACACTGATGCCTCTGTCAATACCTTTTTCAACTTGTCAAAAGCTTCTTGCTATTTCTCAGTCCATACAAAAGATACTCCTTTCCTCAGCAGTTTCGTTAACGGTGCAACAATAAGAGTGAATCCTTCTACAAATCTTCTATAATACCCTGCCAAACCCAAAAAACTCTGAATTTCTGACACCAACTTCGGTGGTTTCCAACCCAGAATTGCCTCAATTTTCTGAGGATCCATCGTAATCCCCTCAGCAGAGACAACGTGACCCAGAAATGTCACTTCTCGCAACCAAAATTCACACTTACTAAATTTTGCATAGAGTTGATACTCTCTCAACACTTGTAGAACAATACGGAGATGCTCATCATGCTTCTCCTCAGTTTCCGAATACACCAAAATATCATCGATAAAGATGATTACGAATCAATCCAAATATGGTTAGAATACCCAACTCATCAGATCCATGAAAACCGTAGGTGCATTAATCAGTCCAAACGGCATAACCAGCAACTCGTAATGACCATACCGAGTTCTGAATGCTGTCTTATGAACATCCACTTCCTTGACCCTTAACTGATGGTATTTAGACTAAAGATTGATCTTGGAAAATACCGAAGCTCCTCTAAGCTGGTCAAATAGATCGTCGATCCTTGGCAAAGGGTACTTGTTCTTTATCGTCAGTTTGTTCAACTGGCGATAATTGATGTACATACGCATCATCCCATCCTTCTTCTTCACGAACAGTACTGGTGCTCCCCATGAAGACACACTCGGTCTAATAAAACCTCTATCCAACAACTATTGGATTTATGCTTTCAGTTCCACTAACTCCTTCGGTGCCATTCTATAAGGTGCGATGGACACTGGATCCGTTCCAGGCAGCAAGTCGATTCCAAATTTGACTTCACGATTCGGAGGTAATCCAGGAAGCTCCTCAAGAAAAACATCTTGGAACTCCTTAACAGTTCTAACCTTCTCCACAGCCAAACTCTCGGTCTCCGTCTGACTCACAAATGCCAAATATGCCTCGCAACCCTTGCGAAACAACTTCTCAGCCCTCAAAGCTGAGACCATATTAGACAAATAATCTCTTCGCTCCCCTATAACCATCACCTCCTCATCCTCAGTAGTCCTTAACACCATTCGTTTAGCAGCACAGTCCAAAGTCGCTATATGCTTAGTCAGCCAGTCCATCCCCAAAATAAAATTGAATTCTCTGAACGGTAACTCCATTAAGTCTCCAAATAAAATCCTATCTTGAGTCTCTAAAGGCACATTCCTAAAGAGTTTCTCTATAGTTACCCCACTCATAGTTTCCTAAGAGTGCACACCCAACGACCCAGATATATCACATGCAACATACAAGTGAGTAGAACCCACATCTATCAAAGCAGTATATGGCATGCTAGAGATCAAGAACCTACCAGTTATAACGTCAGTGCGTCACCCTTCTCTTGACGACGAATAGCATACACCAATGCTGGCTAACGAGCCTCTGCATTTCTAGCACCCCTGCCAGGTGCTCCACGTCCACGACCATTTTTGTTGCCACCCCTACCTTGACCATGGCCTCTCGGTGGTTGTGGTCCACCTCACACTGGTTGAGCAACCCTCTGTTCAACAGCTTAAGCCTGAGCTGGCCTCTGTGGACAATCTTTAACTTTGTGCTCCTTGGACCCGTATCGAAAGTAAGCCCCAGTACGCTTCCAGCATTCTCTTAGATGTACTCTACCACAGTCCCCACAAGCTGACAATCTCACGTATTCACTGAAACTGCCCAGACCAGTTTCTCCACTCTAGCTCGTTTGGCATTCCTATTTGCAACACCAGAAAGTCCAGAATCCCTCCTGAATCAGTGTCGATCCTTCTCACGGTTTTGTCGTTTAGTTCTCTTCACCTCTTTGGCTATCTTATCCTTTTCCACCAACGCAGTGAAATCATGCTCCCTCTGCAGAGCTATCAGAACCCTTAGCTCATCCTTGAGGCCATCCTCAAAATGAACGCTATGCTCGTATTCAGTAGCAACTATCCCATAGGCATACCGGTTCAATCTCAGGAACTCCGCCTCATATTCAGTAACAAACTTATTACCTTAGGTCAGGTTCAAAAATTCTTTCCTACGAGCATCTACATAGCTTGCTCCGACGTACTTTCCCTTGAAAGCCGTCTTAAACGGTTCCCAAGTTACTCGCTCAGCTGGGGTACTATCACTCACGGTGATCCACCACTAATACGCCTCGTCTCACAATAGAGACACCGCTCCTTTCAGCTTTTACTCTACCAAGCAATCCAGGTCATCCATGATCTGTTCTGTGGCTTCCAGCAAGTACTCAGCCACATTTGGGGCTACCCCATATATGCCCCTGAAGACCTCCGCTCCGTTAGCCCGGAGTCACTCAGAAATTGATTCCCTATTTACAGACCCAACATTAGCTCCAGCAATCCTCTCTAAAACCATTAACATTCCTGGGACAAGGCGTCGTCCCCTGCAACCCAGTCATACGGCCCATTCTCAGCTACCGGTGGTGGTCGTGCCTCCTCAGCTGGCATGTGTTCTGAAGATGAAGACCCAGCTTGCACATTACCTCAGCCACGTCCACGGCCTCGTCCGTGAGCTGCCCTCATACTCATATCGACTTATCTGATTATAAATTTTATGACATTAGTTTAATATTTCAGTGTTTATTACAAATGTCTTATGTACAGATAGAGTTTCAGAGTTTGTTTTCACGAATTCGTAGCCTAGCTACACTCTTAATCGTCTAGGGTTTAGTTTCCCTACTGTCTCAGTCTCTACAATTTTCAATATTGCCCTAACTACAGTATCATAGTAGGGTTTCAATTCTATCTATAGTGATATCTCAGTACAGTATAAGAAAAAGAAGTACTTACAGACTTGGTGCCGGGGATTCAGTGTGCCACTTCTTCAAATACCAGATTTCAGAAAACCTAATTAAACTTAAACTTTTAGAGTAAAACTTTAAGAAAGTATGTTTTAAAGAAAACAAGTTTGAAAAGGGTTTTTCTTAGAAATTTCCCCAAATCCGATTTCAAAATACCCACCATGCTCAGTTTTAAAATTTTATGAAAACGTTTGGACCCGATCCACAGTCGAGTTATTACAACCAGGCTCTGATACCACTAAATGTAACACCCTAAACCCGGCCCAAATGATACAGCCAAGACTAGTGTGTCACATCAACGACAGATTACTCATGTTCCTTAGCTATTGCGGTTAGGGTGAGTTTTGCAAAATCATTACTAAAGTTTGATAAAAAAGTTTCAGGTTTAGTTTGTGATCATCCTATCCACTACCAGTTTAAAATTCATTTGTTACAAGATTTTGTTTGTCTATTCGTTATCCATTTGATACGAGTGTTTCATTTTGAAAACGTTGTTTAATTTTAGATAAAACTCGCGCAGCCTTAGTCTACTCGTTTAAATCAAATTATAAATAAGAAAATTAAAACCCAAAAAAATGGCCTAAATGGTTTTGACAATATAGCTTGATCATGGTTGCAATTATGGCTTGGTTTCAGTATATGCTATGTGTTGCAAATTTGTTAATTTGGGGAGTTCATTAATGGCCAAAATGAAATGGTCAATTTGGTATGTTTTGGATGTTAGTGAATGATCAAAAGAAAAGGTTAACTTGGTATGTGATAGTTGTGAATTTTGATAAGGTATTAATAAGAAATGATATGGTTTATAATGTGTTATGAAACATATGTTTTGGTATGAACTTGACTTGTGTTTTGGCATGAATTATAATGGAAATTGAATAGGAATATGGATGAGAAATATATGGTATAAATTGTACATGTTTTGGTTGTGAATTAGCTGAAATTTTTGTACGAAATGCTTTTGTTTTGAACTTGTAGGGATGACCCAAAGTTGGGTGGCATTTTACCATTGTAAATGGCCTATTTTGTGCCCACACGGGCACAGACATGGGCGTGTGTTCTGCCATGTTGCTCGAGGGCTATTTCAAAATGAACCTGAGCATACCACACAGTCGCACACACGGACGTGTGCCAGGCCATATGGCCAGGTCAATATACCCCGTTAGATTGACACGGTCAGTACACAGCCCAGACACGGGCGTGTGAGGCTATTTCGAATAGCCACCGGGCTGAACACACGGGCTTGTGACAGGTCGTGTAAGCAAGTCAGTAACCTCCATAATTTTCACACGGTCTGGCACACGGGCATGTCTGGTGGCCATATGGACAAGTCAGTATGTATGCCTTATTTTGCCATGGCCTAGACACACGGACGTGTCTAATGCCATGTGAGGCCCACGGCCTGGTCACACGGGCGTGTGACCTCTGAAACTTTGAAAATTTGTTAAGTTTCAAAAAATTTTTGTGTGTGTTCGGTTTAGGCTCGACAGCTTTCTAAAGCATGTTTAAGGTCTAATTAACCTATGATAGGGACTTATTGATTATGTTTGAATGTGAAATGACCATATATATGATATATGTTATGAAATGTTCATAAAAGTTTCGATATGTCTGGTAATGCTCTTAACCCTAGTCCGGCGATGGATATAGGTTAGGGGTGTTACATGTTGGCTCTAACCTGGTATGCAACGCAAAAGAAAAGGTTTGAACCATCTGTAATTTTTTTTATTTTGGTTGTATTTTCCCTTTACTTAGTTTGGACCATTGTTCAGTTCTCTTATGTATAAGAGGTTTGAAATTATCACCTAATCAAACATCAGATTTTTATCTATAAATAATAATACATATTCATATTTATTATTTTGGTTTGTAATTACTAGTGTATCAATTTCAGTAAATTCAAAACCAGCTTCTCCCCTAAGTGTCAAGATAGCACCAAAGCTAGGATCGTAAACTATTTGGGTATTCGAGAAACTCGAGTTATTAGAAAGTATTTGAGTTTCCCGATTATGGCTGGTCACTCCTCTCGAATAGATTTCAACTTCACCATAGATAAGATTCGAAGTAAACTGAAAACTTGGAATGCCATCCGACTCTCTCTCCTACAGGTAGATTGGTCCTCATTCAATCTACAACGGCTTCCTTTCTAAGTTACTTTATGCAACTCAAGTCTCTACCTGTAAGTGTCCTCAATCATCTAGATACACTTAATAGAAAATTCTTATAGGGTTGAAAAGAAAGGTTAAGGAAACTTTACTTGGTTTCTCGGTCCCAAAATAAATATCTCATATTTTTCGTGATTATACTATCTCTAATAACCTCTAAGAATCCTTGATTGTCAGGGTTCAATGTAAACCATGTCCTCATTCTTCATGGATGGACTGGCACATAGGAAATTTGTCGTCAAAAGAACGAGCGTCTTCTCTTAGCCTCCCTTGGTATGCTGTGTTTGCATTTGCCCTTTGGGAACTATGCTTATCTACAAATGTTGTTGTGCTTTGAGACCATCACCCCATTGTTGGGTTTGTTAGTAGAGTCTTATCTTCAATTAAGGAATTTGTTGGGTTCTCATTTTTGGTAAGACGTATTCCCCTTCCTACATTTTCCATAGTCTCTTGGAAACTAATTGGAAGAACTTGTTTAAACTCAATACTGATGATTCAACTCTTGGAAACCCGAAGAAGGCAAGAGCGTGTGATAGCCTGATTTAAGGCCAAATCAGAATAGTGATTTTGGGACCACGAATCCAAAGTAGAAAAATTTATTGTGATAATATTTTAAGGACTATAGTATGATTGAATACATGTGTGAAAATTTCATTAAGAAATTTTATCGATAGGTTGTCCGATTTAATTAGCAGGACTAAATTGCAAAAAGTGCAAAACATGTGTTCTAGAAGCTTTGGGTGTCTATTTGTTATGATTTTTAAATTGAAGGTCTTTATTTAGTAATTAGACCATTATATCTCATGATGGACAAAAATGGACATGGAAGGGTAAAATTTCAAAGTTGGACATTAAGGGCATTTTGGTCATTTGGCAAATAAAGACAAAATAAACGAAATACAAGTGTTTATCTTCTCAATTTAGTCCTCTCTTAGCCGAAAATTGAAGAAAAGCCATAGTTAGGTTTGGCCAAGCTTTCCAAGCTCGATTGTAAGTCCGTTCTAGCCTTGTTTTTAATGATTTTTACGTTTTTGAAATTCTTGTAACCTAATCTATCTCTTTTAAGGACTAATTTGAAGTATTAGCAAAGTTTAAAATTTTACTCATGTTAGACATGCATGTATTTTGATGTCTAGTGGTAGAATATGAATGTTGTGTGCTAAACGACTTTTGCTAGGTGATTATCAGTAAAAATGTTAAAAAGGACCTAAATGTAAAAGTTGTAAAATGTAAAATGTTTTAATGCTTTGTTTTTGTATAAAATGTGTGACCGACTCTTTCGATATGTTTGTTAAAGTTTCGATAAGTGAGAAATCCTAGTTGAACCTTAGGAATATAATAGGATACGAGTGACATGTCACTAGGAACCCATGTGTGATTATGTGATTGTATGATTCCGGGTGTTGGTCTTATACATCCTACCAGTGGCTAGGTGCTTCAGCATGTGTTGCGGATACCTATCAACTTATGTGAGCAGCACTAAGTAGCTACATCCGACCATCAGCTTGTGTGAGTAGACCCGTGACTAGCTCGAGAATGAGTATATATGTGAAATGATATATGAGGTAGCTTAGCTACATATGTGACACTTATGTGCAAGCTTTTCGAGTATCTGTTAATATTCTGAATGCTCAATAGGAATGACAAAGATGTGAAAATATGTGTTTGTATGATGATATGGTACATGTGTGTACGTGAAATTCATAAATATGAATTATATAAGTGATGATCTTATAGTAAGATTGTGCTTGAGTAAGTAAGCTTATGCGATTTCAATGATAAGTGTATTATACTTTCATTATATGAATTTGCATGGTAATTATGTGGTTAAGATGTATATTATTTGCATATGAACTTACTAAGCTTTTTAGCTTACTCCCTTTTCCTTTCCTTTATTTTATAGTGTCACCAAGCTAGTTTGGATCGGAGATCGTCGAAGACCCGCCTCACACTATCCAAAAAATTATTTTGGGTATTGAAGAAAATATTATTTTGAGAGTATGGCATGTATAGGAACTTGGTTATTTTGTACATGTGTCATAATTGATTGGGCCAATGGTGTTGGTTTATATTGGTTAAATGATTATTTTGTATAAGGCCATTGGGAATTGGCTAATTTTGATTGTAAGTTTAATCTATGATGATGCATTTCATTGATGTGGTAATTTGCATGACTTGGGTTGATAAGTGTGTCATTTGAGTATGATAGATATAGCATGAGAATGATGTGTTAATGTCTTGGTTGTGGACATTTATTTACTTGATTTTGTTATGTTTTGTACCTATAATTTGGTGTTTGTGTGTATGTGTAACAGGATGGCAAATGGCTTGGTTAATAGCCTTTATTTTGTCCACACGGGTAGACACACGGGAGTGTGTCTAGGCCATGTGTGACACACGATCTGCCCCACGGGTGTGTGTTTAGGCCGTGTGTCCCCTGCACCTTAATTTCGAGAAACAGAATGCTCATAATTGAGCATACGTGTAATAGCCTGATTTTGACCCTAATCGGAACGGTGATTTCGGGACCAAGAATCTGAGTTAGAAAAATATTTTTAATTTATTTTTTGGTGTTATAATGCGTGAATTTGTGTGTGCTAAATTTTTATATGAAAATTTTATCGTTTGGATGCTCGATTTAATAAAAGGGCTTAATCGCCAAAAATGGAAATTTAGAGTTTTAATGTGTAATGGCCGAATTGTGCTTGTCTTTATAATATGGAGTTTTTAAGTGTTAATTAAGCCATTTTTAAATAGTTGGACGGTAGCGACCATGTATTAAAAGGTTTAGTAATTATTTAATAAAGGTTATTTAGGTAAATTGATAAATAAAGTTATAATAATATAAAACTTATAATAAAACAAAGTGGTTTCATCTTTATTTCCACCATAGTTGAATGATAAAAGAAAAAAAAGAATGAGCTTAGGTATTTCGGCCATTTGAAAGCTTGATTAAGGTATGCGTCTAGCTCGGTTTTTGATAATTTTTTATGTTTTTGAGATCGTTGCTTTGAATACTATCTGACCCATGCTTGAATTTCAGATTTTGATGTATATTTTAAGTTTTTTTCCATTTTTGAAAGCTTGTGATTTTTGTTGTTTAATGTTAGAAAATAAAAGATATGTGATAGGTTAACAAGTTTTGTATAGGAGATGTTAATGAATTTGAGTAAATAGGGCTTAATTGCAAAAATGGTAAATTGAGGGATTAGATTGTGAAATAAATGAAATGCATGGATTTATATGGATAATATGAGCATTCGGCCTAAGCATGTTGAATTGAGATTTTGAGTATTTTGTGATTTGTGCAAATTGGACTAATTTGTAAAAGTGTGAAATATCAAGGGTAAAATGGTAATTTGCCCATTTATGCGTTTTTGGATTAAATTGATTGAAATTGAATGACATTGTGTTTGAATGAGCTTAATTTGAAATTGTACAAATCAAGAACAAAAGAAATCGGACTTGGATCGAGGGAAAACAAAAATAGTCGAATAGTCAATTTATACCATTTGTCGATATACAAGGTAAGTCTATAGGCAAATAAATGCTGTTAATTTTGATTATATGTAAACTTAACATGCTGACTAGAATTTTTATGACTTGTAAAGGAAATTGTCGAATGTAATTATGCAAGGAGTAATGTATTGAATTTTGATCCTATTAAGTTATAATGTCCAAAAGCTCCATATGAACCCTAATGAGAGCTAGGATACATATGTTATGACATAGAAATTTTGATATATGACTTATGTGTAAGACCGACTTGTGTCTATATTATTTCAGGCTTTATGCCTAGTAGGCTTCATGCCGGTGTATTATATCAGGCTTTATGCCTAGCAGGCTTCGTGCTAGTGTATTATATCAGGCTTTATGCTTAGCAGGCTTTGTACCGGTGTATTCTATCAAGCTATATGCCTAGCAGGCTTCGCGTCAGTGTATTATATTTGGTTTTATGTCTATCAGACTTTATGCAAGCAACGATAAAAATAATCAAATGTGTTAAATGAACTAAAATGTTCAGGTATGTGGAAGTTCATTACTATTTGGAAATAAAGTAAGTTTTGATAGTTGAAATGATATTATGTATTTTATATGTTATAATGTGAATTATATATTTAAGAAATGAAATCTTAAATTTAGTCAAATGATATTAGTTTATGAAACTAAAGTGTGATGTATGTGTACATTTATATGAATGTGCATATATTCGATCTAGTGATGAAAATGTGATTTTGAAGGTGATTGATAAGGTGGTTAGTGAATATATAAATATTCGGCCTTAAGACTATGAAATACGAAAGTTCATGAAATGTTATACAAGATATAGATTCGGTTCTATATTTTATTGATTGAGATTAAATTGTTTCGGTTTTGCTAAGATAATGTCATTATGCATTCGTTATTATATTTGCTTATAGCTTACTAAGCTAAATTAGCTTACTTTGTGTATATTTATTTATCTTTATATTATAGATTTTGGAGATCGTTACGTGCTCGGGGATCGTCAGTAAAGTCAATAACACTATCGTCTATTTTTGGTACTTTTAAAAGTTTTAATTCGAACCTAAGGCATGTATAGGCTCATATGTGAAATGTTTTATTTTGGGATATGTATATAATATGGCATGCGAAAATGGCTTATTATCTAGATAAGTTTGGTTTCTATGCTTTGGTGTGATGTTGGATATATATATGTATATATATATATATTTGGTTTTGGTAAGTTTGGAAATGATATATAGATGAAATAAAGTTGTTAATGGGTGAGCTTATTTTCGATAATAATGGTTAAGGTATATGAAAGGGATGAATGTTGGATATGATTTCAAAGGTGGTATACGTGAATAAGGTATTAATATGTGATTTGGTTTGAGCAATGAATTTGATTGTTGAAAATGTTTGGTTATGACTTATTATTATTAATTTATTTTGGATGTGCTAATTGTTTAGATAAATTATAATAAGAATGGTAAATGATGTGTTTGTATTTCGGTCTTATAGGTAGCATATATTGGAAGTATAATAATATGTTATTTGGACACGTGTCAATTTGGTAATTAATGTACATTTTTTTAATTAGTTTGGTTTGGACAACTAAGGTAAATTTTATGACCGAATATGGAGTAATAGTTTTAATGTGTCTATGTGTTTTGTGGCATAATAATTATTAGCATACGAATTATGGTTTATTTTTGTATAGGTTAAATTGCTAACCGATTAAAATGTTGGCTGAATGGCAAAGCATGCACATGTTTAGTATTTGAATAGTGAGTTTTTTATGTTCGGTTTACTAATGGCTTTATTGGTTACATTTAGTTAATACCTTAAAAGAAAATGATCAAATGAATAGTGATTTCAGTTTAATAAAAACATGTTTGTTTGCATGCAAAGTTGGCCAATGTGCTAAGGTTTATATATGCTTGTGAAATTTATCATTCATGTGCCTATAAAATTTATTAAAAGGTTAGTGAATTTTTTTAAGTTGGCGTGTAACTATCATTTTATAATTTACATTCGGTAATGTATATTATACCAATATTTGTTTTGTTTTAAGTTGTTTATATCTATATTTATATATTTACATTATAATGTCGAATGAATGCATAAATTCTAGGATAAGTAATATATATATATATATATATATATAAGTGTTCTATTAACAATCTATACTTGAATTAATTGTTTTGGAATATTTGTAATGACTTGATATGTGCTTATGTTATGTAATAAGATGATATATTTTACATTGTTAGCTTATGATTTATATTAGGCATATGTTTAAATAAAATGTTATGACATGATTAAGAAAGATGTTAAATTGATTATTTAAGTTTACAATTGTTTAGTATTTGAGTAATATGTATGAGTATGTTTGTGATTGCCTGAAAGCTACGTTTTGTCTGGTAATATCTCGTAACCCATTCTGACGATGGATACGGGTTAGGGGTGTTACATTTTATTTGTATTAGAGCCAGGTTTAATCGAGTCTAGGATTAACGTAGCGTGTGTGAGTCTAGCTATACATGCCATATTTTATATTATGATAGTGTGATGACTCCTAGCAATTGAAAATGTGTTTTCGTATAGTATATGGATCCCGATCGAGATGTAGCTAATGATGTTAAGAGTATAGCGCCTACTCCCGTGCAAGGGACAACGCCAGTTGATTCTCAGCCTATCTCGAGTAGCCATGAAAATGATGAATGATTGTTTTAATTAGTATATCCAAACTTCTCTGGCTGTTCAACAACCCCCACTCCCAAATAATCCTCCTCCGATACCTATGGTACCTCCGATGATTGATCCAATGAGATTTAATAAACCCCCTATTGATAAAATTAAAAAATACGGGGCCGAAGAGTTTAGGGCCACAGTTGATGATGATGCTGAGTGGGCTGAATTTTGGCTCAATAACACTATCCACGTATTCGATAAACTATCATGTACACCCGACGAGTGTTTGAAATGTGCCATATCTTTGTTACGCAATTTTGCCTATCATTGGTAGAACACTTTAGTTTCGATTGTGCTGAAAGAGCAGGTCACCTAGGAATTCTTTCAGACTGAGTTCCGCAAGAAATATTTCAGTCAGAGATTCATTGATTAGAAACGTAAAGAATATCTTGAGCTTAAACAAGGTCGTATGATTGTCAATGAATATGAGCGGGAATTTGTGAGACTCGGCAGATATGCCCGAGAGTGTGTTTTGACCGAAGCTATAATGTGTAAAAGATTTGAAGATGGGTTGAATGAAGATATTAAATTGCTGGTTGGCATACTTGAAATCAAAGAATTCGTGGTACTTGTCGAGCGAGCTTGTAAAGCCGAAGAGCTCGAGAAAGAGAAAAGAAAAGCTGATGTTGAAGCCAGAGATTTTTGTAAAAGATCTTTGGGTAAAACTTTCCAGTCTGCATCAAAGAAGATTCGGGATGATTCTAGCCAGTTTAAGACTATTATGGGCTTTTCTAGACGAGATCGAGAGTGACCTCTTGTGAGTTCATGAGCCACTTCAATTGCTAGTGTTGGCAATGTTTGGTAGAATAGACTTGAGTGCAAGCATTGTGGTAAGTGGCATTCTGGAGATTGCAAATTGCATGATCGGTCTTGTTTTAAATACGGATCGATGGATCATTTTATCCGAGATTGCCCTATTTAGCTGAGCAAAACACTATTCAGAACGCGAGACCGAGTAATATGTCAGTGCGCAGTAGACTACCCAGGCATTCGGGTAATGTGAGTGGCAGTCAAAGAGGGACGAAAGATACAGCAATTTGATCTGAGGCCCGTGCACCTGCCAGAGCATATGCTATACGAGCTCGCAAGGAGGCTTCTTTCCCAAATGTTATTACCGGTACTTTCACTCTCTATGATACTAATGTTATTGCATTATTTGATCCTGGTTCAACTCATTCATATGTGTGTGAGACTTTAGTATCTGGTAAGACTTTGCCTGTTGAGTCTATTGAGTTTGTGATTCGAGTATCGAACCCCCTGGGCCGGTGTGTCTTGGTTGACAAAGTGTGTAAAAATTGCCCATTGATGATTCGAGATTCATGTTTCCAGGCTGATTTGATGGTATTACCATTTGACATATAATTCTGGGTATGGATTGGCTGACTTTGCACAATGCTATTGGTAATTGCAAAAGAAAGATTATTGATTTGAAATGCCAGAACGGCGAGATTATTCGGATTGAATCTAATGATTTGAGTGGTTTACCAGCAGTAATATCATCGATGTTGGCTTAGAAGTATGTGAGAAAAGGTTACGAAGCTTCCTTTGCATATGTGCTTGATAGTAAAGTGACCGAAAAGAAGATTGAATCCGTATCAGTTGTGTGCAAGTTTCTGGATGTGTTTCTTGAAGAATTGCTGGGTTTGCCACCTATTCGAGAGGTAGAGTTTGGTATTGAGTTAGTACCAAGGACAACTCCGATTTTGATAGCTCTGTACTGAATGGCACCTACTAAATTGAAAGAGTTGAAAGCACAGTAGCAAGAGTTGACAGATAGAGGTTTTGCGCAACCAAGTTTCCCTCCCTGGGGTGCGCCAGTTCTATTTGTGGAAAAGAAAGATGGAACTATGAGAATGTGCATTGATTACCGACAGCTCAATAAGGTGACTATAAAGAATAAATATTCGTTACCACAGATTGACGACTTGTTCGATCAGTTGAAAGGGGCTTCAATGTTTTCAAAGATAGATTTGAGATTGGGTTATTATCAGTTGCAAGTTAGAGTGTAACACCCCTTACCCGAGACCATCACCGGAGTCGAGCACGAGGCGTTACAAGACTTACCTTACTAGTTCGAGGCATAAAAATTTACTTTTAAAATTAATTCATTTACATTCATCCAATATATCCTTAAAAAGGGCCCTCGAGGCCCTAAATCATGCAATTGAAATGGTTCGGGACCAAACCGAGAACATTAAAAAATTTTCAATTACTTATGTAAATCAAAACAATTCGTTTGCACTATTTATAATAAAACTGTCCACCTGCGTAATAGTAACTAAATTCATTATAACTCGAGTTACGAAAGTTGAAATTTAAATCTGTAAATTTTCCCTAAAATATCTTCTTACCATAATTTTCCAAAATTTTTGGTGTGGCCAATTAGTACAATTTATTAGTTAAAGGTTCCCCTATTTCATAGTCCCATTATTCTGGCCTCTCCTTACTAAAAATCAATTATCTTTGAGTACAGTTTTCATTTAGTGTTTTCACTTGTTTCTAATGAAAATAGACTCACTAAGGAATTTATAAATATAAATTATGACTCATAATTCTTTTTATTGAATTTTTAGTGAATTTCTAAAATCAGAACAGGGGATCACGAAATCCCTCTAAATCGGTCTCACAAGAATTTAAATATTTCACAATACAGACTTCCTTTGCTTGCCCTATTTCTTTCCTATGAAAATAGACTCAATAAGCTTTAATTCTATGTCTCATTGACCATTTAATTCTATTTCTACAATTTTTAGTGCATTTTCAAATTCACGTCACTGCTACTGCTACAAAACTGTTTCATGGCCAACTTTTCCTCCATCATTTCTTTGCATAAACTATCATTTAGACATACATAACATCAAAACCGTTCTTATTTAGCCATTTCAATAGCTAATCATCATCAAGCATTCACATACCATACTTGAATCATACCATAAAGACATACACACATATTACCAAGTCCCTATACATGCCATAACTCAAAACATTTCAAACTACAAAATATTGAGATAACCTTTGATAGTATGAGACGAACTTCGACATCCTTTTGATCCCCGAATTGGCTTGGATCACTATAAAAGAGAGAAAAGAAAAGAAGTAAGCTACAATGCTTAGTAAGTTTACAACTAAATAAATGACAACATTCACCAAATATAAATATACTCATTACACCTTCAACTAACAAAATCTTTATTTTACTTATCCACTTACTCTTTAACTTTCCTATTTATCATTCCTTTACCTGAACTTTCTTGTAACATAGCATGTATATTAGCCTAATGAACCATTTGGAATACTAAGGGTACTTGGGTTTTCCTGTTTGATAATAGCCTGCCAATGCCATGCTCTAAGCATGGTATTACATGGGATGTTCCTCGTCCTACCAAAGCCATATATCTGATATGGACTTACATGGGATGTTCACTGTCCTGCCATATCTGATATGGACTTACATGAGATGTTCCTCAACTGTCTCAACCTGCCAATGCCAACTGTATCAACCCAAAATACCATACATCCCTAAGGTTCAAACGGGGCTTTCTGATACTTTTTCTCTATTATCTCATCTTTGATTCAACTTGGAATATTCTCATAAAATAAATGTATATATGCTGGCAGTTAACAACATTTATCTAAAATATTGAAATATTGCATTTATTTACCACAAACTTACCTCGGTGCAAAATACGATCAACTTGGCAACTTAATCTTCTACCTTTTTCTTTCCTCGGTCTATCCCCAAATTTCATCCTTCTTGATCTATAATTAGTAAATTTAGCTTATTTAATACCCACATTTATCAAAGCAGTCCTTAACTCTAACTTTGGCAAAATTACGATTTTCCCCTAAACTTTTGCATATTTATATTTTTTCCCAAAATCGGAAATTAAAAATTCTTATGTTTTAGGACATGCTGATCATTTTACCTTAATGGCAACATCAAATTCTTATGTTTTAGGACATGCTGATCATTTTACCTTAATGGCAACATCAAATTCTCACTCTAACATGTACTTTTGAACATTAGGTATTTTTCTCGATTATGCCATTTTACTCGTTTTCACTTAAAACCAAGTAGCACAAGTTGTTTAACATAATTTAAAACTTCATATTCTATCATAAAACATCAAAATAAAAACATTTCACCTATGGGTATTTTTCCAAATATGAACCCTAGGTTAAATTATTGCTAGAATAAGTTAAATTAAGTTACCAGGACTCCAAAAACGTAAAGAACATAAAAAACGGGGCTTGGAATCACTTACTATGGAGCTTGGAAGCTTGAAAAAACCCTAGCTATGGAGAACCCTTTGAAATTTTGGCCTAATGAAGAAGATAAACACATTTTTCCATTTTTTCCCTTTTTAATTCATTTTAATTACCAAATGACTAAAATGCCCTTCATTAAAAACTTTGGTTATTTCTACCTATGTATGTCCATTTTTGTCCATGAAAAACTAATGGTATAATTACCATTTAAGGACCTCTACTTCAATTATGCTCTTCAATTAAATCCTTTAACATCTAGAACTCATATTTATCAACTTTTGCAATTAAGCCCTAATAGGCAAATTAGACATGCAATTCATAAAATTTTCTATCAAGACTTTAACACATGCATCTAATCACTCGGTAAATCATAAAAATTTATTGGAATAAAATTTTCTAACTCAGATTCGTGGTTTCGCAACTACCATTCCGTTTAGGCCCTATTTCGGGATGTTACATAAAGACTCTGATGTGCCTAAAACTACTTTTCGAACGAGGTACAGACACTATGAGTTTTTGGTTATGCCTTTCGGACTCACTAATGCACCTGTTGTTTTAATGGATTTGATGAATCGGATCTTCAAACAATATTTAGATCGGTTTGTGGTTGTGTTTATAGATGACATTTTGATCTGTTCACGTGATGAAACTGAGCATGCCAAGCATTTGAGACTTGTGTTGCAGATTTTACGAGAGAAGCAGTTGTATGCGAAATTTAGTAAATGTGAGTTCTGGTTACGCGAAGTCAGTTTTCTAGGACATGTTGTATCAGCAGCGGGTATTCGGGTTGATCCAAGTAAGATTTCGGCTATCCTTGATTGGAAACCTTAGAGAAACATTTCAGAAGTTCAGAGCTTTTTGGGGCTGGCTGGTTACTATAGATGGTTCGTGAAAGGTTTTTCTATCATTGCGACACTGATGACAAAGTTACTACAGAAAAACGTTAAATTTGAGTGGTCAGAAAAGTGCCAGAAAAGTTTTGATTAGTTGAAAGCCCTTTTGATCGAAGCTCCAATACTAGTTCAGCTAGAGCCGGATAAAGAATTTGTTATTTATAGTGATGCATCTTTGAATGGTTTGGGCTGTGTTTTGATGCAGGAAGGCAAAGTTGTAGCTTATGCCTCGAGACAGTTAAAGCCGCATGAAAAGAATTATCTGACGCACGATCTCGAATTGGCCGCTATTGTGTTTGCTTTGAAAATATGGCATCAGTATCTGTTTGGTGAGAAATGCCACATCTATTCTGATCATAAAAGCCTGAAATATTTGATGACTCAAAAAGATCTGAATTTGACACAGCAATGGTGGTTAGAATTGCTAAAAGATCATGATCTTGTGATTGATTATCATCTCGGAAAGGCTAATGTCGTTGCTGATGCTCTAAGCCAAAAATCACTATTTACTTTGTGTGCAATAAACGCGCATATAGCTATGTCTGATGATGGTGTGATAATAGCTGACTTAAAAGAAAAACCGTTATTTGTTCAGTAGATTTACGAAGCTTAGAAAGCTGATAATGATTTAGTAGAAAAGCGGGCTCAATGTGACTTGAATGCTGATTTAGAGTTTTTAGATGATGCCAAGGATTGTTTGAGATTCAGAAATAGATTATGTGTTCCGAAAAATTCAGAGTTGATTCAGATGATTTTGAATGAAGCACATAATAGCCAGTTATCTATTCACCCGGGTAGCACGAAAATGTATAATGATTTGAAACGGCATTATTGGTGGCACGGTATGAATTGAGACATTTATAACTTTGTTGCGAAATGTTTAATATGTCAGCAAGTAAAAGCAGAACATTAAGTACCTTCTAGATTACATCAGTCGATCATGATACCTGAAAGGAAATGGGACCGAGTCACGATGAATTTTGTATCCGGTTTACCGTTGACACTAAGCAAGAAAGATGCAATCTGTGTTATTATAGACAATTAACAAAATCGGCTCACTTTGTTCCCGTCCGTACTGATTATTCGCTTGATAAACTTGCTGACTTATATGTTTCTCAGATCGTGAGATTGCACGGGATACCTATTTATATCGTTTCGGATAAAGATCCGAGGTTTACATCACGGTTTTGGAAGAAACTGCAGGATGCACTAGGTACTAAACTGCATTTTAGCACTGCTTTCTATCCCCAAACAGATGGTTAGTCCGAACGAATTATTCAAATACTTGAGGATATGTTGAGATGTTGTATTCTCGAGTTCAAAGGTACGTGGGATCGATACTTGCCTCTGATTGAATTTGTGTACAATAATAGTTTTCAATCGAGTATTAAAATGGCACCTTACGAGGCTTGTACAGTCATAAATGTCGTACACCTTTATATTGGACTGAGCTTAACGAAAATAATATACATGGGGTTGATTTGATTAAAGAGATTGAACAGAAAGTAAAAGTGATCCGTGAAAGTTTGAAAGTAGCATCAGATCGTCAGAAATCATATGCGGATTTGAAATGTAAGGATATAGAATTTTAGATCGAAGACCAAGTGTTTTGAAAGTCTCACCGTGGAAGAAAATACTCAGATTTGGTCGTAAAGGCAAATTGAGTCTGAGATTTATTGGGCTGTATGAGATTTTAGAGCGGATTGGGCCGGTTGCTTACAGACTATTGTTGCCACCTAAATTAGAAAAGATTCATAATTTATTTCATGTTTTAATGCTTCAACGGTACAGATCCAACCCTTCACATGTGATTAGTCTGTCAGATGTTGAGATACAGTCTGATTTAACATACGAGGAAGAACTAATTCGTATATTGACTCACAAAGTTAAAGAATTAGGAAACAAGAAAGCTTCGTTAGTAAAAATATTGTGGCATAAACATGGAGTCGAGGAAGCTACTTGAGAGCTAGAGGATTCAATGAAAGAACGATATCCTAACCTATTCATCGGTAAGATTTTCGGGGACGAAAATCCCTAAAGGGGGAAGAGTTATAACAGCCCGATTTTGACCCTAATCGGAATGGTGATTTCAGGACCATGAATCTGAGTTAGAAAAATATTTTTAAATTATTTTTGGTGTTATAATGTGTAAATCTGTGTGTGATAAATTTTTGTATAAACATTTTATCGTTTGGATGCCCGATTTAATAAAAGGGCTTAATCATTAAAAATGAAAATTTAGAGGGTTAATATGTAATGGTCAAATTGTGCTTGTCTTTATCATGTGGAGTGTTTAAGTGGTAATTAATCCATTTTTAAATAGTTGGACGGTAGTGACCATGTATTAAAAGTTTAGTAATTATTTAATAAAGGTTATTTAGGTAAATTGATAAATAAAGTTATAATAATATAAAACTTATAATAAAACAAAGTGGTTTCATCTTTATTTCCACTGTAGCCGAAAGATAAAAGAAAGAAGAGAACGAGCTTAGGTATTTCGACCATTTGAAAGCTTGATTAAGGTATTGTCTAGCTCGGTTTTTGATAATTTTTACGTTTATGAGATTGTTGCTTCGAATACTATCCGACCCGTGCTTGAATTTCTGATTTTGATGTATATTTTAAGTTTTTCCATTTTTGAAAGCTTGTGATTTTTGTTGTTTAATGTTAGAAAATAAAAGATATGTGATAGGTTAACAACTTTTGTATAGGATATTTTGATGAATTTGAGTAAATAGGCTTAATTGCAAAAACGGTAAATTGAAGGATTAGATTGTGAAATAAATGAAATGTATGGATTTATATGTATAATATGAGCATTCGGCCTAAGCATGTTGAATTGAGATTTTGAGTATTTTGTGATTCATGCAAATTGGACTAATTTGTAAAAGTGTGAAATATCAGGGGTAAAATGGTAATTTGCCCATTTATGTGTTTTTGGATTAAATTGAATGAAATTGTGCTTGAATGAGCTTTATTTGAAATTGTATAGTTCAAGAACAAAAGAAATCGGACTTAGATCGAGGGAAAACAAAAATAGTCGAATAGTTTATTTATACCGTTCGTCGATATCCGAGGTAAGTCTATAGGCAAATAAATGTTGTTAATTTTGATTATATGTAAACTTAACATGTTGACTAGAAGTTTTATGAGTTGTAAATGAAATTGTCAAATGTAATTATGAAAGGAATAATGTATTCAAGTTTGATCCTATTAAGTTATAATGTCCGAAAGCCCCGTACGAACCCTAATGAGAGCTAGGATACATATGTTAAGACATAGAAATTTTGATATATGAATTATGTGTAAGACCGACTTGTGTCTATATTATATCAGGCTTTATGCCTAGCAAGCTTCTTGCCGGTGTATTATATCAGGCTTTATGCTTAGTAGGCTTCGTGCTGGTGTATTGTATCAAGCTTTATGCTTAGCAGGCTTTGTGCCAGTGTATTTTATTAGGCTATATGTCTAGCAGGCTTCGCTCCGGTGTATTATATTAGGTTTTATGTCTATCAAACTTTATGCAAGCAACGATAAAAATAATCGAATGTGTTAAATGAACTAAAATGTTTAGGAAGTTGATTACTATTTGGAAATAAAGTAAGCTTTGATAGTTGAAATGATATTATGTATTCTATATGTTATAATGTGAATTATGTATTTACGAAATGAAATCTTAAATTTAGTCAAATGATATTAGTTTATGAAACTAAAGTGTGATGTATGTATACATTTATATGAATGTGCATATATTTGATCTTGTGATGAAAATGTGATTTTGAAGGTGATTGATAAGGTGGTTAGTGAATATATAAATATTTGGCCTTAAGACTATGAAATACGAAAGTTTATGAAATGTGATACAAGATATAGATTCGGTTATATATTTTCTTGATTGAGATTAAATTGTTTCGGTTTTGCTAAGATAATGTCATTATGCATTCTTTATTATATTTGCTTATAGCTTACTAAACTAAATTATCTTACTTTGTGTATATTTATTTGTCTTTGTATTATAGATTTTGGAGATCGTTACATGCTCGGGGATCGTCAGTGAAGTCAATCACACTATCGTCTATTTTTGGTACTTTTAAAAGTTTTAATTCAAACATATGGCATGTATAGGCTAGTATGTGAAATGTTTTAATTTAGGATATGTATATAATATGCCATGTGGAAATGGCTTATTATCAAGATAAGTTTGGTTTCTATGCTTTGGTGTGATGTTGGATATATATATATTTGGTTTTGGTAAGTTTCAAAATGATATATAGATGAAATGAAGTTGTTAATGGGTGAGCTTATTTTCGATAATAATGGTTAAGGTATATGAAAGGGATGAATGTTGGATATGTTTTCGAAGGTGGTATACGTGAAGAAGGTATTAATATGTGATTTGGTTTGAGCAATGAATTTGATTGTTGGAAATGTTTGATTATTACTTATTAATAATTTATTTTGCATGTGCTAATTGTTTAAATAAATTATAATAAAAATAGTAAATGATGTGTTTGTATTTCGGTCTTATAGGTAGCATATATTGGAAGTATAATAATATGTTATTTGGACACGTTTTGAATTGGTAATTAATGTACATTTTTTTTTAATTAGTTTGGTTTGGACAATTGAGGTAAATTTTATGACAGAATATGGAGTAATAGTTTTAATGTGTCTATGTGTTTTGTGGCATAATAATTATTAGCATACCAATTATGGTTTATTTTTGTGTAGGTTAAATTGCTAACCGATTAAAATGTTGGCTGAATGGCAAAGCATGCACATGTTTAGTATTTGAATAGTGAGTTTTTTATGTTCGGTTTACTAATGGCTTTATTGGTTGCATTTAGTTAATACCTTAAAAGAAAATGATCAAATGAATAGTGATTTCAGTTTAATAAAAACATGTTTGTTTGCATGCAAAGTTGGCCAATGTGCTAAGGTTTATATATGCTTGTGAAATTTATCATCCATGTGCCTATAAAATTTATTAAAAGGTTAGTGAATTTTTCTTAAGTTGGCGTGTAACTATCATTTTATAATTTACATTCGGTAATGTATATTATACCAATATTTGTTTTGTTTTAAGTTGTTTATATCTATATTTATATATTTACATTATAAATGTCGAATGAATGCATAAATTCTAGGATAAGTAATATATATATATATATATATATATATATATAAGTGCTCTATTAATAATCTATACTTGAATTAATTGTTTTGAGATATTTGTAATGACTTGATATGTGCTTATGTTATGTAATAAGATGATATATTTTACATTGTTAGTTTATGATTTATATCAGGCATATGTTTAAATAAAATGTTATGACATGATTAAGAAAGATGTTAAATTGATTATTTAAGTTTACAATTGTTTAGTATTTGAGTTGTAACAGCTCGATTTAGGCCCTATTCGGAACAGTGGTTTCGAGAACATGAATCTGAGTCAGAAAAATATTTTAAAATTATTTTTTGTGTTTATTATGTGTAAATTTATATCTGTGAAATTTTCGTAATTTAATTTTGTCGTTTAAATGTCCGATTAAATAAAAAGGACTTAATCGCTTAAAATGAAAACTTAGTGGTTAAATGTGAAAGTGCTTAATTGTTGTTGTCTTTATTAGTGGAGGCATTTATGTTGCAATTTGACCATATGGAATATTGGTGGACGGTTGTGAACTTAGAATATGTGTTTTAGTTATTAATTTTTAAAGGTTAAATATGTAAAATAATAAATAACATATATATGATGTAATATATCATCATTAAAAGCCATGTTCTTTATTTTTTTCTCATGACCGAAACTAGCAAAAGAAAAAGAAAAAGAAAAACCAAGCCATATTCAGCCATTGTTGATTCAAATTCAAGATCAAGAATTAAAGAAATCGGACTTGGATCGAGGAAAAAAAAATAGTCGAATAGTGTATTTACATCGTTCGTCGATATCTGAGGTAAGTTTATAAGCAAATAAATGTTGTTAATTTTTAATATAAATTAACTTGATATGCTTATTTGAATATTATAGATTTATAATTGAGATGATCGAATGTGATTATGCATAGAAATAATATGTTCGAGTTTTATTCGATCGAGTTACGACATCTAAAAGTCTGTATGAATTTTAAGGAACAACTAGAATCTTTGATATATGAATTATGTATAAGACCGGCTTTGTATCAATGATATTCGGGCTTTAAGCCTAGCAGGCCTTGTGCCGGTGTGTTATATCAGGCTTTAAGCCGAGTAGGCCTTGTGCTAGTGTGTTATATCAGGCTTTATGCTTAGCAGGCTTCGTGTCGGTGTAATATATCAACCTTTGAGCCTAGCAGGCTTTATGTCGGTGTATTATAATAGGCTTTATACCTAGTAAGCTTTATGCTAATGTGGTATCGAATGTGATTAAGAAGTTAAAGTGATCAGGTATGTGATGCTTAATTACCTATTTGATAATTAAGTAAGTAAGTTGTTTGATATATAACAAAAATGATACATAATGCTATTATTAGTATATGTATGTATATGAAAGGTATGTTCGGCCTTATGTTAAGTATATGTAAATGGTTTGGAAGTTTGATTTATGAGTATGTAAAGATGAAAGCTTGTGTATAAACGATTGGTTATGATAAAAATGATTTGAGATTTATGAATGTATTAGTAGTGTTTATTTATGTGTATATTCGGCTAAATAGATATTACATGTATACAATGTCATATTATGATTTTTGAGCTAGTGAACATAAGTGTATGTACAATTAGTTAGATATATGTGTATATATATATTGACATTTTGGCATGAAGGTTGGATGATAATTAATTATTTTGATCACATGAGTATTCGACCAAGGTAGTATTTGAATATGAAAATGCATTATCTATGAATCTTGGTAGTTGAGACTAAATGTGATACAGAAAGTATAATATGGTTTAGTTTAATTGAGTTGATAATATCATTTGGTTATATTTATGATTGTGAAACTTTGATTTACGAATATATGAATATAAATGTATGAGAAGGATGTTTTGGTTTAGCCATTGAATGATAGTTTGTTTATGCATCCTTATAAATGTAAGTGTTCATTCAGTCATTGTTATGCTTATGCATAAGAAGCCATATTTTAATTTATGAGTAGATGCAAATGTGTATATATGTACGTGGTCACTTAATGATTGGGCTTGAAACCGAAAGATACTTTGAATATATAAGTATAGATATACATACGGCCATAAATTAGTTAGGTGTGAAAGTATAAGATAAGGGTTAAATCATAAGGTTGAAGTTTAATTTGCTTATGATAGTATAATTTGGCATAGTTTAACTGTATAAATTATGTCTTTAAATAGTTTATTTGCTTATAACTTAGTAAACTATGAAAGCTTACTTTGTGTGTGTTCATGTTTACTTTTGTTTTATAGATTTTGAATTCAAGTTACGAGCTCAGGAATCGTTAGAGAAGCTTATCACACTATTGATTGTTTCGGTTTTTTTATAAGTTTGAATTTGAACCTATGGCATGTATAGGCTAGTTAATGTGTTTAAATTTTGGGATATGTATATATATATATAAAAAAAGCCATGCGAAAATGGCTTAATTATGCATGTTTGGTTGTGTTTTAAATTCCTTGTGAGTTCTGCTTCATGATGTTCATGCTTATGATATTTGGCTTGTGATTAGGTAATAAGGTAAGTACTGGAAGTAGTCAAAATAATATATAATATGTGTTAGTTATTTGTACACTATGATACGCAAGCTTAACATTTGAATATAGCATTTGGAACAATTTGTATGGTGTTTGCAATGATGATTTAGTTGGAAATAATGCATAAATAATTTTAGGAGTAATTAAAAATGACTTTAGTTTTAGATGTATAAGTAGGTATTATAGGTATTTGGTGTAACATTATATATATATGAGTGTCATATGTTAATTAATTATTTTAGTTATAGATGAAAAGTGTTACTTAGCTATTTGTTTTGGTTAAATGGCATGAAAGGGCATGATACATGTTCAGTTATGATCAAAGTGTATTTAAATGTTGTATTTATGGTATAAATTAATTAACGTATAAATTTCTGTTGTGGTATGAAGTTGGCATAATAAGGGTGTACGTTTTGATATAAGACTTCAGATGCTAATAATAGATGGTACATTTGTGTATATGTATATATTCGGTCATGGCTATTCAATTGAAGTTATTTACATATGTCATAGTTACTAATGTATTATATTGACGTAATAAGGTTAAGTTGATGTGTTATTTAAGTTTATTAATGTGCTAATAAATTAAGTGTTTTATGAATTTATTTGTTATGACCGAAAATAATGTTTGGTATGATAGTAAAATAGACATGAAATAATGGAATAGTTAATGCTTATTTTGGGTTATAAATTGATGCACATATTGGATTGGAATTATTGTTAAAGTTTAAATTTGTATTTCGGTTATGTGATAACCATTTAGGTATAGTAAATGCTATACGAGATGTTCAGTTATGGACATATACTCGTGGTCTTACAAATAGAAAGAGGTATATTTTGGGGTTTTTAATATACGTGCAAAATGTGTTTTGGTTGTTATTTAGATCATTTCCTTGGCCTCATATGCATTAAACATAAACTTTTGTTATATGATATTGTCTGTCTGTGTTGATTATAATTTGACCTAAAATGCCTTGTAATACGAGTTAATTGGTTTTAAATGTGCAAGTATAAATGTTGAAATGAAATGAATTAAATTAGCTGGGATGTGTGCATATGCTTATGTATTAAGATGACAAGTTGATATTTTGCTTATGATAAATGTGGTTAATTATATGTTCGATATATTTTACAAAATGATTGGTAAAGAAATCATGTTAGCTTTTTTTTTTAAAAAAATTTGATTGGCTTAAGTGATTTGTTCATGTTTATGTAAGTAATTGTTCAGAAGTTGTGTCTTGTCTGGTAATGTCTTGTAACCCGATTCCGGCGATGGATACGGGTTAGATGTATTACATGAGTAATATGTATGAGTATGTTTGTGATTGCCTGGAAGCTACGTTTCGTCTGGTAATATCCCGTAACCCATTCTGACGACGGATACGGGTTAGGGGTGTTACAACACGGGCAGAGACATGGGCGTGTGTCTTAACCGTGTGGATGGCACGACCTTGAACACGGGCGTGTGTCCAGGGCATGTGGAGTCTGCACCTATTTTATGAAAAATTATGAAAATTAAATTGACCACACGGCTTACGCACACGGGCGTGTGACTTGGCCGTGTGACCTTCAAATGTTGATGACGTCATAAATAGAGAGTTACACGGGTTAGGGACACGGGCATGTGTGACCACACGGCTTGCCCACATGGATGTGTCCCATAACCACACTGGCATATGACCTCTGTGTAGTAGAAATTTTCTAAGTTTTTGAAAAAAATTCTAAAGTTCTCGGTTTAGTCCTGAACCGCTTCCAATGTATGTTTTAGGCATTGTAGGCTTGTTTTAGGGAAGTTATGATTGAATGTGAATGGTTTTTAATTTGGACGCAAATTCATGTCCCGTAATTGTATGTTTATTCGTGTGATAAGTCCAGTAATGCCTCGTACCTTATTCCGGCATTGAATATGAGTAAGGGGTGTTACAAAGCGAGTGCCCTCATCCGAGACCACTAGGGTAATTGGGTGATCGGATCCTATAGACATATTTCCTGTGCAAGTAGTGTTCAAGCTGAGTTGTGGGCACTCAAAAATGGGCTCTAGCTAGTGACTTCATTAAATGTTAAAGACTTAGAGATTGAAGTTGATGTCACCACTATTATTCATCTTACGGCTAATAATAATTCCACTAAAGTGGTTCTCTCACCTTTGGTTAATGAGTGCAGGACGCTTCGGTAGTCCTTGACTACTAGACCGATACTACATGTGTTTCGAGAAGGGAACCAATGTGTCAACACTCTAGCTCATTTAGGGAATAGCTTCCATCTTACTTCCCCTTCGAATGGTGTTTCAAATTCAATGTTATTTAATGTTTGTAGTAATCCTCCTAAATGTATGGAAAATTTGTAATTGGCGGATAAGCATGGGTGTATCATGTATTAAGCTGGACTCTTTTTACTTTTTATGAATCTAGTTCCTTTTTTGAAAAAAAAAAAAAGCTATAATTTCGAGCGGAATAACATTATTTTTATATTACAATAATATTTAAGATATTTATATATTGTTAAGGGACACAATTACACCAATGTAAAATTAAAGTTGTTTTATAGCCTTTTACATATTTTTATATGGTTAATGTTTTAATGATCTAATTGTTAAATTTATCAATATTATTATACTTATAATGTACATAAATTTTTAAACCAATTTAATATCACTATTAAACGATTAAATTTTTTATATAAAATAAATAATTAGAAAATTTTAATTTATATCAGATTTGACATGTTTGATGCAAAAAGTTTAAAATATTAATATATTATAAAAATATATTAAAAGATATAAAATAATTTTAATTTTATGCTGATGTAAATGGATCCGTCCCCTTTATATTTACCTAATTAAATTAATAATTTAAGTATAATTTACCAAAATTTCACAACCAAACTTCATTTTGGGGATTAAAACTTTAAAATTGTCCGAAGTCATCTTTAGCCTCTGTTCTTAGATCGTCTATAGTCGTTTTTGGTTGATTGTCTATTGACTTTTTACCGGTGCACCATTTTTGGCCTTTTTCATTAGGTTGGTTCTTGCCGTTTCTCTCGGCCTTCTATGGCTTGATATCACTCCATTTTTAGCTTTGTAACCGTTAATAGTTTTTTTAATTAAAAGGAAAACTCTTTTTTTTTTCTATTTTGTTTCACATTTCGTTGTCTCGTTTAGACTAATTGTTGAAAATTACACATTTTTAGAATTTATATTATATTGTAAAAATGTACAGATAAAATAATGAACAAAAAAAAAAAATGTAAAAAAGAATAACAAACTGTTTTATTCCACTGCTATAGATGTACACCAGCCCAATCTCTACAACCGTCGATCTCACAAATGATGCCACGTATCAACCGAATGAAATAATCAACCCATTCAGACCCAAATTAATAGAATTATAATAAACGACAATGCATAACAAATAAATTAGAACAAAAACAAGTGAAAAAAAAAATCCCTAAGTCAAATTAACAAGATCCTCGAGAATCATGATCCAAAAGCCCGTGAAGAAAGCAAGAACTCGCTTTCTTAAGCCAGGAGGGCGGCGAAGAAAGTAGCAGCGAGAGCGGTTGCACCAAAGAAGACACCGTTGGTGGAGGCAGCGGAGGGAGGAGGGCCTTGGTCAGCTGTCGGCTCGGAGGCTGGAGTAACTGCGCCTTCTGGGGTGGGAGCAGGAGGGGAGGAGATTGAAGGAGAAGGTGAAGAAGTTGTTGGTGAAGGCGATGGGGAAGTGGTGGGTGATGGGGTAGGAACAGTTGAAGGAGCTGGGGATGGCGTTTGTGACGGTGTTGGGGAAGGTGTTGGAGTCGCCACCGGCGGTGGTGAGGAGGTTGGAGGAGCTGAAGGTGAAGCTGGTGGGGGAGAAGTTGGAGCTTGAGCCATGCAAGAGGTGGCCAAAAGACCCAAGATCATTAAAACCTTGAACATTGTAGAACTCATCTTCCCAAAAGAAAAAAAGAAAAGAAACTCAAAAGCTTTGAAATGAGAAAGAAATTGTCGAGATATTTTGGGAGTGAGGGAACTAAAAGAGAGGAAGGGACTATATATAAAAAAGAAAAATGAAAAAGGGAAGCAGAAAGTGGAAAGATGACAGACAGATAGGAGAGAAAAAGAAGGAATTAATCAAATCAAATCACTAATGTAAAAATATTCTTTTGGATTTGATTATATCAATTTATGAAAAATGCAACATATTTATATGAAATTTACATTCATACATGCAAGCACATCATGAGCTAGCAGCTAAGCAATGTGTTGTTGGGTTCCCATTGTTTCCTCTGCTTTTCTTTGAAGTTTCTTTAACCATACTGTACAAAAACTATTACCAACCATAAGGGCTATGATTTGGACATCGATTTTGTCTTTGTAATGCATTTGAGTCAATTTTATTTGTTTTTAGCGCAACGATTAGGGTAATAAAAATCTTAATTAATAAATTAAAACATATTTATATTAATTTTCAATCAGTGTTTGTATGTAATAATTAGTGGAATCCATGTCAAAGTTAACAATTGATTTACAATAATATCACTTAAATAGCAATACAAAATACAATATTAATATATAAATTTTTACCCTATTATCGTATATGGATTGGTTGCTCAAGGTCGGTAAAATGTCACTTTCTTACCAATGTTTGGTTTGACAAATACTTTGAGAAAGCCATTTTGGGTCGTTTCTTTCCTTCACGATCTGTCCTCCGCGTTAAACTTTCAACAACTTCCCTAAAATAATGGTCGGATTATTACTTTTATACCCTCCTTTGAATATTTCTGCTTATTAATGCGAAAAAGTCAAGATCCAAAGAACTTCATTTGTACACGTGGCACTACCTGGGTGGGTCTTTATTATATTTTAATATTACCTGTAAAAGTTAAACACTTTTTTAATAAACCGTATACGCTTTCAAACTTTTTAATTTGAACAATTCTTGAAACGATTCATGTTTCTTGGGCTTGAATGCATCTATACTTACTAGATTACGAATTACGTAATAATATGTCGATAAATTAAATAAAGTTTTGGTTAACAGGATAAAATCAAATTTTTAAATTTTACTTTGTTTCAAGTTTAACTTTTATTTTACGTGAGATTTTATTAATTTAATATCACTAATTAATTAAGTTTTAACATAGTTAAATAATGAATAAAATATAATTATTTTACAAAATAAAATATTATCTTTAGGATACCATTGTTCTTTTAGTATATTTTATATAAAAATTTTATATACATATAATAAGATTTAAAGTTAAGGCATTATGTTTTCAACATCTTTACTTTAGCTTTTAACTACAACATTATTTATTTTTATATGATTTTTTTATAAATATACTTATTATATAATTCTATTTTTTATTCGAATTAGTGCTACCCATCAATCAAAATTCAATTCAATTAAAAATATCCAAACTTATTCTTTTATAACAAACATTACTATTATAGTAACCTAAAATAACATTAATATGATGGTGTTTCCATCATTTAATAAAATTTGAATTTAAAATATTATGATATTTTTGTTTTAATTTTGTTATCTCAACTAAAATTTGATTTGTTTCTATATTAATTTTTATAAATATATTTATTATTTTAAAATTTTTGAATCTGAATGTGATATAATTTAATCTATTTTATCCACCTCATCATGTCTAATCCTATGTTTTCAGTACAAATGTCAAAATCACCGTCGCAATGATTGGGGATAACTTTCTAGTTTCAATGCATTTTAGATAATTCTATTGTTAGTTATCGGATTTTATAGTCGGAAATAAATAATTTTTATAATTTAATAGAGAAAATCATTAAATTATATAGTATGAAACAATAAAAAATTGGAATGAAATTAGCTGGGAAGCAGCAGTTTTGGTGGAGATAATTGGTGAGACAGAGATTAAAAAAATCAAATAAAATAATTATAACCGTTGCTAATGGAAAACAACTAACATGTTCTAATTTGTGTGCGAAAATGTGCTTTGTCTTGTTGTCGTGCTTTAAGACAGTGTAGGAATTTGATAAAAATGAGGTACTGGTGTTTGAAAAGACTGTTATTTCCTTTGCTGGGACGACAACTGTGTTTGGCTGGCTATATGAGGCACGTGGTGAGCTTAGAAATGGAGTTTAGAACCAACCTCCTTTATATGTTTCTTGAATGGGTGCCATGAAATCATGGTAACATGCTTAAATATTGGGTTTTTTTATCTAAATATTATAAAATATTATAAAAATTTGAAAATGCTATCTCACCCCGATTAATTACGGGAATAAGTTGTTTGGGGTGGAGGGTGGTGTAGAGGCGGCACTATCCATTTTTTCTGATAGTGACAAAAATTAATTAATCAAAAAAATATTATATCGATGGAGGATAACTAATAGGCAGCAACAAAATAACCTATATAACTCAACACAACTCAAAAATTGGTAGTGTCTACCTGACAGGCGATACCAAAAGTGCCTACCTGATAGGCGACACCAAAGGAAGCAGTCTCACAAACCCCGTACCTGTGCTTTGTATTTTTCTGTTCTTTTTTTTTTAATAGAAAATATTGTTGTTTGTGATTAAAATAGTGTTAATGTTTTCTCTTTTTCTACTTTATTGATTTTATAGGTATTATATTGCTGACCTTTGATGCGCTTTTAGTTCAGAAGGTAGGTCCAATTTACTGGGTTTTGTTAACTCTTTTTAGAGGTGGATTTTTGAATGATTGCAAGTTATAAATTTCTTTTTAACCTTTGCAAGTTTAATAATTTATTATATTGGAAATAGAAAATCAAAATGAAAATATAGAATAGATTCAGTTAATGACCAAGACATTGGTGCCGCCTCTCAGGTAGAAAATCAAAATAAAATCAATGAAGAAAAAGAGGAAACATTAACACTATTTTAATCACTAACAACAATATTTTCTATTTTCAAAAAAAGAATTGGAAAAATACAAAGCACATGTATGGGGTTTGTGAGACTGTTTCCTTTGGTGTTGCCTGTCAGGTAGGCACTTTTGGTGCCGCCTGTTAAGTAGACACCACCAATTTTGGGTTGTGTTGGGTTATACGGGTTATTTTGATGCCGCCTATTAGTTATCCTCCATCAATATAATATTTTTTTGGTTAACTGATTTTTGTCATTGTCAAAAAAATGGGTGGTGCCGCATCTGCACCACCCTCCACCCCTCCAAGCAACCCATTCCCATAATTAATCGGGGTGGGATACCATTTTCGAATTTTTTATTTTATTTTATAATATTTGGGTAAAAAAGCCTTAAATATTTTTTACTAAATTATAAAGTAAATTTTGGCTATTAAAATATATTTCAAACCTTTATATTTATTATATATTTAGAATTTAGTTTCTTTAATTTTCAAATTTAAAAAATCACATCAAATTGTTAATATCATTAAACTCTTCTGTTAAATTTACAGGAGTGACATTTTGAAATTAAAAAAAAGCTCACACAATAACCATGTAATGAAAAAAAAAGTTACAATGGACATGAATTTAATAGATCATTTTAACTATGTTAACAACTTTTAAAGATTATATGGAAGTATGCCTCGCATTTCGATCAAACAATGTGTGACGCTGCAACGTAAATAAGCTCTTTGCCTCGATGAGTAGATGATGTCATGATGAGAATAAAGCTGTCGTCCCGACGACGTGACCATTCATTGTCACGATGAATAAACGCCACATCATGACATGGCAACGAGCTCCTCAAGTTTCTCTATTGCTTCTTTTAGTTAAACTCTATTTTTAGTTTTCCATCTAAACTCTGATTAACCTAGTGATATTCTAGTCATAAATGCTACAAATTTCAGCCCAGGGACATAGACTAGTCAGAATTAGATATGTTAGATAAGAAAGCTCTATCCACAATTCAATTACATCTAACAAATAATGTGTTACAGGAGGGTTTGAAGGAGAAAACAACAAATACATTATGGAAGAAACTAGAAACATTGTATATGACGAAATCTTTAGCCAACTAGTTAGTGTTTAAACATTTCTACACATTCAGAATGGCCGAAGGTGAGTATATTAGAGCTCATATTAGTGAGTTTGTTACCCTTTTAATTGACCTCAAGAATATTGAAGCAGAGATTAGCGACGAGGATCAGGCTATGTTATTGTTATGTCATTTGCCCTTTTCTTAGAAAATTTTTAGGGAAACTCTAATTTATGGGAGAGATCATCCCTAATTTTGGGATGTGAAAGGGAATCTACTGAGCAAGAATAAACTCTACGAGTTAGCTCCAAACAAAAGGTCAAACAGGCAAGCCTCAGTTCTAGTTTTAAGGGGCAGACAACAATTCAGAAAGCCAAATTAAAGCAGGTCTAGGGCGAGATCTAAACCTAGAAACCAAGACAAAGAATGTGGCTACTGCAAGAAGAAGGGCCACATCATGTTGAAATGCTACAAAACTCAAAATAACATTACAAGGGATGTCGGAAACGATGAGAACGATAAGCAGAAAGCTAAAGTTGCTGATGCTAGTGTAATTGAAGATAGAGGTGATGATTTCTTGTTAGTGTCGATGAGCAAAAGCTCCAAGCTTACTTCCGAATGGATCCTTGATTCAAGGTACTCCTATCACATGTGTCCCAATATGGATTGGTTCTCCACATACAATTTAGTTGAAGGTGGAATAGTCTTGATGGGGAATAATTCTCCATGTAAGATAATCGGCATAGGAACAATTTAAATCAGGATGCCCAATAGAATAATCTGAGCATTATCAGATGTTAGGTATGTGTAAACTTTAAAATATATAGATATTTCAACACTTTTTTATTTACAAATTATGCTAATTTCTAATAAATATATAGCACTTTTTGTGGTTTTACGCTCAATTTCATGATATTTCATCACTTTCATGGGAATGTGTTAATTTAGTGAATTTATGTTAAATGCATGTTATTTTACTATTTTTTGGGATTAATTGGGCTAAAGAAAAGGATGACAGAATTTTGGTCGTATTTGGGTCTTAGATAGGTGCAGGTTGAAAGATTGATAGTGCAGTTACATGGACTTCAAAATGGTGTTGATCCAGAATGAATTCCAATGAAGCCTAGAATTGCCTAAATTGGAGACCTAAAATCAATTCCACTTACCAATTTTTATAATAAAACAAATTGGAAATTATCCACTACTAAATTGAGTAGTCCCTAACTACCATTCAATTCCCAAATCTAATAGATTTGACCGTAAGATTTAATGAATAAAAATTAGCACATTTTTCTCCTTGAGAAAAGACTTATCTGTCCACTTTACTACAAAAATAGCAATTAAAAACCATCACCTTTTGACCACCTATTGGCTGGCCATACATGGAGGGAACAAAGACAACCACCTTGCTAAAAATAGCAAGGAAGACTCGAATTTCCTCACACAAATGAGAGGTATTAAGGTAACTTCCTTACTAAATTTAACAAAGAAGTAATCACTCCTCCACCATACAAGGGATTATACAATCAAAAAGATAATGAGGGGATTCATTTATTATTTTTGGCATAGGAGGTTGAGGCATCTTCAACGATAAATAGGGACTTTATTCTCATTCACAAAACACACCACATTCTTAGAGAACAATATTATTAAGTGTTCTTGCCTTACTCATGGCTTGCTAAACATTTGATTCCACAAAATAAGACAATCACTTGCCGAAATGAGAGCAACTAGGAGGTTAACTTGAAGATGTCTAGATGATTTTAGCATAAAGACAAGGAGAAAAGCCATCATGGGAAGCTGCAAAGAGTAGTCGCAGATAGCCCAATGCATTCAACTGTTTACTCTTCTCATTGTGAAATGGTCATTGATGGCCCCCTTAGCTACTCTTTCTTACGTTTTTCTTTACTGTTAATTATTGTTTTCTCTGTCGGGTGAGAAGATTTCATTTCATCTTTATGTTTTTAGTTTAATATGACATGACTTAATTTTGTTTATTCAAAATGGATATGAATCTTGATTTGAATTAATTGATATTTGTTTTCTGAGTATTCTGTGCAAATGATTATTTCATTCATTTTTGGTTTAATTTATGATAATGCTTTTCAACGTATGGCCAATAATTGTAGCATACAAAATTAACCATTTAATTTGGGAAGAGGTAATAATTAGTTGACGAAAGACCTAAATGGTGCATATTATGTCAATTTTAAAAGATAATTGTTGTATGCATAAACTGTGCAAATGCTCGGAAGGGTGATTTCTAGGTTAGTTTTTGATATAGGGATATGCTATTTAACTTAGAAACATAATAGGACTATGGGAGAATCCTATACTTTCATAAAAATTGGTTTAATAATTTTTCATATTGCCACAAACCATTTGTGATATTCTTTTTAGGACTACCAATAAATTTTTGTTAAAGTGAAATAATCTATTTTTGTATATTTATGTTATGTTATATTATTCCTTGTGTTTATTTCCTATTGTGATTATTTCTACAAGATATGTGTTTTATTTTGTAACACTCCCTACCCGTATTCAACGCCAGAACAAGGTACGGGGCGTTACCGGACTTATAACACAAACCATCATAAAATTTCGAGTCATGAATTTTCGTCCAAATTAAAACCATTTGCATTTACTCACAAAGTCCTTGATAAGAGCCTACGAGGCCCAAAACATGCATTGGAAGTGGTTTGGGACTAAACCGAGAGCTTTAAAAAATTTTACAAAACTTAAAAAATTTTTCACTAAATAGGGGGTCACACGCCGATATGGTTATGGGACACGCCCGTGTGGACAGGTTGTGTGGTCACACACGCCCGTGTCCTTACCCCGTGTAACTTTCTTAGTTGTAACTCAAGACCAAATTGAGATCACACGGTCAAGCCACACGCCCATGTTTGAGGCCGTGCCATGCACACGGCTGAGACACATGCCTGTGTGCTCAATTCTAAGCATTTTGTTTCTCAAAACTAAGGTGCAGGGGACACACGGCCTAAACACATGCCCACAGGACCCGCCGTGTGTCACACATGGCCTAGACACATGCCTGTGTGTCTACCCGTGTGGACAAAATAAAGGCTATTTACCAAGCCATTTTGCCACACTTTAATGCACACACCTATACAACAAAACATAGCACCAATCCAAGCATATACATACAACCAAGACATCAACACATCATTCATGAAAGGCATCATTATAAGAATATACTTATAAGCAATATTAGTCTATCCCCAATGACCTTATACAAAATGAACTTCTAACCATTATAAGCCAGCACATTTAGCCAAATCAATTATGACACATAAGAAAATGAATGTGTCCCCTATACATGCCATAACTCAAAATGTTGAATTCATTAATACCAAAATAATTGTTGATAGTGTGAATGGATCTCTGATGGTCTCCGAACCCGAGCTAGCTTGGTAACACTATAAGACAAGGAAAAGAAAGGGGAGTAAGCTATATAGCTTAGTAAGTTTATATACAAATAATAAGTATCTTAACCACACCTTTATCATGCAATTTCTATTATGGAAAATAACATAAATATTATTAAAATCTCATAGTCATAACTTGCTCAATCACAACCTTACCAAAAAGTTCATCACCCATCGAATTTATACTTATCAGTTTTACGTACATACTTGTACCAACTTGTAACATAACCACATCCTTTCACATTTTTGACATTCCTGTTGAACACTTGTGTGACAGCCTTAAAACGACCCTAGTCGGAATGTGGTTTCGGGACCACAAAATTGAGGCATAAAAATAATTAAATATTCATTTTGATGCCTATTGTATGTGCCAATTCATGTGTGACATCTTAGGTGCTTCAAATTAGTATTATAATTATGAATTGCACCTAAAAGGGCTAAATTATGAACTTTGAAAATATGCTAGACAAATGTGTAATGACTTGTTAATGCATGCATGAGAAATAGTGGATTTGCATATCAATTTACCCATTTTTATGATAGTGGATGGTAATGATGAGGTTTTGGCACTTTGTGAATTGTTGTTTAGTCATATATTAATATAATAAAAGAAATTTTTATTTAGTTATCATAAAATAAAAGTTAAAATAATATTATGAAATGAAAAGATAAAATTTAATTAAGGAAATTGGGTGACAAAAACAATGTTTTTGTTCATTCTTCCTCCTTCATTGCCGTAGCTAGTTAAAGGAGAAGAAAATTTGTTTTTGGGGTTTGGCCATGAGTGAAGCTAATCTAAGGTATGTTTGACGCATCAATTGAAACTATCCTATGCTTTGAGTTGTTTAGGAAGCCTTTTCCTTGGTTCATGTTAAAATCTTTGATTTGGTAAAGGAAGGAGCTTTCAACCATGGAAGAAATTCATGAGATTTTTAAATGCTTTAGGTGTTAAGAATTTCTTTGATGGCCGAGTGAACCTTGGGCAACGTAGGTATGATATAATAGCATGCTTGGATATTTTTGTTGTGTGTGTGGCGCCGAATGTGAATTGAAGGTATGTGGTGTGAAATTTGTCCAATTGGCTTGTGAGGTTAGCATGGTTCATGCATTTCTAAACTAACCCATGGCCAAAGATTTTGAATTATGAAACATACATGAATTCGGCAAATTGGAATTAAGTTGTAAAATGTTGATATACGTTGGAAATGATGCCTTGATGTTGGAATTGAATTTAGGATGGCCGAATGAACTTGTTGTTAATGAATAGTTGAATTTGAACCATTTGAGTTAAATTAAATTAGGAAATGAGAGTTTTAAAATGGATATGTTTCGATTTAGTTCACTATAGCATCCCGTATTGGGGTCTTGCAAATTGGTTAAAAATGAGTTCAAAAGTAGTAAATTAAATGATAGTAAAGAGTAGAGTTGAGAAACAAATGTCTAAAAATGCCTCATATGATGTTCGGTCTTAAGAAAATTTAGAAATAGAAGCTTAATGTTCAATACTTAATACATGCTTATACAATTGCTTAATGTGGTCTTGAAGACTTAGCGTTTTTGAATCTCGCATTGTTAAATTAATTTTTTTCGAATAAAAGGGCAGAATGTGTACAAAGGCTATCTCATGACCATTTGATTAAGTGTGTTAGAAAACATGATTAAATAGCTTTTTGATGAGACATTTGCATATTCGGCTATAAGGTTAGATTTTATATAGAGGAGTATGAAATTAACGTATGGTGCAAATTGAGTTGTGAGTTGATTATTACTGACTTGTGTGATTCATCTAGTTAAATGGAATGAATATGAATTATGTATATATATGTTAAGGTCAACGACTTCTCTAAATGATGCCATACATGATGTAATGTTTTAATTATGTGAATAAGGACTTTAAAGAGTGAATTTTGTATAAATCTGCTTGGTACAGCAGCAGTAACGTGTTTTGGAAAAATCACCATAAATTGTGGGAGTTGAATTAGAGGCTGAATAAATTATGTAATTAAAGCTTAATGAGTCTAGTTTCTTATAAAAGAAACCTTGCAAGCAATGGAATCGCCGATAAAGAGATTTTTAAAGTTGTGTGAGACAGTGTCAGAATGACCCTGATATCCCCTATTTTGTTTTTAGAAAATCACTATAAATTGTATAAAAATAGTTATAAGATAAAATTTATATGCTTAGACTCCTTATGAGTCTAGTTTCGAATAAAATAGGCTAGGACATATTTTGAATTCTGTACAAGGAGAAATTCAATTCGTAGTAAAGAGTGGTCAGTTTAGTCAAACAGTGAAATAGGGGAAACTTTAAGAAAATTCTGGTATTGATTGGCCAAACCAAAAATTCTGAAAATTTTATGGATGGAAGATATATGAGTCTATTTTCAGGAAAAATTAACGGTACTTCATTTGGAGTTTCGTAGCTCTAGTTATGAGTAATTTATTGAATGTTGCTCAGGAAATCAGCTTGTTGCGACTTGTAATATGTATGTGAGTGGCCGAATGTGTGTGTGTGTTTGCTATGACAAGTATATGCATTTATTATTTGACTATAAGTGAAAATGATCAATTGAGATGTTTGAATAAGGATTAATAAAATTAAATATTTTATTTAGCTCAAGAGCATAAAGGGACAAGTTCAGATAAAGGGAAGGCTAAAGTGGTCGAATAGCCAATTCATAGTCGGTCGTGAAAGTTTAAGGTAAGTTTTGAGTAATTGAATTTGGTATTTAATTTAAAATGCCATGATATACATGCATGATAGTTGAACGATGTTCCATTGAGAAAGAAACCTATTTCATGTTTGCTATATAGCCGAATGGCTCATAGAGAAAGAAACTGAAATTGGGATTTGAAATGTATTGCTTATGTATGTTTGTTCATTGGGCCGAAAGTCTAGAAAAGAAGAGTATACATGTATAAGTTTTGATTTACATTTACGATATAAAGTCAAGGAGCATGTTATGTGTTTGTATGCGAATGAATGGATTGAATTACAAGTGTGATCTTGCTATGTGAAATGTGGCAACATGTGAATACATATGTATGAGACTCTATGATGTGAATCCGGGATTAAAGTCTCGATGACTATATGTGGAGACTATGTCCGGGTTAAGACCCGAAGGCTATATGCAGAGATGATGTCCGGGTTAAGAGCCGAAGGCTATATGCGGAGATTATATCCGGGGTAGAGGCCCGATGGCTATGTATAGAGATTTTACCTGAGCTAAAGGTCTCGATGATGATGCAAGTAAAGTCTAAGACTAAAAGTCTTCATGGTAACGATTGATAATGAATACGCTTAAAGTGTTAAGATATACAGGTATGTACCCTAAGCTTATATGCAAGCTGGTTTTTGGACCAAATACTAAGGTCATTATGCGATTGCATATGTGTGCATGAAATGAGACTATTAATATGGTCAAAATACAATTGGTCAATGCGAAATGTTATGTGAAATTATGCGACATGTCTATGTTTGCATGAGCTTACTATAAGTGAAGGTTATCTACTTTCGTATATGATGAGAATGTGTATGTTTGGTTAAAGGGTGACGTACCTAAAAGAAGAGGGAAACAAAAATACGAACAACTATGTTATAATTTGAGTTTTATCTGTTGTGATTGCTTAAAACTTACTAAGCATTGTAATGCTTACTCCGTTTACTTTGTTTCCTCTGTTTTATAGATCTCATTGTGGAAGCTACGGACTCGGGGATTGGAGCCTTAATCACATACACTATCGCTGTTATTTTGGTACATTTGATAGTTATTTTGGATCAATGGCATGTATAGGCTAATCTCCTTTTTGTTGAACCAAATTACATTTTGAGTTGTAATTATTCTAGCCATGCGAAAATGGCTTGCCTGGTCTTCTAGTTTGATTATATGTTTGGATGATACTCATATGGTTCGATGTTTGTGGCATGATATTTAGTTAGTACTCAATATGAAATGAGTTTCTAATATGGTGTTCGGTTATAAAACTCAATGAATCTATGTCTAGCGTGTAACTATGAACCTCGGTAGGTTGTATTTAGATATGTAATACCTTAATACCCTATTCCGGCGACGGACAGGGGTGTAGGGTGTTACATTTTTATTGGTATCAGAGCTACAGTTTAGTCGATTCTCAGACTAACATAGCGCGTGTGAGTATAGCTATACATGCCATTTTGTGATAATGCGATAGTGTGGTGATTTCTGACATTTGAATTGTGTTTTCCGTATAGTAATGGATCCCAATCCCGATCGAGCCGTAGCGGAGGATATTGAGAGTGTGGCGGCTGTTCCCGCGCAAGGGATCGCGCCGATCGACTCTTAGCTGAATGCCAGTCATCTAGATGATGACATGAGGTAGAACTTTTATGCAATGATGAATGATTGGTTCACTCAATTCCTACGAACTAATCCGGCTGTCCCACAACCTCCTCCCCCAAATAACCCACTTCCGACCCCTGTGGCTCCTCCTAAGACTGACCCTGTGAGGTCGAGTAAACCCCCGATCGATAAAATTAAAAAATATGGGGCTAAAAAATTCTGGGCTACAGTTGATGATGATACTGAGCGGGCCGAGTTTTGGCTCGATAATGTAATCCGTGTGTTCGATGAATTGTCATGCACGCCCGAGGAGTGCTTGAAATGTGCCGTATCTCTGCTACGTGATTCTGCCTACTATTAGTGGAACACATTGGTTTCTGTTGTACCGAGAGAGCGAGTTACTTGGGAGTTTTTCCAAGTTGAATTCCGTAAAAAGTATATCAGCCAAAGATTTATCGATCAGAAACGGAAGGAATTCCTTGAGCTTAAACAAGGCCAAATGTCAGTGACCGAATATGAGAGAGAATTCGTACGGCTTAGCCGATATGCTCGCGAGTGCATAGCATCCGAAGCTATTATGTGTAAACGCTTCGAGGACGGGTTAAATGAATACATCAAACTACTCGTTGGCATTCTAGAAATTCAAGAGTTCGTTGTTCTTGTCGAGCAAGCCTGCAAGGCTGAAGAGCTTAGAAATGAAAAGAGAAAAGCTGATAGCGGAGCCAGAGAGCTCCGTAAGAGATCTTTTGGGAGGTCTATTCAAAAATCCTCAAAGAAATTTCGAAGTAAGTCGGACAGACCAAATGCCACTTCGAATTTTTCTAGACGAGACCGTGATCGACCCCCTATGAGTACACGTGCCACTTCTGCTGCTAGTGTTGGGAACGACCGTCGAGATAGAGCCGAGTGCAAGTATTGTGGAAAATGGCATTCGGGGAGCTGCAGATTTCATGATCGCTCCTGTTATAAGTGCGGGTCGGCTGATCACTTTATAAGAGATTGCCCTAGATGGTCCGAGCAGAATGTGAATCAGAGTGGGAAACCGAGTACTATTTCAGCACGAGGTAGACCACCTAGAAATCTGGAAAATGCTAGCGGCGGTCAGAGAAGGTTTAAAGATGCCACGATAAAATCTGAGACACGTGCCCTTGCTAGAGCTTACGCTATACGTGCACGTGAGGATGCCTCTTCCCCAGATATTATTACCGGTACTTTCACTCTCTTTGATACTGATGTAATTGCTTTGATTGACCCCGGTTCAACTCATTCATATGTATGTGAAAATTTGGCATCCAGTAAGACTCTCCCTATTGAGTCTACTGAGTTTGTGATTCGAGTGTCCAATCCCTTGGGTCGTTGTGTCTTAGTTGATAGAGTGTATAAGAAATGTCCCCTTATGATTCAAAATTCCTGTTTTTCAGCCGATTTGATGCTTTTGCCATTCGACGAATTCGACATTATTCTCGGAATAGATTGGTTGACTGTGCATGATGCGGTAGTGAATTGCAAGCAAAAGACTATTGATTTGCGATGTTCGAATAATGAGATAATTAGGGTTGAGTCTTCTGATCTAAACGGGCTACCAGCAGTAATATCTTCTGTTATGGCTAAAAAGTTTATGCAAAAGGGTTGCGAGGCTTATTTTGCTTATGTTTTGGATAGCAAAATATCCGAACTAAAGCTTGAGACTGTACCTGTGGTTTGTGAGTATCCAGACATATTTCCTGAAGAATTACCAGGATTACCGCCTGTTAGAGAGGTTGAGTTCGGTATTGAGCTAGTTCCGGGTACAACTCTGATTTCAATTGCTCCGTATCGTATGGCTCCGACAGAGTTGAAATCTCAGTTGCAAGAGTTGACTGATAGAGGTTTCGCAAGACCGAGCTTTTCACCCTGGGGTGCACCAGTCTTGTTCGTGAAAAAGAAAGACGGGACTTTGAGAATGTGTATTGACTATCGGTAGCTGAACAAGGTGACTATAAAGAATAAGTATCCGTTGCCTCGTATCGATAACTTATTTGATCAGTTAAAGGGAGGCTCAGTGTTTTCAAAGATTGACTTGTGATCCGGCTATTATCAGTTGTGAGTTCGAGACTCAGACGTGCCCAAGACTGCTTTCAGAACGAGGTATGGACACTACAAATTTTTAGTGATGCAGTTTGGGCTGACTAATGCCCCCGATGTTTTCATGGATCTGATGAATCGAGTGTTTAAGCAGTACCTAGATCGATTTGTGGTCGTGTTTATCGATGACATTTTGGTTTATTCTCGCGATGAGATTGAGCATGCCGAGCATTTAAGACTTGTGCTACAGGTTTTGCGTGATAACCAGTTGTATGTGAAATTCAACAAGTGTGAGTTCTGGTTGCGCGAGGTTGGCTTTCTGGGACATATTGTATCTGCTGCGAGTATCCGAGTTGATCCGAATAAAATATCTGCTATCCTTGATTGGAAGCCTCCTAAAAATGTCTCAGAAGTCCGAAGCTTTTTAGGACTTGCCGGGTACTACCGACGGTTTGTGAAAGACTTCTCGATGATCTCAACCCCGTTGACAAAGCTATTGCAGAAAGATGTTAAATTTGAATGGTCTGAAAAGTGCCAGAAAAGTTTTGACCAATTGAAAGCCCTTTTGACGGAGGCTCCAGTCTTAGTTCAGCCTGAATCCGGTAAAGAGTTTGTAGTATATAGTGATGCGTCTTTGAATGGCTTGGGGTGTGTTTTGATGCAAGAGGGCAGAGTTGTTGCATATGCTTCGAGGCAATTAAAGCCTCATGAGAAAAACTATCCGACTCACGATCTCGAATTAGCTGCTATTGTGTTTGCTCTGAAGATTTGGCGTCACTACCTTTTTGGTGAGAAATGTCATGTCTTTTCTGACCATAAAAGCCTCAAATACTTGATGACCCAAAGAGATTTGAATTTGAGACAAAGACATTGGCTTGAATTGTTAAAGGATTATGAGCTTGTCAGTGACTATCATCCGGGAAAGGCGAATGTAGTTGCTGATGCTCTTAGCCGGAAATCATTGTTTGCTCTACGAGCAATGAATGTGCATTTATCGGTATCTGATGATGGTGTGATGATAGCAGAATTAAAAGCGAAACCGGTGTTTCTACGACAAGTTTGTGAGGCTTAGAAAGCGGATGATGATTTAATTGCCAAGCGAGCTCAATGCGATGTAAATGCGGATCCTGAGTTTCAAGTTGACGATAATGGTTGTTTGAGATTTCGAGGCCGAGTATGTATCTCGAGAAATTCAGAGTTGGTTTCGATGATTTTAAATGAAGCTCATAATAGTCGAATGTCAGTTCATCTGGGAAGTACAAAAATGTACAATGATTTGAAACGTCAGTATTGGTGGCATGGTATGAAACGAGACATCTCAAATTTTGTGTCGAAGTGTCTGATATGCCAACAAGTAAAAGCAGAACATCAGGTGCCTTCGGGTTTGTTGCAACCGATTTTGATTCCCGAGTGGAAATGGGATAAAGTCACGATAGATTTTGTATCTGGGCTACCGTTGACACCGAGCAAGAAGGATGCGATTTGGGTTGTCGTAGACCGATTAACTAAATCCGCTCATTTTATACCAGTGCGTACGGATTACTCACTTGATAAGTTAGCAGAGTTGTATGTTTCTCAGATCGTCAGATTGCACGGGGTCCCTATCTCTATCGTATCAGATAGAGACCCAAGATTTACATCGCAGTTTTGGAAGAAACTACAAGATTCTCTGGGTACTAAGCTACATTTTAGTACCGCATTCCATCCTCAGAAGGACGGTCAATCGGAACGAGTAATTCAAATACTCGAGGATATGTTGAGATGTTGTGTCCTTGAGTTTAGTGGTTCGTGGGAACGGTATTTGCCTTTGATTGAATTTGCTTACAACAACAGTTTCCAATCGAGCATTAAGATGGCACCTTACGAGGCTTTGTACGGTCGCAAATGCCGTACACTGTTGTTTTGGACCGAGCTCAGTGAAAGTAAGATTTTTGGAGTTGATTTAATTAGAGATGCCGAGCAGAAAGTAAAAGTGATTCGTGATAGTTTTAAGGCAGCTTCAGATCGTCAAAAGTCATACGCGGATTTAAAGCGGAAAGATATTGAGCATCAGGTCGGAGACAAAGTATTTCTTAAAGTGTCACCTTGGAAAAAGGTGCTCAGATTCGGCCGTAAGGGTAAATTGAGTCCAAGGTTCATCGGACCATATGAAATATCTGCGGATTGGACCGGTAGCATATCGATTGATTTTGCCTTCCTAACTTGAAAAGATCCGTAAGGTTTTTCATGTTTCGATGCTCCGACGATATAGATCCGACCCATCACATGTGATCAATCCGTCTGACATTGAGATTCAATCTGATATGAGTTATGAGAAGGAACCAATTCGTATTTTGGCGCGCGAGGTTAAAGAGTTGCGGAATAAGAGGATTTCGTTAGTGAAAGTGTTATGGGTCAAACACGGGGTTGAAGAAGCTACTTGGGAGCTTGAGGATTCGATAAAAGAACGTTACCCAAACTTATTTTCCAGTAAGATTTTCGGGGACGAAAATTTCTTAAGTGGGGGAGAGTTGTGACAGCCTTAAAACGACCCTAGTCAGAATGTGGTTTCGGGACCACGAAATCGAGGCATAAAAATAATTAAATATTCATTTTGATGCCTATTGTATGTGCCAATTCATGTGTGACATCTTAGGTGCTTCAATTTAGTATTATAATTATGAATTGCACCTAAAAGGGCTAAATTATGAACTTTGAAAATATGCTAGACAAATGTGTGATGACTTATTAATCCATGCATGAGAAATAGTGGATTTGCATGTTAATTTACCCACTTTTATGATAGTGGATGGTAATGATGAGGTTTTGGCACTTTGTGAATTGTTGTTTAGTCATATATTAATATAATAAAAGAAATTTTTATTTAGTTATCATAAAATAAAAGTTAAAATAATATTATGAAATGAAAAGATAAAATTTAATTAAGGAAATTGGGTGACAAAAACAATGTTTTTGTTCATTCTTCCTCCTTCATTGCCGTAGCTAGTTAAAGGAGAAGAAAATTTGTTTTTGGGGTTTGGCCATTAGTGAAGCTAATCTAAGGTATGTTTGATGCATCAATTGAAACTATCCTATGCTTTGAGTTGTTTAGGAAGCCTTTTCCTTGGTTCATGTTAAAATCTTTGATTTGGTAAAGGAAGGAGCTTTCGGCCATGGAAGAAATTCATGAGATTTTTAAATGCTTTAGGTGTTAAGAATTTCTTTGATGGCCGAGTGAACCTTAGGCAATGTAGATATGATATAATAGCATGCTTGGATATTTTTGTTGTGTGTGTGGCGCCGAATGTGAATTGAAGGTATGTGGTGTGAAATTTGTCCAATTGGCTTGTGAGGTTAGCATGGTTCATGCATTTCTAAACTAACCCATGGCCAAAGATTTTGAATTATGAAACATACATGAATTCGGCAAATTGGAATTAAGTTGTAAAATGTTGATATACGTTGGAAATGATGCCTTGATGCTGGAATTGAATTTAGGATGGCCGAATGAACTTGTTGTTAATGAATAGTTGAATTTGAACCATTTGAGTTAAATTAAATTAGGAAATGAGAGTTTTAAAATGGATATGTTTCGATTTAGTTCACTATAGCATCCTGTATTGGGGTCTTGCAAATTGGTTAAAAATGAGTTCAAAAGTAGTAAATTAAACGATAGTAAAGAGTAGAGTTGAGAAACAAATGTCTAAAAATGCCTCATATGATGTTCGGTCTTAAGAAAATTTAGAAATAGAAGCTTAATGTTCAATACTTAATACATGCTTATACAATTGCTTAATGTGGTCTTGAAGACTTAGCGTTTTTGAATCTTGCATTGTTAAATTGATTTTTTTCGAATAAAAGGGCCGAATTTGTACAAGGGCTATCTCATGACCATTTGATTAAGTGTGTTAGAAAACATGATTAAATAGCTTTTTGATGAGACATTTGCATATTCGGATATAAAGTTAGATTTTATATAGAGGAGTATGAAATTAACGTATGGTGCAAATTGAGTTGTGAGTTGATTATTACTGACTTGTGTGATTCATCTAGTTAAATGGAATGAATATGAATTATGTATATATATGTTAAGGTCAAAGACTTCTCTAAATGATGCCATATATGATGTAATGTTTTAATTATGTGAATAAGGACTTTAAAGAGTGAATTTTGTATAAATCTGCTTGGTACAGCAGCAGTAACGTGTTTTGGAAAAATCACCATAAATTGTGGGAGTTAAATTAGAGGCTGAATAAATTATGTAATTAAAACTTAATGAGTCTAGTTTCTTGTAAAAGAAACCTTGCAAGCAATGGAATTGCCGATAAAGAGATTTTTAAAGTTGTGTGAGACAGTGTCAGAATGACCCCGAAATCCCCTGTTTTGTTTTTAGAAAATCACTATAAATTGTATAAAAATAGTTATAAGATAAAATTTATATCTTTAGACTCCTTATGAGTCTAGTTTCAAATAAAATAGGCTAGGACATATTTTGAATTCTGTACAAGGAGAAATTCAATTCGTAGTAAAGAGTGGTCAGTTTAGTCAAACAGTGAAATAGGGAAAACTTTAAGAGAATTCTGGTATTGATTGGCCAAACCAAAAATTCTGAAAATTTTATGGATGGAAGATATATGAGTCTATTTTCAGGAAAAATTAACGGTACTTCATTTGGAGTTTCGTAGCTCCAGTTATGAGTAATTTATTGAATGTTGCTCAAGAAATCAGCTTGTTGCGACTTGTAATATGTATGTGAGTGGCCGAATGTGTGTGTGTGTTTGCTATGACAAGTATATGCATTTATTATTTGACTATAAGTGAAAATGATCAATTGAGATGTTTGAATAAGGATTAATAAAATTAAATATTTTATTTAGCTCAAGAGCATAGAGGGACAAGTTCGGATAAAGGGAAGGCTAAAGTGGTCGAATAGCCAATTCATAGTCGGTCGTGAAAGTTTAAGGTAAGTTTTGAGTAATTGAATTTGGTATTTAATTTAAAATGCCATGATATACATGCATGATAGTTGAATGATGTCCCATTGAGAAAGAAACCTATTTCATGTTTGCTATATAGCCGAATGGCTCATAGAGAAAGAAACTGAAATTGGGATTTGAAATGTATTGCTTATGTATGTTTGCTCATTGGGCCGAAAGTCTAGAAAGGAAGAGTATACATGTATAAGTTTTGATTTACATTTACGATATAAAGTCAAGGAGCATGTTATGTGTTTGTATGCGAATGAATGGATTGAATTACAAGTGTGATCTTGCTATGTGAAATGTGGCAACATGTGAATACATATGTATGAGACTCTGTGATGTGAATCCGGGATTAAAGTCCCGATGACTATATGTGGAGACTATGTCCGGGTTAAGACCTGAAGGCTATATGCAGAGATGATGTCCGGGTTAAGACCCGAAGGCTATATGTAGAGATGATGTCCGGGTTAAGACCCAAAGGCTATATGCGGAGATTATATCCGGGGTAGAGGCCTGATGGCTATGTATGGAGATTTTACCCGAGCTAAAGGTCTCGATGATGGTGCAAGTAAAGTCTAAGACTAAAAGTCTTCATGGTAACGATTGCTAATGAATGCACTTAAAGTGTTAAGATATACAGGTATGTACCCTAAGGTTATATGCAAGCTGGTTTTTGGACCAAATACTAAGGTCATTATGCGATTGCATATGTGTGCATGAAATGAGACTATTAATATGGTCAAAATACAATTGGTCAATGCGAAATGTTATGTGAAATTATGCGACATGTCTATGTTTGCATGAGCTTACTATAAGTGAAAGTTATCTACTTTCGTATATGATGAGAATGTGTATGTTCGGTTAAAGGGTGACGTACTTAAAAGAAGAGGGAAACAAAAATACGAACAACTATGTTATAATTTGAGTTTTATCTGTTGTGATTGCTTAAAACTTACTAAGCATTGTAATGCTTACTCCGTTTACTTTGTTTCCTCTGTTTTATAGATCTCATTTTGGAAGCTACGAACTCGGGGATTGGAGCCTTAATCACATACACTATCACCGTTATTTTGGTACATTTGATAGTTATTTTGGATCAATGGCATGTATAGGCTAATCTCCTTTTTGTTGAACCAAATTACATTTTGAGTTGTAATTATTCTAGCCATGCGAAAATGGCTTGCCTAGTCTTCTAGTTTGATTATATGTTTGGATGATACTCATATGGTTCGATGTTTGTGGCATGATATTTAGTTAGTACTCCATATGAAATGAGTTTCTAATATGGTGTTCGGTTATAGAATTCAATGAATCTATGTCTAGCGTGTAACTATGAACCTCGGTAGGTTGTATTTAGATATGTAATACCTTAATACCCTATTCCGGTGACGGACAGGGGTGTAGGGTGTTACAACTTGGAATTTTATCGGATACTCAAAAATCTTACACATAAGTGCCTTATATGTAGCCAAAGCTACCTCATACCTCCTAACACATATAGGCTCGCTCTCGAGCTATTCACGGGCCTGTTCACACAAGCTGTCAGTCAGGACAAAACTACATAGTGCTACTCACACAAGCTGTCAGGTATAAGCAACATATGTTGGAATACCCAACCACTGGTAGGACGTACAAGAACAACACCTGGATCACATAAACATATATACACATGGATTCTTAGTGACATGTCACTCGTATCCTATTCTATTCCTAAGGTTCAACCGAGATTTCTCGCTTGTTCAAACTTTGTCGAATACGTCTAAAGAGTCAATCACGCAATTCATGCAATATTAAAGCATTTAAACATAAATATAGGATTGCATTATTTACATACGAACTTATCTCGGTACAAAAATAGTAGAATTGGACCTAATTGTCAAACACTTTATTTTTCCCCCAATCTAGGTTCGCACCTCGTTTTTCTTGATCTATAATAACAATTTAACTCATTTAATTCTCACAATATTCAATTTAGCCCAAAAATATACTATGGAAAAATTACATTTTTGCCCCTAACTTTTCAACTTTTTACACTTTAGTCCCTAGGCTCATAAAAATGATTTTCATTCGATTTCTTCATTACCCAAGCCTAGCCAAACCTATTTCATACTCATAATAGCACACATTTTTCATTTATTCACATTTTTACACCCATTTTACAACTTTTACATATAGGTCCCTATTTGACATTTTCATAAAAAATCACTTAGTAAATTTTGTTTATCTAAGACCCATCATACATTTTCTACCATTAAACATTAAAATACACAAATATCTAACATGGGTAAAATTGTAGACTTCGATTTTCTTTCAGATTAGTCCTTGAAATAGCTAAATCAAGTTACAACATTCACAAAAACTAAAAAATCATTAAAAAAAGGCCAAGGACGAACTTACAATCGAGCTTGAAAGCTTGGCCAAAACTATAACACCCCTTACCCATGTTCGACGTTGGAACAGGGTTCGAGACATTACCTTACTTAAACACATTCAAACATAAATTTTCGGGTCACAAATGTTCGTTTAAATTTAAAACTTTCAAACTTCCTCTTAACGTCCCTAATAAGGGCCTACAAGGCCAAAACACGCTTTGGAAACGGTTTGAAACTAGACTGTGTACTTTAGTGGACATTAGAAATTTCTATTGAAAATAGGGCACACACCCGTGTGATCATTTAACATGGCCATACTGAAGGTCCGTGTAACTCACACGACCTAAGCATATAGGGACACGCCCGTGTCCCTTGCCCGTGTCTCAGCTCGTGTGCAAAAACATTGGTATTATGTTTCTGACGTCATCAACTCTTAAGGTTCACAAGGCCAAGGCACACACCTTTGTGCTAGGTCGTGTGGTGATTTTAAATTCCAAATGCAAGGTGCAGACTTCATATGGCCTAGGCACATGCCCATGTCCTATGGCCGTGTCTTTCACATGGTTGAGACACACGGCCGTGTCTCAGATCATGTGGTTACTACTGGGCGTTTTGAGTTGCAAACTTAAGGTGCAAGGGACACACGGCGGCGAACCATCTGTCACACATGATCTAGACACACGCCCGTGTATCTACCCATTGGACAATATAAGGCCATTTACCAAGCCTTATTACCACCCTTACTTGCACCAACCTAAACCCTACCAAGCAAAACCAATTCACAGACAATCACATGCTTAAACAACCCAGTCATGCACTTATCTTGTAACGTCCCTAACTCGAATCCGTCACCAAAATAGGGTTACAAGACATTACCAAAATTTTTAGAACAAATTCAGATAATCTATTTTATAAGAGAATTTCACAACTTAAAACTTACCACTTTTCTACGATCACAATATTTATATTTTCATTTGAGTACTTACCCTTTCAATGCATCATATAATAAATATTTTACCATTTAACCAGTAATTAGACACTTGTCTAAGCGTCGACAACAACAACAATAACACTTGTTGTTAGAATTCCTTAAATTAAGCATATTTTCTTCCTTAGTTCTAGGAATTTCCTTGTACTATTAGCCATAATCTAATTACTATTTTTTAGGGATAGGCTAATTTCTAGAGATTATTTCCTTTTTGATTTTTCTTGCTATTCTTTAAAAGGTTGTATTCAGATTAGAAGACAGAAGAGTTATTCTTCTTCCTAAACTTGTTCATGGTGTCAAAGCATCAGGAATGAAGTTGATCTTGCTCTTCCTTCTCTTTTCTTATTCTGTTTTCTCTGTTAGAAACCCTACTCCCATGGGTGACACCGAAAATTCCTCTGAAACTGAGATCTCACAAATAACTCAAAATCACAACCAAGGAATCCCACAAGGTGACCTTAACTCTTCTCTTATAATCACAAATCATCGATTAGATGGAAAAAATTTCCTGCAATGGTCACAATCTGTCCTTATGGTTCTTCATGGCCGAGGAAAAATTGGGTACATTAATGGACAAGTTCCTCGACCAGCATCAATAGACTCTGGTTATGCAACTTGGAAGCTTAACAACTCAATGGTTATGGCTTGGCTTATAAATTCGATAGAAGGTCATATAAGTCGAACGTATCTTTTTTTCAAAACTGCCAAAGAAATGTAGGATGCAATCAAGGGGAATTACTTGGATCTTGGAAATACTTCCCAAGCATTCGAGATCAAATTAAAATTGAAAGATATTCGACAAGGAACACTTGAAGTCACTCAATATTACAACAACCTGAAGATCTTATGGCAGGAGTTAGACATGTATTATAAAGTTGATTTGGGCGAGGGCTCGGAACATACTAAGTTCATGGATCATCTTAACAAAGAACGTCTCTATGAGTTCCTAGTAGGACTAAATCGTGAACTTGATGAGGTCTGAAGATGAATACTAGGTAGAACCACATTGCCAACCATAGGAGAAGCATTTGCTGAAGTAAGGAGGGAAGAGAAACGGTGTCTTATTATGTTGGGAGACACAAGAGAACTAAAACCATTGACCATAGCTAGTCATCGTCCTTTCGAGAACTCTACTCTTATCTCAAGAGGCCCACAATCTCAAAGGTTCAAAGGTGGAACTAATTCTGGTTCAAATAGGCCATAGTGTAGCCACTGTAACCGGGTTGGGCATACCAAGGAAAAATGCTTCAAACTCCATGGCTATCCTCGAAAAAAATAGAAAGAAAACAAGGCAACAATGATATCTACTACTGAAGAAGATGCTCAAGATGTTTGGCTAACCAAAACTCAACTTGAGGCTCTTCATAAACTACTCGGGACTCCTACAGCCAGTGGGTCACTAGCTATTCAAGGTACTGCTTTAAATACAACACACGAACCTATCACAACTTCCTAAATACTAAACTCGGGTGCATCCAACCACATGACAGGTAATCTAAGTTTGTTTCACACCTATTTACCTTGTCATGATCACTCTTGGATTCACATAGCTGATGGATCTTACTCACCGGTGGTTGGAATGGGGACAGTTAGACTTACTAAAAGTTTTTCCCTTGATAAAGTTTTACATGTCCCAAATCTTTCTTGTAAATTGCTCTCAATTAGCAAGCTTACCAAGTATGAAAAAGTACTTGCTGAATTTTCTGCTTTCAGTTGTGTGGTTCAGGAACAAGAATCAGGGAAGATGATTGACACTGCTAAAGTTGATGATGGCTTATATGTTTGGAACAAAAACAGTCCACAAGAAGGGATGGCCTTATCTACATCAAAAGAAGTTCTATCATGCTATGGCACCATAGACTAGAACACCAGAATTTCATGTACTTGAAGAAACTGTTTCCTCTACTATTTCTAAATAAGAAAATAAGTTCCTTGAACTGTGAAGTTTGCCAACTGTCTAAACATACTCGTGTCCCTTATCTTTTGAAACCTTATGTTCAATCTCAACCTTTCTCTTTAATCCACAGTGATCTATGGGGAACCAGTCGAGTAAAAAACATTACAGAGGCTAAGTGGTTCATAACTTTCATTGATGACCACACTAGAGTTTGTTAGGTCTATCTCCTTAAGAAAAATCTGAAGTCTCTAGAGTCTTCCAAAATTTTTATTCAATGATTCAAACCCAGTTCAATTCCAATATTCACACCCTTAGAACTGATAATAGGAGAGAGTACTTTAATTCTATCCTATGTCCTTATCTTTCTGAGCAATGAATCATAGATCAAAGTTCTTGTCCTGACACCCCTCAACAAAACGGGGTTTCTGAGAGGAAAAATAGAAACCTTGTAGCCGTGGCTCGTGCCCTTATGTTTACTATGGGTGTACCAAAGTATTTATAGGGAGAAGCTATCCTCACTGCTTGTTATCTTATAAACTGACTCCCATCAAATGTATTAAACTTTCAAATACCTTTACATACACTTCAAAATTTTTTTCCCTTGTTTCATGTTCCTAATCTCCCAACCTAAACATTTGGTTACAAAGCATTTATCCACAACCATCAACCTAACCGATCTAAACTTGATCCTAGAGCCCACACTTGTGTCTTTATTGGTTACTCACATACACAAAAAGGGTACAAGTGCTACTCTCCAACCTTACACCGGATGTTTGTGTCCCTTGATGTTACTTTCTTTGAAAACGAGCCATATTTTTCAGGAACTCATCTTCTGGGAGAGATACTTAGTGAAGATGAGACCTTGACCAATCTTCTCATTATACCTCAAGACTCTATCAGCCCTACCACCACTACAAAACCTGCTGAAAATCCTACAGCCACTGTTACTCCTGTTTTGGACCCTATTTTGGACCCTTTTTTCCTATCTCCACTGTTCAGCAACAAGAAACAATGGTGATTAACCATACTAATGAAGAAAAATAGCCCACTCATTCTGAAAAATAGCAAGGAAAACTTAGGGGCTTTGTGTATGCTCTCGGAGACATCAGCTACCCGAGACTGAAACAGTAGTGCCAATGCCATCTTTACCCAATGATTGTCCTGAGGAAGAAGTTTCACCTCCTTCACCTTCCATCTATCTTCCAATTGCAGTAAGAAAGGGTATTAAGAGTTGCACTCAACATCCCATTTCTCGGTTTGTGTCCTATGGAAACTTGTCTAAATCCTACAATGCCTTTGTTTCTAATATTGACTCTGTAGAAACTCCAAAGAACATGGAAGAGGCTTTTAAGTCAACCAAATGGAGGCAAGCTGTGTTGGAAGAAATAAAGGCTCTTGAAGACAATGGAACTTGGGAAATATCTAAACTACCTACTGGGAAGAAGACTGTGGGTTGTAAGTGGATTTTCACTATAAAATCTAAACCAGATTAGAGCATTGATCAATACAAGGCTAGACTTGTGGCAAGGGGTTTCACTCAAACATATGGGTTGTAATAGCCCGATTTATACCCTAGTCAGAAAGTGGTTTTCGAACCAAAAATCCAAGTCTGAAAAATATTTTGATATTATTTTCTGTGCCTGTGATATATGAATTTACATTTGTGAATTTTCTGAGAATTAATTTGACTGTTTTTGTGCTTAATTATGGAAAGGATGAGATTGAATAAAAGATGAAATATGCATGCCACAATAGAATGTGTGCAATTGGAATGGCTGTTAATGATTGTGGCCTTATGTAGCAATTAAATCATTTGAAGTTTAGGTGGTCAAAAATAACCTTAAAGAATAGGTTCTATAATGGTTTATAAAAAGGGCAAAATTGTCTTTTAGACTATTTGTTCAATAAAACAAAACAAAGGCATAAAATGATGGGATTTTCATCCACCATTTCTGTGTATACCAAAGAAAAAGAAGAAAGAAATAGCAAACTAGGTTTCGGCTAGCATTTTTGGGTGATTAAGTTATGTACTTTGGTTTGTTTTTGATAATTTCTACATTTCTGTGATCATTGCTTCGTGTTCTTCAAAACCCATGTCTTAATTTCTATTTTTGATGAAGTCTATGAAGAGTGCCATTGATGATTCTTGAAGCTTTGTGATAGATTTGAGTGTATAAAGATGAGTAAATGTTGATTTAACATGTTTTACTATGAGATTTTGATGAATTTGAGCTATATGAGCTAATTTAGGAAAATGTGATTGTGGGAGGATTAATTTGTGAATAAAATGTGTTATATGGGCTTATATAAGGGCTATGAAGATTTGGCTAGGTCAATTTGAAATGAAATTGTGTATATTTGATGTTTTGTGAATTAGGGATCAAAGTGTTAAAATGTGTAAATGTGAAAGCTAAAATGCAAATTGCCTTAATTGTGTGTTTATGGACCGAATTGAATGAAATGAATAATTGAATAGTTGAATTTGAATTGATTTAGATCAAGAACAAGGAAAATGGACTTAGATCGAGGGAAGTCCAAAATCATCGAATAGTCGATTCACATCCGTTAACTCCGTACGAGGTAAGTCAATATACAAATATGTGTTATATTAACTGTCTGATAATATTACTTGAATTATTAACTGTGTTGGACGACCTTGAGAGCCTGATTAAGAAATTAAGAGTCGTATCTGACTGAGCAATATAAAAATGATATCATGTAAGACCTCGTCCGGGACAAGGCATTGATTTGAGATAGTTTGTAAGATCGTGTCTAGGACACTGGCATCACTTATGTTTCATGTAAGACCTTGTCTGGGACAGTGGCATCGACATTGAATAACATGTAAGACCACGTCTAGGACATTAGCATTATATAAGGCCTATCTGAACTCTGTGTGTTTCCGAACGATTGACGAGAAAGTTGGTTAAATGAATAAATGCTTACCTTATGTGTCTGATTCAAGTACGTTTATATCGTACTAGAATTCTGAGAATTGATATCTATGTTATATGGTCTGTCATATGAGAAATATGTGCTGAAATGTGGGAATGAAGTATAATATATGTACGAAAAGTGGATGATGGTTTGTCTCATGAACTAGCTTGGAAATGGCTAGGTTTATTTGCTTATTTTTGGTACATTATGTGGCTTAATAGTTGAATTGTTGTATTTGACTTACTAAGCTCTTTGTAGCTTACTCTATTTATGTTTTCAACTATTTTATAGATATCATAGCTACGAAGGCTCGGGATAAGTCAAGGATCGTCACACACTATCGAACCTGTTTTTGGTACTTTTGGAATTGTAAATATTTGAATTATGGCATGTATAGGCTAGAAGGTCTTTTGTTAAGCTTTGATATGTGTAAATGATATGTCATAAGAGATGCCTAAGAAATGATGCCCCTTGTGGTTAGTTATAAACTTGATTGAAATGGTCATTTTGTAATGTAGAATGGAGTCATTTTGGTATGAGATTTGGAAGTATTTTGTTATACTAGTATGCTTGTTAAGGATGTTGATGAATTGGTCACTCTATCGTATAAAATTTATGCTTGTTTAGTTGACATTGTGGTCCATTTGTGTTATGTTTATGCTTGTAGGATTTGACCCATTTTGGGTGGCAAGAATGGCTTAAACCAAGCCTACATTGTGCCATACGGTCTGAGCACACGGGCGTGTGACTCAGCTGTGTAAACCCTACACCTAAAATATTTTTAACAGTTTGCACACAGCCAAGACACACGGGCGTGTCTGGTAGCAGTGTGGAAATTGACAGTATTGGCCACGGGCTGGACCCACGAGAGTGTCTAGTGACCGTGTGGGGTTGGACAGTTTTAACCACAGGCTAAGTATTTTGGGTGTGTCTAGTGGGCACAACCGTGTGAGGTGCACGGTCAAGCTGCACGGGCGTGTGCCCTGTTTAAAAATGAAAAAAATTTCTAGGTTTCGTTTAACCTCTGCATGTGATCGGTTTAGTCCCGAACCCTTCCTAATGCATGTTTGAGGTCTGGTAAGCTTTATAAGGGACTTAAAATCTGAATTCTGTTATAATGATTGTAAATTTTCTGTTCTGATATGATTTCTAATTTTCTGGTAATGCCCTGTCCTATTCCGATGACGGTTACGGGATAGGGGTGTTACATGGGTTGGACTATGAGAAAACATTTGCACTAGTGGCCAAACTGAATACTATTCGAGTGCTTCTCTCAATTAGAATGGCCTTTGATCCAATTGGATGTAAAGAACGCTTTTCTCAATGGAGAATTAAACGAAGAAGTCTACATGGATTTTCCACCTGGATTCAAAGGAAGCAAGGGCCAAGTATGCAAGTTGAAGAAGTCCTTGTTTGTACTAAAGCAATCCGCTAGGGCTTTGTTTAATCATTTTGCCAAAGCCATGACTAGTAGACATTATACTCAAGGTCAAGCTGATCAAACCTTATTCTACAAACACTCGGGTAATGGGAAGTGATGTATTCTTATTGTCTATGTAAATGACATAATATTGACAGGGGATGATTCTATTGAAATTGAAAGACTAAAAGAGTTCTTAAGTCTTGAGTTTCAACTTAAAGACTTGGGGAATCTTCGATATTTTCTTGGAATGGAGATAGCAAGGTTAAAGGCAGGTATTTCAATCTCTCAAAGAAAGTATGTTCTTGATCTGCTTTCTGAAGTCGGACTGTTGGGTTGCAAACCAGCCGAGACTCTTATAGAAACCCACCTTAAATTAGGAACTGATAAGGATGGAGAAGAGTTAGACAGGGAGAGATATCAATGGTTAGTGGGAAAACTTATCTATCTTTCTCACACTCGTTCAGACATAGCTTTTGGAGTAAGTGTTATTAGTCAACTTATGCATGCTCCTAGGGAGAAACATTTGGAAGCTGCCTACAGGATATTGAAATACTTAAAAGAGACTCCTGGTAAGGGGTTGCATTTCAAGAAAGATGTAAATCAAAGCATAGAAGTCTACACTGATGCAGACTGGGCAGGGCCAGTTAATGATAGGCACTCCACAAGCTGTTACTGCAGCTATGTTTGGGGTAATCTCGTGACATGGAGGAGTAAAAAACAATCTATTGTGGCACGCAGTAGTGCTGAAGCTAAATACCGAGCTTTGTCCCACGGTATATGTGAAGGAATGTGGTTACAACGGCTAATGGGAGAACTAAAATTATCCTATACAAAACCTATAACATTATACTGTGACAACCAGGCAGCAGTTAGCATAGCTCATAACCCTGTACACCATGACTGTACCAAGCATGTGGAAATTGATCGCCACTTTATTACGGAGAAAATTAACAAAGGGGAAGTTTGTGTTTCATATCTACCTACAAGACAACAAGTAGCAGACATGTTAACCAAAAGCTTAAGCAGAAAAATGTTTGAAGAAATTATGGGCAAGCTGGGTTTGATTAACATCTACACTCCAGCTTGAGGGGGAGTGTTGGAATTCCTTAAATTAGGCAAATTTTCTACCTTAGTTCTAGGAATTTCCTTGTACCATTAGCCATAATCTAATTACTATTTTTTAGGGATAGGCTAATTTCTAGAGATTATTTCCTTTTTTATTTTTCCTGCTATTCTTTAAAAGGCTGTATTCAGATTAGAAGACATAAGAATTATTCTTCTTTCTAAACTTGTTCACTTGTTAATATACTTGATCATATTTCCTATAAATTCAATATTGATAAACTTATTGTATCAATATATTACGTTTGAGTTTATTGCTCATCACAACTTACATAATTTTCATATATCACGTATTAAAGATAGTCACATATTTATATATCATGATGTATATCATTCTCTTGTTGTTTCGTCATAAACATAAATCATTCAATTCATTGTATCAATATTTCATGTACCATCATTTTCATGAATTTTGTGTAATAATTCATAATCCTGAATATGCATAATTATCTAGTAAGTTTCACATACATGTATTTTCCATGTCGTATTTCAATATGTCAAATAAATGTGATTTCCGTGTATTTCAAGTTTAATTTCATAACTAATTATCTCATGCTCAGATTATTCCATGTCAGAACTTTATTCATTAAACCATTTGAAGTATCATCATCATAATCACATTCATTTTCACTTAATCATTTTAATTCAATTCCCGTTGAACACATCGGAATAATAATAATAGGTACATCGGGATATTTCACATAGTGCCACATTTGTAGCCAAAACTACTTCATTTCACATAGATCACATAGGTTCGTTCCTGAGCTAATCGCATTTAACACAATGCCATGGACTTATTTCACTTAGATGCCATGGGCTTTATCACTTAGATTTCCACACAGGTTCCTTGTATCCATTTTCTATTCCAAATGTTCAACCAAGAAATTATTTCACTTTCCGATACTTTATCAATTACATCAAATATTCAGCATTATTTCATAAATTATATCAAATTATGAAAATATAATTAAAAACAATACACTACTTACATACAAATTTACTTCCCACATCATGAACTCAAATAACATATACAAGACATATTAGTATATTTCAAGTACGTTTCATAATATTTCATTTCGAACTCAGACAATTTCATATTATAACTTTTCTCATTAATTCATTTGAAATATCAATTCATAGAGATAGTATACTCAATGTAACACCCCTATCTCGTATCCATCACCGGATTAGGATTATACGATGTTACCAATTATATCACAGTCCAGACAAATATGCATTACATTTATACTTCCAAAATAATTAAATCCGCATCACTACTCATAACATTTTCAAAGAAAAATGTAAAGCTTTATAATTTACTATATAGCATAAATAAAATAAAAAATCCAGAATATGTCAAAACAATTTAAACTTATACAGGACATATAAGCCATCACTTTCTTCATAATTAAAAGTGAGGCCCGATCTTAAGTAAGCCATGTGCATATATAAGTTATATATCAAATGAAAACAAAATTCAATTCTAACTCTTCCATTAACAAGCGACATCAATATATTGGTCTGTATAAAATTCACATTTCATACATTACTATAATTTACTGCCTTCTTTTGAATCTAGATATACATAAATAAAAGCTTCTAAGCATATTTTAATGAGGCATTATAACAAGTAGTGTTTTCGGTTTAGTAATTATTTAACATATAAGCAATGCAATATATGTCACACAGAGTTCAATCACATTAGAACATTTTAATTTAATCCAATTTTCAGACATAAATAACAACATCTGTGAAAACTCATAATAAAACCAATTAAGATCTTATTACAAAATTTATCAAGCAATTGCACAAACAACTTAATGTAATATCAGGTGGCTGGATATACTATTTGTGTACAAACAATCATGGGATATTTTTCTCACTTAGTTTCTTGCTTAATTAAATTATTTTATTTTAAACCTCATGCATAATCAAACCACACATTACAGCATTACCAATTTATCCAACTAAACTTATTAAGTATTATAATTAAATACATATTAAATCAAAACTAAACATAATAACTAAATTCACATATATACTGCATCTTAATATTAAAACACATCCAAACCAAACAATCCTATTTATAGACGATTTATTCATTCCATTTCCAAAATTATTAACCAAGTATTTAATGATTAAACTCATGTCAATATTCAACCATTTTCAAACCTGTATCATCTATCACCATGCTATTCATTCAAAACATATAACATCATCATCAAACCAGTATAAACCTTAATCGACATAATTAAAACCACTTAGAAGAAAAGCCATTTTCACATGGCTTTAGTTATACATAACCAGAAATTTAAACTTTAAAACATATTCCAGCCTATACATGTCATAGTTCCAAAATGCAATTTATAAAATATCGAAGACAGTCGATAGCGTGATAAACTCCTCTGACAATTTCCGGGTTCGTAACTTGAATTGAAAATCTATAAAACAGAGCAACATGAATGCACAGAGTAAGCTTTTATAGCTTAGTAAGTCATAAGTAAATAAACAACTCAATGATATAACTAAATTAATTTAACTAAGCTAAGTTATAATATCATTACCACATTTAACCACAAACATGCCAAGTCATAGGTAATATGCACTTACGTACATAAATATTGCCTTAGCCGCATGTTCATGTATTTAAAATCGCAATATATCATTCAAATTTTCAAGTTCCCAAGTGTCATTATATAACCAAATATACTTACTCATATATTCATAAATTCATGAATTAAAACACAACATTATATACAAAAGCTTATTATAAGGCCGAATATACAAAATCCCTTATACACTTATTAAAAAAATCATTTCAAAATTATTCATATTATTTATCCAAAGGCCAAATATATAAATAATCCACCTTCTCATATGTTCTTACTTACTTCATGCATGATTTACAATAATTATCAAGTAACTTACTTACCTTATTTCAAGTGAGTAATGAGTTAATTCATACCTGGTGAATTTAGCTCGTATAACACATTCGATAGTAACTTACAATTGCCCGATGAACCATTCGGAATTGGATGGGACACTTGGATAATCACACATATCGTATAACGCCAACGTCCCAAACGTGGTCTTACATGTAGCCACATATCGATGCCACTGTCCTGACAGGGTCTTACTCGAATCACATATCAGAATCACATATCGATGCCATGGTCTTACTCGCGCACATAGATCGAAATCTTATGTCATGACATATGTATCCCAACTATTTCTAAGGTTCATACAGGACTTTCGAACATCGTAACTCGGTCGAAACGGATTCATAAGTAATGTAACCAAGCTTGTATACATTCGGCTATGGTAAATAAAAATTCACATATTCATTTCAGCTTATACAACCTACTTTATCTTTAATAGGCAACAAATTAACATTATTAAAATAAATCATATATCGTATGAATCGAACTTGAACCATGAAATTTGAATCAATTTCTGTATTAAAACTCATAGTTAATAATCATGTATAAATATAATCAATCTACATGTATTTGGCCAAATGTAACATGAGCATCAAATCATCTTGTTTAAGAAAAACGTAAAATACCACTCATATAGTGAATTCCTATAGCCTTGGCCGAATATAAAATTTGGCTTTCACTTATGCTTATTTTAATGATCACTTTTAACTTTATTAAATCCTAATACAAACATATAATTTCACATAGAACCAATTCTGAATATTAACCTTAATTTGCATTTCACTTTATAAATATCACCAATGTTTATTTATACATACATTACAATACCCATTTATTTAATACTTTAAAATACCAAGACCAAATGTAGATGCCAACATCACTTATCTAATAATGTAACAAATTTTATAATCAAGACCAAAACGATGAATACATATTCGACTAAACATATATAAATATACCATCATAGTATTTCAGCATATATATATATATATATATATATATATATCGTTTTTAATTAAATAATTAATCTCTATTTGCTTGTAACTTGCCTCGTGTATTGTAAAATAGAACGGGACTACTAGTCGATAACTTTCGTTTTTCCCCAATCCAAATCCGATTTCTTTGCTTCTTGATCTAAACATATTCAAATTAAGCTCATTCAAACATATTTTCATTCAATTTAGTCCAAAAACACATAAATGGGAAAATTACCATTTTACCCCTGACATTTTACACTTTTTACAATTTAGTCCAATTTGCACAAAACACAAAATATTTGAAATTTGACTTTACTATGCTTAGGCCAAATCTTTACTAAGCTCATACAAATCCATAATTTCATTTATTTCACATTTTAGTCCTTTAAATTATTATTTTTTGCAATTAAGTCCTAATTACTCAAAATCATCAAAAATTCCAATACAAGATATGTTAACCCAACACCTATCTTTCATATTTCACCATCAAACAATAAAAATCACAAGATCTCATCAATGGCACAACTCAAAATATTCATCAAAATTCAAAATTTAAGCGTGGATTTTGTAGTACTCGAAGCAACGATCTAAAAAAGGTAAAAATGATCAAAAATCGACTAAAAACGAACCTTGAATTTGAGCTTGAAATGAATGGCCGAAACTTTGAACCCTTGTTTCTTTCTTTCTTAGTTAATATTCGGTCAAGAGAATAATTGAAATAAGGCTTGTTTTAGTAATCATATATTATAATACATACCAAGATATTATTAATTCATGTTTCCTATTATACCCTTTTAAAAATAACAACCAAGCTTTATGTCACAAGCCCTTTTTTGTCTCTTAATTAAACTAATGGACATGAGTTGGCTTCAATTCCATGCATTATAATATATATATATATATATACACACACATAATATTTATTATAAAAAATAAAGTTTAATTTTACCTATATGTATAACTTAAATAAAATAATATAAAAAACTATACAATTGCTACCCACTACCCTACCACGTATAAGAACATAGGCTATTTACAATTTAAGGGCTTTCATTTAAAAAGACATTACTAACTTAGTCCTTACAATTAAAACTATCAAATTTTCAATTTATGCAATTAAGTCCTTTTATTAAATCGGACACCCAAGCGACAATATTAAATCACGAAATTTTCACATATATAAATTCACACAAAATAAACACGGGAAATAATTTTAAAATATTTTTCTGACTTAGATTCATGGTCCCGAAACTAAATCGGGCTGTTACACTCAAGATGTACAAATATATATAATCACAAATGAACTCATTCATCAAACATATTCCATGTTTGTATATCATAGTCTTATATTTCCATGTATCATTTACAATCATTTCCATGTATTTCAGACAAATATGTGTAATAATTTATAAGCATGCAATTCATTAACTCTTCCTGCCAATTACAATCTAAAATGACAAATCACTTATTGAATCCAATTTCAATGTTCACTAAAATTTAGCCATATCAACTCACAAGTTCGATTTTTGTATTATAACGATAATCATAATTTTATAATAAATATTCCAAATAAAACATTATCAAATTTATAATTCAATATTTATCGATTATCAGCGGGCATGTGATCAATTTATACACAAGTCATTCATATAGTTTTCCTCCTCCTCCTCTCCATCCACATCTTCAGTATAAATAACACACTTGTAAGTAACATTATCTTTAATTTTCACTATTTACTTATGTACATATTCAAGCTGTACATCCATGTCATAGTCACTAAATTATTTTTATCTTGAGCTACAGAACTCGAAATTAAGATCTGTTAATTTTTCCTGAAACTAGACTCACATATCTTCTTACCATAAAATTTTCAGAATTTTTGGTTTATCCAATTAGTACAGTTTATTCATTAAAGTCTCTCCTGTTTCACTGTTAGACAGTTTTGACAACTCTCTTTGTACAAAATTCAAATGATGTTCTCGTTTATTTATTCTAAAAATAGGCTCATTAAGGAATCTAACCATATAAATTATATCCCAAAATTATTTTTTTTTTACAATTTTTAATGATTTTTCCAAGTCAGAATAGAGGATCTCGAAATCATTCTGACCAGTCTTACAAAACTATAAATATCTCAGAATACAGAACTCCTTTACTTGCTCTGTTTCTTTTATATGAAAATAGACTCAATAAGCTTTAATTCCATATCTCATTCAACTTTTAAGTCAATTTCTACCATTTTTGGTGATTTTTCAAAGTTAGACTACTACTGCTATCTAAAACAGTTTTTTATAACTTATTTCTCAATTTAATCCTTTCATCAATTCTAACTTGAAATTCATTCAATTAAGTCCCTAATTCATCTTTTAGTTCAACATAAGCTATACTTGAAAACCATAAACTTCTAATATGTCAACTTAATTTCATCAAAACCTTATTCTAAAGCTTCTAAGATATCAAAATTAAAAGAAAAGGACTTGATTGACTTACCTATTAAAACTTGAAGCTTCAAAATTCTAGTTTTCCCTTTTTCTTTTTCTTTCCCTTTTCTCCCTTCTTTTTTTTTTTTTTCGTTTTTTTGCTTCTATTCTTCTTTCTTTTTTCCACACACACACACTCACACATATATATGGTCTAAATAAAATAATAAAATATCTTATTAAAATATTAAATAAATAATAATTATCTAATTAAATAATTATAAAATATCACCAACATCATCATTATTTTCTAGATTTCTCTCTCTTTCAATTGACCATTTTGCCTTTTGTGATCTTTTAAAATTCCATTCTTGAGTCATCATTTAATTTTGTAAAATTACAATTTAGTCCTTCATAATTCTTCACCTATTCAATTTGGTCCTAATTCATCAATTTTCCTTAGTTTCTAGATCATTCCATCCTTAAAATATTTGCACTATTAGTCCTTTAACTTCTTCATATTTACACTTTAACCCCTCAAATTTTGAGTATTTACTCTTGGGCAACAAAACTTTTTTCACTTTTACAATTTAGTCCTTTTTATTTAATTAACCAACCAAACGTCAAAATTTTCTAACGAAATTTTACTACTACCTTATTAACTCTCCGTAAATATTCATAAAATATTATGGCCCGGTTTATAACACTGAGATTTCGATACCTCTTTTTCTCAATTTCTTGACCAAATAAATCTTTATAAAACACAATTTACTATTTCAAAAATCTTTTAAAAGCTGCATTTTGCTCATAAATATTAAAAAATATAATCTACAAGTTCATTTGTTGAATTCGGTGGTCTTGAACCACTATTTTCAACGTCACTGAAAGTTGGGCTATTACATATCCATTCATGCATTAACACACGACATGTCCCACCATACCAAAATTTGCACATTCATGAAAGACCTTCTCATATGCATATATCAATATTTCAATATTAGCCATTTGTAACACCCCAAACCCAGCCTAGACGTTACGGCCAAGTCTGATGTGTCACATTGAAGTGTTTTTCGAAAACCGTGTTTTCATTGAAAACCCTTCTTTAATGTTTAAAAATTCTTACCGTTAAACTTGTATAAAACCTTAGTTTGTGTTTATTTTTTTTTCCAAAACGGGATTTATTGAAATGATCATCCCTTTTCAAACATCGTTGAAACCTTTGTAAAAGTTTTATGAAAGCTTATGAACCCTTGTAGTTTGCAAAAACATGTTATTTTAAAAATAAATAAAATATCAAAAAATCAGATTTGTAACCTTTATAAAACATGTTATCTTGAAAACGGTTTAAATATAAAATAAATTTGACCTTTTTCGTTAAGACTTAAAGTGAATGGAAGCTGGGCACCAGGTAGGATTCCAGAAAAGAGGAGGTGAGTCGAATAGACTGCTTAAGTACCAAGCTCTTCTTGGATCCACTCCTAGACATGCACACTACCATTGCCACACTTTAACTATTTGAAATATTTATCTACAAGATCATTTAAAATTGCGGAAGCTTTGCTTGGTTATCGTGTTATTTTGAAAACAAGTAACTTTTATAAAAATCACGTCTTAAAATCATTTATTTTCAACTCGATTTAAATAATATCCTACGTAAGCTAAAACCAATTTAAATAAGTAAAGAATAAAAACCCAAAATAAAAATAATTAAAGAGGCCCTTTTTACAACCCAAAACCAGAAATAAATAATTAAATCTAAATTCAAATAGGTAACTTAATTAGAAATCCAATAGTCCAGTCCATGTGGCCACTTTGAATCCCTCCCAGCTCCAAGTCCACCAGTCTAAGGCTCACCTGCAAGATTGGAAGGAAAAAGTGTGAGTTTGGAAAACTCAGTGTGCAACAAGTCACCTACAGAGCCCAAATCAATATCAGCATACTAGGCCTAAACCCCCAAATCAGTCTCAATATATAACTGGGCCGAAGCCCTTTTCAAATATCGGTTGCTGGGCCTTAGCCCTTTTTCATAAATCAATTCACTGGGCCGAAGCCTTTTCTGTAAACGGTATGGCCCAAAGGCCCATTTTAACAACACATATAATATCAGTGTATGTGCGCAAAGCCCATTTCAATATCACATGTAATGTCAATGTATGTATACAAAGCCCAGTTGGGGAGACTACTCAACCCACCATCCGCTACTCTCCACCCGTACCAACCAAGCTCTCCATGTGGGGAACTCAACCCACCCAACCAAACTCTCCACTGGCAGCATACCTGCTTTATCATATAACTGGAGGCCAAGCCTCTTTTAATAACTGGGGCAAAAGCCCTTTCCGGTAAACTGGGGCAAAGCCCTTTATCACTTCCTCCATCATATAATAACCCAACCCATGCATTTAATGAGTAAAACATGGCATATTGTATACATGTCATAGCATATCATGTGCATATCATGTGCATATCATGTCATAGCATGTAAAATAACAATATCACAATCATCATATTCAGAATGAAACCCTAGGGGTATAATAGACATTTTTCACCTAGGGGCAAAATAGACATTTTCATGTTCTAAGGGTAATTACGTAATTTTATCCATTATTAGGGTTTTCCATGCTTATTCATCAATTCCAAATGTTTAAACAGTAATTTTAGCCTATTTTAGTAAAACAGAGTTATGGGCTAAAAACCCCTAATGGGCCCTATGTAGCTAGTTCAGTCGTCTAAGCCCACTTAGTCCAAATCCTACAATTAACTACTAATTTAACTAGTTTTAAGCCTATAGTTTATTAAGAAATGTCTATTGCCCATTTTTACCTATATGGGCCCGTAAGCCCATTAGGCCTAATTTCAGCCCATCGAGGCCCAACTTACAATCGTGCGCAAAATCGTGCCCTTACCTGTTCTATCGATCCAATCGCCGATCTTATCGTATGTATCACGGCTCAAACCATTCACAAAACCACAAGTTCGAAATGCCGAAGTTTAGGCATTTTGGCTTTTCAGCAAATATTAATCTAAGCTACTATGAGGTTCATTACACACCTGCTTGCAACGAACGATGACTATATCCGATCCAAGTCAATCCTACATTCGATTACTAAAATATTAGACCACGAATCAATGATAACTAAATTTAACATACTCTTACCATATTCGGGCATCCATGAACAAGGCCCTAAATCCTTACCTTTGCTGAAGTTGATATCCAAATCTGGATCCGAATGCTCCACTGATCCAAGCCCTTAGTCAGCAGCCTTTAACCCTTATAAGCACAGAGTAAAATAATTGGTAACAGCCCCTTAAAGCCTTAGGCACTATTTCGACAGCCTCCCTAAACACATAGGGATTCCAACTTTTCCAAATCCCAAAAATAAGAATAGATCACAGTCAAGTCATTCATATCACCAACTTATATCCACGGTCAAACTAGCCCAATCATCACACAAGTTAGTCATTTACCCACAAGGGGCAAAACAGTCATTTAACACCCTAGGGGCAAAACGGTAATTTTACCCCATAGGGGTGTCTCGGTAATTCTACCCTACAGGGGTATTTCGGTAAATTAGCAAATCGAGGGTAAATAGTAATTTTTACAAATCAGGGGTAAAATAGTAATTTTACAAATTAGGGGTAAAACGGTAATTTTACAAATCATGGGTAAAATGGTAATTTTACAAATTAGGGGTAAAATGGTAATTTTACAAATTAAGGGTAAAATAGTAATTTTACAAATTAAGGGTAAAACGATAATTTTACAAATCATGGGTAAAATGGTAATTTTACAAATTAGGGATAAAATGGTAATTTTACAAATCAAGGGTATGTTCATCATTTTACAAATCGAGGGTACTTCTGTCATTGTACAAATCAAGGGTAATTCGATAATTTTATAAATCGGGATATTTCTTGTAATTTTGCAAATCGAGGGTAATTCGGTAATTTTGTAAACCAAGGTATTTCAGTAATTTTGTAATCCAAGGGTATTTTAGTAACTTTGTAAACTAAAGCATTTCTAAACAGAGATAACAATGTGAATGGGCCTAGGGCCCATTCTCGGCCCAAATGGGCCCACATGCTCGTGTGGCCCTTTTAGCCTAGATTTAGCCACATATATGAGATTCACCTAATCTCGCCCAATATTTACTATACAATCAAACAACTTATCCACTTGGGCCCGTAGGCCCATTGGGCCCACATGGCCTCTTCAGCCCATCGCAGCCCGAAGTAGCCGTCCTACCGCTAGAGCAGTGAGAAATACACACCTGATAGGAGACTGAAGTTAATCCGCGCTCCAAACACTCTTTAGCCGATGCCCAACCCAAACGGGCACGCCATAAAGCGAAAGGGATCAGCCAAGAAGGCTGTGCCTACTCTCCTCCTGGTTGCTCTATTTAAAGCTAGCTCCTCACCTGCTCTCATGTTAGCTTTCCGATGTGGGATTCTCCATCAATCCCCCCAAAATTAAAGCGTTAGCAAAATAATCAACCTTTGCGTGCAACGAGATTCGAACCAAAGTCCTCTTAGTAACCCTGTCAAGCCATCACCACTCGGACACAAGCTCCTTTGTGTCATAAGTCCAACACATTTAACTTTAAAGCTCACCTACTTGCTTCCAGATTTATTTAAAAGAAAAACCAAAATAAATTACAAGAGCCAAGACTTGAACCTTGGACCCTTTGCTTCCTTGTCCCCTAAGTAGCGCTACTTTGCCACTACACCACATTCTTTTTTTGTGGCTTATTACACACATAATTCCTTACAACTCCTCTTTTCCAAGTCCTCTATTCCTTAAGTCCAAAAATCCAAGAATTCTCCGGGTTTTAACCAACACTTGGGCCTTCTATATGCCCAATAACACACTCCAAACACGAATTACACATCCATATATCAAAATTTCAACATTACACCAAATATCACAAAAATCCCGGAATCCCAGAAATTAGCCCAAGACTTTTCCCCACACTATGAATCCTTCGTAGTTCACTAAAATACCACATTAACCCATTAATAATAACCTTCCATAACAAAATTCAACACATCAATAATTTTATTTCGAACTATCTCACACCCGCACCCAGGCCCAAGGCCCAATACTTCTAGGCCCAAATTCAGGGTGTTACAACTCTACCCTCCTTAAAAAAATTTCATCCTAGAAATTTTAAACTATCAACTAACCGTATTACTCAAGTCCAACCACTATGCTTCTACTGCGCACTCTGATCCAAATAATTTTAGTATGACCCAGAAAATCTAATTACTGAACTAAACATTAACACTAGCGCACACAATTCGTAACCAAACATCACGCATTCCTAACTAGAATAAGCTTTGCAATCAAGAGCTCGATGTTCGAGGGACCCACATAACAAGCACGCTCTTTTCTCCTTATCGCATTCACCCAGATGACGTCTGTCGCAGTTGTTGCAAACCGGAGGTCTTAGTCGTGCCCTAGCATGTTTCACTGAATGAGACTCTGTCCTTTGCGAACTAAGATCCTTCCTCTTCTTACACTCCAAGCACCCTGCTTGAAGCATTTCCCTAATTTCCTTAATTTTGGTATCCAAAACTTTTTCTACCACTTTCCTTACTAGCTCGACCAGTGCCTTAGTACCAGGCTCCGAGTTACTGCTACCCGAAATTGGCAAACTTTGCTTACCCTTGGAATCCATATCAATACTCTACATTACCAGTACACATATCAAATAACTACAGAGTTCTCAAAAATTTCTACTATTTATTCACATGTCTTATGCAGAGATAGTATTTTAAAGCTTTTATTTTATTCAAGATCATATCATAGCTACAGTCTCAAACTTTTAGTTTCTCTACAGTTTCAGTCTCTACAATTTTTCAGTATTACTCTATCTACAGTATCATAGAAAAGTCTCAAGTCTATTTACAGTACAGTTCAGTACATTACAGAATATAAAGCAGAAATACTTACAGACTTGGTGCCGGGGATTCAGTGTGCCACATCTCAATTTATCAAATTCTAGAAAAGCTCAGAAAGATTCAAGCCTTTTAAATCAATTTCTCAAAACATGTTAATTTTAGAGAAAACAAGTTTGAAACAATTCTCTTTTAAACAGAATTTTCCAAAAATCTAATTTTTCCAAAAATACCCTTCTTTGGACTTAAACTTAAAATTTCCCAAATTTTTTTTAAATTATTTATTTATAGAAAGAAAATCTTACAAACAATTTCGAAAACAAATTCTTAAAGCGACTTTCGAAAATCTTTGTTTTACCCTCTAAAAACTTCTGTTTTTAGACCCGTTCCACAGCCGAGTTGTTGCAACTTGGCTTTGATACCACTAAATGTAACACCCCAAACCCAGCCTAGACGTTACGGCCAAGTCTGATGTGTCACATTGAAGTGTTTTTTGAAAACCGTGTTTTCATTGAAAACCCTTCTTTAATGTTTAAAAACTCTTACCGTTAAACTTGTATAAAACCTTAGTTTGTGTTTATTTTTTTTCCAAAACGGGATTTATTGAAATGATCATCCCTTTTCAAACATCGTTGAAACCTTTGTAAAAGTTTTATGAAAGCTTATGAACCCTTGTAGTTTGCAAAAACATGTTATTTTAAAAATAGATAAAATATCGAAAAATCAGATTTGTAACCTTTATAAAACATGTTATCTTGAAAACGGTTTAAATATAAAATAAATTTGACCTTTTTCGTTAAGACTTAAAGTGAATGGAAGCTGGGCACCAGGTAGGATTCTAGAAAAGAGGAGGTGAGTCGAATAGACTGCTTAAGTACCAAGCTCTTCTTGGATCCACTCCTAGACATGCACACTACCATTGCCACACTTTAACTATTTGAAATATTTATCTACAAGATCATTTAAAATTGCGGAAGCTTTGCTTGGTTATCGTGTTATTTTGAAAACAAGTAACTTTTATAAAAATCACGTCTTAAAATCATTTATTTTCAACTCGATTTAAATAATATCCTACGTAAGCTAAAACCAATTTAAATAAGTAAAGAATAAAAACCCAAAATAAAAATAATTAAAGAGGCCCTTTTTACAACCCAAAACCAGAAATAAATAATTAAATCTAAATTCAAATAGGTAACTTAATTAGAAATCCAATAGTCCAGTCCATGTGGCCACTCTGAATCCCTCCCAGCTCCAAGTCCACCAGTCTAAGGCTCACCTGCAAGGATGGAAGGAAAAAGGGTGAGTTTGGAAAACTTAGTGTGCAACAAGTCACCTACAGAGCCCAAATCAATATCAGCATACTAGGCCTAAACCCCCAAATCAGTCTCAACATATAACTGGGCCGAAGCCCTTTTCAAATATCGGTTGCTGGGCTTTAGCCCTTTTTCATAAATCAATTCACTGGGCTGAAGCCTTTTCTGTAAACGGTATGGCCCAAAGGCCCATTTTAACAACACATATAATATCAGTGTATGTGTGCAAAGCCCATTTCAATATCACATGTAATGTCAATGTATGTATGCAAAGCCCAGTTGGGGAGACTACTCAACCCACCATCCGCTACTCTCCACCCGTACCAACCAAGCTCTCCATGTGGGGAATAACTCAACCCACCCAACCAAACTCTCCACTGGCAGCATACCTGCTTTATCATATAACTGGAGGCCAAGCCTCTTTTAATAACTGGGGCAAAAGCCCTTTCCGGTAAACTGGGGCAAAGCCCTTTATCACTTCCTCCATCATATAATAACCCAACCCATGCATTTAATGAGTAAAACATGGCATATTGTATACATGTCATAGCATATCATGTGCATATCATGTGCATATCATGTCATAGCATGTAAAATAACAATATCACAATCATCATATTCAGAATGAAACCCTAGGGGTATAATAGACATTTTTCACCTAGGGGCAAAATAGACATTTTCATGTTCTAAGGGTAATTACGTAATTTTATCCATTATTAGGGTTTTCCATGCTTATTCATCAATTCCAAATGTTTAAACAGCAATTTTAGCCTATTTTAGTAAAACCGAGTTATGGGCTAAAAACCCTTAATGGGCCCTATGTAGCTAGTTCAGTCGTCTAAGCCCACGTAGTCCAAATCCTACAATTAACTACTAATTTAACTAGTTTTAAGCCTATAGTCTATTAAGAAATGTCTATTGCCCATTTTTACCTATATGGGCCCGTAAGCCCATTGGGCCCAATTTTAGCCCATCGAGGCCCAACTTACCATCGTGCGCAAAATCGTGCCCTTACCTGTTCTATCGATCCAATCACCGATCTTATCGTACGTATCACGGCTCAAACCATTCACAAAACCACAAGTTCGAAATGCCGAAGTTTAGGCATTTTGGCTTTTCAGCAAATATTAATCTAAGCTACTATGAGGTTCATTACGCACCTGCTTGCAACGAACGATGAGTATATCCGATCCAAGTCAATCCTACATTCGATTACTAAAATATTAGACCACGAATCAATGATAACTAAATTTAACATACTCTGACCATATTCGGGCATCCATGAACAAGGCCCTAAATCCTTACCTTTGCTGAAGTTGATATCCAAATCTGGATCCGAACGCTCCACTGATCCAAGCCCTTAGTCAGCAGCCTTTAACCCTTACAAGCACAGAGTAAAATAATTGGTAACAGCCCCTTAAAGCCTTAGGTACTATTTCGACAGCCTCCCTAAACACATAGGGATTCCAACTTTTCCAAATCCCAAAAATAAGAATAGATCACAGTCAAGTCATTCATATCACCAACTTATATCCACGGTCAAACTAGCCCAATCATCACACAAGTTAGTCATTTACCCACAAGGGGCAAAACAGTCATTTAACACCCTAGGGGCAAAACGGTAATTTTACCCCATAGGGGTGTCTCGGTAATTCTACCCTACAGGGGTATTTCGGTAAACTAGCAAATCGAGGGTAAAATAATAATTTTTACAAATTAGGGGTAAAATAGTAATTTTACAAATTAGGGGTAAAACGGTAATTTTACAAATCATGGGTAAAATGGTAATTTTACAAATTAGGGGTAAAATGGTAATTTTACAAATTAAGGGTAAAATAGTAATTTTACAAATTAAGGGTAAAACGATAATTTTACAAATCATGGGTAAAATGGTAATTTTACAAATTAGGGGTAAAATGGTAATTTTACAAATCAAGGGTATGTTCATCATTTTACAAATCGAGGGTACTTCTGTCATTGTACAAATCAAGGGTAATTCGATAATTTTATAAATCGGGATATTTCTTGTAATTTTGCAAATCGAGGGTAATTCGGTAATTTTGTAAACCAAGGTATTTCAGTAATTTTGTACTCCAAGGGTATTTTAGTAACTTTGTAAACTAAAGCATTTCTAAACAGAGATAACAATGCGAATGGGCCTAGGGCCCATTCTCGGCCCAAATGGGCCCACACGCTCGTGTGGCCCTTTTAGCCTAGATCTAGCCACAGATATGAGAGTCACCTAATCTAGCCCAATATTTACTATACAATCAAACAACTTATCCACTTGGGCCCGTAGGCCCATTGGGCCCACATGGCCTCTTCGGCCCATCGCAGCCCGAAGTAGCCGTCCTACCGCTAGAGCAGTGAGAAATACACACCTGATAGGAGACTGAAGTTAATCCGCGCTCCAAACACTCTTAGCCGATGCCCAACCCAAACGGGCACGCCATAAAGCGAAAGGGATCAGCCAAGAAGGCTGTGCCTACTCTCCTCCTGGTTGCTCTATTTAAAGCTAGCTCCTCACCTGCTCTCATGTTAGCTTTCCGATGTGGGATTCTCCATCAATCCCCCCAAAATTAAAGCGTTAGCAAAATAATCAACCTTTGCGTGCAACGAGATTCGAACCAAAGTCCTCTTAGTAACCCTGTCAAGCCATCACCACTCGGACACAAGCTCCTTTGTGTCATAAGTCCAACACATTTAACTTTAAAGCTCACCTACTTGCTTCTAGATTTATTTAAAAGAAAAACCAAAATAAATTACAAGAGCCAAGACTTGAACCTTGGACCCTTTGCTTCCTTGTCCCCTAAGTGGCGCTACTTTGCCACTACACCACATTCTTTTTTTGTGTCTTATTACACACATAATTCCTTACAACTCCTCTTTTCCAAGTCCTCTATTCCTTAAGTCCAAAAATCCAAGAATTCTCCGGGTTTTAACCAACAATTGGGCCTTCTATATGCCCAATAACACACTCCAAACACGAATTACACATCCATATATCAAAATTTCAACATTACACCAAATATCACAAAAATCCCGGAATCCCAGAAATTAGCCCAAGACTTTTCCCCACACTATGAATCCTTCGCAGTTCACTAAAATACCACATTAACCCATTAATAATAACCTTCCATAACAGAATTCAACACATCAATAATTTTATTTCGAACTATCTCACACCCGCACCCAGGCCCAAGGCCCAATATTTCTAGGCCCAAATTCAGGGTGTTACACCATCATTCATGGCCTTATACAAAATGACTAGTTTCATATCAAGCCAACACATTTGGCCAAATTTAACAATGACACAAAACACAAGAAGACTAAGTCCCTATACATGCCATTACTCAAATGATAAAACTAGCTATACCAAGTGCTTCTATTGATAGTGTGATCGATGCCTCCGACGTCCATTGATCCACGAGCTAATTAGGCGGAACTATAAGAAAATGAAGATAAAAGGGGGTAAGCATAAAGCTTAGTAAGTTTGCATGTAAATAATTAACAGCAGATTTACCATGCAATAACATGCTCACAACATATCATAATTTGCACATAATACATAAATGGTTATAAGCACAACTTACTCATTTTCATCCTTTACTGGTCACACAACATAAATTGAGCTCACGTCTCATGAATTTCATATAGGTACCTGTACCACTCACAACATGGTCATAACCACTCTCATTTTAACATAATCTGTAAACTTCCCGTTAAACCATTTGAAATATTAAAGGATATTTGATGAGCCCCCAACATAGGGTAAGACGTTGATGCCATGTCTTAGACATGGTCTTACACTAGCTCACACATCAAGTCGATGCCATGTCCTAGACATGGTCTTACACTAGCTCTCATTTATCAGTGTCGATGCCTTACACTGGCACATATCAAGGCTGGTGCCATGTCCCAAACATGGTCTTACACTGGCTCACATGTCTCGGCCGATGCCATGTCCCAGACATGGTCTTAAACTAGCTCTCGTAACACCCTAATGTCATGGCATGAATATCCGATCTATTCCTAATGTTCATCCGGATTTTACCATATCAATTTCCTCATGCATATTCATAATCCAACTAATCAATGCAAAATAACAATATATTTGCATTATTTACACACAACTTACCTCGGTATGCAAAATATCGGCAACTAGTTGGATTTAGTCCATTCGCTTGGCTTTTTCCCAGTTTAGGTCCAGATTCCGTATTTCTTGATCTATAATGATAAAATTCACTCATTTAATTATCACATTAATTAAGACATTCCACAATTCATATTTTGGCAAAATAACCATTTTACCCCTAGACTTTCACAAAATAACGATTTTACCCTTAGGCTCGTAAATCAATTTTCATCAAATTTCCTTACTAACCAAGCCTAGCCGAATTCTTTTTATACTTATGACAGCCTACAATTTCAATTATTTCACACATTTATCACCTATTTTACAACCTTTAAAAAATGGTCCCTTTTAGGGGTCTTTCATGAAAACCACTTCACAAAAGTTGTTTATTTATCAACCATGTAACAGCCCAATTTTGAGTCTGATAGGAATAGGTGGTTTCGATACCACTTAACCGAGTCAAAATATTTATTTTATTATTTTAATAAGTTTTATAGCATGATAGAATTACATGTGAAAGTTTCGTAAAGAAATTTTATCAATTAAATAGTTAATTTGGTAAAAAGGACTAAATCACGTAACGCGTAAAATATGAGTTCTATTAAATAAATGACTCAAATGATTATGTTTTTATAATGGAGGTACTTGAGTTGAAATTAGTCAATTAATAGTATATATGGACGGTAATGGGTATTGATTTAAGTAAAATTTTGATGTTTAATAAGGATATTTTTGGTAATTGATAATTATAAGCTTATTTAGTTAAAACAAATAAAATTCTTTTATTCGTTTCATCATCTTCACCGAAAATAAACAAATAAAAATAGCCATGATGAGTTATTGAGTTCAGCACACTATTAGCTTGATCAAGGTACGGTTTAAGCTCAATTTTTAATGATTTTTACGTTTTTGAGCTCGTTGCAGTTCGATATAGCTAGCCCGTACCTCAATTTTTGAAATTATTGATTATTTTGAAAAATTCCATTGCTGAATACATGTATATTTTGATGTTTCTTGATAGATTATTCATGGTTGTTAATAGATATACAAGTTTTATAAAGTGAATTTTGACAAAAATATGCATTAGGGGTTAAATTGAAAAAGATAGAAATATTGTGGTAAGAATTGTGAAATAAATAAAAATATGGGCTGCTTATAGTATGAGGAAAATTTGGCTAAGCTTAGGTTTGGCCAAAAATTGAATGAATTTTGATTTTACGAGCTTAATGACTAAATTGCAAAGTAGTCAAAAGTATAGGAGCAAATATGTAATTTGCCAAATATGTGAATTAGGGACTAAATTGAATTGAATAGCTGCTAAAAATATTAAATTTGATAATATATAAATCAAGACAAACAAATACCAAAATTTGATAGGGGAAACAAAAGGTAGACGGGTAGTTGATGAATATGAGCAAAATACGAGGTAGGTTCGTATAATTAGAATCGAACTTATATTTATATTTGAATTGGATGAATTTGCTATTGGTTGATTGTATAATGTGATAGTAAATTGAATTTCCTATTGGTTATATACTTTGATTAAATACTGTGTCCCGTTTGAACTGTAGAAAGTCGTAGGATACACATGTCAATAGGGTTACCATTTGGGCAAGCTTTGGCATTTGTTGCCGACTCACCACAACTCATATGAGCTTACTGTTTCAGCTCTTATGAACTTATCGTTTCAGTCCTTCGGGGCTTACTGTTTCAGCTCTACGGAGCTTACCATTCAACTTATTTGAGCTTACGATTTACTGACTCAGGAGGAGCATACCGATTCTAGCTCGAAAGAGCATACATGATGATGAATTGAAGGATTACCGATTATACACTTATTATGTATCACCCAAGTATCCCTTGATGTTTCTGAAGGTTCAACGGGCACTATACCGATATGAAACATAAAGATAACATGTTATAAAGGTTACATGGTTTATATGAATTATAATGTTTACATGATGAATTACATGGTACAAGAACTATGTATTACATGATATATGAGTTACATGTACTATACTTATATTACATGAGTTATATGTTATATGAAATACAGGATTCATATGGATTATGTGTTATAAGAGTACATGAATTTTGTATATGACATGATACATGAGAACTAAGATTAGCATGGTTATAATGATACTTGTATTACATGAATTAAGTGTTGTATTGGAATGTTACATGAATGTTATTTGTTTATTTTCATCCTCTTTAATGGATAAATACATGATTGTTATGTAACTAACATGTGAATGATGTTTTGAATAGGCATTGAGGACATATGACTTGATTTAATAATGTTTTTAATGCTTTAAATGTTGAATCGGTAAGTTTAATTCTATATTATACAGGCTTACTAAGCTTTTAAAGCTTACTCCGTTCTTTTTCCCATGTTTTATAGATTTTGGAAGCTAGCTCGATGTCAGACGAGGTCGGAGATTGCTATCGCACCATCCAAGCAAACTTTTGGTATTATTGTAAATGATGTAAATATGGCATGTATAGGCTAGTTTTTAAGTCGAATCATTTGGTCACTTATGCTAGTGAATATGGTATGAATTTTGGTACTTTCTCAAGCTATGTGATATGGCTTGAGTTGGAAATGTTGGTTTCGGTATGAATGCTTATTATGATAAGTTCATTTGGTGATGATTTGAATGGTATTACTTTGTTATATATTGTTGGTATGATGGAATTATATGATTATTTTATAAAGTACTATTTTGAGATATATGTATGACTAATGAAATGGTCATTTTGATATATGCTTACTTGTGGAATGGTAAGGTTATGTTTGATTCGGCAAGATCTTGTTAAGTTTGAGATGAATGAAAAAGGGATATGAAATATATGTTTTTGGCTTGAAATGGACACTTGAAAGTTGGTACATGTTTGTGTTGTAATTGGTTTTGTTTTGATTGGTTATTAAATGGTTTTAAATGTCTATTCTTTGGCTAAATTGGTTGCTTATTTGGCATATGAAATTGGTGCAAATTGATGCTTGTAGGTACAAGAGAATTGGATGTGAAATGTGGCTTAAAACAAACATATTTTCATGCCACATAGTTTGAGCACACGGACGTGTGTCTCGACTGTGTGACCCCTACACCCTAGATAATTAAGTCAGTATACCTTACAGAATTGACACAGCCTAGACACACGGGCGTGTCTACTGGCTGTGGGTGGCACACGGGCTGGAACATGGGCATGTGATCGGCCATGTGACCCAAGTCAGTAGCCTCCCTAATTTTCACACAACCTGCCACACGAGCGTGTCATTGGTCGTGTGGTGCAAGTTAGTAGGTATGCCCTATTTTCACACGGTCTAGACACATGGGCATGTCAGGTGTCCGTGTGAGGCACATGGCCTATTCACACGGGCGTGTGGCCCTTATATGAAAAATTTTCTAAGTTTTCCTAACTTTTTCAAATGTTATCAAATTAGTCCCGAATACATGTATAGTACTTTGTATGCTCAAATTAAGCATGCTTTGAATATGAATGAATGATATTGACTGAATTGAGATGTAATTTGATAAATGTTTGATGATTTACTGTTCTGAATTGAGTTAAATGACCGGTAATGCCCCTTTAATTATTCCAGCGACTGTTACGGGATTGGAGTGTTACAAACCAAGATCCATTTTATTCCATAAAAATTCAGCAAACAATATGAGTACTCAAATAGAAAAACCATAGACTCTTTACAATTTTGCAAAATAGTCCCTCCATTAGCTAGATTAAGCTATAAGGGTCCCAAAAGTTCAAAAATTATTAGGAAAGGCCATCAAAATCACTTACTTGCAAGGGTGAAGAGTGGTTGAAATTTTCAAGCTTCAAAACCCTTAAAATGGTTGATATTTTCGGTGGGAAGAGAGAATGGAAAAAGATAAAACCTTTTATTTTTATTTTATTTTATTTCTAGTCAAATAAGCTACCAAATTTCACCTATCTTTAACTTCTCTATTTTCTTGTCTCCATGACTAGCCATCACTTAATTATAGGCTTATTTATTCAATAAGGGCCTCTAATTTAATGTTCCATAGCTATTTAATACCTTTAGCTATTAAGACAAAACTTTTGCCCTTTATGCAATTTAGTCCTTTTTCAAAATTAAGCATGCAATCACTAAAATTAATTCACCAAAATTTTCATGCACTCATGTAATCATGCTATAACACATAAAATAATATTAAAGTAATTTCTCTAAGCTCGAATTAGTGGTTTTGAAACCACTGTTCCGACTAGGCCCATAATCAGGTTGTTACAAAAACCCTAGCTATGGTGACCCTTAAAATTCGGTTATGGATAAACATCTTTTACTTGTTTTATTTTGTCTTTATTAACCAAATTACCAAAATGCCCTTAATGCATAACTTTGAAATTTCACATAACCATGTCCATTTTGTCCATCTTAAAGTATAATGGTCTAATTACCATTTAAGGACCTCTAATTTAAAATTTCATAGCAATTAGACACCTCTAGCTTCTAGAACACACATTTTGCACCTATTGCAATTTAGTACTATTAGTCAAATTGGACACCCTATCGATAAAATTTCTTAACGAAATTTTCACACAATCATTCAATCATACTATAAACCTTGAAGAAATAATAAAATAATTATTTCTACTTCGGATCTGTGGTCCCAAAATCATTGTTCTGATTTGACCCCAAAACGGGCTGTTACATATTTTGTGGGTATTTGACAACTTATTACGTTCTTTTTTTTTTAAATTATGACTATCATCAACAACTATTCTCTTTTCATTGTTTTCTTCCAAATTGATTAAAATTGACTTTGCAAATACTTTGTACAACAATCCCTGTGGAGGTGATACTCTTTTACTTACTACTTATTACTTTTACGACCGTGTACACTTGCAGGTAATCACGCGACAATAGTATGTACTCGACTTAACGAAAAATCTCATCACATAGGGAATTTTGGATTCTAATGGTTGCAAGATAGTCACTGAGTCAAATGGCTTAAACGTTTCTGGAACGATCGAAATGTGCAAGTGTGCACAATCGCAACAAGTAATAAAGTGACAACTAAATGTCGAGTTATTGTACCTATAGGTACTATTTAAGAAAATTATTTATGAAATAAAATTTAAAAACTTTGGTAATTAGAAATATTTTGATTTTGAGGAAGTGATTAAAAACTAAAATTTAACTAAGTAAAATAAAATGAATAAAAATAAAAATTCCAATGCATGATTTCAAAAGATGGTTTTAATTAAGATGACATAATTGTATTAGATTAATTACATTTCTTAACTGAATATTACCAAAACAATGTTCATGTTGATATGAATAAATTAACGACAACTTGGTAATTGGTTAACTATAGCACATATAGACTTACTAAATTAACTAATTTCTTGAACATATCACTATGCCAATTCAAATAATTAATTAATTTAAATAAAAAAGTAAAAGATTAAGTGAGGTAACGATATATTCCTACACTAAAATAGTTTAATCACAATAATCTTGCAAGTTATGCAAGGCTACTGTACCGTTTAATACTGTTGCTAATTTAACGCTCAACTACATTAGAAAATTAAACATTCACTGATTAAGTATTGCATAAATTAATTACAATTTCAACATAATTAATAATTAATTCATTAGTTACCTTACAATTATAATGCAAGTATAACATAATAATTGTGACGGCCTTAAAACGACCCTAGTCGGAATGTGGTTTCGGGACCACAAAATCGAGGCATAAAATGCATTTAATGTTCATTTTGATGCCTATTATATGTGTTAATTCATGTGTGACATGTTTGGTGTGTCAATTTAGAGTTATAAACTTGAATTTCACTTAAAAGGACTTAGTTGTGAACATTGAAAGTAAACTAGCTAGATGTGTGATGACTAATAAAAGCATGCATGCAAAATAAGGGACTTGCATGTCAAATTGCCCACTTTGTGATAGTGGATGGCAATGATGAAGTTTTGACATCTTGTGACTTGTAATTTAGTCATAATAATAATAATAGAAATAAAAGAAATTAGTAATTTGGTAGCATAAAATAGATAAAATAAAATTAATTAATAGAAGTGGTGATAAATAAGTTGTCATAAAATAGAAATAAGATAGTTAATAAAATAAGAAAAAGAGGGTAAAAACAACATTTTTGTTCATCTTTTTCCTTCATTGCCGAAAATGACTAAGGGAGAAGAGAAATAGGGTTCAAGCAATTTGGTTGGGGGAAATCTTGATTAAGGTACAATTTCTAGATGATTTTCTTTGCACTTCATGAAATCTAGTTGGTTTTGAAGCTCTCTTCTTTGTCCATGTTTGAATTTCTTGAATCTTTGTGTGATAAGCATTTGGCCATGGATGCATGCTCTCTTTGGTGATGTTTTGAAGGTTTTGTTAAGAGATTTGAGCTTGAGAACATGAAATCTTTGCATGATAAGCAAGATAGGTGTTCGGCCATACCAAGTTTCGGTTAAGGGACTTGTTTTGAAATTATGAGCTAGTTAATGAGCATATTGTGGTTGAGTTGTTATAAGAAAATCGACTAAAATATTTAGGTGAGGGTGTGGTGCCGAATGTGGTCATAAGGTTTTGATAATTGCTTGGAATTTGTCAAGTTGATTATGTATGTTGGCCAAAATTGAGCTTAGGGTTGTAATTATAAATTGTGAAATACATAATTGTTGCATTGTGTGGTTAAATTGTTGAAGAGGAAATTCGGCCTTGGTATATATATATGCTAAACTCTTGAATTTTTAATGTGCATTGTTATGAAAGTCGGCCTTAGGAGATTAGGTGTAAAATTTAGATGTTAAATTTAGTATTGGTATGTGCCATTGCCGAATGTGAAACTAAATGTTGAGGCGAGTAAGATGTATAATATATATGTAATATGTTTAGAGTATGCTTAAGTTATGCATAGATTAATTTAATGCATGTGTATGTTTGTGCAATGGCCTAATGTGCCTTTGATGTTACTCTTGGATGTGTTGGGTGTCGAATTGATATGTGGTTTGATTTGTGTTATAAGGAGAAATCTGATTGTGGATGGAATGAATATGAATTTTATATATATATAAGTATGTTAAGGTTAAGGATTACCCTAAATGGTGCCTTAGAAAATGCTATGTTTTAAGTATGTGCATAAGAACATTAAAGAGTGGATTTTGCATAAAAATCTGCTAGGTACAGCGGCAGTAACGTGTTTTGGAAATATCACCATAAATTGTGTGAGTTGAATTAGAGGCTGAATAAATTGTGTAATTGAAGCTTAATGAGTCTAGTTTTTATAAAAGAAACGTTGCAAGCAAAGGAACTCCCGATAAAAAGATTTTTGGAATGGAGTGAGACAGTGTCGGATTGACTTCGAAGTCCCCTGCTCTGTTTTTGGAAAATCACTATAAATTGTATAAAAATTGTTATGAGATAAAATTTATATGCTTAGACTCCTTAATGAGTCTAGTTTCGAATGGAATAGGTGAGGCCATATTTGGAATTCTGTACAAGGAGAAATTTGGTTCGTAGTATAGAGTGGTCAGTTTACTCAAACAGTGAAATAGGGAAACTTTGAGAAAATTCTGGTATTGATTGGCCAAACCAAAAATTATGAAATTTTTATGGATGGAAGATAAATGAGTCTATTTTCATACAAAATTAACGGCACTCCAATTGGAGTTTCGTAGCTCCAGTTATGGGTAAATAATTGAATGCTGCTCAGAAAATCAGCTTGTTGTGACTTATGATATGTATGTGAAATGCCCCAATGCGCATGTGTGTGTGCAACGAGAAGAATGTGCATGTATGATTTGACTATGAGTGAAAATGATTCCTAGAGGTGCTTGAATAAGGATTAATAGAATTAAATGTTTTATTTAGCTCAAGAGCATAGAGGGACGAGTTCGGATAAAGGGAAGGCTAAAGTGGTCGAATAGCCGACTCGAAATTTCTCGTGAAAGTTCAAGGTAAGTTTTGAGTAATCGAATTTGGTATTTAAGTTAAAATGCCATGATATACATGCTGATATTTGAACGATGTTCCATTGAGAAAGAAGCCTTATTCTTGTTTGTTATATGGCCGAATGGCTCATAGAGAAAAGGACCGAAATTGAGCTTTGAAGTGCTTTTTCCTATGTATGTTTGATCATTGGGCCGATAGTTTAGAAAAGAAGAATATATGTGTATAAGTTTGAATTATGTGTATAATTATGATATAAAGTCGAGAAGCATGTTATATGTTGGTATGCACATGAATTGATTGAATTGCAAATGAAATCTTGCTATGTGAAACTTGGCTACATGTGAATATATATGTGTATGAGAATTTGTAATGTGAATTCGGGGTTAATTTCCGCTGACTATATGTGAAGACTATGTCCGGGTTAAGACCCGAAGGCTATACGCAGAGATGATGTCCGGGTTAAGACCCGAAGGCTATATGCGGAGATTATATACGGGGAAAAGACCCGATGGCTATGTATAGAAATTACCCGAGATAGAGATCTCGATGATGATGCGAGAAAAGCCTAAGACTACTGGTCTTCAAGGTAATGAACGCTAATGAATTGCGCTGAAAGTGTTAAACTATACAGGTATGTACCCTTGGCTTATATACAAGATGGATTTTGGACCGAATACTAAAGTCATTATGTGATTTCATACGTGTACTTGAAATGAGATTATTAATATGATCAAAGTGCAATTGGCCTATGTGAAATGTTATGTGAACTTACTATGAGTGGAAGCTATCCATTCTCGTATGTGATGTGAATGTCTATGTCTGGAAAAAGGGTAACATACCCGAAAAGGAGAGGGAAACAAAGATATGATTAATTGTACTATAATTTGATAATCTATTTAATGTCATTGCTTAAAACTTACTAAGCATTGAAATGCTTATTCCGTTTCCCTTGTTTCCTCTGTTTTATAGATCTCATTTTGGAAGCTACGGACTCAGGGATTGAAGCCTTAATCACCTACACTATCGCTGTTATTTTGGTACATTTTGATGGTTATTTTTGGGTCAATGGCATGTATAGGCTAATCTCCTTTTGTCGATTCAAACTACATTTTGAGCTGTAATTATTCTAGCCATACGAAAATGGCTTGTTTAGTCTTCGAGTTTGCTTATATGGGTTGGAGTGATTCTCATACTATTTAATGTTGTGGCATGAAATTTAGTTAGTACCTAATATGCAATGACTTTTCTAATATGATGTTTGGTTATTGAAATTGTTCGATTTAGCCAAATTGTTAGTAGTCACAAGGTAAAGATTTGTTAGTATGCTTATTGAACGATTTTAATGAGATGCGATGTCCTAACCGAACTGACCTAAGTGTTACATTCAACTATTGGACTCAGTGAATTCACGTCTAGCTTTGTACCTATGAACCTCGGTAGTTGTATTTTGATTTTGTAATACCTTAAACCCTAATCCGGCGACAGACAGGGGCGTAGGGTGTTACATTTTTATTGGTATCAGAGCTACGGTTTAGTCGATTCTCGGACTAACGTAGCGTGTGTGAGTATAGCTATACATGCCATTTTGTGAAAATGCGATAGTGTGGTGATTTCTGACATTTGAAATGTGTTTTCGTATAGTAATGGATTCTGATCCCAATCGAGCCGTAGCGGAAGATATTGAGAGTGTAGCGGCTGCTCCCGCGCAAGGGACCGCGCCGACCGACTCTCAGCCGAATGCCAGTCGTCGAGATGATGACATGAGGCAGAATTTGTATGCAATGATGAGTGATTAGTTCGCTCAATTCCTACGAAATAATCCGGCTGTTCCACAACCTCCTCCCCCGAATAACCCACTTCTGACCCCTGTGGCTCCTCCTGAGGCCGACCCTGTAAGGTCGAGTAAACCCCCGGTTGATAAAATTAGAAAATATGGGGCTGAAGAGTTCCGGGCTACAGTTGATGACGATGCTGAGCGGGCCGAGTTTTGGCTCGATAATGTAATCCGTGTGTTTGATGAGCTGTCATGTACGCCCGAAGAATGCTTGAAGTGTGCCGTATCCCTGCTGCGTGATTCTGCCTACTATTGGTGGAACACATTGGTTTCGGTGGTGCCGAGAGAGCGAGTTAGTTGGGAGTTCTTCCAAGTTGAGTTCCGAAAGAAGTATATCAGCCAAAGATTTATCGATCAGAAACGGAAGGAATTCCTCGAGCTTAAACAAGGCAGAATGTCGGTGACCGAATATGAGAGGGAATTCGTACGACTTAGCCGATATGCTCGCGAGTGCATAGCATCCAAAGCTATTATGTGTAAACACTTCGAGGACGGGTTAAATGAAGATATTAAACTTCTGGTGGGCATTCTAGAAATTCAAGAGTTCGTTGTTCTTGTTGAGCGAGCCTGCAAGGCCGAAGAGCTTCGAAATGAGAAGAGAAAAGCTGATAGCGGAGCCAGAGAGTTCCGTAAGAGGTCTTCTAGGAGGTCTATTCAGAAATCCTCAAAGAAGTTCCGAAGTGAGTCGGACAGACCATCTGCTACTTCGGGTTTTTCTAGGCGAGACCGTGATCGACCCCCTATGAGTTCACGTGCTACTTCTACTGCTAGTGTTGGGAACGACCATCGAGACAGAGTCGAGTGCAAGTATTGTGGAAAATGGCATTCGGGGAGCTGCAGATTTCATGATCGCTCTTGTTATAAATGCGGGTCGGCTGATCACTTTATAAGAGATTGCCCTAGATGGTCCGAACAAAATGTGAACCCGAGTGGAAAATCGAATACTACTTCAGCTCGAGGGAGGCCACCTAGAAATCCGGGGAACGCTAGCGGTGGTCAGAGAAGGTTTAAAGATGCTACGACAAGATCTGAGGCTCATGCTCCTGCTAGAGCTTATGCAATTCACGCACGAGAGGATGCCTCTTCGCCCGATGTTATCACCGGTACTTTCACTCTCTTTGATATTGATGTAATTGCTTTGATTGACCCCGGTTCAACTCATTCATATGTATGTGAAACTTTGGCATCCAATAAGACTCTTTCTATTGAGTCTACTGAGTTTATGGTTCGAGTGTCCAATCCCTTGGGTCGTTGTGTTTTAGTGGATCGAGTGTGTAAGAAATGTCCCCTTATGATTCGAAATTCCTGTTTTCCGGTCGATTTGATGCTTTTGCCATTCGATGAATTCGACGTTATACTCGGAATGGATTGGTTGACTGTGCACGATGCGGTGGTAAATTGCAAACGAAAGACTATTGATTTACGATGTTCGATTAATGAGATCATTCGGATTGAGTCAACGGATTTAAACGGGCTGCCGGCGGTAATATCTTCTATGTTGGCTCAGAAACTTATGAAAAAGGGTTGCGAGGCTTATCTTGCTTATGTTTTAGATAGCAAAATATCCAAACTAAAACTTGAGACTGTTCCTGTGGTTTGTGAGTATCCGGACGTGTTTCCCGAAGAATTACCGGGATTACCGCCTATTAGAGAGGTTGAGTTCGACATTGAGCTAGTTTCGGGTACAACTCCGATTTCAATTGCTCCATATCGTATGGCTCCGACGGAGTTGAAAGAGTTGAAATCCCAGTTGCAAGAGTTGACCGATAGAGGTTTCGCAAGACCGAGCTTTTCTCCCTGGGGTGCACCCGTCTTGTTCGTAAAAAAGAAGGACGGGACTTTGAGGATGTGTATTGACTATCGGCAGCTAAACAAGGTGACTATAAAGAATAAGTGTCCATTGCCTCGTATCGACGACTTATTCAATCAGTTAAAGGGAGCCTCAGTGTTTTCAAAGATTGACTTACGATCCGGTTATTACCAGTTGCGAGTTCGAGACTCAGACGTGCCTAAGACTGCCTTCAGAACGAGATACGGACACTATGAATTTTTAGTGATGCCGTTTGGGCTGACTAATGCCCCCGCTGTTTTCATGGATTTGATGAATCGAGTGTTTAAGCAGTACCTAGATCGATTTGTGGTCGTGTTTATCGATGACATTTTGGTTTACTCTCGCGATGAGATCGAGCATGCCGAGCATCTAAGACTTGTGCTACAGATTTTGCGTGATAATCAGTTGTATGCGAAATTTAGCAAGTGTGAGTTCTGGTTGCGTGAGGTTGGCTTTCTGGGACACATTGTATCTGCCGCGGGTATCCGAGTTGATCCGAATAAAATCTCTGCTATCCTCGATTGGAAGCCTCCCAAAAATGTCTCGGAAGTCCGAAGATTTTTAGGACTTGCCGGGTACTACCGACGGTTTGTGAAAGACTTTTCGATGATCTCAACACCGTTGACGAGGTTATTGCAGAAGGATGTTAAATTTGAATGGTCCGAGAAGTGCCAAAAGAGTTTCGACCAATTGAAAGCCTTATTGACGGAAGCTCCAGTCTTAGTTCAGCCTGAATCCGGTAAAGAATTTGTAGTATATAGTGATATGTCCTTGAATGGCTTGGGGTGTGTTCTGATGCAACAAGGCAAAGTTGTTGCTTACGCTTCGAGGCAATTAAAGCCTCATGAGAAAAACTATCCGACTCACGATCTCGAATTAGCTGCTATTGTTTTTGCTTTGAAGATTTGGCGTCACTACCTTTTTGGTGAGAAATGTCATGTCTTTTCCGACCATAAAAGCCTCAAGTACTTGATGACGCAAAGAGATTTGAATCTGAGACAAAGACGGTGGCTTGAATTGCTAAAGGATTTCGAGCTTGTCATTGACTATCATCCTGGAAAGGCGAACGTAGTTGCTGATGCTCTTAGCTGAAAATCATTGTCTACTTTACGAGCCATGAATGCGCATTTATCGGTATTAGATGATGGTGTGATGATAGCGGAATTAAAAGCCGAGCCGGTATTTCTCCGACAAGTTTGTGAAGCTCAGAAAGTGGATGACGACTTAAATGCCAAGCGAACTCAATGCGATGTAAGTGCGGACCCTGAGTTCCAAGTTGACGACAATGATTGTTTGAGGTTTCGAGGCCGAGTATGTATTCCGAGAAATTCAGAGTTGACTTCGATAATTTTAAATGAAGCTCATAATAGTCGAATGTCGGTTCATCCGGGAAGCACTAAAATGTACAATGATTTGAAACGTCAATATTGGTGGCATGGTATGAAACGAGACGTCTCAAATTTTGTGTCGAAGTGTCTGATATGCCAACAAGTAAAAGCGGAACATCAGATGCCATCGGGTTTGTTGCAACCGATTTTGATTCCCGAATGGAAATGGGATAGAGTTACGATGGATTTCGTATCTGGGCTACCGTTGACACCGAGCAAGAAGGATGCGATTTGGGTGGTCGTAGACCGATTAACTAAATCCGCTCACTTTATACCTGTGCGTACGGATTACTCACTTGATAAGCTAGCGGAGTTGTATGTTTCTCAGATCGTCAGATTGCACGGGGTCCCTATCTCTATCGTGTCGGATAGAGACCCGAGATTTACATCGCAGTTTTGGAAGAAACTACAAGATTCATTGGGTACTAAGCTACATTTTAGTACCGCGTTCCATCCTCAGACGGACGGTCAATCAGAACGAGTAATTCAGATACTCGAGGATATGTTGAGATGTTGTGTTCTTGAGTTTAGTGGTTCGTGGGAACGGTATTTGCCTTTGATTGAATTCGCTTACAACAATAGTTACCAATCGAGCATTAAGATGGCACCGTACGAGGCTTTGTACGGTCGCAAATGCCGTACACCGTTGTTTTGGACCAAACTCAGTGAAAGTAAGATCTTTGGAGTTGATTTGATTAGAGATGCCGAGCAGAAAGTAAAAGTGATTCGTGATAACCTTAAGGCAGCTTTAGATCGTCAAAAGTCTTACGCGGATTTAAAGCGGAAAGATACCGAGTATCAGGTCGGAGACAAAGTATTTCTTAAAGTGTCGCCTTGGAAAAAGGTGCTCAGATTCGGCCGTAAGGGCAAATTGAGTCCGAGGTTCATCGGACCATACGAAATATCTGAACAGATTGGACCGGTAGCTTATCGACTGATTTTGCCTCCCGAACTTGAAAAGATTCACAACGTTTTTCATGTTTCGATGCTCCGACGATATAGATCCGACCCTTCACACGTGATTAATCCGTCTGACATTGAGATTCGACCCGATATGAGTTACGAGGAGGAACCAATTCGTATTTTGGCACGCGAGGTTAAAGAATTGTGGAATAAGAAGATTTCTTTAGTGAAAGTGTTATGGGTCAAACACGGGGTCGAAGAAGCTACTTGGGAGCTTGAGGAGTCGATAAGAGAACGTTACCCAAACTTATTTTCCGGTAAGAATTTTCGGGGACGAAAATTTCTTAAGTGGGGGAGAGTTGTGACGGCCTTAAAACGACCCTAGTCGGAATGTGGTTTTGGGACCACAAAACCGAGGCATAAAATGTATTTAATGTTCATTTTGATGCCTATTATATGTGTTAATTCATGTGTGACATGTTTGGTGTGTCAATTTAGAGTTATAAACTTGAATTTCACTTAAAAGGACTTAGTTGTGAACATTGAAAGTAAACTAGCTAGATGTGTGATGACTAATAAAAGCATGCATGCAAAATAAGGGACTTGCATGTCAAATTGCCCACTTTGTGATAGTGGATGGCAATGATGAAGTTTTGGCATCTTGTGACTTGTAATTTAGTCATAATAATAATAATAGAAATAAAAGAAATTAGTAATTTGGTAGCATAAAATAGATAAAATAAAATTAATTAATAGAAGTGGTGATAAATAAGTTGTCATAAAATAGAAATAAGATAGTTAATAAAATAAGAAAAAGAGGGTAAAAACAACATTTTTGTTCATCTTTTTCCTTCATTGCCGAAAATGACTAAGGGAGAAGAGAAATAGGGTTCAAGCAATTTGGTTGGGGGAAATCTTGATTAAGGTACAATTTCTAGATGATTTTCTTTGCACTTCATGAAATCTAGTTGGTTTTGAAGCTCTCTTCTTTGTCCATGTTTGAATTTCTTGAATCTTTGTGTGATAAGTATTTGGCCATGGATGCATGCTCTCTTTGGTGATGTTTTGAAGGTTTTGTTAAGAGATTTGAGCTTGAGAACATGAAATCTTTGCATGATAAGCAAGATAGGTGTTCGGCCATACCAAGTTTCGGTTAAGGGACTTGTTTTGAAATTATGAGCTAGTTAATGAGCATATTGTGGTTGAGTTGTTATAAGAAAATCGACTAAAATATTTAGGTGAGGGTGTGGTGCCGAATGTGGTCATAAGGTTTTGATAATTGCTTGGAATTTGTCAAGTTGATTATGTATGTTGGCCAAAATTGAGCTTAGGGTTGTAATTATAAATTGTGAAATACATAATTGTTGCATTGTGTGGTTAAATTGTTGAAGAGGAAATTCGGCCTTGGTATATATATATATATGCTAAACTCTTGACTTTTTAATGTGCATTGTTATGAAATTCGGCCTTAGGAGATTAGGTGTAAAATTTAGATGTTAAATTTAGTATTGGTATGTGCCATTGCCGAATGTGAAACTAAATGTTGAGGCGAGTAAGATGTATAATATATATGTAATATGTTTAGAGTATGCTTAAGTTATGCATAGATTAATTTAATGCATGTGTATGTTTGTGCAATGGCCTAATGTGCCTTTGATGTTACTCTTGGATGTGTTGGGTGTCGAATTGATATGTGGTTTGATTTGTGTTATAAGGAGAAATCTGATTGTGGATGGAATGAATATGAATTATATATATATATAAGTATGTTAAGGTTAAGGATTACCCTAAATGGTGCCTTAGAAAATGCTATGTTTTAAGTATGTGCATAAGAACATTAAAGAGTGGATTTTGCATAAAAATCTGCTAGGTACAGCGGCAGCAACGTGTTTTGGAAAAATCACCATAAATTGTGTGAGTTGAATTAGAGGCTGAATAAATGTGTAATTGAAGCTTAATGAGTCTAGTTTCTTATAAAAGAAACCTTGCAAGCAAAGGAACTCCCGATAAAAAGATTTTTGGAATGGAGTGAGACAGTGTCGGATTGACTTCGAAGTCCCCTGCTCTGTTTTTGGAAAATCACTATAAATTGTATAAAAATTGTTATGAGATAAAATTTATATGCTTAGACTCCTTAATGAGTCTAGTTTCGAATGGAATAGGTGAGGCCATATTTTGAATTCTGTACAAGGAGAAATTTGGTTCGAAGTATAGAGTGGTCAGTTTACTCAAACAGTGAAATAGGGAAACTTTGAGAAAATTCTGGTATTGATTGGCCAAACCAAAAATTATGAAATTTTTATGGATGGAAGATAAATGAGTCTATTTTCATACAAAATTAACGGCACTCCAATTGGAGTTTCGTAGCTCCAGTTATGAGTAAATAATTGAATGCTGATCAGAAAATCAGCTTGTTGTGACTTATGATATGTATGTGAAATGCCCCAATGTGCATGTGTGTGTGCAACGAGAAGAATGTGCATGTATGATTTGACTATGAGTGAAAATGATTCCTAGAGGTGCTTGAATAAGGATTAATAGAATTAAATGTTTTATTTAGCTCAAGAGCATAGAGGGACGAGTTCGGATAAAGGGAAGGCTACAGTGGTCGAATAGCCGACTCGAAATTTCTCGTGAAAGTTCAAGGTAAGTTTTGAGTAATCGAATTTGGTATTTAAGTTAAAATGCCATGATATACATGCTGATATTTGAACGATGTTCCATTAAGAAAGAAGCCTTATTCTTGTTTGTTATATGGCCGAATGGCTCATAGAGAAAAGGACCGAAATTGAGCTTTGAAGTGCTTTTGCCTATGTATGTTTGATCATTGGGCCGATAGTTTAGAAAAGAAGAATATATGTGTATAAGTTTGAATTATGTGTATAATTATGATATAAAGTCGAGAAGCATGTTTTATGTTGGTATGCACATGAATTGATTGAATTGCAAATGAAATCTTGCTATGTGAAACTTGGCTACATGTGAATATATATGTGTATGAGAATTTGTAATGTGAATCCGGGGTTAATTCCCGCTGACTATATGTGAAGACTATGTCCGGGTTAAGACCCAAAGGCTATACGCAGAGATGATGTCCGGGTTAAGACCCGAAGGCTATATGCGGAGATTATATCCGGGGAAAAGACCCGATGGCTATGTATAGAAATTACCCGAGATAGAGATCTCGATGATGATGCGAGAAAAGCCTAAGACTACTAGTCTTCAAGGTAACGAACGCTAATGAATTGCGCTGAAAGTGTTAAACTATACAGGTATGTACCATTGGCTTATATACAAGATGGATTTTGGACCGAATACTAAAGTCATTATGTGATTTCATACGTGTACTTGAAATGAGATTATTAATATGATCAAAGTGCAATTGGCCTATGTGAAATGTTATGTGAACTTACTATGAGTGGAAGCTATCCATTCTCGTATGTGATGTGAATGTCTATGTCTGGAAAAAGGGTAACATACCCGAAAGGAGAGGGAAACAAAGATATGATTAATTATACTATAATTTGATAATCTATTTAATGTCATTGCTTAAAACTTACTAAGCATTGAAATGCTATTCCGTTTCCCTTGTTTCCTCTGTTTTATAGATCTCATTTTGGAAGCTACGGACTCGGGGATTGAAGCCTTAATCACCTACACTATCGCTGTTATTTTGGTACATTTTGATGGTTATTTTTGGGTCAATGGCATGTATAGGCTAATCTCTTTTTGTCGATTCAAACTACATTTTGAGCTGTAATTATTCTAGCCATGCGAAAATGGCTTGTTTAGTCTTCGAGTTTGCTTATATGGGTTGGAGTGATTCTCATACTATTTAATGTTGTGGCATGAAATTTAGTTAGTACCTAATATGCAATGACTTTTCTAATATGATGTTTGGTTATTGAAATTGTTCGATTTAGCCAAATTGTTAGTAGTCACAAGGTAAAGATTTGTTAGTATGCTTATTGAACGATTTTAATGAGATGCGATGTCCTAACCGAACCGACCTAAGTGTTACATTCAACTATTGGACTCAGTGAATTCACGTCTAGCTTTGTACCTATGAACCTCGGTAGTTGTATTTTGATTTTGTAATACCTTAAACCCTAATCCGGCGACAGACAGGGGCGTAGGGTGTTACAATAATGACTTTACTTAATCAAACAATTTACTAAGACCTATAACAACACAAGCATGATTAACTTAAGTAGATGAAATGCAATCAACCTAATACGAATTAAATTTAAGCCATATTAATTAAATTTAGAATAACAACATCAAAAATATTCGTAGACATGTTCATAGCAACAGCAATAAAAGTTAAAGGATAGGAAACTAGAATCAAATTCGGTGTTTCTCCGAAGCTTTACTAGTTTGCTCCGCTCCTCCTTCTTCACTCGTTCTGTTGAACTGAGGATTCTAAAGCACTTGAATATTGCTACCCAAGGTGGTTAAAGGGATATTTTCCAATAGGGAAATCAACAATGGAAATAGAAGGGAAAATTGGGAAACAAAGGGAGGTTTAGAAGAGAGAAAGTGAGTGAAAGGGAGAAAGATGTGTAGAATGAAAAGGTGTGTTGAAATGGATAGGTGAAGCAGTATTTATAGGTGGGAGTGGCTGTTAAGAATAACAAAAAATTAGTAGGCATTAACTCTCCACATGGCCGGCCACCACACATGCACAAGTTGAAGATTTCAACTTGTTAAATTTAGCTAGGGGCAAATCTACAAAGGCAGGATATGTGGATGGGTTTGAATGCAATTTCAAGGAGAATTCAGGGGCTAATTTGCAAGTCAAATAATCAGCTAATTTGAGCTGATTGGGTTAGCATGTTGGACGGGTTTGGGTAGCCTGTTTGCTCGGTTGGATCATTCTTCGGTTTAGCACAACTGGGCCTCCTTTCATAATATAATTAATAATAAATTTTTAACCCAAAATAAATTAGATATAATTAAAATTAATTATATTATGTATTAATATTCATCATTTGGACCATTTTAGGCTGAAAAATTAATTCCTCTCAATACTTCAGAAATCGCTTCACGGTTTTGAGCTTTAATAATGTCTGTCAAGCCGATTTTCACCCTTTGTGCAAATCTGTCGAAAATAAATCAAAATTTATGAAAACTTATTATAAAATTAATTAAAATTCAATATGTTAAAAATTTAAGTAAAATTTAATTATTTTATAATTATATTATATTTTTTTGACAAGAATTACGCCAAAACTGCTTGAAGTTGAGTTAAAAAGGGCATGAAAAAGTCTATATATTTTTGTGTTTGTAGTTTCTCGAGGAGCTCTCATTATAATGAGAGGACAGAAAAAGGGTAGCCTATATGTTTTGCAAGGGTCAACAGTTACTGGTGCAGTTGGAATTACCAAAGAAGAGAACCAACCTGTCATTGCAATGACGTGAAGTGATTCTTTCTCTACAGATTCTGATTCAACCAAATTTTGGCACATGCGAGTCGGTCATAGAAGGAAGAAAGGTATGAAAACACTATGTAAATAATGTCTTCTTGAAGACACTAGAATCGGTAAGTTAGGTTTCTACAAACATTGCAGTTACAGGAAGTAGGCTTGAATAAGTTTCGATTCAGTAGTGCACAGAACAAAAGGGGCTTTTAACTATGTCCATTTCGATTTATGGGGTCTGACTCCTAACATCTCAAAAGGAGGTAATAAATATTTCTGAACTTTTATTGATGACTATTCCAAAAAAGTTTCGGTTTATTTTTTGAAATAGAAAAACAATGTTTTTGGAATCTTCAAGCAGTGGAAAACATTGTTAGAAAATAGACTCGAAAGTTCGTGAAGTGATTGAGAATGAATAATGGATTTGAGTTTTGTTCATTCGAGTTTAATGACTACTACAAACGGGAAGAGATAGAGAGACATCGCACCATTATAGGTACTTTACAACAGAATGGAGTTGTAGAAAAAATGAACAAAAACTTGTTGGACAATGCCCGATGCATGCTTTCAAATGTAGGTCTAGGGAAGGAGTTTTGGGCTGAAGCCATAAATTTGACAAGTTATTTGGTAAATCAATCTCCACATCGAGATTGAATAGTAAAGTTCTAGAGGAGATATGGTTAGGTAATCTTCCATATTATTCTAATCTTAGAATTTTCAATTGTCTTACTTGTGCTAAAGTTAGCCAGAGAAAGCTCGATCCAAAAACCATAAAGTGCATTTATCGGGGTTATTCTTCTGGCACGAAAGGTTTCAAACTGCGGTGTCCAAAAACTAACAAAACTATTATTGGTAGAGATGTTAAGTTCGATGAATTGGTTATGATTTGTTCAGAAAAGGCGTCACTTACTTTTAAAGACACAATAAATCACAATGTCTCAAGTAAGGTGGAGTCAAAAGTTCAAACAATAAATAATGTCATGACGAGAGGAAGCAAAACGTCACAATGTCATTATGAACAGGGCCTTTATCATGACAAGAAGGTGAGCAAAGTCATGATGACGTGACAAAATCTCGGTTCTTGTGAAGCTGAAGTTGTTTTAAATTAGTTTGAGATTTCATCCGACCATCAGGTACCCTCACCATCTAAATTAACTAACTATAAGTTGGCTCGTGATAGTAAAAGGTGAGAAATCTAACCACCACAGAAGTACTGTGAAGGAAACCTAGTGGCATATGCTTTAAGTGTTGTAAAGAGTACTGAATCAACCAACCCTTTGTGTTATTCTAGGGTAGTTCAAGCCTCAAATTCTACTAAATGGCTTGTTTCCATGGAATAAGAGATGGAATCACTTCAAAAGAAAAAGACTTGATAGCTAGTAAAACTACCAATCAGTAAGAAAATAGTTTGTTGCAAATGGGTGTTTAAGAAAAAAGAAGGTTCAGGTCCAAATGAAACTAGGTACAAGGCAAGATTGGTTGCAAAAGGGCTACATGCATGTGAAGGGAGTTGATTTTCATGATGTTTTCTCTCCCATTGTGAAACATAGTCCATTCGAGCACTTTTGGCTCTTATTGCCTCAAACAATCTTAAGTTAGAGCAGTTAGATACGAAGACTTCTTTCCTTTATAGTGACCTTAAGGTGGATATATACATGTAGGATCTGGAAGGCTTCAAAACTGAAGGTAAGGAAGATTGTGTATGCCTTCTTTGAAAATCATTGTACAGTCTAAAGCAGCCTTCTTGATAGTGGTAAAAAAGTTCAACTCGATGTTAAGTATTGGTTTTGCACGAAGTAAGTATTGTAGTTGTATATATGTAAAATGTCTTGATGACCGTTCATTCATATATTTGCTACTTTATGTTGATGATTTGTTGATTGCGACTAAGGATCAATCTGAAATTAAACGACTTAAAACTATGATTAACTCGAAGTTTAAGATGAAGGATTTTTGTAACAGCCTAATTTTAGTTAAATCAGGATAGTGGTTTTGAAACCACAAATCTGATGTCGTAAAATTATTTTTAATTATATTTTGGTGTTTACAGTATGAGATTATGCATGTGTGAAAGTTTCGTGAAATAATTTTATCGTTTGAATGGTTAATTTGATAAAAGGACTAAATTACGTAAAATGCAAAAGTTGCGTTATAATTGTTTAAGTGCTTATTTACTATGATTATTTAAATCAAAAGTCCTTATGTTGATATTAGACCATTTTTTGGGTTGATGGACATTAATGGGCATGATATCATGAAATTGGTGGTTTTTAATTAAGGTTAATATTGTAATTTAATAAATAAGTTATAATTAAAATAAAACAAAATCAAATTACTGTTCATCTTCTCTATTACCACCGAAATTAAAGAAGAAAAGAGAGCTTAGAAGCATTTAGGGTTTCAACTATTACATGCTTCAATTAAGGTATGTACCATTCTCGGTTTTTGATGATTTTTACGTTTTTTGTAATTGTTGTAGCTCGTACTAGCTAGCCCATGCCCTAATTTTTGAGTTTGTTGATGATTTTGAGAAATGCCCTTGATGAATCCATGAGCTTTGTGTTAGTTGATGATGAAAACAATTATAGATAAGTGATAGATTATCATATTTTGTTAAGTGATTTTTAGTGAAAATGCTATTCAGGGACTAAATTGTGAATTTTGCAAATTGAAATGTTTTAAATGTAAAATAAATATGAAATATGGCTATAGTGACTTATATAAAATTTGGCCATAGATGGGTTTTGTCAAATTTTGTGTAATTTGTGTTTTTGTGAATAAGGACTAAATTTGAAATTGTAGGGGATAATGTGTAAAAAATGCCCATTTGTGTATTTTGGATGAAATTGAGTGAATGTGTGATTGAATTAGTTAAATTTGAATTTATATAGATCAAGAAAGAAAGAAATCAGATTTAGATCAGGGAAAATCAAAGGTTGTCGATTAGTAGATCCGATACGTTCATCCTATCTCTGAGGTAAGTTCATATGCAAATTAATGTCTTTAAATTCAATTATACATGTTTTTTTTGTTATTGAATATCATTGAATGCCGAATGATCGAGTAAGAGCAAGTATCGACGGAGTTACGAGGCTTGAAAGTCTCGTACGAACCTTAGGAAGTGTGACAGCCTGAAATTGGGGCTAAACGGAAAAGTGGTTTTGTAACCACAAATCCAAAGTGAAAATAATGAATTATGTGAATTTTTGATAATATCTATTTGATTGAATATTGATGTAAAAATACTGTTTAGAAAATTTTTTGGTTTTGGTTCTTAATTTTGTGAAAAGGGTTAAATTGCAATAAGTGAAAAATGTGCATTGTGTATGATTAAATGATTTAATTGAAGTATTATGTGAAATTGGAAGTGTTTATGTTGCAATTAGACCATTTATTAGTGAATTGGACTAAAATGACCTTACATGAGAAAAATATCTTAGGAATGGCTTGAAGGGCAAAATGGTCCATTGTGCATAAAGACAAAATTCATTAAATAAAAGTTATCATCTTCTTCATGGACACTGGTATGTGCCGAAAATTGAAGCCCTCCATAGCCAAGGCTTTTTGAGTTTTCCAAGCTTTCATACCAAGAAAGATCTGATAAAGCCCGAGAACGAGGAAACAAAACAGTTCTCGACTAATTTTGAGAATTAGTCATACTACTATCCAAGTAAGTTATATGTAAATTCTAGCATATTCTGTTTAATATAAACTATCTGCTCATAATTATATAGTATATTGATATTGCTTCATGAGACGATTGAACATTGGGTATATCTCTATAATTATAGAAATGGTATTGACCGCATATCCCGGTTGAACAAGTAGGAATAGATATAGATATGAGTGACATGTCACTTGAGGGCCCCACTGTTCTGACTGTTATAGTTACCCAGGTGCTGGGTGGACTTGCATGTGTTGCAGACACCTGTTAGCTTATGTGAGCAGGCCCGTGGTTAACTTCTGCACTGTGACTGATTGTAGCTTCGGCTACCCTACTGTTTATAGCTTAGGCTACCCCACTGTTAGTAGCTTTGGCTACCTCATGGCTTTGCCATGTCTGTATAGTACTTATGTGCCAACCTCTGAATATTTGTTCATATTCCGAATTTGTTCAACGGGATTAGATTAACTGTATTGTATGTGAAGTGAATATACAGGTGAAATGAAATGGTACTGTATACTGCGTTTGGCGTCATTAAGTATGTGTATAATTGATGTATGGAAAGTGCTCAGTAAGTAAAATTGTTCAATGATATGTGATGGCATTTGCTAATTGGAATTGATTTTATATTGCTTTGAAATTTCATATGACTTACTAAGCTATTTATAGCTTACCCCTTTCTTTTCCTTCTTTCTTAGATTTTCAAGCTTGTTAGATTGGGATCGAAAAGTCGAAGTTACGCTACACACTATCAAGTTTCTTTTGGTATATTTTATGTTTCAAGTGTAAATTTATGGCATGTATAGAATATCAATGGTTGTAAAATGTTATTTTGTAAGCTTAAGCTATATTGCTCAAATGTGATATTTTGTAAGTTGATGTTTATAAATGTAGCCATTTTGGGTAAAGCGATCTTTGAATTAGCTTAAATTGGTTGTGGAAATGGTTTATTGTGTTTCAGGGAGGTTAAGGCTTGGTAAATAGCCTGACACAGCCTGCATGGCAAGGCATACGGACGTGTGCCATGGCCGTGGGGAATTTGGCAGAATGCACCATGGGTAAAAGGCATGGGCGTGCCTAGGCCATGGGTGGCACACGGCCAGATCCTACGGGCATGTCCTTGGACTGTGCCTCCCCTACACCTTGATTTAAATTTTAATGTATCACACGGGCAGGAGACACGGCGTGTGTCTCAGTTGTGTGGTGTACATGGCCCCCAAACGGTTGTGTGAGGTGGCCGTTGTTGAATGGACAGTTTCATCCACGGGTGCCAAGCATGGTCGTGTAAGGACCACACGGTCTATTCACACGGCCGTGCCAAGAGTCACACGGGCCTGTGGCTTCATTTTAAAAGTGAAAAATTTTCTGAGTGTTCGTTTTGATTTTATTTTAGTCTAAATTATTTGTAATTACTGTATTGTGTTTGAAAACCCTTAACCGGTAAATGTTTGCGAGTTAATTCTGGAAATATTGTTCTGATTTTGGTAATGCCTCGTGCTCGATTCCGGTGATGGCCTCAGGTAAGGGGTGTTACAGGAAGAGTATAGGATACAAATGTCATGATATTAGGATTTTTGAGATGTGATTACGTGTAAGACCTTGTCTGGGACATTAGCATCGTTTTGTGATTTCGTGCAAGACCATGTCTGGGACATTGGCATTGATATATGATTTTGTGTAAGACCATAGTTGGGCTATTGGCATCGATATGTGAAAACATGTATGACTATGTCTGAGACATTGGCATTGTACGTGATAAACACGACTTTCAAGTATCCTTATTGATTCCGAACTGTTCAACAGGCAAAGTCAAGATGAGATTGAATGTGTAAATGAGTTAACCGATTCAAGAACGTATGAAGTTTATATGAATATCAAAAAGGAAAGGTAAGCATGAATTTGAAAGTAGATATGTGAATTTCATGAGAAAGAATGGTAAATATGTATGTGACTAGTTGTGTTAGCTTATATGCATTGATATTTCTAATGTTCATAGGATTACTTTATTTGTATAGGGCTTACTAAGCTTTTCAAGCTTACTTTGTGTGTTCTTTCCTTGTTTTATAGACTATAGAAGCTAGCTTAGACTCGGGGATCATTAAGAATCGTCATCACACTCTCGATCGTTTATTCAGTACTTTTGAAGCTTGTAAATATGGTATATGGCATGTATAGGCTAGTGTCAATATGATACATTTTGTGTTGTGGATTTAGCCATGTGATTTGGCTTAAGAATGATGTAGTTGTTGGAAGTGTATTTAACTTATGGTATATGAATATATATACTTATGGTATATGAATATATATGCTAAGTGATGAATGTGTTATGCCTTGTGAAATTGGTCATTTTGGTATGGTTGATTTGTTAGGTAAATGGATAGATTACATGGTGGTGTAATGTTGGTACATTATGGATGAGAAATGGCATATTATTGATATGGTTTGATATTGATTCAGTAGTTGGATTTATGAGGAATTGTATGATTAATGATATGCTAAATCAATGATTAAGACATGTGGTATTTGGTATGTTTTGGTATAGCAAATAAGTATTGAATAGGTTGAGGTAATTAAGGTATGAAATAGGCACATTTTGGTATGGATTTGGCTGTCAATTATGTATGAATTGGTGCCTTAATTTGAGCTTGTAGGGTTGACCTTAATGGGTGGAAAATTGGCCATGTAAATGGCCTATTTTTGTCCACACAGGCAGAGACACTGGCATGTGTTTCAGCTGTGTGCGTCACATGGTCATGGTACACGGTCGTATGTCCCCTGGTTTGGCCATTGGAATTAAGTCAGTATGCTCCACACGACCTCACACACAGGTATGTGACTGGTTGTATGGTACAAGTCAGTATACCCTACAAGTTTGCCACGGCCGAGCACACGACCTGGGCAAGGGCATGTAAGGCCATTTCGAATAGGCACTTTAACACCCTTATCTCGTTACTGTCGTTGGAATAGGTAGGGGCTTTACCAGATATTCAGAACAGATCAGAACAGCATATTCATAGCTTTCCGAATACAAACAATATTATAAATCAATAACCATAACACCATAACATGCTATAAAAGATCATATTAAGCTTCGTTCATTTATCAGGGACTAAACTAAAACATACTAAAGATATGAAGAATCATCAAAAAATTTCAAATTAAGGCCACACGGCCGTGTGCCTTACACAGTCGTGCCCTAAACTTAACCCTGACCATGGACGACACTGCCAATCACAGCACAGTCACAAGACACGCCCGTGTGTCCAACCCGTGGGCAACAATGCCAAATACCATACGGTCACCAGACACGCCTGTGTGTCCCACCCATGTGCAACACTAACCAAAATATTTCAATAAGCAGGGATCACACGGTCGAGTCACACGGTCGTGGGCTCTAACTGTGTGGCACAATGTAGACTTCGTTTAAGCCATACATTACACCCAATAAGGGTCAAACCTACAAGCCAAATTCATGTCACAATAATGCCACAATTTCAACTCAATTCAATGCCTTAAAACATACCTCAACATGATCAAACCATAATACATATCTATTTCATACCACATCCAAATCTTACCATTTCTTCCCATTAGCATGCTTTATGACAATCAAACATACAAGATCATATAGTCATTGTAAGCTTAATCAAATTGGCATCACAAGCCACATACCAAAATGAGGCACAAACATACCATTTGCCATTTATCTTCAATAACATTACAAGTAAGCATATTCAAGCTTAATGCAAAGACTCTCTAGCCTATACATGCCATACTTAAACTTTTTACAATCCAAAAGTACCAAAATCAATCTCCATAGTGTGGTGACAATCCTTGACTATCCCGAGCCTTCAGTAGCTACGATATCTGTAAAACAGTTGAAAGAATAAACAAAGTAAGCTACTAAGAGCTTAGTAAGTCAAATACAAGCATATGCAAATCACGATTACAATATGGTAACCATTTCATATAATTAACTTACAAACCAGATATATTCACTCATAACAGGATTCCAGTTCACAATAGCATATCTTTCTTACTTGAAAATTAAGAACAGAACAGACGTACCTGAGTCAGATATATACAGTATGCATTCATTTGTTTCCCAGAATTCTTCCTCATTTAATTCAGAAATATTTCAGAGCTTATAAATTTCATACAATGCCGACGTCCCTAATGTGCTCTTACATGTAAATCAATATTGATGCCACTGTCCCTGACATGGTCTTACACACACATATATGATGCCAGTGTCTCGAACACAGTCTTACACATATTTCTGAATTCAATGCCTTCGTTCCTGACAAGGTCTTACATGTTATTTCTATAATCAATGCCTATGTCCCGAACGAGGTCTTACATGATCTTCTCTTACCTTTACCTGATCAGAACCGACTCAAAATTTATAAATCAGACTCTCATGGCCATCCAATCACAGTTTCAATATCATAAATACATAAATAACATTGATTCAATGCATATTTTGTATATTGACTTACCTCATACAGAATTAGACGAATTTGAGCTGACTATTCAACGAATTTGGACTTTCCTCGATTTAAGTCCGATTTCCTTGGTTTTGGATCTAAATAAATCCAAATTCAATCATTCAATATTCTATTTCATTCAATTCAATCCTTAAACACTCAATTAGGGAAAATTTGCAATTTATCCCTCATAATTTCAAACTTTAACAAATTAGCCCCCAATACAAATATCATCAAATTCAACAGATTTAGCCACATTTAAACATAGCCAACTTTCAATACTAATCATATAAACCCATATAACACATTTATTTCACAATTTAATACTTCCAAAGTCTCATTTTCACAAATTAGCCCACAAAGCTCAATTTCATCAAAAATTCATGGCAATACATGTTTATTCACTAATAAACCATCAAAATTCATTCAATTTCACTATAAAGCTTCAAATACTATTAATCGTATTTTTCATAGACTTCATCAAAAATAGAAATTGAGACATAGGCATGGAAGAATATGAAGCAACGATCACAAAAATGTAGAAATTATCAAAAACAGACGAAACTCATACCTTAATCACTAATTGAAATATTCGAATGCTAAAACACCATACGCTAGCTTTCTTTCTTCAATATTCGACTATGAAAGGATGGTTGCATGGCCATTTCTCTATTTTGTTTCATTTGTATTAACATATAATCTAAATGACAAGTTTGCCCTTTTATTAAACCATTATAAATTCACATATAATAAGGCTATAAATGTCCATTACTCATGTAATTGGCATAATAACCACATAAGAACCTTTCAAATATAAAGCCAAATTAAATAGGCACTTTTAAAAATTAGCACATAGCTTCTACCTTTTTCAGGATTAGGTCCTTTTTCATAATTAAGCACAGAAACGAACAAATAAATTCATAGAAAGTTCATAGATGCAGATTCATATAACACAAGCATAGAAAATAATAACAGAATATTTTTCAGACTTAGATTTGTGGTTCCGAAACCACTTTCCGACTAGGGTCCAAATCGGGCTGTTACAATTCTCCCCCTTGAGGGATTTTTGTCCCTGACAATCTTACTGTTAAACAGATTCAGATATTGCTATCTCATTGCAGTTTCAGGCTCCTAAGTAGCCTCTTCCAGTCCGTGACGATGCCACAGTACTTTTACCAGTGGAATTTTCTTGTTTCTCAATTCCTTCACTTCTCGAGCCAAGACACGAATTGGCTTTTCATCGTAAGACATATCAGACTTTAATTCAATCTCAGAAGGGCGTACGACATGAGATGGATCAGATCTATAATGTCGAAGCATCGACACATGAAATACGTTATGTATCTTTTCTAGGTCAGCTGGCAACTTCAGCCTGTAAGCAACCGGTCTAACTCTTTCAATGGTTTCATACGGTCCTATGAACCTCGGACTGAGTTTGCCCTTTTTGCCAAACCAAAATAGTTTCTTCCACGGAGACACTTTCAGAACTACTTTATCATCAATCTCAAATTCAATATCTTTCCATTTTAGATCCGCATATGATTTCTGACGATCAGATGTTGGTTTCAGACTATCTTTGATCACTTTCACCTTCTGTTCTGTTTCTTTTCTCAGATCAATCCTGTATATCTTGCTTTCACTGAGCTCAGACCAGTATAACGGAGTTCTACATTTTCTACCATAAAGGGCTTCATAAGGGGCCATTTTAATACTCGATTGAAAATTATTATTATATGAAAATTCAATCAGAGGTAGATATTGTTCCCACGTGCCTTAAAACTCCAGAATACAACATCTAAGCATGTCCTCGAGTATCTGAATGATCCGCCCAGACTGACCGCCTGTCTGCGGGTGAAAAGTAGAACTGAAGTGCAATTTTGTACCCAAAGCTTCCTGCAACTTCTTCCAGAATCTTGAAGTAAACCTTGGATCTCTATCAGACACAATAGACAGTGGTACCCCGTACAATCTCACAATATAAGAAATGTAAAGTTCAGCTAATTTATCCAAAGAATAGTCAGATCGTACCAGACTAAAATGAGTATACTTCGTCAATTGATCAGCAACAACCCAGACTGAATCTTTCTTTTTCAGAGATAGAAGTAAACCAGAAACAAAATCCATAGTTACTCGGTCTCATTTCCATTCAGGAATCATAATCGGTTGTAGCAAACCTGAAGGTACCTGATGTTTCACTTTTACTTACTGACATATTAAGCCTTTCAGAACAAAATTAGAGATATCTCTTTTCATTCCTGGCCACCAGTATAGCCGTTTCAAATCATTATACATCTTTGTGCTACCAGGATGTACAGAGAATTTACTATTATGAGCTTCACTCAAAATCATCTGAATCAATTCATAATTTCTCGAAACACATATTCTATTCCTAAATCTCAGACAGTCATCATCATCAATACAGAATTCAAAATCAGGATCACACTAAGCTCGTTTCATTAACAGTTCATTATCTACTTTCTGAGCATCAATGATTTGTTGCAAAAACAAAGGTTTTTCTTTTAATTCAGTTGACATAGAATCATCAACAAACAGATCAACATTAGCATTTAAAGCACATAATGCAGATAGTGATTTTTGGCTTAAAGCATCAGCTACCACATTTGCTTTACCCAGATGATAATCAATAACAAGTTCATAATCTTTTAATAGTTCCAACCATCTTCGCTGCTGCAGATTCAAATCTTTCTGAGTCATCAGATATTTCAAACTTTTGTGATCTGAAAATATGTGGCATTTCTCACCGAACAGATAATGACACCAGATTTTCAGTGCAAAAACAATGGCAGCTAACTCAAGATCATTTGTCAGATAGTTCTTCTCGTGTGGTTTTAATTGTCTAGAGGCATATGCTATAACCTTTCCTTCTTGCATTAAAACGCAACCCAGTCTATTCAATGAAGCATCACTATATATAACAAATTCTTTACTCGTTTTAGGTTGCGCAAGTATAAGAGCTTTAGTTAACATAGCTTTCAACTGATCAAAACTATTCTGACATTTATCAGACCATTCAAACTTTACATCTTTTTGTAGTAGTCTTGTCATCGAAGTTGCAATTACCGAGAAACCCTTTACAAAGCGATGATAATAACCAGCAAGTCCCAGAAAACTACTGACTTTAGAAACATATCTCAGAGGTTTCCAATCCAAAATAGCTGAGATTTTGCTCGGATCAACCCGGATAACTGATGCAGATACAATGTGACTCAGAAAACTAACTTCATGTAACCAGAATTCACATTTGCTGAACTTTGCATACAACTGCTTATCACACAGTGCCTGAAGTACAATTCTTAAATGTTTAGCATGCTCATTTCCATCCCGCGAATAGACCAGTATATCATCAATGGAAACAACAACAAATTTATCTAAATACGGTCTAAAAAATCTGTTCATCAGATCCATAAACACAGCAGGAGCATTTGTTAATCCGAAAGGCATAACTAAAAATTTATAGTGCCCGTACCTTGTTCGGAAAGCTATTTTTGGAATATCAGAATCTTTCAATCGCAGCTGATAATAACTTGATCTCAGATCTATCTTTGAGAATACAGAGGCGCCTTTTAGTTGATCGAACAAATCATCAATTTGGGGCAGAGGGTATTTATTCTTTACAGTTTGTTAAGCTGACGGTAATCAATACACATTCTCATTATGACATCTTTCTTTTTTACGAATAGTACAAGAGCACCCCACGGTGAGAAATCGGTCTAGCAAAGCCTCGACCAGCCAATTCTTGTAACTGAGTCTTTAATTCCTTCAGTTCAGTTGGTGCCATTCTATACGACGCTATTGAAATCGGAGCAGTTCTCGGAACCAATTCAATCCCAAACTCAACTTCTCGAATCAGAGGCAGACTCGGAAGTTCATTAGGGAATACATCAGAAAATTCACAGACGACAAGTACAGATTCAATCTTTTAAGCAGACACCTTAGAGTCAATCACATAAGCTAGGTAGGCTTCACACCCTTCTCTCACATACTTCTGAGCTTTTAATATCGATATTACAACTGGTAAACCATTTGATTCATTAGACTCGATTTTAAGAATTTCAGCATTCTTGCATTTCAAGTTAATAACTTTTCGTTTGCAGTTAACAACAGCATAATGCAAAGTTAACCAGTCTATACCCAGAATTATATCAAATTCATCAAACGACAATAGAATCAAATCAGCAGGGAAACAGATTTCTTGAATCATTAACAGACAATTCTTGCAAATCTTATCTACCAGAACACTTTTGCCTAAGGGATTTGATACTCTAATAACATTTTCAGTAGACTGTACAGGCAAAGTCATACTATATGCTAAATTCACACATATATAAGAATGCATTAATCTAGGATCTATCAAAGCAATCACAGCGGTATCATAAAGAGTAAAAATACCAGTAATCATATCAGGAGATGAAGCTTCTTCACATGCCCAGAAAGCATAGGCTCTAGCAGGCGGTCGAGCTTCAGATCGTGCAGTCGTATCTTTAGTAACTCTTTGACCAACACTAGTATTTACCATGCTTCTAGAAGTTCTGCCTCTAGCAGAAGTATACCTGATCATGGATTTTGTACTATTTCTTACTCAACAGATTCAGGACAGTTTCTAACAAAGTGATCCAGGGATTCACATCGAAAACAGGCTCGATGTAACGCCCTAATTTTCGGGTTTCTCTTAGATTGTTGTTCATCTGATAAAATGTTTGAACTTTGGTATCTGGGTGTGTAATGCATGTTTGGGGAGTGTTAATGGGCCTATGGAAGGCCCAGGTATTGGTTAGAAACTCGGCAAAATTTTGTATTTTTGACTTAGGAGATAGGGGGCCGTTGGAAGTAAGTGTCTTAAGAAATTGTGCGTGAAATATAGCACAAAACAAGTCTTGGTAAAGTGGCAAAGGAGGCGCCACTAAGCTCCTTAAAAAGTGGCGCCTAAGAGAGCTTGGAGGTCCAAGGTTCAAGCTTCAGGGGTTGCAAAGGAGGCGTTTTATTTTTGTGCTTGAGCAGGTAAGAGTTAGAAGCAGAGTTGAACTCTGTTGAGGAGTGGTTGAATTGGTCATGAGAGGATTTCGTGGAGTGATAAGGGGAACTTGTTGAGGAGGATTTTTAGGTGAGTTTGAATTTTGAAAGGAAGTGGCCGGCCAGGGGATTCTATTTAGAGTGAATTCGGCAAAGTGCATAGGTAGTGTTTCACCAATTAGGCTCCTTAGTGTGCTAAATTCTTTAGGTTTGTGCACTCTTTCTTTTACCGACTTTAGGTGACACAGTAGGGTTCTCTTTTGTGATCCGTTTTTCTTGTTTTTGACTTAGTAGCCGCACCTCATACCTCAGGAACCCCACTGCCGAATTCTCTCTAGTAACCAAAAGCACTCTTCTGCTTTCCTCTTCACTCATTATTTTCTTCTACTCATCTTGCATTCTAAGCCGAATAATTCTCTTCTTCTACAAGCCTTTGTCGACCATCTTTTTACCTAAATCCCTCATTAAGCTGAATGTTCATTTGATCAAAACCCCACCATGGCTGAATACTTTATGTGACCGAAACCATACTCCTTTGTTTACCTATTGACCGAAATCTATCACTTCGTCTTCTCCTTGATTCTCTAGCAAGCCAAACCTCTTAATACCCATTATTTAAGCCATCGAATCACTCTCCCAACTCAGTGTTGTGTTGACAAGGGTACCTGGAAGAGGATCTAGAAGCCGAATGAGTTAGATATAGTATAGATCTAAATTAGTGGAAGCGTAGAGACGTCTTCTTCGAGGAGAAGTGTTGGTAAGTGCTCGAGACCTTGTGTACATTCGTTTATGATTATTTAAGGCAAGAAGCCGAAACCCTTTTAGGGGGAGGCTAACGTTAGTGACTAAGGGCTGGTTGGCCTCTTTCTCTTATTTTGCTTGCGTTAGTGTGATCAAAGGGTTGTGAAGCTAAGGATTCGGAAGGCTAATCGCAAGAGGACAGCGGGATCTAGTCCATATTCAGCAGAAGGTAGGGACTTTAGGGCTTAGGCCATGTAGGCTGATTTTGGTAAGGATTTATGACTCTTTGGTTATCGAAGATTAGACTAAAAAGTTAGTGTTCAATTGTAGGCTCTCTCTACGTGGGTTTGCTTCGACAGTTAACAGGTGTGTAACATACTCCCGCTATAGACTAGGACGACAACGGTCGTAATGACCAAAAGTGACCGACAAATGACCAAAAGTGACCAAAAAATGATCTTGTGAAATCTCTGTGTAATCGTTTACGCTGTTAGGGTCAACTTTAGATTCGATGGTGACAGAATTGTAGAAGGTGTGATTCTGAGCGTTTCGGTAAGTTAGGCTTAAATGGGCCAAAGGTGGGCCCAATGGGTTTTCGAGCCCATATCAGTAAAATTGTCATTAAAAGCATTCTGGCGGTATGTTGAGAATAAACCAGTTAAAATTAACAATCTGAACATTAAAACTTGGAGTTAACGGGCTTAAGACGATAATGGATTTAGTAAAGCCCATTAGGGGTTTTTGGGGCTACAAAGGGCAGAATTGGAAACTAAGGTTAAAAGGACTTCTGTAAACACTAATGGACTAGTAATTATTTGGACTTGCATAAAAACCCTGAAAATCGGTAAAAAGACTAAAATACCCCTAAGTATGGAAAATTACTATTTTACCCCTAGGTGTAAAATGACCTTTATACCCCTAGGGTAAATTCTGTATGAAACGTATAATTTTCTATTTCTGTATGTCATATCTCATAATACATGTGTATATCTAATGCATGAGATTCTGTATGTTAAATGTCATAACATGTATATCTGTTGCATGGGGTTTGGGTTTATGATGGAGGAAGCGTTCTGGCAGCCTCGCTGCAATCTGGTGGCCTCGCCACATATATATATCTGTTCTGGTGGCCTTGCCATATATATCTGTTCTGGTGGCCTCTCCACAATATCTGTATCTGGTGACCTCGTCACAATATCTGGCAGCCTTGCTGTAAATTTCTGTGGTGTGTAGCGGTTGGGTGGGTCGAGTAGTCTCCCACATGGTGTAAGGCTGGTACGAGGGTGTTATGGATGGATCTAGGTTGGGTTTTTTGTTTGCATATTATATCTGATCTGTATCTGTTATGGGCCTATGGGCTTAACCAGATTTCTGTAATGGGCCAAGGCCCAATTGACTCTGATTCTGAGGCTTGATCTGTTTTAGCCTATGGTTGAGATTATGTTACACACTGAGTTCTCAAACTCACTCCTTCATTTCATCTCTGCAGGTAACCCTCAACCATAGTGGGCTTGGAGTTGTGAGAGATTCAGAGTGGCCACAGCATCTGCAAATTCAGTTTTCTTTTCATTTTAAGTATTTTATTATTCTATTTTGGGTTTTAATTGTAATAAGGCTGCTATTTAAATTTCTTTATTGGTTTTATTTTCTTTAATGATTTAATTCATATTTTATCGAAACTGCTAGTTATAGGCTGCGCAGGTTTTTCAAACTCCTAAAAATGTTTCCAAAACTCAACAAGTTCAAAATATGGATAATCTAAAGGCTTATCAAAATGTTTTTCACAACCTTGATATTTTACTAGAAATATCACCTAAGTCACAACAAGCAAAAGGTCATAAACTTAGTTATAGGTTCATGTGACACACCAGATCTGGTCATAACGTCCAGGCCGGGTTTGGGGTGTTACACTCGATCTTTCAATCTACAACTTCCTAGATGTCTTTTGCCACAATGTACACATTCAGGTCTCTGAGATCTCATATTCTCGACACTAGCAACAAATGTAGTAGGAGTTTTAAAACTTGAACGCGGTCTGTCACAATCTCTGCCAGAATGTTCCATGTCAGTCTTCAAATGATTAAAATTGTCTTGAAATTTCTTTGTCATAGTCTGAAATGATCTACCAAAAGACCTCTTTCGAACCTCTCTAGCTTCAGAATCAGCTTTCTTCTTTTCTTTACTAAGTTATTCAGCTTTACAAGCCCTTTCATCTAGCACAACAAATTCATTCAAATCGAGAATTTCGACCAGAAGTTTAATTTCTTCATTCAAACCTTCAACGAATCTTTTGCACATAGTGGTTTCTAAGGGTACATACTCTCGTGCATACTAGCTCAATCTTACGAACTCTCATTCATATTCCGTAACAGATCTGTTGCCTGTTTCAACTCAAGAGACTCTTTACATTTCTGATCAATGAAGCACTGACTGATATACTTCTTTCTAAACTCGGTTTGAAAGTAATCCCAAGAGATACGTTCGCTCAGAACTATAGATGTTACTGTTTTCCACCAATGGTATGCAGAGTCTTGTAGCAATGAAACTGCACATTTAACACTTTCCTCCGAAGTGCATGACAATTAATCAAAAACTCGGATCGTGTTTGCCAACCAAAATTTAGCTCTTTCGACATCGTCATCACTAGTAAATCAAAACTTTTCGGCCCCATAATTTCTAATCTTGTCTACCGGAGGCTTATTCAGACGAATTAGATTAGTCACAGATGGTACTACCAAAGGTTGTTGAGGAACAGTCGAGGGTGGGGATTGAACAACCAGATTTGTTTGGACATACTGAGTGAACCACTCATTCATCATTTAGAAGAAAGATTGCTTAGCTTCTCCCTCATTACCACTTGTAATAGGCCTAGAATCAGTTGGCACGGTCCCCTGAGCGGGAGTAGTCGCATTACTTTCAACATCGTCAGCTACGGCTCTTTCGGGATCTATTACTATAAGGAAAGTACATTTCATTCGTCAGGATTCATCACACTATCGAATTTCAGATATATGGCATGTATAGCTAGACTCAAACACGCTACGTTAGTCCTAGAATCGACTAAATCGTAGCTCTGATACCAATCAAATGTAACACCCCTATCACGTTACTGTCGCCAGAATAGGTAGCGGCTTTACCAGATATTTAGAACAGATCAGAACAGCATATTCATAGCTTTCCGAATACAAAAAATATTATAGATCAATAACCATAACACCATAACATGCTATTAAAGATCATATTCAACTTCATTCATTTATCAGGGACTAAACAGAAACATACTAAAGATATGAAGAATCATCAGAAAATTTCAAATTAGGCCCACATAGCCGTGTGCCTCACATGGTCGTGCCCTAAACTTAACCTTGGTCATGGACGACACTGCAAATCACAGCACGGTCACTAGACACGCCCGTGTGTCCAGCCCTTGGGCAACACTGCCAAATACCACACGGTCACCAGACACGCCCGTGTGTCCCACCCATGTGCAACATTGACCAAAATATTTCAATATACAGAGGTCACACAGTAGAGTCACACGCCCATGTGCTCTAACTGTGTGGCACAATGTAGGCTTGGTTTAAGCCATACATTTCACCCAATAAGGGTCAAACCTACTAGCCAAATTCATGTCACAATAATGCCACAATTTCAACTCAATTCAATGCCTTAAAACATACCTCAACATGATCAAACCATAATACATATCTGTTTCATACTACATCCAAATCTTACCATTTCTTCCCATTAGCATGCTTCATGACAATCAAACATACAAGATCATATCGTCATTGCAAGCTTAATCAAATTGGCATCACAAGCCACATACCAAAATGAGGCACAAACATACCCTTTGCCATTTATCTTTCATAACATTACAAGTAAGTATATTCAAGCTTAACACAAAGATTCTCTAGACTATACATGCCATACTTAAACTTTTTACAATAAAAAAGTACCAAAATCAATCTCGATAGAGTAGTGACGATCCTTGACTATCCCGAGCCTTCAATAGCTACGATATCTGTAAAATAATTGAAAGAATAAACAAAGTAAGCTACTAAGAGCTTAGTAAGTCAAATACAAGCATATGCAAAGCACGATCACAATATGGTAACCATTTCATATAATTAAACAAACCAGATATATTCAATAACAGAATTCCAATTGACAATAGCATGTCTTTCTTACTCAGAAATTCAGAACAGAACAGACGTACCCGAGTCAGATATATACAGTATACATTCATTTGTTTCTCAGAATTCTTCCTCTTTCAATTTAGAAATATTACAGAGCTTATAAATTTCATACAATACCGACGTCTCTGACATGGTCTTACTTGTAAATCAATATTGATGCCACTGTCCCTGACAGGGTCTTACACAAACATATATGATGCCAGTGTCCAAGACACGGTCTTACACATATTTCTGAATTCAATGCCTTCGTCCCTGACGAGGTCTTACATGTTATTTCTATAGTCAATGCCTACGTCCCTGACGAGGTCTTACATGATCTTCTCTTACCTTTACCAAATAAGAACCGACTCAGAGTTTATAGATCAGGCTCTCATGGCCATCCATTCGCAGTTTCAATATCATAAATATATAAATAACATTGATTCAATGCATATTTTGTATATTGACTTACCTCGTACAAAATTAGACGAATTTGAGCCGACTATTCAACGATTTTGGACTTTTCTCGATCTAAGTCCGATTTCCTTGGTTCTGGATCTAAATAAATCCAAATTTAATCATTCAATATTCTATTTCATTCAATTCAATCCTTAAACACTCAATTAGGGAAAATTTGCAATTTATCCCTCATAATTTTAAACTTTAACAAATTAGCCCCCAATACAAATATCATCAAATTCAACAGATTTAGCCACATCCAAACATAGCCAACTTTCAATACTAATCATATAAGCCCATATAATGCATTTATTTCACAATTTAATCCTTCTAAACTCTCATTTTCACAAATTAGCCTATGAAGCTCAATTTCATCAAAAATTCATGGCAATACATGTTTATTCACTACCAAACCATCAAAATTCATTCAATTTCACCATAAAGCTTCAAATACTATCAATGGCATTTTTCATAGACTTCATCAAAAATATAAATTGAGACATGGGCATGGAAGAACATGAAACAATGATCGTACAAACGTAGAATTTATCAAAAACAGACAAAAACTCATACCTTAATTACTAATTGAAATGGTCGAATGCTAAAACACCATACCCTAGCTTTCTTTCTTCAATATTTGGCTATGAAAGGATGGTTGCTTGGCCATTTCTTTATTTTGTTTTATTTGTATTAACATATAATCTAAATGACAAATTTTCCCTTTTATCAAACCATTATAAATTCACATATAATAAGGCTATAAATGTCCATTACTCATGTAATTGGCATAATAACCACATAAGGACCTTTCGAAAATAAAGCCAAATTAAATAGGCACTTTTCACAACTAGCACATAGCTTCTACCTTTTTCATGATTAGGTCCTTTTTCATAATTAAACACAGAAATGAACCAATATTTTCACAAAAATTTCACAGATGCAAATTCATTTAACACAGGCACAGAAAATAATATCAGAATATTTTTTAGACTCGGATTTGTGGTTCCGGAACCACTTTCTGACTAGGGTCCAAATCAGGCTGTTATGATTCTCCCCCTTAGGGATTTTCATGCTATCTCGTTGCAGTTTCAGGCTCCCAGGTAGCCTTTTCCAGTCTGTGACGATGCCACAGTACTTTTACCCGTGGAATTTTCTTGTTTCTTAATTCCTTCACTTCTCGAGCCAAGACACGAATCGACTTTTCATCGTAAGACATATCAGACTTTAATTCAATCTTATAAGGGAGTATGACATGAGATGGATCAGATCTATAACGTCGAAGCATAGACTCATGAAATACGTTATGTATCTTCTCTAGGTCAGATGGCAACATTAGCCTATAAGCAATCGGTCTAACTCTTTGAAGGATTTCATACGGTCCTATGAACCTCGGACTTAGTTTGCCCTTTTTGCCAAATCGAAACAGTTTCTTCCACGGAGACACTTTCAGAAATACTATATCACCAATCTCAAATTTAATATCTTTCCGTTTCAGATCTGCTGATAATTTCTGACAATCAGATGCTGCTTTCAAACTATCTTAGTTCACTTTTCACCTTCTATTATGTTTCTTTTATCAGATCAATCCCGTATATCTTACTTTCATCGAGCTTAGACTAGTATAATGGAGTTCTACATTTTCTACCATAAAGGGCTTCGTACGAGGCCATTTTAATACTCGATTGAAAACTATTATTATACGCAAATTCAATCAGAGGTAGATATTGTTCCCACGTGCCTTTAAATTGCAGAATACAACATCTAAGCATGTCCTGAGTATTTGAATGATCTGCTCAGACTGACCGTCTCTGTGCGGGTGAAAAGCAGTACTGAAGTGCAATTTCGTACCCAAAGCTTCCTGCAACTTCTTCCAGAATCATGAAGTAAACCTTGGATCTCTATCAGACACAATAGACAGTAGGGCCTCGTGCAATCTCACAATATTAGAAATGTAAAGTTCAGCTAATTTATCCAGAGAATAGTCAGATCTTATCGGAATAAAATGAGCAGACTTCGTCAATTGATCAGCAACAACCCAGACGGAATCTTTCTTTTTTGGAGATAGAGGTAAACCAGAAACAAAATCCATAGTTACTCAGTTCTATTTCCATTCAGGAATCATAATCGGTTGTAGCAAACCTGAAGGTACCTGATGTTTCACTTTTACTTGCTGACATATTAAGCATTTTAGTACAAAATCAGAGATATCTCTTTTCATTCTCGGCCACTAGTATAGCCGTTTCAAATCATTATACATATTTGTGCTACCAGGATGTACAGAGAATTTGCTATTATGAGCTTCACTCAAAATCATCTGAATCAATTCAGAATTTCTCGGAACACATATTCTATTCCTAAATCTCAGACAGTCATCACCATTAATACAGAATTCAAAATCAGGATCACACTGAGCTTATTTCATTAACAGTTCATTATCTACTTTCTGAGCATCAATGATTTGTTGCAAAAATAAAGGTTTTTCTTTTAATTCAGCCGACACGGAATCATCAATAAACGGATCAAAGTTAGCATTTAAAGCACATAATGCAGATAGTGATTTTCAGCTTAAAGCATTAGCTACCACATTTGCTTTACTCGGATGATAATTAATAACAAGTTCATAATCTTTTAATAGTTCTAACCATCTTCGCTACCGCAGATTCAAATCTTTGTGAGTCATCAGATATTTCAGACTTTTGTGATCTGAAAATACGTGACATTTCTCACCGAACAGATAGTGATGCCAAATTTTGAGTGGAAAAACAATGGCAGCTAACTTAAGATCATGTGTTGGATATTTCTTCTCGTGTGGCTTTAATTGTCTAGAGGCATATGCTATAACCTTTCCTTCTTGCATTAAAACACAACCCAGTCCATTCAACGAAGCATCACTGTATATAACAAATTCTTTACTCGTTTCAGGTTGCATAAGTATAGGAGCTTTAGTTAACATAGCTTTCAACTGATCAAAACTATTCTGACATTTATCAGACAATTCAAACTTTACATCTTTTTGTAGCAGTCTTGTCATCGGAGTTGTAATTACCGAGAAACCCTTTACAAAGCGACTGTAATAACCAGTAAGTCCCAGAAAACTACGAACTTCAGAAACATTTCTCGGAGGTTTCCAGTCCAAAATAGCTGAGATTTTGCTCGGATCAACCTGGATACCTGATGCAGATACAATGTGGCCCAGAAAACTAACTTCATGTAACCAGAATTCACATTTGCTGAAGTTTGCATACAATTGCTTATCACGCAGTGCATGAAGTACAATTCTTAAATGTTCAGCATGCTCACTTTCATTCAGCGAATAGATCAGTATATCATTAATGAAAACAAAAAAAAATTGATCTAAATACAATCTAAAAATTCTGTTCATCAGATCCATAAACACAGCAGGAGCATTTGTTAATCCGAAAGGTAAAACCAAAAATTCATAGTGCCCGTACCTTGTTTGGAAAGCTGTTTTTGGAATATCAGAATATTTCACTCGCAACTGATAATAACCTGATCTCAGATCTATCTTTGAGAATACAGAGGTGCCTTTTAGTTTATCGAACAACTCATCAATTTGGGGCAGAGGGTATTTATTCTTTACAGTTTGTTATGCTGACGGTAATCAATACACATTCTCATTGTGCCATCTTTCTTTTCCACGAACAGTACAGGAGCACCCCACAGTGAGAAACTCAGTCTAGTAAAGCCTCGATCAGTCAATTCTTGTAATTGAGTCTTTAATTCTTTCAGTTCAGTTGGTGCCATTCTATACGGAGCTATTGAAATCAGAGCAGTTCCCAGAACCAATTCAATCCCAAACTCACCTTATCAAATCGGAGGCAAACGCGGAGGTTCATCAGGGAATACATCAGAAAATTCACAGACGATAGGCACAGATTCAATCTTTTTATCAGACACGTTAGAATCAATCACATAAGCTAGGTAGGCTTCACACTCTTCTCTCACATACTTCCAAGCTTTTAATACCGATGTTACAGCTGGTAAACCATTCAATTCAATAGACTCAATTCTAGGAATTTCAGCATTCTTGTATTTCAAGTCAATAACATTTCGTTTGTAATTAACAACAGCATCATGCAAAGTTAACTAGTCCATACCCAGAATTATATCAAATTTATCAAACGGCAATAGCATCAAATCAGTAGGGAAACAGATATCCCGAATCATTAACGGTCAATTCTTGCAAATCTTATCTACCAGAACACTTTTGCCTAAGGGATTTGATACTCTAATTACAGTTTCAATAGACTGTACACGCAAAGTCTTACTATATGCTAAATTCACACAAATATAAGAATGGGTTGATCCAGGGTCTATCAAAGCAATCACAGAGGTATCATAAAGAGTAAAAATACTAGTAATCACATCAGGAGACGAAGCTTCTTCACGTGCCCAAATAGCACAGGCTCTAGGAGGCGCTCGAGCTTCAGATCGTACGGTCGTATCTTTAGTAACTCTTTGACCAACACTACTATTTCCCATGCTTCTAGAAGTTCTGCCTCTAGCAAAAGTATTACCTGCTCGCGGATTTTGTACTATTTCTTGCTCAACAGATTCAGGACAGTTTCTAACAAAGTGATCTAGGGATCCACATTGAAAACATGCTCGATCTTGTAAGCTACAACGTCCTAGATGTCTTTTGCCATAATGTACACATTCACGTCTCTTAGATCTCATATTCTCGACACCAGCAACAGACATAGTAGGAGTTTTAAAACTTGAACGTGATTTGTCACGATCTCTGCCAGAATGTTTCACATTAGTCTTCAAATGATTAAAATCATCTCAAAATTTCTTTGTCATAGTCTGAAATGATCTAACAGAAGACCTCTTTCAAACCTCTCTAGCTTTAGAATCAGCTTTCTTCTTTTCTTTACTAAGTTCTTCGGCTTTACAAGCCCTTTCAACTAGCACAACAAATTCATTCGAATCGAGAATTCTGATTAGAAGTTTAATATCTTCATTCAAACCTTTAACGAATCTTTTACACATAGTGGTTTCTGAGGCTACATACTCTCGTGCATACTGGTTCAATCTTATGAACTCTCGTGCATATTCTGTAACAGATCTGTTGCCTTGCTTCAATTCAAGAAACTCTTTACGTTTCTGATCAATGAAGCGCTGACTGATATACTTCTTTCTAAACTCAGTTTGAAAGTAATCCCAAGAGATACGTTTTCTTGAACTACAAATGTTAGTGTTTTCCACCAATGATATGCAGAGTCTCGTAACAATAAAACCGCACATTTAACACTTTCCTCCGGAGTGCACGACAATTCATCAAGAACTCAGATTGTGTTTTTCGACCAAAATTCAGCTCTCTTGGCATCATCATCAGTAGTAGCTCAAAACTCTTCAGCCTTATACTTTCTAATCTTGTCTACCGGAGGCTTATTCAAATGAATTGGATTAGTCACAGATGGTACTACCGAAGGTTGTTGAGGAATAGTCGAGGGTGGGGGTTGAACAGCCAGATTTGTTCGGACATACTGAGTGAACCACTCATTCATCATTTGGAAGAAAGCTAGCTTAGTTTCTCTCTCATTACCACTTGTAATAGGCCTAGAATCAGTTGGCGTTGTCCCCTGAGCGGGAGCAGGCGCATTACTTTCAACATCGTCAGCTACGGCTCTTTCGGGATTCATTACTATAAGGAAAACACATTTCATTCATCAGGATTCATCACACTATCAAATTTCAGATATATGGCATGTATAGCTAGACTCAAACAAGCTACGTTAGTCCTAGAATCGACTAAACTGTAGCTCTGATACCAATCAAATGTAACACCACTATCCTGTTACCGTCGCCAGAATAGGTAGGGGCGTTACCAGATATTTAGAACAGATAAGAACAGTGTATTCATAGCTTTTCAAATACAAACAATATTATAAATCAATAACCATAACACCATAACATGCTATAAAAGATCATATTAATCTTCGTTCATTTATTAGGGACTAAACTGAAACATACTAAAGATATGAAGAATCATTAGAAAATTCCAAATTAGGGCCATACGGCCATGTGACTAGGCCATCTGCCTCACACGGTCATGCCTTAAAATTAACCCTTGCCGTGGACGACACTGCAAATCACAGCACGGTCACCAGACACGCCCATGTGTCCAGCCCGTGAGCAACACTGCCAAATACCACACGGTCACCAGACACACCTGTGTGTCCCACCCGTGTGCAACACTGACCAAAATATTTCAATATGCAAGGGTCACACGGTCGAGACACACACCCGTGTGCTCTAACCGTGTGGCACAATGCAGGCTTGGTTTAAGCCATCCATTTCATCCAATAAGGGTCAAACCTACAAGCCAAATTCATATCACAATAATGCCACAATTTCAGCTCAATTTAATGCCTTAAAACATACCTCAACATGATCAAACCATAATACATATCTATTTCATACCACATCCAGATCTTACCATTTCTTCCCATTAGCATGCTTCATGACAATCAAACATACAAGATCATATAGTCATTCCAAGCTTAATCAAATTGGCATCACAAGCCACATACCAAAATGAGGCACAAACATACCGTTTGCCATTTATCTTTCATAACATTACAAGTAAGCATATTCAAGCTTAACACAAAGACTCTCTAGCCTATACATGCCATACTTAAACTTTTTACAATTAAAAAGTACCAAAATCAATCTTGATAGTATAGTGACGATCCTTAACTATCCCGAGCCTTCAGTAGCTACGATATTTGTAAAACAGTTGAAAGAATAAACAAAGTAAGCTACTAAGAGCTTAGTAAGTCAAATACAAGCATATGCAAATCACGATTACAATATGGTAACCATTTCATATAATTAACTTACAAACCATATATATTCACTCATAACAGGATTCCAGTTCACAATAGCATATCTTTCTTACTCGAAAATTTAGAACAGAATGAATGTACCTGAGTTAGATATATACAGTATACATTTATTTATTTCTTAGAATTCTTCCTCATTCAATTCAGAAATATTACAGAGCTTATAAATTTCATACAATGTCGACGTCTCTGACGTGGTCTTACATGTAAATCAATATTGATGCCACTGTCCCTGACACGGTCTTACACAAAAATATATGATGCCAGTGTCTCAGACACAGTCTTACACATATTTTTGAATTCAATGCCTTCATCCGTGATGAGGTCTTACATGTTATTTCTATAATCAATGCCTACGTCCCTCTTGAGGTCTTACATGATCTTACCTTTACTAGATCAGAACTGACTCAGAATTTATACATCAGGCTCTCATGGCCATCCATTCGCAGTTTCGATATCATAAATACATAAATAACATTGATTCAATGCATATTTTGTATATTGACTTACCTCGCATAGAATTAGACGAATTTGAGCTTACTATTCAACGATTTTGGACTTTCCTCGATCTAAGTCTGATTTCCTTGGTTCTGGATCTAAATAAATCCAAATTTAATCATTCAATATTCTATTTCACTCAATTCAATCCTTAAACACTCAGTTAGGGAAAATTTGCAATTTATCCCTCAAAATTTCAAACTTTAACTGTAATATCCCGAATTAAGGCCTAATCGGAATAGTGGTTTTGTGACCACAAATCTGAGATAGAAATAATTATTTTATAATTATTTTGGGGTTTATGATATGATTGCATGATTGTGTGAAAATTTTGTGAAGAAATTCCATGCGTAAAGTGCTTAATTTGAAATTAAGGACTAAATCAAATAAGTTGCAAAATTTGCATTCTAGAAGTTTTTAGTATGAAATTGCTTTGTAATATTAATTAGGAGGTCTTAAATAGCAGTTTGACCAAATTTTAAGTTCATGGACAAAAATTGGACATGGGGGGAATTTTTGAAAGTTTAGTAAGGAAGGGCATTTTGGTCATTTGGACATGAAATGAAATAAAAAGGGAAAAATAACACAAAATTGATTATCTTCTTCATTAGTTGCTGGCGGATGCTCCCTCTCTCCATAGCTAGGGTTTCTTCAATTTTCAAACTTCATAGTAAGTGATTCCAAGCCCTGTTTTTAATGATTTTTATGTTTTTGTGATCCCGGTAGCTCGATAAAGCTTATGTTAGCAATAATTTAAGTTAGGGTTCATATTTGGAAAGATACGCATAGGTGAAATTTGTGTATTTTAATGTTTTATGATAGAATATGAGGTTTCATATTATGTTAGACAACTTGTGCTACTCGGTTTTGAGTAAAAACGAGTAGAACGGCTTAATCGGTAAAAATACCAATTGTTCATAAGTGCATATTGTAGTTGGAATTTGAGCTTGCTAATGGTAAATAAATGATCAGAATGTCCTAAAACATAAGAATTTGAAATAAAATTTAATTTCCGAGCTTTGGGGCAAAAGCGTAAATATACAAAAGTTTAGGGGTAAATTTATAATTTCGAAAAAGTTAGGGTCAAAGACTATTTTGATAAATGTGAGTATTAAATGAGCTAAATGTGCTATTTTAGATCAAGAAAAATGAGATTCAAGTCGTGATCAAGGGAAAAATAAAGTTTACGAGGAATATGCTCAATTGTTGATATTTTGGTATCGAGGTAAGTTCATGTGTAAATAATGTAACATAATTGCTATTTTAAGTGATTTAATGCTATTTATGTGATATGATACTTGTTATTATGAATATTATGCTTTGTGAAATATTATGTATTGGGATGAAAAGTATGTGATTAAATTGATAAGTATGAGATGCAAGCAACGTATTGGTTTCGATATTTCGAGGAGAACGACTGGGAAATGTGTGATTGAGGAAAATCCCGTTTGAACCTTGGGAATAGATTAGGATACAAGTGACATGTCACTAGGATGGTTGGGCATCTGAACTCATTGAGTTGAGTCCAAGTTCACTTATGGATGCGAATGTCCGAACTCGTTGAGTTGAGTCCGAGTTCGTGAGATGTAACTAGGCATCCGAGCTCGTTAAGTTGAGTCCGAGTTCACTTATGGATGCGAATGCCCGAGCTCGTTGAGTTGAGTCCGAGTTCGCTTATGGGCGGGTTACATGGTTACTTGATTATATATGTGGCATTTATGTGCAAATTATCCATGTATCCGAGTTATATTCCGATGTGTTCAACAGGTAAAATTCTAGTGAAATGGAAGAACACTCAAGAGGCAAGTATCATTTTGATAAGTGTTGTGAAATGGATACTTTGGACAGGTATGTACTTAACCCTCGAGTTGAAACTTGATACAACATCAATAATGTGGTAAGATGACAATTGATGATTAGAAATGTGATATAAGTTTTGGTGATACCATGCTAGTGTTGTTCGGAAGAATTGCTTTGTTATGTTACTTGTTATTTGCATGTGAACTTACTAAGCATTTATGCTTACTCCCTCCTTTTCATTCATTGTAGTTTTGGACAAGCTGGCTCAGGAATCGGGATAGGTCGAAGGCTCGATCACACTATCCGAAGAACTACTTTGGTAAAATGGCTTGTATAACTCAAATATGGCCTGTATAGCAATATACTTGTTTTGTGTAATTAATCTTGCGATATGGTTGTGGTTTGGTTGAGAAAATGCCTGATAATGATTAGTCCTTGGAATGGTTAATTTAGATCATGTATGAGACCATGTATGTTCAAAGTGTTAATAGTTTATGAAATACCATAGAAAAGTGATAATTTGTCATAAAACAGAATGTTGTAACAGCAGTGACGTGAGTTTGAAAAATCACTAAAAATAGTAGAAACTGAACTAGGTGATGAATTAAATATGAAATTGAAGCTTAATGAAGCTTAATGTGTCTACTTTCATATGGAAGAAGTGAAACAGGTAAAGAAGTTATATGTTATGAGATATCTGAGTTTTAGTGAAACAGGGTCAGAGCGATTTCTGGATCCCCTGTTCCAACTTTGGAAATTCACCACAAATTGTACAAAAATAATTAGGAGGTTTACTTTATATTTTCAGAATCCTTATTAGGTCTAGGTTTAATAGAAACAAATGGTATAGTCATATGTATTTTTTACAGAGAGAAAAGTGGTTCGTAGTAGGCAGAGGTCAGTGCAGTCGGGTTCTGAAACATGGGTAATTTTAACTAATAAACTGTACTAATTGGCTCGATCAAAAATTCTAGAAAACAATTAGTAGATAGATATATGAGTCTAGTTTTAGGGAAAATTTACGGATCTTGATTTTAAGTTTCATAACTCGAGATATGATTTTTTAAGCGACCATGACGCAGAAAGACAGCTTGCTACGAAAATTTAATTAGTTGATTTAAAATTTAAAAAGTGATGAAATAAGTTTAGTAACACCTCAAGCTCGACTCCGGCGACGGTCTCGGGTAAGAGGGCGTTACATTAACAAATTAGCCCCCAATACAAATATCATCAAATTCAATAGATTTAGCCACATCTAAACATAGCCAACTTTCAATACTAATCATATCAGCTCATATAACACATTTATTTCACAATTTAATCCTTCCAAAGTCTTATTTTCACAAATTAGCCCACAAAGCTCAATTTCATCAAAAATTCGTGGCAATACATGTTTATTCACTAACAAACCATCAAACTTCATTCAATTTCACTATAAAGCTTCAAAAACCATCAATGGCATTTTTCATAGACTTCATCAAATATAAAAATTGAGACATGGACATGGAAGAAAACGAAGCAACAATTACAAAAACGTAGAAATTATCAAAAATGGATGAAAACTCATACCTTAATCACTAATTGAAATGGCCGAATGCTAAAACACCATACCCTACCTTTCTTTCTTCAATATTCAGCAATAAAAGGATGGTTGCATGGCCATTTCTCTATTTTGTTTTATTTGGATTAACATATAATCTAAATGACAAATTTGCCCTTTTATTAAACCATTATAAATTCACATATAATAAGGCTATAAATGTCCATTACTCATGTAATTGGCATAATAACCACATAAGGACCTTTCAAATATAAAGCCAAATTAAATAGGCACTTTTAACAACTAGCACATAGCTTCTACATTTTTCACGATTAGGTCCTTTTTCATAATTAAGCAGAGAAACGAACAAATAAATTTACAAAAATTTCACAGATGCAGATTCATATAACACAGGCACAGACAATAATATCAAAATATTTTTTAGACTCAGATTTGTGGTTCCAAAACCACTTTTTGACTAAGGTACAAATCGGGCTGTTACAAGCACACGGGTTGGACACACGGGCGTGTGACTTGCCGTGTGACCTAAGTCAGTATACCCTCCAGTTTTCACGTGGCCAGACACACGGGTGTGCGGCCGGCCATGTGAGCCAAGTTAGTATGTATGCCCTATTTCCACACGGTCTGTGACACAGGCATGTCTGACGGCCGTGTGAGGCACATGGCCTGTTCACACTGGCGTGTGACGTTTGAAAGTTAGAAAAATTTTACAAATTTAAAAAATTTTTATATGTGATTGGTTTAGTCCCGAACCTTCATTAAAGCATGTTTAAGGTCTCGTAGACCTTGTAAAGGAACATTGTGTTGATGAATGAATGTGATATGATGATATTTGATTAATGTATATGAAATGTTTGTATATTTATGTGAATTGTCCGGTAATGCCTCTTAACCCTAATCTGACGATGGATACAGGTTAGGAGTGTTATATTTTATTAGTATCAGAGCTACGATTTAGTCGATTCTAGGACTAACGTATCATGTAAGAGTCTAGCTATACATGCCATATATATATAAACTATGATGGTGTTATGATTCCTAACATTTCGTTTAGGAAATGGATTCTGAACGAGCCTTAGCTGATGATGTTGAGAGTAATGTGCCCGCTCTCGCTCAAGGAGCAGTACTGGCTGATTCTAGGCCTCTTCCGAGTAGCCCCAAGGGAGTGGCTAAGCAAGCCTTCTTCCAAATGATGAATGAGTGGTTCACGGAGTTTGTTCGAATGAATCTAGCTGCTCAACAACCTCTATCCCCGCCTAATTCACCATAAATCCCTGTTATGCCTCAAGTGGTTGATCCGATTTAACTGAGTAAGCTTCCTGTTGATAAAATTCAAAAATATAGGGCTGAAGAGTTCAGGGCTACTGCTGCTGATGATGCTAAACGAGTGAAATTCTGACGTGAAAATACTATCCATGTTTTTGATAAGATGTCATGTGTACCTGAAGAATGTATTAAATGTGTTGTGTCTTTGTTGAGAGATTCTGCGTATGAATGGTAGAACACATTGATATCTATGGTACCAAGGAATGAGTTACCTAGGAGTTCTTCCAAAATGAATTCTTAAAGAAGTACATCAAGTAAAGATTCATTGATAAAAAACACAAAGAATTTCTTGAGTTTAAGTATAGTCGTATGACTGTGACAGAGTATGAGCGGGAATTCTTAAGATTGAGTAAGTATGCGTAAGAATGTGTGTCAATAGAGGCTATTATGTGCAAAAGATTCAAAGACAAGCTGAATGAGGACATCAAACTTCTAGTTCAGATTTTGGAAATTAAGGAATTTATGGTACTTGTTGAACATGCCTGCAATGCTGAAGAACTCGGTAAAGAAAAGAGAAAAGCGGACTTTGAAGCTAAAGACTCAAAAAAGAGATCGACTAGTAAATCTCATCAGTCTGCATTGAAGAAATTTTAGGATTCATCAATTCATTCTAATGCTTCTGTAAGATATTCAAGTAGAGATCGTGAAAGACGACTTGTAAGTTCTAAAGCTCCAGCTACCTCTATTGCCAGTGTTGGTAATGTTCGACCAAACTGACCCGAGTATAGACATTATGGTAAAAGACATCCTGGTGATTGTAGATTAAATGATCGGGCTTGCCTTAAATGTGGATCAATGGATCATTTTATCTGTGACTATCCTGAGTTGGCTGAACAAGATACCGTACAAAATACGAGGCCAAGTAACCCTACAACCAGAGGTAGACCCCCCAAAAACACGGGGAATATGAATGGTAGTCTGAGGGGAACTAAAGACTCTGCTGTGAGGTTTGAAGCCTGAGCTCCTACTAGAGCTTACGCTATCCGCGCTCGCAAAGAAGCTTCGTCTTAAGATGTTATTACTGGTACTTTCAGTCTCTATGATACTAATGTGATTGCATTGATAGATCTAGGGTCTACTCATTCGTATATATGTATGAATTTAGTATCCAGTAAGACTTTGCCTGTAGAGTCCCCTGAATTTGTATTAGAGTATCGAACTCCTTAGACAAGTGTGTCTTGGTTGATAAAGTGTGCAAGAACTGTCGATTAATGAGTTGAGGTTTTTTTTTTTTCTGGCCGATCTGATGTTATTGCCATTTGATGAATTTGATATAATTCTAGGTATGGATTGGCTAACGCTACATGATGGTATAGTAAATTACAAATGAAAGACTATTGATTTGAGATGTTAAAAGAATGAGATTATACGAATTGAGTCAGATGATTTGAATGGGTTATCGACTGTGGTTTCATCGACGTCAGCTCAGAGATATGTGGGAAAGGGTTGCGAAGCTTACCTTGCTTACGTGCTCGACACTAAAGTGACTAAAAAGAGCCAGTTGTGTGTGAGTATCCGGATGGGTTTCCTAAAGAATTACTAAGATTACCACCGATCTGAGAAGTTGAGTTTGGCATTGAGTTAGTGTCGAAAATAACTCCTATATCGATAGCTCCGTATAGAATGGCTCCAACTGAATTGTAAGATTTAAAAGCTCAGTTGTAAGAATTAACTGATAGAGGATTTGTACGATCGAGTTTCTTGCTCGGGTGTGCTCTCGTATAGTTTGTGAAAAAGAAAGATAGCACAATGAGAATATGTATCAACTATTGACAGTTTAATAAAGTGACTATTAAGAACAAATATCCTTTGCCGCGTATTGATGATTTGTTTGATCAGCTAAAAGGCACTATAATGTTTTCAAAGATGTATTTGAGATCGGGTTATTATTAGTTACGAGTTAAAGACTCCGATGTGCCAAAAGCTATTTTTCAAACGAGGTACAGACATTATGAATTTTTGGTTATGCCTTTCGGACTAAAGAATGCTCCTGCGGTCTTTATGGATTTGATGAATCAGATTTTTCAGCCATATCTAGATCAATTTATTGTTGTATTCATTGATGACATATTGATTTATTCTCGTGATGAATCTGAGCATGCTGAGCACTTGAGAATTGTACTACAAACTCTATGTGATAAGTGGTTATATGGAAAGTTTAGTAAACGTGAATTCTCGTTGCGAGAAGTTTGTTTTCTGGGGCATATTGTGTCAACATCATATACAAGTTGATCCGAGCAAAATTTCTGCAATAATAGATTGGAAGCCTCCGAAAAATGTATTTGAAGTCCATAGCTTTCTGGGACTTGCCGGTTATTACAGACGATTCGTAAAATGTTTCTCTATGATTGCAACTCCAATGATGAGACTGCTTCAGAGATATGTTAAGTTTGAGTGGTTCGATAAATGCCAGAAAAGTTTTGATCAGTTGAAAACTCTATTGAGTTTAGCCAGAATCAGGTAAAGAATTTATAATCTATAGTGATGTATCATTGAATGGCCTAGGTTGTGTTTTGATGCAAGAAGGCAAAGTTATAGCTTATGCCTCTAGACAATTGGACCTGCATGAAAAGAATTACCCGACGCATGATTTAGAGTTAGTAGCAATTTTTTTTGCTTTGAAGATTGGGCGCGATTATTTGTTCAGTGAGAAATGTCATGTTTATTCTGAACATAAAAGTTTGAAATATATAATGACTCAGAAAGATCTAAATTTGCGACAATAGAGATAGCTTGAATTGTTAAAAGATTACGAGTTAGTGATCGACTATCATCTGAGAAAAGAAAATGTTATTACTGATGCTTTGAGCCGAAAATCTTTATTTGCTCTATGCACAATGAATACTCAGTTGACTCTATCTGACGATGGTTTGGTTGTAGTTGATAATGAAATATTAGCCAAACAAGCTCAATGTGATTCGAACCCTGATTCAAAGTTTCAAGTTGGTTCCGATGATTGTTTGAGATTTAGAGGCCAAATATGTATTCCGAAAAATTTAGTGTTGATTTAGATGATTTTGAATGAAGCATACAGTAGTCGTTTATCTATTCCTCTGGGAAGTACGAAAATGTGTAATGATTTGAAATAGCTTTACTGGTGGCCTGGTATGAAACATGTTATCTCTGAGTTCGTATCAAAATGTTTGATTTGTCAGCAAGTTGATCTCGTGATTGTGATGAAGTAATAAAAATCGATCGTACCTGGAAACTAACTAATATCACGATAAAAAGGCAAGTGTACGTATCGAATAGTAGTATAGTTAGTGGCAAGACCGGAATATCGAATCCAAGGAACTAATAGTACTAGTAATGACTTCCTTCCTATTATCTAGCCTAAAAATAAAGAGGTGGTATGTGTAAACTATTCTAAACTAAACTAAAGAAATGACAAAGAGTAAGTTGGGAGATTGCTTTTGGGAAAAACTTATTGATGAGGGCAATACCTAAGGAAGAATCCACCTAGACTTCACTTGTTATCTAACTCTGAACCAGATGATTTCTTTATTTGATTTGATCCGTATAGATCCCTAAATTATGTTAATACCTCCGTCGAGGATAAGAACAACTAATTCTAGGTTGATTAATTGAAATCTCTTTCTAATTAAAACCCCTAGTCTTGCATTAACTCGATCTATGGCTCCCCATATTAGATTTGACTCTAATCCGGTAGATTTTCGTTGTCCTATGTCTAGGATTGTGATCAACTCTACTTAATTGTGTTGGATCTACTCCTATGCAGGGACTTTTGCTCCTCTACATAAGCACATTCGACTTAAATCAATATCTCGGAAATATCAATTTAAGAATTAAAACACAATTAAGAACAAATCAAATATTTAGCACACAATTCAGATAACAATAACAAGATCTGTCTTAGGTTTCATCCCCCTTAGATATTTGGGGTTTTAGTTCATAATGGTAAAAAGAAACATCTCAAAATATATAAAATAGCAACACATAAGAAAACCCAAAAAACCCCTGAAAGGATAGAAGCGAGATCCTTTGTCTTGATGTAGATCCTAGCTTCTGAGATGGATCAATCAGCTTTCTTTTAAGTAATTCCTTGCGTTTAACTCCCCATCTTGGCGAGAATGATGTGCCACTGTAGTTGCCTCCTAGGGTCTTTATATAGAGTTTAGAATGTTTTTCTTAACGCCTAAGTAGCCTTTTTCGAGTGAAATTGAACTTTTTCATGGTAGGGACACGCCCGTGTGCCACGCCCGTGTGAATCGATGTGGAGGTCGTGCTCGAGCCTGTTAAAGTGGCACGACCGTGTGACATGCCCGTGTGACAAACTTTCAGGCCGTGTTGATTATTGATTTGGGCCTAATTTGCTCGTTTTTTGCCCGTTCCTTGCTCTTTCCTCTTCCTTATGCTCACCTAAGTATAAAACATGAAATAAAAGGATTAGGAGCACCAAATTCCACAAATTCAATGATAATTCATCCAAAAAATTAGGCTAAGCATGAGGTAAAAATATGTATAATTTACAGTTTATCAAATACCCCCACATTTAAGCCTTTGGTTGTCCTCAAGCAAAATCTCAATTCACAATTAAAAATCATTCTTCTCAACTTATAATCCTTATCAATAATATTTCAAACTAATCCACAAGTAATCATACAATAAAAATTCAACCATAAGAAAATTAAAGTCTCAAACACTCTAAGTTGAGAATCTTATCACAGAAACATAGGTTTTCTCCCTTCTCCTAAGTAATTATCTTGAATTCAAAATCAACAGGAGTTGACACCATCACTAAAGATTCACTCTATCCACTCGAAGTGTTTAGGGTCCAAAAATTTGGCACTCATTAGTCAACTTAAAAAGTTATTACCATAAGCTTGCAGGAAAATCAAATCTCCACCACTATAGATTGATATGACACATCGATCAAAAGGTCTTTCGACGGTTGTAATGGGGCTTTGGTTAGGGGTGTTGTCACAAGCTGAAAAGAAGCGTTAGAGTCGAGATTGAACTGAAAAATCATCTAGCTAGAGAAATCTCTATCACTGAAACATATTCCTAGAAATAAAGCTTTTCTGATAACATCATTCTGGATTCAGAAGCTTATAATAGAAATATGCAAAAACATTGAATTACAACTGAAATGTGAATTACAACTGAATTAACTGTATATACATTTTTTTAGAACAAGTCAAATAACAAATAAATTGAATATTTATGAACTTTACAAAATGAAAAAGAGAACAAAGCTAGACAATTATTCAACTCAAATCTCAACAAAAATGGGATCAAAATAATTGAAGGGAATTCAACAAAAAATGGGTTATAGGTTAATATTGAAGGTAAGTTAATGAATGGGTTGTTAGGCTCAATGGGGTTCACTAGGGGTTAATTTATGGAGGTAGGCTTTTATAGAGTAAGTGGGTTAGATCCTAAGTGCCTTTATCTTTTCGGTATATCAAATCAATGATGTGGTCTCAATATGTATAATCGAAGTTAGTTCTAGAATAACAAATTAGTATTGACTCACTCAAAGCAACAATAAAGTGAGCACGAAAGGATGTATGCTCAAAAAGGCTCAAAAGTCTCACCAGAATTATGGCTTTTGATGTCAATCTTGCGAATTTCAAATTTCAAGATAATACTTAAAATTAGGGAAAACAACTTAGAAAAATTGTAAATTCTCAAAAATTTCAACTTATCATGCTTGATTCCCTTATGTCTTAAAGTTTGAATAATCAAAGCATAAATACCTATGTCTTTATTCTCAACATACCAATAAAAATCATAAATCAATCAGAATTAATTCCTAATAGGAGATTAAGACTAATGTAGAGAGTGAAAGTGAGAATTCAAAATTTGAGAACAATGCAAAAAGTTAGTGGCAAAAATTTTCAAGGGTTTCAAAGATAATACAAAAGATGAAAATGAGTTCCTCCCCCCACACTTAAGATGTACATTGCCCTCAATGTACAAAGATACATTAGTAGCAATAGAAGCATAAAATCAGAAGATAGGGAGAGAAGTGAAACTCCCTGAATAGTGGATGGAACCCTTGAATTGGAGGTGTGGAAATTTGGAGAAAGGACTACTTGAAGTTTGTAATTCTGGGTGACTGAAGAGAATAAGTACAACTGTGTGTAAAATTCAAGGATTACTCAACAAGAATTTAAAAATAAGGGGACAAGGGGAATATAAAGTAAAGAAAATGAAAATTTAAAATTTAAATAATAGGAATTTGGTCCCACAGCCGTGGCGCACGCCCGTGTAACATTTGGGTTGGCTATGTGTTTCGTGATCCTATCGGTGCAGCCATGGTTGGTCGGCACGGGCATGTCTTTTGGTGCTCACTTCTCCCACGGCTGTGTAGGGGGTCACACGACCGTGTCTGAAATGGCAGGTTCTACCACTACTTTGGGATACGGGCATGCCACATTCTCGTGTTGAATTAACAGGATTAGCCATAGCTTTGGGACACAGGCGTGCTGCATGCCCATGTTGAATTGTTAGGATTGGCCACGGCCACCTCACATAGCCGTGGCTAGTTGTCGTGGCCCATGTGTTGGGGAAATCTTACCCTGCTCATACACGGCCATATCGCACGGCCGTGTCTTTACTCATGGTGTCCACACGGTCTTAGGCACGCCCGTGCGCATGGCCGTATGGTTTGAAAAATCTGCATTCGAAGGGTTAGTTGACGGATTAGAGAGTTTAAATAAAAGAATTTACTATGTCAATGCTCGAGTTTCCTCCCGAGAAGCGCTTGTTTATAGTCTAAGCTCGACTTTCCTCAAGCTTTCATGGTCACGATGGTTTGAGGAGTTGAAACTCTTCTATCCTGCTTTTAATTTTATTATCAACATAAGGTTTGAGTCGAGTATGATTTACCTTGAAAGTGCCGAGTGTCTTGTGTGTTATCCCGACTGTACAATAGGGAAAGATTTTCATCACCGTGAAGTACGGTGTGTCACTTGTATGCGCTTTTGAATTCAAGATTCGAGGATCATCCTCCCCTAAGATTACCTTATCCCTTACATTGATTTGGTTTGCTTGTACCTGAGGGTCGTCTTGGTGATGCTCTAGGTTTGTGTGACATATTTTGGGTTTTTCTTGTTGATAATTCAGCCACTCATCCAGTTCCTTAATTTGGAGCATTCGTTTTTCATGTACATTTTCTTTGGATGGACTCATCTGTGGTTGGGTCGCCCTTATGTGAAGTGTATTATGGAAAGACGGTTGGATGGTGAGATCATTCTTTTTACAAGGACTCGAAATAGTATTTTTTATCATCAACAATCTTAATCAAGTTTTGGGCTTGTAAAGTAACTTTGTCATCACCTACACGTAGTGTAAGCTCGCCTGTCCCTATATCAATTATGGTTCTAGCAGTTGCTAAAAAGGGTCACCCTAGAATTAGGGGTACATTGCTATCCTCATCAATGTCTAAAATGACAAAGTCATAGGGGAATATAAATTTATCAATTTTGACAAGCACATCTTCAATTATGCCCTTTGGAAATCTAATGGTTTTATCAGCCAATTGGATGCTCATCTTAGTTTGTTTCGGTTTCCCAAAACCTAGTTGTTTAAACAATTTATAAGGCATTACATTAATACTAGCCCATAAATTAGCTACAGCATTTTTGACGCCTAAACTAACAAGTAAACAAGGAATTGTAAAACTCCGTGGATCTTTTAGTTTGTTGGGCAGCTTATTTTGTCAAATAGCTGAGCACACTGTGTTCAGTTCCACATAAGATGTATCGTCTAGCTTTCGTTTATTCGTCAGTAGCTCTCTTAAAAATTTAATAGCATTTGGCATCTGCGAAAGAGCTTCAATAAACGGTAAAGTAATATGTAATTTCTTTAAAAGTTTAAGGAATTTACCAAATTGTTCATCTGTGCGGTCTTTCTTTATTGCGTTTGGGTATGGGATACGAGGTTTATACTCTTTGGCAATTTCTTCTTTGGAACTTACCTCATCCGTACCTTTACTTACCACAGTCTCCTTACACGGCTCTGGGTTGGTTTTGGCTAACTCTTCCTTATCTATTGTATCCATGGCATTAAGTTGCTCCTTAGGGTTAGTCTTTGTGTTGCTTGGTAGCCCACCTTGTGGTCTTTCAGAAATTCAGTTAGCGAGCTGGCCTATTTGAGTTTGAAGTCTTTGAATGGATGCTTGCTGGTTCTTTAGTGCCATTTCAGTGTTCTAGAAACGGTTTTTGACACGGCGATAAATTTTGTAAGCATCTCTTCAAGGTTTGGCTTTTTCTCTTGCTGATAAGGCGATTGTTGAAATCCTGGAGGAGGTGGTTGCCTTTGATTTCCTTGTCCCCCATGAGAAATTTGGGTGGTTCCTCCAACCTGCATTGTAAGTCTTACTATAAGGGTTATTTTGGGATCTAGAATTATTACCCATATAGTTGGCTTGCTCAATTTCCATGCCATGTCCATAGGAGGAGTAATCGGGATTGCACATGTTTCCTTAAATTGAGTCGCATTGCATCACTGGGTGTACCTGCATAGAACCAACAAAGTTATCAATCTTTTAATTAAGAAGTTCTACTTGATTAGAAAACATAGTGACTGCATCAATATTGAAAACTCCGGCAGCTTTCCGTGGCTTTGTTCTCATGACTTGCCATTGATAGTTATTCAGTGACATCTCTTCTATAAACTTGTAAGATGCTTCTGGTGTTTTATTGTTGATTGTTCCACCAGCAGCTGCATTGATCATTTTCCTTGTCGAAGGATTCAAACTGTTGTGAAAGGTTTGAACTTGTAACCACAGAGGTAACCCATGGTGAGGGCACCTTCTCAATAAGTCCTTGTATCTCTCCCAAGCATCGTAAAGTGTTTCTAAATCCATCTGCACAAAAGAAGAGATATCATTCCTTAATTTAGCTGTTTTAGCCGGCGGAAAATATTTGAGCAAAAATTTTCTGTCATTTGTTCCCATGTAGTGATAGACCCTCGTGGTAAAGAATTTAACCACTATTTAGCTTTATTCCTCAAAGAGAATGGGAATAATCAAAGATGAATGGCATCATTAGAAACACCATTTATTTTAAATGTGTCGCAGAATTCTAAGAAATTGGCTAAGTGAGCATTAGGATCCTCATCCTGCAAACCATCAAATTGAACAAATTGCTGTATCATTTGAATAGTGTTAGGTTTCAGTTCAAAATTATTTGCAGCAATAGTAGGCCTAACAATGCTAGACTCAGTGCCAGCTAAATTAGGTTTAGCATAATCATACATAGTACGCGGAGCAGGATTTTGCTCAATAGGATTTGCGGCTACTATAGGAGGTAGCTAATTATGGTGATTTGCCTCCATCTCTTCAATAGGTTCAGGTTCTTCTTCTTGACTTTGTTCTGGATATTGCAAGCTTCTTCTTACCTCTCTGTGAGTTCAACGGATTGTAGCTTCTAAATTATCGGCAAACAATAATGGTCCTCCTAGGTTTCTTCTAGTCATAAACTAGAGATACCTAGAAGGGAAAAGTAAAAAATAAAATTTTAGTAAATAAAACCTAAAATAAAAATAAGAAATAAATTGCAATAAAAATAAAAAAATGGCTAAAGTAATATAAATCGAGTGTTCCTAATATTTCAGTTCCCCGACAACGGCACCAAAAACTTGATCTCGTGATTGTGATGAAGTAATAAAAATCGATCGTACTTGGAAACTAACTAATATCACGATAAAAAGACAAGTGTACGTATCAAAGAGTAGTATAGTTAGTGGCAAGACCGGAATATCGAATCCAAGGAACTAAAAGTACTAGTAATGACTTCCTTCCTATTATCTAGCCTAAAAATAAAGAGGTGGTATGTGTAAACTATTCTAAACTAAATTAAAGAAACAACAAAGAGTAAATTGGGAGATTGCTTTTGGGAAAAACTGATTGATGAGGGCAATACCTAAGGAAGAATCTGTAACACCCCTTACCCGAGACCGTCACCGGAGTCGAGCACGAGGCGCTACCGGACTTTACTTACTCAAACGAGCATAAAAATTTCCTTTTTAAAATTAATTTATTTTCATTCGTTCAATACGTCCCTAAAAAGGGGTCATCGAAACCATAAATCATGGTATTGAAATAGTTCAGGACCAAACCGGGATCAATCAAATATTACCGGTTACTTAAACGAGCCAAAATGAATTATTTCTCTATTCCTTATAAAACTGTCCAACTGTATCACGGTTACAAAAAAAATCATATCTGGAGTTACGAAACTTGAAATCAAGATTCGTAAATTTTTCCTGAATATAAACTCATGTATCTATTTACTAATTTGTTTCTAGAATTTTTGGTTTAGCCAATTAGTACAGTTTATTAGTTAAAGTCTCCCCTATTGTACAGTCTGACTACTCTGACCTCTGTTCACTTCAAATAAAGTTTCTCTCTGTAAAAAACTCAAATAGGCATGAAGTTTATTTCATTAAAAACTAGACTAAATAAGAAATCTAGGCATATAAATTATAACACCTAATTATTTATGTACAATTTATGGTGAATTTCTAAAGTCAAAACAGGGGATCACAGAGTTAGTCTAGAGTAGTCTCACTCAAGTGCAAATAACTCATAATATACTACTCTTTTGCTTACTGTGTTTCTTCTACATGAAAATAGACTCATTAAAATTTAATTTCATGCCTCATTCACCTTTTAATTCCATTTCTACTATTTTTAGTGATTTTTAAAACTCACGTCATTGCTGCTGTTTGAATCTGTTTTTAAATTACTTTCACCTTCTTCATAGTTTCCTTGTAATAGTTACCATTCAAGCATACATACTATTAAACATGTATGTGATTAGCCATTCCATTAGCTATTCACTAAAAAGTATTTATACACCATTCATTGAACTTATCATATCAAAAGAAGCCAAGTCCCTATACATGCCATACACGAAATGAGACATCTAACAGTACCAAATTGATTCCTTCGATAGTGTGACTGGATCTCCGACGTTCCTTTCGATTCCCAAGTGAGCTTGGCAATAACTAGAAAAAAGAAGGAAAATAAAGAGAGTAAGCACTAGGCTTAGTAAGCTTACAAGCAAATAAATTACAACATTCATCATAAACGATAATTATTCAATATATCACCTAGCATCATAAGCTTTCTTTACACCTCATTTCCTACCTTCTTCCTTATTCACTTGTCTTCTTTCGTACCTGATCTTTTCAGTACTCATGAATATAACTTACCTTTCCCTTGCTGATAAATTTTCCATAATTTAACTTGTACAATAGCCAGTTGAACCGCTCGAAATACTAGGGATATTTGGGTTTTCCTGTCTGATAATAATCTTGTCTTTGACATAGACTTACATGAAATGTTCTTGTGTTTCCAAAGCCATATATTTGATATGGACTTACATGGATTATTCCTGTCTCCAAAGCCATATATCTGATATGGGCTTACATGGTTCATTCCTGTCCTGTCCTGTCAACTCCAAATGTCACGACATTTGTGTCCCCATATTTCTAAAGTTCAACGGGACCTTTCGATACTCTTTGTTTGTCATCTCGTCTATGATTCGACTTTTAATATTTTCGTAAAATAAATGTACAAATGCTGGAAATTAACAACATTAATGTAAAATAATGAACTATTGCATTTATTTACCGTAAACTTACCTCAATACAAAATATGACTAAACTTAAAAATTTAGTCCTTTACTTTCTCTTTTCCACGATCTACTCCCGAATTACGTTCTTCTTGACCTATAATAGCAAATTTAGCTTATTTAATACTCACATTTATCAAAACAGTCCCTGACTCCAACTTTGGAAAAATTATATTTTTGCCCCTAAACATTTGCATATTTACACTTTTGCCCCAAGGCTCAGAAATCAAACTTTATCACAAATTCTTATGTTTTAATATATGCTGATCATTTATTTACCAACAACAACCTCAAATTCCTACTATAACATGTACTTATGAACAATAGGTATTTTTACCGATTAAGCCCTTATACTTGTTTTTACCTAAAACCGAGTAGCCCAAGTTGTCTAGCATAATTTAAAACATCATATTCTATCATAAAACATCAAAATAAACACTTTTCACCTATGGGTATTTTTCCAAATATGAACCCTAGCTTAAATTATAGCTATCATAAGCTTTATCGAGCTATCGGGATTCCAAAAACGTAAAGAACATTAAAAACGGGGCTTGGAATCACTTACTATGGAGCTTGGAAGCTTGAAACAAACCCTAGCTAATGAAGAAGATGGACATATTTTGCCATCTTTTTCCCTTTTTTGATCTTTTAATTACCAAATGACTAAAATACCCTTCATGCCTTTCTTTGAAAATTTTTCATCTACAAGCCCATTTTTGTCCAAAATTTTAGAAATTGGTCAAATTGCTATTTAAGACCTCCTAATTAATATTCCAAAGCAATTTCATACTAAAAGCTTCTAGAATGCAAGTTTTGCAACTTATTCGATTTAGTCCCTAATTTCAAATTAAGCATTTTATGCATAGAATTTCTTCACGAAATCTTCACACCATCATGAAATCATATCATAAACATCAAAATAATTATGAAATAATTATTTCTATCTTGGATTTGTGGTCACGAAACCACTGTTCCGTTTAGGCCCTATTTCAGGATGTTACATTTCTCCCCCCTTTAGGGATTTTCGTCCCTGAAAATCTTACCTGTAAAGAGATTTGGGTACTGTTTTCGCATGGCCTCTCCGGGCTCCCATGTAGCCTCATCAACCCCATGTCTATTCCATAAGACTTTCACAAGAGCAATACTTTTATTCCTTAATTGCTTTACCTCTCGAGCTAGAATTTTTACCGGTTCTTCACCATAAGTCATATCTGGCTGAATCTCAACCTCTGTCGGAGAAATCACATGTGACGGATCTGACCAATAACGTCGTAACATCGACACATGAAACACATCATGAATCTTTTCTAACTCAGTCGGTAAAGCTAATCGATATGCTAATGGCCCAACTCTCTCAATCACTTCAAACGATCTAATAAAACGTGGACTTAGCTTGCCTTTCCTGTCAAATCTGAGAACCTTTTTCCACGGGGATACTTTCTAAAATACCTTGTCGCCAACTTGATACTCGATCTCTTTTCTTTTTAAATCAGCATATGACTTTTGTCTGTCTGAAGCTGCTTTCAAACAATCTCTGATAACTTTCACATTTTCTTCTGTTTCTTTAACTAGATCAACCCTGTAAATCTGGTTTTCCTTAAGTTCTGTCCAATATAAAAGTGTAAGACATTTGCATCCATACAAAGTTTCATAAGGTGTCATCTTCAAACTCGACTGGTAATTATTATTATAGGCGAACTCTACCAATGGTAAATACTTTTCCCAACTGCCTTGAAATTCCAATACACAACATCTAAGCATATCATCAAGTACCTGAATAACTCTCTCTGACTGACCGTCGGTCTGAGGATGAAAAGCCGTACTAAAACTCAACTTTCTACCCGAAGCTTCTTGTAACTTTTTCCAAAACCGTGAAGTAAATCTCGGATCTCTGTCTGAAATGATCGATAATGGTACTCCATGTAGTCTAACTATCTCTGAAATGTACAACTCGGCCAACTTGTCAAGTGAATAATCGATACGAATTGGGATAAAATGAGCCGACTTAGTTAGATTATCAATCACAACCCATACAGCATCTTTCTTTTCGGTGTCAACCGTAACCCTGTCACAAAATCCATAGTAACTCTGTCCCATTTCCACTCCAGAACTAGCACAGGCTACAGTAAACCCGATGGTACCTGGTATTCAGCCTTTACCTATTGACAGATCAAGCATCTAGAAAAAAACTCTAAAATATCTCTTTTCATTCCTACCCACCAGTACAATTTCTTCAAATTATTATACATCTTTGTACTACCTGGATGAATAGACAAAAAACTGCTATGTGCTTCCTGTAAGATCTTCTGAATAAGCTCATCATTCTTTGGTACACATACTCTGTCTCTAAACATCAAACAACCATCAGAACCAATCCGAAAATCTGATTTTATGCCTGACTCACATTGAGCTCTTTTAGCTTGTAACTCATTGTCATCTTTCTGAGCTTCGCAAATTTCTTCAAGAAACACCGGTTTAGCTCTCAACTCAGCTAAAATAGAACCATCATTTGATATGCCCAAATTGGTATTCAAAGCTCTCAATGCAAATAAAGTTTTTTTACTTAAAGCGTCAGCAACTACATTGGCCTTACCCGGGTGATAATCAATCACTAACTCATGATCTTTAATCAATTCCAACCATCTTCTTTGCCTCAAGTTCAAATCTTTTTGAGTCATCAAGTATTCAAGCTTTTATGATTAGTGAATATCCAGCACCTTTTGCCATACAAGTGATGTCTCCAAATCTTCAACGCAAATACAATAGCAGCTAATTCCAAATCATGCGTTAGATAATTTTTCTCATGTGGCTTCAGTTGTCTAGAGGCATAAGCAATTACCTTTCCTTCCTGCATGAGTACACAACCGAGCCCATTCAAGGATGCATCACTGTAAATCACAAATTCTTTACCCGGTTTCGGCGGTACTAAGATTAGGAGCTTCAGTCAACAACGTCTTTAACTTGTCAAAACTCTGCTGGCACTTCTGAGTCCATTCAAACTTAACACCTTTCTGTAGCAACCTCGTCAATGGAGTAGCTATCATAAAAAATCCCTCTACAAATCATCTATAATAACCAGCTAAGCCAAGAAAGCTTCTAACCTCTGAAACATTCTTGGGAGGCTTCCAATTGACAATGGCTGAAATTTTGTTCAGATCACCTCTAATACTTTCACCTGAAACAATATGCCCAAGGAATCAAACTTCTCATAGCCAAAACTCACTTTTCCTGAACTTAGCATACAACTGATTATCTCTCAGAATCTATAAAACTATTCTCAAATGCTCTGCATGTTCAGTCTCATCATGAGAATAAATCAAGATGTCATCAATGAACACAATTATAAACTCGTCCAAATACGACCTAAATATCCGGTTCATTAAGTCCATAAAAACGGCAGGAGCATTAGTTAAGCCAAACGGCATCACAAGGAACTCATAATGACCATACCTAGTTCGGAATGCAGTCTTCGAAACATCTGACTCTCTAACTCGCAGCTGGTAATATCCAGGTCTCAAATCTATCTTGGAAAACACAGTGGCTCCATTCAATTGATCAAACAAATCATCAATTTTAGGTAATGGATATTTGTTCTTGATAGTTACCTTGTTAAGCTGCCGATAATCTATGCACAATCTCATTAAACCATCTTTCTTTTTCATAAATAGCACTGGTGCACTCCATGGTGAACTACTGGGTCTTGCAAAGCCTTTATCTGTTAATTCCTACAGCTGAGCTTTCAATTCTTTCAATTCCAACGGGGCCATTCTATAAGGAGTAATAGAAATAGGTGTGGTACCTGGAATTAACTCAATACCAAACTCGACTTCTCTAACAGGAGGCAAACCTGGTAATTCTTTCGGAAATACATCTGGATACTCGCACACCACGGGCACTGATTTAATTTTTAGTTCTGGATCTTTAGTATTCAATACAAAGCAAGATAAGCCTCATACTCCTTTCTCAAATATTTCTGAGCTGTCATAACAGAAATCATGGCAAATGAACCATCAGACTCATCTGAATTAACCCGAAGAATTTCACCATTTTCACATTTCAACTCAATGAATTTCCTTCCACAATTTACTACCACATCATGTACAGTCAGCCAATCCATACCCACAATAACATCAAACTCATCAAACGGCAATAACATAAGGTCAGCCAGAAAACAGTGACTCTAATCATTAAGGGGCAATTTCTACATAATTTATCTACCAATACATACTTGCCTAGTGGATTCGATACTTTAATCACAAATTCTATAGATTCTATAGGCATGCTCATACTAGGCATCAATTTCATACAAACATAGGAATGGGTCAAACCCGGATCAATCAAAGCAATGACATTAATATCATGTAAAGAAAATGTACCCGTAATTACATCGGGGGAGGATGCCTCTTCGCGAGTGCGAATAGCATAAGTCCCTGCAGGTGTTCTAGCATCTGGTCTCACTGCCGAGTCTCTAGAGGTGCCTCTGTTACTAGCTCCTACTCCCCAGTTCCTCGGTGATCTGCCTCTAATAAGAGCATTTCCAGATCTCACACTTTGTATTACCTCTCGTTTAGCCACCTCTGGATATTGTCGCACAAAATGATCTAGAGCACCACACTTAAAACAAACATTCTCATCTACTCGACAAGGACCATAATGAAGTCTACCACACCGTGGACACCCTGATCTACTTGGCCTAACATTACCTACTCTCGCAGTCGAGGTGGTCTGAGCCTTCGAGTCCTTAAATCTGCTACCTCTATTTTGACTAGAATACCCAGCCAAAAAACTAGATCTGGTAGAAAACTCTTTGGGCCTTTTGGATGTAGCCTGAAATGACCTGCTCATCTGTCTTTTCTTTGTATCTTGCGTCTCAGTCTCAACTTTGCCTTTTCTCTTTAACAGCTCCTCTGCCTTATAGGCTCTCTCAACTAGAACAATGAACTCTTTTATTTCTAGGACACCTACTGACAGTCGGATATCATCGTTTAACCCATCCTCAAAACTTTTACATATAATAGCCTATATAGACACACGTTCTCGAGCATATTTACTGAGTCTAACAAATTCACGCTCATAATCAGTTACTGTCATATTACCTTGTTTCAGCTCTAATAACTCTTTCCTCTTCTGATCAATAAACCTCTGGCTGATGTACTTTTTACAAAATTCCTCCTGAAAGAAATCCCAAGTGGCCCTCTCTTTCGGTACAATTGATACAAGTGTCTTCCACCAGTGGTAGGCTGAGTCTCTAAGGAGTGATACTACACATTTCATACATTCCTCAAGTGTACAGGATAATTCATCAAAGACTCTGATGGTATTTTTCAGCAAAAATTCTGCTCTTTCTGCGTCATCATCTTTTATTGCTCGAAATTCTTCTGCCCCTTGTTTCCTGATTTTATCAACTGGTGGCTTTTCCCTTATCACTGTACCTGTGACTGGGGGAGCTTGAGCTACATGGGTGGCCTAAGGATCATGAGAAGGTGGAGGTCTAACAGTCAGATTTGTACGAATGAACTCAGCAAACCATTCATTCATCATGTGGAAGAAGGCTTCTTGAACCCCTCATCGCTGATCAACTGTCACTGGCCTATCCTTGGGTAGCACTGCTCCTTCCGCGGGAACAGGCGCATTACTTTCTACCTCATCTGCCTCAGCTCGTCCGGGATCCATAACTATAAAATAAAAGCATTTCAAAATCGTCAGGAGTCGTCACACTATCAAAATACAAGTATGGCATGTATAGCTAGACTCTTGCTCATGTTAACTATTCTAAGAATCGACTAAACCTCGGCTCTAATACCAATAAATGTAGCACCCCTTACTCGAGACCGTCGCCGGAGTCGAGCACGAGGCGCTACCAGACTTTACTTACTCAAACAGGCATAAAAATTTACTTTTTAAAATTAATTTATTTTCATTCGTTCAATACGTCCCTAAAAGGGGTCATCAAAACCATAAATCATGGTATTAAAATAGTTCGGGACCAAATCGGGATCAATCAAATATTACCGGTTACTTAAACGAGCCAAAATGAATTATTTCTCTATTCTTTATAAAACTATCTAACTGTATCACGGTTACAAAAAAAATCATATCTCGAGTTACAAAACTCGAAATCAAGATCCGTAAATTTTCCCTAAATCTAGACTCATATATCTATTTACTAATTTGTTTCTAGAATTTTTGGTTCAGCCAATTAGTATAGTTTATTAGTTAAAGTCACCCCTATTGTACAGTCCGACTACTCTGACCTCTGTCCACTACAAATAAAGTTTCTCTCTGTAAAAAACTCAAATAGGCATGAAGTTTGTTTCATTAAAAACTAGACTCAATATTAAATCTAGGCATATAAATTATTTATGTACACTTTATGGTGAATCTTTAAAGTCAGAACAGGGGATCACAGAGTCAGTCTAGAGTAGTCTCACTCAAGTGCAAATAACTCATAATATACTACTCTTTTGCTTACTCTGTTTCTTCTACATGAAAATAGACTCATTAAGATTTAATTTCATGCCTCATTCAACTTTTAATTACATTTCTACTATTTTTAGTGATTTTTTAAAACTCACGTCATTGCTGCTGCTTGAATCTATTTTTAAATTACTTTCACCTTTTTCACAGTTTCCTTGTAATAGTTACAATTCAAGCATACATACTATTAAACATGTATATGATTAGCCATTCCATTAGCTATTCACTAACAAGTATTTATACACTATAAAAAGAAGGAAAATAAAGAGAGTAAGCACTAGGCTTAGTAAGTTTACAAGCAAATAAATTACAACATTCATCATAAACGATAATTATTCAATATATCACCTAGCATCATAAGCTTTCTTTACACCTCATTTCCTACCCTCTTCCTTATTCACTTGTCTTCTTTCTTACCTGATCTTTTCAGTACTCATGAATATAACTTACCTTTCCCTTGCTGATAAATTTTCCATAATTTAACTTGTACAATAGCCCGTTGAACCGCTCAAAATACTAGGGATATTCGAGTTTTCCTGTCTGATAATAATCTGCCAATGCTATATCTTTGACATGGACTTACATGAAATGTTCCTGTGTTTCCAAAGCCATATATTTGATATGGACTTACATGGATTATTCCTGTCTCCAAAGCCATATATCTGATATGGGCTTACATGGCTCATTCCTGTCCTGTCCTATCAACCCCAAATGTTATGACATTTGTATCCCTATATTTCTAAAGTTCAACAGGACCTTTTGATGCTCTTTCTCTGTCATCTCGTCTATGATTCGACTTTTAATATATTCGTAAAATAAATGTATAAATGCTGGAAATTAACAACATTAATGTAAAATAATGAAATATTGCATTTATTTACCGTAAACTTACCTCAATACAAAATATGACTAAACTTAACAATTTAGTCCTTTACTTTCTCTTTTCTCTAATCTACTCCTGAATTTCGTTCTTCTTGATCTATAATAGCAAATTTAGCTTATTTAATACTCACATTTATCAAAATAGTCCCTAACTCCAACTTTGGCAAAATTACATTTTTGCCCCTAAACTTTTACATATTTACACTTTTACCCCAAGGCTCAAAAATCAAACTCTATCACAAATTCTTATGTTTTAAGACATGCTGATCATTTATTTACCAACAACAACCTCAAATTCCTACTATAACAGGTACTTATGAACAATAGGTATTTTTATCGATTAAGCACTTTTACTCGTTTTTACCTAAAACTGAGTAGCCCAAGTTGTCTAGCATAATTTAAAACATTATATTCTATCATAAAACATCGAAATAAACACTTTTCACCTATTGGTATTTTTCCAAATATGAACCCTAGCTTAAATTGTAGCTACCATAAGCTTTATCGATCTACCGGGATTCAAGAAACGTAAAGAACATTAAAAACGGGACTTGGAATCACTTACTATGGAGCTTGGAAGCTTGAAACAAACCCTAGCTATGGAGAACCCTTGAAATTTCGTGCTAATGAAGAAGATGGGCATATTTTGCCATCTTTCTCCCTTTTTTAATCTTTTAATTACCAAATGACTAAAATACCCTTCATGCCTTTCTTTGAAAATTTTTCATCTACAAGCCCATTTTTGTCCAAAATTTTAGAAATTGGTCAAATTGCTATTTAAGACCTCCTAATTAATATTCCAAAGCAATTTCATACTTAAAGCTTCTAGAATGCAAGTTTTGCAACTTATTCGATTTAGTCCCTAATTTCAAATTAAGCATCTTATGCATAGAATTTCTTCACGAAATCTTCACACCATCATGAAATCATATCATAAACATCAAAATAATTATAAAATAATTATTTCTATCTCGGATTTGTGGTCACGAAACCACTGTTCTATTTATGCCCTATTTCGGGATGTTACAGAATCCACCTAGACGTCACTTGTTATCTAACTCTGAACCAGATGATTTATTCATTTGATTTGATCCGTATAGATCCCTAAATTATGTTAATACCTCCGTCGAGGATAAGAACAACTAAGCCTAGGTTGATTAATTGAAATCTCTTTCTAATTAAAACCCCTAGTCTTGCATTAACTCGATCTATGGCTCCCCATATTAGATTTGACTCTAATCCAACAGATTTTCGTCATCCTATGTCTAGGATTGTGATCAACTCCACTTAATAGTGTTGGAGCTACTCCTATGCAGGGACTTTTGCTCCTCTACATAAGCACATTCGACTTAAATCAATATCCTAGAAATATCAATTTAAGAATTAAAAACATAATTAAGAACAAATCAAATATTTATCATACAGTTCAGGTAACAATAACAAGATCTATCTTAGGTTTCATCCCCCTTAGATATTTAGAGTTTTAGTTCATAATTGTAAAAAGAAACATCTCAAAATATATAAAATAGCAAACATAAGAAAACCCAAAAAACCCTAAAAGGATAGAAGGGAGATCCTTTGTCTTGATGTAGATCCTGGCTTCTGAGATGGATCAATCAGCTTTCCTTCAAGTAATTCCCTGCCTTTAACTCTCCGTCTTGGCGGGAATGATGTGTCCTTGTAGTTGTCTCCTAGGGTCTTTATATAGAGTTTAGAATGTCTTTCTTAGCCCCTAAGTAGGCTTTTCTGAGTGAAATTGAACTTTCTTATGACAGGGACAAGCCCATGTGAACCGATGTGGAGGCTGTGCTCGAGCATGTTAAAGTGGCACGGTTGTGTGACACGCCCGTGTGACGAATTTTCAGGCCGTGTTGATTATTGATTTGGACCTAATTTGCCCCTTTTTGTCCCGTTCCTTACTATTTTCTCTTCCTTATGCTCACCTAAGTATAAAACATGAAATAAAAGGATTAGGAGCACCAAATTCCACAAGTTCGATGATAATTCATCCAGAAATTAGGCTAAGCATGAGGTAATAATATGTATAATTTACGGTTTATCACAAGTCAAAGCTGAACATCAGGTGCAGTTAGGTTTATTATAGCCCATTATGATTCTCGAGTGGAAATGAGACAGAATCACGATGAATTTTGTGTCGGGATTACCCCTATGTTTGAGAAAGAAAGATGCAATCTGGGTTGTTGTTAACGGATTAACGAACTCAGCCCATTTCATTCCAATACGCACGAACTATTCACTTGATAAATTGTCTGAGTTGTATATCTCTAAGGTTGTGAGATTACGCGGGGTACCTATTTCTATTGTTTCGGATAGAGATCTGAGGTTTACATTGCGGTTTTGGAAGAAATTACAGGATGCACTGGGTACAAAGCTACATTTCAGTACTGCATTTCACCCGCAGACGGATAGTCAATCCGAGCGAATTATTCAGATACTCAAGGATATGCTGCAATGTTACATTCTTGAGGTTGAAGGTACATGGGAAAATTATCTGCCATTGATTGAATTTGCATATAATAACAGCTTCCAATTGAGTATAAAGATGGCACCATACGAAGCTTTATACGGTCGTAAATCTCGAACACCTTTGTACTAGACTGAGCTTAGTGAGAATAAGATTCACGGGGTTGACTTGATTAAGAAGATTGAAGGGAAAGTGAAAGTAATCCGAATAGCTTGAAAACAACTTCGGAGAGACAGAATTCATATGCAGACTTGAAGAAAAAAGACATTGAGTATCATGTTGGAGATAGAGTATTTTTGAAAGTCTCACCGTGGAAGAAAATACTTAGATTCGATAGAAAAGGAAAGTTGAGTCTGAGATTCATTGGACCGTATGAGATTATTGAGTGAACTGGGCCAGTTGCTTATCGGTTGTCATTACCGTTAGAGCTAGAGAAAATTCATAATGTTTTTCATGTATCGATGCTTCAACGATATCGATTATACCCTTCACATGTGATTTCTCCATCTGATATTGAGATTAAGAACAAATCAGAATTTTGACTCATGAAGCCAAAGAGCTAAGAAATAAGAAAATTACGTTAGTAAAAGTCTTAGGCATCAACACTGGGTCGAAGAAGCTATGTAGGAACCCGAGGATTCTATGAGAGAGCAATACCTGAGGATGCTGTCTACTTCAGCACACACTACCCTTTTCATTTATCCTTTGTAACTTTACAAGGTTCACCATTCATTCAAAGTTTGGCGAAAGATGTTGTCTTCAGATGGTCATCACGAGATCCATTCTTCATACTATGCCATGAAGGCTTTCTTTTCCAAACATAGCTACAAAGACTTTCCTTTCAGAATCTCACCATGTAGGCGTCCTTTTAACAGAGTTTTCCACAAGATATTCATTTAAATAAGATAGCCACAAAGGCATCCTTTTAACAGAGGTAGCCAGAAATGTATCCTTTTAACAGAGATAGCCACAAAGGCTCCTTTTAATAGAGATAACCACAAAGGCTTTCTTATAACAAAGATTTCCATAAAGGCTTCCTATTAGAGATAGCCACAAAGGCACTTCCTTATAACAAATATTTCCAAAAAGGCTTCCTTTCAGAGATAGCCACAAAGGCACTTCTTTAGATTGCACCAAAAAAGCGTCTCCTTTCAAATTACCACAAAGGTATTCCTTATCAGATATTTTCCATAATGGCATTCCTTTAACAGAAACATTCATAAAGGCTCACTATTATGAAAATTGGTGTTTTTGATGATAACGATTCACCTAAACTCACCATCATGAGGTATGCCCCTTACCGCCTAGTACTCACTTAACCATCCTTTAAATATTTTCCATATGATGCCATAGCTCAGTCATGGTTTTACACTATATGGTCATTAGAGTGGCTTGGACTACATAGTACTCACCCAACCATCCTTTAAATCTTTTCCATATGATGTCATAGCCCAGCCATAGTCTTCAGAATGCCTAGTACTCACCCATATTATTGAAGATATAAGGAAGGTGAGAGAAGAAGAAATAAGGCGGTGAGATTAAATGATCATATTTAGGTGGAATTGGGAACAATGTCATTTGTTATACCCGTTCATAGTGCTTAAACTGTTTTGATGTTATCTTTGTTTTGAATCCATACCAACCTAAGCCTCAAAACGTTACAAGCCACTGAGCCTTATGTGACCTTAGCGTCTCTATTTACAAACTAAAACTTGTGGAATCCTATTAAAAATGAATAAATCGATTTCTTTCGTATATAGATACATCATATCTTCATTTCTTATTTTGGTGGACTAATGTATAACAAATTGATTTTCATAAACTACCTCTACTTTTGTTGGCTCTGTAACTTTTTGAACTAAAATGATTTAATCCCAAATCTATGAGTTTACAATGTATCAATTAGAAGTTGTACAATAAAAGAACTTGGTACATAATGCATGCCCATTCATCAAATGTCAATTAAATTCATTGTTCAATAGTCATCATGTTTTTGCATGTTTTGTGTGTTTACTTGAGGACAAGCAAAGAATTAAGTGTACGAGAGTTGATCTGTCACAGATTGATGTGTCAAATTGGGCCCCGTTTGTCACTTGATGAGCTTATTTTTTAGCAATTTATATGTTTTTAATTAGTTTTTGTTTTTAGCTTTAATAAATGAAATGTTTTTTTTTAACACTTTTGAGACAAAAAATGCCCAATTGTGCCATGGGGAACCTAACAAGTTGATTAAGTGTTGTAAGGAGTCAACAGTGTCCTGGACTTGAAGAAAACATCAACTAGAAGTAGGGTATCATGATATTGAAGCATGGAAGTCGTGATATCTTTGACAGTGCTAAAATGAGGAGAATAGAGGCCACCTACAAAGGTATTGCAATACCGAGGCCCCAAGGCTCCAGATTTCAATTTTGACTTAGATATCACGATATCCCAAGATGTTGCAAGATCTCGTCCCAATTGTTGCAACATCCTGCCTAGTGCAACAAAAAAAAAATGATTGCAAGGGTAGGTTTGTCCAACAGCTGCACCAATAAAAATTAAGCACCTAGGGGCCTTTTAGTCCAAAAGTTAGGGTTGAAATAATCTATTTAAAGCCAATTTTGTCTGAATCAAAAGGAGGAGCTTTTCACTTTTTTTTACCATATTTTTCCTTAGTTTTAGGTTAGTGTTTCTTTTCTTTTCTTTTTCTTTTCATTTTTAGTTTAGGTTTTCTCTTTTCTTTTTATAGTAGATTTCATAGTTATTAGTTAACTATGTTTTTGTTGTAGTTAGTTTTATTTACATGTTAAGACTTTAAACTTTATTGTAATTGCTCTTTAATCATTTCTTAATGTTATTTCAATTTGCTTTAGCCTTAGTTGTTAAAGACTTTACCTTTAATGTTTCTTGCTTCTTGCCTTGCTGTTAGTTGTTCATCTTTACTTTGCTTTTAGTTTACTCCATTAAAAATCCAATCTTTTATCTTTATTTTATTGTATTTGATGCTTATGGATATCTTAGTTGTTTCTTTCACGTTTGTTAGCTTTAATATGGTACTAGGTGACTAAACCCTAAGAGGTTAGTTGATAGAGATGTAGGTAAACTACAATCTTTGGACCGATGACTAAATCATAACAAATTGGACTAAATTGAATAAAACTAAGAACTTAGGTAGTGGCACCCCTAAGGGAATGTCAAGATAAAGTGAGACCGAAAGGTAATCTTGTCGCACACCCATTCATTAGACCTAGATTAACTAGTGAGGTCGGAAGATAAATCAGACCTAATTTGTCTAAGTTAGTAAATGTAACAGCCCGATTTTTGGTTTAGTTGGAACAGTGGTTTTGGAACCATAAATTCGAGGTTGGAAAATTATTTTTAATATTATTTTGTGTGTTATAGCATGATTATATGAGTTCATGAAAATTTTGGTGAATTAATTTTAGCGATTACATGCGTAATTGCAAGAAAGGACTAAATCACATAAAGTGCAAAAGTTTTGTTTTACTAGCTAACTATGTTAAATATCTATGAAATATTAAATCAGAGGCCCTTATTTAATAAATAGACCAAAAACTAGTGGCTGAACATGAATTTTTAATTCATGATAAATTTGGTTAAAGGTTAGGTGAGTTGGTGACTATTTTGTCTAAAAATAAAATAAACAAAAGAGGGGCCATATCATTCATCTTCTCTACCAAAAATATCAGCAAGAAAGGGGTTTTTGAGGCTTGAAACTTTCAACCATTAAGTTCTCTCTTTAGTAAGTGATTTTGATGACTTTTCTTGATAATTTTTGTACTTTTGGGACCCTTGTAGCTTAATTTAGCTAATGGAGGGACTATTTTGCAATATGGTTGAGAGTTTAGGGTTTTTCCATGAAAGCATTTATGTTGTTAGCTGAAACTTTATGGAAGAATATGAGTTATGGTTGTTAAGTAAATAACTTTTGTGAAGTGGTGTTATGAAAAACACCTAAAATGGACCCTTTTATAAAAGTTGTAAAATAGATAGAATTTGTGTGAAATAAATGAAATTGGGAGTTTCCATAAGAGTAAGAAAGGTTCGGCTAGGCTTGGTTAATAAGGAAATTTGATGAAAATTGATTTACAAGCCTAGGGGTAAAATAGTCATTTTGTGAAAGCCTAAGGGCAAAATGGTCATTTTGCCCAAAATATGAATTATAGAATGTATAAATTAATTTGGTGATTAAATGAGTGAAATTTTCCATTTTAGATCAAGAAATACGAAATCTGGACCTAGACTAGGGGAAAGCCAAGCTAGCGGACTAAATCACACTCATCGCCCATAAATTGTATACCGAGGTAAGTTGTACGTAAATAACACAACTCTATCGCTATTATGCCTTATATATTGATATTGCTTAGAATATTGAATGTGATTGTGAATATGCATGTTGAGAATTGATGGGGTAAACTCTTGGTTGAACTGTAGGAATAGATCTGATATCCGTGCCATGACAATTGCGTATTACAAGAGCTAGTGTAAGACCATGTTGGGACATGGCATCAGCCTCGATATGTGTTAGTGTAAGACCATGTCTGGGACATGGCATCGGCATCGATAGGTGAGAGCTAGTGTAAGACCATGTTTGGGACATGGTGTAACACCCTAAGACTCGTACACGTCGCCGCAAAGTCAAGAAGCATTACCCGAAATTTCATGACTAAGTTAAACGAATAAGGGTAAAACAATGCGCACATCATCTAACTCAAAGCTCCTAGCTTCATGGATAAAAGCTACTCATGCAAATCAAAAGCTTAAGCCAAATCTATTTGTATTTTAGGTTTAAGTTGCAAATTCATATCTAGCTACCACTTGGAATAAACCTTCAATTCGCTTATACATAGATATACGTATGCCTAAAAGTAAACATATCTAACCATAAAGTTTCATCATTTAGAAATACACGTTCTCATTCAAGCAATGCATATAACTCAAAATACATATTAACATCTTAAAGACTACATGTAAGTAAAGCGTCTTGAAAAGCCATTTTTGTATGGCTGAGCTTAATTACAAACACCAAAAATAAAGTTTCTTGATTAACATCACAAAATTCATCCTATAGATGCCATTTACAAAAGTTTAGCTAATTAAGTACCGAACAGGGCTTTGATAATAGAGATGACTTCGAGTGCAAGATTCCTGATACCGTAGCTAACGAACAAAATCTATAAAACAAAAGGTTAAGAGCAACAGAGTAAGCATTTATGTGCTTAGTAAGCTTAAGTAATAAAATTTAATCAAATAACTAGAGTAAAGTAATTTCAAATGCTTATTTAATTTACCCTTTAGTCGAATGTAACTAAAACTAGATTTGCCACCATTATACGAATATGCTAAACATCAACTAAATCCATGCCCACATAAATCATAAGTTCACGAAGAGAAAAGATGCCACAGGCCTTTATACATCTCTAAACCATCGTTAGAACCGATATTACTCATTGGTAAGCATAATTCAACAGAAACTAGTTTACAATTTGTGTACCACACGTACCTGGCTAACTTATAATAGTAGACTCATTAATTGAAATTGTTGAGACCGAATTTTTTAACTCTAGCCCTGAGGCTCTTTGGGATTTGACCCAGCTTTGAACGCTAGCCCTAAGGCTCTTTGGGATTTGGCCCGGCTTTGAACACTAGCCTTAAGGCTCTTCGGGATTTGGCCCGGCTTTGAACACTAGCCCTAAGGCTCTTCAGGACTTAACCAGGATGAAACTCTAGCACATATGCCCTTCAGGATTCCACCCGGATCATAGCACAGATACACATATATTTGAATTCACCACATGAACTTATCATAAAGTTAGTCACAAATTATCATTCATTCGTTCACTTCATACATTAACACATAGCATGGCACTTTCATTATATATATTCGGTCAATAAGCATTTAAATAAATTCATATCAATTTGTTTTCTAAAGGCTTCATAGGTCTAAAGGACTTTCGGCTATATTACTCTTCTCCTCCTCATTACGCATGTCTTAGATCACCTGTTTAAACGAATCATCTTCATGAGTAACCAAACGCATACACCATGTTAAATTAACTCACATGATCAAATTTTTAATACTTAAAACTTACCTCGACGGTCGATAATTATTTACGAACCGACTATTCCACCACCTTTGCCTTTCCTTTGCCCGAGTGTGGTTCTCTTAGCTCTTGAGCTAAAATAAACAAGTTTACTATTCAATATCTATTACTAAAATCACATAGTTATTATTTACTCAATATAAAACACAAAAAATACTATCAATGAACACAAGTATCCATGGCCAAATATCTATCTTAGCTCTACACTCAAATTTCTTTAAACACTCATCCTCTTTACCACACATATACATACTCAGATGCATACATACATATTCGGTCCCATGAATATTCATCTTACATCACAACTAAATCCTTGACTATCTAAATATGCAATATCACAATTGAAGCCATTCGGCACTCACACATGCATTAGATATGCATTTATATCTAGTTCACAAACATAATTACTAATTCCCCAAAATCGAATATGTCCCATCCAATTTGTACAAGTACTACGTTTGATCACAAGGTAGTTGCACTTATCAAAAGTACCTCTTCCCGTATTAAAATGCTAAATCCCATTCAATTTGTACAAGTACTACATTTGATCACAAGGTAGTTGCACTTATCAAAAGTACCTCTTCCCGTATTAAAATTCTAAATCCCATTCGGCCACAACTAACTACCTATAATAACATTATTATCAAATTCAATGCCCTACCTTACAAAATATACACACATATAATTTCTAAATTTAAGTACAATATGCACCATTACCTCAATGTCCGAATGTGCTTCATTTTCCCAAAACATTATCTAAACAATGTCATTTAACAATCCCTTATAAACAAAATATAAACCATGACCGAAAGCTTATTTACTAAACATCCAAAATTCCATTCAGCTAACTTACCCCCCAACATCAATTTGTTCTTCTTCTCAATCAAACAAAGAAATCTTACCCCCAAAACATCAAAACATCATTAATCAATAAAACATCACAACCTCCATAGTCGAATGCCCTCTTTTTAATTTAAAAACCATTCAAAGCAAAAGTGGTATAATTTAAGCATGCCTTCGTGAATTCTTACAAATTTAACTTCAAAACATCTCTTAAGACTCCATAATACACTACCTATATCATAGAACCCAAAAGCAACAAAGTTCCCTATGGTTTTTCCATGACCGAATGAAACATTCACACCCAATTCAAAAATCAATACATGGGTTGTAACAATAGCTTAACTATTGACTTGAATTCATAAAATCTAAGCAAACTAACATGATTTTTACCTTAAAATTGAAACAAGTAAAGTGACCGAATGGTGGCTTATTTCTCCCCTCTTTTCTCTTCAAGTCACGGCAAAGAAGAACAATGAATCCACTTTGTTCTTTTCATCATTTCTTTTGTTATTTTATTCACTTTTTTTATCCTATTAGGCATGATTTCACATAATTTAATCATAACATAATAAAAATGTAATTTATTTTGCCTAATCATCATGCATGGCCAGCCACTAAATGTCAAATGGTTAATTTGACATGCAAGTCCCTTAATTTGAAACCTTATACAACTTCTTTCATGAATTTAGCCACACACATCATAGTTCCTGTCACATAAGTCCTTTAGTTAAAACACATTCAATATGTCAAGTTCAAACATCTCAATTACACACATATAATTATCACATAAATTAGACATAAGATATCGTATTTAATTATTATTATAATTCAGTTTAGTGGTCCCGAAACCACTTCCCGACTAGGGTCAAAATAGGGCTGTCACAACTCCCCCCTTATACGAATTTTCATCCTCGAAAATCTTACCTGAGAATAGATTTGGATATCTTTCTTTCATAGCACTCTCGGGCTCCCAAGTTGCTTCTTCGATCCCGTGCTTGAGCCATAATATTTTTACTAACGGAACCCTTTTGTTTCGCAATTCTTTAACCTCTCGAGCTAAAATACAGATAGGTTCTTCTTTGTAACTCAAATCAGGTTGAATTTCAACTTCTGACAGATTTAACGTATGTAAAGGATCGGATCTATACCAACGGAGCATCGATACATGGAAAACATTGTGGATCCTTTCAAGTTCAGGAGTCAAAATCAATCTATAAGCAACTGGCCCAATCCGTTCTGATATCTCATACGGTCCAATGAATCTCGGGCTCAGCATGCCTTTACGGCCAAAACGGAGTATCTTTTTCCACGGGGAAACTTTCAGAAACACCTTATCACCCACTTGATACTCGATGTCTTTACGCTTTAGGTCCGCGTACGATTTCTGACAATCGGATGCCATTCTCAAACTGTCACGAATTATCTCCACTTTCTGCTCTGCTTCTCTGACTAAATCAACTCCGAAAATCTTATTCTCACTAAGCTCGGTCCAAAACAGAGGTGTACGGCATCTTCGACTGTAAAGAGCTTCGTAGGGTGCCATTTGAATACTCGATTGGAAAGTGTTATTATACGAAAATTCAATCAGGGGCAAAAATTTTTCCCACGAACCCCTGAACTCGAGAATACAACATCTCAACATGTCATCGAGTACCTGGATAACCTGTTCTGATTGACCATCAGTCTGTGGATGGAAAGCAGTGTTGAAATGAAGTTTAGTTCCCAATGCCTCGTGCAATTTCTTCCAAAATCGCGAAGTAAAGCGAGGGTCACGGTCTGATATAATAGAGGTTGGCACTCCGTACAATCTTACAATTTGGGAGATATATAGTTCTGCTAACTTATCGAGTGAAAGATCTGTACTAACCGGTATAAAATGAGCTGATTTTGTTAGTCTGTCCACAATAACCCAAATAGAGTCTTTCTTGCTCGGCGTCAACGGTAAGCCCGACACAAAGTCCATTGTAACGCGATCCCACTTCCACTCGGGTATGAAAATCGGCTGAAGTAATCCCGACGGCACCTGATGCTCTGCTTTCACTTGCTGACATACTAGGCACTTAGATACAAAATTAGAGATGTCTCGTTTCATGCCGTGCCACCAATATTGTCGTTTCAAATCATTATACATTTTCGTACTACCCGGATGAACTGACATTTGGCTATTATGGGCTTCATTCAAAATCGTCAAAACTAGCTCGGACTTTTTCGGAACACAAAATTGGCCCCTAAATCTCAAACAATCATTTCAGTCGACGCGAAACTCTGAATTCACATTCGAGTCACACTGAACTCGTTTGGCAACTAAATCGTCGTCAACTTTCTGAGCTTCACAAAGCTGTCGAAGTAACACGGGTCTTGCTTCCAATTCAACAATCGATACATCATTTGCTAACAACTTTAACCTCACGTTCAAAGCTCGCAGAGAAAATAGGGATTTTCGGCTAAAAGCGTCTGTAACCACATTAGCTTTTCCTGGGTGATAATCAATAATAAGTTCGTAGTCTTTTAGCAATTCTAGCCATCGCCTTTGCCTCAAATTTAAATCCCTTTGTGTCATCAGATACTTGAGACTTTTGTGATCGGAGAATATGTGGCATTTCTTACCAAACAGATAGTGTCGCCAGATTTTCAGAGCGAAAACAATAGCGGCCAATTCAAGATCATGGGTCGGGTAATTTCGCTCGTGGGGCTTTAGCTGCCTCGAAGCGTAAGCGACAACCCGATCTTCTTGCATTAAAACGCAGCCTAAACCGTTCAAAGACGCATCGCTAAAAACTACAAATTCTTTGCCGGATTCTGGCTGAACTAATACTAGGGCTTCCATCAAAAGGGTTTTTCAGCTGGTTGAAACTTTGTTGACATTTATCAGACCACTCGAACTTGACATCTTTTTGTAACAGTCTTGTCAAAGGCACCGCAATCATCAAGAAACCCTTGACAAACCTTCGATAATAACCGGCAAGTCCTAGGAAACTTCTAACTTCGGAAATATTTCTAGGAGGTTTCCAGTCAAGAATAGCTGAAATCTTGTTCGGATCGACTCTAATACCTGAAGCAGCCACTATATGTCCCAAAAAACTGACCTTACGCAACCAGAATTCGCACTTACTGAACTTCGCATAAATTGGTTATCCCGCAAAGTCTGAAGTACAAGTCTCAAATGTTCGGCATGCTCAATCTCATCACGAGAGTAAATTAAAATATCATCGATGAACACTACTACAAAATGATCCAAAAATGGCCTAAACACCCGGTTCATCAAATCCATGAAAACTGCAGGGGCATTAGTGAGCCCAAACGGCATCACTAAGAATTCGTAGTGTCCGTATCTCGTTCTGAATGCTGTCTTCGGCACGTCGGAATCTCTAACTCTCAACTGATAATAGCTGGATCGCAAGTCAATCTTCGAAAACACTGAAGCTCCTTTCAACTGATCGAACAAGTCGTCAATTCGGGGCAACAGATACTTATTCTTTACAGTGGCTTTATTCAGCTGTCGATAGTCGATGCACATTCTTATAGTCCCGTCTTTCTTTTTCACAAACAAAACTGGTGCATCCCAAGGTGAAAAACTAGGTCGCGCGAAGCCTCTGTCTGTCAACTCTTGCAGCTGAGAATTCAGTTCTTTTAACTCGGTAGGTGCCATACGATACGGGGCAATCGAAATCGGCGTCGTACCCGGAATCAACTCTATACCGAACTCAACCTCTCTAACAGGTGACAATCTCGACAATTCCTTAGGAAACACGTATGGATATTCTCTAACCACTGGTACAGTCTCGAGTTCTCGTTCTGACACTTTATCGTCTAACACATAAGCTAGATACGCTTCATAGCCTTTTCTCACGTATCTCTGAGCTGACATGGTCGTAATTACGGTAGGTTGCCCGTTTAGATCAACGGACTCAATTCGGATTATTTCATTATTCGAACCTCGCAAATCAATAGTTTTTTGCTTGCAATTCACTATCGCGTCATGAACGGTCAACCAATCCATTCCGAGAATAATGTCAAATTCATCGAATGGTAAAAGCATCAAGTCAGCCGAAAAGCAGAAATCTCGAACCATTAGGGGACATCTCTTGCATACTTTATCAACCAGAACACAACGACCCAAAGGGTTTGACACTCGAATTACAAACTCAGTAGACTCAACAGGTAGAGTCTTACTGAAGGCTAAAGTTTCACACACATATGAATGAGTCGAACCAGGATCAATCAGGGCAATAACATCAGTGTTAAAGAGTGTGAAAATACCAGTAATAACATCCGGAGAAGAAGCTTCCTCACGGGCACGAATAGCATACGCTCTGGCAGGTGCTCTAGCCTCGGATCTGACTGCAGTATCTCTAGTCCCTCTCTGACTACCACTAGTATTACCTCCTCGCCGCGGTGGTCTACCCCGTGCAACCGTGCCACCAGGTCTCTGACTCGGATCAAAAGTACGTTCATCATTTCTCGGACAATCTTTAATAAAATGATCGGCAGACCCGCACCGGAAGCAGGAGCGATCACGATGTCTATAGCTCCCTGGGTGCCATTTACCACAATGTTTACATTCAGATCTGTCCTGACGTTCATTGCCAACACTAGCGATGGAAGTAGCTTGAGAACTCACGGGAGGTCGATGATGTTCATGTTTAGAAAAACCCGATATATTTTTAGATCGGCCTGAGTTATCTCTAGTCTTTTTGGACGATTTCTGAACAGATTTTCCCGCAGATCTCTTGCGGAACTCTCTGGCTCCCTCCTCGGCTTTTCTTTTCTCATTTTCGAGCTCTTCGGCTTTACAAGCTCGCTCGACTAGCAATACAAATTCTTTAATTTCCAGAATTCCCACTAGCAGTCTAATTTCTTCGTTTAACCCATCCTTGAAACGCTTACACATAATAGCCTCGGAGGATACATATTCACGAGCATATCTGCTGAGACACACGAATTCTCTCTCGTATTCGGTCACTGACATCTGACCTTGTTTGAGTTTAAGAAATTCCTTCCATTTTTGATCGATGAATCTCTGACTGATATATTTCTTACGGAACTCGGTTTGGAAAAACTCCCAAGTAACCCGTTCTTTCGAAACAACAGAAACCAGAGTATTCCACCAGTAGTAGGCAGCGTCACATAATAGGGACACCGCGCATTTCAGACACTCCTCGGGTGTGCAGGACAGTTCATCAAACACTCGAATACTATTGTCGAGCTAAAACTAGGCCCACTCGGCATCGTTGCTGGGGGTAGCTCGAAACTCTTCAGCCCCATATTTTCTAATTTTGTCAACAGGGGGCCTACTCGATCTCACTGGATCGGTCACAGAAGGGGCCATATAAGTCAGAAGCGGAGTATTCGGGGGCGGAGGTTGTGGAACAACCGGATTTGATCTAATGAATTGAGCGAACCAGTCACTCATCATCGCATAAAAGGCTTGTCTGGTGTCATCATCTCAATGACTGATATTCGGCTGAGAGTCAAGCAGCGCTGTCCCTTGCGCGGAAGCAGGTGCTACACTCTCTACATCGTTCGCTACGGTTCGATCGGGTTCGGGATCCATTCTATACCAAAAATCACATTTCAGATATCAGAAGTCATCTCACTATCAAAATGACACTAAATGGCATGTATAGCTAGACTCATACTTACTACGGTAGTCCGAGAATCGACTAAACCGTAGCTCTGATACCAATAAAATATAACACCCCAAGACTCGTACACGTCGCCGCAGAGTCAAGAAGCATTACCTGAAATTTCATGACTAAGTTAAACGAATAAGGGTAAAACAATGCGCACATCATCTAACTCAAAGCACCTAGCTTCATGGATAAAAGCTACTCATGCAAATCAAAAGCTTAAGTCGAATCTATTTATATTTTAGGTTTAAGTTGCAAATTCATATCTAGCTACCACGTGGAATAAACCTCCGATTCGCTTATACATAGATATATGTATGCCTAAAAGTAAACATATCTAACCTTAAAGTTTCATCATTTAGAAATACACGTTCTCATTCAAGCAATGCATATAACTCAAAATACATATTAACATCTTAAAGACTACATGTAAGTAATGCGTCTTGAAAAGCCATTTTCGTATGACTGAGCTTAATTACAAACACCAAAAATAAAGTTTCTTGATTAACATCACAAAATACATCCTATACATGCCATTTACAAAAGTTTAGCTAATTAAGTACCGAACAGGGCTTTGATAATAGAGATGACTTCGAGTGCAAGATTCCTGATACCGTAGCTAACGAACAAAATCTATAAAACAGAAGGTTAAGAGCAACAGAGTAAGCATTTATGTGCTTAGTAAGCTTAAGTAATAAAATTTAATCAAATAACTAGAGTAAAGTAATTTCAAATGCTTATTTAATTTACCCTTTAGTCGAATGTAACTAAAACTAGATTTGCCACCATTATACGAATATGCTAAACATCAACTAAATCCATGCCCACATAAATCATAAGTTCACGTAGAGAAAAGAAGCCACAGGCCTTTATACATCTCTAAACCATCGTTAGAACCGATATTACTCATTGGTAAGCATAATTCAACAGAAACTAGTTTACAATTTGTGTACCACACGTACCTGGCTAACTTATAATAGTAGACTCATTAATTGAAATTGTTGAGACCGAATTTTTTAACTCTAGCCCTAAGGCTCTTCGGGATTTTGCCCGGCTTTGAACACTAGCCCTAAGGCTCTTCAGGACTTAACCTGGATGAAACTCTGGCACATATGCCCCTCGGGATTCCACCCGGATCATAGCATAGATACACATATATTTGAATTCACCACATGAACTTATCACAAAGTTAGTCACAAATTATCATTCATTCGTTCACTTCATACATTAACACATAGCATGGCACTTTCATTATATATATTCGGTCAATAAGCATTTAAATAAACTGCATATCAATTTGTTTTCTAAAGGCTTCATAGGTCTAAAGGACTTTTGGCTATATTACTCTTCTCTTCCTCATTACGCATGTCTTAGATCACTTGTTTAAACGAATCATCTTCATGAGTAACCAAACGCATACACCATGTTAAATTAACTCACATGATCAAATTTTTAATACTTAAAACTTACCTCGACGGTCGATAATTATTTACGAACCGACTATTCCACCACCTTTGCCTTTCTTTTGTCCGAGTGTGGTTCTCTTAGCTCTTGAGCTAAAATAAACAAGTTTACTATTCAATATCTATTACTAAAATCACATAGTTATTATTTACTCAATATAAAACGCCAAAAATACTATCAATGAACACAAGTATCCATGGCCAAATATCTATCTTAGCTCCACAATCAAATTTCTTTAAACACTCATCCTCTTTACCACACATATACACACTCAGATGCATACATACATATTCGGTCCCATGAATATTCATCTTACATCACAACTAAATCCTTGACTATCTAAATATGCAATATCACAATTGAAGCCATTTGGCACTCGCACATGCATTAGATATGCATTTATATCTAGTTCATAAACATAATTACTAATTCCCCAAAATCGAATGTGTCCCATCCAATTTGTACAAGTACTACGTTTGATCACAAGGTAGTTGCACTTATCAAAAGTACCTCTTCCCGTATTAAAATTCTAAATCCCATTCGGCCACAACTAAATACCTATAATAATATTATTATCAAATTCAATGCCCTACCTTACAAAATATACACACATATAATTTCTAAATTTAAGTACAATATGCACCATTACCTCAATGTCCGAATGTACTTCATTTTCCAAAAACATTATCTAAACAATGTCATTTAACAATCCCTTATAAACAAAATATAAACCATGACCGAAAGCTTATTTACTAAACATCCAAAATTCCATTCGGCTAACTTACCCCCCAACATCAATTTGTTCTTCTTCTCAATCAAAAAAAGAAATCTTACCCCCAAAACATCAAAACATCATTAATCAATAAAACATCACAACCTCCATAGCCGAATGCCCTCTTTTTAATTTAAAAACCATTCAAAGTAAAAGTGGTATAATTTAAGCATGCCTTCGTGAATTCTTACAAATTTAACTTCAAAACATCTCCTAAGACTCCATAATACACTACCTATATCATAGAACCCAAAAGCAACAAAGTTCCCTATGGTTCTTCGATGACCAAATGAAACATTCACACCCAATTCAAAAATCAATACATGGGTTGTAACAATAGCTTAACTATTGACTTGAATTCATAAAATCTAAGCAAACTAACATGATTTTTATCTTAAAATTGAAACAAGTAAAGTGACCGAATGGTGGCTTATTTCTCCCCTCTTTTCTCTTCAAGTCACGGTAGAGAAGAACAATGAATCCACTTTATTCTTTTCACCATTTCTTTTGTTATTTTATTCACTTTTTTTATCCTATTAGGCATGATTTCACATAATTTAATCATAACATAATAAAAATATAATTTATTTTGCCTAATCATCATGCATGGCCGGCCACTAAATGTCAAATGGTTAATTTGACATGCAAGTCCCTTAATTTGAAACCTTATACAACTTCTTTCATGAATTTAGCCACACACATCATAGTTCCTGTCACATAAGTCCTTTAGTTAAAACACATTCAATATGTCAAGTTCAAACATCTCAATTACACACATACAATTATCACATAAATTAGACATAAAATATCGTATTTAATTATTATTATAATTCGATTTAGTGGTCCTGAAACTACTTCTCGACTAGGATCGAAATAGGGCTGTCACACATGGCATCAGCCTCGATATATGAAATTTAGTGTAAGACCATGTCTGGGACATGGCGTCGACTTTGACAAGTGAGCCAGTGTAAGACCATGTCTAGGACATGGCGTCGGCATTGATGTGAGTGCTAGTGTAAGATCGTGTTTAGGACATGGCATCGGCCTCGCTATGTGTCAATGTAAGGCCATGTCTAGGACATAGCATCGGCACCATTATGTGTGAGCTAGTGTAAGACCATGCCTGGGCATGGCATTGGCATCTTACCCTATGTTTGAAGCTCATTGAATATCCTTCAATATTCCAAATGGTTCAACGGGAAGTTCACAGTTTATGTTAAAATTTGAGTGGTTATGACCATGTGAGTGGTACAGGTACCTATATGAAATTCATGAGATGTGAGCTCAATTTATGTTGTGTGATTAGTAATTGATGAAAATGAGTAAGTTGTGCTTATAACCATTTACGTATTATGTGCAAATTATGTTATGTTGTGAGCATGTTATCGCATGGTAAATTTGTTTTTAATTATTTACATGCAACTTACTAAGCTTTATGCTTACTTCATTTTCTCTTTATTTTCTTATAGTGTCGCCAAATTAGCTTGGGGTTCAAGAGACGTCGGAGGCATCGATCACACTATCACTTGAAGCTCTTGGTATAGTTGGTTTTAATATTTTGAATATGGCATGTATAGGGATTCGATCTTTTTTGTTTTCTGTCTTTGATAATTCGGCCAAATGTGTAACACCCCAAAAATCTCGAACCTTCTTTTTTACGATTTTGGATGTGGAATGTGTGACTGATTTTCTAGTTAGGTATTTTTTTTTTTAGTGTTGGAGAACTTGCATGAAGTTCTAAATCTGAACTTAGAAGTAGGGAAAAATTTAGGTTAAGTACTAAAAGAACCCTGACTTCGAGTAGTATGACTTTTAAATAAATGGGGTAAAAATTAGGCACAAATGAGCTTGTGGTGCAATGGCAAAATAGCGCCACTTAGGGAGCTGTAGGTGGTGTCATTAGCAGGTAAGGGGATCTTAGGTTCGAGTGTTGGCATGATAATATTGGGGATCTATTTTTACTCTGTAAATGGCTAGTGGTAGCGTTGGGTGTGGACTCTGAAGGAAGTGATCAAAGGAGAAATTTGAGGAGGGGATTAAGAAGCTTATCATGGAAAAATATTAGGAAGAGATTAAGGGGAAGAGGTGGAGCCGAATAGTTAAATTGGGGAGAGTAATTTCAGCTATAGAAGTGGTATGCCAAATTCTACCAACATTTTTGGCATTCTCTTCAATTAGGTTTCGGTTTTCTCTGACCAACTAGGTAGCATATGATTTCTTTCGTGGCTTATTTGTTTTTAGAGCCGAATATAGTATCTACCATTTCGGGTTTAAGCCATTCAAAACACTTTTCTCTTAAATTATTCAAAAGCCGAAATCTATTTTTCTTCATTTATTAAGTGCTGACTTTTTCTCCGTCTTTTTCCTATTTTGGGTTGATTTCTTCGATTTAGGTTCTCAATCCCTCACTCCAATGACTGTTGACCCTACTGTGAACTAGGTATTCCTTTCTCTTCTTTTCTAACTTCCCTTTTCAGACGGCTCTAGGCCATAGCCGAATTATTCTTTGTTGGCTAGGCTGAACCCCTCCCTCATTTTTTCTAAGTCTATTTCTGTATAGGATTGATATCGGATCTCTGTTCTTCAGATCTTTGCTGAATCTCTCTGTATGTGTTTCGAGTTTTATATCTAAGAAATAATCGCGGTTGGTGATTAAGAAAGAGCTATTAAGGCTTGACGCACAAGGTAAGGCTAATGGTAAGATTTCGATTTTTGGTAAAGATATTTATTAATCATATGATTAATTGCAGAGAGATATTGATTGTAGGTTCGTGGCTAAGGAGATCATAGCGCATTTTGTTATCAGGTGTGTACACACTTCACACACACAATAGATCGGCAAATCCCCAAATACCGAAAAGTCGAAATACCAAAAAGCCAAAGGTTTGGCTATGGTAGTCTTGCGAGTGCGCGAACACTCGTATGAGGGTAATCGATACAATACCAGAGAACCCATGAGCAATATCATGGACCTGGGTCACGTTTTGGCCAACTAGGCTAGATTGGGCCAAATGGGCCCAAGCAAAAATTGGTAAATTGGTAATAAGTAGTGAGCTGATTAAGTTGGTTGTATGGCTTGGAATAGATTTGGGTCTGATGGGCCGTGTAACTGTGACTGGGCCTAATAGGCTACATGAATGTATGTGGACTCGTTAGGGTTATGGACTTTTGGGCCTAGTATCTAATAATTGCTTAAGCAGACATAAAACTAACCAATTAAGTGTAATTGTAGACAAGTCATAAGGTTAAGTGTGGCAATAGGTATATGTATGTCTAGGATTTGATCTAGGGAGAGCTTGGTACTTAAGTCGTCTTAATGACTCACCTCCTCTTCTCTGGAATCCTACCTGGTGCATAGTATCTGTTCACTTTAGCCAACGAGGACTTGTTGACGGGACAAGGTATGTAATTAGACCCATGGTGTTAAGATATTACTAAAATACCCTTGTAGGGTAGAATTACTGAAATACCCCTATCGGGTAGAATTACTGAAATACCCATGTAGGGTAGAATTACTGAAATACCCTTGTAGGGTAGAATTATTGAAATACCTCTGTAGGGCAGAATCACTGAGATACCCTTGACCAACAAAATTACAGAAAAACCCTTAGTTGGCAAATTACCAAAATACCTTATGTGCCATGAGTATGACTTATGCATGCTATATGTTATCTGTTGTATTCATGTGTTATTATATTGCATATGGGTCGGAATTATGACTGGAGGAAGTGTATATAAGGGTCGATAGTTGCTTGACAACTGTGGATCCACTGCAGGCTTTTTAGCCACCAAAGGCTTTATAGCCACCGTAAGCTTTTTAGCCACCGAGCAGCTATGCTACACTGATTAGTGGTGTCGCCACTGGTGCCACACCAAGTGTTAAGGATGGGTGGGTCGAGTATCTCCCCACAAGAGTGTTGGTTGGAATGAGGTGTACAGGCTGGATGGGGTATATAAGCATTGCATAGATGTGTTTTGATCAGATAATGACAAGGACTTTGGCCTAGTTAAATATGATACGTGAATTTTAACATGGGCTCGGGCCCTACTGAGGCTAATGTGGGCTAAAGCCCAAAGGCCACCATAATTGAGTTGGGCTCAGGCCCAAAATGATTTGTTTTTGCATGCTGTATTGGTTGGCGAGGGCTGTACACACTGAGTTTTCAAAAACTCACCCCTCTCTTTTATTTTTTTCTCAGGTGATCATCAATAAGCGGTTTGACGGATGGAGGGACTCGGAGGTGGCCAACTCACAAGATGTTTTGGACTTAGTTTTACTACAATTTTCAGTATTTTAAATTATTTTGATTGGGATGTAATAAGGCCTATCCTCTGGATATTATTTCAATTTGGCATGATTGGTATTATGATTTATGCTCTAGAGGCAGAACATGGTTCACTTTTAAAAATTAAATTAAGCTTCCGCACCGGAAAAAAATTTTACGGCATAATTAATAATGTTTTTTTAGGGATTAACTGTTTTAATTAACCATATTTTAACAAACACAAGTTTTAGTTGGCAACAATTTTTTTTTTGAGAAGGGTTTCCAATGAAAACATGGTTTTTAAAAAACATTTCAATGTGACACGCCAAGTTTGGCCGTAACGTCTAGGCCAGGTTTAGGGTGTTACAAAATGTGTTGGCTTGGTAGGAAATACTCCATTTTGTATAAGGTAATGGATAATGGCCAATTTTTGTTTTCTATATATATACAAATAATGATATTTTCATGAATGGGCTAATGGTATGGAAGAATAAGTGCATGATTGGGTTGTTTAAGTATGTGATAAGTGTTGCTTGTGCATGAAGTGCAATGGCCTTGATGTGTGGTTGAATTGATCATGTAATTGTGTGTGGATTGGTTTTGCTTGGTACAGTTTAGGTTGGTGCAAGTAAAGGTGGCAAAAAGGCTTGGTAAATAACTTTATGTGGTCTACACAGGTAGACACACGGGCGTGTGTCTAGGCCATGTGTGACACACGGTGTAACACCCACAAACCCGACCTAGATGTTACGGTCGAATCTGGCGATGTCACATTGAGTGCTTTTTGAAAACCATATTTCTTGTTGATAAAAACCCATCCGAAGGTTAAAGCCATTTTCTTAATTCTCAAATCAACTTGTTTGAGGTGTTTTTCAAAAACATGATTCCATTTGAAAACTCGCTTTATATTAAAAACCTTATTACAACTTTATCGGATATTTGTTAATCACATTCACACATTGTTGCACTTAAAAAACAATGTTTGTTGCGAAAGCTTAAAAATAGTGTGTTGCGAAAACGGGACATTTTGAAAACAATTAATGTTTTGGAAAACTGCGCTCTATTTCCAATAGGTATAAATCATAATAAATAAAATCCCAAATAACAATAAAAAATTAAAGATGCCTTATTACAAAAATAAATAAACCCAAATTGAAATTACTGTAAACCAAAGTCAAATGTGGAAGCAGATGCAGTTGTGTGGCCACCCTCGAGTCTGTCGCAGCACCAATCCACTTAACGCTGAAGATTACCTACACAATTAAACATGGGGTGAGTTTATAAAAACTTATTGTGTAATCCCCTAATATAAAAACAGTCAGTCAAAAATACAAAATACAGAAGGAATCAGGACCTGAGCCCATTATAACAGACAGTATTAGATGGGCCTTAGCCCATTACAGTAACAGAATCAGAATCAGAATAAGAACATATGTGGGCCTAAGCCCAATAAAATACCAGTTTAGAACAATAATACATCAGTGCAACCCACCCCAATCTAGCCAACACACCACTCTATACCACCAACACGCGATGTGGGGATAAACTCGACCCACCCAGCCGGCACACCAATTTTGCAGCAATGCTCCCAGATAACAGAGCTGCTAGTAATCAAAATCGTAGCATAGATGCCAGTAAGATAAGTGGCTTTAAGCCATCAATACAACCTTCTTTCGATAAAATGAACGGCACTAAGCTATGGATAATATGCATGGCACAAAGCCATCGGTAAAATGGACAGCACTAAGCCATCGATAATATGTGTGGCACAAAGCCATCGATAAAACGGACAGCACTAAGCCATTGATAATATGCATGGTATAAAGCCCTCGGTAGAACAGACAGCACTAAGCCATCCATAATATGCGTGGAACAAAGCCATAGGTAAAATGAACGGCATTAAGCCATTGATAGTATGAATGGTACAAAGCCATCAGTTGGTCCATAGTTGTCTCGTGCAACCCGTGCGACCTTAACAGATCAATACGAATATACGGTGTTAAGCTTTTGGTGGGTCCACAGTCGTCTCGTGCAACCCGTGCATCCCTATCGGTCCACAGTCATCTCGTGTGACCCTTACGACCTTATCAGATCAGTACTTCCTCCATAACAATATCCCAACCCATGCAATATGTCGTGTATGTTTGCAAAACACATAAATATCATACAACACGCTCAATCAATCAAACATCATGTAAGGATATAACAGTCATTCTACCCTATAGGGATATTACGGTCATTTTACCCTTCAGGGGTAATTCGGTCATTTTACCCTCCAGGGGTAATTCAGTCATTTTACCCTTCAGGGGTAATTCGGTCATTTTACCCTCCAGGGGTAATTCGGTCATTTTACCCTCTAGGGGTAATTCAGTCATTTTACCCTCCAGGGGTAATTCGGTGATTTTACCCTATGGGGTTATTTCGGTCATTTTACCCTACAGGGGTCTAGGTACACTTACCGATCCATCAGAAGGTCTATAGTCACCTCGAGTGATTGGTGCAACCTTAACAGTCATAGTGGTGTATATGGGCCCAAAGCCCACTATCCAGCCCAAGTAAGCGTGTGGGCCATTTAGCCCAAATTAAGCCATGCTAAGCGAACTACATAACCCAATCCAGTGTTTGACACACTACAAAAGTTTTTATCTGTGTGGGACCCACAAGCCCATTGGGCCTATATGGCCCAAAACTGCCTACGCCCATGAGCACGCTTATGGTGGCCTCTACAGTCTTACGCCCACGTTCATGGGCTCGGTTCCATCACATGAGTGTTTGCATCCTATTGTGACCTCAAAGCCCAACCCTTCGGCTTTTTTACTTTTTGGCTTTTTGCTGATCTACAGTTTAGACGGTGTTAGTACACACCTATTTACGAGATGAGCGCAAACCTCCGCGTACGCCAACCTAGATTGAATCAAACCACACCGTCAGTTCTTTAATCAATAGGGTTACTCACCATCATTAATCACTTAAATCCTGAAATTGATCCACATCCTTACCTTGATTGAATGAGTAAGATCCTAGTCTACTAAGATCGCTGATCAAAACTATTCTCACATTCTTGACAATTATTTGCTTAAGCACCAAATCTTATTAGACAGAACTGATTACAAGAATGAAGCTTAAAATCCCAACACTGAAGTCATAGAATATTCGGCCAAACTAACCGCTTACTCCTAAATAACCAATTTACTGCCAGAAGGAGGATCTCGAATCCCTGAGAAACCCTTCACCCTTCGAGAAATTTGGAACCCAACGAACATATTCATAACAGCAAGGTCAATGAATCAGTAACCATAGACCGAAGTATTCAGTTTAGCCAGAGAAGAAAACCAAAGAAGTCGAAACAAAACAAATGAACTAATGATACTTACCCAAAATCAAATAATAGAAAAGAAAAGATGATGGAGTAATTGGTTGGTTGCCACAGACTCGATGTCTAACTGCACTTGAAATCGCAAAGGTAAGAGATCTTATTATCGGCCTAAGAGTAGAAAAGAGAAAGATGAATGATAGAAAATACAAAGAAGAGAACAGGGGTTCGGCGAAGGAAAAACTGAAAGAATAATACAGAAGGGAAAGAAGATGTATTTCGGCATTGCAGAGAGAATAGAAGAAAAGAGAAAGCAGTACTCGGCAAAGCAAGGAAATTGAAACCCAAAAGAAAGGATTACCTATTCAGCTAGGCTAGAAAGAAAAGCACAGAATAGAACACATGAGAGAAAAAAACAATGGCACGAGAGAACCCAAACTCGAAACTAAAAGTGTCAAAATTGACTTAAAGAATTCGACTACCACTTGCAAAAACAAGAAAAGAAACCCTCTAAAAAGTTAACACATGCCGAAATGGTAAGTTTTCTTCCCAAAGTCGAAATAGTGTCTCCAAACAGCACCAACACCTTCCTCAAACCAAAACCCTTGATTTTCTCCCATTATCCCTCCTAAAAATCATCCTTAATCTTCTCCTTAATCTACTCCATAACTCATTCAAATTCCCCCTTGCAGAGTTTCAATCAATCTCTACTTCTTACCTGGCAAGAGCAACAAAATAGATACCTTTTTGTTCAAGGTGTGACTCAAACACTAGCCCCCTTGAAGCTCTATCATGCCAGTCCCGACTAAGCCAACATGTAACACCCGAAACCCGGCCTAGACGTTACGACCAGATCTGGTGCGTCACACGATCCTAAAACTAAGTTTACGACCCTTTTAGTCTTGTTGTGTCTTAAGCGAGGTTTGAATCAAAAGAGTAAGTTTGTTAAAACCAGTTTAATCCTTCAAGTTATCCATATTATTCACTCGTTGAGTTTTGAAAACGTTCTTAGATTTTGAAACCAGCGCAGCCTAAACTAGCGATTCTATAAAATGTAATTTAATCATCAAAGAAAGATTAAACCAAATAAGAACTTAGATAGCGGCCTTATTACAAAATAAAAACCAAAAGATAACTTAATAATAAAATACTTTAAACAAAATGAAAACCAGTTCTGCAGATGCTGTGGCCACTCCGAATCTCGCGCAGCTCCAAGCCCACTATGGTTGAGTGTTACCTGCAGAGATTAAATAAAAGGGGGTAAGTTTGACAACTCAGTGTGCAACATTATCTCAACCATAGGCCAAAACAGATCAAGCCTCAGAATCAGATTAGTTGGGCCTTGGCCCATTACATAAATCAGGTTAAGCCCATAGGCCCATAATAGATACAGATCATATATAATATGCAAATAGAAAACCCAACCCAGATCCATCCATAACACCCCCGTACCAGCCTTACACCATGTGGGGAGACTACTCGACCCACCCAGCCGCTACACACCACAGATATTTACAGTGAGGCTGCCAGATATAATTTGCAGCGAGGCTGCCAGATATTGTGACGAGGTCACCAGATACAGATATTGTGGCGAGGCCACCAGATTGCAGCGAGGCTGCCAGATAATAATGTGACAAAGTCACCAGATTGCAGCGAGGCGCTGCCAGAACGCTTCCTCCATCATAAACCCATACCCCATGCAACAGATATATAAATACTAGCATGCAACATATAACATCTCATGCATCAGATATGCTCACATTAAATGGTAACTCATGCAGATACATAAAATCATACATTTCATACAGAATTGACCCTATGGGTATAATAGTCTTTTTACACCTAGGGGTATTTTGGTAATTTTCCATATTTAAGGGTATTTTAGTCCTTTTTCATATTTTCAGAGATTTTGTGCAAATCCAATAAATTTTCAGCCCTCATATAACCACGAAAGTCCATTTAAGCCAAATTTCCAGTTTTTGCCCTTTTTAGCCTAAAACCCCTGATGGGCCTTACTAAGTCCGTTGTCATCTCAAGCCTGTTAAGTCTAACTTTTAGGTTTAGTTTACCAACTTAACTATGTTCTTATTAACCATGTCACCAGAAAGCCTATAATAGTCATTTTACCGATTTGGGCTCGGAAGCCCATTGGGCCCATCATTGGCCCATCGAAGCCCACCTTACCGGAATGCTCGAAATTGCACCTTCTGCAATTTCGCCATCGTCAACTCCTAGTTTGACCACAACAGAGTATTCGGTTACTCTTAGATCCTCCCAAGACTGATTTTCGGTCACTTGTAATCGGACACTTAGAATAGTTTTCGGTCATTACGGCCTTTGCCGTCCTAGTCTATGATAGAAATACGTTACACACCTATTTTGCGGTTCCGCCAACAAAATCCTCCACGTGCTTATTCCTACAATCCATTCCCTAATTGGTTAGCCGACAGGTTTTACAAAACTAATGCCAAAAATCCTTTATTGCATTCGGCCATACCCTCAATGGCCTTACAACCTTACCTTAATTGTTTTAGATCTCTTAGATCTAACTTTAAATGAATCGCAACTTTCCCCTCCTTGCTGGATCACCTACTCTTGCTATCCAAAGCACAAAAGAAACAACCATAGTATTAGAGTCTTATAAGCAATGTCGACATGCCCCTAAAGATCTAGGGGTTTCGGCTTTTCTTTCTGATGTTGATAAACGAATGTACTTAATGTTTAGATTGCTTACCGTTGCTTCCACTCGAAGAGTATCACTTCCACGCTTCCACTAACTCGAGACTATATTAGATCCACCACAAATCTAACTCTAACGTCACAAGAGTGGCTCTAGAGATATTCGGCTTTTTGAATGGTTAGAAGGAGATGCTTTCGGCTTTTGAAGAAGTGATATGGTGCACTTGTTGTTTTAACCAATAAAGTGGGTGGGGTAAATCGGCAAATAGAAGGGATGGAAGAATAGGATTCGGCTTACAAAAGGGTTTAAGAGAAAGAAGAGTGGGAGTAGTCGGTTTACCAAAGAGCAAACGGCATAAAGATTTCAGTCAGGAGTGTGTGGATAGAAGGTTGAAGAAATAGAGAAGAAGGGAGGTGGTTTCGGTCTTACAGGGAAATGGGACGAAATGGAATCGGCATGGGGTGTAAGAGCAAGAAAGAAGAACGAGAGAAGAAGAGAGACTAGAGAGTGATTTCGGCAACTAGGGAGTTCGACAATAATACTTAGGGTAAAAGTAGGTTGCGGCTATTAGGAGAAAAAGGGAGAACAAAGTGGGAAAAAGGTACCTAATAGGCTATGTAAAATTGACAAAAGAAAGAAGCTTACTTACTTAGGGAAATCGGCACAAAATCATAGAAGAAACTAAGGGAATTCGGCACCACTCACACCTAATTGCCGAAAATTCTATGCCTAGCCTTGTTTGTCGATTTGCACCATAGAGAGTCCCTTGGCCGGCCACTTTCATTCAAAATTTGAAAGCTCCTTATTTTACTCCTCAACCTCCTCCATGATTTGCTCCTTGACCGATTCAAATCTCCTCAAAGCAGAGTTCAATTCTGCTTCAAACTCTTACCTGCTCAAGCTCAAAAATAAAACACCACCTTGCAACCCCTGCAGCTTGAACCTTGGATCTCCAAGCACACTTAGGCTCCACCTTTTAAGGAGCCTAGTGGCGTCTCCCCTGCCACTTTACCACTGATCCATTTGTGTCTTATTTCGTACACAATTTCTTAAGACCCTTGCTTTCAATGGTCCCCTATCTTCTAAGTCAAAAATACAAAATTTTGCCGAGCTTCCAACCAACACACGGGCCTTCCATAGGCCCATTAACACACCCCAAACATGCATTACACACCCAAATACTAGAATTTAAACATTATATCAGATAAGGATCAATCTAAGAAAAAACCCGAAAATTAGGGCGTTACAACTCTACCCTCCTTAAAGAAATTTCGTCCTCGAAATTTACCTTATCCAAACAAATGAGGATATTGCTGACGCATTGCCTCCTCTGGTTCCCAAGTAGCTTCCTCTCTGCCATGGTTACGCCAAAGTACCTTTACCAACGGAACTGATTTTCTTCTTAGAACCTTCATGTCTCGATCCAGAATCTGCACCGGCTCTTCTTCGAAAGTCAAATCAGGCTGTACCTCCACTTCTGCAACTGGTAGAATATGGGTAGGGTCAGAGCGATATCGTCTTAACATGGATACGTGAAACACATCATGGATTCTATTTAATTCTGGAGATAATTCCAACTGATACGCCACCGGACCTATTCGCTTAAGAACCCGATAAGGCCCAATAAACCGCGGACTTAGCTTGCCTTTCTTAACAAATCTTAGTATCTTCTTCCAAGGTGAAACCTTCAGAAAGACCATGTCACCCACTGAATACTCAATCTCCTTACGCTTCAAATCCGCGTAAGACTTCTGTCGATCAGATGCCTCTTTTAACCGATCCCTTATTATTTTGACCTTCTCTTCAGTTTCTGCTACCAACTCAGGTCCAAGAACTTGCCGCTCGCCCAATTCGGTCCAACAACTAGGTGAACGACACTTACGCCCATACAGTGCCTCATAAGGTGCCATACAGATGCTAGCCTGATAACTGTTATTATACGCGAACTCTGCCAACGGTAGATAATCCTCCCAACTGCCTCGAAAGTCGATAACACAACCCCTTAATATATCTTCCAGAATCTAAATAACCCTCTCTGACTGACCATCAGTCTGAGGATGGCAAGCCGTGCTAAAGTTCAGTCGCGTTCCCAATGCCTCATGCAACTTTTGCCAGAACCGAGATGTGAATCTAGGATCTCGATCAGAAATGATAGACACTGGCACCCCATGCAGTCGCACAATCTCTGCCACATACAACTTGGCTAGCTTCTGAAGCGAATAATCAGTACGTACAGGGATGAAATGAGCAGATTTAGTCAACCTGTCCACAATCACCCAAATCGAGTCCTTCCTTGACGGCGTTAAGGGCAATCCACTTACGAAATCCATGGTCACCCGTTCCCACTTCCAGAGTGGTACCTTCACTGGTTGTAGAAGTCCAGAAGGTAACTGATGTTCAGCTTTCACTTGCTAACAAGTCAGACACTTCCCAACAAATTCCGTTACCTCTCGCTTCAGTCCAGGCCACCAATACAACTCCTTTAAGTCATGATACATCTTATTACCTCCAGGATGCATAACACACCGTCCTTTATGAGCTTCATTCAGAATTGCTTGCCTCAAATTGGAATCCTTAGGCATACAAATTCTACCGTGGAAACATAGAACACCCTCACTGTTAAGTCCAAACTCAGAAGTACTCCCATCCTTAACCTGCTGAAATCGAGAAACCAGCGACTCATCCTTCGACTGCTTCTCCTTAATCTCATCCACCCAGGTCGGTCTTACTTGCAATTCTGCTAACAGACTCCCATCATCATACAGACTCAAACGAGCAAACATAGCTCTCAGATCAGATACAGTTCTACGACTTAGGGCATCAGCCACCACATTAGCTTTGCCTGGATGATACTCAATCGCACAATCATAATCCTTCAGCAACTCGATCCATCTCCATTGCCTAAGATTCAGCTCCTTCTGAGTCAACAAGTACTTAAGACTTTTATGGTCTGTGTATATAATACACCTTTCTCCATACAGATAATGTCGCCAGATCTTAAGTACGAAGATTACTGCTGCCAACTCCAGATCACGGGTAGGGTAGTTCACTTCATGAGGTTTAAGCTGTCGCGATGCATAAGCAACCACTTTACCCTCTTGCATCAACACGCACCCCAACCCAACATGTGATGCATCACTGTACACGGTAAAATCTTTCCCAGACTCTGGTTGAATCAGTACAGGTGCTTCAGTCAGAACCTTCTTTAGTTTCTCAAAAGCTTCTTGCTGTTGCTCGGTCCAACTAAATGGCACTCCTTTCCTTACGAGTTTTGTCAATGGCGCTGCCATCACAGAAAATCCTTCTACAAACCTTCTATAGTATCCAGCTAAACCCAGAAAACTTTGAATTTCTGCCACTAACCTCAGTGGTTTCCACTCCAGAATTGCTTCAATCTTTCGAGGGTCTACCTTTATCCCCTCAGCAGATACAACATGGCCCAAGAAGGTTACCTCTCTCAACCAGAACTCACACTTACTTAATTTCGCATAAAGCTCCTTTTCCTTTAACACTTGCAGCACAATACGGAGATGCTCATCATGTTTCTCCTCAGATTTAGAATAAACCAGAATATCGTCGATAAAGACAACCACGAATCGATCCAAGTATGGCTGGAACACTCGATTCATCAGATCCATAAATGCTGCAGGTGCATTAGTCAGCCCAAATGGCATAACCAAGAATTCATAGTGACCATAGCGAGTTCTGAATGCTGTCTTGTGTATATCCACCTCTTTCACCCTTAATTGATGGTACCCAGATCGAAGGTCAATCTTGGAGAATACTGAAGCTCCTCTAAGCTGGTCGAACAGATCATCGATTCTTGGCAACGAGTACTTATTCTTAATCGTCAGTTTGTTCAACTACCGATAATCGATGCACATTCGCATTGACCCATCCTTCTTCTTTACGAACAGCACTGGTGCTCCCCACAGAGACACACTTGGCCTAATGAAGCCTCTATGCAACAGTTCTTGAATCTGTGCTTTCAACTCCACCAACTCCTTTGGTGCCATCCTATACGGTGCAATAGACACTGGTGCCGTACCAGGCAACAAATCAATCCCAAACTCGACCTCTCGATTCGGGGGTAAACCTGGAAGCTCTTTGGGAAAGACATCTTGAAAATCTTTAACAGTTCTAACTTGATCTACAGTTAGTTCTTCAGTTTCTACTTGACCTACAAATGCCAAATAAGCCGCACATCCTTTACGAATCCACTTCTCAGCTCTCAATGCTGACACCACATTGGACAAATAATCTCTACGTTCACCTATCACCATAACTTCCTCATCCTCTGCAGTCTTTAGCCTCATTCGTTTTGCAGCACAATCCAAAGTAGCCCTATGCTTTACAAGCCAATCCATCCCCAAGATGAGATCAAATTCTCCGAAAGGTAGCTCCATCAAGTCTCCAGAAAAGATTTTTCCTTGAGTCTCTATAGGCACGTCTCTATACAGTTTGTCTACCCTAACCGAGTGACCCAAAGGACTTAATACAGATACCCCACTCACTGTCTCCTCAGAATGCACTCCCAGCGACCCAGACATGGCACATGCAACATAAGAATGGGTAGATCCAACATCTATCAACGCAGTGTATGGCATACTAGAAATAAAAAAACGTACCAGTTATGACGTCAGGAGCATCACCCTCCTCTCGGCGACGAGCTGCATAAACTAGCGCTGGCTGACGAGCCTCAGCGAAACCAGCACCCCTGCCAGGTGCTCCTCGTCCTCGACCGTTACCATTTCCGCCTCTACCTTGTCCACGACCCCTCGGAGCTGGTGATCCACCCCTCACTGGTTGAGCAACCCTTTGAGCCATAACCTGTCCTTGATCCAGTTCTTCGGGACAGTCCTTAATCCTATGCTCCATCGACCCACATCAAAAACAGGCTCCAGAATGTTTCCGACACTCGCCCATATGTATCTTACCACAACTCCTACAACCCTACGGTCTGACAGCATTCATTGGCACCGCTCGCACTGGTTCTGCTACTCTTGCTCTCTTAACATTCCTATTCTCTATGAGTCAGATTAATATTTTAGTGTTTATTACAGATGTCTTATGAATAAATAGAGTTTCAGAGTTTATCTTCTTTCGCAGTATCCTAGCTACAGTCTCAGTTTACCTATCAGAGTCTCTACAATTTCAGTAATGCCCTAGCTAAATTATCATAACAGAGTCTTTTAGTCAGGCATATAATAAGGATTTTTGGAAACATCAGAAAAGTTTAGAAAACTTACAGGCTTGGGCCGGAGATTCGGTGTGCCACTCTTTAAAAAGATTACTTAGGAAAACCTGATTTATTCTTTGAAAATAATTCATTTATATACAAAAGAAGTTCATCAAAACAGGTTCCAATAAATTTTGAAAACAATTGTTGAAAACATGACCTTTCAAAAATCTTTGCTTTGATTGTTTGAAAACTTCCATTTTTAGACCCAATCCACAGCCGAGTTGTTGCAACTTAGCTCTGATACCACTAAATGTAACACCCTAAACCCGGCCTAGACGTTACGACCAGATTTGGTGCGTCACACGATCCTAAAACTAAGTTTACGACCCTTTTAGTCTTGTTGTGTCTTAAGCGAGGTTTGAATCAAAAGAGTAAGTTTGTTAAAACCAGTTTAATCCTTCAAGTTATCCATATTATTCACTCGTTGAGTTTTGAAAACGTTCTTAGATTTTGAAACCAGCGCAACCTAAACTAGCGATTCTATAAAATGTAATTTAATCATCAAAGAAAGATTAAACCAAATAAGAACTTAGATAGCGGCCTTATTACAAAATAAAAACCAAAAGATAACTTAATAATAAAATACTTTAAACAAAATAAAAACCAGTTTTGCAGATGCTGTGGCCACTCCGAATCTCGCGCAGCTCCAAGCCCACTATGTTTGAGTGTTACCTGCAGAGATTAAATAAAAGGGGGTGAGTTTGACAACTCAGTGTGCAACATTATCTCAACCATAGGCCAAAACAGATCAAGCCTCAGAATCAGATTAGTTGGGCCTTGGCCCATTACAGAAATCAGGTTAAGCCTATAGGCCCATAACAGATACAGATCAGATATAATATGCAAATAGAAAATCCAACCCAGATCCATCCATAACACCCCCGTACCAGCCTTACACCATGTGGGGAGACTACTCGACCCACCCAGCCGCTACACACCACAGATATTTGCAGCGAGGCTGCCAGGTATAATTTGCAGCGAGGCTGCCAGATATTTTGACGAGGTCACCAGATACAGATATTGTGGCGAGGCCACCAGATTGCAGCGAGGCTGCCAGATAATAATGTGACAAAGTCACCAGATTGCAGCGAGGCGCTGCCAGAACGCTTCCTCCATCATAAACCCATACCCCATGCAACAGATATATAAATACTAGCATGCAACATATAACATCTCATGCATCAGATATGCTCACATTAAATGGTAACTCATGCAGATACATAAAATCATACATTTCATACAGAATTGACCCTAGGGGTATAATAGTCTTTTTACACCTAGGGGTATTTTGGTAATTTTCCATATTTAAGGGTATTTTAGTCCTTTTTCATATTTTTAGAGATTTTGTGCAAATCCAATAAATTATCAGCCCTCATATAACCACGGAAGTCCATTTAAGCCAAATTTCCAGTTTTTGCCCTTTTTAGCCTAAAACCCCTGATGGGCCTTACTAAGTCCGTTGTCATCTCAAGCCTGTTAAGTCTAACTTTTAGGTTTAGTTTACCAACTTAACTATGTTCTTATTAACCATGTCACTAGAAAGCCTATAATAGTCATTTTACCGATTTGGGCTCGGAAGCCCATTGGTCCCATCTTTGGCCCATCGAAGCCCACCTTACCGGAATGCTCGAAATTGTACCTTCTATAATTTCGCCATCGTCAACTCCTAGTTTGACCACAACAGAGTATTCGGTTACTCTTAGATGCTCCCAAGACTGATTTTCGGTCACTTGCAATCGGACACTTAGAACAGTTTTCGGTCATTATGGCCTTTGCCGTCCTAGTCTATGATGGAAATACGTTACACACCTGTTTTGCGGTTCCGCCAACAAAATCCTCCACGTGCTTATTCCTACAATCCATTCCCTAATTGGTTAGCCGATAGGTTTTACAAAACTAATGCCAAAAATCCTTTATTGCATTCGGCCATACCCTCAATGGCCTTACAACCTTACCTTAATTGTTTTAGATCTCTTAGATCTAACTTTAAATGAATCGCAACTTTCCCCTCCTTGCTGGATCACCTACTCTTACTATCCAAAGCACACAAGAAACAACCATAGTATTAGAGTCTTATAAGCAATGTCGACATGCCCCTAAAGATCTAGGGGTTTCGGCTTTTCTTTCTGATGTTGATAAACGAATGTACTTAATGTTTAGATTGCTTACCGTTGCTTCCACTCGAAGAGTATCGCTTCCACGCTTCCACTAACTCGAGACTATATTAGATCCACCGCAAATCTAACTCTAACGTCACAAGAGTGGCTCTAGAGATATTCGGCTTTTTGAATGGTTAGAAGGAGATGCTTTCGGCTTTTGAAGAAGTGATATGGTGCACTTGTTGTTTTAACCAATAAAGTAGGTGGGGTAAATCGGCAAATAAAAGGGATGGAAGAATAGGGTTCGGCTTACAAAAGGGTTTAAGAGAAAGAAGAGTGAGAGTAGTTGGTTTACCAAATAGCAAACGGCATAAAGATTTCAGTCAGGAGTGTGTCGATAGAAGGTTGAAGAAATAGAGAAGAAGGGAGGTGGTTTCGGTCTTACAGGGAAATGGGACGAAATGGAATCGGCATGGGGTGTAAGAGCAAGAAAGAAGAACGAGAGAAGAAGAGAGACTAGAGAGTGATTTCGGCAACTAGGGAGTTCGACAATAATACTTAGGGTAAAAGTAGGTTGCGGCTATTGGGAGAAAAAGCAAGAACAAAGTGGCAAAAAGGTACCTAATAGGCTATGTAAAATCGACAAAAGAAAGAAGCTTACTTACTTAGGGAAATCGGCACAAAATCATAGAAGAAACTAAGGGAATTCGGCACCACTCACACCTAATTGCCGAAAATTCTATGCCTAGCCTTGTTTGCCGATTTGCACCATAGAGAGTCCCTTGGCCGGTCACTTTCATTCAAAATTTGAAAGCTCCTTATTTTACTCCTCAACCTCCTCCACGATTTGCTCCTTGACCGATTCAAATCTCCTCAAAGCAGAGTTCAATTCTGCTTCAAACTCTTACCTGCTCAAGCTCAAAAATAAAACACCACCTTGCAACCTCTGCAGCTTGAACCTTGGATCTCCAAGCACACTTAGGCGCCACCTTTTAAGGAGCCTAGTGGCGTCTCCCTTGCCACTTTACCACTGATCCATTTGTGTCTTATTTCGCACACAATTTCTTAAGACCCTTACTTTCAATGGTCCCCTATCTTCTAAGTCAAAAATACAAAATTTTGCCGAGCTTCCAACCAACACACGGGCCTTCCATAGGCCCATTAACACACCCCAAACATGCATTACACACCCAAATACTAGAATTTAAACATTATATCAGTTAAGGATCAATCTAAGAAAAAACCCAAAAATTAGGGCGTTACACAACAACCCTTTTGTGTCACATTTTATCTTCAATTAATTATAAGGTCTACTTTCAAGCAAAAAGGGTTTTATTCACTTAAAACCAAAAATTTTGCCAAAGTCTAGGTTTGAACCCTAGATTTCTCCCACACTTCTCAGGACCCTTAACCACTGAAACAACCTTCATTTATGCCACTTCTTGCACATCAAATATTCATGTGCCGACTTCCAAATGCTCCTTAAGCTCAAGTCCCATTTCTTCTAGGCCCAAAATTTAGGGCGTTACACATGGTTCGCCCCATGGATGTGTGGTCAAGTCGTGTGGCCCTTGCACCTTAGGTTGGGTTAGTCAGAATGCTCAGTGGTAACCACACAGACTGAGACATGGCCGTGTGTCCCAACTGTGTGAAAGACATGGCCATAGGACATGGGCATGGTCCCAAGCCGTGTGTAGTCTGCACCTTGCATGTGGAATTTAAAATCACCACACGGCCTAGCACAAGGGTGTGTGCCTTGGCCGTGTGACCCTTAATAGTTGATAACGTCAGAAACAAAATACCAAGGTTTTTGCACACGCACTAAAACACGGGCGTGTCATGGCTGTGTGGAGGACACGGGCCATAGACAAGGGCGTGTGCCAGGCTGTGTGAAAACCCCTGTAGGTTCGATGTGAAAAATAAATCCACATGGGAAAGGGACACAGGCGTGTCCCTATATGTCTCGGCCGTGTGAGTTACACATGCCTTCAACATGGCCATGTTAAGAGATCACACGGGCGTGTCGCCCTTCCACACGGGCATGTGCACCATTTTTCAATGGAATTTTCTAATGTCTAGTAATGCATTCACTTTAGCTCCGAAGGGTTTCTAAAGTTTGTTTTGAGCCTCATAGGCTCAAATATGAGTCTTTAAGACAAAGTATAAAAAGTTTCAAATTGGAACAAAATTTGTTGACTTGGAAATGTACTTTTGTATGAGTTTTAGTAAGGAACATCTCGTACCCGATTTTAGCGTCGAACACAGGTAAGGGGTGTTACAGTAAAAGTGAAATTGGAAGAAAAAATGGAGCTACTTAGTAATTTATGCGATTTAAGTTCCTTGTCCAAGATTCGGTAAACCACATTAAAGTCAACCAACCCCTGTTAGTTACTTTCTAGATAATCACTTATTTTTACATTTCTTGCAATTTAGTCTTTAGGAGAGCTAATTTAGAAATTGGTGTTAAAAATATCTGATTATGCGCTTTGTTGTACAATAGCAATTAGTGAATAGCTAGCTAGGTTCCTTTCTTGTATGTAATTTTTAATCGAAATCATTAAATTGCCAACTCCATTGGGTTCGATCCTTGGAATACTTGGGTGTTCCATTGTAACACTACAAATATTACAACTGACCAGTACGTTTGCAATAAAACTGGACTTTAAAAATAGTTTCATAAATTTAGATTTTAATGTGCACGCACACATTGGGTCAATGCTCCTTTCCAAAGATCGCCACAGATATTTCCTTTTTAAAGTCTCACCATGTAGGCATCCTTGTAACAGAGCTTGCCACAAGACATTCATTTAACTGGGATAGCCACAAAGGCATCCTTTTAACAGAGATAGCCATAAATGCATCCTTTCAGATATAGTCACAAAGGTTTCCTTTAACAAATATAGCCACGACGGCTTCCTTTAACGGAGATCACCACGCAGGCTTCCTTTTAGAGATAACCACAAAGGCACTTCCTTATAACAGATATTGCCACAAAGGCTTCCTTTTAGAGATAGCCACAAAGACACTTCTTTAGATTGTGCTACAAAAGTGTCGCTTTTTAGATTACGACAAAGGTATTCCTTATCAAAGATTTTCCACAAAGGCATTCCTTTAACAAAACCAACCACAAAGGCTCACTTTTATGGAAATTGGTGTTTTGATGATAGGGATTCGCCTAAACCCACTGTCTTGAGGTTTGCCCCTCACCGCTTGGTACTCACCCAAACGTCCTTTAAATCTTTTCCATATAATGTCATAACCAAACCATGGTCTTACACTATATGGTCTTCAAAGTGCCATGGACTTTTCATTTTAGAGATTTGTGTTTTTAGTCTTGAGGGATCCCTTTAGGCGACTCCAAAGATAGACACAGACACTTATTGCAGACTCATACTTATTAGACTCATTTACATTTGACTTACTCATGACATACTATTTCATAAGAGACTTGTTCATATCATTAAAGCACACATAGACACACTTTACTCATTAACCATTGTCCATAGAAATCATATCCATATTCTATATGAGTTATTCATTTTTCACAGAATCATCACATCATGCATTTTTAACTAATTTTGATAAAAGGTTCTAACATGCATACTACATTTGCAAGAGTCGACTTAATGATTCACCTCATAATCTAGAAGGCTGTCAATCTTCAAACCTAATCCTTCCTTGTGACAACAACAACTTGAGTTCCAAATCTTTTATTCAACTAGATACTATGGCTTTCTCGCCTCATCAAACAGAGACATTTTGTTAGAACTCATTTGGGAAACTTTTTACTTATACTTTAACTCAACATATCACTAAGCCTTATTTCCTCAAGTATACTCATAGATCTATATTTCCTTAGCAAGTAGAGTCACAAAATGTACCTTGTTGGGAGGGATCTTACTAGTAGAAATCAAAGTTTAAACTTGTCTTTTTGGGAGGAATCCCTTCATCTGCTTAGCCTATCTTTCCTTAAGAAAGAAGACAACCCTCTTTAACTTAACCTGAATGTCCTTTAAACCTAACTCAGGCTTTCATAGGGACTTGATAAATGTCACGTTAAGACTAAGTGGCTTATCAAAATCTGCCACGTCTAAGGAACTTACCTAATACTCCTTCAACCTTTAACTTTTCTCGTTCATGTTTGGTTAGTTTCCAACTAGCTTCTCTGACAAATCAATAGGCATGGGACCACATTGGTCAATAAAGGTATTATGCCTTCTGGCGTGGCCTCATACCTCATAACCATCACATTCATTTCACTTATCATCTTAATCTAACTAGGAATCCTTGTCTACTTATTTCCATATCAAAGTTCGCCCACTCTATACACCAAAAATGTATTTCAGCTACTACTACTACTTAGTCAAATATTCATCCATATGATTCCTTAACTGTTCCTATTATAGAGGGTTGTATAAATAGAACATTCTTGGTTCACCTATTCTATACTCGAAGATGGGCTTTTGTGAGTTAACACTACTTAGCTTATAGTATTTTTTTACAACTAGGCACCTTATTCATATACCTATACCCTTACCGCTATTCCTTGATTCATCATGCTTAATTTTCCTCAAGGTTAGTCATAAGCTTCGTTTCTTCGGAATTTGCCAGACCAGAATGTCATTGGCATACTCAAAAAGTAACTTATACTTAAACCAATCTTGATGTTGGATGCTTAAAACTAACTTTCTTAAGCCTTATTCCTATAGACAATATCTCAAACTTTCGTGACTTCACCTAAGGGCATACTTATAAACTTTAGTTTCTTAGGTAAATCCACACTTATTCAAAACTTATTCCAAAATTCTTACTTCTAAAACAACACCCAAATACTAGGGCTTCATCGGGCATGATGTTACAAGTACCTCATGCACCTCCAGCATAAGCTACAACTCAGTTTAAAGGAGATCTCGTTAGGGAGATACGTAAATGTGGTGTTAAAGTGTTTCTTGAGGATAAATGTGATGACCCCGCTGGAGCAAAATAGTGGCTATCTCGCATAGGTAGATTGATTGCAGAGCTGAAATATATGTCAACAGATAGCCTCTTATGTGTTTTTTCTTTGCTACAAAGAAAGGCTTATCAATGGTGGAAAAAGTTGGTAAACGTGACTCTTGAAGAGCATATAGATTGGGAGTTCTTCTTAATGAAATTTGGAGAGAAGTATGTTAATCAGATATATGTCAAACAAATGAAAAAAGAATTTTTGCATCTCAAACAGGAATGAATGTTAGTAATGGAATACGAATGAGAATTTGTCTAACTTTGTTGTTATGTGTAAGATATGTTCCAAACTGAAAAAGCTTTGCGCGAGAAATTTGAATGGGGTTTAAAAGATGAAATCTGCACCTTAGTGCCAACATTAGAAGTTTGAAGTCTAGCAACCATAATAGCCAAGGCTCAGAAAAGAAAATGATTGCTCAAAAAAGAAATAAAGGACAGTATATGGAAAAATGAAGCATGGAATCTTTAGTCCGCCAACCTCAACAAATTACAAGAAACCAATGATAGAAGTTTATTTGCAATAAAAGGAGATTTTCAGCCCTCGAGTTTCTGATAAGGGACCCTGCAAAAAGTTTAACTCTAGTCTAGGATGATAAGGGACCCTGTATACGAACATTATGGGAGGAATCACTAGGGTAAATATTGGAAACAACAAGGAGCTTATTATGCATGTAGATAATTGGATCATCAAATTAAAGACTACCCCTCAAAGACTAATCTAGACCAATAGGGAGCTCAAAGTGCTTAACAAAAGGCTAGATCCAGAATAATTGTAAAATTAAGATCAATTTAGGGAGCTTCAAATAAGAACTACACCAAGTCCAACCGAAGGGTGTCTACCAGAGCCTATGTAATGAAGGCTAAGGAAAATGAAAACTTACTAGAGGCAATCGCGGGTAAATTTTCTTTTTCGGGAAATAGCATTCATGCATTAATAGACCCTAAGTTAAACTATTCATACATCTGTACAAAGGTCGTGGAAGGTAAAACTCTAGAAGCTCTCTATTCTAAGAAAAATATGTTGGTGACCAACCCCTTGGTTAGAGTACAGTAGTTGGCAGAGTAATTAAAGATTGCCTGCTGATTTTTGGCGAACTTATCTTTTTAACGGACTTATTACTTATAAATTTTCACGAATGTGATGCTATTCTTAGGCTGGATTGGTTAACCATACATAAAGTCATGGTAGATTGCCGAGCCAAATGTGTACGACTATTAACTCCAAAAGGTAAAGAAGTGTTACTACTTGGTGTACAGACCAGTACGATGGGTACCATAATTTTGGTGGTATCCTTCAGGAAGCTAATAGTTAAGGGACAAATGCCTACGTAACGTATATTATGGATTTAATTAAGTCGAGAAAGGAAATCAGCCAAGTACTGATAGCAAATGAGTTCTCTGATGTGTTTCCAAAAGTACTCTTAAGCATGCCACTAGACTGAGAGGTAGAGTTTTCGATTAAAGTAGCACCTAGTACTATACCCATATCTTGTGCCACATACATAATGGCACCATTGGAGATAAAGGAGCTGAAGAAACAACTACAACATCTTTTGGAAAAATGATTTATTTGACAAAGTGTTTCACCTTAGGGCCCACCAATCCTATTCATGAAAAAAAAGGATGGGACACTTCACTTATGCATCGATTACTGCCAACTGACCAAAGTGATTGTGAAGAAAAGTACACGTTACCTTAAATAGAAGACTTGTTCGACTAGCTAAGTGGAGGTACCATTTTCTCCAAAATTGACTTACGGTCTCACTACTATCAAGTAAAGATTAAGGGTGATGATGTTTTGAAAACTGCATTTCGTTCATGCTATGGACATTACGAGTTCCTAGTGATGATGCTTGGGTTAACAAATGCGGCTGCAATGTTTATGGATATAATGAATAGAGTTTTCAACGCTAATTGGGCCGTTTTGTAGTCATCATTATAGATGATATTTTAGTTCACTCTAAAAGCGTAGCAAATCATGAAGAACACTTGGAGACTGTGTTGAGAACTCTACGAGAAAACAAGTTATATGTCAAATTTAGTAAGTGCTAATTTTAGCTGGGGGAGGTTCATTTCCTGGGTCACGTTATTTCTATAAAAGGCATCAAGGTAGACCCTAATAAGACCAAAGTGGAGCTCGATTGGAATCCATCGAGAAATGTCACTTAGGTACGTAGTTCCCTAGGATAGGTGAGTTGCTACATACAATTTGTAAAAGGGTTCGCCATCATGGCTACACCTCTCGCACAACTGCTAAGAAATAAAGAAAAATTTGAGTTGATAGAGGAGTGTAAAGAGAGCTTTGACAAGCTAAAAGGAGTTTTAACAGAGCGCCCTATCATGGCTCAGTCGGATTTTCGCATGGTGTACACTATCTTCATTGACTCATCTCACAATGTGTTGAGATGTGTGCTCATGAAGTAGGGGAAGGTTGTGGCGTATGCATCTTACTAGCTTAAACTGCATAATGATAGCACTAAAGATTTAAAGACACTATCTTTATGGGGAAAAGTGTCGTATGTTCTCGGCCCATAAAAAGTTAAAGTACCTGATGACATAGAAAGAGTTAAATTCACGCCAATGACATTGGATAGAGCTACTGAAAAACTACAATTGAGTATTGTAACACCCAAAACCAGATCGAGTAGGTTTGACTTGAATCTAGTGAGCATCATTAGCCACCAAAGTGATTCTTCATTAACTTCCAACCTAACCTCTAACACATTAGTTACTTACAAAAATTAATATGTTGAATTAAAACACAACAATAAAATACAATAAAACATATAAAGTAAAATATGTAAATTATTCTTAAGGTTTGCAAAACAACTAAGGTTCACATATGACACACAACACAGGTTCACCTAACAGAAAAACATATGATTTCTCACATAGGTTCGCATATTAGAGTAACACATAATGTTCACATACAATCACAAGGTATGAGCTCGTATAATAACACGGGTTAGCAAAGTAATTTTAGTTCATATACTTTCTAGACTCATACTTACAATAATTATTTCACATTCATTACAGGCTTTGCAAACAAAGAAGTCATTTACACAAGGGTCGTTCATGCAAAGGTTTGCATACTTATTTAATGTTTGCTAAATTGTACACTAATCTCACTAAGGGTTTGCTTGTATAATGGGGAATACAACATAAAAGGGTTGTAGAAATTAATACTTTGCAGTAAAACTGGCATGCATATAATACTAATACATACTTGGCAAAACTTAAATAACATAACATGGTTCGCAGTGAAAGAGAATTAAATAAACATCAAATTTTGTTCAGGCTGATAAGAGATTACTATCACAGGTTTAACTTAAGGTTCGTAGAATGAAAATTGTAACACCCTAAACCCAGCCTAGACATTACGGCCAGATCTGGTGTGTCACATGGACAATTCATTCGTAATCAGACACTTTGTCAAACAGTTTCTGTTATTTTCAAAGCCTCGTTTAGAAAGTTGGATGTTTTGAGCGAAACCAGATTAAAACTATTCTTTCCCATTAGCTTGGTGTGTATAAACAAGTTTTTATTAGCCATAGTATTCCATTATCTTAGTATCTGAGACATTTCGGGAATTTATTTAAAAATGTTTGATTGGAATTTTGAAAACTTGGGTATCCTAATCTACTGGTTTAAAACAAAATAACAGTGTAACAAAATAAAAACACCCATAATGGCCTTATTACAAAATAATACCAAAACTAAAATAGTGATAAAAATAAAAGTAAAAGCGAATCCCAGAAGCAGATGTCATGTGGCCACCCCGAGTCCCTCGCAGCTCCAAATCTTCTATTGCTGGGGGTTACCTACATATGTAAAAATAAAATGGGTGAGTTTGTGAAAACTTAGTGTGTAATTTCCCCAACCAATAACAGAGATCAGACATACAGAACAGACTAGGTTGAAAACCTATTCAGATACATATCAATCTAGGCCTTGGCCCTATTCAGAAACATAGTGAGCCTTGGGCCCATTACATATATAGAACATAACAAATGCATAGCCCAACCCAACCTGTACCAGCCCATCACACCATGTGGCGAGTAACTCAACCCACCCAGCCCACACACCAGTTTGCAGCCATGCTACTAAGATCAAATATCGTGGCAGAGCCACCAGAAGAGAATTACGTGGCTGAGCCACTAAACAGAACTTCCTCCGATTAAACCCTACCCCATGCGGACTAACAGAACTACATATAGCATGCATATAGATAGACAGATACAAATAAAGTCATCCACATTTCAAACAACCTATTTCTAGGGGTATAATAGTCTTTTGGCAGCTAGGGGTAAAATGGTAATTTTACCCTTCAGGGGTATTTTAGTCATTTTACTAAGTCTCGTTGTCTCAGCACCTATTACAACCTTCTAACAGGTCTAATGTCGGTTCGAGCGACTCAAAAAGTCTAAGTGTTCAAATGGGGTTTACAGCCCAAAAACCTCTAATGGGCCTAGTGGGCCCACACGCTCGTGTGGCCCACTCAGTCCAAACTCATGCACAATACCACAGATCTTAACATCTAACGTACCATATATCACTTACCATATAACTTACCCATATAGGCCCGTAGGCCCATTGAACCCATTTTGGCCCATCGAGGCCCAAAACAGCCTAAGTGCACGAAAATGCGCAGAATGGCCTTCACAGTCAAACACCCACGATTTGTGGGTTTGTATCGGCCCACGAGCATTCGGACGCCCGCAAAACCCCGAAATACGGGTATATTAGCATTTTGGCTTTTCAACTTTTGCTGATCTATGCTATTAGGGGATGTAATTACACACCTGTCTTTGCGATTCCAATCGCTGACGCGTGCTCAACCACTGCCTTACTCGACTACTCTCACGGGGTTAAAGAGTCTCCCTCAAAACTGAGTGCATGATGATAGATCGAGGCACCTATGATTATTGATAAATCTAACCAATAAATGAGTTAAAGAAGTAATAACCCCCATATCGAAACTGAATTAAAGAGGAGGCCCTAGAAATAAAACCGAAATCTACGACAAGAAACACTTACACAAGAGTTCGCGTAACCAATTTCTTAAATCTTAAAAGCAGTCGATTAATAGCCAAGGCCTCGTATACTTGCAGTTTCGATCGATAGAGTAGAGGAGAGGGGAAAACTTGGTTTACGAGGAGAAGAAGGAAAATAGAGTTTGGCTTCTAGGGGGAATTGTGATAGATGATACGGGAAGTAAGATTCAGCAATCAAAACAAAGAAATACCCTAAAGAGAGAAAGAGAAATAGGAGTGCCGACTAAGGGAAGGGAACGTTACTATCAGTCACTAGAAAAAATTGAAAAGGAGTTAAGAAAAAAATAAATAGTAGGGTTCAGCTTTAGGCTCAATGAGAGAAGAGAAAGTAGGGGAGAAGAAGTAAGAAAAGAAAGGAGATTCGATCAAGAGTGGGGAGCAAGATTCAGCTCATAAACTTGTAGGGAGAGAAGAAAAGATTTGGCCATGACAGTAAGAGTAATTGTCGAATGAAGAATAAGAAGGGTACAAGATGAGTAATCGGTTGGAGAAAGAATCAAGTGGAGAAGAATTTAGATATTCGGCTTTTTGCAAATGGAAAGAAAAGGTATGCCCAAAGAATGTTTACCCAAAATCAGCACTAAAGAAACCAATACCAAAACGTTCCCCAAAATACGAAATCCCGTAAGCAAAAGAAAGAGGCTCAGCACTCTGCTCTCTATTTGCTGAAAATGCCAAAAGCAAAAAGCCCTAGCTGATTTTGCCAATTCAAGCTACCTACATTTGGCTAACCCCTCCTCCAAATTCAATCCCTTGTTTTACTCCTTGATTTTTCTCCAAGATTTACTCTAATCTTCAATTTGAACTTAATTCAAATAACATCCTTTACTTATTCCACCAACTTGATGGAGTTTGCCCACAATCCAACGCTTGCCACCAACTCATAGCAAAAGTACTAACCTTTTGCTTACAAGGGGATTTGAACCCCGAGTCCCCTTGCTAATGACGCCACAGGCCTTACTCCCCATTGCCAAAGTAGTTTACCATGTGATAATTTGAGTCACAAAACCCCAATATCGTTTCTTAAGCTCTAAGAACCAATATCCATACTCCCCTAAGCCCAAAACTAAAAATGTTGCCAGGAGTTAGGCTTTAACTCGTGCCTTCCAAACGCCCCCCAACCACACCCAAAACATCAATTTAGCACACCTAACATGCAAATATCAATTCAAGCAAAAATCCCAAACCTTAAAATTTAAGGCGTTACAAAAATAAACTTAATCCTTCAAAGAAATTGTTCCATTAACTGAATTAAATTGTAATAAGTCTAAACCCTCGCAAATAAAAGCCTATTGCCTATTTTCCTAGGTCTGCCAATATTTGTTCAAGTATGAGCGTCGCCAAGTCTTCTACCTCTCCACTACAATCCGTGACATACTTACCTATGAAGAAAGAGATGAGTGGGTGAGTTCATTGAGAACTCATTGAATAATTAGGAATTAGTAGGGTATGCTAAAAACATAGAGTTTAAAGTAGAAAGAGAACTTAGTTTAAAAATCGTGTCGCGTGCTGGGCTAGTAGTGAAGGTGTGAGACCTATTCCGCAGATCCTGCTTGTCAAAAAACATATAAGTTTGAAAATGATTTTGCGTATACTTATTGAAAATCATACTTAAAAACTTAGCTTGTACTTGTTTGAAAATAGATCTTAAGATAACATGAAACATGCTGATTCACTTTTCTTATTAGAATGGTTGAGGAGCACAAAACATGTTCTCACCCACACTTATCTTATAAGAATTTGTTGGATATGCAGATCTCCTCATAATGCCTCAAAATGACTCAATGAGTCATTAAGATGTCCCAAAAGTGTAGCATAAAGCTAAACACTCTCCTCTATGTGAACATGTCCTATTGAATGGAGCATAGCTCAACATTCCCTTATCTCTCCACATGCCTAAGGCCACAAAGCCCAAAATCACATAAAACTTAAGGTAATTACTCGCAATCCTTTTATATACCAATATATCCAACATATAAGCTCACAAAGAAACTTATCACATAGTGCTCACATAGGGAGCTTACTTGAAAAAAACTTGTTCAGAGTTTTTAGAAAAAAATTATTCGTAGAGTTTAGTTTGAAAACCTTAAGATTCAAAAAAACATAACAGTTTACACACACATAACAATTCTTAACCACTCACCAATTTGACTGAAAATCTAAATAAGTTTGGCTTTTCCCTTATCCTTGCTAGTAGATGGCCTAGCTGGTCCACAATATACATAAACACATAGATTACTGAAAAAGATAAGGCTTACAAAATTCACACATGCAAGCGACAATCAACCCTAACATAATAAAGGCTTACCTTGGTTGCTACAAACTTTATTCAGAATAGAGACTTGTCAAAAGAATATCAATGTGATAATTCTCATGGAATAAAGGTTGTATTTATAGGCCTAAGTGTCCAAAAAATCTTAGGATACTCTACTTAACATAGGGATCCTAGTCAGTTTAGGAGAAGATTACTTGCACGAAAAGTATTCCTAGATACATAGTATCTTTTTTTCTTAATTTAAGTCTGACTTTGACTATCACTAGCGAACCCCCAGTTTACAAATTATCTAGCGAGCACCCAGCTCACCAAATAGACTCGTGAACTCGAGCTCGCCAAACATATTGGTGAACCCGAATTTCAATAAATTTGGCGAACCTGTAACATCCAGATTTATAGGTCTAAGTTGGTGTGTAGGTATAAAGTAACCTACTGGCAAAGTATTGTCCATCTAAATATCTATTTTGGCGAATAGAATGAGCGTGTAGTACTCATCAGGATTGTAAGTAATGCTTTTATTTTAAAAATTTTCATTTATGTTCTTTTCAAAAACTATAAACCATAAAGAAGGACAAACTTTGAATTCAAGTGACACTTGTCGAATCTATGTAACTTAGTTAGGGTTGTATATATATCTGTCTATATAAGAGTTTCGGGTGGAGGTTCTTTTACCTGGTTATGTTATTCACTAGCTCTTCTATTGTGATTCAATAGTATTTCTTCCTATGTAAATTGAAAGCTGAGGATCTGAATCTAATCAGTAATTATTCCATCTCTAGGTAAGTATTACAATTCTGCATGTTAAGTTCAAAAAGAGTAAGTTTGTGAATAGTGTATGAACAGTAAGATGTAAAAAAAAGAGAGCTTTGCAAAGGGGTTGTGAGTGTTTGAGATGATGGTAGAAAGTATGTGAATACGTTTTAATGGTGTTTCCATGTTCTGTAAGCAGTTGTTGCTATGGGATCGTGTTAAATGTCCAAGTATGGAGCATCGAAATATAGTTGAGGTGAGTCTCTACTTTGACTCTCTTTGCGCAAACTTTTTAGGTAGAAGTCTATATAAAAATGATGATGACATCTATAATAGTTGGTAAATGTATGATCATAGTAAAGATGAAATGAGTGTTATGATATGTGAAAAATTTTGTTGAGAATAATAAGATTGGTGAGAATGTTGTTATAGTTGTGATATAAGAGGAATTTCAGTTAGGAATACAATCACATTTACATAAGTAAATAATGAGACTGGCATATCACGAAATGAAAATGAGTGCAAGACCATGAGGTAGAGACTCGTGGAAACTAAGTATAATTTGGAACCATTTATGATGTAGCCTCTAGTAATTTAAGGTTGGAAAGGTAGAACATGATACATGAATGTAAGAAAGACCATGTGGTTCATGGTGTAGACTTCTATATTATGTAAATCAAAATGGAAAATCATGATACATTAGTCTCTGTGTAAGCCCATGAAGAAGAAACCATTGCACCATATCTGAAGTCCACCAAGATAGTAAAAACAAAACTTTGTATGATGCCTTTATGGTGTAATCTATATGATGTCTTTAGTGCATGTTCTATTTGGCCCTTGTGGTGTCATTTGTTCTTTATGTATGCAAGATGTGTCTCTTAATTTCTATGGTGAGTTATGGATAAATCTATTTGTTTTGAAATAAATATGACTGAGATAAAGTATTGTTATGCCCACGGTTAAAGGTTGAGTAAGATATGTGAAGTAATCGAATAAGTTATTAAAAAGAATTGTGTTTTGTGCATGATGGTAAACATATCTACCATGATGATCTGAAAACGTTGGGTATATATATAATTGTACCTAAGAAGTATTTAAGGATTTGTCATTATGAGTTCGCTTGGGTAAAGAAATAATTGAATTAGAGTTTTTTAAATCTATCATATCTAGGTTATGTCTGGGTTAAATACTTTTCTTGAAATCCTATGCAAGCTGGAATATGAATATTTTGAATGTATATGGTTTTGAAACAAATTGATGTGGAATTCTTCTGATTGATATATGTAGTGTGTGTATATATATATAAGTGTGGATTTGCATGATAGTGAACTAATGAATGGTTTGAATAAAAGTTTGTGGTGATCAGTTCTGGGTGAGTTATCACCAAATGTGTTGTAATTTCCTGTAAACCATGTCTTGTAACAATTGATTAGAGCAAAGCGTTAATATTAAAATCTAGTACATATGAAACGAATTTTGAAGGTATATTCCGTAGAGTCATGCTTACGAAACAAGGTATATTCTAAAAGTAAATATTAAAATCTAGTACATTTGTTAAAAAATCTTTAGTAGCCAGATAAGTTAGAATTGGTATTTTGAAGAGTATGATATCTGGCATACATGTGTGGACAAAACTGTACTAGTATCTGCCATAATAAATGGTTTAAAAGAATGGTTGGGTAGAGTGGCTCATACTAAAATGCAAAGTATTTATCGAGATATTTTTGTAGTAAAGCTCACTTAGTACTCTAGTGCTTACAAGGTTTTTTGTTGCTTCTCAGGTATTTGGGAAGAGTTTATGCCATAGGGATGTTGTCTAGTGTGGGACTAAGTTTCGGCGAAGCGGGCTATTATGCATATAGTGGAATTATGGGTTAGTTTAGGAGTACACCTTTGAAGTCTGATTTTAAATAATCTTCTATCTTGTAAAGATCTATGTCAAATTTAATGTAACAGGTTGCCGCATAATACTTTCTTTGTTTTTTATGTTAAATTTTTAGTGAAATTGCTATATAAATAATTAGAGAAATTGAATTTTGTAAACTATTTTTTCTTAAAAAAGGGTTAAGTGATATATAAGGTAACACCCGAGATTCGGACCCGACTAACCAGGTCAAATTAAGGGTGTCACAAGTTGGTATCAGAGCTTGATTTAGTCGATTCTCAAATAGGTATTGCTAAAAGAAGCTCTATATGCATAATGTGCCAAATCTGGCTAAGTTCCTCAGGTATATGAAACTTTTGTTTATGTGGAAAATGCATGTTATGTTAACGAGTAAGTGTTAATATGAAAGATAGTGAAGGAAACAAAACATTGACTCGTTGATGAAAATTGGAAAGAAGCACATTGTGTCAACAAAAGATAGTACAAGAAAGAATAAAAAGATAACTTTTAATTCCATCCCTTAGCCTAATGATCAATGGGTTAAGTAATAGCCTCCTTAGTTTGTTTTAAGTCCTTGGGAACCTTTTTTAAATTGGTTAAGTCTTCTAAGACTTCTTCACTTGCTTCAGGCATATAGGTGGCAATGAAACCAACAGATTGTATCCATTTTGATTGAAATTCGTCCCAATCCTTGCTTTCGGGATTGTAAACATTGAATCTTAAGGAATCAGTAAAGATTTCCTGAAGAAAATTAAAGTCTACCTAACTTATATCCATCGAGTCTATAGGTACTTGAGTATGGAGAACCATAATAGATATTAACTCAGGCTGGGCCTTAATCAAGTTCCTTGTTGTATCTTCATATTATTTCTTAAAGGCTTCCTTACTAGATTGGCGAAGACTATCCAATTCAGCTTTATGACATAGCTGTTGAGTTTTGAATTGATCCCTTAGAGAGGATTTGATCTTCTTTAGTGATTCAACCTTTCCTTCTAATTTGAGTGCATTGGGTCTCCGTATCTTTACATTTAACCTTTTAGGCCATAATGCAAGAATTGAGTTGGTAAAGCTTGCTCCTATGAACCTGATCATTGTAGTGTAACTTATTTATAATTTTATTTTTAGTTTTAATTGTCTCCTCCAAGTTTGCAACCTTGGCCTTATGGTAATTATTGATTTCTTGAAGGATTCCACTTGACAGATCGTACTCTACATGTAGAGCTTATGTAGACTTGATCATTAGTCTTAAAGGAAACAAAGTCTCGATTGGATGAAAGGTAAGATTGGAGAGACTCTTTCAATTGAAAAGGTGTCATATCGTACTGACTTTGGAAATAGAACTCACAGAAACAAAGGATAGCCCTGATGTATATAAGTCATGCCATGGATAGAATTCATTCATTTCTACAGAGGGGCTTATTGTGGTTAAGAGTTAGTGAGAATCACAGGCTGATCTAATGGTAATGTTTTTGTTGGGACCTCAGTTTGTGGAGGATAAGAATTTCTAATTTGGGAGTTTGTGTGTTAGGCGGACTCCAAAAGAATTATAGGAAGTGTTGGGACTATAGGAGAACAAATTCTTGGTGTTGGGAGTCCCTTTCTAAGTCTGTGTAACTGGAGTTGTGGACGTTCACTCTCATCAGATTCTTGAGTGCTTTACTCACTTTGGGTTTCTTATGATATTTCTTTATTGTTGGTTTCTTCGAAGGGGAAAATATGACTCTCTCTTTTGTGCAAGCTTCATTAAAAAGAGCAATGATATCCATATTGGATGCTTGATTGGGCTTGGTATGAGATTTCAAAAATGATCATGCACTATCAATATTAGTAAGCCCAATTTGAAGAAGAAGAAGAAGAATAAGGAATACAAGGAGTGACATTGCAGTTACGAGAATGAATCTCACAAACTTCATAGAAATAAAAAGAAGGTTCTCCTACATGTCTGGTCAAGACTTGTGCTAGATTATTGGCGTCGTTAAATGGCCAAGCCTGTAGAGCTGAAAGCACATTGTAGTTAACTAACCAATTGATTAGGTTAGTGTCTCGATGACTATTTAGGCTTTGATTCAACAAACAGTATTGGAAAACATTCCTAACTATAACTAATTCCACCAACTCAAGAGTACACCCCCTCATCATACATTTAAATTGTTTCTTAGCAACTTTAGAATCAATAGGTTAACAGTGGGCACAAATGGGTTCTTAAGGAAGAGACTAATGTGTGGGATAACCAAAACCACTATCAAGTTTGCAGCTAACTCTTATGAACTTGTCCTTCTTAGAGTGCAGGATTGAATTATTATTTTGAATAATTGGCTCACAACCTTGGTGTACGCTGAAATTAGTATTTCTAGCACCAACTCCTTGTCTTATGACTTTTAATTGATAAAACCTTAGGAAAACTCCTAGGAGTGGTGGTTTGTTACGCATGTAACAATCAATACAATAGGCTACTAAAGTCCACTAGGACAAGGCTGATAGTTGTCCAAGTGTGATGCTATATTTAGTTAATACCGAGCAAAAGAATGGGTGTAGTGGTAAGTGGAAGCCAACCTCTAGTAAGATCAATGGAAGGATAAAACCTTGGGTATTGTCACTCAAATGACACCTTGGTGTTCATATGAAATCATGAGCAAAATTTGGGTGTCAATGCCTTGAAAGCCAAGATACTTATGAATTTCTTCTTGGGTAGTATTACATTCATATGAGGGAGTTGATACGCATGGAGGAGTGTCATCGAGATCTTGATGATCGAAAGAGAAGGGATCTCTGGAAGTGATATTTTGGTTACTTTGGCTTCGGTTTCTACCTCAAGTATTTAATGTAAGTGGGGGAAAAGAAAAGAAGTGAATAGAAGAAAATATTACCAATAAAAATTATGAGATTGAAGACAATAAAGACAAAAGGATTGAGAAGAAAAGAGGTTAGGGTTTTTGAATGATTCAGTAAAAGTGTTGAGGAAATGTTTAGCCTCTATGTTATAGAAGTAAACATGTGCAAGAAGTTAATTATGTGAAAACTGTTCGAGTTCTCTAATACAAATTTGACATTTTTCAAAAATATAAGAGTGTAATGTTCGAATTTAGGTGATTAACCAGCAAATTTCTAATTCTTTTCGAAAGAAAAAAATCGATGGCAGTCTCTTATTAATATTTTCAAAGAAATGTGTCAATGGAAGCAAAAATTTTGATAAGTAAATAGTAAAGTTTCCCTAATTGTTGACATGTGCTTAGCATGAACAAATAGTTTCAATTAGGTATTCGAAATTTTTTCAAGTTAAAATTTTGAGGATGGAATTTTGTTAAGGGGAGGAAAGTTCTAACATCCTGATCTGGCAAGTCTAAGTTGGCGTGTGGGTATGAAGTAACCTATTGCCAAAGTGTTGTCTGCCAAAATGTCTCTTTTGGTGAATAAAATTGGCATATAGTAATAGTCAGGATTGTAAGTAAGGACTTTATTTTAGAAATTTTTTTATATGAAGAGGAGGATTTTATTTCAGAGTATTTATTATATTAGCTATCACCAAAGGTATAGTATGCCCAGTTAGTTTGAAATACTGTGCTAGTTAAGTCATAAAGAAATCTAGTTAGGAACCAACTGAATAGAGTAATATGATATTTATTATTAAGATCCTCATTTATGTTCTCTTAAGAAACCCTAGACCATTAAGAAGGACAAACTCTAAATTCAAGTGACACTTGTCAAATCTCTGTAACTAAGTTAGGGTTGTATATATATGTATGTGTATAAGAGTTTCGGGGGAAGGTTCTTTTCTCTAATTATGCTATTCACTAGCTCCTCTACTATGATTCAATAGTATTTCTTCCTCTGTAAATTGGAAGCTAAGGATCTGAATCTAATCAGTGATTACTCCATCTCTAGGTTACAATTCAGTATGTTAAGTTTAGAAATAGTAAGTCTATAAAGAGTGTATAACAGTAAGGTGGAAGGATATTTATAATAGTCAGTAAATGTATGATCATAATAAAGATGAAGTGAGTGTTATGATGATATCTGAAAAGTTTTGTTTAGAACAATACTGATTGGTGAGAATGCAAGTATAATTATGATACGAGAGGAACGTCAGTTAGGAATACGATCATATCCGGGTAAGTAAATAACGAGAAATGTCCCATTGTATAGCTTCTGGAAGGATAATTACAATGCTAATCAGTCTGGCATATCATGAATTGAAAATTAGTGTAAAGCCATGAGGTAAAGATCTGTTGAAGCTTAGAATAATCTGGAAACCATTTATGGTGTAGCCTCTAGTAATTTGAGATTGGAAAGGCAGAACACTATAAATGAATGTGAGAAAGATCATGTGGCTGAGACCCATGACATGAGATAATATGTCTGTACGTATGTTCATGGTGTAGCCTTCGATAATATGTAAATCGAAATGGAAGATCATGATACATGAACCTGCATATAAGTTCATGAAGAAGAAACCATGGCACCATATGTGAAGTCCGTTGGGACAGTAAAAACTAGACTCTATATGATGCCTCTTTAGCGTAATATGTGTGATGCCTTTAGTGCATGTTCTATTTGGCCCTTGTGGCATGACCTGTTATATATGCCTGCAAGATTTGCCTCTCAGTTTCTATGGTGATTTATGGATAAATCTGTTTGTTCTGGAATAAATATAACTGAGATAAAGTACTGTTATGCTCATGGGTAAAGGTTGAGTCAGACATTTTAATTAATGGTATAAGTTACTGAAAAGGATTCTGTTTTTGCATGATGATAAAAGCATCCACTATGATGATCTAAAAAGGTTGGGTATATATATAATTGTACCTATGTGGGATTTAGGGATCTGTCATTATGAGTTCACTTGGATGAAAAATGATTGAATCATACTTCTTAGAATCTATCATATTGAGGATATGTTTTGGTTAAATACTTTTGAATATTATGGTTTTGAAACAAATTTATATGGAATTGTAACACCACTTATCCGAGACCGTCGTCGGAGTCGAGTACGAGGCGTTACTAGACTTACCTTACTAGTTCGGGGCATAAAAATTTTCTTTTAAAATTAATTCATTCACATTCATCTAATATATCCCTAAAATGGGCCTTTGAGGCCGTAAACATGCAATTGGAAATGTTCGAGATCAAACTGGGAAATTTTAAAAATTTTCCAATTACTTACACAAATTAAAACAATTTATTTCATTGTTCATAAGAAAACTCTCAACCTGCGTAACAGTCAGTAAATTAATTATAACTTGAGTTATGAAACTCAAAATTTAAATCCGTCAATTTTTCTTGAAACTAGACTCATATATCTTATCACCATAATTTTTTTAGAATTTTTTGTTTGACCAATTAGTGCAATTTATTCATTCAATGTTCCCCTATTTCACAGTCCAATGGTTCTAGTCACCCCTCACTAAAAATCAATTATCTTATAGTACAGTTTTTATTTACTGTTTCAACTTGTTTCTAATGAAAATATACTCACTAAGGAATCTATAAATATAAATTATGACTCATAATTCTTTTTGTACGGTTTTTAGTGAATTTCTAAAATCAAAACAGGGGATCACAAAATCCCTCTGAACCAGTCTTACAAGAATTTAAATATCTCAGAATATAGACTTCCTTTGTTTTTTTCTGTTTCTTTCCTATAAAATTAGACTCAATAAGCTTTAATTTTATATCTCATTCACCATTTAATTCAATTTATACAATTTTTAGTGATTTTTCAAATTCACGTCACTGCTACTATTCCAAGACTGTTTCATGGCCAACTTTTGCTCTTTCATAATTTCTTTGCATAAACAATCATTTAGGCATACAAAACATCAAATCATGTTCTTAATTAGCCGTTCAATAGCTAATCACTATAGTATTTACATGCCATTCTTCAGTCATATCATAAGAACATACAAAGAAAATGACCAAGTCCCTAAACATGCTATAACTCTAAACATTTCAAACTACAAAATACCGAGATAGCCTTTGATAGTGTGAGATGAACTCCGACGTACTTACGATCCCCGAATTGGCTTGGCTACACTATAAAAGAGAGAAAGGAAAAGGAGTAAGCTACAATGCTTAGTAAGTTTACAAGTAAATAAATGACAACATTCACCAAGTATAAATATACTCATATTATACCATCAACTAACAAAATCTTTATTTTACTTCTCCACTTACTCTTTAACTTTCTTGTTTATCATTCTTTTACCTGAAATTTCTTGTAACATACCCTGTATATTAGCCCAATGAACTATATGGAATACTCAGGACACTTGGGTTTTCCTGCCTGATACTAGCCTGCCAATGCCATGCTCTAGGCATGGTCTTACATGGGATGTTCCCTGTCCTGCCAAAGCCATATATCTGATATGGACTTACATGGGATATTCCTCAACTGTCTCAACCTGCCAATGCCATATGTCTGATATGGACTTACATGGGATGTTCCTCAACTGTCTGATACTTTTTCTGTGTTACCTCATCTTTGATTCAACTTGGAATATTCTTATAAAATAAATGTATATATGCTAGAAATTAACAATATTAATATAAAATATTGAAATATTGCATTTATTTACCGTAAACTTACCTCAGTGCAAAATACGATCAACTTGACAACTTAATCTTCGACCTTTTTCTTTCCTCGGCCTATCCCCAAATTTCATCCTTCTTGATCTAAAATTAGCAAATTTAGCTTATTTAATACTCATATTTATCAAAACAGTCCTTAACTCTCACTTTGGCAAAATTATGATTTTGCCCCTAAACTTTTACATATTTACTCTTTTGTCCCAAAGCTCGAGAATTAAACTTTATCCCTAATTCTTATGTTTTATGACATGCTGATCATTTTCCCTTAATGGAAACATCAAAATCTCACTCTAACATGTACTTATGAACATTAGGTATTTTTACCGATTATGTCGTTTTGCTCGTTTTTACTTAAAACCGAGTAGCACAAGTTGTTTAACATAATTTAAAACTTCATACTATATAATAAAACATCAAAATAAACACATTTTACCTATGGGTATTTTTCCAAATATGAACCCTAGGTTAAATTATTGCTAGAATAAGCTAAATTAAGTTACCAGGACTCATAAAACGTAAAGAACATTAAAAACGGGGCTTGGATGCACTTACTATGGAGCTTGGAAGCTTGAAACAAACCCTAGCTATGGAGAACCCTTGACATTCGGCCTAATGAAGAAGATGATAACATTTTGCCATCTTTTTCCCTTTTTAATCTTTTTAATTACCAAATGACTAGATTGCCCTTCATTAAAACTTTGGTTATTTCTACCTATATATGTCCATTTTTGTCCATAAAAACCTAATGGTATAATTACCATTTAAGGACCTCTACTTCAATTATGCTCTTCAATTTAATCCTTTCCTGTCTAGAACTCATATTTATCAACTTTTGCAATTAAGCCCTAATAGGCAAATTAAACATGCAATTCATGAAATTTTCCATCAATATTCTAACACATGCATCTAATCACTCGGTAAATCATAAAAATAAATCAGAATAAATTTTTCTATCTCGGATTCGTGGTTTCACAACCACTATTTTGTTTCAGCCCTATTTTGGGATGTTACATAAATTCTTCTGATTGATATATGTAGTGAGTATATATATAAGTGTGGATTTCTGTGATAGTGAACTAAAGAATAATTTGAATAAAAGTGTAACACCCCTTACCCGTATCCATGCCGGGACAGGGTTCGAGGCATTACCCAACTTAAACACACTTACACATACAATTTCGTACAGTAAAATTTACATCCAATTTAGAACTTTTCAAACATATTTATAACGTCCCTACGAAGCCCGAAACATATATTGGAGGTGGTTAGGGACTAAACCAAGAACTTTCAAAACTTTTACAACACTTAGAAAGATTTCATGTTTTGGAGAGTCACACGCCCGTGTGGGCTGGCCGTGTGATCACACACGCTCGTGTAGTTCGGGACACGCCCATGTCCTCAACCCGTGTAACTCTCTATTTATGACATCATCAACCATTTAGGGGCACACAGCCAAGTCACGCGCCCGTGTCCCAAGGCCGTATCCTTCACACAGTTGAGACACACGGTCGTGTCTCTGCTTGTGTGTTTACTACTGGACATTTGGTTTTGCAAAATTAAGGTGTAGGGGACACACGGCCTATTCACACGCCCATGGGTTGACCGTGTGGCACACACAGCCTAGACACACGCCCATGTGTCTACCTGTATGGACAACTTTAAGGCTATTTTCCAAGCCATTTGCCACCTTCAACCTCATTCACATACTTATACATCTCAATAGCATTTAACATGACATTAATTGTCAATCAACATCCATAAACATGACTTGAACATGGCATTCACTCATCAACAAAGGCAATAACTTGTGCATGCACATATAAATAGGTTTACAACCCAATTGGCTGTGAGCCAATTTCTGTGGCTATAAACCAAATAAAATCCTTAATCATTACAAGCCAATACATTTGGCCATATTAATAACACATACACAAAATGACTAAGTGCCTGTACATGCCATAGACTTAAAGGTTTACATTCATTTACCCAACATGATAGCTTGATAGTGTGATAGCATCTCTGGTGATCTCCAACCCGAGCTAGCTTACCATCCTATAAGATATGGGAAAGGAAAGGGAGTAAGCTACAAAGCTTAGTAAGTTCATATGTAAATAATAAACAATTTATTAACATGATTTTACCAATCCTCATAATATGTTATCAAGATAATAAAACATAATTGCACATAGTTCCACTATTTACTCATGTTCTTCTCAAGCTGTCTACTTAAGTCATAGTCACTAAATTATTTATATCTTGAGCTATGGAACTCCAAATTAAGATATGCCAATTTTCCCTAAAACTAGACTCAAATATCTTCTTACCATAAAATTTTTAGAATTTTTGGATTAGCCAATACATATAGTTTATTCATTAAAGTCACCCCTATTCTGCTATCCGACAGGTGCAACCCCTCTTCGCTAAAAGTTAATTATCTCCTCTTACAAGATTCGAATAATGTTCTTATTTGTTTATTTTCAAAATATAATCATTAAGGATTTTAAGCATATAAATTATAACCCATAATTATTTTTTTTACTATTTTTAATGATTTCCCCAAGTCAGTATAGGGGATTCTGAAATCATTCTGACTCTGTCTCACAAAAATTCAAATATCTCATAACACGAAATTCTTTTGCTTACACCATTTCTTTTATATGAAAATTGACTCAACAACTGCTGCTGTCTAAAACTGTTTTATTGCTAATTTTACTCTTTCATATTTTCTCTATATTAACTTTCATAGTAACACATACTCCATATGTAACACCCCTTACCCGGGTTTGATCAGAACCGAGTACGAGGCATTATCGGACGATAGTACAACCAAACATGCAAAGTCAAACCATAAAATTTCCTTTCCAAATTAAAAAATTTTCATAATATATCATATAATACTTAAAATGGGCCTACGAGGGCCCAAAACATACTTTGGGAGTGGTTCGGGACAAAACCAAGAACTTAGAAAAATTTTGAATATTTAGGTAAAAAACAAGGCACACACCCGTGTGAGACCGAGACACGCCCATGTGGGTAGGCCGTGTGGTCACACAGGCCCGTGTCTCTTACCCGTGTTGAATTATTAGAAAATTATTTTTCATTTCAAACCTATAGGGGTTTTCACATGGCTGAGCACACGTCTATGTGGCCTCCCCGTGTGAAAAATTGGGACATTCTGTTTATGACGTCAGCATGCAATTTTGGTCACATAGCCACGGGACACGCCCGTGTGACTAGGTTGTGTGAAGTCCTTATTCTCTGAAAATTTCATGAAAAGTTCACACGCCCAACACACATGGCCGTAGTGGCTTGCCGTGTGGCCCTAAGTTAGGCTATTTTCCAAGCCATCCTTTGCCCCAAAACACATGCAAACTATACCATTTTTGAAACCACATATCATATACATTTTTAGGCATCTAAATAAACTCATTTAACCATCAAGCATCCATTTCAACTTATCCACACACAACCACACCAACCATTACATGATCTACCTCAAAGGATCCATAAATAAAAACAATATCAACATTGGCCAAGTCACATGGCCTTAATTACAAAATGACTTATCAATGACAAATGCCACAATATAGCCAAACCAACATAACACTTACAACCCCACTATGTCCCTATACATGCCATAGTCCAAAAGAGTACTTTTACAATACCAAAAGAACGTTGTAGATAGTGTGGGTGATCCTTCAACGCTTCCCCATCTCCAAGCTAGCTTGACTACTTTATAAAACAAGGAAAAGGAGAAAGGAGTAAGCTTTTGAAAAGCTTAGTAAGTCAATATGTAAACAATAATAATCACAACAATAAACTTAGCACCCAAGAACATAACATATCAAGAATATTGGACATGAGTCTTTTTGGTTTCACTTATTCAATTTGACCTTACCACAATCCAAATACATAGCATAAACATTACTCACATAAACATACATTTAAATCCCTGCACTTATCATCACATAGTCACATAAAAAATGTCACTTAGTAAGCCTTCCCGATAAACTTTTCGGAATAGAAACTAATACATGACGGATTCCGCACATAGCACCACCCTCTTAAATAAATGTCCAATTTTCGTGGCTTACGTAAATAGCACCACACTCTTAAATAAATGTCCAATTTTCGTGGTTTACGCAAATAGCACCACACTCTTAAATAAATGTCCAATTTTCATGGCTTACGCACATAGCACCACACTCTTAAATAAATATCCAATCTTTGTAGTTTACGCACATAGCACCACATTTTCGGGACAACTTATGTTTTCGTGGCATACGTATTTAGCACCACATCTAAATCAATATATATACATTTCTAGTGGTATACACACTTAGCACCACACTTTCAAGTTCACATTGGTATGAATTTGTGGTATATGTACTTAGCACCACAATTTTTTTCTATTCCGAAGGCTTAGCCGAGAATCTCCTCATTTCTTTTCACAGTATCAACCATTAATAATATTAAACCACAAATCATATTAAGCAACCTCATAAAAAATATTATTAAAAGTTTTATACTCTTTACATATAAACTTACCTCGAAATCAAAATGTAATAATTTGCAATTTAGTCCGAAACCTTGCCCTTGCCCCGGTCAAGGTCGATTCCTCAATCTTCTCAATCTATAGCGAAACATTTAGCTCATTTAATACTCACATTATTCAAAACAGCCCAAAATTTTCCTATAACAAATTTTGCAATTTGACCCCAAACTTTCTCAATTTTAAACTTTAGTCCCCAGGCTTAGTTTATGATTCTCATTCAATTTTCATACATTTCAAGCCTAGCCAAACCACTTTTCCTCATATAACAACCCCTAATTTCTATCATTTCACAATTTATGCACATAATATTTCACCTTTTACAATTAGGTCTTTTTTACAATTTTCACCAAAAATCACCTAGTAAAAGTTGTTCACCACACTTTAGACTTTCATATTCTACTACTAGCCATCCAAATACATGTAACACACCAAACCTGGCCCAGACGTTATGGCCAAGTCTGGTGTGTCACATCAACGACGAATTAGCCATGTTCCTTAATTATTATGATTAGGGTGAGTCTTGCAAAACCTTCTGATAGTTTGGGAAGAAAGTCCAGGATTAATTTGCGTTTATCCTATCCACTACCAGTTTATAATTCATTTTTGTTATCAGTTCCTTGTTATCCATTTGTTACGAGTGCTTAGTTTTGAAAATGTTGATTAATTTTAGGAAAACTGGCGCAACCTCATTCAAATCATTTTAAACAAAATATAAATAAAGAATTAAAAACCCAATTTAAAATACTTAAAGCGGCCTTATTACAACCCAAAACCAGAATGAAAAAATAATTAAAAATAAATAGAAATTAGATAACTTAATTAAAAACCAACAATGCAGTCCACGTGACCACTGCGAATCCCTCCAGCTCCAAGTCCAACAGTTTAAGCCTCACCTGCATTGATGAGAGGAAAGGGATGAGTTTGGAAACTCTGTGTGCAAAGAAAACCCATCTAAATCCCGAAATAGCTCAAGCTTACTGGGCCTAAGCCCTGTCTAGTCTCAGTAACAACTGGGCTGAAGCCCTATTCAGTATTCAGTTACTGGGCCGAAGCCCTATTCAGATACTGTTTCTCTGGGCCAAAGCCCTATTCAGTAAACAGTGTGACCCATAGGCCTATTACAGAAACATAACAGAATAATGCATGTATGCAAAGCCCAGACCTAAATACATCCGCTACACACCACTCGTACCAGCCTAACACACCTGTTGGGAATAACTCGACCCACCCAGCCCTACACACCACAGTTGCAGCATAGCTGCTCAAATAACGTGGCCAAGCCACTAACAGTAAACGAGGTAAGGCCCCTTTCAATAACGTGGCCAAGCCACTATCAGTAATACGAGGCAAAGCCCCTTTTAGTAAACGTGGCAATGCCACTTGCACTTCCTCCATCAATAAAACCCAAACCCATGCAACAATATAATATGTCATGGCATACAGTGAATAGATACAGTAAAGCATGCATTTAAGTCAAATTTAGCCCTAGGGGCATAATGGTTATTTTTCACCTAGGGGTAAAATCGTAATTTTCCACCCTTGAGGGTATTTCAGTAATTATACCAGTTTTTAGGGTTTCATGCATATTTCAGTCGTTAACAGTCAACTTTCCATCTAAGCAGTTTATCCAGCCCATTTTAGCAGTTTAGAGTTATTGGACCCTAAAACCCCTAATGGACCCTAAAACACTTACTTTTGTCGAAAATAGGGACTAGATCTAGAACTAGACGTTCTAATTGTCCAAGCCCTTGATTGGTAACCTTTAATCAATACTAGCGCAAAACAAATCAAATAACACCACTAAACCCTTTTAGTCTTAGTTGACAGCTACCCTATGCAAATAGGGGTTTTCGGCTTTTCTTAAATCCCGAAATCACAAATAGAGAAGAGATCTAAGCACTTACTGAAGATTCACTAAGCAATAACACTTCCAATCTTACTTTAATCCCGATCTGCCATAGATCAATCCTCAACCACGAGCAGAGAATGAATCTAATAGATCTAAGGGTTCAATTTTCAAATCACTTATGAATGTAAAGATTAGGCTTTTGGTATAATGATGGAGAAGGAAAATAGAAGTTTTGTAGAGAAAAGAAAAAAATGTCGACAAGGGTTATAGGAGTATGAGATATTCGGCCAAAAGAGAAGAAAAGAGTAAGGGTATTCAACCAAGGAGAAATCGCCACAACCTAGAACCTTTCGGGATTTCGGCTTTTAGGAGTATTCGGCTAAGAGAGGTTTGACTAGAATAGATTCAGGTTTTTAGCCTTGAACAATTAGTTAAGTGAGGTTTAAGGGAATCAATGAAGAAGATAAAGAAAAGAAAGAGGGGAGGAATGAAGAGAATAGGTTCGACTAGAGGAAGAAGTTGGCAAAGAAACCTAAAGTATATAGTTTCAGCTTTTGAAGAGATTTGCTAAGTGGGGTTCCAAGTGAATCATTTTAGGCTTATGTAACAAAGAAGAAAAGAAGGAGAAAAAGGTTGTTTCGGTTTGAGAAGAAAAAAAGAAGAGAAGAATAGAGAGGTGGTTTGGCTCTTTGAACAAATTGGTACCCAAAAGGTTGGTAACTTGAGTTTTCAGCTTTTAGATCACAAAAAAGGAGAAGAGTAATGAAAGAAAACCCTAAAACTTACCTAGTCGGCATGCCTACTTACCCAGTTTGCCAAATTAAGACCCTAAGAGAGACCCCAAAAGTGTTTGGCTAGCACCCTAAACAACACTTAGTCGATTACACGAAAACCCATTGACCCCAATCGGCAATGCTCCCCTAAGAGTCCCATAATCGGCCATCACATGCTCCTTTTCAAACTTCCTAAAATCTCTCCCTCTTATCCTACTTGATCAAATCCTATGAGCATCTCAAATTCTTCCAAACAGAGTTCCACTTGGAGTCCATCACATGACTGCATGCACAAAAATTAAAAACACACACAATGCTTACCTTACACTCACCCGCACGCCACTTTTTTAGGAGCTAAGTGGCGTCACCTTGCCACTTTACCAAAGGCATCCTTGTGTCTTAATTTACTTACTTTTTCTTAAAAGCCCATATAACTAAGTCCCCTTCTCTTTAAATCCAAAATTTGATATTTTTGCTGGGTTTTATCTTAGGCCTGGGCTTTCTAAAAGCCCACTAACACACTTAAAATATAAATTCCATAATCTAACAACAAAATTTTAAAATTTCACCAAAATTACAAAAATCCCAAAAAATCCCTAAAATTAGGGCATTACAATACATGCATGTCATTCATGGATAAAATTTTAAAACATCAACCGTAGCTTAAAATAGTGGTAAAATTAGCTAGAGCAAGTTACGAGGATTTCAAAAATATGAAGAACATTAAAAACAGGGCTAGGAGGTACTTACAATCAAGCTTGAAAGTTGGAAGAAACCCTAGCTATGGTGTCTCTTCATATTTGGCCAAGGGAGGGCTTATTTTCCCTTTTTATTGCTTTTATTAACTAATGACCAAAATACCCTTCATTAAAAAGCTTTGATATTCCTTCATTCCTTGGGCATTTTTGTCCAAACTAAGTTAAAATGGCCTATTTACCATATAAGGAGCTCTGATTTAAACTTTCAATTCCGTCAAGTACCTCTACGGATTAAAACCCATATTTTTCACCTATTGTAATCTAGTCCAGCCTATCAAATTGGACATGTAAATAATAAAATTCATCCACCAAAATTTCACATAATTATTCAAACACCCAATAAACATCAAAACTCACTCGAAAAAATATTTTAGACTCTAGATTCATGGTTTCAAAACCACTATTTCGTTTAGCCGCTAATTCGGGGTGTTTAAACTCTTCCCCTTTAGGGATTTTCGTCCTCGAAAATCTTACTGGTAAATAGGTTTGGGTACTGTTTGCTCATAGCCTTATCCGGTTCGCACGTAGCCTCTTCCACACCATGCCTTTGCCACAATACGTTCACCATGGCTATACCTTTGTTTCTTAACTGTTTAACCTCTTGAGCCAAAATCTTAATTGGCTCCTCTTCATATGTCATGTCTAGTCGAATTTCAATCTCTGTGGGAGGAATCACATGCAAGGGATCCGAATGATACCGTCATAACATTGACACATGAAACACATTATGTATCTTCTTCAATTCTGGCGGTAAAGCCAACCGATATGCCACTAGCCCTATTCTTTCCGTAACCTCATACGGCCCAATAAAATGTGGACTCAATTTGCCTTTCTGGTGAAATCTCAATATTTTCTTCCACGGTGACACCTTCAAAAATACTTTATCACCAACCTGAAATTCAATCTCCTTTCTTTTCAAATCAGCATAAGACTTTTGCTGGTTAGAAGCAGCTTTCAAATAATCTCGAATTATCTTCACTTTTTCCTCGGTCTCCCTAACCAAATCAACACCATGTATCTGTTTCTCATGCAACTCAGTCCAATATAATAGAGTTCGGCACTTTTGGCCATACAATGCCTCATACGGTGCCACCTGTATACTTGACTAATAACTGTTGTTGTAGGGAAATTCTACCAAAGGTAGATAGTTTTCCAAACTACCTTCAAACTCTAAAACATAACACTGAAGCATATCTCCAAGAACTTGTAATACCCTCTCGGATTGGCCATCAGTCTACGGGTGAATTGCAGTACTAAAATTCAAGTTTGTACCTAACGCCTCTTACAACCTCTTCCAAAATTTAAAGGTGAACCTCGGATCTCTATTCGATATAATAGACAGGGGTACTGCATGTTGTCTCACAATTTCAGCAACATATAATTCAACCAATTTATCGAGTGAGTAGTCAACACGTACTAGAATAAAGTGAGCCGACTTCGTCAATCTATCAACAATGACCCACAAAACATCTTTCTTTTTCAGTGTCAAAGGCAAACCTGTCACAAAGTCCATCGTAATTTTGTCCCAGTTCCACTCGGGCACCATTACAGGTTGAAGTAAACCCGAAGGTACGAGATGCTCAGCCTTTACTTGCTGACAAATTATACACCTCGTTACAAACTTTAAAATGTCCTTTTTCATACCCGACCACCAATACAGTTTCTTGAAGTCATTATACATCTTAGTACTACTGAGATGCACTGATAAACACCCACTATGTGCCTCATGCAAAATTTTCTGAATCAACTCATTATCTTTCGGTACATAAACTCTATCATGAAACATCAAGAAATTATCCAGACTTACTCGAAAATTAGAGTCAGCACCAGTTTCATACTGAACCCTCTTGGCTTGTAGTTCACTATCATTCCTTTGAGCTTCACAAATTTGTTGAAGAAATAGTGGTCTAGCCCTCAACTCGGCTAGTATGGAACCATCGTCAGATAATGTCAAACTCATTTTCAAAGCCCTCAAAGCATACAATGATTTTCTACTCAAAGTATCTGCTACCACATTTGCTTTTTCGGGATGATACTCACTCACTAGCTCGTCATCCTTTAGTAACTCAAGCCACCTTCATTGTCTCAGATTCAACTCATTTTGATTCATCAAGTATTGCAAGCTTTTGTGATCGGTAAAAATCTGACATTTCTCACCATACAAATAATGGCGCCAAGTATTCAAGGCAAAAACAATGGCAGCCAACTCTAAATCATGTGTCGGGTAATTCTTTTCATGTGGTTTTAGTTGCCTCGAAGCATAAGCCACCACCTTGCCTTCTTGTATCAATACGCATCCAAGGCCATGTAGTGATGCATCACTATAGATCACAAACTCTTTCCCCGACTCGGATTGCACTAACACTAGTGCCCCAGTCAACTTAGCTTTCAACTGATGAAAACTTTGTTGACATTTTTCGGTCCTCTCAAATATAATACTCTTTTGAGGTAGATTAGTCATAGGAGAAGCAATTATGGAGAAACCCTCGACAAAGCGTTGATAATATCCAGCTAAACCCAGAAAGCTTCTAACTTCAGTCACATTCTTAGGCGTCTTCCAATCAACAATCGCCGAAATCTTGCTCGGGTCAACCCGAATGCCATCACCCAAAACTATATGTCCCAATAACCTAACTTCGTGGAGCCAAAACTCACTATTGCTAAACTTAGCAAACAACTTCTCTTTCCTCAGAAATTGCAGCACCGTTCTTAAATGCCCGGCATGTTCTAACTCATCCCAAGAATAGATCAATATGTCATTTATAGATACCACCACAAATTTATCCAAATACTATCGGAAAATCCAGTTCATCAAATCCATAAACATAGCCGATACATTAGTCAAACCAAAAAGCATGACAAGAAGTTCGTAGTGTCCATACCTCGTTCTAAAGGCGGTCTTCGACACATCGTATTCCTTAACCCTTAATTGGTAATAACCGAATCTCAAATCAATCTTAGAAAATACCGTTGCTCCTTTTTATTGGTCAAACAAATCATCAATTCTCGACAATGGATACTTGTTCTTGATAGTCACCTTATTAAGTTGCCTATAATCAATACAAAGCCTCATTGATCTGTCTTTCTTCTTTACGAACAATACAGGAGCACCGCATGCAGAAAAACTCAGTTTCACATATCCTTTTTCCATTAGCTCTTGTAACTGAGCCTTTAACTTTCTCAATTCAGCTGGAGCCATTCTGTGCGGAGCAATGGAAATAGGTGCAGTCTCGGGTAACAAATCAATGGCAAACTCGATCTCTCTGATAGGAGGTAACCCAAGTAACTCCTCTGGAAACACATCTGGAAATTCAAAAACTACTGGTATGGATTCAAGTTTCAATCCTAACACCTTAATATTCAACACATATGCTAGATAAGCTTCACACCCCTTTTTCATACATTTCTGAGCAGTCATACAAGAAATCACCACTAGCATCTTACTCGACTCATTTGTTCCAACCCAAAGAATTTCACCACTTTCACATTTTAGCTCAAGAGTTTTCCGTCTACAATTCACTTTGACATCATGTTGTAACACCCCTTACCTAAGGCTGTCACCAGAATCGAGCACGAGGCATTACCAAAATCAGGACAATATTTACAGAATTGACTCGTAAACATTCACCGGTTAAGGGTTTTCAACCACAATACAGTCAATTACAAACAATTTAGACTCAAATCAAATCGAAACGAACACTCAAAAAATTTTTCACTTTTAAAACGAAGCCACATACCCGTGTCACTCTTGGCACGGCCGTGTGAATAGACCGTGTGGTCCTCACATGCCCATGCTTGGCACCCGTGGATGAAACTATCCATTCAACCATGGCCACCCCACACGACCGTTTGGTGGCCGTGTACACCCCACGGCTGAGACACACGGCCGTGTCTCCTACCCGTGTGGTACATTAAAAATTAAATCAAGGTGCAGGGGAGGCACGGTCCAAGGACATGCCCGTAGGGTCTGGCCGTGTGCCACCCACGGCTTAGTCATGCCCGTGCCTTTTACCCGTGGTGCATTCTGCCAATTTCCCCTGGCCATGGCACATGCCCGTGTGCCTTGCCATGCAGGCCGTGTCAGGCTATTTACCAAGCCTTAACCTCCCTGAAACACAATCAACCATATCCACAACCAATTTAAGCCAATTCAAAGATCATTTTACCCAAAATGGCTACATTTATAAACGTCAACTTACAAAATATCACATTTGAGCAATATAGCTTAAGCTTACAAAATAACCCTTTTACAACCATTGATATTCTATACATGCCATAAATTTACACTTGAAACATAAAATATACCAAAAGAAACTTGATAGTGTGTAGCGTAACTCTGACTTTCCGATCCTAATCTAACAAGCTTGAAAATCTAAGGAAGAAGGAAAAGAAAGGGGTAAGCTACAAATAGCTTAGTAAGTCATATGAAATTCATAGAAATGAAACAATTCACCACTTTACCCAATTCAATATAGCAAAATCATTACATATCGTTGAACAACTTGACTTACTCTTTGGGCCCAATCCACATGTAAATCATATGCATATTCAATAGTACCATTTACAGTTTACAATATCGTTTCACTTCTCTTGCATGTCCACTTCACATGCAATACAATTAATCTGATCCTGTTGAACAATTTCAGAATATAAACAGATATACAAAGGTTAGCACATAAATGCTATACAGACATGGCAAAGCCATGAGGTAGCCAAAGCTACTAACAGTGGGGTAGCCGAAGCTACAAACAGTAGGGTAGCCGAAGCTACAATCAATCACAGTGAAGAAGTTAACCACAGCCTACTCACATAAGCTAACAGGTGTCTGCAACACATGCAAGACCACTCAACACTCGGGTAACTATAACAGTCAGAACAGTGGGGCCCTCAAGTGACATGTCACTCATATCTATATCTATTCCTACTTGTTTAACCGGGATATACAGTCAATACCATTTCTATAATTGCAGAGATATAGCCAATGTTCAATCGTCTCATGAAGCAATATCAATATACTATATAATTATTAGCAAATAGTTTATATTAAACAGAATATGCTAGAATTTACATATAACTTACCTGGATAGCAGTAGGACTAATTCTTAAAATTAGTCGAAAACTTTTTCTTTTCCCCGTTCTCAGGCTTTATCAGATCTTTCTTGGTCTAGATTAACACACAGAATGCAATTTATCAATAATTCATTCAATTTCATTCACAATTCACAGTTGGCAAATTTTACAAATTTGCCTCTCAAATTTTAAAAAATTACCAATTAGTCCTTTAGACTCAAAAACTCATTTTCTTTAATCCATGGGCTTATTTAACCCATTTTCACAGTCATGACATTCAAATTCCCGATTTTTCACACACTTAGGAACAATTTTGTAATCCTTTGCAAATTAGTCCCTTTTCATGCATTTTTATTCAATTTCACCCAATAAAATAGATATATAACACTTAAAACTTTCATTATTTACCACTAATCAACCAAACACTCTCATATCAAAAATGGGTAATTTTTCAAACTCTTATTTCTCTTCAAATAAATGGTAGAATCATGAAATCCAAGCTCAAATGAACTCAAAAATATGAAAATAATTGAAATTAGGACTAAATTGCACTTACAAGAAAGCGTGGAAAACTCAATAACCCTTGGCTACAGAGTAAGGAAATTTCGGTAGCACATATGGAGTAGAATGGAGAAGATGATGATTTTATTTTAATGTCATTATTCACTAATGACCATTTTACCCTTCATGCAATTTTCTAAGATATTTTTCCATGTAAGGTCAGTTTAGTCCAAAACACAATTTAATGGTCTATTTGCATCATAAACACTTCTAATTTCACATAATACTTCAATCAAGTCATTTAATCATGCACCACAGACATTTTTTTCACTTGTTGCAATTTAGTCCTTAACACACAATTAAGCACCAAAACAGTAAAATTTCCAAACAGTATTTTCACACTAATATTCAATCAAGCAGATATTATCAAAAATTCACAAAATTAAAAAATTTCACTTCAGATTTGCGGTTACGAAACCACTATTCTGTTTAGCCCATAATTCAGGTTGTCACACATGTAATGTTAACCAATCCATGCCAAAAATAACATTGAACTCATCGAATGGCAACAACATCAGATTAGCCGAAAAACAGTGTCCTTGAATCATCAAAGGACAATTCCTACAAACCTTATCTACCAACACAAATTTGCCTAATGGGTTTAACACTTTAATCACAAATTCAGTTAACTCAACAAGGAATTTCTTACTATGCACTAATTTCATGCAAATATAAGAATGAGTGGAGCCTGGATCTATCAATGCAATAACATTAGTATCATAAAGTGAGAATGTACCAGTAATCACGTCAGGAGATGAGGCCTCCTTACGAGCTCGCATAGCATAGGCTCTAGCAGGTGTTCTTGTCTCGGATTTCATAGTTGTATCTTTTGCTATGTTTTTACTATTGGCTCCACCTCCACGTTCCTTAACGGTGTACCTAGACTAGCAGTATTACTTGGTCTAGAACTCTGAAATTTCTCATCTTTAACTTTTTCAGGACAATCTTTGATAAAATGCTCTTTGGAGCCACATCTATAATAAGTTCAGATATTTCCCCAGTACTCCCCAAAATGTCGCTCACCACCATGCCGAAACTCAGGTCTATCAGATCTAATGTTACCCGCACTAGCCATCGAAGTAGCCTGGACTTTAGAACCTAAATATGTTTTATCCTGATCTCGATGTGAATACTCAGTTGAAGTTGTCATTCGAGGATTCGTTTCTTTAGACCTCTTTGATTGAGATTGATCCCCTTGTTTATGGATTTTATTCACCGGAGGTTTAGTCACCCTTACCACGTCAATTCCCTATGGGGCTACGAGGACTAGTTGTGATATGGGTGGGGAGGAGGGGGTTAAGCATTAGGATTTGCACTAACAAAATCAGTGTACCAGTCATTCAACATTCAGAGAATGGCATCCCGAGCATCATCTCCTTGACTCAGAGTCTTATGTCTACTTTCTACACCAGTGCGTTACTAGCAGCAGCATCAGCCAAAGCTCGTTCTTGATCCATTACTATATAAGAAACCAAAACACAATTTAGAAAGTTCAGGAGTCACCACACTATCACAATATATCTATGGCATGTATAGCTAGACTTACACACAACGCTACGGTAGTCCGAGAGCCGACTAAACCATAGCTTTGATACCACTAAATGTAACACCCTTACCTAGGTTTGATGCCAGAACCGAGTACGAGGCATTACCGAACGATATTACAACCAAACATACAAAGTCAAACCATAAAATTTCATTCCATATTAAAACTTTTTCGTAATATATCATATAATCCTTAAAATGGGCCTACGGGGCCCAAAATATAATTTGGGAGTGGTCCAAGACCAAACCGAGAACTTAGAAAAATTTTGACTATTTAGGTCAAAACCAGGGCACACGCCCGTGTGAGACAGGGACACGCCCGTATGGGTAGGCCGTGTGATCACACACGCCCGTATCCTCTACTCGTGTTGAATTATTGGAAAATTAGTTTTCATTTCGAACTTACAGGGGTTTTCACATGGCTGAGCCCACGCCGGTGTCCTTGGCCCGTGTCCTTCACACGGCCTTGACACGCCTGTATGGCCTCCCCGTGTGAAAAACTGGGACATTCTGTTTTATGATGTCAGCATGCAATTTTGGTCACACAACCATGGGACATGCATGTGTGACCAGGCCGTGTGATGTCTTTATTCTCTAAAAATTTCATGCAATGTTCACACGCCCTGTACACATGGCCATGGTGGCTGGCCATGTGGCCCTAAGTTAGGCTATTTTCCAAGCCATCATTTGCCCCAAAACACATGCAAACTATACCATTTTTGAAACCACATATCATACACATTTTTAGGCATCTAAATAACCTCATTTAACCATCAAGCATCCATTTCAACCTATCCACACACAAACAAACCAAGCATTACATGATCTACCTCAAAGGATGCATAAATAAAGCAATATCATTATTGGCCAAGTCACATGGCCTTAATTACAAAATGTCTTATTAATGACAAATGCCACAATATAGCCAAACCAACATGACACTTACAACCCCACTAAGTCCTATACATGCCATAGTCCAAAAGAGTACTTTTACAATACCAAAAGAACATTGTGTATAGTGTGGGTGATACTACGACGTTTCTCGATCTCTGAGCTGGCTTGACTACTCTATAAAACAAGGAACAAGAGAAAGGAGTAAGCTTTTGAAAAGTTTAATAAGTCTATATAGAAACAATAATCACAACAATAACATATCAAGAATATTGGACATGAGTCTTGTGGTCGCACTTAATCAATTTGACCTTACCACAATCCACATACATAGCATACACATTGCTCAAATAAACATACATTTAAATTCCTGCACTTATCATCACGTAGTTACATAAAAAAGGTCACTTAGTAAGCCTTCCCGATAAACTCTTCGGAATAGAAACCAATACACGACAGATTCTGCACATAGCACCATCCTCTTAAATAAATGTCCAATTTTCGTGGCCTACGCACATAGCACCACACTCTTAAATAAATGTCTAATTTTCGTGGCTTACGCACATAGCACAATACGATTAAATAAATGTCCAATTTTTGTGGTTTACCCACATAGCACCACATTTTCGGGACAACTTATGCTTTCCTAGTGTACGCACTTAGCACCATATCTGAATCAATATATATACATTTCTGGTGGTATACACACTTAACACTACAATTTTTTCTATTCCGAAGGCTTAGCCGGGAATCTCCTTAGTTCTTTTCAGAGTATCCAGCATTAATAATATTAAACAAAAAATCACATTACGCAACCACATAAAAAATATTATTAAAAGTATTATACTATTTACATATAAACTTACCTTGATAACAAAATGTGATAATTTACAATTTAGTCCGAAACCTTGCCCTTGCCTCGGTCAAGGTCGATTCCTCGATCTTCTCGATCTATAACGACACATTTAGCTCATTTAATACTCACACCATTCAAAACAGCCCAAAATTTTCCTACAACAAATTTTGCAATTTGACCCTTAACTTTATTAATTTTACAGTTTAGCCCCTAGGCTCGGTTTATGATTCTCATTCAATTTTAATGCATTTCAAGCCTAGCCAAACAACTTTTCCTCTTATAACAGCCCTAATTTCTATCATTTCACAATTTATGCACATAATATTTAACTATTTACAATTAGGTCCTTTTTATAATTTTCACCAAAAATCACCTAGTAATAGTTGTTCACCACACTTTAGACTTTCATATTGTACCACTAGCCATCCAAATACATGCATGTCATTCATGGGTAAAATTTTTAAACATCAACCCTAGCTTGAAATAGTGGTAAAAATAGGTAGAGCAAGTTATGAGGATTTCAAAAATATGAAGAACGTTAAAAATAGGGTTAAGAGGTACTTACAATCAAGCTTGAAAGTTGGAAGAAACCCTAGCTATGGTGTCTCTTCATATTCGACCAAGGGAGGAAGAAAGATGGACAAATTTTGGCTTATTTCCCTTTTTATTTCTTTTATTAACTAATGACCAAAATACCCTTCATTAAAAACTTTTCATATTCCTTCCTTCCTTAGGTATTTTTGTCCAAACTAAGTTAAAATGGCCTAATTACCATATAAGGACCTCTGATTTAAATTTTCAATTCAATAAATTACCTCTATGGATTAAAACCCATATTTTTCACCTATTGCAATTTAGTCCAACATATCAAATTGGACATGCAAATAATAAAATTCATGCACCAAAATTTCACATAATTATTCAAACACCAAATAAACATCAAAACTCAATCAAAAAAAATATTCTAGACTCCAGATTCATTATTTCAAAACCACAATTTCGTTTAGACCCTAATTCGGGTTGTTACACCTAATAACGTTATGAAAGTTCGATCACATATCGAACACATTGCTCATAAGTTTATACACACATACCTGCACTTATTCATCTCATAGCCATATTCGTTTACACTTAGCCATTTCCCATTGAACACATCAGAATAATGGCAGATACTTGGTGGCCTACACTTAGTACCACCCTTGTAGCCAAAGCTACCTTCTTCGCAAAGTGGCCTTCACTTTGTGCCACACTTGCAACCAAAGCTACCTTTCTTCACAAAGTGGCCTACATAGTACCACACTTGTGATCAAGCTATCTCTTCTCAAAGTGGCCTCCACATAGTACCACATTTGAGTTGTGACAGCCCTATTTCGACCCTAGTCGAGAAGTGGTTTCGGAACCACTAAACCGAGTTAATGAAATAGTTGATTTTTTATTTATTTATTTCCTATGTCTATTATATGTGCTGAAGGTATGTGTGAATTTTTTTTATGATTGAATTTAACAATTTTTAGATGTGAATTTATTAACAAGGACTTAGTTGAGAAACTTAGAAATTTAGATGGACAAATTAAATTAACGAAATAGGAAAGACTTTAAAATAGTTGGCTTTGCATGTCAATTTTCTTTTCTTTAATTGTTAGTGGCCGGCCATGTGTTTCTTTAATGATCATTTTTGGTATATTATATTATTAAGGAAATTTGGATTGGTGGTTAACATATTTTATCATTAAATAATAAAACAAAAAGGGTGAAAAGAACAAAGTTCTTTTCTTCTTTGTTTCATGGCCGAGAGTGCTTAAGAAAGGAGAAAGAAGAAGTTGAATTTTCGGCACTTTGATACCCTTCAATAGGTAAATTTCTTTGATATTTTTAATGAATTTTTGAATGGTTGATATGGTTATGTGAATGTTCATTCAACCCATGAGTTCAATTTTGTCTATGCTTTGATGTATATATATGTTTCGGTCATGGCCACATCTTGGGAGATTTTGTGTTTTAAGTTTAAAGATGATGAATTAAGGTAGTATTCATGGAAACTAGCTAATTGTTGATAAGGAGAGGAAGATTTAGGCAAAATATGAAATTCAGGTATGGATGCTTATGTTTCCTTGATAGTATGATGTAATGTTTGTATTTGTTTTAACGAGTAGATGGATTTGAGCTTGCTAAAGTTGGATTTCATTGGTATAGGAGGTATTTCCATTCGGTCAATGTGGTTAGCTCTAAAAATTTTTGTTAAAAAAATTGGAAAAGTAATGTATAGCTAATGTATTAAACCATGTTTTTATTATGATTGCCGAAAGGTCCATTAGGGAATGAGTTGTGTAAATTTTTGTAATTTTGACATGATTGAAGGCGTGAATGAATTGATGAGTGGCAATCGATTAATGTATTATGTGCGAATTAGTGCCGGAGGTGAATTTGAGCTAATAAGTGAAAATTTGTTGTTGTTAAAATCTTGATAGTTATAAGCCAACGTAAGGTGTCTTGGTATTTAATTTGGGAAATATTTGTATATTTATTAAGGCCAAGTAAGTATTTGTGTGTGTGTGTGGCATAGTGAGAATATTTATATTACTTGTTTTGATTAAATGAAGCATGCGAAAATTGATATGCTTAAGTTGATATAGGTGTATGGTTAGAAAAGAGTAGTACTGCCTGTTTAATTTGATTTAGAGTATTGGCATTTTGGTTTAGATGAAATGGAAAAATTTTATTGTAACATGTGGTCGAACTTGAACCTTGCTAAAATACTAGCTTGTATGGAAGATAGTGTGTATGCTAATGTATGCCGAATAGGGAGCCATGACTTGAGCTCACTTTGTGAAATATGTTTGGCCTTTAATAGCTAATATGACTTGATTGATAAGCTGAGATAGAAGAATATGTTATGTTTGATTTAATCTTAGCTAGGCATGACTTGTATTATAAAGGTATTTGGCCGAATGTATATACGTGTTATAGAGGGGATAATTGTATATCTTGTTTTGACTAAGTAAGGTATATGAAGTAATATATATATTCAATTTGTCCATTTAAGCTTAAGAGCAAAGAGGGACCACTTCGGATAAGGGAAAAGCAAAGGCGACGGAATAGCCGACCTGTAATCATTCAGAAAGATACGAGGTAAGTTCTTGAGTAATGGTGGTTAGCTCATAATTGTAATGAAATTATGGTACATAGGTGAATGTATAAATTAAGACTTAAAAGGGCCATGTTCGAATGGAGTGGTGGAGAAGATAGATTGAACAAATGTGGGAAAATCGAATGTTAATCTTTGTTTTGATATATCTTGAAGTAAATCCGTACCCTTTTGTTTATGACTAGTGATTTAGAATTTGGTAATGAGTCTTGAACATGTTGTGATTATATTTGAATGTTGGTGATGAGTTCCAAAGTGATATGAAATAAATGTACATGTATGATAAATGATTTGGGGATTACATCCGAGCCTAGTCTCGAAGGGCTTTTGAGACAGTGATACGATCCGAGCCTAGTCTCGAAGGGCTTTTGAGCCAGTGATACGATCCGAGCCTAGTCTCGAAGGGCTTTTGAGCCAGTGATACGATCCGAGCCTAGTCTCGAAGGGCTTTTGAGCCAGTGATACGATCCGAGCCTAGTCTCGAAGGGCTTTTGAGCTAGTGATATGATCCGAGCCTAGTCTCGAAGGGCTTTCAAGCCAGTGACATATTTGGACTTAGTTCCGAAGGGCTTTGAGCCAATGTTGAAACCGGACTTAGTTCCGATGGACATCCGTGCTGGCGTTATAAAATAAACACTGATATAGACTTATTAAATATGTTACCTTCTGTAAGATAGTCAGGTATGTATCTTACACTTGTTCGGAAATTTTGTTACTTATAAATTACGAGTTAGGGTTTCAGTGGAAATGTTTTGATTATTGTTAAAGGTCATTCAAACGCCTATGACTTGACTATAATGTGTCTGTTCTGAATTAAAAGAATCTAGTTATCCAGATATGGAATGTAGGTCATAGGCATGAATTAAATTTGATAGTTGAGGAGAATGGGTTCGGTTATAAGTTGAAGTAGTCGAATACCCTGAAAATTTCTTTGTAATTTGAGTGCAATAGATGTTATCATAGAAATTCTCTTATTCGGCTCAAGTAAGAAATAAAAACGTTTAGTTATTTCTATGTTACTTTCTTATATGATTTTTTTTACTCAAAACTTACTAAGCACGTAGTTGCTTACTCTGTTGCTCTTAAATTTTCTGTTCTATAGATCTCGATCGTTAGCTACGGGTCTCGGGAATCTTGCTGTCGAAGCCATCTCTACTGTCAAAGCCCTATTTGGTACTAAATTAGCTAAACCTTTGTAAATGGCATGTATAGAATGCGTTTTGTGTTGTGAATCGAGAACTTTATTTTGGGTGATTGTATTAAGCTCAGCCATGCGAAAATGGCTTTTCAAATGCTTTACTTACATGTAGTCTTTAAGATGTTAAAATGTATTTTGAGCTATGTGCCTTGCTTGAATGAGAACGTGTATTTCTAAATGAGGTAACTTTAAGGCTAGACATGTTATTTCTAGGCATACGTATATCTATGTGTAAGCGAATCAGATGTTTATTTCAAGTGGTAGCTAGAAATTGAATTTGCAAGTTGAACTTAAAATGCAAATAGATTCGGCTTAAGTTTTTGATTTGCATATTAACTTTTATCCATGAAGCTAAGTGCTATTGAAATAGAGGTTGCACAAATGTTCTATCCTTGTTCGTTTAACTTAGTCATGAAAAATTTTCGGTAATGCTTCATGACTCTGCGGCGATGTGTACGAGTCTTGGGGTGTTACATGAGTCACTAGTGACATGTCACTTGTATCCTATTCTATTCCTAGTGTTCAATCAAGAAATTTCTCAGTTTTCAATACTTGTCAATTTCATTCAATATTTAGCCACATTACATAAAACATAATAAAATATGATAACGTAAGTAAAAACAATACATTTTCTACATACAGACTTACTTTGATACCAAAAATGGTGGAAAAGAACCTAACCGTCAAATACTTATTTTTCCCTCGTTCTATGCCCGAATCTCATTTTTCATGATCTATAATATCAATTTTAGCTCACTTATAGTCACATTATTCAATGTGACCCAAAAATCATATTATGGAAAAATTACATTTTTGCCCCTAAACTTTCACATATTTACATTTTTGCCCCTAAGCTCGTAAAATGAAATTTATTCAATTTCTTCAATTCCCAAGCTTAGCCGAACCTATTTTATACTTATAGCAGCTTACTTTTTTCATTAAATCTGTAACACCCCAAACTCGGCCTAGAAGTTAGGCCCGAATCTGGCATGTCACATTGAGGTGTTTTTCGAAAGCCTTGTTTCCATTGAAAACCCTTCTTATTAAAACTTGTTGTCATTTAAAACTTGTGTAAAATCTCAAATTTTGTATGCGTATTTTTAAAACGTAGTTTATTAAAAGACGTTCTCTTGTAAAATGTTATTACCTTTAAAACCTTAATTGTTACGGAAGCCTAATTTAAAATAGTTGCGGAAACGTGATATTTTGGAAAATATTTGTTGTCTTGGAAAAACCGTGTCTGACTTCTAGCAATTATAAAATAATAAATAAAATCCCAAATCTAAAAACTATAAAGTTTAAAAGGCCTTATTACAACCCAAACCGGAATAAAGTACTTAAAACTAAATCAAGAAAGAGCATAAGCAATGTGTGGCCTTCTCTGAGTCCCTCGCAGCACCGATCCTCATAAAGCTAGGGATTACCTGCACAGTTATTAAATGAGGTGAGTTTTATGAAAACTTAGTGTGTAATCCCCTACTATATAAAATGAACAGTCAGTCATACAAAAGAATTAAAAATCTAGGCCCAGCCCTATTACAGTTCCAGTATCAATTGGGCCTTAGCCCACTATAACAGACAGTACCAGATGGGCCTTAGCCCATTACAGAATCAGAAACATTTTCAGAATCAGAATCAGAATCAGTTAACAGAATAAGAATCAAATCAGTATTAGTATCAGTATCAGTATAATACAGATATGCAGAACAGGCTAGGCCGAAGCCCTATACAGAACAAATCAGTCTGGGCCGTAGCCCATGTATGCTTATAACTTATATACAAAATCATATTAATGTATTGTCAGGTACATTTTCATAGCAATTCATATCGAGTTCAGATTGTTTCATGTTGGAACTTTGCTCATTTAATCATTTGAAACATCAATGTAACGTGTATAGTACACTCAAGGTGTACAATTCTATAATCACAAATGAATATATTCATTAGTCAAATTTTATGTTTATGTAACATCATTTCACATTTCCATGTATCATATATCAATATTTTCATGTACTTCCTGCAAATACTTGTAATAATCCATACCATTATTCATATCTTCTCATGTCTGGACTTTTTCCCATTGAATTTATTCAGAATATCCAGGGATACACAGGTAGTACACTCAAGGTGCACAATTCTATTTTCATAGATAAATATATTCATTAATCAATTTCCATGTACACATATCATAAATTCACACTTCCATATTTCATAAAATATCATTTGCATGTACTTCAAACTGGTACATGTAAAAACCCATTCCTTTTCATGTCAGGATTTTATCCATTAAATGATTGAAAATATCAATGGATACTCAGGTAGTACACACAAACTGTACAAATCAATAAAACCGTCAATTCACGTTCAGGGGTACCCATTAGGGCACTTAATCAGAAAGCACACTCTCTCGAGCCACATATCACATATACCTTTTCAAGAATAAATTATTCCAAGATTCGCTATCCATTTCCTAATATTTACCCTTTGAATTTACCAAAATTTTAATGGATACCCTGTAGTACACTTAAAGTGTACAAATTCATAATCTGTCAATTCATTACCACATTTATTAGAGAGTACACTCTCGAGCCTCATCTTGCACAGCAAGATCACGAGTCTAGGCTAAATCCTCTGTGACCTATACTTAAAGAGTTTTGTCAAGATTATCAGTCCAGGCTAAATCCTTTCAGTGACAAGTACTTTATAGAGCTTGATATAGATTAACAATCTAGGCTAAATCTAGACTTGGGCTCAATTAGGATTACCTGTCCAAGCTAAATCCATTATATAACATATACATTGGGAGGGCTTATATCATGATTACCCATCTGGGCTAAATCCCTTCTACAACACATGCAATATTCCCTTTTTCCTTGATCCATTGAATTCACTTTTTATTTAACCGAGATTTTCTCCTATTCTCAGTAATATCAAACATTTTATTAGGTAATTGTCTGGTATGTGATCAATCTTATATATTTGTGCATTTATGCAATTCAAATGATCACATTCAACTCAAGCATAAAAAAAGCAACATTTTTATCATTTATCGCTTATCAGGTATTATCAATTATTTCGTGTACTTCCATTTACAGGGCTTTAACAAATATGTGATCATTTCACATATTTATAGCATCTATACAATTTACATACACAACATTCAATTCAAGTATATAAACATATAAAATTTAGTTATACGAACTTACCTCGACAAATGTTCATATATGTAAAATCTACTAATCTGACATTTCCTCTTTTCCTTGTACTGACTCCGAATTTGGCTATACGAACTTACCTCGAGTAGCTTGGATAATAATTATCAGTTATCAGTTATTCGTCTATTTTCCTTTTTCCCGATGTAAGCTCGATCTCAACTTATCATGATATAAATAATATCAAATTCAACATATTAACTTCCTTTCTATTCAATTTGACACTTTATACATATTTTGGAAAAATTAAGCTTTTGCCCCTTATGTTTCACATTTTTTACAATTTAGTCCTTTTCACATAAAATTGCAAATTCATGCAATTAAGGACAAACCCATTCTAACTAAAATTTACCCATACTACTAGCAGCCCATATTTGTGGTTTATTCACACATTTAACCTTGAATTTTACACATTTCTCATTTTAATCCTTAATTGACATTTTTGTGAAAAATCACATTATAAAACTTGTATATCTGTAACACCTCTAACTTGTTTTCGTCACCGGACTAAGGTTAGAAGCATTACTGGATGATTAAGAACTTTTACAGATGTTCACATTCACAAACATCATATCATAAACATACGTCATCATTAAGTCCTTTATAAAAGTCTACGAGACCTTAAACATACATCAGAAGAAAGTCCGGACTAAACCAAACACTTAGAAAATTTTTCAAAACTTAAACATTTTCAAAGCGTAGAGGTCACACGCCTGTGTGGCTAGGCCATGTACCTCCCACGATCGTGACTCACATCCCACACGACTGTGCTCACATTTTACTCTAGCCTGTGTACAAAACTGACTAGGGTCACATAGCCACTTGACATGCCCGTGTGTCCATCCCATGTGTAAACCTGAATTGGCCACATGGTCACCAGACACGCCCGTGTGTCCAGTCCGTGTGCCATACTGACCATTTTAACTACAAAATAGGGGACGCACGGTCGAGACACACGCTCATGTGCTCTGACTGTGTGACACAAAATAGGCCATTCGAAAAGCCAACTTTGCCACCCTATTTGGGTCATCCTTACAAGCCAAAAGCAAAGCATTTTATGCAACCATTTCTCATTGAAATCACAACCAAAACATTCATCAATATAACCAATCATTTCATGCACATTTTCATACTAAACCCATCCACATCACAATCTAAAACATTTCCAAACTATATGGTTCATAACACATTCACATCACCTTTGAAATCATATCAAACCTTACCAATTACACAACCAAGAATGAATCAAAATGACCATTTCATAATTGGCAAAATATGTAACTTAAAACATACCAATATGCATATCAAAACATATATCAACTTAAGCATACTTCATCCATATGTTAGCCACATCAGATGGCATAACTCATTTAGAACTCAAAACATATATCATAGACTTTTAACCCATACATGCCATAACTTAATATGTAACACCCCTAACCTGTGTCCCTCGCCGGAGTAGAGCTATGAGGCGTTACCGATCATATCACAGTTCGTATAATCATGCATTACAATTTACAACTCAAAATTTAATGACATCATCCCTCGTAACTTAATCTAATATCAAACTTAAGAGTCATTTCGTTCACAACACAACCTAATTAAAATATTGTCCAACAAGTGTCCAAAACAAACTATATATGTATACGGAATATATATCAAACCATCAACTTTATTAACTTAACATCAGACCTATTATATTATTAATATAAAAGACTAGTGTATGTGCAAATAACATATCAAACGGTACAAGTTTCAATACATCATTTATGCGGCATGGTTATATTAGTTATCATGAGTTTACAAATTTCATACATTAATATAAGTTAACACATCCATTCGAATATACATATATATAGGCACTTAATTACATTTGAATAAGATTTTATCATAAATCACATTATGATTTAATAAGTGACCAGACCTAAGAGATGCAATCATGTTTCTCCAAGTCCAAACATATTTCACCATATTAACTTAAACCAATTTTAAGCACATATAATTATCAATCAGTTTTTTTCAACCTGTTCCTTAATTACCGAACCATAAACATCATATCATAGTATATGTATGAGTTTCACCTTTCACTAGCTGAATAATAAGGCAGATCTTTTACTAATTTCAAGCTAACTTGCGTGATAAAACACACATCCTATAAAGACAATATGGCAAACAAAATTCACATATGCTTCATAGAATTACGTACATGCATACTTCAATCTCCATTATTTACCCATAATGTAATAACATAACAAATACCATATCATAGATAAGTTAATCCACTATATGTGCAAATAGATACGTAAGCATAAACCTATTATTAAGTTGGTGAAAACCATCTCACTTATACCTGGTCAAAATATGAATCTTGCACACTATGTAATAACATAACTGAGCATATTTATCTCACAGTCAAATCTAATTATTTAATCGTTAACATGAAACTACTTAATTATACCCTTTTAAAGAAAAAAAATACACCAACCAAATAATCACATAGTTTCACCCAACATGAATTGAATTCAAAACCTTTAAATATACCTAAGCATACATGTTATGGTCAATGTATTCATACTACATGTAAGCCATTAATAACCTTAATACACAACCAAACATGCATCACAAATTTACTTATTAAAGCATATCACACCATAACCAAAATAAACGCAAACCATAAGCAATCATAACTAATCCCAAGCAAGATGGTTAATCCATTTTCGCATGGCTAATATTTACATTCATTTCCAAAATATTTAAGCACAAAACAACCCATACATGCCATAATATAAGTTTAGTTTAAAAATACCAAAGCAGTAGATACTACGATGAGCTTGGCTGACAGTCCCCGAACTTGTAACTTGACTTCAAAATCTATAAAACAAAGTAACATAAAACACAAAATAAGCTATCGTAGGTTAGTAAACTATAAGCAAATAAATAGCTTATTAACATATTCAGATTGATAAAATACTACATTCCCATGCACAATGCTACCTTAGGCGAATGCTCTTGTAACGCCTTGGATTTTGGGCCTAGAAGTATTGGGCCTTGAGTTTTGGATCGGTTAAAAGGTGGCTTAAATATTTCAAATGTATGCTTTTGAAATGTTTAGAGGGTACTATGAAGTCCCAGGTTCAAGTTAGGTCATAGGAAAAAAATTGATTTGTAGCCTTAGTGGAACCCTGATCTCAAGTGGTATGACTCTTAAATAAATCAGGGTAAAATAAGACACAAAAGGAAATGTGGTGTAGTGGTAAGCAAGTGACGCCATAAAGGAACCAAGGGGTCTAAGGTTCAAGTCTTGGCTCTTGCAATTTATTTTAGTTTTTCTTTTAAATAAATCTGGAAGCGAGTAGGCGGGCTTTAAGGTTAAATGTGTTGGACTTATGACACAAAGGAGCTTGTGTCCTAGTGGTGGTGGCGTGACATGGTTATTGAGAGGACTATGGTTCGAATCCCTTTGCATGCAAAGGTTGATTATTTTGCTAATGCTTTAGTTTTGGGGGATTAATGGAGAGTCTCACATCGAGAAGCTAACATAAGAATAGTTGAGGAGCTGGCTTTAAATAGAGCAAGCCATGAGGAGTGTAGGCATACCTTTCTTTGCTTATCCCTTTCACATTGTGGCTTGTTCGTCTGGGTTAGGCGTTGGATCATTCGTTGATATGTATGCCATTGGGTCACGGTGGTGGTGATCGTAGTTGATCGACACACCCCCCGGGGAGTCAAGGGTGCAATTATTGTTGGCTTCTGGGCATAGCAACGTTCAAAGCGTAGATTAACTTCAGATACCTATCAGGTGTGTACTTCACCCTACTCTAGCTGTAGAACGGCAAATACCAGAATGTCGAAATAGGCCATGTGGGCCCAATGGGCTTATGGGCCCAATCGGGCAAATTGTATGATTGTGTAGTAAATATTAGACTGGACTAGGTGAATCTCATATCTGTGGCTAGTTTTGGGCTAAAGGGACACACGAGCGTGTGGGCCCACCTGGGCCAAGAACGGGCCTTAGGCCCATTCGCAACGTTATCTCTGTTTAGAATACTTGAGTCACTCGAGGCGACTGTAGACTTTCTAAGGGATTGATAAAATTACTGAAATAGCCCTGTAGGGTAGAATTATCGAAATACCCCTTTATGGTAGAATTACCGAAATACCCTTGTAGGGTAGAATTATCGAAATACCCCTGTAGGGTAAAATTACGAAAATACCCCTATAGGGTGGAATTACTGAGATACCCCTGTGGGGTAAAATTACCATTTTGCCCCTAGGGTGTTAAATGACTATTTTGCCCTTGTGGGCTAGTGACTGACTTGGATTGTGTGTTTGACGAATTTGACTGTGTTTGTATGACAGTGATTTGACTGACATAATCGTGGTTGTATGATCGATATGTTTTAATATGTGTTTAAACGACTGATACTGAACATGGCCATTCTGTATACATGCGTGATGATTGAGCATAGCATACACAACATATTGGGTTGGGACATCGATTTGGAGGAAGTTCTGTGCTAGTGGCTTTGCCACGTATTTTGATTCTGGTGGCTTCGCCATGTTATCTGTTATTAGCAGCATGGCTGCGTCATTGGTGTGTAGGGCTGGGTGGGTCGAGTTATTCCCCACATGGTGTGTTGGGTTGGTACGGGTGGTGTGATGGTTGGATTGGAATGTAACACCCCAACCTAGTCCTACATCCCAATGATGCAACCATGCTGCTAATAACAGATAACGTGGTGAAGCCATCAGAATCAGAATACGTGGCAAAGCCACTAGCCCAGAACTTCCTCCAAATCGATGTCCCAACCTAATATGTCGTGTATGCTATGCTCAATCATCACACATGTATACAGAATGGCCATGTTAAGTATCAGTCATTTAAACACATTAAAATAGATCAATCACACAACCACGGTCACGTCAGTCAAATCAGTGTCATACAAACACAGTCAAATTCGTCAAACACACAGTCCAAGTCAGTCATTTGCCTACAAGGGCAAAACAATCATTTAACACCTTAGGGGCAAGATGGTAATTTTACCCTACAGGGGTATCTCGGTAATTCTACCCTACAAGGGTCTTTCGATAATTCTACCCTACAAGGGTATTTCGGTAATTCTACCCTACAGGGGTTTTCGGTAATTCTACCCTAAAGGGGTATTTCGGTTATTCTACCCTACAAGGCTATTTTGGTAATTTTACAACCTAGGGGTATTTCGATAATTTCATAAACCAAAGGTATTTCGATAATTTCACAAACTAGGGGTATTTTGGTAATTTTGTAAATTAGGGGTCTTTCGGTAATTTTGAAATTCGGGGTATTTTTGTAATTTGTAAATTGGGGTAATTCTGTAATTTTATAAACTGAGTGTAAAACGGTAATTCTAACAAATCATGGGTAAAATAATAACTTTACAAATCAGGGGTAAAACGGTAACTTTATAAAATAGGGGTAAAACGATAGCTTTACAAATCAGGGGTAAAACGGTAACTTTACAAATTGGGGTAAAACGGTAACTTTACAAATTAGGGGTAAAACGATAATTTTACAAATTAAGGGAAAATGGTAATTTTACAAATCAAGAGTAAAACGGTAATTTTACAATTTAGGGGTAAAATAGTACTTTTACAAATTGGGGGTATTTCTGTAAATTTACAAATCAGGGGTATTTTCGTAATTTTACAAATCGAGGGTAATTCGATAATTTTGCAAATCGGGGGTATTTCTATAATTATACCCTATAAGGGTATTTTAGTAATTTTATTAATCCCTCAGAAAGTCTATAGTTTCCTCGAGCGACTCAAGTATTCTAAACAGAGATAACGTTACGAATGGGCTTAAGGCCCATTCTCGGCCCAAGTGGGCCCACACGCTCGTGTGGCCCTTTAGCCCAAAACTAGCCACAGATATGAGATTCACCTAGTCTAGTCCAATATTTACTACACAATCATGCAATTTGCCCGATTGGGCCCATAGGCCTATTGCGCCCACATGGCCCATTTTGGCATTCCGGCATTTACCGTTCTACAGCTAGAGTAGTGTGAAGTACACACCTGATAGGTATCTAAAGTTAATCCACGCTCTGAACGTTGTTATGCCCAGAAGCCAACAATAATCGCACCCTTGACTCCCCGAGTGGTGTGTCGATCAACTACGGTCCCCACCATCGTGACCCAACGGCATACATATCAACGAAAGATCCAACGCCTAACCCAAACGAACACGCCACAACATGAAAGGGATAAGCCAAGAAAGGTATGCCTACTCTCCTCATGGTTTGCTTTATTTAAAGCTAGCTCCTCACCTATTCTCATGTTAGCTTCCCGATGTGGGATTCTCCATCAATCCCCTAAAAATAATGCATTAGCAAAATAATCAACCTTTGCGTGCAAAGGGATTCGAACCATAGTCCTCTTAATAACCATGTCACGCCACCACGACTAGGACACAAGCTCCTTTGTGTTATAAGTCCAACATATTTAACTTTAAAGCCTGCCTACTCACTTCTAGATTTATTTAAAAGAAAAACCAAAATAAATTGCAAGAGCCAAGACTTGAACCTTGGACCCCTTGCTTCCTTTATGGCGTCACTTCCTTGCCACTAGACCACATCTTCTTTTGTGTCTTATTTTACCCTGATTTATTTAAGAGTCATACCACTTGAGGTCAGGGTTCCACTAAGGCTAAAAATCAAATTTTTTCATATGACCTAACTTGAACCCAGGACTTCATAGTACCCTCCAAACATTCCAAAAGCACACATTTGAATTATTTAAGCCGCCTTTTAACCGATCCAAAACTCAAGGCCCAATACTTCTAGGCCTAAAATCCGGGGCTTTACAGTTCCCTTATTCGAATGCTCCCATAAACATATAACCCAAATATCAATTGGCTTTCCAAGTTAAATTATCCTTATGCAATGTATTTCACAACTATACATACTTATATAAGCTCTAAAATTCAATTATATCATCACATATACAAACTACTTTCAGAGCCGAATACACTTGTTTAAATTATGGAAATTTATACTTTATATCATTTTTAATTTATATTTTCAAACAAATCACATACTTACCTCATCATTGATAACTAACAAACTAAATCATGCCTGTCACTTCTTCTGCTCATTTAACACATCCGATCACAATTTAACCTTGCCCGATGAACCATTCGGTTGGATAGGACACTCGTATATTCACATAAATCATACAATGCCAACCTCCCAGACGTGGTCTTACATGTAGCTACATATCGATATCACTATCCCAGACAGGGTCTTACTCGTAAACACATATTGAAATCACAATCGATGCTATGGACTTTCTCGTACACATATATCAGAATCTTATGTCATGACATATGTATCCTAGCTATTCCTATGGTTCATACGGGGCTTTTGGACATCGTATCATGGTCGAATCGAACTCGAAATGTGGTAACCATATTCAAACACATTCAGCCATAGCATAATTTAATCTTAACATTTCATATCAGCATGTAAATATAACATTAAATTATCAATAAACATGTGTATTTGCTTATAAACTTACCTCGGAGGATACAAAATGGAATCGGATAGCTAGTCGACAACTTTTGTTTTTCTCCGATCGAAATCCGATTTCTTTGGTTCTTGATCTTAATTAAGCTTCAAATTGGCTGAACCCTAGCCTTTTGTTCTTTCTTTTTCTTTTAGCTTATATTCGGCTAAGTGATGAAGAAATAAAAATAATTAAAGTTATCATATAATATATTATATATACTAACTTATTATTATTTCATGTTTTCCATTTTTAACCTTATTTATCACATTATAAAACCATTATATTATGGCCACTACCGTCCGCTTCGCTTAGAAATAGGCTAATTGCAACTTTAAGGCTTCCATTTAAAAAGCCAAGTACAATTTATCCCTTTTTAGAAAAACCACTAGATTTTCATTTTACGCGATTAAGTCCTTTCATTTAATCGGACACCTAAACGACGAAATTAAATCATGCAAATTTCACATATATAAAATCACACAAAATAAACACAGAAAATAATTTTAAAATATTTTTCTGACTCGGATTCGTGGTCCCAAAACCACCGTTCCAATTAGGGTCTAAATCAGGCTGTTTCATAATATTTACACTTTCAAAAGGGTACCAAAATCGAGTTCAATAGCGTGATGATGATCTTCGACAGTCTCAAACTTCGAGTACCAACGATATCTATAAAATAAAGCAAACAACACAAAGTAAGCTATAAAGAGCTTAGTAAGCCAAATACAAATAAATTCAACTATAGAAACATATTAAATTCAATTCTTTTTATAAGAATCATAACCATTCTTTATTGGTCCTTCATGAACCATTCTATACTCAATTTGCTTCATATATCACATATTTCCAATTCAAAAGTCCATATGGCCTAATCCATTTTTATGAACCTATACATATCACATACCTTGGTCACAATTTACCCTTGCCCGATGAACCATTCGGAATTGGATAGGACACTCAGATATTCACATAAATTGTACAATGCCAACGTCCCAGATGTGGTCTTACATGTAGCTACATGTCAATGCCACTATCCTAGACAGGGTCTTACTCGTAAACAAATATCAAAATCACAATCGATGCCATGGACTTACTCGCACACATATATATCAGAATCCTATGTCAGTACATATGTATCCTAGCTATTCCTAAGGTTCATATGGGGCTTTTGGATGTCGTATCACGGTCGACTCAAACTCAAAAATATGGTAACCATATTCAAACACAGTCGGCCATAGCATAATTTAATCTTAACGTTTCATATCAGCATGTAAATATAACATTAAATTATCAATAAACACGTCTATTTGCTTATAAACTTACCTCAAACGATACAAAATGGAATCGGGTAGCTACTCGACAACTTTCGTTTTTCCCTGATCTAAATCTGATTTCTTTGGTTTTTGATCTTAATTAAGCTTCAAATTGGCCGAACCCTAGCCTTTTGTTCTTTCTTTTTCTTTTAGCTTTTATTTGGCTAAGTGATGAAGAAATAAAAATAATTAAAGTTATCATATAATATATTATATATACTAACTTATTATTATTTCATGTTTTACATTTTTAACCTTATTTATCACATTATATAACCATTATATTATGGCAACTACCGTCCACTTCACTTAAAAATGGGCTAATTGCAACTTTAAGGCTTCTATTTAAAAAGCCAAGTACAATTTAGCCCTTTTTAGAAAAACCACTAAATTTTCATTTTACGCAATCAAGTCCTTTTATTTAATCGGACACCGAAACGACAAAATTAAATCACAAAAATTTCACAGATAAAAATTCACACAAAATAAACACATAAAATAATTTTAAAATATTTTTCTGACTCGAATTCATGGTCTCGAAACTGCCGTTCCGATTAGGTCTAAATCGAGCTGTTACAACTCTCCCTCCTTAGGGATTTTCATCTCCAAAAATCTTACCAGTGAATAGGTTCGGACAACGTTCTCTCATTGTATCCTCTGGCTCCCACGTTTCTTCCTCAACTCCGTGTTTATGCGATAATACTTTAACTAACAAAATCTTTTTATTCCGCAACTCTTTAACCTTAAGAGTTAAAATGTGAATTGTTTTCTCTTCGTAGGTCATATCTGGCTAAATTTCAATCTCAGACGGACTAATGACATGTGAAGGATCAGATTGATATCTCCGAAGCATTGAAACATGGAATACATTGTGTATCTTTTCTAACTCAGGTGGCAACAACAATCTATAAGCAACTGGCCAAATACGCTCTATAATTTCACACGGCCCAATGAATCTCGAACTCAATTTGCCTTTACGACCAAATCTGAGTATTTTCTTCCATGGTGAGACTTTCAAGAAAATTTTATCTCTGATCTGAAACTCTATATCTTTACGTTTCAAGTCTGCATAAGATGTCTGACGATCCGATGTTGCTTGCAGATTTTCACGAATTACTTTCACTTTCTGCTCAGTTTCTCTGATTAAGTCAACCCCGTGTATCTTATTTTCATTGAGCTCATTCCAGTATAATGGTGTACGACATTTACGACCATACAAAGCTTCATAAGGTGCCATTTTGATACTCGATTGATAGCTATTATTATACGCAAATTCAATCAGAGGTAGGTATCATTCCCACGTACCTTCAAACTCGAGAATACAACATCTCAACATATCCTCAAGTATCTGAATAATTTGCTCAGACCTGTTTGCGGATGGAAAGTAGTACAGAAATGTAGTTTTGTACCTAGTGCATCTTGTAGTTTCTTCAAAAATCACGATGTAAATCTCGGATCTCTATCTGAAACAATAGATATAGGTACACCATATAATCTCACAATCTGAGAAACATACAATTCAACCAGCTTATCAAGTGAGTAGTCTGTACGTATCGGAACAAAATGAGCCCATTTAGTCAATCTATCAACAACAACCTAGACTGCATCTTTCTTTCTCGGTGTCAATGGTAAACTAGATACAAAATCCATCGTGACTCTGTCCCACTTTCACTCAGGATCATTATAGGCTGAAGTAACCCTAAAGGCACCTGAAGCTCAGCTTTTACTTGTTGACAAACTAAACATTTTGCAACAAAGTCAGAAATATCCCGTTTGATACCATGCCAGAAATAAAGCTGTTTAAGATCATTATACATCTTGGTACTACCTAGATTAATAGATAACTGACTCCTATGATCTTCATTCAAAGTCATCTGAATCAACTCTGAATTTCTTGGAACGCATATTCGGTCTCTAAATCTCAAACAGTCATCAGTATCAACTCTAAACTCTGAATCAACATCCGTCTCACACTAAACTTGTTTTGCAATCAATTCATTATCAACCTTCTGGGCATCATATATTTGTTGAACAAATAACGATCTAGCTTTTAATTCAGCTACTATTGAACCATCTTCAGACATGGTTATATGCGTGTTCATTGCACGCAAAGCAAATAGTGATTTTCAGCTTAAAGCATCAGCAACAACATTAGCCTTTCCCGGGTGGTAGTCAATCATAAGCTCGTAGTCTTTTAGCAATTCTAACCATCGACATTATCTCAAATTTAGATCTTTCAAGTCATCAAGTTTTCCAGGCTTTTATGATCAGAATAAAAGTGACATTTCTCACCAAACAGATAGTGACGCTAGATTTTTAAGGCGAATACAATGGTTGCCAATTCTAGGTCGTGGGTAGCATAGTTCTTTTCATGCGGCTTCAATTGTCTCGAAGCATAAGCTATAACTTTGCCTTCCTGCATCAGAACATAGCCCAAACCATTTAATGATGCATCACTATAAATAATAAATTCTTTACCTGATTTTGGTTGAACTAGCACTAGAGCTTCAGTCAGAAGGGCTTTCAACTGATTAAAGCTTTTCTGGCACTTCTCTGACCACTTGAACTTGACATCTTTCGGTAATAACTTTGTCATAGGGGCTGTAATTATAGAGCAACCTTTCATGAACCGTCTATAATAACCAACAAGTCCCAGAAAACTTTGAACTTCAAAAACATTCTTCGGAGGTTTCCAATTAAGTATGGCTGAAATTTTGCTCGGATCAACCCGAATACCTAATTCTGATACTACATGGCCTAGAAAACTAACTTCACTTAACTAGAACTCACATTTACTGAATTTTACATACAACTGTTTATCTCGCAATGTCTGCAAGACAAGTCTCAAATGTTTGGCATGTTCAGCTTCATTGCGAGAATAGATCAAAATGTCATCTATAAACACAACCACAAACTGGTCCAAATATAGTCTAAAGATCCGATTCATCAAATCTATGAAAACAACAGGTGCATTAGTGAGTCTGAAAGGCATAACTAAAAACTCATAGTGTCCGTACCTGTTCTGAAAGTAGTCATTGGCACATCGGAGTCTTTTACTCGCAACTGATAGTAGCCTGATCTCAAATCTATCTTTGAAAATAGTGTAGCTCCTTTCAACTGATCAAACGGATCGTCAATCCTTGGCAACGAATACTTATTCTTTAGAGTTACCTTATTGAGCTGTCTATAATCAATGCACATTCTTATAGTTCCGTCTTTCTTTTTCATAAACAACATAGGTGCACCCCACAGAGAGAAACTTGGTTGCGCAAAACCTCTATCTGTCAATTCTTGCAACTGAGCTTTCAATTCTTTTAATTTTATAGGTGACATTTTGTGCGAAGCTATGGATATCGGAGTTGTCTGTGGTATTAACTCAATACCAAACTCTAATTCCTGAATAGGTGGCAAACCCAGTAATTCTTCTGGAAACACATTTGGATACTCACATACAACAGGTACTGATTCAATGTTTCTTTCAGTCGCTTTACTGTCGAGCACGTAGGCAAAATAAGCTTCACACCCTTTTCTCACATATTTTTGAGCTAGCATCGAAGAAATCACTATTGGTAAACCATAGAAATCACTAGATTCAATCCGAACAATCTCATCATTCTGGCTCCGTAGATCAATGGTCTTTCTTTTGTAGTTCACAACAGCATCATGTAAAGTCAGCCAATCCATACCCAACATTATGTCAAATTCATCAAATGGTAGCAGCATTAAATCAACAGGAAAGCACATATCTCGAACCATCAAGGGACAATTATTACACACTTTATCAACCATAACACACTGGCCTAAGGGGTTTGACACACTAATCTCAAACTCAGTAGACTCAACAGGTAGAGTATTGCAGAATACTAATGTCTCACACACATAATAATGGGTAGAACTAGGATCAATCAATGCAATTACATTAGTATCATAAAGAGTGAATATAGCGATAATAATATCCAGGGATGAAGCCTCCTCTCGAGCGCGGATGGGATAAGCTCTGGCAGGTGCACGAGCCTCAGATCTGACTATCGTATCATTAGTCCCTCTCTAACTACCACTCGTATTACCAGCATTTCTGAGTGGTCTACCTCGAGCTGCAGTATTATCTGATCTTGTATGCTACATTGGATTTTCTTCGGTAACATTGGGCAATCTCGAATATAATGATCAATCGATCCACATTTAAAACATGCCCGATTATGCAATCTGCAACTTCCAGGTTGTCGTTTACCATAATGTGTACACTCGGGTTGATTTGGTCTGACATTACCCACACTTGCTACTGAAGTAGTTCTCGAGCTCACTGGTGGTGTATTCTGATCCCGTCTTGAGTAACCTAAAGTGGCTTTAGAACGGCTGAAATCATCTCGAAACTTCTTTGATCTTGACTGGAATGATTTACTGGATGTTATTTTGCGTGCATCTCTAGCTTCAAAGTCAGCTTTTCTTTTCTCTTTCCCGAGCTCTTTAGCTTTGCAGGCTCACTCAACCAGTACCACGAACTCTTTCATCTCAAGTATGCCAACTAACAGTTTAATGTCTTCATTCAACCCATCTTCAAATCTTTTACACATTATGGCTTCAGTGGAGACACACTCTTTGGCATAGCGACTGAGTCTCATGAATTTTCGCTCATACTCTATCACAGTCATCCGACCCTATTTCAGCTCCAGAAATTCTTTACACTTCTGATCAATAAATCTCTGGCTGATATATTTCTTACAGAACTCAACCTGAAAGAATTCCCAGGTCACCTGCTCTCTTGGAACCACTGATACTAGGGTATTCCACTACTAATATGTTGTGTCTTGAAGTAAAGATATGGCACATTTCAAGCACTCCTCTGGTGTACAGGATAGCTCATCAAACACATGGATGGTATTATCAAGCTAGAACTCAGCCTGCTCAGCATCATCCTTATCATTACTTTAAACTCTTCTGCAACATGTTTTCTGATTTTATCAACAGGTGGCCTATTTGATCTTAACGGATCACTTACTTGGGGTGTAGCTGGCATTTGGAATGGATTAGTCGAGGGTGGAGGTTGTTGTGCAACTGGGTTAGTCTGGATATATTGAGTAAACCAATCATTAATCATTTGATAAAAGGCTTGTCTAGCCTCACTTTCTTGATTATTCGAAGTCGGTCGAGAATCAACTAGCGCTGTCCCTTGCACGGGAGCAGGCACTACACTTTCGACATTATCAGCTATAGTTCTGTCGAGATCCATTTACTATATGAAAACACATTTCAAACATTAGAAGTCATTACACTATCGTAGTATATAATTATGCATGTATAGCAAGACTCTGATATGCTACATTAGTCCTAAAACCGACTAAACCGTAGCTTTGATACCAATAAAATGTAACACCCCTAACCCGTGTCCATTACCGGAGTAGAGCTATGAGGCATTACCGATCATATCACAGTTCATATAATCATGCATTACAATTTACAACTCAAAATTTAATGACATCATCGTTCATAAGTTAATCTAATATCAAACATAAGAGTCATTTTGTTCACAGCACAGCTTAATCAAAACATGGTCCAACAAGTGTAAAAAACAAACTATATATATATATATACAGAATATATATATCTAGCCATCAACTTTATTAACTTAACATCAGACCTATTATATTGCTAATATAAAAGACTTGTATATGTGCAAATAACATATCAAACGGAACAAGTTTCAGTACATCATTTATGCGGCATGATTATCTTAGTTATCATGAGCTTACAAATTTCATACATTAATTTAAGTTAACACATCCATTCGAATATACATATATATAGGCACTTCAATACATTTGAATAAGGTTTTATCGCAAATCACATTATGATTTAATAAATGACAAGACCTAGGAGATGCAATCATGTTTCTCCAAGTCCAAACATATTTCACCATATTGACTTAAACCAATTTTAAGCACATATAATTATCAATAATTTTTTTTCAACTTGTCCCTTAATTACCGAACCACAAACATCATATCATAGTATATGTATGAGTTTCACCTTTCACTAGCCGAATAATAAGGCACATCTTTTACTAATTTCAAGCCAACTTGCGTGATAAATCACACATCCCATAAAGTCAATATGGCAAAAAAAATTCACATATGCTTCATAGAATTACGTACATGCATACTTCAATCTCCATTATTTACCCATAATGTAATAGCATAACAAATACAATATCATAGATAAGTTAATCCACTATATGTGCAAATAGATACGTAAGCATAAACCTATTATTAATTTGGTGAAAACCATCTCACTTATACCTGGTCAAAATATGAATCTTGCACACTATGTAATAACATAACTGAGCATATTTATCTCACAGTTGAATCTAACTATTTAATCGTTAACATGAAACTAATTAATTATACCCTTTTTAAAAAAAAGAAAAACACACTAACCAAATGATCACATACTTTCACCCAACAATAATCGAATTCAAAACCTTTAAATATACCTAGGTATACATGTTACGGTCAATGAATTCATATTACATGTAAGCCATTAATCAACCTTAATACACAACCAAGCAAAGATCACAAATTTACTTATTAAAGCATATCATACCATAACTAAAATAAATGCAAACCATAAGCAATCATAACCGATCCCAAGCAAGATGGTTAAACAATTTTCGCATGGCTAATATATGCATTCATTACCAAAATATTTAACTACAAAAATATCCTATACATGCCATAATCTAAGTTTAGTTTAAAAATACCAATGTAGTAGATAGTGTGATGAGCTTAGCTGACAGTCCCCGAACTTGTAGCTTGACTTCAAAATCTATAAAACAAAGTAACATAAAACACAAAATAAGCTATTGTAGCTTAGTAAGCTATAAGTAAATAAACAGCTTATTAACATATTCAGATTGATAAAATATTACATCCCCATACACAATGCTACCTTAGTCAAATGCTCCCATAAACATATAACCCAAATATCAATTGGCTTTCCAAGTTAAATTATCCTTATGCAATCTATTTCACAACTATACATACTTGTATAAGCTCCAAAATTCAATTATATCATCACATACACAAACTACTTTCACAACCGAACACGCTTATTTAAATTATGGAAATTTATACTTTATATCATTTTTAATTTATATTTTCAAACAAATCACATACTTACCTCATCATTGATAACTAACAAACTAAATCATGCCTGTCACTTCTTCTGCTCATTTAACACATCCGATCACAATTTAACCTTGCCCGATGAACCATTCGGTTGGATAGGACACTCGTATATTCACATAAATCATACAATGCCAACCTCCTAGACGTGGTCTTACATGTAGCTACATATCAATGCCACTGTCCCAGACAGGGTCTTACTCGTAAACACATATTGAAATCACAATCGATGCCATGGACTTTCTCGCACGCATATATCAGAATCTTATGTCATGACATATGTATCCTAGCTATTCCTATGGTTCATATGGGGCTTTTGGACATCGTATCATGGTCGAATCGAACTCGAAAATGTGGTAACCATATTCAAACACATTCGGCCATAGCATAATTTAATCTTAACATTTCATATCAGCATGTAAATATAACATTAAATTATCAATAAACATGTGTATTTGCTTATAAACTTACCTCGGAGGATACAAAATGGAATCGGGTAGCTAGTTGACAACTTTTGTTTTTCCCCGATCGAAATCCGATTTCTTTGGTTCTTGATCTTAATTAAGCCTCAAATTGGCCGAACCCTAGCCTTTTGTTCTTTCTTTTTCTTTTAGCTTATATTCGGCTAAGTGATGAAGAAATAAAAATAATTAAAGTTATCATATAATATATTATATATACTAACTTATTATTATTTCATGTTTTCTATTTTTAACCTTATTTATCACATTATAAAACCATTATATTATGGCCACTACCGTCCGCTTCCCTTAGAAATGGGCTAATTGCAACTTTAAGGCTTCCATTTAAAAAGCCAAGTACAATTTATCGCTTTTTAGAAAAACCACTAGATTTTCATTTTACGCGATTAAGTCCTTTCATTTAATCGGACACCTAAACGACGAAATTAAATCATGCAAATTTCACAGATATAAAATCACACAAAATAAAAAGAGAAAATAATTTTAAAATATTTTTTTGACTCGGATTCGTGGTCCCAAAACCACCATTCCAATTAGGGTCTAAATCGGGCTCTTACATAATATTTACACTTTCAAAAGGGTACCAAAATCGAGTTCAATAGCTTGATGATGATCTTCGACGGTCTCGAACTTCGAGTACCAACAATATCTATAAAATAAAGCAAACACACACAAAGTAAGCTATAAAGAGCTTAGTAAGCCAAATATAAATAAATTCAACTATAGAAACATATTAAATTCAATTCTTTTTATAAGAATCATAACCATTCTTTATTGGTCCTTCATGAACCATTCTATACCCAATTTGCATCATATATCACATATTTCCAATTCAAAAGTCCATATGGCCTAATCCATTTTTATGAACTTATACATATCACATACCTTGGCTATCACATTTACATATCATTCGTTCTCAAAGATATAGTACGATTCAAATGTACCTAAAGCATTTAAACATTTCATTCTCAAACACTTCTAGGAATTTCTCACTGAACCATTCGAAACCAACACGGTTACTCATAAGTCTTGTACAATGCCAGCGTCCCAAGCGTGGTCTTACATGTAACTAAATATCGATGCCATTGTCCCAGACAGGGTCTTAACGGATCATATATGATGCCACTGTCGCAGACATGATCTTACCCATAATCTCAAATTGATGCTTGTGTCCCAGATACGGTCTTACACGATATCTCAGATTGATGCCAATGTCCCAGATGTGGTCTTATATGAATTCATAACTCAGAGTCCTTTGGTGCCTATAGGCTTTTTCAAAGATTGTTGATTTACCAGAATTATACCAGATTTCATTCAATTGGCTCTCATGGCCATTCCATAGCATTTATATACATCATAAAATATATTTCAATCAATAGTACATTTATTTGTATATTGACTTACCTCATACGGATTCTGACGGACGGAAATGATTACTCGACTACTTTAGATTTTCCTTGTTTTAAGTTCGTTTTCCTTTGATCATGATCTAAATCAATTCAAATTCAACCATTCAATCATTCATCTCATTCAAATCAATCCATGAACACATATTTAGGGAAATTTGAAAATTAGCCCTCACATTTTCACACTTTGACAATTTAGTCATTTTTTCACAAAATCATAAATATGCATAATCTCATCACAAAATAGCCTAGCCAAATTTTCATGGCTTCATCTAAGCCCATAAATCACATTTATTCCACAAATTAGTCCTCCAAAATATTGTTTTCACAATTTAGCCTAAATAGCTCAGTTTCATCAAAAATTCAAAGACAAAACATGCTTATCAAACACCTATCTTTCATAATTCATTCAAAATATCACAAAGCTTCTAATTTCATCTATGGCACATTTCATAATCTTCATCAAAAATAGAAATTGAGACATGGGCTTTGTAGTATACGAAGCAACGATTATAAAAATGTAGAAATTATCGAAAACAGATCAAAACACTTACCTTAATCGCAATTCAAAGGTGCCAAACCCTAAAACTCATTTTATCCCTTTCTTTTCTTTGTGTTTTTGGTTGTAAGAACATGTATATGCCAATTTCCATGCTTTGGTTTTCATTAATGAACATTAGTAGATCATTTACTCTTTTATCCTTCCTTTCTAAACTTATAAATCACATATAACAAGGTCATAATTTTCCACCGTTATAACAATTGGTTTAATAACCATTTAAGGCCATAATCATCAAAGGCCATTTCAAACAAACCCATTGAACGTATAGCATACTAATTTCACCTTTTATGCGATTTAATCCTTTTTGATATTTCAACACAGAAACAAACAAATTAAATCACAGAAATTTCGCAGAAGTTAATTTACATATCATAGACACATAAAATAATATTTAAATATTTTTTAGACTTGGATATGTGGTCCTAAAACCATTGTTTCGACTAGGGTCTAAACCAGGCTATTACAATATCTAACAGCCAACATTCATAATCTATCAAGAAATTATAAAATTCTCAAGCATTTAACAACGACATCTTTTAAAATCTATAATAGTTTTGAAAATGGTGATACGGGCTAGCTAGATTAAGTTGCAACGATCTCAAAAACGTAGAAATCAATAAAAACCGAGAAAAATCTACTCACCTATTAGATCATGTAAGTGCTGAATATGAAAAGCTTCAATGGCTTCATCTTCTTCTTAAGTTCGCTGCAAAAAGAAGATAAAATCCACTACCAATTTGTTTTGTTTAATAATAATAACCATAATAAATATTTTACAATTTTAACCTTAATAAACAGAAAATAAAATCATGTAATATATGTCTACCACCATCCATGCATTCAATTAATGGCTAAATTTCATTATGAGGACCTCCATTAACAAAGCCATAGCCATTTGAGTCATTTTACTAATAGAACTCATATTTTTTGCTTTATGCGATTTCGTCATTTTTACCGAATTAACCATTTAATTGCTAAAATTTCTTTACGAAACTTTCACACGGTAATTCTATCATGCTATAAAACTTATTAAAATAATAAAATAAAAAATTTGACTCGATTAAGTGTCTCGAAGTCACCTGTTCCGATTAGACTCAAGAATGGGCTGTTACAACTCTCCCCCTTTAGGGATTTTCGTCCCCGAAAATCTTACCAGAATAGAGATCAGAGTATTGCATTTTCATAATCTTTTCAAATTCTCATATAGCTCCGGGTTTCTCAGCTCTTTGCATCTTTTGAGGTAAAATTCTAATCCGCTTATCACTATTGTAACACCCCAAAACCCGACCTAGACATTATGGCCAAGTTTGGCGTGTCACATTAAAGTGCTTTTCGAAAACCATATTCTCATTGTAAACCATTCTTAAAAATTTAAAACTTCTAGCCATTGAAAATGGGTACAAAACATACATTAGCTTATTTCCAAAACGTAGTACAATGAGGAGTTATTCCCTTGTTAAAACATTGTTATTTTTATTGAAGCATTGAAATTGAAATTTTTAACTGACAAGTGGAAATTGAATGGATGGCATTCGGTTAATTTTAGTGGAATGAGAAATTGTGATTTGGTTTTGGAAATCTATACCTATGTGTGCCCTATTTGATAGATGATAATCGGCTAATATATATTTATATATATATATATTTATGATAATGGCCGTATATAGTCATTAGTAAATATGTAAATTGAAATGAAGCTGTCCAAATGTACCTATTGGCTTGTAAAATCTGAAATGTATAGCTTAATTATTAACACATATATATAATTTGCCGCATATGCACTTGGATGAAAATGTGAATGAATTGTTGTTTAAATGAGGTATGTACCTTCAGTCATGGAAGAATCATATGACATTTTGGGGCGTTTGATGTATTAAAATGCAAGATGAGCTATGAGCTTAGTAATCTTGATATATTAGGCTTAAATGACTACTTATTGTTCGGTTAAATTATATGTTTCATTATATGTCAAATGTATTAAGCATATAAGGGTAATTTATGAAATAAAATGAAAGTATTGATGAAGTTATATGCGACTATGTTTAGAAATTTTTGAATGAGGTTACTATGAATTAATGCAAATGTGCTGAAGGAGATTATAGGTATTTTGATTAAGATAAATTAAGGAAAGATGTTGGTATTTTGATGTGGTTTTCTTATGAAGAATATATGATTTCCAAATGTATTGATAGGTAAATAATGGTATTTCTTATTTTGAATGAATTATGATATACTCGAATAAGGTGCCTGAATAATGAATTAATAATGACTTTAAATTGATGATAAATGAGGATTTGCCGTGTGCCTCATGTGTATGACATTATATGTGTTTTGAATAGAAAATAAATTAGTAATTTAATTTAGAAAGTGAATTGTTTGATTGAGCTCAAAAACTCAAAGAAACAAATCCGGATCGTAGGAAGGGGAGATCGATCGAATAGTCGCAATTTCGTACGAAAACCACCCAGGTAAGTTCTTAAGTCATTCAATTAAATTCTTTTGTAAGTTTTGAATATTAAGTCTATGATATGATCAAGTGGAAGATACTTAAAATCTATTAAAGAATCATGATCCATGGGATTTGCATGTATATAGCCGAATGGCTACTATAAATCATAAGAAAATTGTGCAAGTGAGGTTACTAATGGCTGCTATGAAAAGATGATGTATTTAAATTGATGTATATGTTTGTATATATGTGATATGGCCTAATGGCTCTTATGAAATGAAGACAATTGTTATGATGCATGAAGGAGATCAACTGAAAGTAATATGTCATTAATGTGATTATGTTGGGAAAGTTGAAAGTATATGAATAGATGTGTATAAAATTCTGTGAATTAAATATTGTGTGTTATTATCGGGTCTTGACCTAGCAAACTTTTGAGCTAGTGGAGTATATCGAGCTCTGACTCTAATAGACGGAATGCTGATGTAAGCTATCAGATTGGAAGTATAACAGGTTTTGTACTAGTGATGAATTCAGACTTACAATATCTTTGAGACTCAATGATAAATGGTAATCGAATTAGTTCAATAATTTACTTCGGTCAAGTATGTATCCCATACTTATAACTAAGCTTGATTGTGAGTAAACTAAGTATGAAAGGTGAGAAATCTATGAATGAGGTATTAAGTTATATGCAAATGACCTTGATGCATTCGGTTAAAGTATGAAACAATGTGTCAAGATTTGAATTATCTATGTTACATGAATATAGTTTCAAGAGAAGTTAGCGTGTTTAATGCGTGTTAAGTGCTTTTATATTTATTCATATATGCGTTCGGTTAAAAAGGGATAATAGACCAAAGAAATGTATTTAAGAAATCGAATGATAGCTATATATATGTATTAATGAGGTAGTTGTGTAACATGAAAAAGAGTACTGTGTAATAGAACACTAATTACCATCATAGGTAAATAAGTTTTTACGAGGATAAAGATGAAAAAAAAAATGAAGATAAGAGTATAATATGTGGTATAGCTGAATGGTAGATCTTGCCACGAAAATGATACTTTGCTATGTGTTGAGGCCGATTGGCACGTTATGAAATTAATATAATGTGAATAGTATGTGCTTATGAGCGAATGATGCAAAGCTTTTGTTAATTTATTTTTGATGTGTTTGAAACTTTATGGAATGATTTCAGTAATGAATTAATCGAGCTTTTGGCTTTGCAAGCATGATGGCTGGGAATGAGTTTCGGATTCAAAGTCCAACTGGCTGAATGCTGGAGAGCTATTAAAGAGACTAAAAGTAGGAAGTTTATGCTATACGGTATCCATTTTCGTTCACTAAATTAAGTAGTTCAGGTATGTGAAAGTTATTGATGCAATGCAAATGAGAAATGGTGGTGTATCTATGTGTTCAGTTTCTGTGGAATTTATATACATAGAAGTGTATGTGGTACCTATGTGGTGAAATCATAGAAAGTATCGATTATTATGATGCCTTAAATTTTATTTTATTAAGTTGAACAAACAAATGACAAGATGATATTAGATGATGTAACTATGTGATTTCGGATTGCTAAGTGAAGGCGAGGTCGATGTTAACGTGTATTATCGTAGTTAAGCCTATTCTGCCAAATAAAGTTGTAATTAGACTATTTATACTTACTCAATGTGTTAACTAAGTTAAGTTGTTTAATTTACTTAAGACTTACTAAGCTTATGGAAGCTTACTCTGTTTGTTTCGTGTCTTTGTTTTATAGATTGTGGACTCTGACTACCAGCTCGGGGATTGTCAGCGCTTCGTCACACTATCAAATCGTTTGGTACTGTTATATTTTGGAATTATTATGGCATGTATAAAGTAGACTGTTGTGAACAATATATTTTTTTTTTAAAAAAAAAGGTATTTCAGCCATATGAATATGTCACATATCTTGAGTGTCATTATAAGACTCAGTTTCCAATCCTTGATTGCGTTGAGCGTACTTAGGAATGCTAATGAACCTATGTCTATGTGAAAGTGTAAGTGAAAGGTGTAGATTGGAAATACCTCTTAGCCCAAAATCCGGCGATCGGATACGGGTTAAGGGTGTTACACTGTGCTTTTGGGACCACAAATTTAATTTAATTTTATTACATGGTCCGTATTATGATAGAGATGTCGTGTGAAAATTCTGATACAAAAATTTTATCGATTATGTGTTTAATTAGGGAAAGGACTAAATCGCATAAAACGCAAAAGTTGAATTCTAGTAGCTATAAGGACTAAATAGCTATGGGATTCAAAGCTTGAGGTCTTCATATGGTAATTAGACCACTAAAGAAAGTATGTAGATTTTTTGGTGACTTATCCATAGAAATTTAGAAAAAGGGTAAGGACAAAATTAGAAATTGAAATAAATAAATTAATTAAAAGATGATAAAAGAAACTATCATCTTATTTTCTCATCATCTTCCCCAAAAATACATGGAAACCCTATGAGAGAAAGAAGAAACTTTCATGGCTTAATTGGGTAAGTTTCCTTGTCCTGTTTTTAGTAATTTTGATATTTTTGAAACCAGGATATCTTAATCTATCTATTTGGGGGATCATTTCGTAAATTTATCAAAGTATAAAGATTGGGTCATGGATGAACATGCTGAAAATTAGAAATTTATGGTAGGAAATGAAAGGTTGTTCATAGATAAACAACCTTTACAAAGTGATTTTTGATGAAAACATGATTTAGGGACTAAAATGTAAAGTTGTGAAATTTGATGGAAAATTCTTAATTTTTATGAATACATGTGCTGTAAATTTTGTTATGGAATTTTGGTTAGGCTTGGAATAGGGAGTAAATTGCAGAAATTTCATTTTCCGAGCCAAGGGACGAAATAGGAATTTATGGAAAAGTTAGGGGCAAAATGGTAATTTTTCCTAGGATGAAAATTAAGTCCACTTGAATATGAAATATGATAAATTGATGTGAAATTTACTCGTATGGATCTTGATAGACCAAATTCGGAGCTAGAATGTGGAAAAGAGGGAAATGTCAGATTAGTAGATTTTACGTACACGAACATTTGTCGAAGTAAGTTTGTGTAACTGAATTGTATATTTATATGCTTGAATTAGATTTTGTGTATGTAATATATATAGGACATTGAAAACATATCTGACAACGCTCAATTGGTGATAATGTTGATAAATGATAAATGGTAAAAAATGTTATCTTTTCATACTGGAATTGAATGTGAAATGTGTTTATTTGAGTATTGTGAATATTATAAATGTATGAAATAATTACATACCTAAAAATGCTTGAAAAAATGTTAAATCCCGTTTGATTAAATGAAAATCAATGGATATGTGATTTCCCAAAATGAATGAGGTATTGCATTTGTTGCTGACGAGAATTAGCTTGAACGAGTAATCCTATTGACCTCATTTATGAAAGGATTTAGCCCGGACAGGTAATCCTGGTATAAGTCCACTCGAGCATATGTTATGGATTGGATTTAGCCCGGACGGGTAATCCAGATCAAGCTCTTTGGAGCATAGGTCACAAAAAGGATTTAGCTTGGACTGGTAATCCTGTTGTATATATATATGTGGCAGAGTAGACTCTCTGAAAAAGTACCTTATGGGTACCATTGAATATGAATTGACGGATCTTGATTTGTACACCTTGAGTGTATTACATGTGTATCCATCGATATTCCAAATAAATTCAATGGGTAACAATCCAGACATGAGAAGATATGAATAATAAACTAGTTATTACACGTATCTGCCTGGAATAACTGAAATGATAATACATGATAATTGATATATGGAAACATGATATGATGATATTTGGTACATGGAAATTATTTGATGAGAATGTTCATCCTTGATTATAGACTTGTACACCTTGAGCGAACTACTACTCGTGTGACCCTGATATTTCGAATGATATGAGTAAGGCTCTAACATGAAATAATCTGAACTTCAGATGAACTATTATGGAATTAAACTTGTAATATAAAGAGATGATTTATACATGTTATCTAACGCCCTAATTTTTGGGATTTTTGAGATTTTACTTGAATTTAATTTTTGTTTGTCTGGTGTAGTAAATTACGTTTTGAGTATGTTAGTGGGTCTTTAGAAGGCTCAAGCTTAAGTTAAAACCCGATAGAATTTTAGAATTTTAGACCTAGGGGAGAAGGGGTTCTGACTAAGTGGGCTTTTAAAAATATGTTGGTGAATTAAGATAGTAAAGTGGCAAGGTGGCGCCACTTAAGACACAAGAGAGTGGCATGTGGAATCTGTGCAAGAGCTAAGGTTCAAGTCTCATGGTAAGCAATGTGGGGTTTTTTTTTTTAATGTATGTGCAATGCATGTGGGTGACTCCAAGTGAAACTCTGTTGGGAAGTGTTTGACGTGCTCATGGAATATGATTGAGGAGTGATAAGGGGAGTGATAAGGGGAGAAAATTTAGGAATTTTGAAAGGAAGGAAGTGTTGGCCAATTGTAGGAGTGTAGGGGATGCATAATCGGCTAGGGGAGCTTAGAGTGACATTTTCAGCATTTTTGGTCTTAAGGGTGTGCCGAATTCTTGTTGCCTACCTTTCGGGATTGTTTAGGGTCATTCTTCTGGGTTTGCCGAATAGGTATAGGGTCTTGAGAGCTCCTTCATTTCATATTTGTCTCTTCTTTTCTTTGTTCAGAAAAGCCGAAATCGTGTGCATACCTTAATCCATGCCGATTTCTTTCTTCTTGATCGAACCCTCTCATACCCTTTTTCTTCTTAAGCCAAATCCATCATCTTCTTGCCTCTTTCTTTTCTTGTTTATTATTGAAATTGATTCACATAAAACCTCTCCTAACTGGTTGCTTCAAAAAGCCGAAAACCCAAAAACACATCGTTTATGTCGATTTCTCCCATTTGCTTCCACTCTTGCTAAAATCGAAACCCTCAAGCCTTTCATATCTCTCTATCGACCATCTCTTCTCTGATTCACAACTTCTTCTTCTTCCATCTTTTCTCTCAAAACCAAAACTCCCATACCCTCAGGGAACTGAATCTTGTCATCTATTTTACAAACTTCTCCTTTGGCCGAATGCCATAGATCTCTTCTCCACCTTCAGTTCCATAATAGATCTAGACTAGATTAAGTGATTTGAAGCTCTCTTCTGTTAGGACAAGTGGGTGAATCCTTGGGTAAGTGGTCTCCTCTCATAATCTCTTCTTTCTAATGAATCGTAAAAAGCCGAAATCTCTAATCTTTTGCACTTGTTGGCCTTTCTCTTTGGTAATCAATTTAAAGTTTTCTGGTTGCCTGCTAGTGATTTTGTAGCCGAAGTAGGGGCTGATCTCGTGAAGGGTGTGGGTGAGCAAGTGGACAAGTGGATGAATCCTTGGGTAAGTGGTCTCCTCTCATAATCTCTTATTTCTAATGAATCGTAAAAAGTCGAAATCTCTAATCTTTTGTACTTGTCGGCCTTTCTCTTTGGTAATCAATTTAAAGTTTTCTGGTTGTCTGCTAGTGATTTCGTAGCTGAAGTAGCAGTTGATCTCATGAAGGGTGTGGGTGAGCAAGTGATCACAAGGTGATCCAGATCTAGTGGTAGATCTTGATAAGGGTAAGTGGATATCGGCATTGGGTAAGGATGGCCGAATATAGTGATATTGTGATATTGGTACGTTGGTTATCATTGGATTATAGTCTAATATTGTAGTGGACTATTGTAGGTTAATTGCATGGGAAGTTTTGTCGTAGTACATCGCAAAACAGGTGTGTACTAGACTAGATCGGTAAGAGCTAAAAAGCTGAAATACCAAAATTCTGGCATTTTGAGGGCTTGCGAGCGTGCGAGCGCTCGTGGGTTGGTTGAATCTGTAAAATCTTTAATTTGTAAATGGTAAGTGTAATGTGTGCGTGATTTCGTACACGTTGATTGTTTTGGGCCTCGGAGGGCCGAATTTGGGCCCAATGGGCTTACGGGTCCAAATGTGTGAAATTGAGCAGTAAGTTTAATCTGGTAGTTCGACTGTTAATTCTGCTAAAACAGGCGTAGAATATGGGCTTAGTGGGCCGTAATAGCTAGCGGACACTGTAGAGCCCATTAAGGCTTTTAGGGCCCGATGACTTTGTATTAATAAAATGGGCTAAATAAGTTATCTGGATGCCATTAAGACTGTTAACAAACTATAATGAGCATGAAACCCTAAAAACTGGAAAATTTACTGAAACACCCCTTAAGGGTGGAAAATTACTGTTTTGCCCCTAGGTCCTAAAAGACCATTTTACCCCTAGGGTTAAGTTGACTGAATTGCTTGCTAAAATTATATCTATTCACTATATGCCATGTCATTATATACACTGTTGCATGGGATTGGGTTTTGATGGAGGAAGTTCTAAGTAGCAATGCCACGTTTACTGTTAGGGGCTTTGCCTCGTTTTACTGTTTAATAGCTTGGCCACGTTATCTGATTAAGCAACTAAGCTGCGACTGTGGTGTGTAGGGCTGGGTGGGTTAAGTTATTCTCCACATGGTGTGTAGGTCTGGTACGGGTGGTGTGTAGGGTTGGATTGGGCTGGGTTTTGCATCATGTATAAATACTGTTCTGTTTCTGTAATGGATCTATGGGCCATACTGATTTTCTGAGTAGGGCTAAGGCCCAGTAATTACTGTTTTCTGAATAGGGCTAAGGCCCAGTTAATACTGTATCTATATAGGGCTTAGGCCCAGTTAAGCTTGAACTGATTTGGACTCTGGTTAGGTTTAGCTTACACACTGAGTTTTCCAAACTCATCGCTTTCTTTTCATCCATGCAGGTGAGCCCCAGCCCTAGTAGACTTGGAGCTGAAGGGATTCGGAGTGGCCACGTGAACTGCATTTGGTTATACTTTTGTAAATTATTTATTTCAGTAGTTTCTTAATTTATTATCATTTTGGGTTTTAATGTTGTAATAAGGCCGCTCATTGGTTATTTTTATTTTTATGTTGGTTTTTAATTATTAAATTATTACTCACTTAAAATTGATAGAATCAGGCGCGTGGGTTTTTATTCCAAATTAATCAACATTTTCAAAATATATCACACGCAACAAATGGATAACTTAACGAAAAATAAGATCTTTTAAAGAAATAAACTCTAATTGGTAGTGGATAGGACTTTCATAAATTAAATGACTTGTTTTCTTTCCAAACTCTTAAAAATGATTTTGGAAAGTCACCCTAAACGTATTAATTAAAGAATGAGGTGTAATCATCGTCTATGTGACACACCAGATTTGGCCATAATGTTTGGGCCGAGTTTGGGGTATTACATTTAGTGGTATCAGTGCCCAGTTGTAACAACTCGGCTGTGGATTGGGTTCAAAAAAAGTTTTCTTAAAAATTTAAAGTCAGGCCCAAAAAGGGTATTTTGCAAATCGGTTTTGAAATTTCTTAGGAAAACCCTTTTCAAAATGATTTCCTACAAGATATTTGTATTTTTCTTTTTTTAAAGGATTTCATTTGGGAACAAAAGTTATCTTTACAAAAGTTTGGTTTTCTAAAATCTGGTTTTCAAAAGAGTGGCACACCAAATCCCTGGCACCAAGTCTGTAAGTATCTTTATTGCACTGTACTATACTGAAATACTAATATACTACTGTAGATAGTACTGAGACCTTACTATGATTCTGTAGTTAGGGTAATACTGAAACTGTAGAGACTAAGATAGTAGGAAAAACTGAAACCCTAGAAGACTAATACTGTAGCTAGGCTACGATTTTGCGAAATCAAACTCTAAAATACTATCTGTACATAATACATTTGTAATAAACACTGAAATACTGAACTAATTCATAAAATTCGTAATAAGATAATATGATATGAGTACGAGGGCAGCTCGTGGACAAGGCCGTGGATGTGGCCGAGGTAGTGTACAAGTTGGGTCTTCATCTTCGTGACATATGCCAGCTGAGGAGGCATGAGCGCCGCTAGCGACTGAGACCGAGTCGTATGATCGGGTTGTAGGGGACGACGTTTTGTCCCAGGCAATGTTGAGGGTTCTGGAAAGGGTCACTGGAGCAAGTACAGGGATTGTGAATCGAGGGTCTATTTCTGAGCGACTCTGAGCTAACGGAGCAGAGGTTTTCAAGGGTGTATCTAGAGTAGCCCCAAATGTAGTTGAATACTGGTTGGAGGCCACGGAGCGAATCATGAAAGATTTGGATTGCTCAGTGGAGCAAAAACTGAAAGGAGCAGTATCTTTGCTACGAGACGAGGCTTACCAGTGGTGGACCACTGTGAGGGATAGTACCCTAGTTGAGCGGGTAACTTGGGAACTGTTTAAGATGGCCTCGAAAGGGAAGTACGTCGGGGCAAGCTATGTGGACACCCGAAGAAAGGAATTTCTGAAGTTGACCCAGGGTAACAAGTCTGTTGCTGAGTACGAGGCTGAGTTCTTAAGGTTGAGCCAGTACGCTAGTGGAATAGTTACTACTGAGTATGAACGTAGCATACGATTTGAGGATGGCCTCAGGGATGAGCTTAGGGTGCTGATAGCTCCGCAGAGGGAGCGTGATTTTGCTGCCTTAGTGGAAAAGGCTAAGATAGCCGAGGAGGTGAAATGAACTAAACGGTAGAACTGTGAGAAGGACCGAAACTGATTCAGGAGGAATTTTGGACCCTCGGGTGCTGCAAGCAGAAATGTCAAAAGGGTTAGAGTGGACGAACCGGTTCGAGTAGTTCTAGTGAATGTGGTTAGACCGTAGGCTTATGGGGATTATGGTAGAGTGCATCTGAGAGAATGTTGGAAGCGTACTGGGGCATGTTTCTGGTGTGGATCCAAGGAGCATAGAGTTAAAGACTATCCTCAAAGGTTAGCTTAGACACAAGCTGCTGAGCAGAGGGTTGCTCAATCAGTGCGAGGTGGACCACAATTGCCGAGAGGCCGTGGTCAAGGTAGGGGTGGTAACAGAAATGGTCGTGGACGTGGAGCACTAGGCAGGGGTGCTGGAAATGTTGAGGCTCGTCAACCAGCGTTGGTGTATGCTGCTCGTCACCGAGAGGAGGGTGATGCACCTGACGTCATAACTGGTACATTTTTTATTTCTAGCATGCCATACACTGCCTTGATAGATATTCATTATACCCATTCGTCTGTTGTATGTGATATATCTGGGACGTTGGGTGTACACTCTGAGGAAACTGTGAGTGGGGTAACTATGATAAGTCCACTGGGTCACTCGGTTAGGGTAGACAAACTCTTTAGAAATGTGCCTTTAGAGACTCAAGGTAGGATTTTCTCTACGAATTTAATGGAGCTACCGTTTTTAGAATTCGATCTCATCTTAGGAAGAGACTGGCTTGCGAAGCATAGGGTGACTCTGGATTGTGCAACTAAACGGATCGTGTTAAAGACAACAGAGGATGATGAGGTGATGGTTATAGGAGAGCGAAGGGACTACTTGTCCAATGTTGTTTCGGCCTTGAGAGCTAAGAAGATGATTTGTAAGGGTTGCGAGGTGTATTTGGCATATGTGAGTCAGACAGATACTGAGGGTTTGACCGTAGGAAAGGTTAGAACGGTCATAGAGTTTCAAGACGTCTTTCCTGAGGAGCTTCCTAGTTGCTTCCGAATCGCGAAGTAAAGTTTGGAATCGACTTGTTGCCTGGAACGGCTCCAGTGTCTATCGCACCTTACAGGATGGCACCAAATGAGCTAGTGGAGTTGAAAGCACAAATCCAAGAGTTGTTGGACAGAGGTTTTATTAGGCCTAGTGTGTCTCCATGGGGAGCATCGGTACTGTTCGTGAAAAAGAAGGATGGGACAATGCGTATGCGCATCGATTATCGCCAGTTGAACAAATTGATGATTAAGAACAAGTACCCTCTGCTAAGGATTGATGACCTGTTCGACTAGCTAAGAGGAGCTTCGATATTTTCCAAGATCGATCTTCGATCTGGATATCATCAGTTAAGGGTCAAGGAGGTGGATATTCATAAGACAGCATTCAGAACTCGGTATGGTCATTACGAGTTTCTAGTGATGCTGTTTGGACTGACGAATGCACCTGTGGCTTTCATGGATTTGATGAATTGGGTATTCCAACCTTATTTGGATCGATTTGTGGTCATCTTCATAGATGATATTCTGGTGTATTCGAAAACTAAGGAGAAGCATGATGAGCATCTCCGTATTTACTGTAAGTATTGAGGGAGAAGCAACTATATGCGAAATTCAACAAGTGTGAATTTTGGTTGCGAGAAGTGACATTTCTAGGTCACGTTGTTTCTGCTGAGGGGATTAGGGTGGATCTTCGAAAAATTGAGGTAGTTTTGGAATGGAAGCCACCAAGATTTGTATAAAAAATTTGAAGTTTTTTGGGTTTGGCAGGGTACTATAGATGGTTTATAGAAGGATTTTCTTTGATTGCTGCGCCGTTGACAAAACTTTTGAGGAAAGGAGTACCGTTTGTATGGGACTGAGAAATAGTAAGAGGCTTTCGATAGGTTGAAGAAGGTTCTGACTGAGGCGCCAGTATTGATTCAGCTGGAGTCTGGGAAGGATTTCACTGTGTACAGTGATGCATCGCATGTTGGTTTGGGCTGTGTATTGATGCAATAGGGTAAGGTGGTCGCTTATGCATCACGACAGCTTAAGCCTCACAAAGCGAACTACCCTACGCATGATCTGGAGTTGGCAGTGGTTATTTTTGCATTAAAGATTTGGAGACACTACTTGTATGGAGAAAAGTGTATTATATACACGGACCATAAGAGTCTCAAGTATTTGTTGACTTAGAAGGAGTTAAATCTTAGGCAACGAGGATGGATAAAGTTGCTTAAGGATTACGACTGTTCTATTGAATATCACCCTGGCAAAACGAATGTGGTGGCTGATGTACTGAGCCAAAGAGCTGTAACTAAATTGAGAGCAATGTTTGCTCATCTGAGTCTATATGACGATGTAGTTTGTCAGTAGAATTACAAGTGAGACCAACCTGGATTAAGCAGATTAAGGAGAAGCAGTTAGAGGATGAGTCACTAGTTCCTCGATTCCAGAAAGCTAAGAATAAGGTGACTTTGAATTTTAGACTGAATAGTGAAGGAGTTCTGTGCTTTCGAGGAAGAGTTTGTATTCCAAAGGACTCTGACTTGAGGCAGTCAATTCTGAGAGAGACTCATGGCGGACCTTGTGCCATGCATCCAGGAGGGAATAAGTTGTATCGAGATTTACGAGAGTTGTACTAGTGGCCTGGACTTAAGCGTGAAGTAACAGAATTCGTGGGTAAGTATCTGACATGCCAGCAAGTGAAAGCTGAGCATCAACTACCTTCTGGACGTCTGCAACCAGTGAAGATTCCACTCTGGAAGTGGGAGAGGGTAACCATGGATTTTGTGAGTGGGCTACCCTTGACACCTACCAAGAAAGACTCAGTTTGGGTGATTGTGGATAGGTTAATGAAATTTGCTCATATCATACCTGTCCGAACTGACTACTCACTTCAGAAATGAGCTAAGTTGTATGTGGTGGACATAGTACGACTTCGTGGAGTGCCAATTTCGATTATTTCTGATCAGGATCATAGGTTTACATCTCGATTCTAGCAGGAGTTGCATGTAGCGTTGGGGACGCAATTGGATTTCAGCACTGCTTTTCACCCCCAAACAGATGGACAGTCAGAAAGGGTTATTCAGGTTCTGGAGGACATGTTGAGGGGTTGTGTTATCGACTTCCGAGGTAGTTAGGAGGATTACTTGCCATTAGCGAAATTTGCTTATAACAACAGCTATCAAGCGAGTATTCAAATGGCTCTATATGAGGCACTGTATGGGCGTAGGTATCGTCTACCTGTTGGACAAAGTTAGGAGAATGTCAGGTTCTTGTGCCAGAGTTGGTGGCAGATACTGAAGACAAGGTTAAGTTGATCAGAGATCGGTTAAAGGAAGCATCTGATAGATAGAAATCTTATGCCCACTTAAAGCGTAAGGAAATTGAGTACTCAGTAGGGGATATGGTCTTCTTGAAGGTCTCGCCTTGGAAGAAGATATTAAGATTTGGTAAGAAGGGCAAGTTGAGTCCACGGTTTATTAGGCCTTATCGAGTTCTTAAACGAGTCGGTCTGATAGCTTACCAGCTGGAATTACCGCCGGAGTTAGACTGAATTCATGACGTTTTTCATGTCCCCATACTGAGGCGGTATCAATCTGATCCTTCTCATGTCGTACCAGTGGAAGAAATTGAGGTGAAAATCGACTTGACCTTTGAAGAAGAACCTATGAAAAATTTGGACCGTGATGTCAAGGTATTAAGAAAGAAGTCAGTTCCGTTGGTGAAAGTATGTTGGCGCAATCATCGCAGAGAAGAAGCTTCGTGGGAGCCAGAAAAGGCAATGCGTCAACAATACCCTCACCTGTTTGGACCAAGTAAATTTCGAGGCTGAAATTTCTTTAAGGGGGTAGAGTTGTAACGCCCTAATTTTTGGGATTTTTGAGATTTTACTTGAAGTTAATTTTTATTTTTCTGGTGTATTAAATTATGTTTTGAGTATGTTAGTGGGCCTTTTGAAGGCCCAAGCTTAAGTTAAAACCCGGTAGAATTTTAGAATTTTAGACATAATGGAGAAGGGGCCCTGACTAAGTGGGCTTTTAAAAATATGTTGATGAATTAAGACACAAGTAAGCTTGTGTTAAAGTGGCAAGGTGGTGCCACTTAAGACACAAGGGAGTGGCATGTGGAAGCTGTGCAAGAGCTAAGGTTCAAGTCTATGGTAAGCAATGTGGGGTTTATTTTTTTTAATGCATGTGCAAGGCATGTGGGTGACTCCAAGTGAAACTCTGTTGGTAAGTGTTTGATGTGCTCATGGAATATGATTGAGGAGTGATAAGAGGAGTGATAAGGGGAGAAAATTTAGGAATTTTGAAAGGGAGGAAGTGTTGGCCGATTGTAGGAGTGTTGGGGGATGCGTAATCGGCTATGGGAGCTTAGAGTGACATTTTCAGTGTTTTTGGTCTTGAGGGTGTGCCGAATTCTTGTTGCCTACCTTTCGGGATTGTTTAGGGTTATTCTTCTGGGTTTACCGAATAGGTATACGGTCTTGAGAGCTCCTCCATTTCATCCTTTTCTCTTCTTTTCTCTATTCAGAAAAGTCGAAATCGTGTGCATACCTTAATCTCTACCAATTTCTTTCTTCTTGATCGTACCCTCTCATACCCTTCTTCTTCTTAAGCCGAATCCATCATCTTCTTGCCTCTTTCTTTTCTTGTTTATTATTGAAATTGGTTCACATAAAACCTCTCCTGACCGATTGCTTCAAAAATCGGAAAACTCGAAAGCACATCTTTTCTGGCGATTTCTCCTCTTTGCTTTCACTCTTGCTAAAATCGAAAACCTCAAGCCTTCCATATCTCTCTATCGACCATCTCTTCTCTGATTCGTAACTTCTTCTTCTTCCATCTTTTCTCTCGAAACCAAAACTCCCATACCCTCAGGGAGCTGAATCTTGTAATCTATTTTACAAAATTCTCCTTTGGCCAAATGCCATAGATCTCTTTTACACCTTCGATTCCATAATAGATTTGGACTAGATTAAGTGATTTGAGGCTCTCTTCTGTCAGGACAAGTGGGTGAATCCTTCGGTAAGTGGTCTCCTCTCATAATCTCTTCTTTCTAATTAATCGTAAAAAGCTGAAATCCCTAATCTTTTACACTTGTTTGCCTTTCTCTTTGGTAATCGATTTAAAGTTTTCTGGTTGTCTGCTAGTGATTTCGTAGCTAAAGTAGGGGCTGATCTCGTGAAGGGTGTGGGTCTGCAAGTGATCACAAGGTGATCCAGATCTAGTGGTAGATCTCGGTAAGGGTAAGTGGTTATCAACTTTGGGTAAGGATGGCCGAATATGGTGATATTGTGGTATTGGTTACGTTGGTTATCACTGGATCATAGTCTAATATCATAGTGGACTGTTGTAGGTTAATCATGTGGGCAGTTTTGTCGTAGTACATCGCAAAACAAGTGTGTAATTGACACCTACTAGTAGACTAGATCGGCAAAAGCCGAAACACCGAAATTCCAGTATTTCGAGGGTTTGCGAGCATGCGAGTGCTTGTGGGTCGGTTGAATCAGTAAAATCAATAATTATAAACAGTAAGTGTGATGTGTGTGCGATTTTGTGCACGTTGATGGTCTTGGGCCTCGGAGGGTCTAATTTGGGCCCAATGGGCTTACGGGTCCAGATGGGTGAAATTGAGTACAAAGTTTAAGCTAGTGGTTGGACTATTAATTCTGCTTAAACGGACATAGAATATGGGCTTAGTGGGCCATAATAGCTAGTGGACACTGTAGGGCCCATTAGGGGTTTTAGGGCCCAATGACTCTGTAGTAATAAAATTGGCTAAATAAGTTATCTGGATGCCATTAAGACTATTAACAAACTGTAATGAGTAGGAACCTCAAAAAACTGGAAAATTTACTGAAATACCACTTATGGGTGGAAAATTACTGTTTTACCCCTAGGTGCTAAAAGACCATTTTACCCCTAGGGTTAAGTTGACTAAATTGCATGCTAAAATTATATCTATTCACTGTATGCCATATCATTATATATACTGTTGCATGGGATTGGGTTTTGATGGAGGAAGTGTTAAGTGGCAATGCCACGTTTGCTGTTAGAGGCTTCACGTTGTTTTACTGTTTAGTGGCCTGGCCACGTTATCTGATTAAGCAGCTAAGCTGCAACTGTGGTGTGTAGGGCAGGGTGGGTTGAGTTATTCCCCACATGGTGTGTAGGTCTGGTACTGGTGGTGTATAGGGCTGGACTGGGCTGGGTTTTGCATCCATGCATAAATACTGTTTTGTTTCTGTAATGGGTCAATGGGCCACACTAATTTTCTGAGTAAGGCTAAGGCCCAGTAATTACTGTTTTTTGAATAAGGCTAAGTCCCAGTTAATACTGTATCTGGATAGGTCTTTGGCCCAGTTAAGCTTGAACTGATCTAGACTCTGGTTGGGTTTAGCTTACACACTGAGTTTCCCAAACTCACCCATTTCTTTTCATCCATGTAGGTGAGCCCCAACCTTAGTGGACTTGGAGCTAGAGGGATTCGGAGTGGCCACGTGAACTGCATTTGGTTATACTTTCTTAAATTATTTATTTCTGTATTTTCTTAATTTATTATCATTTTAGGTTTTAATTTTTTAATAAGGCCTCTCATTGGTTATTTTTATTTTTATGTTGGTTTTTAATTAATAAATTATTACTCGTTTAAAATTGATAGAATTAGGCTACGCGGGTTTTTATTCCAAATTAATCAACGTTTTCAAAATATATCACACGCAGCAAATGGATAACTTAACGACAAATAAAATCTTTTAAAGAAATAAACTCTAATTGGTAGTGGATAGGACTTTCATAAATTCAATGACTTGTTTTCTTTCCAAACTCTTAAAAATGATTTTGCAAAGTCACCCTAAACGTATTAATTAAAGAACGAGGTGTAATTCATTGTCTATGTGATGCACCAGATTTGGCCATAATGTCTGGGCCGAGTTTGGGATGTTACATGTTAAATGAATACATGATGTGGAAAACATATGCTCATGGAAACTTGATTATTGTTGAGCCCGTATATGTTTTAATGTTATTATGGAATATATGACTAACAAGGGTAATAAGAATACTTATAAGGCTTGAGGTCAAATTGATTGAATATTCCTTACATAGTTACCTCAAAATAGAATGAACGGTAAGTTAAGTACTATGTTATACGAACTTACTAAGCATTTTATGCTTACTTAGTTTTTATAACACCCGAAACCCAACCCAGACGTTATGACCGAATCAGGTGATGTCACATTGAAGTGTATTTTGAAAACCCAGTTCTTATAATACTCATTTGTAAAAACCTACATAGCTAAACTCATTAAGCCCATAAATTTATTTATTCGAGTTAGGGTTGTAGTTACTTTAGAAAACTTGTCCTTTCCGAAAGCTTTGCTCTATAACATATTTGTTATGAAGTTATAGTCTTTTAAAAACATATATCTTTTGTGAAAACCGTGCCCTAATTCTATCAATTTTAAAAATGCAATTTATATAAAACCTATATTCAAAGTTAAGATTTAAGAAAAGGCCTTATTACAACCCAAAATTAGTAAATATAGTAAATCAAATCGAAAGCAATTTTATAAGTGTGGCCGTCTCCAAGTCCCTCGCAGCACCGAACCATTTATGCCTAGGGATTACCTGTACAATTAAACAGTTAGGTGAGTTTACGAAAACTCAGTGTGTAATCACAAATAAAAACAGAGGCATAATGAAACAGTCTGGGCCAGAGCCCATTTCAGTAACAGAATTAGATTGGTCCTAAGCCCGTTCCAGAACAGAAGCAGTGTAGGCCTTAGCCCAAATCAGTACAGTGATAGGTTAGTCAAGCATACAAAAATCCTACCCATCTAGCCCTTACACTCTGTCTCCGTCCAAGCCTACACACCATGTGGGATAGAATATCGACCCACACATCCCTACACACACCAAATAATAGTATCGATGTGGTACTAAACAAAATTTTGCAGCAGAGCTACCAGAAGAAAACACTTCCTCCAGTCACATAAACCCAACCCCATGTTATGCAACATACATCAGTGCTATGCTATCACATATTGTCATGCATGTAAACAATACATCTATATAAATATCATGGCATACACAGTCAATCATACATCATATAGAGTCAAACAGATAGTTTACCTATAGGGGTATTTTGGTCATTTTACCCCCTTAGGGGTGTTTCAGTCATATGTACTACTTTGGGCCTATAAATACTCTTATGGCCATCAACAAGCCTATAGTCGTCTCGAGTGACTCGTGTGACTGAAGTAATGCAAACAGTGAAATTGGGCCTAAGCCCATTAAGTAGGCCTATGTGGGTGCACACGACCGTGTAGCCTCCTAGCCCAAAATTGACAAAGGCCATGTGTGTGACATGGCCAGACCAGTGCTACCCACTTAACGATGAGAGTTGCTCGTCTGGGGTCCACGGGCCCATTGAGCCCGTACGGCCATCTTGGCCCAAGCCTATGAAATCGCTCATGGTGGCCTTTCTCATCATACAACCACATTTCGAGGGCTCGATGGATCACATGGGCGTTCGTATGCCTATGTGGCTAGCAGCCCAATCCTTCAGCTTTTCGGCTTTTCAGCTTTTGTATTTCTACAAACTATTCAGTTTGATTAACACACCTGTTTATGGAACATTCGTTAAATCCACTCGAACTGATCTTATAATCCATCAAAACACTTTGTTAGCCAAACATCATTTAGGGTTAATCACTATCCAACACTTGGCCGAAAACATAAACCTTCCTCACCTTGTCTGAAGGAAAGTCCTTAAAACTCCTAAGTCTACTGACCACAATCAGTTACCCTCATTGGTCAAATATCTATAGTATCACAAATCCTATTAAACAAAACTGCTTACGAGAATAAAGCTTTAAGTCCAATACAAAAAGTCATAGAGTATACGGCCCTATAACACTTACCCCCAAAATTAATTGGTTGCCAGAATAGGGATCCTAAATCCCTTGTGAACTCTTCGCCCCTCGAGAACCTAATTGTTAAAGAATACCTACATAATCAGAACCGAAAAATTGAGAAAGCATGAAAAGGTCACAATCGATCAGAAGAACTAACACTAAAGGTCGACTGAATTTCAAAGAGAAGATATGAGAAGTTTAGCCTCTACAAGAAAGTGCCAAATGAGGGAGGAAGATAAGCACTTACCAAGGTTTAGCCTTACACCTCAAGAACTAGAATGCCTGAAAAAGGACAGGTTTGGCTTATGAGCGAACAAGAAAGGAAAGTAATCAAGTTCGGTTTAGAGTAGAACAAGAGAAAAGTAGAAAGAACAAGAATGTAGAACTGGAGTAAAGCAGAGGTTCGGTCACAACAAAGAAAATGAGAGATGATGATGGAATCAGCTAGATCAGATTGGTATATTCAGCCAAGCATAATAGAGAAATCGGCTAAGATTGGGAAGACTGGACAGCAGAAGGAAGAAACACTATTTAGTCTTGGACAATAAAAGAAGCAAGACTAAAAGGGAGAGGAGACAAAATTCTGCAATACCCAAGAAACAAAAATAGAGAGCAAGAAATGAAAGTAACTTTGACACTTCAGTATGTTGAGCAGAAGACCCCCAAACAAAAAATGACCAAAATAATCTCCTCAATAGCCAAGACCACATTCGGCACACCCTAAAGAAAATATCCTCAAAAGCTCCCCCAAATTGTCAAATGTACCCAACCAAAAATCCTCTTAGCCGAATTTGCATCCCCCAAATTCCCCGATCGGCCCCAAATCTTTACCAAATTGAATCCCACGATTTTCTCCACCTTTTCCTCCTGAAAATCCATACCAACCCTCATCCATATCCCATGCATCTCTCCCCCAAGACCAATTCCACAACTACCTCAGCCGAATTCCACTATAACTCAAACACTAAGCATCCCAGCTACAAAATAAATATTCCATAGCTTAATCCAAGACTCAAACCTCAAACCTCCTTGCCACACTTGTAACGCCACTTCCACTAGACCACATTGCTCCTTGTGACATAAATCAGTCACAATTAAATATAAGACCCAAACGCCAGCATCCAGATCAACATAAGAGCAAAAATTACAATTTTTGCAAAAGTAAGGACTTGAACATAGGCTATTCTAACACCCCTAAATATGCCCAAACACTTAGCCACCATACCACAGGTACAATTTTTATCAATTCAAGAAAAAATAAAAACTTAGCATTTTTGGGGCGTTACAACTCTATCCTTAAAAGAAATTTCAAACTCGAAATTTACATGATTAGAATAGATGAGGGTATTGCTGTCGCATCACCTCTTCTAGTTCCCACGTTGCTTCCTCTGAACCATGGTTGCGCCATAACATTTTCACCAATGGGACAGACTTCCTATGCAGAATTTTAACATCACCATCCAATATCTACATTGGCTCTTCTTCGAAGGTCAGATCAGGTCTGATTTCGATCTCCTCAACTAGCACAATATGCGAAGGGTCAGAGCAGTACTACCTTACATAGAAACGTGGAACACATCATGAATTATGTCCAATTCTGGAGCCAAATCAAGCTAGTAGGCAACTGGTCCCATGCGCTTTAGTATCCGGTAAGGGGCAGTGAACCTAGGGCTCAGTTTACCCTTCCGTCCAAACCTTAATATCTTCTTCCATGGGGAGACCTTGAGAAACACATAGTCTTCCATAGCATATTCAATCTCACAAAATTTAAGGTCTGCATAAGATTTTTGCTTATTAGAAGCTTCCTTCAACGGATCTCGAATCAGCTTCACTTTATCCCCAGTATTAGATACTAACTCAGGTTCCAGAACTCGCCGATCGCCCAACTCAATCCAACATGTAGGGGTACAGCACCATGACCATACAATTCTTAGTATGGTGCCATTTGAATACAGGACTGATAACTATTGTTATATGCAAACTCTGCCAACAGTAAGTAGTCCTCCCAGCTGCCTCGGAAATCAATTACACAACCTCTTAGCATGTCTTCCAAAATCTGAATTACCCTCTCTGACTACCCATCTGTCTGAGGGTGAAACGCGGTATTGAAATCTAACCTTGTACCAGTGCCTCGTGTAGCTTCTTCTAGAATTGAGACGTAAAATGTGGATCTCTATCGGATATTATGGAAATTGGTACCCCATGTAGTCTCACAATCTCGGCCACATACAACTTAGCTAGTTTCTGCAACGAATAATCTGTGCGGATCAATATGAAATGAGCAGACTTAGTCAACCGATCTACAATGACCCATGCTGAATCTTTCTTAGTAGACGTTAAGGGTAGCCCCCTAACAAAGTCTATGGTTACCCTTTCCAACTTCCAAAGAGGAATTTTAACTGGTTGCAATAACCTATAAGGTAGTTGATGCTCAGCCTTAACTTGCTGGCATGTCAGACACTTACTTAAGAATTTAGTAGCCTCGCATTAAGTCCTGGCCACCAGTACAATTCACGAAGGTCTCAGTACATCTTGTTTCCATCAGGGTGTATAGCATACGAACTACTATGTGCCTCTTGCAGTATAGACTACCTTAAATCAGAATCCTTTGGCACACAAACTCTCCCACAGAAGCACAATACCCATGCGCTATTCAACCCAAAATCAGAAGTTACCCCTTTCTCAATCTCATGAAAACGATGAGCCAGCGTCTCATCCATCAACTATTTACCTCTAATTTTTTGGGTCCACTTTGGTTGAACTTGGAGCTCAGCCAACAACCCACCATCATCAAACAAACTTAGGCGTGCAAACATTGCCCTTAAATTTGACATAGCCCTACGGCTCAGTACGTCGGCTACCACATTAGCCTTGCCAGGATGGTATTCGATTGAGCAATCATAGTCCTTAAGTAGCTGTATCCATCTTCGCGGCCTAAGACTCAACTCCTTCTGAGTAAGGAGATACTTGAGGCTCTTGTGGTCTGTGTAGATAATACATTTCTCCCCGTAGAAGTAATGCCTCCAAATCTTCAGTACAAATACCGCCGCGGCCAACTCCAAATCATGTGTGGGGTAATTCATCTCATGAGTTTTAAGTTGGAGAGATGCATACGCAACCACCTTACCTTCCTACATCAACACGCATCCTAACCCAACTTGTGACGCATAACTGTAAACTGTGAATTCTTTCCTAGACTCTGGCTGTATCAAGACAGAGGCTTCAGTCAGAACTTTCTTCAGTGTCTCAAAACTTTCCTGTTGCTTTTTAGTCCAAACAAAAGGCAACCCCGTACATAACAACTTAGTCAGAGGTGCAGCAATTAGAGAAAACCCATTTACAAAATGTCCATAATACCCTACCAGACCTAGAAAACTTCGTATCTTAGACACCGTTTTAGGTAGTTTCCAGTCTGGAACTGCCTCGATTTTCCGTGGATGAACCCAAATCCCTTCGGTAGAAACAAGATGACCTAAAAATGTCATTTCTTGCTGCCAAAATTTGCACTTGCTGAATTTGGCATACAACTGTTTCTCCTTTAACACTTGCAGAACAATTAGGAGGTGTGCATCATGCTTTTCCTCAGTTCTCGAGCATACCAGGATGTCGTCTATAAACACCACCATGAATTGGTCCAAATAAGATTGGAATACACTGTTCATTATGTCCATAAAAGACGCTAGTGCATTTGTTAGTCCAAATGGCATTACTAGGAACTCATAGTGCCCATAACGAGTCCTAAACGCTATCTTGTACACATCTATCTCTTTCGCTCTAAATTGGTGGTACCCAGAACAGAGATCTATCTTGGAAAAGATCGAAGCTCCCCGTAGTTGATTGAATGGATCATCAATCCTTGGCAAAGGGTACTTATTCTTAATTGTTAATTTGTCCAGTTCCCAATAGCCTATGCACATGCGCATAGATCCATCCTTCTTCTTCATAAACAACACTGGTGCTCCCCCACGGAGACGCACTTGCTTGAATGAACCCTCGGTCCAACAATTATTGAATCTGAGCTTTGAGTTCAACAAGCTCCTTCAGTGCCATCCTATATGGGGCAATGGATACCGATGCGGTACCAGGTAGAAGGTCAATACCAAATTCAGCTTCACGATCTAGAGGCAAACCTGGAAGCTCATCAGGGAAAACATCAGAGAATTCTTTTACTGTTTGACTATCCCCAATAGGCAAACCTTAGAATCAGTGATACCAACATAGGCCAAATACACCTCACACCCTTTACGAACCAATTTCTTGGCCCTTAGTGTAGTAATTACATTTGACAAATAATCCCTATGCTCCCCAATCACGACTATCTCCTCATCCTTAGTAGTTTTTAGAACGACACGCATGGTAGCATAGTCCAAGCTCGCTCGTTGCTTCACTAGCCAATCTATTCCCAAGATTAAATAAAACTCACCGAAGGGCAATTCCATCAAGTTAGCTTGAATGGCAACTCCTTGAACCTCTAAAGGCACATCCCTAAATAACTTATCCATCTATACTGACTAGCCTAACAGACTTATAACCATCACCTCACTAACATTATTCTCACACAAAACACCCAAAGTTCCATACATAGTGCATTCAACATACGAATGTGGACCCCACATCAATTAAATTAGTATAAGGTGTATCATGGATCAAGAACATACTGGTAATCATGTTAGGGACATCACCATCCTCTCGACGTCGTGCCGTATACACCAAGTTGGCTACCTCACCTCTGCAACACCAACACCTCGGCCAAGTGCTCCTCGACTGCGACCTATACAATTTCCACCTCTAACCTGACCACGGCCTCTTAGTGGCTGTTGACCACCCCTTGGCGGTTGCACCTTACCCACTCCAGTAGCTTGCATCTGAACTACTTTCTGTGGACACTCCCTGATACAGTGCTCCATCAATCTGCATCTCAAGCCGGCTCTAATCATTTTCCAACATTCCCTAGGATGGCTCCTCCGACACTCAGCACAAGGTTCCACCCTAGCAGTAGCAACAGGGGGCCCAATTCTAACTGTCCCCTTTCCTGGACCTTTAAACACCAGCAGGCTTTGCATCCTTTCTGTTTTTCCCTTTATCTTTCTCAAGATTCTGGCGCTCTGTGCGCTTTACCTCCTAAGCAATCTTAGCTTTCTCTACCAACACAGTAAAGCCCCACCCCCTCTATTGAGCTACCAACACCTGAAGACTATCCTTGGGGCCATCCACGGATCGAACACAACACTCGTACTCTGTAGCTACTATTCCTCGAGCTTATCGGCTAAGCCACAAAAATTCTACTTTGTACTCAGCCACCAATCTATCTCCCTGAGTTAAGTTTAAAAATTCTTTTCTACGAGCATCCACATATATGGCGCCCACATACTTTCCTTGACATGTGGACTTGCAGAATTCCTAGCTCAATCGGTCAGAAGGGGTACCCTCTGTTACTATAAGCCACCACTGATAGGCTTTATCCCTCAGCAAGGACACGACACCCTTCAATTTCTATTCTGGAGTGCAGTCGAGGTCATCCATAATCCTTTATGTGGCCTCCAACCAGTACTCAGCCACACTAGGAGCCACCACAGAAACTCCCCTGAAACTCTCTGCTGCATTTGACCGGAGTCATTTTGTAACCGACCTACGGCCCACAGTAACGGTATTATTCCCAGCAGTCCTAGCAACCCTTTCCACAATATGGAGCATTGCCTAGGATGGTGCGTCATCCCTAGCTGCTCGATCATACAATCCTGCCTTAGTAACAGGGGAAGCCGGTGCCTCCCTTGCCTCAATATCTGCCATGAGTCCTGATGCCGATGACCTAGCTCTAGCACCTCCACGGTCACTGTCGTGGCCTTTAGTACCACTTCCACGAGTACCTCTAGTGTTCATAACAATTCGTGTAATATTTATTTTAGAAATCTTATGCATTAGTTTAAGGTTCCAGTAATTATTAGTAGATGTTTTATGAAGGGTAGAAATTTAGAGTTTGTTTTCGCAGATCAAGGTTTACTACAGTTTTTAGTTTCTTACAGTTTCAGTTTACTCTATCTAAGGCATTTCAGTACAATCTTATGTCTATAGTGACCCTACTATTACAGTTCTAAACACAGTACCAAGAGTACTTACAGATTCGGCATCGGAGACTCGGTGACCCACACATTCAGTAGCATTATTTCAAATCACTTTATCTTCTTTTGAAAATAATTTATAGAAATTCTGAATTTTCCTAAAAACCCATTCCACAGCCAAGTTTTGTAACTTATCTCTGATACCACTAAATATAACACCCCAAACTCAGCCCAAATGTTATGACCAAATCAAGCGATGTCACATTAAAGTATATTTTGAAAACCTAGTTCTTATAATACTCATTTGTAAAAATCCATTTAGCTAGACTCATTAAGCCCAGCAATTTATTTATTCGAGTTAAGGTTATAGTTACTTTAGAAAACTTGTTCTTTGTGGAAGCTTTTCTTAATAACTTATTTGTTATGAAGTCATGGTCTTTTAAAAACCTATATCTTTTGTGAAAACCACACCTTAGTTCTATTAGTTTTAAAAATGTAAATTACATCAAACCCAAATTCAAAGTTAAGAGTTAAGAAAGGGCCTTATTACAACCCAAAATTAGTAAATGTAGTAAATCAAATCAAAAGTAATTTTATAAGTGTGGCCGTCTCCAAGTCCCTCGCAGCACCGAACCATCTATACCTAGGGATTACCTGTACAGTTAAACAGTTGGGTTAGTTTATGAAAACTCAGTGTGTAATACCAAATAAAAATAGAGACATATAGAAACAGTCTGGACCAGAGCCCATTTCAGTAATAGAATCAGATCAGGCCTAAGCCTATTCCAGAATAGAAGCAGTGTGGGCCTTAGCCCAAATCAGTACAGTACAAATTAGTCAAGATGTAAAAATCCTACAAATCCAGCCTCTACAATCCATCTCCGTCCAACCCTCCACACCTTGTGGGGATATAATATCAGCCCACCCATCCCTACACACCAAATAATAGTACCGATGAGGCACTAAATAGAATTTTGTAGCAGAGCTGCCAGAACAGAACACTTCCTCTTGTCACATAAACCCAATCCCATGTTATGCAACGTACATCAGTGGCATGCTATCACATATTATCATGCATGTAAATAGTACATCTATATAAATATCATGGCATACATAGTCAAAAGTACATCGTATAGAGTCAAACAGACAGTTTACCTATTGGGTGTATTTTGGTCATTTTACCCCCTTAGGGGTGTTACAGTCATATGTACTAGTTTGGGCCACTCTTAGGGCCATCAACGAGCCCACAGTCATCTCGAGCGACTCATGCGATTGAAGTAATGCAAACAGTGAAATTGGGCCTAAGCCTATTAAGCAGCTCAAGTGGGCCCACATGACCGTGTGGCCTCCTAGCCCAAAATTGACTTAGGCCATGTGAGTGACATAGCCAGACCAGTCCTACCCACTTAACAGTGAGATTTGCTCGTATGGGGCCCATAGGTCCATTGAGCCCGTACGGCCTTCTCGGCCAAACCCCATGAAATCGCTCACAGCGGCCTTTCTCATCGTACACCCACATTTCAAGGGCTCGATGGATCACATGGGCATTCATATGCCCATGTGGCCAAAAGCCCAATCCTTCGGCTTTTTGAGTTTTTCCGTTCTACAGATTATTCAGTGTGATTAACGCACCTATTTGTGGAACATGTGTTAAACACACTCGAACTGATCCTATTATCCATAAAAACACTTTGTTAGCCAAACATCATTTAGGATTAATCACTTTCCAACACTTAGCCCAAACATAAACCTTCCTCACCTTGTCTGAACGAAAGTCCTTAAATCTCCTAAGTCCACTGACCACAATCGGTTACCCTCCTTGGTCAAATATCTATAGTATCACAAATCCAATTAAACAAAACTTCTTACAAAAATAAAGCTTTAAGTCCAATACAAAAAGTCATAGAGTATACGGCTCCATAACACTTACCCCCAAAATTAATTCATTGCCGAAGAGGGATCCTGAATCCCTTGTGAACTATTTGCCCTTTGAGAACCTGATTGTTAAAGAATACCTAAAAAATTAAAACTGAACGATCGAGAAAGCATGAAAAGGACACAATCGGTTAGAAGAACGAACACTAAAATCTGACCAAATTTTAAAGAGAAGAGATGAGAAGTTCGGCCTCTACAATAAAGTGCCAAAGGAGGGAGGAAGATAAACACTTATCGAGGTTTAGCCTTTGACCTCACGAAGTAGAATGCATGGAAAAGGAGAGGTTCAGCTTATGAGTGAACAAGAGAGGAAAGTAATGAAGTTCGGTTTAGAGTAGAACAAGAGAAAAGTAGAAAGAACGAGAATGTAGAATTGGAGTAAAGTAGAGGTTCAATCACAAAAAAGAAAATGAGAGAAGATGATGGAATCAGCTAGATCAAATTGGTATATTCGGCCAAGCACAAAAGGGAAATCGGTTAAGATTGGAAAGAATAGAAAGCAGAGGCAACCAACACTATTCAGTCTTAGAGAATAAAAGAAGCAAGACTAAAAGGGAGAGGACAGAAAATTCGGCAACACCCAAGAAACAAAAATAGAGAGCAAGAAATGAAAGTAAGTTCGGCACTTGAGGATCTTGAGCAAAAGACCCCCAAACGAAAAATGACCAAAACAATTTCCCGAATAGCCAAGACCACATTCGACATGCCCAAAAGAAAAATATCCTCAAAAGCTCCCCCCTTTAGCCGAATTTGCATCCCTTAAATTCCTCAATCGGCCCTAACTCTTCACCAATTTGAATCCTACAATTTTCTCCACCTTTTCCTCCTTCAAATCCATACTAACCCCCATCCATATCCCAATAATCTCTCCCCTAAGACCAATTCCACAACCACCTCAGTCGAATTCCACTACAACTCAAACACTAGGCATCCAAGCTATAAAATAAATATTCTATAGCTTAATCTAAGACTCGAACCTCAGACCTCCTTGCCACACATACAACGCCACTTCTACTAGACCACATTGCTCCTTGTGACATAAATCAATCACAATTAAATATAATACCCAAATACCAGCATCCAGATCAACATAAGAGCAAAAATTACAATTTTCACAAAAGCAATGACGTGAACACAGGCTTTTCTAACACCCCTAAATATGCCCAAACACTTAGCCACCATACAACATGTGCTTCAGGCAAAAATAAAAACTTAGCATTTTTAGGGCGTTACAGTATTATTCCCTATTTTTGAGTAAATCGAAAGCTCGTTGGATTGGAAGCTTTGTGGAGATTACTCACACAATCCATTGGCCCATGTCGGTACAATATGGAAAATAATTATGGTTATAACAGCATGTATGGGTTATACTGGTCATATTGGCATGTAAATGTAAATAATTATTGTAATCCGGCCATTGGAATGCTAGTGATGATTATCTTTTGGTACATGTATATATGTATTTAAGTTTATTTTATGGAGATAACAGAAGTGTTTATTATTGATTGATTGAGAAAGGTTAAATGAGTATGCTTATAAAAGGTAAGATTAAAAGCATGAATGAATGCAACAATATATCATGTTAGATGTTATAAATTGCATGAATTCAATGCTTGGATTTGTTGGTTTTTGGATGTGAGGATTAGTGCAGATCCTTGGTGTGATTTTGGGTGAGAAATGAAGCTAGAAATGGCTTTATTTTGTCCACATGGGCAGACACACAGGCGTTTTTCTGAATCGTGTGTGACACATAGCCAGGTACATGGGCGTGCAGTTAGGCCGTGTGTACTCTGTACCATATATTTTGAGAAAAAGAATGCTCAAAATTGAGCACACGGGCGTGTGTCTCAACTGTGTGTGCTACATGGCCTAGAACACAGGTATGTGTCTTGGCCATGTGAAAATTGCACGTAAATTAAAAAAAAATTAACCACACGGCCTAGCACATGGGCGTGTGGCATGGCTGTGTGTACAAGTCAGAGAATTACACGGGGTATGACATGGCTTAAAGCATGGGCATGTCTAAGGGTCATACGTACGTGTCCTTAGACTTCACAGGCGTGTGAGTCCTGTACTTGAGAAAAATTTTAGAATTTTGCAAAAAATTCCCTGAGTTCCTGATTTAGTCCCGATTCGATTCCAACACTTGTTTTAGGCCTCGAGGGTCTATATAAGGGACGTTATGAATGATTTCAGAAAATGAATAGTAATTTAAATAAATTATCTAAAAATATTTTGAAAGTGCTGGTAATGCTTTGAAACAATGTTCTGGTGACAAATATGGGTTAGAGGTGTTATAGCTTTAACTTTTCATATGTTTATCTTTATTTTATGCATACATCTTTTTGGTTTTTCTTTAATCCTCTTTTATTACGTAGAGTTTTACTCAATAAATTTTCTCATGTTTGTCTATTGTACGTAGTTTTTCTCTTTTATTTTGTTTTCTTTTTTTCTATTTCTCTTTGGCTGGTTTAACGATTTTTCTGTTTCATTCTCATAAGTTTTCCTATCATGAAGAGCTGCTTGCTTTTCTCTTCGTGGTTTTCTGTTTCGAAGGGCTGTGACACTATTGGTTTTTTCTCTTAGTTTTGATTTTTTTTTCTAGATCTTTTATGCTTAACTGCTCTTGGTTTTTTTAGGTTTCTTGCCCGATTCCTTTAGTCTAACAAGACAACCTCTTTTAATGATATTTAGGTTTTCTTAAAGATTGGCGAGCTTGCTGGTTCAACTTCCTTTTATTTGCTCATTGCTTTTTTTTTTTTGAGTAGTTTTTTCTTTGTGTTCCTTGTGTTTTCCATCTAGTCTTAGGTTTCTTTGGTGAAGTGGGACTATTTTGCTCTTGGTTGTGGTGTTTTTTGCTACTCACTACTCTAATTTCACGCATGGCTGAGGATATTAATGATTTCCTGGAAAGGCTAAACTTCTTTGAAGAAAAATCAAAATGGGTGATTAGCATGAACAATAATTTATCAAACTTACAGGGTCATAAGGTCTGGGCAGTGGAAAAGATTATGACTAGAGAAAATATTAATAGAAAAGCCATGTATCATGTTACAAAATCATTATGGTTTAGTAAGGAAGCAGTCAATTTTGTGGCTTTAAATGAAGGGGTCATACTTGTGAAATTTAGGAATATTGATGACAAAACAAAAATCTTAAACTTGACTCCATGGCTTTTTGATCAATGCCTATTTGTGATGGTACCATTTGTTAAAGGTTAAGAGTTGGATGACTATGGGCTTAATAATGCTCCATTTTGGATTAGGATTTACAACATCCCCTTTGAGGAAATGGATAGACAAGTTGCCATCGATGTTGGAAAGCCGATAAGGGAGGTTATGGTGATTAATTAGCGAGGTAGAGATGGAGGTTGGACTGAATACATATGAATGTGTCAAATACGATCAGCATGTGATGGAGGAGGCAAAATAAAATGTAAACAAAAAAGAACTAAAGAGAGTAATGGGGAGAATAACAGAGAGAGTCCAACTAGAATGGTTCGAATGAAATTAGTGGACAATCTTTCACCATGTAAAGAGGTGGCTAGTGACCAACCCTGCTAGAACAATGAAGTCTTTTTGCTAGAATTGTTGTGGGCTTGGGAATCCTACGATAGTTCGAGAACTGAAGCAACTGCTTGTTGTGAATAACCCTTAAGTTGTTTTTTTATGTAAAACAAAAATGCATTTTATGAACTTCACTCATGTTCATAATATTTGTAGGATGTCTAGTTGCTTGGCTGTGAATTTGGAAGGTCATCATGGAGGTTTGGCATTGATGTGGCTATACAAAATTACTCCAGTCACCATATTGATTCTCTTGTTAAAATGGAAGGGCATAATAGTATTAGGTTCACGAGGTTTTATGGTCATGCTGATCTAAATTTAAGAAATCACTCTTGAGATATCCTTAAAATGGTGGCAAGCTCAATTAGAGAGGATTGGATCATAGGTAACGACTTTAATGCTATCATCAATTAAGCTGAAAAAACTGGGGGTAGAAGGAAATCTAGGGTGACAATGGACAAGTTTAGAGAAGTGATGTAGGAGCTGACTCTCATTGACATCAAAATTGACAAAGGCTGGTTCACATCGGTTAATAATCGTGAAGGTAATAGCATGATAAAAGAGAGGCTGGATAGATTCTTAATCTCCGCTAATGCTGTTGATAATATCCATTTCTTTGTGAAAAATGCGGTGAGACAAGCAAACTCTGATCACGATGATATTTTGTTGAACACTATGGGTTGAAAGCCTCGAGACTATTCTTTAAATTTGATTCGTGCTGGGCAAAAGAGAAAGAAGCCAATGATACTATTAACCAAGTTTGGAGTAGTAACGAGATAACATCATCGAGAAATTTGAGAGGGTGTGTGAGGTGCTTAGCCCTTGGAAATATCGACAATACAAAAAAAATCATATTCGTAAGTTGGTTGCTCGAATTGACAAGCTTATTTATGGTCCTTATATAGAGTTTAATGCCAATATGTTGAAAACTTCTTATATCAAGCTAGGGCATATTTATGCCGAAGAGGAGAGCTACTAGGCTCAAAGATCGCACATTCAATGGCTTAAAAAGAGTAATAGGAATACACATTTTTTCACATTCGAGCCACTAGCAGGTTAAAGAAGAATAAAGTTAAATAGGTTAAAGGATTCAAATGGTAATTGGTTGAGTGATATGAATAACATTTGTAGGGTTGCTTGGGACTATTTTCACAATCTCTTTAAATCTGAGGCTTTCAATCATGATGATAACTACTTGAATTACATTCAAAGGAGTGCCACTTAGAATGTTAATAACATGCTGGTTAGGCAAAATATGGATGATGAGATCCTTGAAGCCTTCAATCAAATGGTCCCCCGTAAAGCTCTTTGTATTGACGGGCTTTTCGGTACCTTTTTTAAAGAAAATTGAGATGTGGTGGTGTAACACCCCAGACCCGACCCAGACGTTATGGCCAAATCTTGTGTGTCACATGGTCGATGAATTACACCTTATTCTTTAATTAATATGTTTAGGGTGACTTAGCAAAATCATTTTTAAGAGTTTTGAGGAAAAGCAGGTTATTTAGTTTATGAAAGTCCTATCCACTACTAGTTGGAGTTTATTTCTTTAAAAGATATTATCTTGTCATTAGGTGATCCAGTTGTTGCTTATGATATATTTTGAAAACGTTGATTAATTTTGGAATAAAAACCTCGCAACCTAATTCTATCAATTTTAAACAAGTAATAATCAAATAAATAAATCCAGAAATGAAATAATTAAAGAGCAGCCTTATTACAGATTAAAACCCAAATAATTAAGTAATATTGAAATAAATAATTTTAAGAAAAATATAACCAAATGCAGTTTATGTGGCCATTCCGAATCCCACCAACTCCAAGTCCTTTAAGGTTGGGGCTCACCTGCATGGATGAAAAGAAATGGGTGAGTTTGTGAAACTTAGTGTGTAAGCTAACCCAACCAGAGTCCAGATCAGTACAAGCCTAACTAGGCTGAAGCCCTATTTAGGAGACTGTGTTAACTAGGCCATAGCCCTATTCAGAAAATGGTGTGGCCTTAGGCCCAATACAGTAACAGAATAGTATTTTGTGCATGTATGCAAAACCCAGCCCAATCCAGCCCTACACACCTCCCGTACTAGCCTTACACACCATGTGGGGAATAACTCAACCTACCCAGCCCTACACACCACAGTAGCAACTTAGCTACTTAATCAGATAATGTGGCTAAGCCACTAAACAGTAATACGAGGCAAGGCCTCTAACAGTATACGTGGCATTGCCACTTAGCACTTCCTCTATCAAAACCCAATCCCATGCAACAGTGTATATTATGACATGGCATACGTTGGATAGATATATATTTTTACATGCAAATCAGTCAACTTAACCCTAAGGGTAAAATGGTCTTTTTACACCTAAGGGTAAAATAGTAATTTTTCACCCTTAAGGGGGTATTTCAGTAAATTTGCCAGTGTTTAAGGTTTCATGCTCATTATAGTTGTTAACAGTCTTAATGTCATCTAAATAACTTATTTAGCCCATTTTATTAATCCGGAGTCATCAGGCCCTAAAACCCCTAATGGGCCCTACATTATCCACTAGCTATTACGGCCTACTAAGCCTAAATTTTATGTCCGTTTTAGCAGATTTATCATTTCGATTATGAGAATACACTTACCGCTCGTTTTCACCCATATGGGCCCGTAAGCCCATTGGGCCCAAATTTGGCCCTCCGAGGCCCAAAATCACCAATGTGTACGAAAATGTGCACACACCATTCTTACCATTTGCGATTACTAATTTTACCGATTCAAATCGACCCACGAGTGCTCGCATGCTCGCAAGCCCTCGAAATGCCAGAATTTTGGCATTTTGACTTTTCGGCTTTTGCTGATCTAGTCTACTAGAGGGTGTTAATTACACATATGTTTTTGCGATATACTATGACGAGATCCGCATCGAATTAACCTACAATTGTTTGTAATCACACTGTTAACTAAAACCCAATGGAAACAATGAAATCAAAATCTACCCTATTCGGCCAACTCCATCTCAAATCCTTAATCACTTACCTCTGCTGATTCTTCAACTAGATCTAGATCTAGTTTGCTCCAACGGTCCTAGCCTTCAATACTCCTCAATTGATAGCCTCTACTCCACACTAGCACATAAGAAACCGAAAGAGAAGACTAACGTAAGTCATAGCCAAAATCAACAGTTGCCTTAAGGAATTAGAGGTTTTCGGCTTTTTTTGAATCGTAAGTTTACGAAAGAAAGGGAGTTTTGAATACTTACCAACGCTTATTCTGCCAAAGAAGAAGAAAAGCTTACGGAATAAAAGAGATGATCGGCAGAGAGATGAGAGGTTGAGATTCGGCTCTTAAAAGATTAGCAATGAGAAGAAGAAGTTTGGACAAAGAGGAAATCGGCAACAGTGGATTCGGTTTTAGCTTTTGAGAGTATTCGGCTACCAAAGCTTAAGAATGGGGGTTACTTTAATCGGTAGAGAAGAGGTGAAAAAGAAGAGAAAAGAGAGTGAAGAGAAAAGATAGATGATTGGTCCAGCTACAGAAGAAAGGTGATGAAGAGAATTCGGCTTAGAAAAGAAAGAAGAAGAAGAAAGAAAAATCTTGGTTCTTTGCACAACCGGCCCAAAGGAGATGATGTTTGCATTTTCAGCTTTTGGAACCAAAGAGAGGAGAACAGAGAAAAAGCAGAGAACCCTAAGAGGTACTACACTAATTCGGCAAGAAAGACTTGCCAAATCCCGGAGACTAGCTACTAAAGAATTCGACACCTACACCTACACCCAAACTGTCGAAACTAAACCCGAACAAGACCCAAGTCACAATTGGCTAGCACCCCTAACACCCTTTGCCGATTATGCCAAGCCAAAGACTAAAACCAAAAATGCTTCCCCAAGAGTCCCATGTTCAGCCAATACTTGTTTCTCATTCGAATTTCCTAGATTTGCTCCTAAATAATCTCTCCTTATCACTCCTCACCCAATTCCATGGGTAACTTAACTTCTTCCTTCAGTATTTTACTTAGGTTCCATCACTTACCTTGCATAGGCATAAAAATAATAACACCTTGCTATTCCATGGACTCAAACTCTAGCTCTTGTACAACTTCCACACGCCTCCTTATGTTCTAAGTGGCATTACATTGCCACCTTACCATAGGTCATCTTAAGTCTCAAGTTACCAATATTTTTTAAAAGCCCACTTAGTCAACGTCTTTTTTCCCTTAGGACTAAAATTTTAAAAATTCTACCGGGTTTTAACTTAAGCCTAGGCCTTCTAAAGGCCCACTAACATACTCAAACATAAATTAACACATCAAGACAAGCAAAGACTAAATTCAAGCAAAAACCCAAAAATCCCGAAAATTAGGGCATTACGGTGGGTAAAGATGTTCTTACTTTGTCATGATATTTTAGATGGTAATAAGGACATTTCAAGCCTTAATGATACAATGATCGTCCTCATTCCTAAGATAAAGACCCTAATGGTATGACTAACTTTCGACCTATTAGCTGCGCATTTTCTATATACTGATAATGCCATTTTTGAAACTAATTGTGCCAGTCTTGTGAATAGATTCAAGAAATGTAAAGATGATATTACAATTATTGGCCATCACATTAAGGAGATCTATAAAACTTTGGAGATGTTTACTACTATAGATGTGAAATGGGCCAATTGAAGTTGTGACAACATTGCAAACTTTTTTTGCAAATATGCTATTTTAAATAATTGTAACATGTTGTTTGTTATGGATTATCCTAGGGACATCCATGATATTGTAATTCATGATTCTTTTAATTAATTTTTAACCTTTGGGTCTTTTTGTAAAAAAAAAAAAAGAGTATTAGCCTCACTTGATGAAGAATAAAAATGAGAATACTAGGAGTGATTATCAAGGTTGGAGAACGAATCCCACAAACTTCATAGAAATAAAAAAGGAGGTTCTCCTACTTACCCGGTAAAAATTTGTGATAGAATACTAGTGCCACTAAATGGCCAGACCTTTGAAGCGGAAGGCACATTATAGTTATCTAACGAACTAATGGAGTTAGTATTCCGGTGACCATTTGGGCCTTTTATTTTGCAAATAGTACTGGAAAGCATTCCTAACTGAAAATAAATCCACTATTTCAAGTGTTTGACTTCTCATTAGATTTTTAATCTATTTTTTAGCAAACTTGGAATCAATAAGTTGACTGTGGGCACAAATGGGTTCTCGAGGATGAAACCAACAAATGGGAAAACCAAAACCATTTTCAACTTTGCAAATTACTCTTACAATTTTTTCTTTTTCCAATGTAGATTAGAAATACTATTTTGAATTATTGGATCATAGCCTTGTCGAACACTAAAGTGGGCATTTCCAACACCAACCCTTGCCTTGTGACCTTCAATTTCGTAAAAAAATTATGGAAAACTCCCAAGAGTGGTGGTTCATTGCACATGGAACAATCGATGAAATAATCTATCAAAGTCCACCAAGACAAAGCTGATAGTTGTCTTGGTGCGATGCCATACTCTATTAAAACTGAGCAAAAGAATGGATGTAGAGGTAAGTGAAAGCCAGCTTCTAGTAAAACCAATGGAAGGATGAAACCTTTTGTGTTGTCACTTAAACGATATATGGATGGTCGTCTGAAATCATAGGCAAAATTAGGGTGTCGAATGTCTTAAGTTCCTAGATATTTATGTATTTCTTGTTGAGTGGTATTACGTTCGTATGAAGGAGTTGATATGCATAGAGGGGTATCATTGGGACCTTGGGATTTGAATGAGAAGGGATTTTTGGGAGTAGTATTTCTATTACCCTGGCTTCGGCCTCTACCCCGGGTGTTTGTTCTAGACACCTTTGTATGTAAAGAGGTAAAAGAAAGAAAGTGAAGAAAAGAAAAGATTACCTTTAAGAAATCTAGGATTGAAGACGACGAAGACAAAAAGTTTAAGCAGAAAGGAAACAAGCGATTCAAAAGATTTAGCAGAAGTGTTGATGAAAATGTTTGAGTTTCTGTTCTATAGAAATAAACTAGTACAAGAAGTTTATTTTGTGGAAACTATTCAAGTTTTCCAATATAATCAGGACATCTATCAAAAAGGGTAACTGTCTGACGTTTAAATTTATGTGTGTAATCGACAAATCTTGAATTTGCCCAACTCATGGTAAGCGTTTAGCGTGAGTTATCAGATATACTTGGAATTTTCTCAAATATAAAAATTCTGAGGACAAAATTTTGTTAAGGGGAGGAGGGCTGTAACACCCCAGATCTGGCGGGTCCAAAGTTTCGGCATATAGCAATAAATAGTCTTTTTGGCATAGTGTTATACGCTCAAAAGATTATTTTGGCATATACCTATAGGCATATAGTAACTGTCACAAGAGTAAGTAAAATTTTGATTTTTTGATAATCTACCATTTAATAAGGAGAAGTTCATGTTAAGAGACTAAGGGTAAGTATAGAAGGAGCATTCGCCAAAAGTATAATATGCTTGATTTGTATGCAATACTATGCTAGTTAGATATTATGTAATGTAGTTAGAAATGAACTAAATAGTCAAGCTGCATTATCGTGATTGCAAGACATTTATTAATATTTCTCTCGAAAACTGTAGGCTATTAAGAAGGTAAGTTTTGAAAAGTATGACCCTTGTTAAAGTCCACAAAGTTGAATCATATTTATATGTGAGATATTAGTTCTAAAAGGGTTATTCTTTCCTCTTCCTCTTTCTTAAGTGGTATTTACTAATAACTTCCATAAGCCTGAATGTATCTTACATCGATGCTCTAGAAGCTATGATTCTTTTATGGTCAGTGGTTATTTTACATCAAGGTGAGTCTTTTAACGTTGCATGTTAAGTTTTGAATGAGTAATCCGTTTGTGGTGATTAAGACTATAAGTATAAGATTTCTACATGAGATTCTCAGCGATTGATATTATAAGTAATTTGTATGTACAATAGTAGCTATAGTGAAATTATGTTTTTAAGAAATGGTTGCTGCTAGTTCGAGATAGATATCTGCATCTGCATTTTTAAACTACAGTAAGTTAGAATCAAACGAGTCTCTACTCTGACTCTTGCATGTATACTTTTCATATTGAAGTATATCTACAAGAAAGTGATCAATCTAGAAACTGGAAATCATTATAGTATAGTATGAATATGTCACTTATACAATTATAGGAATAAAGATATGATTAGATTAATAGATAAGTTAGTCTACTTAAAAATAAGTTCTTTGGGATGTACGAAGAGTGTTATGAAATTATGAAATCTTGGGTTTGGGATGTGTCTGGTTCGTCGAGTTTGTAAAGCGAGTTAAGTCACCGTGGTGGTAAATAAGGATGTCTGTCGGGACTATAAAGACGAACTCTCATACATAACTCTAAAGGAAAATGTCCATGGCCATGACATACTTTGAAAAGATCTATTGAATGACATTTTATTTAATGGGGTTCTCTATGTGTCCTAGGGCAATAATGGGAAAACCTCACTCAATGTGAGTTTAAGCAAATCCATATAAAAAACACATAGTCTTAGGAATGCTTATGTGCCATATTGTCAGCCTTTGTGGCATTCTTTGAATGGACTACCTTTGTGGCATATAGTGAATGTTCTGCCTTTATGGTGTAAACTGAATGGATCACCTTGGTGGGATACTTTATATGATCACTTGTACGGTGTGTCCTATTAGGCCTACGTGACGTGAACTGTCAAGAAAATCTAGTAAGATTTGAATCTGAGCTTTTGTCTCTATTGTTAGATATGAGTAAATTTTTTAGTCCTATAATAAGTAAGGCTAAGATAAGGTATCAAAAAGTTCTAGGTTAAGAGTGATATGAGTAAGTCTTAAGGATTTCTGTGAAAAAATAATTGTATATCTGTATGTTAAGAAGGGTATCCATCATGATGATCTGTAAATATGGAAAGTGAACAGTATTGTATCTTCTTTAAAAAAAAAATTGATTTTGAGTTAAACATATCCTTAATTATGGGATTCTAATACAACACAATGGGGGTTTCATCTGAATCATCTATGTAGTGATTTATCTGGATGAATATGTGTGGTACTTAATTAGGGCATGCTTGAATGTGAATTGATGGTATTAAATTATGAGTAAATATTCACCAAACCTATATATATCTTCCAACGGTAATGGTCAATAAACAATTGCTTGAAATAAGTGTAATGTTGATAACATGGGTTGTTGGAAGTTGACTTTGAGGATATGTTCTGGAAAGAAATTATTGTGGGACAAGAGATTTATGGAATGATTGGATGGACCAATTAGTTAGCTAAATAAGGAAGACTTAATATGATAATAACAGGATAACTAGCGTATAAAAGAATTGTAACCCCCTAAACTGGGCCTAGATGTTATGTCCGAATCTTGAATATCACATTGGCCATGATGATGGCGTAGAAAATATTTAGTTATTTTCTTTCAAAAATAGTTTCTATTATTTAAAATCAGCATGGTGATTTTCTTGAAAAATTCTAAAGTAATCTCTTTGAACTTCCTTGGAAAGATGTTTCTAGATATCTAATGACTTTGAAAGGTCCAAGTTTAAGTATTTGAAGTAAACATCTTAACTTGAAAATGTTGCATCAGAAAATTGTTAAAAATTATATTTGTTGATTTAAAATCATTATTTGATACATTACATTTGATTGTTTGAATAAAATAGGTTAAAGTTTAGTAAAAACGTGCTCTTGAATTTGAAATAAAACCATTATGTTGAATTATAATTTTGTTGAAAAATCCAATTTTTCCTATCGATTTGATAAAACTATTTGTAATAATTGTTTTGAAACCAAATCATGCAAAATCAATCCAAAATCTCATGCCACAGTCCATAGAAAATAATTAAATAGTCCTAAAAATACCAAATAATGAGGTATAATAATTTTCAAAATGTCTAAGTACTCCTCTATAAGCCCAACCCATGTCCTAATCTCCTGGATTATTTGAAAAGTCAAGAATTTGAGGGGGTGAACTTTTAAAATCTAGTATGAATTCAACATAAAAGAAAACAGTATTCAAGTCATACATTTCATAATTATAACAACATTTATATTTTAACATAATTTCACATATAGCAAGGTGCATGAGAATATCGATGCAGAGCTTTTTCAGAAATCAGAACAAGGTTTTCAAAAACATTTCGACCCATCTCTGCTACACACCAATAAAGAGTTTTTGAGAACACGTTCATCTAATAACACACCACGTTGTGGCTAAGCTACTCAATATTAGTCGCACGTTGTGGACAAGCCACTAAATAACATTATGGTCAAACCACTCAATATTGCAGTAAAACTGCCAAAGTCATCCTCCTTCCATAATCATTCTAACCCTACGCATGTGATATGGCATATGAATAATATTTTCAGTGGGCATGCTTAACATGTGAATCCGATTTATAATTAACACAATTGTCATACTTAACATGTGAATTGAATTTAATTAGTTCAATGAGCATGTTTAATATGGAAATCATATTTCAATTATCATAACAGTGGCATGATTTATATATATCATTCATAATAAACATTGCCATAACATCACATATTATAAGAATTGGTACGTACACATAAGTTCACAATAATTATTAAATTACATCAAATATCACATACGATCATAAAATTATCAGTTTGAAGTACTTACTTGAATATCATCTCTTTTTACGGATTTAGAATCACATTTTAAATACATAATGTATTCTCAATATTTTGCATAATAGAGATCTTTAACAAGGTTTCAAATTTTAAATAACTATATATATTATTTGACGATAAGTCCATGTAAATTTTCTAATAAGTTAAACCCAAACCTTGTTTGGTAAATCTGTAACACCCCAAACCCGGCCTAGACGCTACGGCCAAGTCTGGTGTGTCACATTGAAGTGTTTTTCAAAAACCATGATTTCATTGAAACCCTTCTTGTTTAAAACTTGTTGCCAACTAAAACTTGCATTTGTTTACTTTCAAAACATGGTCAACTAAAAGTTAATCCCCTTTTTTAAAAACATTATTACCTTTAAAACCTCTTTTGTTGCGAAAGCTTAATTTAGTTTGTTGCGGAAGACGTAATGTTCGAAAACCATTAACATTTTGGTAAACCGCGATTCACCTGTAGTAGATATAATTCAAAGTAAATAAAAACCTTAAAATAAAAATCCAGAAATTATAAAAGGCCTTATTACAAACTAAACCCAAAATAAAGTACTTGAGAGTAAATAATCAAACAGAAACATAAGCAGTGTGTGTGGCCTTCTCCGAGTCCCTCGCAGCTCCGATCCGTCCAAGGCTAGGGATTACCTGAAAGGTTAATAAATGGGATGAGTTTACGAAAACTCAGTGTGTAATCCCCTTACTACAAATACGAACAGTCAGTCATGTAAAAGAATTTAAAAGTTTGCCCTACCACAGTTTCAGTATTAATTGGGCCTTAGCCCATTATAAAATCAGAGACATTATCTGAACCAGAACCAGTATCAGAATCATAATCAGAATCAGAATCAGTGTGCAAAGAAGCCCATCCGAAGCCCAAGTTAGCTCAAGCCCATAGGGCCTAAGCCCTAACCAGTCACAGTAATATCTGGGCCGAAGCCCTATTCAGATAACAGTAAACTGGGCCTTAGCCCTTTTCCGATAGCAGTACGACCCATAGGCCCATAACAGTAACAGTACAGATAAAACGCATGAATGTAAAGCCCAAAATATATGGGGAGACTACTCAACCCATCCAACCGTTACACACCACGCGTACCAGCCAACACACCATGTGGGGAAACTACTCTACCCACCCATCCGCTACACACCACAGAATTTGCAGCGAGGCTGCCAGATATTGTGACAGAGTCACCAGATACAGATATTGTGGCGAAGCCACCAGAACAGATATATGTGGCGAAGCCACCAGAACAGATATATGTGGCGAGGCCACCAGAACGCTTCCTCCATCAATACTTCCCAAATCCTATGCAACATGTCATGTATGCAGAATGTCATGCCCATATTTGAATAAAAAAATCACAGTCAAGTCATTCATATCACCAACATATATTCACAATCAAATCCAACAAACACATAGTCCAAGTCAGTCACTTGCCCACAAGGGCAAAACAGTCATTTAACACCCTAGGGGCAAAATGGTAATTTTACCCTACAGGAGAATTTCGGTAATTCTACCCTAAATGGGCATTTCAGTAATTTCACAAATCAAGGGTAAAACAGTAATTTTACAGATCAGGGGTAAAACGATAATTTTACAAATCATGGGTAAAATGGTAATTTTACAAATCAGGGGTAAAATGGTAATTTTACAAATCAAGGGTAAAATAGTAATTTTACAAATCAGGGGTAAAATGGTAATTTTACAAATCAGGGGTAAAATAGTAATTTTACAAGTCGAAGGTATTTCAGTAATTCGGTAAACTAAAGCATTCTAAAGGGATATAACAATGCAAATGGGCCTAGGGCCCATTCTCAGCCCTAATGGGCCCACACGCTCGTGTGGCCCTTTTAGCCTAAATTTAGCTACAGATATGCGATTCACCTAGTCTAGTCCAATATTTACTATACAATTAAACAACTTGTCCAAATGGCCCCGTAGGCCCATTGGGCCCACATGGCCCCTTCGGCCCATCGCAGCCCGAAGTAGCCGTCCTACTGCTAGAGTAGTGAGAAATACACACCTGATAGGCATCTGAAGCTAATCCACCCTCTGAACGCTACTATGCCTAGAAGCCAACAATAATCGTACCCTTGACTTTTCGAGGGTGTTGATCAACTACAGTCACCATCACTATGACCCAATGGCATACAGATCAACGAATGATCCAATGCCTAACCCCAACGAACACGCTTCAACGTGAAAGGGGTAAGCCAAGAAAGGCATGCCTACTCTCCTCATGGATCGCTCTATTTAAAGCTAGCTTCTCGCCTACTTCCATGCTAGCTTCCTGATGTGGGATCCTCCATCAATCTTCAAAAACTAAAGTATTAGCAAAATAATCAACCTTTGCAAGCAAAGGGATTCAAACCATAGACCTCTCGATTAGTCATGATAAGGCACCACCACTCAGACACAAGCTCCTTTGTGTCATAAATTCAATGCATTTATCTTTAAAGCCCGCCTACTCGCTTCCAGATTTATTTAAAAGAAAAACCAAAATAAATTGCAAAAGCCAAGACTTGAACCTTGGACCCCCTTGCTTCCTTGTCCCTTAAATGGCACTACTTTACCAGTACACCACACTCTTTTTTTGTGTCATGCTTTCACCAAAAATATTCTTAAAGCCTACCCACTAACGTCCAAGCCCCCATAAGAGAAAAACATTAATTTTTGCTAAGGCCCAGGTTTGAACCCAGGACTTCTCCAACACTCCCAAACCTCTTACCCATCACACCAACACGTCATTCAGTGAATATAGGCCAGGGGCCCATTACACAACCCAAGTGGGCCCCACATGCCCGCATGGCCTGCCAAGCCAGATTTTTCTACAGCCACATGTACGACACAGTCAGACCACTAATTCTTATAAGTCCTACGACAACGACCCGTGTGGGCCCACAAGCCCATTAGGCCCACACGGCCCATTCTTTCAGGCCCAATTTTGGGGCGTTACAACCCTACCCCCTTAAAGAAATTTCGTCCTCGAAATTTCCAACTATTAAACAGTCACATAGTCTAGACTATACCACTATGCTCCCGCTGCGCACTCTAATCCTAATAATACTAACACACATCCAAGAATATCTATTCAGCGAAGTGGATATATATCACATGCATACAATTTCCATGTTCAAGACATCACATCCAAACAATTCCAAACAAGCAGAATAAAAACCAAATTTCAGTACAGTCCAATATCTAAAGAATCCATAGTATTTCAATTCTAAAACAAACAAAAGTATTTAGAAAACTTACGGATTCGGCGTCGGAGACTTGGTGAACCACACTTTTAGGAAAATAGTCAGTAAAACATTTCAAATACTTCAAATCTTTTAAAACAGTTCTTTCAGAAATTCAAAACTAAAAGCCCAATCCACAGCCGACTTTTGCAACCCAGGCTCTGATACCACTAAATGTAACACCCCAAACCCGGCCTAGATGCTACGGCCAAGTCTGGTGTGTCACATTGAAGTGTTTTTCAAAAACCATGATTTCATTGAAACCCTTCTTGTTTAAAACTTGTTGCCAACTAAAACTTGCGTTTGTTTACTTTCAAAACATGGTCAACTAAAAGTTAATCCCCTTTTTTAAAAACATTATTACCTTTAAAACCTCTTTTGTTGCGAAAGCTTAATTTAGTTTGTTGCAGAAGACGTAATGTTCGAAAATCGTTAACATTTTGGGAAATCGCGATTCACCTCTAGTAGATACAATTCACAATAAATAAAAACCTTAAAATAAAAATCCAGAAATTATAAAAGGCCTTATTACAAACCAAACCCAAAATAAAGTACTTGAGAGTAAATAATCAAACAGAAACATAAGCAGTGTGTGTGGCCTTCTCCGAGTCCCTCGCAGCTCCGATCTGTCTAAGGCTGGGGATTACCTGAAAGGTTAATAAACGGGGTGAGTTTACGAAAACTCAGTGTGTAATCCCCTTACTACAAATACGAACAGTCAGTCATGTAAAAGAATTTAAAAGTTTGCCATACCACAGTTTCAGTATTAATTGGGCCTTAGCCCATTATAAAATCAGAGACATTATCTGAACCAGAACCAGTATCAGAATCAGAATCAGAGTCAGTATCAGTATCAGTATCAAAATTAGAATGAGAATCAACAATAGAATCAGAAACAGAATTAGAGTCGGTATAAGAATCAATTAATAGAATCAAAATCAGAATCAATTAACAGAATCAGAATCAGAATCAGAATCAATTTACAGAATCAGAAACAATTAATCGAATCAGAATCAGAATCAGAATCAGAATCAAAATTAGAATCAGTGTGCAAAGAAGCCCATCCGAAGCCCAAGTTAGCTCAAGCCCACAGGGCCTAAGCCCTAACCAGTCACAGTAATATCTGTGCCGAAGCCCTATTCAGATAACAGTAAACTGGGCCTTAGCCCTTTTCCGATAGCAGTACGACCCATAGGCCCATAATAGTAACAGTACAGATAAAATGCATGAATGCAAAGCCCAAAATATATGGGGAGACTACTCAACCCATCCAACCGCTACACACCACCCGTACCAACCAACACACCATGTGGGGAAACTACTCAACCCACCCATCCGCTACACACCACAGAATTTACAGCAAGGCTGCCAGATATTGTGACAGAGTCACCAGATACAGATATTGTGGCGAAGCCACCAGAACAAATATATGTGCCGAAGCCACCAGAACAGATATATGTGGCGAGGCCACCAGAACGCTTCCTCTATCAATACTTCCCAAATCCCATGCAACATGTCATGTATGCAGAAAGTCATGCCCATATTTGAATCAAACAATCACAGTCAAGTCATTCATATCACCAACATATATTCACAATCAAATCCAACAAACACATAGTCCAAGTCAGTCACTTGCCCACAAGGGCAAAACAGTCATTTAACACCCTAGGGGCAAAATGGTAATTTTACCCTACAGGAGAATTTCGGTAATTCTACCCTAAAGGGGCATTTCAGTAATTTCATAAATCAAGGGTAAAACAGTAATTTTACAGATCAGGGGTAAAACGATAATTTTACAAATCATGGGTAAAATGGTAATTTTACAAATCAGGGGTAAAATGGTAATTTTACAAATCAGGGGTAAAATAGTAATTTTACAAATTAGGGGCAAAATGGTAATTTTACAAATCAGGGGTAAAATGGCAATTTTACAAATCAGGGGTAAAATGGTAATTTTACAAATCAGGGGTAAAATAGTAATTTTACAAGTCGAAGGTATTTTAGTAATTCAGTAAACTAAAGCATTCTAAACAGATATAACAATGCAAATGGGCCTAGAGCCCATTCTCGGCCCAAATGGGCCCACACGCTCGTGTGGCCCTTTTAGCCCAAATTTAGCTACAGATATGCGATTCACTTAGTCTAGTCCAATATTTACTATACAATTAAACAACTTGTCCAAATGGCCCCGTAGGCCCATTGGGCCCACATGGCCCCTTCGGTCCATCGCAGCCCGAAGTAGCCGTCCTACTGCTAGAGTAGTGAGAAATACACACCTGATAGGCATCTGAAGCTAATCCACCCTCTGAACGCTACTATGCCTAGAAGCCAACAATAATCGTACCCTTGACTTTTCGAGGGTGTTGATCAACTACGGTCACCATCACTATGACCCAATGGCATACAGATCAACGAATGATCCAATGCCTAACCCCAACGAACACGCTTCAACGTGAAAGGGGTAAGCCAAGAAAGGCATGCCTACTCTCCTCATGGATCGCTCTATTTAAAGCCAGCTTCTCGCCTACTCCCATGCTAGCTTCCCGATGTGGGATCCTCCATCAATCTTCAAAAACTAAAATATTAGCAAAATAATCAACCTTTGCAAGCAAAGGGATTCAAACCATAGACCTCTCGATTAGTCATGTCAAGGCACCACCACTCGGACACAAGCTCCTTTGTGTCATAAGTTTAATGCATTTATCTTTAAAGCCCGCATACTCGCTTCCAGATTTATTTAAATGAAAAACTAAAATAAATTGCAAGAGCCAAGACTTGAACCTTGGACCCCCTTGCTTCCTTGTCCCTTAAGTGGCACTACTTTACTAGTACACCACACTCCTTTTTTGTGTCATGCTTTCACCAAAAATATTCTTAAAGCCTACCCACTAACGTCCAAGCTCCCATAAGAGAAAAACATCAATTTTTGCTAAGGCCCAGGTTTGAACCCAGGACTTCTCCAACACTCCCAAACCTCTCACCCATCACACCAACACGTCATTCAGTGAATATAGGCCAGGGGCCCATTACACAACCCAAGTGGGCCCCACGTGCCCGCATGGCCTGCCAAGCCAGATTTTCCTACAGCCACATGTACAACACAGTCAGACCACTAATTCTCATAAGTCCTACGACAACGACCCATGTGGGCCCAGAAGCCCATTGGGCCCACACAGCCCATTCTTTCAGGCCCAATTTTGGGGCATTACAAAATCCAACTATACCAATTCTGATCTGATTCCAACTCTAAATAAGGTAGTCTAGCCTTGAATTCTTTTTAATAATAAAATCAATACTATGTGTTAAAAGGCTAAAATTCCATAAAGATCTCTTATCAAAGAAAGTGAGAAACTTACTTAACAGTCTTCCAAGCAGTTGCACTTTTCCTTTATCAAAAAATACAAATTTAGGCGATTTAGAAAGGCACACTTTAGCAGTGTACAAATTAATATTAGATTCATCCTATAGTCATGGGAAGGAAGAGTTTGAAATCGGAACTTCGAATATTACTTACGATAATTGCATGAATTAAAAGAATCTTTGATCTTACAGTTCTTCAATCATGAAGGAGAAATGATAATTAAAAACATAATATAATTAAAAGAGAAAAGATTATTAAAAAGGGTATCCATAATTCTTTTCTAATCAATTTGTAGATATCGAAAATGAATATAAATTCCATTACCAACAAGTGAATCAAAAGAAGAAGAGAATGGGAAAACGACAATGGTGGCATGGCAATGGTGCTGCGTGAAAAAAGGAAGGTTTTTGGTGTTGATGTGGTGGTGCTTTGGTAAGAAAGTGGCAGCCAATGGTGGTGATTTGGTGGAAAATAGTAAAAAATAGTGGTTGGAGGAGGAGGAGGAAGAGAGAAAAGGGAGGAGAGAAAGTTGAATCAGAAAACAAATGAGAGTTTTGGGTGTCTAGGTACATAGGACAGAAAGGTCAATTGGGGAAGGGAAAATGTGGAAAGGGAGTGATTAGAGGGGAAGTAAGGGAAAATAAGGGAACATCGGGAGACAAAGGTGGGGTATTCATGGTAGGTTGACTAGACAAATAAGGAAAGAATCTTCCCTTATATGGCAAGTGGGTGTGGATGACAATAAGGGTTTGACGACTTTTTTTTTTTTGCTAAAAATTCTACAAAAATATATGTGGGTGAAGGGAATTGAACCTAGGATCTTAAGGAATTTAATAAGCTCTTTAGTACTAGGCTACTTACTTGCTTGTTCATGAATTGACAAAATTATTAATAAAAATATGGGGTGTGTCAAGAATGATAAAACTATGGTGGTATCTGTTGGAATAAATGATACAGAAAGATGGTTTGTGTATGGTAATTTGAACAAGATTGCAAAGTATCTATTAAGGTATTGTTATGGTAAAACTCACTAAGTACTCATGTACTTACATGACTTGTTATTTCTTTTCAAGTACTTGGGATGAGACGTCACTTAAAGGAACAATGCCAAATGCGCCATAGGGACCCTAACTGTTGATTGAGTTTTGTAGGGAGTCAACATTTGCCCAAATGCGAACGAAAACATCACCTAGAAGAGGATAGTATGATACTGAAGCATGGAAGTCGTGATACCCCGGGCAGTGCTAAAGTGAAGAAGATTGAGGTTATCTAAGTGGTATTGCGATACCAACCATAGGTATCACAATACCCAACCTCTCAAGGACCCCTTATTTTAATACTATTGTGGATATCGTGATATCGAACCATGGGTATTGCGATACCATTGAAAAAAGGAAATAAAAATTATTGTAGGGGTATTCCTTATCCAACTCCAACACAAATCAAGAACACATGCTGAGGGGCATTTTGGACACAGCTTTTGGTTTGTAATAAGAACAAAAAGCCTTCTTTTAGCTGAAAGAAAAGAGATACTTTAAAACTATTCATCTTTTTCTTTATTTTAGCTTAGGGTTTAGTTGTTTTTTTCATCTTTTTAGGGTTCAAACTTTTTTTTTTCTAATTTTATGTTAAGTTAGTTAGTTAAGTTTACTATTGCTTGGTGTTAATGACCTTTTAATACTTCAACTTTCTTTGTATTCACACTTTAATCCTTAGTTTAATATCATATAGCTCTGTTTCATTTCACTTGTTAAAAATTGTTTCTTTTGAGTTTTTACTCATCTAACTTGATGCCATTGTTGTGTTCTCCAAGCTTTTCCAAGAAAGCTTAGGTTTTTATGGCTTTACTTTGATTTTAAGTTAATGAAATTTTTTATTGATTATCTATTGTTAATGTGATTAGATATAAGCATTAGTAGCTAAATCCTTAGTGGTTGGTTGATGGAGATGTTGGTTGGTTGATTTTTGGGTTTAGGGACTAAATCGTAAAATCTAGACTAAATTGAATAGAATTCAAAACTTAGGATTGACACCCCTAAGGAAAAACTTATATAACTGAGACTGAGAGATCTTATCAGGCAGCAATTCGGTTGTCCTAAATTAGATTGATGAGGTCGAGAGATAAACCGGACTAATTTGTATAACTTGGTAACATTAAGGCTAAGAGGTAAAATTGAACCAATATAGGAGTGTTAGTGAGTTAGATCCCTAATTCAAAGGCTAACCAACAACATAGAAACCAATTAATCGTTGTCTGTTATCAAATTTGTTAGTTTCATAGTTTGTGTGATTTACAATTTAGCCTTTTTATGGTTTTAGATAACTAATTAGCTTAGTTCGCCTTCAATTATGATTTTTTTTAATGTGACACCTAGTGAGTAGTTAGCTAGACTCTCAAATTGCATGCTATAAGTTTAGAATCACTTGAGCATGAAACATTCTTGGGTTTGATCATTGGAATACTTGTGAGTTACACTGTAACACTAAAAATATAACAACTGACTTGTCACGCTTGTAGTACTGGAACGACAAAAATGTGCAAGTGTACACAATCATTAACAAGTAATAAAGTGACAGGTAATGTCGAGTTATCATACCCAAAGGAATCGTGAAAATATTTATGAAATGCAACTTTAAACAAATTGGTCAACGAAAAATATGTTGATTTGAAGAGGTGATGTAAAAACTAAAAATTAACTAAGAAACTAAATAAAATAAAAAGTAAAAATGCACCAATGCACGATTTCAAAAAGTTGAGTCTAATCAAGAAAACATAAATGTGTTAGATCAATTTTATTCTTTAACATAGATTAGTTAAAGTTGTGTTCATGTTGTTATGAATAATTTCACGGTAACTCAGTACATTCATAACTAGTGCACATACTTACCTATTAAAACCCATTAATCTCTTGAACATATTTCTATGTCAATGCAAACAATTAATCAAAATTTAATAAGAAAATATAAGATTAAGTGAGGTAACAATATATCATTTATCGAAATAATTTAGTCACAATAATCTTACAAGTTATGCAAGGCTAATGTACCGTTTATTATCGTTGCTAATTTAACCTTCAACTACCTTAGACGATTAAACATGCATCAATTAAATATTGTCTCAATTAATTATAATTTCAATCTAGTTTATAATTAATTAAATTATTACCTTAAAATTAAAATGTAAGCATAACATAAGCATGATTTTATTTAATTGAACAATTTGCTGAGACCTAATAACAACACAAACACATTTTAAATAATCTAAGCAGAAAGAATACAATTAATGTAAACTCATGTTCATGGTCAAAACAAAACTTACAACAAAGTTAAGAGAAGGAAACTAGAAGAACAAATCTCGGTAGTTTTCTGAAGCAAAACTAGGTCGCTTTTTCTCTTCTCCACTCATTCTAATGATCCAAGGCCTTCACGAGCTGTAATGCCCCAAATTTTCAATTTGTTATTTTTGCATATGCTTATATCTATCTGCTTCAGTGGTTAAGTGTTCTGGGTGTATGTGAGAAGTCCCAAGTTTAAGCCATGACTTGGGCAAATTTTGGTATTTTTATGAATTAAACCCTATCTTTAGTCAGTAGGTTTTTAATTAAAAGTTTACAAAGAATTAACAGAATGTGCTTGCTAGTCTGGTGAATAAGTGGAGTGTTGGTATGAAGGAGGTCCTGTGTTAGAACCCTTGCGTAACTATAGGTATTTACTTTGGCTCAATTAGTGGACAGAGTTTGTGTGGGGCTAAAAGTTTGATGTCACAGCCTGATGTAGGGCTTAAATGGAATAGTGGTTTCGGAACCACGAATCAGAAGTAGAAAAATTTATTGTGATAAAGTTTTGAGGTTTATTATATGATGGAATGCATGTATGAAATTTTGGTTAATAAATTTTAGTGATAAAATGTCCAATCTGATTTTTAGAACTAAATTGCAAAAGTTGCAAAATGCATGTTTTGATTGCTAAAGGGTTTTGATTGTTATGAGTTCTTAAATTAGAAGTCCTTATGTGGCAATTAGACCAATATAGTTTTGTTTGGACAAAAATGGACATGGAAAGGATAAAACATCAAAGTTTTATGTGAAGGGCATTTTGGTCATTTGGTTATTATAAGAATAAAAAGGGAAAAATCAAGCAAAATTTGCTCATCTTCTTCAAGCTAGGGCCAAATTTTGCAACGAACCATAGCTAGGGTTTCTTCATCTTTTTCAAGCTCATAGTAAGTGCCTCCAAGCCCCATTTTTAATGTTCTTCACATTTTTGAAGTCCTCATAGCCCGATTACCATTATTTTGAACTAGGGTTCATATTCAAAAATTTACCCATATGTGTCATGTATGTATTTTGATGTTTAATGGTAGAAAATAAAAGTTTGATGTGTGGTAAACAACTTTTACTAGGTGGTTTTTGATGAAAATGCATAAAGGGACCTATTTCTAAAAGTTGTAAAACATGTGTATAAAATGTGATTTGGTGTAAAATATGGGTTGTTATGAGTATGTATGTGTGTCGGCTAGGCTTGGGTAATAAAGAAAATGAGTACATTTCGTTATACGAGCCCAGGGACTAAAGTGTAAATATGCCAAACTTAAAGCGCAAAAATGTAATTTTATCATTATGTGATTTTTGGACTGAATTGAGTAATGTGATAATTAAATGAGCTAAATTTGGTATTATAGATCAAGAAATATGAGGAATCGACCTTGATCGAGGAAAAGAAATGATTTTGGACTAAATCGAGTAACTAGTCATATTAGACTGAGGTATGTTTGTATGTAAATAATGCATTGCTACATGATGTTTTCAAATACTTTAACATTAGTATGCTTTGTGAATGACTATTTGAATATTTATATCGACCAAGCTTCGACAAGTGAGAAAGATCCCGATTGAACCTTAGGCATCGAATAGGATACAAGTGACATGTCACAAGGAAATGAAGTGTTTAAGTGATAAGTTGTATCTTCGACTACAAGTGATAAGTGGTAGCTTCGGCTAAAGTGATAAGTGATAGCTTCGACTATAAGTCATAAGTGGTGGCTTCGGCTACAAATAAGTGTGGCACGTATGTGCAAAACTTCCGAGTATCCTTTAGAATTCCAAGTGGTTCAACGGATGATTCAGCAAAATAATAAAGTTTAAGTGCATGTGATTATGTTGTAATTGGCACAAGTACGTGTGTGAAACTCCTAAAAGATTAGTTCGATATGTGATGAACTAGTGGTAAAGTAGTGAAAGAGTAAGAAGTGAATATAAGGTTTGATAGTATCGATGGAATTGTTATAGTTTTAATTGTTTGTTAGAAATGTGTTTATAATGCTCATTATTTGCATATAAACTTACTAAGCTATTTAACTTAACTTACTAAGCTATTTAACTTACTCTCTTTTTTTCCCTTATTTTATAGCGTCACCGAGTTAACTCAGATTGGAGATTGTCGGAGCATCATCTCACACTATCAAACTATCTTTGGTATATATGGTAATTATTATTTTGAGTTATGGCATGTATAGGGGGCTTGGTTATTTTGTTATATGTGTCATATTTGATTGGGCCAAGAATGTTGGCTTATTTTAATGAATGATCATTTTGTATAAGGCCATTCAAAATTGGCCAATATTGGTTCTTGGTGTATGCATATGATGATGTTATCCATGGATGTGGTAGCTTACATGAATTAGTTAATTAATGTGTGATGTATAGGCATGATTTATGTGGCATGTGGTCTAAGTGTAGATGTCTTGATTATGGATATTTGATTGTGTAATAATAGCATGCTTTGAGTTAGTGAAATTGGTATAAATATATTTGTGTTTCAGGGTGGCAAATGGCTTCGAAAATAGTCTTATATTTGTCCATAGGGGTAGGCACATGGGTATGTGTCTAGGCCGTGTGTGACACACGGTCTGCACCATGGGCATGTAGTCTGGACGTGTGTCCCCTGCACCCTAATTTTACGAAATTGAATGTCCAGTAGTAAACACACGGGTAGAGACACGGCCATGTGTCTTAGCCGTGTGAAGGGCACAGCCTCAGGACATGGGCGTGCGCCCAGGCTGTATGAAGTCTGCACCTTAAATACGAAAATTAAATTTGCCACACGGCCTAGCACATGGGCGTGTGACTTGGCCGTGTGATCCTAAATGGTTGATGATGTCAGAAATAGAATGCTCCATGTTTTTCACATGGGTTGGGACATAGGCATGTGTGACCACACGGCCTTCCTACACTGATGTGTCCCAAGTCACATGGGTATGTGACCCTGTTTTACTATAAAATTGTCTAACTGTTCCAAAGTTCTCGGTTAAGTCCTGATCCGCTTCCAATGTATGTTTAAGGCCTCGTAGGCCCATGTTAGGGACATAATGAGTATGTATGAAAAGTTTTTGATTTGAATGGAAATTTATGATTCGGTTTGTATGTGTAAGTGTGTTTTAAGTCCGTTAATGCCTCGTACTCTATCGTGGTGTCAGACTCGGGTAAGGGGTGTTACATTTTAGTGGTATTAAAGCTATGGTTTAGTCGATTCTCAGACTAACATAGCATCTGTGAGAGTCTAGCTATACATGCCATAAATAAATTTTGATAGTGTGATGAATCCTGGCAATTTAAACTGTCATTTTATATAGTAAATGGGTCCCAATCGAGAAGCGATTGATAACGCTGAAAGTAATGCGCAGGCTCCCACATAAGGGACTGCGCCTGTTGAAAGTAGATCGGTAACACATGGCCAAGGAGGTGAGGTTAGGGAAACCTTCCTCCACATGATGAATGAGGGGGTTTAGGTAGAAGCTGATCGCGAGGATTAAGGTTCTCCTCATGCTATTTCTTAACCAACTGATTCGTGGTGTTTGGGGTAAGTGTTACTCACTCAATTGATGAGAATTCTATTTTGGGCTCAGTTTTAGTTTATTTTTCAAGGGATTAAGTTAGTGCTTATTGGTCAATTGTACACTTTAGAGTGCTCCAGGATTGATTTAGCATCAATTGGAACCAAGTGTGTACTTGATTATGTAAAAAATGAGGTCTCTGCAAAAGGCAAAAACCTCACTGTTGACACCACATGGGCGTTTGGTCGCCTGTATGGTAACCAGTGTGCCCTGACACGGGTGTGTGATCAACAAGGCTAGGCCGGGCATGAAGGACACGGCCGTGTGATAGCCAAGCAGGCCGTGTGTGACACACGGACTGGACTGAATTCGGCCGTGTGGCCAGGCTAATTTGGGCCATGTTGGCCACATAGGCATGTGGGCCCATATGGGCAAGCTATACAGGCGTGTCAGGCTATTTTTACTGAATTAAAATCTAAGGTTGCATAGGTTGTAACTGCTCGATTTAGGGCCAAGTCAAAATAGTGGTTTCGAGACCATAAATCTGAAGCAGGAAAGTTTATTGTGATATTATTTTGAGGTCTATAGTATGATTGAATGCATGTGTGAAAATTTCGTTAAGAAATTTTATTGATAGAGGATCTAATTAGACTAGCAGGACTAAATTGCAAAAAGTGCAAAATATGTGTTCTAGAAGCTTTGGGTGCTTAATTGAGATGAATTGGTAAATTATAAGTCCGTAGTTAGTAATTAGACCATTATATATCATGATGGACAAAAATAGACATGGACGGGTAAAATTTCAAAGTAAGGCCTTGAAGGAATAAAAAGGCAATATAAAGTCAAAATTGTGCTCATTGTAGCACCCCAAACCCGAGCTAGAAGTTAGGCCCGAATCTGGCGTGTCACATTAAAGTGTTTGTTGAAAACCTTGTTTCCATTGGAAACCCTTTTTATTAAAACTTGTTGCCATTTAAAACTTGTGTAAAATCTTGAATTTTGTTTGCATATTTTTAAAATGTGGTTTATTAAAAGATGTTCTCTTGTAAAATGTTATTACCTTTAAAACCTTAATTGTTACAGAAGCTTAATTTAAAACAGTTGCGGAAACGTGATATTTTGAAAAATAGTTGTTCTGGAAAACTGTGTCTGACTTTTAGCAATTATAAAACAATAAATAAAATCCCAAATGTAAAAACCAGAAAGTTAAAAAGGCCTTATTACAACCCAAATTGAAATAAAGTACTTAAAGGTAAATCAAGACAGAGCATAAGCAATGTATGGCCTTCTTTGAGTCCCTCGCAGCACTAATCCTCCTAAATCTAGGGATTACCTGCACAATTATTAAACGGGGTGAGTTTTATTAAAACTCAGTGTGTAATCCCCTACCATATATAAAATGAACAGTTAGTCATACAAAAGAATTAAAAGTTTGGGCTCAGCCCTACTACAATTCCAGTATCAATTGGGCCTTAGCCCACTATAACAGACAGTACCAGATAGGCCTTAGCACATTATAGAATCAGAAACATTATCAGAATTAGAATCAAAATCATAAAAATTTACCCATTTGTGGAATGAGTGTCTTTGGATCACTAATGGTAGATAATGGAAGTTTAAAATGCTATATGCATGTTTTGATGGATGAAATTGAATGAAAGTTCATAAAGAGGGACTAATTTGTAGAGATTACAAATTGTTCCTAAATGTGTAGAATAATGAATATTTGAGTGTCTTTGCATTGATTATCGACAACTCCATGAAGAATAAGTATCCGTTGCCTAGAATTGATGATTTATTTGATCAATTGAAAGGCGCTATCGTGTTTTCTAAGATCAATCTAAGGTCTGGGTACTATCAGTTGAAAGTCAGAGAGGGAGATGTGCCGAAGATTGCTTTTAGAACTCGATATAGTCATTATGAGTTTTTAGTGATGCCCTTTGGTCTGACCAATGCTCCAGCTATCTTTATGGATCTAACGAATCGAATTTTCTGACCCTATTTGGGTAGATTCGTAGTGGTTTTCATAGATGACATTTTGGTTTACTCTCCGAGTGAGTCTGAACACGTTGAACATCTACGAAATGTGCTCAAGATACTATGGGAAAGGAAATTATTTGCTAAGTTCAGCAAAAGTGAATTTTGGCTTCGGGAAGTTGGATTTTTGGGGCATATTGTATCCGGTGAAGGGATACGAGTGGACCCAGGAAAGATCTCAGTGATATTAGAATGGAAGCCTCCAAAGACTATATCAGAGATTAGGAGTTTTCTTAGTTTGGCTGGTTATTACCGTCAATTTGTTGAAGGCTTCTCAATGATTTCATCGCCAATAACCAAATTTTTGCAAAAAAGATAATAAGTTTGAATGGACCGAAGAATGTCAACAGAGTTTTGATAGATTAAAAAAATGTTTGACTGAAGCACCAGTTTTGATCCTATCCGAGTCGGGAAAGGAATTTGTAGTGTATATTGATGCCTCTTTAAATGGACTCGGATGTGTTTTGATGCAAGAGGGAAAGGTGTTAGCCTATGCTTCTCGATTGCTGAAACTGCATGAACAAAATTATCCTACTCATGACTTAGAGTTAGCTTCCATTGTCTTTGCACTAAAAATATGGCGACATTATTTGTATGGTGAGAGATGTCATATATACACCGATCATAAAAACCTGAAATATGTGATGACAGAGAAGGATCTAAATTTATGTCAGAGAAGGTGGTTAGAACTATTGAAGGACTATGAAGTGGTGATAGACTATCATCCGAGAAAGGCTAACGTGGTCGCTGATACTTTAAGTAAAAATCCCTCTTTGCTTTATGAGCTATGAATGTGAGATTTGAAATGTCTGACAGTAGTGCCTTGATTGCGGAATCATGAGTTAGGCCAGTGTTTTTACAAGAAATTTATGAGGCTCAAAAAGTAGATAATGAGTTGCAAAATAAAAGAGAACAGTGTTTAGAGAAAGAAGATTCTGAGTTTAGAGTAGATCCGAATGGCTGTCTAATGTACTGTGACTGATTATGTGTACCGAGAAATTTTGAATTGATTGACAAAATTCTGCATGAAGCTCATAATAGTGGTGTGGTAATACACCCCGGTAGTGTAAAAATGTATAATGATCTGAAGAAACTGTAGTGGTGGCAGGGTATGAAACGAGACATCTCAGAGTTTGTGTTAAAATGTCTGATCTATCAGCAAGTGAAAGCTGAACATTAAGTGCCATCTGGATTACTGCAACCAGTTTTAATTCCCGAATGGAAATGGGATAGAGTAACAATGGATTTCGTATCTGGTTTGCCTTTGACACCGAGAAAGAAAGACTCAGTTTGGGTAATAGTAGATAGACTGAATAAATCGGCTCATTTCATTCCGGTAGTACGGACTTTTCACTTGATAAATTGGCAGAATTGTATATTGCTGAGATAGTACATTTACATGGCGTACCACTATCCATAATCTCCGATAGAGATCCTCAGTTTACTTCGAGATTTTGGAAGAAGCTTCCAGGTGCTTTACGTACTAAATTAAGTTTTAGTACGACATTTCATCCTCAAACAGACAGACAATTCGAAAGAGTAATACAAGTGTTGGAAGATATGCTTAGATGTTGCATTTTGGAAATTGAGAGTAATTGGGACAGATATTTGCCTTTGATCGAATTTGCATATAATAATAGTTATCAGTCTAGTATAAAAATGGCACCGTATGAAGCTTTATATGGACGAAAGTGTCGAACTCCACTGTATTGGACCGAATTGAGTGAGCATCGACTACAAGGGGTCGATTAGATAAAAGAGACTGAAGAAAAAGTAAAGATAATTCGAGATAATCTGAAAGCTGCATTAGGCCGGCAGAAATAATATTCGGATTTAAAAAGGAAAGAGATTGAATTTCGAGTGGGTGATAAAGTATTTCTGAAAGTGTCACCGTGGAAGAAAATTCTGAGATTTGGCCGGAAAGGTAAACTAAATCCATGTTTTATCGATCCTTACGATGTAATTGAGAGAATTGGCTCGGTAGCCTACCGTTTAGCTTTGCCACCCGAGTTAGATAAAATTCATGATGTGTTCCATGTTTCTACGTTACAACGTTATCGATCAGATCTGACACATGTGATTTCGCCAACTGAATTAGAAATTAGAACAGATATGACTTATGAAGAGGAACCAATTAAGATTCTATCTCGGGAAATAAAACAGTTGAGAAACAAGTAAATATCGACAGTGAAAGTATTATGGCAAAATCATGGGGTAGAAGAGGCAACATGGGAAACTGAGGAGGCTATGAGGAAGCAATACCCTCAACTGTTTACTGGTAAGATTTTTGGGGACGAAAATCCCTAAGGGGGAAAAATTGTGACAACCCAAATTAAGGGCTAGTCGGGATAATGGTTTCGTAACCACAAATCTGAAGCAAAAATTTTTGATTATGTGAATTTTAGATGATACTGCTTATTAAAAATTTGAGTTAAAATACTGATTAAGAATTTTACTGTGTTGATGCATAATTGCTTCATAAGGACTAAATTGAGAAAACTACAAAATGTGCCTATTAGTTGATAATTGGACTTGGTTGAACTGCCACATGAAATAGGAAGCTTTTATGTAGTAATAAGACCAATAGTGAGTGTTATGGACAATTATGGGCATGCATGTGAAAATATCTAAGTAATGGCTTGAAGGGCAAAATGGTCAATAGTGAATATGACAAAATTTCATTAAAACAAAAGATATCATCTTCTTCATTCTCTCCATGATGCTGCCGAAAATTCCATACACCATAGCTAGGGTTTCAAAATTTTTCAAGATTCCATGTAAGTGCAATTTGGTCCTTTTTTCAATTATTTTTGCATTTTTTGAGCCATTGAGGCTTGTATTTCATTATTCTAACATTTATTTGAAGAAAAATTGAGGTATAAAAATTTACTCATTTTTGAAATGAGTGTCTTTGGCTCACTAATGGTAGATAATGGAAGTTTTAAATGCTATATGCATGTTTTAATGGATGAAATTGAATGAAAGTCCATAAAGAGGGACTAATTTGTAGAGATTACAAATTGTTCCTAAATGTGTGGAATAATGAATATTTGAGCGTTTTATTTGTAAAAATGGGCTTTATAAGCCCATGGAATAAAGAAAATGAAATTTGGATGTCTAAGGGACTAATTAGTAATTATTACAAAGTTAAGGGGTAAAATTGGAAATTTGCCCCAAATGTGAACTGTGATTATATTGAAATAGATAATTGATATATGTGCTATATGTGTTAATTTATATTAAGAACGGTCTGAAAGAGCTCGTGATCGGGGAAAAGAGAAAGTCCTCGATTAAATTCAAGAAGTAAATCTTTTTGGCAATCCAGGTAAGTTATATGTAATTCTAGCGAATTCGATTAGCTCTGTTAGAATATTTGCTTATATGATAATACATGGATAATTGCTCTGTGAGGTGATTTAATGTATGGAAAATAGTATTGACTGTAAATCCCGATTGAGCAAGTAGGAATAGACATAGATATAGGTGACATGTCACTTGAGGCCTACTGTTCTGACTGTTATAGTTACCCGAGTGCTAGGTAGTCTTGCATGTGTTGCAGACACCTGTCAGCTTATGTGAGCAGGCCCGTGGTCAACTTCTATACTGTTATCGATTGTAGCTTTGGCTACTGTACTGATTGTAGCTTCAGCTACTACACTGATTGTAGCTTCGGCTACCCTATTGTTAGTAGCTTTGGCTACTTCATGGCTTTGCCATGTTTATATGGCACTTATGTGCTAACCTCTGTTTGTCTATTCATATTCCAAAATTTGCTCAAAGGGATTAGATTAACTGCACTGCGATTAAATGGTTGTACAGGTGAACTGAAAATGGTACGGAATGCTGAGAATGTTACTATTAAGCATGTTCACGGTGGGTTTATATGTACAAAGAGTAAGCTAATTCTACAATGATACGTGACAGCATTTATAATGTTAAAACAATGATGTATTGAATTGTTGATGTAACAGCCCGTTTTAGACCCTAATCAGAACAGTGGTTTCAGGACCACGAATCTGAGTCAGAAAAATATTTTAATATTATTTTGTGTGCTTTTCATATGTGAATTGGTATGTGTGAAAATTTCATATAAAAAAATTACCGTTTGTGTAATAAATAATTAAAAAGGATTTGTTTGATAAACTTTGAAAATTGGATGGATAATTTCAATAGGGCCGATTAGTAGGTGATTTATAAACATGAAGTGTTTGCATGGTTATTTAACCATTTTGTATTATAGTGTATGGTAAAACCATAGTTTAAATGGTTTATGCATGTGTTTTATATTGGGCAAATTGGTAAATCAATAATGTGTGATTATATGCTTAATAAAATAAAGGAAAACATGCATTCATTTCCTTGTAAATGCCGAAATAGATTAAGAAGAAAAGAAAGAAAGGTTAGAAGCATTCGGTCATTTTGTGGCTTGGATTAAGGTATGATTTTCATTCAATTTTCTTTAAATTTTATGAATTTGAGTTAGTTGTTAAGTTCTTTACATAGCCCAAGTGTTAATTTGTAAGGTTGTGGCAAATTATTCATTCGGCCATGGAAGATATGTATAGGATTGTTGGTGTTTTGATGCCTTAAAATGGGAAATTATTGAGATGAATATTTTGGTGTCCAAGTTCATGAGATTTTAAGCTTGTAGGCTTAATTGTGGAATTAGTACTTTGTGTAGCTTAAAGGCCTAAATGATATTCGGCCATGGGGTAGAAATTAAGAAAAATTGTATTTGTTGTTTGTATGTTAAAAATGAGCTTGTTAAAGCTTGAAAAATATGGTTTCAAGGGCTAATTGGTATTCGGCCATTGTGGTTAAATTGTGAAACCTTATGCTAGATGTTAGAAGATAATATTTCAATGTTTAATTTGGTTGTTGTAATTGCCCAATGTGATTAATAATAATAAATGATTTAATTTGATGCATGTAGAAAAGGGCCGGAAATGAGATTTGCCATATGTATCATTTATGTATGAAATTGTTTGCATCTTGAATAAAAAATGCCATTACCAAATGTGATTCTTCAATAGTTGATTTGCAAGGAGCTAAGTTTTGTTAATTTTAGCAATAGGAGAACCTATTAGGGAATGGAGCAAATTTGGCCTAAGTACCTTTTATATAAGTTCTTGTTGTTAAATTTTGCATATGTGATATTTGTATATTTGAATGAAAATAAATTGGTTAAGTAATTAAACAAGCAGATTTGTTTTATTTAGCTCAAGAACAAAGGGAGCCGATTTTGAATAGGGGAAAAATAAAACTAATAGAATAGCCGATTTGAAATCGTTCAACGACATCTGAGGTAAGTTTTAGGTAATTAAACATATGTTATTTATGAATATGTCAATGATATATCATGTAAATTAAACATCTTTTATTTTGTGTATATATATATATGCATATTGCCAAATGGTATGTATGAAAGGAGAGTAAAGAAATTAATATGGTTATATTGCCAAATGGTATATGTGAAATGAAAATAAGTAGTCGATGTGTTATATTGCCGAATGGTAAGCATAATATAGAAATACGATGGATGTTTTGGTTATATTGACGAATGGTAAGTTGAGAAATGAGAATGTGGTAGGTGAGATGTAATTTTATTCGAATGAATACAAAGATCTTAATGATGTGGTTGTGTTACTTAGAAAGGAAAGCATACGATTTGATATTTATAATGATGGGAATTGATTTCTATACCATATTATTCGGGCCTTAGGCCTAGCAAGCTTTAAGCTGGTGTTTTAAAATCGGGCGTTGTGCCTAGCAGGCGTAATGCCGGTGATTGACTGACAGACATTGAGTCTAGCAGGCTTTGTGCCGGTGATGAATTCGGGCTTATGCCTAGCAGGTTTTATATCGGTGATATGTTTTCAATTTTATGAGTTTAAGGACTTAAGCTAATGTGGATAATGAGTAAGTGAAATTGTGCTAACTTACATTGTATATATATATTCGGATATGAAGGTATGCACAAATGAGATATTATATTTGAACTTGAATATTCAACTACATGTATTGTTTTAATGAATTTTGAATGTTCAGTTATATATGATGATATATTGTAGTTGTATTTTCGGCCATATGTGATGACATGATGAACTATGTATATTTGGGCCATACAAGTAAGTAATTATGAGGTGAAATATATATGTGCTTATTGAATCTTGATTATTCAACCAAATAGGTGTGTATATGTGATATTAATCTGATTTCTTACAATCGGCCAAATGAATGATATTGGTTTATAAAGTTGAGTTTAATTCATGAGTATATATGTTTGAATGTAAGTATAATTGGAATAGTGTTATTTTGAGAATGAAAAGTTGAATAGTATTATTAAATAAGAAATATCAACATTCGGCCAAAATAATTTATTTCTGTTAAAGCATAATGTTAATGCTTCAATTCGAATTGTTGAATGTTTTAATTAATCATTTGAGTTGTTTAATTTGCTTAAGATTTACTAAGCTAATTGCTTATTGTGAGTGTGTGTTTTTGTTTCATTTTATAGATTCGATTGAAAGCTTACGAGCTTGGGGATTCAATATCGAAGTCATCCACACTATTGTCTACTTGTGGTACTCTTGAAAAAGTTTATATTTTCAAACTTATGGCATGTATAAGGGGATATGTGTTTTTGGTTATTTTGAACTTGTATAACCTATGCCATGCGAATATGGCTCGGTCACTTGTTTAGTTGGATTTCACTTTTAAATTGTAATAGTGAGGATGGGCTTAGTAAAATGTGTGATGGTTTGATGAAGTTATGAAATTATATATTTATATGTGTAAATTGATAAAAAAAATGAAGTGATTATGGTGATTGATGTATGTATTTATTTATATACATAGTTATGTGGTTTGCTAAAATTGGAGGTATGGTACGATTTATAGGGTTTAGATTCGAACCTTGTTAGTAACTAGGTATTAGATTTATGTTTAAATGTGATCATTAGTATAGAGCCGAAGGAAGAATTGAGAAGTTAAATTGTATAAGACTGTTTTCGAATTGAGTAAGGTAGACCATTTGAGTTATTAAGTAAAATTTATATTTTTGTGTTTGATTGTATTCGGTTATAGCCTTAAATTGACCAGATGAATAGTGTTTATTTTCTAAAGAGACTTTTATAGCTTGCAGGCTAGTTTAGTGTATGTTTTATAATTACATGCACTATGAGAAGTTAACCTTTTAATGTTTCGTAAAATTGGAAGTGTGATTTATAATTATGGTATGACTTAAAATCTTCTTATTTAGTTTTAATTTAAGTTTGGATTTGACATATGTGGTTAAGTGAATGCCAAGATCTTATGTGTGTAGTGTGGTAATACCTGTAACCCATTCCGGTGACGGATAAAAGTTTAGGGTGTTATATTTTATTAGTATCAGAGCTACAGTTTAGTCGATTTTAGGACTAATGTAGCGCGTGTGAGTATAGCTATATATGCCATAATATGATAATACGATAGTGTGATAACTTCTGACAATTAAATTGAGTTTTTCATATAGTAAATGAATCTTGATCCCGATCGAGCCGTAGCAGACGATGTTGAGAGTGTAACGCCTGCTCCCGCGCAAGGGATAACACCGATTGACTCTCTGCCGAATATGAGTAATCGAGATGATGAGGCTAAACATGCTTTCTATGTTATAATGAACGATTGGTTCACTCAATATATTCAAACAAATCCGGCTATTCCAGAACCCCCACCCCCCGGATAATCCACTTTCGACACCTATGGTGCCTCCTGTGATCGATCCGTTGAGATTGAGTAAGCCCCCGGTTGATAAAATTAGAAAATACGGGGCTGAAGAGTTTAGAGCCACAGTTAATGATGACGCTGAGAGGGCCGAGTTTTGGCTTGATAATACTATACGCGTTTTTGATGAATTATCGTGCACACCCGACGAATGTTTGAAATGTGTTGTGTCTTTGTTACGCGATGCTGCGTATCATTGGTGGAACACCTTAGTTTCTATTGTGCCGAGAGAGCGAGTTACCTAGGAATTGTTTCTGACAGAGTTCCGTAAAAAGTATATCAGCGAGAGATTTGTTAACCAAAAGGACAAAGAGTTTCTTGAGCTTAAACAGGGTCGAATGTCAGTTTCAGAATACGAACGAGAATTTATAAGGCTCAGTAGATATGCTCGTGAGTACATCTCGTCTGAAGCTATCATGTGTAAACGTTTCGAGGACAGATTAAATGAAGATATCAAATTGTTAGTAGGCATTCTAGAAATCAAAGAGTTCGTGGTACTTGTTGAGCGAGCTTGTAAAGCCGAAGAGCTTGGAAAAGAGAAAAGAAAAACTGAAGCTAGAGCTAGAGAGTTTTGTAAAAGATCTTCGGGGAAAACCTTTCAACAATCATCGAAAAAATTTTGAGATGAATCGGGCCGATCCAAGACTACTTTGGGCTTTTCCAGACGAGATCGCGATCGACCTCCTATGAGTTCACGAGCTACCTCAGTTGCTAGTGTTGGCAATGATCGTCAGGGCAGAGCCGAGTGCAAGCATTGTCGTAAATGGTATTCAGGGAGCTGTAGATTGCATGATCGCTCCTGTTTTAAGTGTGGATCAGCTGATCATTTCATCCGAGAGTGCCTGAAGTTAGCTGAGCAGAATACTGATCCGAGTGGGAGACTTAATAATACTGCAGCACGAGGTAGACCACCTAGACATGTGGGTAACGCTAGTGGCAGTCAGAGAGGGGCTAAAGATACCGTTGTTCGATCCGAGGCTCGTGCACTTGCCAGAGCTTATGCCATACGAACTCGCGAGGAAGCTTATTCCCTAGACGTTATTACTGGTACTTTCACTCTTTATGAAACTGATGTTATTACTTTGATTGATCCTGGTTTAACTCATTCCTATGTGTGTGAAACTTTGGCATCCAGTAAGACTTTACCTATTGAGTCTACTGAGTTTGTGGTTCGAGTGTCGAATCCTTTGGGCCGATATGTATTAGTTGATAAAGTGTGCAAGAAATGTCCCCTAATGATTCGGGATTCCTATTTCCTGGCCGATTTGATGCTATTGCCATTTGACAGGTTTGATATCATTCTCGGTATGGATTGGTTAACCGTGCATGATGCTGTAGTGAATTGCAAATGAAAGACAATTGACTTGCGATGTCCGAATGATGAAATAATTCGAGTTGAGTCTACTGATTTAAATGGGTTATCGGCAGTAATATCTTCGATGTTGGCTCAGAAGTATGTGAAAAAGGGTTGTGAAGCTTATCTTGCGTATGTTTTGGATAATAAGGTATTAGAAAAGAAACTCGAGACTGTGCCAGTTGTATGTGAGTGTCCGGATGTATTTCTCGAAGAATTACCTGGTTGCCACCTGTTCAAGAAGTAGAGTTTGGTATAGAATTAGTACCAAGAACGACTCTGATTTCAATAGCTCCGTATCATATGGCACCAACTGAATTAAAAGAATTGAAATCTCAATTGTAAGAATTGACAGATAGAGGTTTCGCTCGACAAAGTTTCTCTCCCTGGGGTGCACCAGTGTTATTTTTGAAAAAGAAAGACGGAACCATGAGAATGTGCATCAATTATCGATAACTGAACAAAGTGACTATAAAGATTAAATATTCATTACCGCGAATTGATGATTTATTTGATCAGCTAAAAGGAGCTTCAGTGTTTTCAAAGATAGATTTGCGATCGGGTTATTATCAGTTACGAGTTAGAGACTTGGATGTGCTTAAGACTTCTTTTCGAAAGAGGTACGGTTATTATGAGTTTTTGGTGATGCCGTTTGGGCTCACTAATACCCCTGCAGTTTTCATGGATTTGATGAATCGGGTGTTCAGACAGTAACTGGATCGGTTCGTGGTTGTATTTATAGATGACATTTTGATCTATTCACGCAACGAAACTGAGCATGCGGAACATTTGGAGGCCTATGCTACAGATTTTGCGTGATAAGCAGTTATACGTAAAGTTCAGTAAATGTAAATTCTGGTTACGAGAGGTTAGCTTTTTGGGGCATGTTGTTTCAGCATCGGGCATCAGGGTTGATCCAAACAAGGTTTCGACTATGCTTGACTGGAAGCCTCCAAAGAATGTTTCAAAAGTTTAGAGCTTTTTGGGACTTGCCGGGTATTATAGACGGTTCATGAAAGGCTTCTCGATGATAGCAACACCGTTGACAAAGTTGCTTCAGAAAGATATCAAATTTGAGTGGTCAGAAAGGTGTCAGAAAAGTTTTGATCAGTTGAAAGCTTTCTTGACCGAAGCTCTAGTGTTAGTTCAGCCAGTATTGGGTAAAGAATTTGTGATCTATAGCGATGCATCTCTAAACGGTTTGGGCTGTGTTTTGATACAAGAAGGTAGAGTGGTTGCTTATGCCTCGAGACAGTTAAAGCCTCACAAGAAAAACTATCCAACTCATGATCTCGAATTAGCTGCTATTGTTTTCGCTTTGAAACTTTGGCGTCACTACTTGTTCGGAGAAAAATGTCATGTTTATTCTGATCATAAAAGCCTTAAATATTTGATGACCAAGAAGGATCTGAATTTGAGACAGTGACGGTGGCTTGAATTACTTAAAGATTATGAGCTTATCATTAATTATCACCCAGGAAAGGCTAATGTAGTTGCTGATGCTCTAAGTCAAAAATCATTGTTTGCTTTGCGAGCGATGAATGTACATTTGTCTATATCCGTTGATGATGCAATTGTAGCTGAATTAAAAGCAAAGCCGTTGTTGGTACAATAAATCCGTGAAGCTCAAAATGTTGATAATAATTTGATTGTTAAACGGGCTCAATGTGATTCAAAAGAAAATTCAGAGTTTTTGATTGATGCCAATGATTGTCTGAGATTCAAGAATCGACTATGTGTTCCGAAAAATTCAGAGCTTATACCGATGATTTTGAACGAAGCTCATAACAGTCAGATGTCAGTGCCTCCGGGTAGCACGAAAATGTACAACGATCTGAAACAACAATACTAGTGGCATGGTATGAAACGAGACATTTCAGACTTTGTTTCGAAATGTTTAATATGTCAACAAGTGAAAGTTGAACATCCGGTGCCTTCGGGATTGATTCAGCTGATCATGATACCTGAGTGGAAATGGGATCGAGTCACAATGGATTTTGTATCTGGTTTACCGATGACACCGAGCAAGAAAGATGCAATCTGGGTTATTGCTAATAGATTAACAAAGTCGGCTCATTTTATTTCAGTTCGTACAGATTACTCACTTGATAAACTAGCTGAATTGTACATTTCTCAGACTGTGAGAATGCACGGGGTACCTACTTCTATTGTGTCGGATAGAGATCCGAGATTCACATCACGGTTTTGGAAGAAATTGCAAGAGGCATTGGGTACCAAGTTGCATTTTAGCACTACTTTCCATCCTCAGACATATGGTCAATCTGAGCGAATCATTCAGATACTTGAGGACATGTTGAGATGTTGCATCCTTGAGTTTAGTGGCTCGTGGGAACGATACTTACCTTTGATTGAATTCGTATACAATAATAGTTTTCAATCGAGTATCAAGATGGCACCTTATGAGGCTTTGTACGGTCGTAAATGTCGTATGCCTTTGTATTGGACTGAGCTCAGTGAGAATAAGATATACGGGGTTGGTTTGATTACAGAAACTAAACAGAAAGTGAAAGTGATTCGTGAAACTTTGAAAGCAGCATCAGATCGTAAGAAATCTTATTCAGATTGGAACGTAAAGATATAGAGTATCAGATCGGAGATAAAGTATTTCTAAATGTTTCACTGTGGAAAAAGGTACTCAGATTCGGTCGTAAAGGCAAATTGAGCCCGAGATTTATCAGACCGTCTGAGATTTCAGAACGAATTGGGCTGGTTGCGTATAGATTAATATTGCCCCCTGAACTTGAAAAGATTCACAATGTTTCTCATGTTTCGATGCTTCGACGATATAGATCTGACCCCACACATGTGATTAATCTGTCAGAGATTGAAATTCGGTCTGACTTGAGTTATGAGGAATAACCATTTAGCATTTTGGCTCACGAGCTGAAAGAAATGCGAAATAAGAAAATCTCGTTAGTAAAAGTGTTGTGGCTCAAGCACGGGGTTGAGGAAGCATCTTGGGAGCTAGAAGACTCAATGAAAGAACGTTACCCTAACCTATTCACCGGTAAGGTTTTCGAGGACGAAAATCCCTAAGGGGGAGAGTTGTAACAGCCCATTTTAGACCCTAAAGGGAATGGTGGTTTCGGGACCACGAATCCGAGTTAAAAAATATTTTAATATTATTTTGTGTGCTTGTCATATGTGAATTGGTATGTGTGAAATTTTCATACAAAAATTTTATCATTTGTGTACTTAAATAACTAAAAAGGATTTGTTTGATAAACTTTGAAAATTGGATGGATAATTTCAATAGGGCCGGTTAGTAGGTCATTTATAAACATGAAGTGTTTGCATGGTTATTAAACCATTTTGTATTATAGTGTACGGTAAAACCATAGTTTAAATGGTTTATGCATGTGTTTTAAATTGGGCAAATTGGTAAATCAATAATGTGTGATTATATGCTTAATAAAATAAAGGAAAACATGCATTCATTTCCTTGCAAATGCCGAAATAGATTAAGAAGAAAAGAAAGAAAGGTTAGAAGCATTTGGTCATTTTGTGGCTTAGATTAAGGTATGATTTTCATGCAATTTTCTTTAAATTTTATGAATTTGAGTTAGTTGTTAAGTTTTTTATATAGCCCAAGTGTTAATTTGTAAGGTTGTGGCAAATTATTCATTCGGCCATGGAAGATATGTATAGGATTGTTGGTGTTTTGATGCCTTAAAATGGGAAATGATTGAGATGAATATTTTGGTGCCAAAGTTCATGAGATTTTAAGCTTGTAGGCTTAATTGTGGAACTAGTACTTTGTGTGGCTTAAAGGCCTAAATGATATTCGGCCATGGGGTAGAAATTAAGAAAAATTGTATTTGTTGTTTATATGTTAAAAATGAGCTTGTTAAAGCTTGAAAAACGTGGTTTTAAGGGCTAAATGGTATTCGGCCATTGTGGTTAAATTGTGAAACCTTATGCTAGATGTTAGAAGATAATGTTTCAATGTTAAATTTTGTTGTTGTAATTGCCGAATGTGATTAATAATAATAAATGATTTAATTTGATGCATATAGAAAAAGGCCGGAAATGAGATTTGCCATGTGTATCATTTATGTATGAAATCGTTTGCATCTTGAATGAAAAATGCCATTACCAAAATGTGATGCTTGAATAGTTGATTTGTGAGGAGCTAAGTTTTGTTAATTTTAGCAATAGGAGAACCTATTAGGGAATGGGGCAAATTCAGCCTAAGTACCTTTTATATAAGTTCTTGTTGTTAAATTTTGCATATGTGATATATGTATATTTGAATGAAAATAAATTGGTTAAGTAATTAAACAAGCCGATTTGTTTTATTTAGCTCAAGAACAAAAGGAGCTGATTTCAAATAAGGGAAAAACAAAACTAGTAGAATAGTCAATTCGAAATCATTCAACGACATCCGAGGTAAGTTTTAAGTAATTAAACATACGTTATTTATGAATATGTCAATGATATATCATGTAAATTAAACATCTTTTATTTTGTATATATATATATGCATATTGCCGAATGGTATGTATGAAAGGAGAGTAAAGAAATTAATATGGTTATATTGCCGAATGGTATATGTGAAATGAAAATAAGTAGTCGATGTGTTATATTACCGAATGGTAAGCATAATATAGAAATACGATGGATGTTTTGTTTATATTGACGAATGGTAAGTTGAGAAATGAGAATGGGGTAGGTGAGATGTAATTGTATTCGAATGAATATGAAGATCTTAATGATGTGGTTGTGTTACTTAGAAAGGAAAGTATACGATTTGATATCGGATAATGATGGGAATTGATTTCTATACCATATTACTTGGGCCTTAGGCCTAGCAAGCTTTAAGCTGGTGTTTTAAAATCGGGCTTTGTGCCTAGTAGGCGTAATGTCGATGATTGACTAATAGACCTTGAGTCTAGCAGGCTTTGTGCCGGTGATGAATTCGGGCTTATGCCTAGCAGGTTTTATACCGGTGATATGTTTTCAATTTTATGAGTTTAAGGACTTAAGCTAATGTGGATAATAAGTAAGTGAAATTGTGCTAACTTACATTGTATATGTATATTCGGATATGAAGGTATGCACAAATGAGATATTATATTTGAAATTGAATATTCAACTACATGTATTGTTTTAATGAATTTTGAATGTTCGGTTATATATGATGATATATTGTACTTGTATTTTCGGCCATATGTGATGACATGATGAACTATGTATATTTGGGCCATACAAGTAAGTAATTATGAGGTGAAATATATATGTGCTTATTGAATCTTGATTATTCAACCAAATAGGTGTGTATATGTGATATTATATTTGATTTCTTACAATCGGCCAAATGAATGATGTTGGTTTATAAAGTTGAGTTTAATTCATGAGTATATATGTTTGAATGCAAGTATAATTGGAATAGTGTTATTTTGAGAATGAAAAGTTGAATAGTATTATTAAATAAGAAATATCAACATTCGGCCAAACTAATTTATTTGTGTTAAAGCATAATGTTAATGCTTCAATTCGAATTGTTGAAATGTTTTAATTAATCATTTGAGTTGTTTAATTTGCTTAAGATTTACTAAGCTAATTGCTTACTGTGAGTGTGTGTTTTTGTTTCCTTTTTTAGATTTGATTGAAAGCTTACGAGCTCGGGGATTCAATATCGAAGTCATCGACACTATCGTCTACTTGTGGTACTCTTGAAAAAGTTTATATTTTCAAACTTATGGCATGTATAAGCAGATATGTGTTTTTGGTTATTTTGACCTTCTATAACCTATGCCATGCGAATATGGCTCGGTCACTTGTTTAGTTGGATTTCACTTTTAAATTGTAATAGTGAGGATGGGCTTAGTAAAATGTGTGATGGTTTGATGAAGTTATGAAATTATATATTTATATGTGTGAATTGATAAAAAAAATGAAGTGATTATGGTTATTGATGTATGTATTTATTTAGATGCATAGTTATGTGGTTTGCTAAAATTGGAGGTATGGTACGATTTATAGGGTTTAGATTTGAACCTTGTTAGTAACTAGGTATTAGATTTATGTTTAAATGTGATCATTAGTATAGAGCCGAAGGAAGAATTGAGAAGTTAAATTGTATAAGACTGTTTTCAAATTGAGTAAGGATAGACCATTTGAGTTATTAAGTAAAATTTATATTTTTGTGTTTGATTGTATTCGGTTATAGCCTTAAATTGACCATACGAATAGTGTTTATTTTCCAAAAAGACTTTTATAGTTTGCATGCTAGTTTAGTGTATGTTTTATAATTACATGCACTATGAGAAGTTAACCTTTTAATGTTTCGTTAAATTAGAAGTGTGATTTATAATTATGGTATGACTTAAAATCTTCTTATTTAGTTTTAATTTAAATTTGGATATGACATATGTGGTTAAGTGAATGCCAAGATCTTATGTGTGTAGTGTGGTAATACCTGTAACCCATTCCGGCGACAGATAAGGGTTTAGGGTGTTACAGTTGAATTGCTATAAATTTCATATAACTTACTAAGCTATTGTAGCTTACCCTCCCTTTTTTCCATTCTCTGTAGATATTGAGCTTGTTGGATCGGAATCGTAAAGTCAGAGCCACGCAACATACTACCAAGTTTCTTTTGGTATATTATACTTTTTCAGGTGTAATTTATGGCATGTATAGAACAACTTGTGGTTGTGAATGGCTATTTTGGTATGCCTAGGTTACATTACTCATATGATATTTTGTAAGTAATTTTATAAATGAAGTCCTTTGAGTAAAATTTCTTTTGAATTGGTTGGCTTTGATTTAGCATGTGCTTGAATGTGTTTTAGGGAGGACAAGGCTTGGTATATAGCCTGACACAGCGTGCACGGCAGGGCACACGGGCATGTGCCATGACCGTGTGAGATTTGGCAGAATGCTCCACGGGTACATGGCACGGGCGTGCCTAGACCGTGGGCGATACACGGCCAGACCCTACGGGCATGCCTCTGGACCGTGCCCCCCTGCACCTTAATTTAAATTTTAATGTACCACACGAGCAAGAGACATAGACGTGTGTCTTAACCGTTTGGGGCATACGGCCTCCAAATGGTCGTGTGGAGCGGCCGTGGCATGATGGATAGTTTTGTCCACGGTTGCTAAACATGGGCGTGTAAAGACCACACAGTCTAATAACACAGTAGTGCCAATAGTCCGTTATGATAGGATTTGAATCCTAACCGTCTTCAATGTCCGTAAGGTGTCTGAGAACCCTCCATAGGGGTAATTATGCAATAGATTGTATGTATTTCTGCAACCAATTGGGTTATTTCTGTAAACATTGTTTTGAGTCCGGTGATGCCTCTTATTCGATTCTGGTGACGGTTTCGTGTTGGGGGTGTTACATTAGCCCTATACAAAACAATGTGGGCCAAGCCTATAGCAGAATCAAAACAATATGTGAATGCAACCCCAACCCAGTCCAGCCATCACACCACCCATTCCAACCCAACACACCATGTTAGGAATAACTCGACCCACCTAGCCTTACACACCAATGACACAGCAATGCTGTTAATAACAGATAACGTGGCGAAGCCACTAGAATCAGAATACGTGGTAAACCTACTAGCACAGAACTTCCTCCAAATCGATGTCCCAACCTAATATGTCACGTATGCTATGCTCAATCATCACACATGTATGCAGAATGGCCATGTTCAATATCAGTCATTTAAACACATATTAAAAAATATGAATCACACAACCACGGTCACGTCAGTCAAATTATTGTCATACAAACACAGTCAAATCCGTCAAACACACAGTCCAAGTCAGTCACTTGCCCACAAGGGCAAAATGCTAATTTTCCCCCACAAGGGTATCTTGATAATTCTACCCTATAGGGGTATTTCGGTAATTCTACCCTACAGGGGTATTTCAGTAATTCTACCCTACAGGGGTATTTCAATAATTTTACCCTATAGGGGTATTTCGGTAATTCTACCCTACAGGGGTATTTCAATAATTCTACCCTACAGGGGTATTTCGATAATTTTGCAACCCAGGGGTATTTTAGTAATTTCACAAACCAGGGGTATTTCGGTAATTTCACAAACCAACGGTATTTTGGTAATTTTATAAATCAGGGATATTTCAGTAATTTTGAAATACTGGGTATTTTCGTAATTTGTAAACTGTGGTATTTCTGTAATTTTGTAAACCGAGAGTAAAACAGTAATTCTAACAAATCAGGCGTAAAATGATAACTTTACAAATTAGGGGTAAAACTGTAATTTAACAAACCAGGGGTAAAACGGTAACTTACAAATCAGGGGTAAAATGGTATCTTTACAAATTAGGGGTAAAACAGTAACTTTACAAATCAGGGGTAACACAATAATTGTACAAATTAAGGGTAAAACGATAATTTTACAAATTAAGGGTAAAACGGTAATTTTGCAAATTAGGGGTAAAACGGTAATTTTTCAAATTAGGGATAAAACAATACTTTAACAAATCGGGAGTATTTCTATAATTTTTCAAATCAGGGGTATTTCTATAATTTTTCAAATCAAGGGTAATTCGATAATTTTACAAATCGGGGGTATTTCTGTAATTTTTCAAATCGAGGGTATTACAGTAATTCTACCCTATAAGGGTATTTCAGTAATTTTATCAATCCCTTAGAAAGTTTACAATAGCCTCGAGCAACTCAAGTATTTTAAACAGAGATAAAGTTGCGAATAGGCCTAAGGCTCGTTCTCGGCCCAGTGGGCCCACATGCTCGTGTGGCCCTTTAGCCAAAAACTAGCCACAGATATGAGATTCACCTAGTCTAGCCTAATATTTACTACACAATCATACAATTTACCCGATTGGACCTGCGGGCCCATTGGGCCGACATGGCCCATTTTGGCATTCTGGCATTGCCGTTCTACAACTAGAGTAGGGTGAAGTGCACACCTGATAGGTATCTGAAGTTAATCCATGCTCTGAATGCTGCTATGCCCAGAAGCCAACAATAATCGCACTTTTGACTCCAAGGGGGCTGTGTCGATCAACTGCGGTCACCACCACCGTGACCCAACGGCATACAGATCAACGAATGATCCAACGCCTAACCCAAACGAACACGCCACAACGTAAATGGATAAGCCAAGAAAGGTATGCCTACTCTCCTCATGGTTTGCTCTATTTAAAGCCAGCTCCTCACCTATTCTCATGTTAGCTTCCCGATGTGGGATTCTCCATCAATCCCCCAAAACTAAAGCATTAGCAAAATAATCAACCTTTGCGTGCAAAGGGATTTGAACCATAGTCCTCTCAATAACCATGTCACGCCACCACCACTATGACACAAGCTCCTTTGTGTCATAAGTCCAACACATTTAACTTTAAAGCCCACCTACTCACTTCCAGATTTATTTAAAAGAAAAACCAAAATAAATTGCAAGAGTCAAGACTTGAACCTTGGACCCCCTTGCTTCCTTTATGGCATCACTTCCTTGTCCCCTAAGTGGTGCCACTTTGCCACTACACCACCCTTTTTTTTTGTGCCTTATTTTACCCTGATTTATTTAAGAGTCATACTACTTAAGATCAGGGTTCTACTAAGGCTAAAATTTAAAATTTTTTCTATGGCCTAACTTGAACCCGGGACTTCATAGTACCCTCCAAACAATCCAAAATCACACATTTGAATTATTTAAGCCACCTTTTAACCAATCAAAAACTCAAGGCCCAATACTTCTAGGCCTAAAATTCGGGGCATTACACTCATCTTTCGCCTACCTTGGCCGAATTTCACAAGGAAACCATTGTCACACCCCAAACCCGGCTTAGACGTTATGGCCAAATATGGCAGAGTCACATTGGAGTGTGAACAAAAAAAAAACTGGATGATGTTGGAAACCTCAAAATTATTTAATCAAACAGTGATTTCAAAACAGGTTGTTTATTTCCAAAACGCACGTCATTGGTATTTAATTTTAAAACGCGATATCGGTTGAAAAGCCAAATATTTATTTAGCCTCTTTGTGTGATCTAAAAGAGCAATTAAAAATCTTGCATTATTGTCAAAAGTACCTTTTATAAATGTTATCAATTTAAAAATCTTGTTTATAATAGAAGTTTTTCTTTTGAAAACAGTTGCGTAAACGTGGTGTCTTTGAAAAACAATTATCTTTTGAAAAACCCATCTTTCTCCTACATCTAGCAGTTTATAAAACAGAGTAATAAGACCACATTAAAAATAAAATCCAAAAGAGGCTTTATTACAATAAAAATACCCAAATCGAAATTATTATAAATAAAAGTTGAAACTAAAAACACGAGCAGTAGTGTGGCCTCTTCCGAGTCCCTCGCAACACCGTTCCGCCTAACGTTGGGGATTACCTTTACAGTTAGACAACGGGGTGAGTTCACAAAAACTCAGTGTGTAATCCCCTAATATAATCAATCAGACATATAAAATGCAGTAACAGTCTGGCCCGAGCCCATTACAGAAACAATATTCGGTGGGCCTTAGCCCATTACAGAGTTAGATAGAGTATGTGTGGGCCTAAGCCCAATACAGTATTGGAACGGTGGAAATGTGCAAGTGTGCACAATCGTAACAAGTAATAAAGTGACAAGTAAATGTCAAGTTGTCGTACCCACAAGGACTGTAAAAAGAATTATTTATGAAATTAATTTAAAAACACTTTGGTGAAATAAAAATAATTTTGGTTTGAAAGAGTGATTTTATAAGATGAAAACTAAGTAAACAATTTAAATAAAAGAAAAGAATCCTAGTGCACGATTTCAAATACGAATTAATCAAGATGATATAATTGTGTTGGATTAATTATACCTTTTTAACTAGAATTATTAAATTCATGCTTATGCTGTTACGAATAAATTCACGGCAACCCAGTAATTTGCTAACTTATGAACATATTTACTAATTAAAATCCATTTATCTCTTGAACATATTCCTATGCCAATTCAACCGACTAAATAGAATTAATAAGGTAAACATGCTATAGCACATACATACTTATTAAATTAAATTATCTCTCGCATATTCCTATGTCGATTCAACCGATTAATTCAACTTGATAAACATGTAAAAGATTATGTGAAGTAACAAAGTAGCCATACCTTGAAACAATTTAATCACAACAATCTTGCAAGTTATGCAAGGCATATGAATCGTCAGATACTATGCTAATTTAATCTTCAGCTTCCTTAGAAGAATTAAACATGCACAGATTAAGTATTGAGTCCATTAATTACAATTTCAATCCGCTTAAACAATTAATTCTTTAATTATCCAAACAATTATAATGCCAGATAATCTAAACATGATTTTACTTAATCAAACATTTTACTAAGACCTATAACAGCATAAACACTATTTTAATAATTCAAGTAGGCAAAATATAATCAACCCAACATGAATTAAATTCAAGCTAAATTGATTAAAATAACCATTGTAACAACAATCATATTCATAGATATGTTCATCATAAAAACAACAGAATGTAAAAAGGTAAGGAACAAGAAGGCAAATCCAGTGTTCTCCGTGGCTTTGTCTGACTGCCCCATTCTTCGTCTTCGTTGTCCTTGTCAGTCAAGGCTCCTATGAAATCTTGCTTGATGTCAAAATTGGCTAAGAAAACACCTCTTTTCCAAGAGGAGAAATTGGCACAAGGGAAAGGAAAATGGGAAGGGAAAATGGAGAGAAGAGAGAATGAAAGAATGTTGAGAAGTGAGGGATGCCTTGAAATGAGCAGCAAGGGGTGGCTTTTATAGCTGAAGAGGGCTGCTAAAAATAGCAAACTCAGCAGCCAAAAGACCTCCCTCATGGCCGGCCACACACATGGCAAGGCTGAAGCTTTCAACCTTACTAAAAATAGGTTGGGGTAAATCTAAAAAGCCTAAAATAAAGGTGGGGTTTGAACGCGATTTAGAGATTTTTCAAGGGGCTTTTTGCAAGCATATTTAATCAGCTAATTTGCTAATTTGGGTCACCCAATGGACGGTTCTGGTCAGCCCAATTAGTGGTTGGTTTGGCTCACTCCGTTCGGTTCAACCCTTGCGGTTCACTAGGCCCCTTCTCCATAATTAATTAAAATTAATTTATTCAACCTAAATTAAATAGGACATAAATTAAAATTAATTTAATTATGAATTAATACACATTTCTAGATCGTCTTGGGCTGGAATTCATTCGCCTCGATACTTCAAATCGTTTCTCGCTTTTGTTCTTCTCGTAGTGTCCGCTAGGCCATTTTTCGCCGATTGTGCAATTCTGTCAAAAATAACCAAAATTTATCAAAATTAACTATAAAATTAATTAAAATTCATAATGTTCATATTTTTAACACAATTTAATTATTTTTTGACAAGAATTTATTTGAATTTGCATGAAATTAAGTTAAAAAGGAGATGAAAAAGTATATAATTTTTTGTGTTTCCAAGTATGTAGACACAAATGCAACAGAAATCTAGCCCCAATCCAGCCAGACACGCCATTCCATACCACCAACACACCATGTAGGGATACAATCAACCCATCTAGCCAACACGCCAATATCATTGCTAAGCTGCCAGTAATAGTATCGAAGCAAAGCTACCAATAACAGTATCGCAACAAAGCTGCTAGTAACAGTATATGTGGCAAAGCCACCAGTACAATATATTTCCTCCATAATAGTATCCCAGACCCATGCAGAATGTCATTTCATAAAAACATACGTGAATGCAACATGTCATGCTCAATCATAGTCACACATAACATAAGCAAATCAATCATTTAACCGCTATGGGCATAACGGTCATTTTCATCAGAATGGGTCTAGACACACTTACCAACCCATTAGAAGGTCCACAGTTGTCTCGGGCGACTCGTGTACATCAACATGCATAATCAGTGTAATGGGCCCAAAGCCCATTATGCGGACCATGTGGACCCACACGCCCATGTGGCCCACTAAGCACAGAAACAACCTTAGCCATATGTGCGACACAACTGGGTCCAATATACCTACATGTTCTTGAGATTTACCTTAGGGGGTATTTTGGTCATTTTACCCTACGGGGGTATTTCGGTCATTTTACCTTACGAGGGATTTCGGTCATTTTACCCTAAGAGGGTATTTCAGTCATTTTACCTTAGGCGGTATTTTGGTCATTTTACCCTATGGGGGTACTCGATCATTTTACCCTACAAGGGTATTTCGGTCATTTTACCATACGGGGATATTTTGGTCATTCGCCTATGTTTCGTGGTCACGATTGTCCACACATGCGTTCGCAGGGTTGTGTGGCATCAGTTGTCGTACTTTTCAGCTTTTCAGCTTTTTGCCGATTACGAATATAACATTGTTACACACTTTTCGGCTTTTCATCGACTATCGAATACAGGGTACTATTACACACCTGTTTTACAAAACCGTGCTAAGATCCATAAGAATTCCAACCTACATCAATCCCAACTTTTGATTAATAGGCTAACAAATGAGTCGAAGAGAACCCTAATGAAAACTCTTATACACAAAGGCTTACATATTGCTAGACTAGATCAGTCGATTGTGGCTTGTTCACTTGGTCTAGTGAACCCTAATCAAAACTCTTATACAAAAAGTCTTGAACCACCGACACCTTGGGCTGCTTAACTCTGGGGGCAGGGGCTACGAGTCCATTCTTAGTTGGCACCCCTCCTAATCTTTACTCGGAATGGCTATTACTCGCCATCATTGCCATCTCTTTTTGTGACATATTCTCAAAAACATCCAGTTGAAGTAAAAAGTAATCTACGCTTACCGTTTTAAAGGACCGAGAAAGAAAAGGATTGATCTACCAATATTCGGCCAACAAAGAACACAAAAGAAAAGAGCATACATTTTAGAAAGAAGTTTGAACATATCAAATGAATAGAACAAAAAAAGAACAAATCTAGTAACTCACCGTTTGTTAAAGCCACTCCCAAACCGGAACTAAAGAAAGAAGAAGAAGATAGAAACTGATAACAGGATCAAGACTAAAAGATAAAAGAAACTAGAGGGGAGGAGAGATCAAAACCAATCGATCAAGAGAATCATTAACTAAAACCTAACAGAGAAAATGGAGAGATGAGAGAAAACAGAAAAGATTCGGCAAGAAGAGGAGAAGAAGATCAACAGACCAAAACTGAAAAAGAAGAAGGGGAAAGAGAAATGTGTATTCGGTAGTAAAGGATAATTCCCCAAATGGTCAATTTTTCCTCAACTCAAAAACGCGGAGAAGGAAACTACTAGTTACTAAAGTAGAGAGCAAAGTGAGAATTACTTTCGGCACTCACAGACAAAAATCGACAAAGAAAAATTCACCCAACGAGAAATGGCCAACAATTAAAAATGAAGAAAATTCCCCCAACATACACTCAGCCATCGAAAATTCAAAGAGATTGAGTAGAACCCGTATTCTACTACTCATCAAATCGACAACAAACCCAATCCCTAAAAGCTCTCCAACAATCTTTCCAAATATCCTTCCTCAATTCTCTTTATGACCAGTTCAAACTCCATTAAGCAGTATTCAATTCAAATTCCACCACTCACACTGTAAAGGAGTAAAATAAATACTCCTTTGTGCGTAGAGTGACTCGAACCACACTCCTTAGAAGCACAACACGCCACTCACACTCTTTAGAAGCACAACACGCCACTACTACTAGACCACATGCGCTTCTTGTGTCCTATTTTATTCGTAACAATTTAAAAGCCTACAAGTCAAAGTCATAGTTCACTTAAATAAGTAAAACAAAAATTCTGCATACGCCAAGACTAAAACCTCATACCACATGAACACTCCACATGCCACTTAACAATAGACCAGCAACCTCTCTTGTGTCATATTTTAACCATAATTATTTATAAGTCTATCAGCCCAAAACTAGGGTTTTACTCAATAAAAACAAAATTTTTGCTAAAGTGTAGGTTTGAACTCAGGACTTCTCAAACACTCCCAAAGCAAATAACCACTGAAGCAGATACACAGTTGTGTCACTTCCTTGCTCAATTCAACTTTTATGTGCACCCTCCTTACTATTTCCTTGCTCAAGGCCCAACACTTCTAGGCCTAAACTTAGGGCGTTACAACCATAGCTAGGGTTTATTCAACTTTCAAGCCTGATAGTAAGTGCATCCCAGCCCCGTTTTTAATGCTCTTTACGTTTTTAAAGTCGTTATCACTTGATTTACCTATTTCTACCATTATTTTGAAGTAGTGTTTTTGATTAAAAATTTACCCATGTGTGACATTCATGTATTTTGATGTCTAATGGTAGAAAATGAAAGTTTAGTATTAGAGAAATGACTTTTGCTAGGTGATTTTCGGTGAAAATGTCAAAAAGGACCTAAATGTAAAAGTTGAGAAATATGTGTAGAAATATGTTATTAAATGAAAAATGTGGCCTGCTACAAGCATGAATGAGATTCATCTAGGCTCAGGTTTTGAGAAAAAATAAATAGTTTTCATTTTACGAGCCTAAGGACTAAAGTGTAAATAAGTGAAAAGTTAGAGGCAAAAATGTAATTTTACCTTAATATGATTTTTGGGGCCTAATTGAATAATGTGATAATTAAATGAGTTCAATGTGTTATTATAGATCAAGAAAGATGAGGAATTCACCTTGACCGAGGGAAAGATAAGGTAGTGGACTAAATTACAAAAAATAGTCATTTTGTACCCAGGTAAGTTTGTATGTAAATAATGCATCATTTTATTTTGTTTTTAATGCATTAATGTTGTATAACATGTGTGAATGATTTATGTGACATAATCGACAAAGTTTCGATAAGTGGGGAAAATCCCGGTTGAACCTTAGGAATAGAATAAGATATGAGGGACATGTTAGTAGGAACCTATGTATGATTATGTGCTTATGTGATTCTTGGTGCTGGTCTTATACGTCTACCAGTGGCTAGATAATCCTACATATGTTACAGATAACTGTCAGCTTGTTTGAGTAGCACTGAGTAGCTACATCCTGACCATTAGCTTGTGTCAGTAGACGTATGACTAGCTCGAGAACGAGCATATATGTGAAATGAGATATGAGGTAGGTTGGCTACATTTGTGACCCTTATGTGTAAACCTTCTGTGTTTCCGTTAATATTCTGAGTGTTCAACGGGAATGATAAAGATGAGAAAATATGTGTTTGTATAACAATGTGGTACATGTGTATACGTGAAAGTTATAAGTATAAATTCTATAAGTGATGATTGTATGGTAAGATTGTACTTGAGTAAGTAAGCTTATGAGATTTCAATTATAAGTGTATTATTTTTCATTATATGAAATTGCATGGTTATTATGTGGTTATGGTGTTATTTATTTGCATATAAACTTACTAAACTTTTTAGCTTACTCCCATTACTTTGCCTTGTCTTATAGTGTCACCAAGCTAGCTCGAAATCGGGACCTGTCAGAGGCTCACATCACATTATCAGAAACATTATTTTGGGTATTTGATAGTTGTGATATTTTTGAAAGTATGGCATGTATAGGGACTTGGTCATTTTGTTAAGTGTCATATTTGATTTGGCCAAAATGTTGGCCTAAGTTAGTCGAAGATTCATTTTGCATAAGGCCATTTGAAGCTGGCTAATGTTGGTTATTGGTATAATCATGTATTGATGTGTTTCATAGGTATTGTAGTTTGCATGATTAAATTGATAATTATGTAATGTTTATGCATGGTGATTGTGTTATATGAATGATGAGTGGATGTCTTGTTATGGAGGTTTGGTTGCTTAATTATGTCATGATAAGTGTTGTTGAATGAGTATATGTGTTTTTGTATTTTCAGGGTGGCAAATGGCCTGGTAAATAACCTATATATTGTCCACAAGGGTAGACACACAGGCTTGTATCTAGGCCTTGTGTGATACACGGTCTACCCTATGGGCGTATTGATAGGCCGTGTGTCCCCTACAACGTAGTTTTGGAGAAACAAAATGTTCAGTATGGAATACACGGGCAGAGACATGACCGTGTGTCTTAGCAGTGTGTAGGACACGGCTATAGGACATGGGCATGTGCCCAGGCCGTGTGAAGTCTACACCTTAAATGCGAAATTAAATTTGCCACATGACCTAACACACGGGCGTGTGACTTGGCTGTGTAGCCTTAAGTTGTTGATGACGTCATAAATAGAGAGTTACACGGGCTGAGGACACGGGCGTGTCCTGAGCCACACGGCCTACTCACACAAGCATGTGACTCTCCTAAACATGAAATTTTTTTATGTGTTGTAATAATTCGAAAGTTCTTGGTTTAGTCCCTAACCACTTCCAATGTAGGTTTAAAGCCTCGTAGGTGTAACAACCCGGTTTAGACCCTAGTTGGAATAGTGGTTTCAAAACCAAAAATACAAGATTGTAAAATTATTTTAATATTATCTTTGGTATTTACAGCATATTATTTGATATGTGTAAAAATTTCGAGAATTAATTTTACCGTTTGATTGGTTAATTTGGAAAAAGAACTTAATCTCGTAAAATGTAAAAGTGACTTGCTATTTGTTAGAGTGCTATATTGCTATGGCTTTTACAATGTGGGGTCCTTGTGTGATAATTTGGCCATTTAATATTGGCTTGGACGATAGTCGACAACCGTTATATGGTTTTCATATTATTATTTTAAGGTTAATATGGTAATGTATAATAAAATGTAATAAATAAAATAAAACATGAAAACCACATGCATTTTCATCTTTTAATGGTCGAAACCATTTTTTCTTGTTTAAATGTTCGGCACTCTCCAAGCTAAATTAAGGTATGGATTTTGTTCAGTTGTTGATAATTTTAACGTTTTTGAGATTGTTATTTCGAATACTAGCAAACCCATGCTTGAATTTTCAAATTTGTTGATGAATTCATGATTTGCCATTGATGATAGCTTGAGATTTTTGTGGTTTGATGATGAAAAAGAAATCTTTATTGATAGATTATTATGTTTCATTAAGTGATTTTTGATAAAAATGTGAATTAAGGACTAAATTGTGAAATTTGTAAATTAAGGGGCCTAAATGTAAAAAAATGAAATTAATGGGCCGCTAAGGACCTAGCGAGCATTCGACCTAACATGGGTTTATTGAAATTTTGGGTATTTTGTGTTGTTTTGAAATAGGGACTAAATTGAGAAAATGTAAAATTTTAGGGGCTAAAGTGCGAATTACCCATATATGTGTTATTGGATGAAATTGAATGAAATGTTGAATAAGTAAGTTAATTTTGATATTACTTAGATTGACAAAAGTGAAATTCGGATCTAGATCGAGGGAAATTCAAAGTATCAGATTAATCGACTTAATTTGTCGTTAGTGCAAACGAGGTAAGTTCGTATTTTAATAGACGTTATGAAATAATGTTATAAACGCATATTGTTTGTATGATTGAATTCATTGTCGAATGGTAATGCAAATAAATGTATTTTGAATAAGTTATAAATGTTATTATGATATTGAGTTGTTCGAGAAGTAGATTATAAGAATACGAGAAAGCGTCAATAATGTAATGACATCCAAAAACCCGTACGAACCATAGGAATAGTTAGTATACATATGTCATGACATAGGATTCTGATATATGTTATTCTATAAGACCACGTCTGGGACGTTGGCATCGATTTGAGATTTACATGTAAGACCATGTCTGGGACATCGACATCGTTTATGATTTCATTTAAGACCCTGTCTGTGACAGTGGCATCGATATTTGATTACATGTAAGACCACGTCTGAGATGTTTGCATTGTACGAGCATTTCGAGCTATCCGAGTATCCATATTGATTTCGAACGGTTTAACGATATTCCTAGAAATAAATGATTAAGTGAATGACATTCCGATTCAGGTACGTTGAAATGTATACAATGTTTGAAAATGAAAGGTAAGTATATATGTAAAGAATGTTATGTGATGTATATGGAAATGAAATGTGAATATGTGCAAATGAAACATGAACAAATGAATAAGATGTGATTTATAAAGTCCCATATGTGAAATTGTCAGATGCTATATGAATGAAAGGTAAGTATAGATGTGTTATTACCCAAAATGTGCTTATTTGGCTATATGAAAGTGTGAATGGAATGATATATGAGAATCGAATTGAATAAGCTTGTGAAAGCTAAAGTTAGCTAAGTATGTATAATAGTGAATGATGATAATTGATATGAGAACATGTTATGAAATTTCAAAAAGTTATGTGAGATAACATACCATGCTTCTGGCATTGTAATGAAATTATTTGTTATGTTAAGTTTATTAAGATACGAACTTACTAAGCTTTTGAAAGCTTACTCTGTGTGCTTTTCTTTTGTTTATTGAGTTTCAGAGACTTGCTCGGGCTGGAAGTCATGGGAGACCTCATCACACTATCCAATATTCGTTTCAGTAAATATATGCTTTGAGATTTGGTTATGTGGCATGTATAGTCTAGTTTGATATGTTTGGTTTTGAATTTTGTGTATATAAATAGCCATTCAAAAATGGCTTGATCATGATATTAATACTTGTGTGTATTTCCTATGCATTAAGCTTATTTTGGAGGTGTGTTTTATGGTAAATATGTTTGTGATGTTGGTTATATGATTCGACAATGAGAAATGGTAAGTATGATGTATAATTGGCTTTATAGTTAGCTCAATTTCGAAGTGTGAAGAGTGTTACATTTTGGCTTGGCAATAAGGTAAAGTGATAAATATATATTTGATTGAGTATTGGTTATGTTGATTCGGTTTGAAATGGCAAAGTGTACACCTATATTATGCTTGAACGGTTTGGTTTTTAGATATGGTTTATGATGGAAAATGATGATTATATTTTGAGTATGTTTGATGGTTGAATAGGTGTTTATTTGAACGGCTGGTCATTTGAGATTTAAACATGATAATTTTTGTATGCGAAATAGGTATGCTTGAAATGTCAATTGTGCTCAAAATGGTCAACCTTATTTTTTATAAAATGGGTATAAATTTTATAGGTTAAATTGCTAGCTGAATAAATGACGAGATGAATAGCTATGTATATGAAATTTGAATCAGTTTTGAGTATGTAAATTAGGTATTGTAACACTCCAAACCCAGCCCAGACGTTATGGCCGAATCGGGTGATGTCACATCGCAGGGTAACTCGTAGAAATCCAGTACATTGAAAGACTTAGGTTATCATTCATTTGTGGTTCAAATCAATGGTTATTTTCAAATTGGCTTCACTAGAAAAACATTTAAATATAAAATCCATTTGAGCCTTTGCTTGTTTTAAAAGTTCAGGTGAGTTAGATAAAAGCTTTGATTTTGGGAGGAAACGCCCATGTTTGCACCCCTTGTTATGTTTCTGGTTAATTGTGGTGGAACCTCGTGTTTAGGAAAAATAATAAATTAATTATATTGATTTTCAAAATATGTTTAAGTTTTAAAACGAAGAATTCAACAGTTACAAGAATAATAAAGAAACCCGAATATTAAGCGTACTTGGTAGCCTAATTCTGGGATCGGTGGGCCACATGAACTATGTGGGCCCACATGGACAGTTTAGTGGCCCCCATGGGTAGGTTTAGTGGGCCTTGGCCCATAGACAAATTTTCTGCATTGATAATGGTCGCACATGTTGCTAGACAACCCTGGGCTCTACGATGGGTTTTAGAGTACATAGGCCCATACTGGTAAATGACTTAAATGCCCCTAAGGGCAAATTGACCAAAATACCCCCGTGGGTAAAATGTCTGTTTTGACCCTATAGAATATAAATATGAGTATGATTGCTATGAGATGATCTGACTAGGTATATCTGCTCTATTTGATGATGATGGTATGATCTGTTATCCTCATATTTGCATGCCATTATATTACGTTGCATTGCATTAGGGTGGGTTTGTTTTTGCAGAGAAGGAAGTCTGAGAGGCTTTTAGCCTGTTATCTGGCAGCTATCCTGCATATATCTAACATGTGTCGTTTAACAGTACCATACTTGGTGTGTAATATGGCTGGGTGGGTCAACTTAATCCCTACATGGTGTGTTGGGTTGGACGGAGATGGTGTACAGGGTTGGTGCGCATTTTATATGATTCTGTATTTGATCTATTCTGATTCTGCATCTGAGTGGGCTAAGGCCGCATCGTTTCTGTATGGGCTCAAGCCCAGTCTGTTAGTGATATTAAAATGGGCTCAGGCCTAGTTTATTCTGCATGACTCTATTGTTTTTATTTGGGGTACACACTGAGTTTTCATAAACTCACCGAACTATTTAAAAGTGTAGATAATCCCCTGGCATAGACGGTTCAATGCTGCGAGGGACTTGGAGCGGGCTACACCTTTAAATTTGATTTGGACTCTAGTTACCTTGTTTATAATTTATGGTTTGTTATAAAGCCATTATTTAACCTTTAAATTTTGGGTTATTTAATTCATTCAAAATCTGTTAGCTTTAGGGCGCAGTTTGTACAAAATGATATCTATTTTTTTCGAAAACCACAGTTTCACAACAAATGAAAATATAAACAAAGCTTCCGTAATCAACATGTTTTCAAAAGTAAATTATTTTTATAACTGGATTAATCAAGTTAGATGGAAAAGTGATTTCTTACAAAGTAAAAAGGTTTTCGCATCAAATCAAGTCTTGATAAGTTCAGTATTTCAAAACCCTTCAATGTGACTCTTCCAAATTCAGCCAGAACGTCTGGGCTAGGTTTAGGGTGTTACGTTTAGTGGTATCAGAGTCCAATTACAAAGCTCAAGCTGTGAAATGGGCCTCAATATTTGGGTTAAAAACTGTTTTCGAATAAATAAAAACATTTTGAAAGTTTTTATTGTGTGCCACACCAGGTCTCCGACGTCGAGCCAAGTAAGTTCTCTTACTACTGAATTATGTTGAACTATTATACTGCAATATGTCTTAAGCTGTTAAGTATTTATATTCAATAGGATTTCAATAGATATCAGACTATACGTGTAAACATTTGAATATGAATTTGGTACTTGTTCGGTGTGTATTCAAAATGGTTGCAATAGGTGGATGTTTGGGTATGTATTAAAATTATTAGGATAAGAGTGCTCAGCGGTAGCGTAGTGGGGTAGTTGATACATGACTATCCTATTATTTAGAAATTTCGAGGACAAAATTTTTTTTAGGAGGGGTAAATTGTAACACCCCGAATTTTGGGCCTAGAAGTATTGGGCCTTGAGTTTGAGATCGGTTAGAAGGCGACTGAAGTGATTTAAATGTGTTTACAAATTTTAGAATTGCATGTTTACTTATTCAGCTAAGTGATTTAGGAAGGGTTGGTAGTGTGGGAAAAGTTCTCAGCTCGATCCTGGGCTTTAGTAGCAAATATTTTTAGATTATTTTGGTTAACTCGGTTGCTGGGTAGTAAGCTTTATAATTATTTGTGACTGAATTATAGCATAAGAAGAGTTGCAGTGCAGTGGCAAGCGACGTGTAGGGAGCTTGGAGGGCTGGAGTTCGAGCTACCCCTTGCGCATGGGAGATATAATTTTGCTACTCACGTGGGGAAAGAATTGGAGTTTGACCAAAACTCCTCTTGGCAATGGTTTGAATCGGTCAAGCGATGGAAGGAATTTGAAATGAGTGGCTGCTGTTTAGTGGAAGAAATTTGAATTGAAGTGAAATTAGGTTGTTAGCTAAAATCAAGTAGTAAATAAAGGAATTTTGGATTTGGGAAGGGTGTGGGGCGAATGTAGGGGTCTCTAGTATGCTAATTCGGTTTTAGGTGTTGAGGTGCCGAAATTAGGGGTAGTGTTCTTTTTGTTCGATTTTGGCAATTGTGCTTTTGGTTTTCTTTTGCTCGATTTTCTTTTGAGCTAAATGCACATTTCTTTTGCTCTTATCTTCTAGCCATATTTCCGAGTTTGCAAACAAAGGCGACCTCTCATGCACTCTTGCTCTTTTTCATTTTAGCCAAATCTCATCTCTACTTAGTGCTTCCTTCCATCATTATTTTGCTCTCCTTTTAAAACTTATTTTTCTTTTTCTTTAGTTTAGCTGAATGTTGTTTGGGTTCATTGATTTCTACCTCTTTTTCCTCTAGTTGGTTCTCATTTCTTTTTACTCCTTCATTACCTTTATTACCCTCTCCCTTCATTCGATTTCTTCCTTTTCAAGCTGTTTGTCTCTTCTTTTGTGGTTGTGATTGCCAAATTCTTATAGCAATTTCCTGCTCTCCCTTTTTGTTCTTTTGCCATTGGTTTCTTGCTCTAATTGAACCCTGTCTTTTTGCTTCTTTATTCTCTGTTTATCTTCTCCCTCCATTCTTTTACCCTTTTGGGCCGAGCACCCTACTTCGTTTGGTGATCATTTTCACGCAGATCGGTAGTTGGGACCTTGGCCAAAACATAGTGTTGTTTTTCTCTAGTTCGGTTCTACAAAGGTGTTTGGTAAGCGGTAGGTTTCACTTCCCCTTACTTGTTCTTTATATCCACGGTTCCGCTCTCTTTGTTTCTTCTCTAAAATTCAAATGCTTTTTTCTGTTTACTTACTGATTGTATCACTTGGTTCTTCTTTTTACTAGTCAAACATTGATCATGGGGCTTCAATGGGGTTAAAGTGTGCAAGTGTGGTGGAGTCATGCGAGACCACTTTCTCTCAATTTGGGTTAGGTAAGTGCATTATTTTCCTTTCGTGTGGGCAAGGGCCGAATGCCCTTATGTTTCTATTAGGGGTATCTACGGATTTAAACCTTATTTGGAATCATGATGTTTTACTAGAGACCTCGATTTATGCAGTTAGTCGGCAAGTATTGTGCGATCATTGTTTGTCAGTGGTTTTGAAGCAGTAAATCATTCGATCGTTCAAGGTGCAGTGTTTGTGAGGAAATTGTGTGTTAGCCAATCAGGTGTGTGTACTTTCACACTGTTAGATTATAACGGTAAATGCCGAATTGTCGAATGCCGAAAAGCCGAAGGATGTGCTTTTGGCCACATGAGCGTGCGAACGCACATGTGATCGATCGAGCCCTCGGATTATGGGCCTATAGTGCGATATGTCATCATAAGTGATTTAGGGTGGGCCGAAATGGGCCGAGTGGGCCTAACGGGCCCATAGACTTGCGTGAGTAGAAATCTGTAAATGGATATATTTTTTTAACGTCCTGAGTATTAAGCGTACTTGGCATGATAATTCTGGGATTGGCGGGTCGCATGAACTGTGTGGGCCCTTATGGGCCGGCTTAGTTGTAACACTCGAAACCCGACCCAGACGTTATGGCCAGATCTAGTGTGTCACATGAACGATGAATTACACCTCATTCTTAATTAATACATTTAGGGTGAGTTTGCAAAACCATTGTTAAGAGTTTGGAAAGAAAACAAGTCATTTACTTTATGGAAGTCCTATCCACTACCAATTAGAGTTTATTTCTTTAGAAGATCTTATTTGTCTTTAAGTTATCCCTTTGTTTCGTGTAATATATTTGAAAATGTTAATTAATCTTAAAGAAAAACCCGCGCAGCCTTAATCTATTGGTTATAAGCAAGTTATAATTAAATGAATAAAAATCAAAATAAAAATAAAATACTTAATGAGCGGCCTTATTACAAATTAAAACCCAAAGAAAATAAATTTGAAAAAAATACTGAGATAAGTAATTTAAGAAAGTATTTTAACCAAGTGCAGTTCACGTAGTCACTCCGAATCCCTCCAGCTCCAAGTCTACTAAGGTTGGGGCTCACCTGCATGGATGAAAAGAAATGGGTAAGTTTAGGAAACTCAGTGTGTAAGCTAAACCCAACCAGAGTCCAGATCAGTTCAAGCTTAACTGGGCCTAAGCCCTATCCAGATACAGTATTAACTAGGCCTTAGCCCTATTCAGTAAGCAGTGATTAACTGAGCCTTAGCCCTATTCAAAAGTCAGTGTAGCCCTTAGGCCCATTACAGAAATAGATCAGAAAGTTATCCATGTATGCAAAGCCCAGCCTAATCCAGCCCTACACACCACCCGTACCAGCGCTACACACCATGTGGGGAATAACTCAACCCACCCAGCCCTACACACCACAGTTGTAGCTTAGCTGCTTAATCAGATGACGTGGCGAAGCCACTAGCAGTAAAATGAGGCAAAGCCCCTAACAGTAAACGTGGCATTGCCACTTAGCACTTCCTCCATCAAAACCCAAATCCCATGCAACAATGTAAATAATGACATGGCATATAGTGATCAGTTTTAATTTAGCATGCAATACACTCAACTTAGCCCTAAGCGTAAAACGGTCTTTTAACATCTGGGGGCCAAACAGTAATTTCCCCCTTTAAGGGGTATTTTAGTAAATTTACCAATTTTTAGGGTTTTATGCTCATTACAGTTGTTACCAGTCCAAATGTCATCTAAATAACTTATTTAGCCCATTTTATCAGTTAGAGTTATCGGCCCTAAAACTCCTAATGGCCCCTACAGTGTCAACTAGCCATTACGGCCCACTAAGTCCATATTTTATGTCTGTTTCAGCAGAATTAATAGTCCAAGAACAAGATTAAACTTACCACTCATTTTCACCCATATGGGCCCGTAAGCCCATTGGGCCCAAATTTGGCCCTTTGAGGCCCAAAATCACCAACATGCATGAAACACACACATAGCACTCTTACCATTTTCTATCACCGATTTTAGCAATTTTACTCGACCCACAAGCGCTTGCACGCTTGCAAGCCCTCAAAATGCTGGAATTTTGGCATTTCAGCTTTGGCCGATCTAGTCTACTAGTGGGTGTCGTTTACACACCTGTTTTTGCGATTTACTATGTCAAGATCCACACCGAATTAATCCTACAATCATTTTTAACCACACTATTAGCTACAAGTCAAGGAAATTAATGAAACTAACAACTACCATATTCGGCCAACTCCAACTCCAACCCTTAGTCACTTACCTCCGCCGATTCTTGAACTAGATCTAGATCTAGATTGCTTCAATGCTCCAAGTTTCGAATTGCTCCTCGCTAGATCGCCCTTTTCCCATGCCAACATATGATATCCAAAAAAAAGGCTGAACTAAGTTTTTAATCTCGAAAATGAGTCAAAATCGAAAACTACCATGGTAATGGAGTTTCAGCTTTTCTTAATTCATAAAAAGAATAAAGTAGAAAGGCTGCTTACCCAACAATCTGCTTGACAGCCCTGCTACACGAATTAACCACCAATCACCAGCTTGTCCTAGATCTATTGCCGATCTAGCCAAAATCGCAAGAAGAAAGAGATCCAAAGGATTCAGCTTTCAATACCAACTAAAAGGTAGGAAGGTTTCGGTTTCTAAGTGAAGGATGGAAGAAAGTGAAGAAAAGGTTCTGAAGAAGAACAATCAACCAAGAGATGAGAGGTTCTATGGTTAAGCTAAAATAGAATAAAAGGAAATGAAGGTTCGGCCAAGTAGAAGATTCGGCTAACAAGAGAGGGTTATGTTCGTTGGTGAAGAAAATGAGAAGAGGAAGAAAAGAGTGAAGGAAGAATAGTGTTTCGGTTTTAGAAGATAGGTGAAGAAAGGGTTAGGTCTTTGCACAGAGAGAAGAGAAGAGAGGAGATGAGGGATTCGGTTGTTTAGAGAAAAGCTAGCAGAAGAATTGGGTGACAAGAAAAGGTGTGGTCGGCACTTACCTATCTATCACCGAACTAAAACCCTCAAGAGAACCCCAAAACATTCGGCTAACACCTTTTAACCTCTCCTGGCTGATTATGCCAAACCAAAAGCCTCCCAACCAAAAATGCTCTCCCAAGAACCCCATATTCGGCCATCACTTACTTCCCATTCGAAATTCCTAAAATTTCTCCTCCTTATCCTCCTTGATTCAATCTCATGTACATCTCAAACTCTTCCCAATAGAGTTTCACTTAGATTCCACCACACGCCTTGCTCATTTATTAAAATAAATAAATAAATAACACCTTGCAACCCCATGGACTCGAACCTCGGCTCTCCATAGCTCTACACGCCTCCCTCTAGGCGCTAAGTGGTGCTACTTTTGCCACTCTACCACTGATTCTTTTATGCCTTATTTTTCCAACTTTTTGTTTAAAAGCCCACTCAGTCAATGCCCCCTTCTTTAAAGCCTACAATCTTAAAATTCTACTGGGTCTTAACTTATGCTTAAGCCTTCTAAAGGCCCACTAACATACCCAAACATAATTCAGCACATCCAAGCAAGCAAAATTTTAAGTTTACACAAGATCAGAAAAATCCCAAAAATTAGGGCATTACAACTCTACCCCTTAAAGAAGTTTCAGCCTCGAATTTTACCTGATCCAAATAAGTGAGGGTATTGTTGACGCATCGCCTCTTCTAGCTCCCAAGTAGCTTCTTCTCTGCCATGATTGCACTAAAGTACTTTCACCAAAGGAACTGATTTCTTTCCTAACACTTTGACATCTCGGTCTAGAATTTGTATAGGTTATTCTTCAAAAATCAAATCAGCTTTAACCTCAATTTCTTCAATTGGTACAACATGAGAAGGATCAGATCGATACCACCTTAACATGGAGACATGAAAAGCATCATGAATCCTATCCAGCTCCGGAGGTAGTTCTAGTTGATAAGCTACCGGACCCACTCGTTTAAGAATTTGGTTAGGCTCGATAAATCGCGGACTCAACTTGCCCTTCTTACCAAATCTTAATATCTTCTTCCAAAGCGAGACCTTCAAGAAGACCATATCCCCCACTGAGTACTCAATTTCCTTACGCTTTAAGTCAGCATAGGATTTCTGCCTATCAGATGCTTCCTTTAACCGATCTCTAATCAACTTAACCTTGTCTTTAGTATCTGCCACCAACTCTGGCCCAAGAACCTGACGTTCTCCCAACTTTGTCCAACAACTAGGCGTACGACACCTTCGCCCATATAGCGCCTCATATGAAGCCATTTGAATACTTGCCTGATAGCTGTTGTTATAAGCAAACTCCGCTAAAGGCAAATAATCCTCCCAACAACCTTAGAAGTCGATAACACAACCCCTCAACATGTCCTCCAGAACCTGAGTAACCCTTTCTGACTGTCTATCTGTCTAAGGGTGAAAAGCAGTGCTGAAGTCCAGCCGCGTACCCAACGCCTCATGCAACTTCTGCCAGAACCGAGATGTAAACCTTTGATCACGATCAGAAATTATCGAAACTGGCACTCCATGAAGTCGCACTATCTCTGCCACATACAACTTGGCCAACTTTTGAAGTGAGTAATCAGTTCGGACAGGTATGAAATGAGCAGATTTGGTTAACCTATCCACAATCACCTAAACCGAGTCTTTCTTGGTAGGTGTCAAGTGTAGCCCACTCACAAAATCCATGGCTACCCTCTCCCACTTCTAAATTGGAATCTTCACTAGTTGTAAAAGTCCAGAAGGCAGTTGATGCTCAACTTTCACTTGCTGGCATGTTAGACACTTACCCACGAATTCTGTTACTCCACGCTTAAGTCTAGGCCACAAATACAACTCTCTCAAGTCTCAATACAACTTATTTCCTCCAGGGTGTATGGCACAAGGTCCGCCATGAGCCTCTCTTAGAATTAACTGCCTCAAGTTAGAGTCCTTCGGAATACAAACTCTTCCTCGAAAGCACAGTACTCCTTCACTATTTAGTTCAAAATTAGAAGTCTCATCATTCTTAGCTTGCTGGAATCGAGGAACTAGTTACTCATCCTCTAACTGCTTTTCATTAATATGCTTAATCCAAGTTGGTCTCACTTGTAATTCCGCTAACAAGCTACCATCGTCGTAAAGACTCAGACGAGCAAGCATTGCTCTCAACTCAATTACAGCCCTCCTACTCAGCGCATCAGCCAATCCATTTGCCTTGCCTGGGTGATACTCAATAGAACGGTCGTAATCCTTAAGCAACTCTATCCATCTTCTTTGCCTAAGGTTTAACTCCTTCTGAGTCAACAAATACTTGAGGCTCTTATGGTCCGTGTATATAATACACTTTTCTCCATACAAGTAGTGTCTCCAAATCTTTAATGCAAAAATCACAGCTACAAACTCCAGATCATGTGTAGGGTAGTTCGCTTCATGAGACTTAAGCTGTCGCGATTCATAAGTGACCACCTTACCCTCTTGCATCAGCACACAGCCCAATCCCACCTGCGATGCATCACTATACACGGTAAAATCCTTCCCACACTCTGGCTAAATCAATACTAGCGCCTCAGTCAGAACTTTTGTTAACCTCTCGAAAGCCTCTTGCTGTTTCTTAGTCCAAACAACCAGTACTCCTTTCCTCAGAAGTTTCATTAACGGTGCAGCAATTAAGGAAAATCCTTCCACAAACCTTCTGTAGTACCTTGCCAAACCCAGAAAACTCTAAATTTTTGATACAAATCTTGGAGGCTTCCACTCCAAAACTACTTCAATTTTCTAAGGATCCACTCTAATCCCCTCAGCAGAAACAACGTGACCTAGAAATGTCACTTCTCGCAAACAAAAATCACACTTGCTAAATTTTGCATAAAGTTGCTTCTCCCTCAACACTTGCAGAACAATATGGAGATGCTCGTCATGCTTCTCCTTAATTTTCGAATACACCAGAATATCGTCTATAAAGACGACTACGAATCGATCTAACTGAGGTTGGAATACCTGATTCATCAAATCCATGAAAGCTGTAGGTGCATTTCACAATCCAAATGGCATCACTAGAAACTCGTAATGACCATACCGAGTTCTGAATGCTGTCTTACGAATATCCACCTTTTTTACCATTAGCTGATGATATCTAGATCGAAGATCGATCTTGGAAAATACTGAAGCTCCTCTTAACTGGTCAAACAAGTCGTCGATCCTTGGCAGAGGGTACTTATTCTTAACCATCAGTTTATTCAACTGGCGATAATCGATGCACATACGCATCGTCCTAACCTTCTTCATCATGAATAATACCGGTGCTCCCCATAGGGACACACTTGGCCTAATAAAACCTCTATGCAACAACTTTTGGATTTGTGCTTTCAACTCCACTAACTCCTTTGGTGCCATCCTGTAAGATGTGATGGACACCGGAGTTGTTCCAGGCAACAAGTTGATTTCAAATTTAACTTCACGATTCAGAGGCAATCCAGGAAGCTCCTCAGGAAAGACATCTTGAAACTCCTTAACAGTTCTCACCTTCCCTACAGTCAAACCCTCAACATCCATCTAACTCACATATGCCAAATACGCATCACAGCCCTTGCGAATCAGCTTCTCAGTTCTCAAGGCTGAAACAACATTAGACAAGTAGTCCCTCGCTCCCCTATAACCATCACCTCCTCATTCTCCTCTGTCTTTAACACCATCCATTTAGCCGCACAATCTAGAGTCGTCTTATGCTTAGCAAGCCAGTCCATTCCCAAAATGAGTTCAAATTCTCTAAATGATAGCTCCATTAAGTCCGCAGAGAAAATCCTACCTTGAGACTCTAAAGGCACATCTCTAAAGAGTTTATCTAGCCTAATCGAGTGACCCAGTGGACTTATCACAGGTACCCCACTCACAGTTTCCTCAGAGTGCACACCCAACATCCAAGATATATCACATGCAACATACGAATGGGTAGAACCAATATCCATCAAGGCAGTGTATGGCATGCTAGAGATAAAAACGTACCAGTAATGATGACAGGTGTGTCACCCTTCTCTCGACGACGAGCAGCATACACCAACGCTGGCTGACGAGCCTCAGCATTTTCAGCACCCCTGCCTGGTGCTACGCGTCCACAACCATTTTCGTTGCCGCCCTTACCTTGACCATGGCCCCTCGACAGTTGTGGTCCACCTCGCACTAGTTGAGCAACCCTCTATTCAGCAGCTTGCGCCTGAGCTGGCCTCTGAGGACAGTCCTTAACTCTATGCTCCTTGGATCCACATAAAAAACAAGCCCCAGTACGCTTCCAGCACTCACCCAGACGTATTCTACCACAATCCCCACAAGCCTACGGTCTAACTGTATTCACCGGAACTGCTCAGACCAATTCATCCATTCTAGCTCTTTTAACATTTCTGCCTACAGCACCCGAGGGTCCTGAATCCCTCCTGAATTGATTTCGATCCTTCTCACGATTCTGTCGTTCAGTTCGTTTTACCTTCTTGGCTATCGTAGCCTTTTCTACTAAGGCAGCAAGGTCACGCTCCCTCTGTAGAGCTATCAGCACCCTAAGGTCATCCCTAAGGCCATCCTCAGATCGTATGCTATGTTCATACTCCATAGTGACTATTCCACTAGCATACCGGCTCAACCTTAAGAACTCGGCCTCATACTCAACAACAGACTTGTTACCCTGGGTCAGGTTCAGAAATTCCTTCCTTCGGGCGTCCACATAGCTCGCCCCAACGTACTTCCTTGTGAAGGCCATCTTAAACAACTCCCAGGTTACCCTCTCAGCTGGGGTACTATCCCTCACAGTGATCCACCACTGGTTAGCCTCGTCTTGCAGCAGAGATACCGCTCCTTTCAGCTTCTGCTCCATCGAGCAATCCAAATCATCCATGATCCACATCGTGGCCTTCAACCAGTACTCGGCCACATTTGGGGCTACTCCAGATATGCCCCTGAAGATCTCTGCTCCGTTAGCTTGGAGTCGCTCAAAAATAGACTGTCGATTCACAGTCCCCGAACTTGCTCTAGCGACCCTTTCCAGAACCCTTAACATCGCCTGGGACAAAGCGTCATCCCTTGTAGCCCGATCATATGACCCAGTCTCAGTCTAGAAGATGAAGACCTAGCTTGTACACTACCTCGGCCACGTCCACGGGCTGCCTTCCTACTCATATCGAATTATCTGATTACGAATTTTATGAATTAGTTCAGTATTTCAGTGTTTATTACAAATGTCTTACGCACAGATAGTATTTCAGAGTTTGTTTTCGCAGAATCGTAGCCTAGCTACAGTCTCAATCTTTAGGGTTTTCTATTTTTTCCTTATTGTCTCAGTCTCTACAATTTCAGTATTACTCTAACTACAGCATCTTAGTAAGGTCTCAGTAATATCTACAGTAGTATGTAGTACAGTACAGTATAGAAAAAAATACTTACAGACTTAGTGTTGGAGATTCGGTATACCACTCTTCCAAATGCCGATTTCAGAAAGCCCAATTTTAGGTAAAATTTTAGTAAGACTAAACTTTATCTTTAAAGTAAAACCTTAAATTAAATAAGTATATCTTGAAGAAAATGAATTTGAAAAGAGTTTTCTTAAGAAATTTCCCAAAATTGATTTTCAAAATACCCTTTTTGGGCCTTGATTTTAAATTTTATGAAAACTTTTAGACCCAATCCACAGCCTAGTTGTTGCAACCTGGCTCTGATACCACTAAATGTAACACCCCAAACCCAGCCTAGACGTTATGGCTAGATCTAGTGTGTCACATGAACGATGAATTACACCTCATTCTTTAATTAATACATTTAGGGTGAGTTTGCAAAATCATTGTTAAGAGTTTGGAAAGAAAATAAGTCATTTAATTTATGAAAGTCCTATCCACTACCAAATAGAGTTTATTTCTTTAGAAGATCTTATTTGTTATTAAGTTATCCCTTTGTTGCGTGTGATATATATGAAAACGTTAATTAATTTTAAATAAAAAACCCGCGCAGCCTTAATCTATTGGTTATAAGTAAGTTACAATTAAATGAATAAAGATCAAAATAAAAATAAAATACTTCATGAGCGGCCTTATTACAAACTAAAACCCAAAGAAAATAAATTTCAAAAAAAATACTAAAATAAGTAATTTAAGAAAGTATTTTAACTAAGTGCTGTTCACGTGGCCACTCCGAATCCCTCCAGCTCCAAGTCTACTAAGGTTGGGGCTCGACTATATGGATGAAAAGAAAGGGGTGAGTTTAGGAAACTCTGTGTGTAAGGTAAACCCAACCAGAGTCCAGATCAGCTCAAGCTTAACTGGGCCTAAGCCCTATCCAGATACAGTAATAGCCCTATTCAGTAAGCAGTGATTAACTGGGCCTTAGCCCTATTCAGAAGTCAGTGTAGCCCTTAGGCCCATTACAGAAATAGATCTGAAAGTTATGCATGTATGCAAAGCCCACCCGTACTAGCCCTACACACCATGTGGGGAATAACTCAACCCACCCAGCCTACACACCACAGTCACAGCTTAACTGCTTAATCAGATGACGTGGCGAAGCCACTAATAGTAAAACGAGGCAAAGCCCCTAACAGTAAACGTGGCATCGCCACTTAGCACTTCCTCCATCAAAACCCAAATCCCATGCAACAGTGTAAATAATGACATGGCATACAGTGATCAGTTTTAATTTAGCATGCAATACACTCAACATAGCCCTAAGGGTAAAACGGTCTTTTAACACCTACGGGCAAACTAGTAAATTTTCCCCTTAAGCCGTATTTCAGTAAATTTTCCAGTTTTTAGAGTTTTATGCTCATTACAGTTGTTATCAGTCTAAATGTCATCTAAATAACTTATTTCGCCCATTTTATCAACTTAGAGTTATCGGCCCTAAAACCCCTAATGCGCCTTACAGTGTCCACTAGCCATTACGGCCCACTAAGTCCATATTTTATGTCCGTTTTAGCAGAATTAGCAGTCCAATAACCAGATTAAACTTACCACTCATTTTCACCCATATGGGCCCGTAAGCCCATTGGGCCCAAATTCGACCCTTCAAGGCCTAAAATCACCAACATGCACGTAAACGATCACACAGCACTCTTACCATTTGCGATCATCGATATTATCGATTTTACTCGACCCACGAGCATTCGCATGCTCGTAAGCCCTCGAAATGCCAGAATTTTAGCATTTCAGCTTTTCGGCTTTTGCCGATCTAGTCTACTAGTGGGTGTCGTTTACACACATGTTTATGCAATTTACTATGTCGAGATCCGCACCGAATTAATCCTACAATCGTTTTTAACCACACTATTAGCTACAAGTCAACGAAATCAATGAAACTAACAACTACGCTATTCAACCAACTCCAACTCCAACCCTTAGTCATTTACTTCTGCCGATTCTTCAACTATATCTAGATCTAGATTGCTTCAATGCTCCAAGTCTCGAACTGCTCCTCGCTAGATCACCATTTTTCCATGCCAACATATGAGATCCAAAAGAAAAGGCTCAACAAAGTATTTAATCCCGAAAATGAGTCAAAACCAACAACTACCATGGTAATGGAGTTTTGGCTTTTCTCAATTCATAAAAAGAATAAAGTAGAAAGGCTACTTACCCAACAATCTGCTTGACAGCCCCACTACACAAATTAACCACTAATCACCAGCTTATCCTATATCTATTGCCGATCTAGCCAAAATTGCATGAAGAAAAAGATCCAAATGATTCGACTTTCAATACCAACTAAAAGGTACGAAGGTTTCGATTTTTAAGTGAGAGATGGAAGAAAGTGAAAAAAAGCTTTTGAAGATCAGCCAAGAGATGAGAGGTTCTGTGGTTCGGCTAAAATAGAAGAAAAGGAAAGGAGGGTTCGGCCAAGTAGAAGATTCTGCTAACAAGAGAGGGTTACTTTTGTTGGTGAAGAAAGGAGAAGAGGAAGAAAAGAGTGAAGGAAGAATAGTGTTTCGATTTTGGAAGATAGGTGAAGAAAGGGTTCGGTCTTTGCACAGAGAGAAGAGAAGAGAAGAGATAAAGGATTTGGTTGTTTAGAGAAAAGCTAGTAGAAGAATTTACTGACAAGAAAAGGTGCGGTCGACACTTACCTACCTATCACCGAAATAAAACCCCAAAAAGAACCCCAAAACATTCAGCTAACACCCCTTAACCTCTCCTGGCCGATTATGCCAAAACAAAAGCCTCCCAACCAAAAATGCTCTCCCAAGAACCCCATATTCGGCCATCACTTACTTCCCATTCGAAATTCCTAAAATTTTTCCTCCATATCTTCCTTGATTCAATCTCATGTGCATCTCAAACTCATCCCAACAAAGTTTCACTTAGAGTACACCACCCGCCTTGCTCATTCATTAAAAAAATAAATAAATAACACCTTACTACTCCATGGACTCGAACCTCGGCTCTCCATAGCTCTACACACCTCCCCCTTAGGTGTTAAGTGGCATTACTTCTGCCACTCTACCACTAATTCTTTTATGCTTTATTTTTCCAACTTTTTATTTAAAAGCCCACTCAGTCAATGCCCCCTTCTTTAAAGTCTACAATCTTAAAATTCTACTGGGTCTTAACTTAAGCTTAGGCCTTCTAAAGGCCCACTAACACACCCAAACATAATTCAGCACATCTAGACAAGAAAAATTTTAAGTTCACACAACATCACAAAAATCCCAAAAATTAGGGCGTTCCACTAGTGGGCCTCGGCCCATAGATAAATTTTCTGCACAGATAATAGTCGTACATGTTGCTAGATGACCGTGGGCTCCACGATACCCTTTAGAGTATTTAGGCCCATACTGGTAAATAATTTAACTGCCCCTCAGGGCAATTTGACCAAAATACCCTCGTGGGTAAAATGTCTATTTTGACCCTATAGAATATAAATATGAGTATGATTGCCATGAGATGATCTGATTAGGTATATCTGCTTTGTTTGATGATAATTGTATGATCTGTTATCCGCATATTTGCATGCCATGATATTCTGTTGCATTGCATTGGGGTGCGTTTATTTTTGAAAGAATGAAGTCTGAAAGGCTTTTAGCCTGTTATTTGACAGCTATGCTGCATATATCTGACATGTCATTTCACGGTACCATACTTGGTTTGTAGGGTTGGATGGGTTGATTATATCCCTATATTTGGTGTGTAGGACTGGGTGGTTCGACTTAATCCCCACATGGTGTGTAGGGTTGGACAGAGACAGTGTGCAGGGTTGGTGGGCATGTTATATGATTTTGTATCTGATCTGTTCTGATTCTGCATCTGAGTGGGCTAAGGCCGTACTGTTTCTGTATGGGCTCAGGACTAGTCTGTTACTGATGTTAAAATGGGCTCAGGCCTTGTTTGTTTTGCATTGCTCTGCTGTTTTTATTTGGGGCAGACACTGAGTGTTCGTAAACTCACCCAACTATTTAAATGTGCAGATAATCCTTGGGCATAAATGGTTCAACATTGTGAGGTAGTTGGAGCGGGCCACACCTTAAAATTTGGTTTGGACTCTATTTACCTTATTTATAATTTATGGGTTGTAATAAGGCCATTATTTAACCTTTAAATTTTGGGTTATTTAATTCATTCAAATTCTGTTAGCTCCAGGGCACGGTTTTTATAAAATGATATCTGCTTTTACATATGTTGCATATACCTGTCAGCTTGTTTGAGCAGCATTGAGTAGCTACGTCCTGACCGTCAGCTTGTGTGAGCAGACACGTGACTAGCTCGAGAACGAGCATATATGTGAAATGTGATATGAGGTAGCTTGGCTACAAATGTGACCCTTATGTGCAAACCTTCCTTGTATATGTTAATATTCCGAGTGTTCAACGGGAATGATAAAGATGAGACAATATGTGTTTGTATGACTGTAGTACATGTGTGTACGTGATAGTTACAAGTATAAATTCTATAAGTGATGATCGTATGGTAAGATTGTACATGAGTAAGTAAGCTTATGAGATTTCAATGATACATGTATTATATTTCATTAATTTCATGGTTATTATGTCGTTACCTTGTTATTTATTTATATATAAACTTACTAAGATTTTTAGCTTACTCCCATTAGTTTCCCTTGTCTTATAATGTCACCAAGCTAGCTCAGAAGCGGGACTTGTTGGAGGCTCACATCACATATCAGAAACATTATTTTGGGTATTTGATAATTGTGATATTTTTGAAAGTATGGCATGTATAGGGACTTGGTCATTTTGTTAAATGTCATATTTGATTTGGCCCAAATGTTGGCTTAAGTTAGTTCAAGATTCATTTTGTATAAGGCCATTTGAAACTAGCTAATGTTGGTTATTGGTATAATAATGTATTGATGTCTTTCATGAATGTAGTAGTTTGCATGATTAAATTGATAATTATGTAATGTTTATGCATGGTGATTGTGGTATGTGAATGATGAGTGGATGTCTTGTCGTCGAGGTTTGGTTGCTTAATTATGTCATGATAAGTACTGTTGAATGAGTATATGTGTTTTTGTATTTTCAAGGTGGCAAATGGCTTTGTAAATAGCCTATATATTGTCCACACGGGTAGAAACACGGGCATGTGTCTAGGCCGTATGTGACACATGGTCTACCCCATAGGCATGTTGATAGGTTTTATGTCCCCTACAATGTAGTTTTAGAGAAACAAAATACTCAATATGGAACATACAGGCAAAGACACGGGCGTGTGTCTTAGCCACGTGTAGGACACGACCACAGGAAATGGGTGTGTGCCTAGGCCATGTGAAGTTTGCAACTTAAATATGAAATTAAATTCGCCACATAGCCTAGCACACGGGCATGTGACTTGACCGTGTGACCCTAAATTGATGATGATGTCATAAACAGAGAGTTACACTGGCTGAAGACACGGGCATGTCCCAAGCCACACTGGCGTGTGACTCTCCAAAACATGAAATTTTTTTTAAGTGTTGTAATAATTTCGAAAGTTCTTGGTTTAGTCCCTAACCACTTCCAATGTAGGTTTCAGGCCTCGTAGGCCCATAATAGGGATGTTATGAGTATGTATGTGATAAACGCTAAATTATACATATTTTTACCTCATGTTTAGCCTATATTTTGGATGAATTATTATTAATTTTGTGAAAATTGGTGCTCTTAATCTTTCTTTTTCATATCTTATACTCAGGAGAGCATAGGGAAGAGAAAAAAATGGAAAACGGACCAAAAATGAGGAAAATGGGCCAAAATGTGAAAACGACACCGCCTAAGGAGTCACCACACGGCCGTGCCACACAAGGTACAACACGGCCCAGCCCCGACAAGCACGGCTAGGCTACACGACCGTGCCACCTCAACAGGCCCGAACATAGCCCTTATCGAAACCACACGGGCATGGCACACGGGCGTGTCCCTATCATGAGGAAGTTCAATTCTACTCGAAAAAGGATACTTAGGGGCTAAGAAAGCCATTCTAAACTCTATATAAAGACCCTAGGAGGCAACTTCAAGGGTGTGCTTATTTCCCGCTAAGGGAGTACTCTTCTCTCCCAAAAAGGAGCACCGTATTTCTGCTAACACAAAGAGTGAAAGCAAGGAATTACTCCAAGGGAAGCCAATTGATTCATCCCAGAAGCCAGAATTTTACACCAAGACAGAAGATCTCCCTAAATTCCTTCAGGGGTTTTTGGGTTCTTTATGTTTTGCTATCTTATTTCTTCTGAGATGTTTTCTTTATTAATTATGAACTAAACCTCTCAAATACTTGAGGGGGATGAAACCTAAGACCAATCTTGTTATTATTTATTCTTGAATTATATGATAAATACTTGAATTGTTCTTAATTATGTGTTCTTCATTCTTGATTTAATAATCCTAGGTATTACTTCAAGAAATTGATGTGCTCAGGCAGAGGAGCAAAAGTCCCTGTTTTAAGAGTAGATCTACCACAATTAAGCAGAGTTGCATGCAACCCTAGACATAGGGCGACATAAATCTGCCGGATTAGGGTCAAACCTAATAGGGGGATCCATAGATCAAATTAATGCAACCTATGGGTGTTAATTAATAAAGAAACTTTAATTAACCACCTGGGATTAGTTGTTCTTATCCTCGACGTAGGTATTAACATAGGTTAGGGATCTCTATGGATCAAGTCAAGTGAAGAAATCGTCTAGTTCAAGAAGTTAATAACAAGTGAAGTCTAGGTGGATTCTCCCTTAAGTATTGCTCATATCAATTAGCTTTTCCCGAAAGTTTTCCCCAATTTACTTTTTGTGCACTTTTAGTTAGTTTTAGAATTAGTTTCAACCAATCCTCTTTTATTTTTAGGCTAGATAATAGAAATGAAGTAAGTATTTGTACTTTTGGTTCCCTTGGGTACGATAACTCGGTCTTGCCTATAAACTATACTACTGTTCGATAGGTGCGCTTGCCTTTAAAATCGTGATATTAGTTAGTTTTTAGCATGATCAGTTTTTATAAATTTTATTACTTAATATCACGAGTATCAAGTTTTTGGTGCCGTTGCCGAGGAACTGAAATATTAAGAAAACTCAATTTCTATTACTTTAGCCATTACTATTTTTATTTATTTTCAGCTTTTATTTTTATTTATTTTAGTTTTCTTTGCTTTTTCCTTTCTAGGTATCTCTAGTTTATGGCTAGAAGAAACCCAGGAGGTCCATTACTTTTCGACGACAATTTAGAAGCGACAGTTCGTCGAACACACCGAGAGATAAGAAGTTTGCAATATCCACAAGAAGGACAAGAAGAAGAACCTGAACCTACTAAAGAGATGGAAGCAAATCAGGATAATCAGCTACTTCCTGTAGTAGCCACAAATCCTGTTGAGCAAAATCTTGCTCCGCGTACTATGTATGATTATGCTAGACCTAATTTAGCAGGGACTGAATCTAGCATTGTTAGGCCTACTATTGCTGCAAATAATTTTGAACTGAAACCTAACACTATTCAAATGATACAGCAATTTGTTCAGTTTGATGGTTTGCAGGATGAGGATCCTAACTCGCATCTAGCCAACTTTGTGGAATTATGCGATACAACGTTTCTGATTATGCCATTCATCTTAGGCTATTCCCATTCTCCTTGAGAAATAAGGCTAAACAGTGGTTAAATTCTTTACCATGTGGATCAATCACTACATGGGAATAGATGACTGAAAAATTCCTACTCAAATATTTTCCGCCGGCTAAAACGGCAAAATTAAGAAACGATATCTCCTCTTTTGTGCAGATGGATCTAGAGACACTTTACGATGCCTGGGAGGGATACAAAGATCTTTTGAGAAGGTGCCCGCATCATGGGTTGACTTTGTGGTTACAAGTTCAAACCTTTCACAGCGGTTTGAATCCATCAACAAGGCAGATGATCGATGTGGCCGCCGGCGGAACAATCAACAACAAAACACCCGAAGTAGCCTATGAGTTTATAGAAGAAATGTCACTGAATAACTATTAGTGGCAAGTCATGAGGACAAAGCCGACAAAAGTTGCAGGAGTTTATAATATTGATGCTGTCACCATGCTTACTAACCAGGTAGAACTTTTAAATAAAAAGTTTGATAATTTTGTTTGTTCTACGTAGGCACATCCAGTGATGCAGTGTGATGCAATTCAGGGAAATATGTTCAATCCAAATTACTCCTCTTATGGACATGGCATGGAAACTGAGCAAACCAACTATATGGGTAACAATTCTAGACCTCAAAATAACCCTTATAGTAATACTTATAATGCAGGTTGGCGGAGTCACCCCAATTTTTCCTGGGAAGGACAAGGAAATTAAAGACAACCGCCTTCTCCAGGATTTCAGCAGCCACCACCACAATAGGAGAAAAAGCCGAACCTGGAAGAGATGTTCACCAAATTTATGGCCATGTCAAAAACCCGTTTCTAAAATACTGAAACGGCACTAAGGAACCAGCAAGCATCTATTCAAGGACTTGAAACTCAAATAGGCCAGCTTGCCAAGCTAATCTCTAAAAGACCGCAAGGTGGGTTATCAAGCAATATTGAGACTAACCCAAAAGACCAACTTAATGCCATAGATACGATAGATAATGAGGGGTTAACCAAAACCAACCCAGAGCCATGCAAGGAGCCTGTGGTAAGTAAAGGAAATAATGAGGTAAGTTACAAAGATGAAACTACCAAAGAATTTAAACCTCGTATCCCACACCCAAACGCGCTAAAGAAAGACCACACAGATGAGCAATTCGGTAAGTTTCTTAAACTCTTAAAGAAATTACATATCAACTTACCATTTGTTGAAGCAATTTCGCAGATGCCAAAGTGTGGAAATTTCTTAGAAGAACTTCTCACAAATAAAAGGAAGTCGGAAGAACTGTCCACAGTGGAACTCAACGAGGAATGCTCAGCTATTCTCCAAAATAAACTGCCAACCAAACTAAAAGATCCAGGAAGTTTTACTATTCCTTGTTTACTTGGTAGCCTAGACGCCAAAAATGCTTTAGCTGACTTAGGGGCTAGTATAAATGTCATGCCTTATAAACTGTTTAAACAACTAGGTCTTGAAAAACCTAAGCAAACCAAGATGAGCATTCAACTGGCTGATAAAACTATTAGGTTTCCTAAGGGAATAATTGAAGATGTGCTTGTCAAAATTGATAGATTCATATTCCCAGTTGACTTTGTTGTTTTAGACATTGATGAGGATAGCAATGTACCCTTAATTCTAGGGCGACCCTTTTTATCAACTGCCAGAACAATAATTGATTTAGGAACAGGTGAACTTACACTACGTGCAGGTGATGGCCAAGTTACCTTACAAGCTCGAAACTCAATTAAGACTGTTGATAATAATATACTCACAAGTCCTTGTAAAAACACTGAACTCACCACCCAACCTTCTGTGTAGGATACAGTTCACATAAAGGCAACCAAATCACAGACAAGTCCATCCAAGGGAGATGCACCTAAAAAGCAAATGCTTCAGATTGAGGAATTGGATAAGTGGCTGAACTATCATGAAAAGCCCAAAATATGCCACACCAACCCAGAGCATCACCAAGAAAACCCCCAGGTAACAACGAATCAAATCAAGGTAGGGGATAAGGTAATCTTAGGGGTAGAAGACCCTCAAATCTTGAATTTGAAAGAACATACAAGTGACATATCCTACTTTACGGTAATAAAAATCTTCCCCTACTGTACAGTAGAGATAAAATATGAGTCACTCGGCACTTTCAAGGTAAACCACACTCGACTCAATTCTTACATTGAAAATAAAGTTTTAAACAGGATAGAGGAGTATCAACTCTTTCAACCACCATAACCGACCAAGCTTGAGCATAGTCGGGCTTAGACTCTAAATAAGCGCTCCTCGGGAGGCAACCCAAGCACTAACTTAGTAACTTTTCTTTTATTTTTGATTTTAGTTTTTTAATACATCAACTAACCCTCTTTTACAGAAATTTAGGACCACACGACCATGCCCACGGGCGTGTCCAAGGCCGTGTGAACTTTTAAAGCAGAGACATGGTCATGCACCTAGGCCGTGTACAAACAGAGGAAAATTTTTTGAAAGCACGGGCCACTGACAAATCCCCATGGCCGTACGACATGGCCGTGGCAACCCATCAGTTTAGACACGAGCTTGCACAACGCCACACACCCGAGTCCCCAAACCGTGGCCAACACTGTCAATTTAGACACGGCCGTGTGACTTCCTACACAACCGTGTACATAGCGAAACCTCATCGCACACGGCCATGTGACTTCCTATCTCTATTTTCACCTTCTAACTTCTTCTCCTTTATTTTCCTTTTTACATTTCTTTCTATTTTTAGTTCATTTTATCTTTTGTTTTTCATTATTTGAATATTAGTATTTTTAGAACTTTATTTTCTTTTCATATCGGCCAACCCCTAACGAGTAATCTCTATTAGTCCAAAATTCCCACGACTAATTAATATTTTCGTAGTTTCAAAAAGGAGCTCTACAGCTTATATTCAAATGGAAATGGGAACACCCTACCACAACTGTCGACTCTTCCAATTTCTATCTCACAAATTCATCCTAAATTCAGGGAGTTTCAATTCTCTCCCTATCTTATGATATTATGCTTCTCTTGCTATTTATGTATCTTTGTACATTGAGGGCAATGTACATCTTAAGTGTGGGGGGGAAACTTACTTTAAATCTTTATATTATTTGTGAAATACCTGAAATTTTCTTTAACTTTATGCATTGTTCTCAAATCTGCATTATCTTCAGTCTCCTAATAGGAATTAATTCTGATTGATCTATAATTTCTATTGATAAGTTGAGAATTAAGACATAGGTGCTTGTACTTTGATTATTCAAACTTTAAAACATTAGGGAATTAAGCATGATAAGTTGAAATTTTTTAGAATCCCATTTTTTGCAAAAGTAATTTTCCTTGATTTTAAGTATTATCTTGAGATTTGAAATTCACAAGATTGACATCAAAAGCCATAATTCTAGTGAGATTTTGAGCCTTTTTGAGCATACATTCTTTCGTGCTCACTTTTATTATTGCTTTAAGTGAGTCAACACTGATTTGTTATTCTAGAACTTGCTTTGATTATACTGTCAAGACCACATCATTGATTTGATATACCGAGATGATAAAGGCACTTAGGATTTAACCCACTTACTCCACAAAGGCCTACCTCCATAAATTAACCCCTAATAAACCCCGTTGAGCCTAACAACCCATTCTTTGACTTACCTTTTAATTATTAACCAAAAACCCATTTTTTGTTGAATCTCATTCAATTACTTTGACCCCTATTTTTGTCGAGATTTGAGTTGAATTAATATCTAGCTTTATTCTCTTTTCCAAAATGTAAAGTTGTAAATATTCAAGTTATTGTATTTGATTTGAATTGTTCTTAATTAAAAAAACAATAACAACAACAAAAAAAAATTGTGTATATATAGTTAATTCAGTTGTAATCTGTAATAGTTCAATAGTTTTTTCATATTTCTACAAGCTCCCAAATCCAAAACAGTGTCATCATAAGAATTAGCCCTAGAAATATGTTCCAAGCGATAGAGATTTTTCTAGCTAGATAATTTTTCAGTTCAATCTCGATTCTAATCCTCTTTTGCAGCCTGTGACAGCACCCCTAACCAAGCCCCGTTACAACCATTACAAGACCTTTTGATTGATGTTCATGTCAATCTATAGTGGTGGAGATGTGATTTTCTTGCAAGCCAATGGTAATAGCTTTTCAGGTTGACTAGAAAATGCTTAATTCTTGAACCCTAAACACTTTGAGTGGATAGAGTGAATCTTTAGTGAGGATGTCAACTCCTATTAATTAAGATGGAGAGATAATTACTTAGAAGAACGGAGAAAACTTATGTTTCAATGATAAAATTCTCAACTTAAAGTGATCGAGTCTTTAATGTTCTTTTGATTCAATTATCATTGTATGATTACCTGTGGATTAGTTTGAAACATTATTGATAATGATTGTAAGTTGAGAAGAATGATTCTTTATTAGGGATTGAGATTTTGCTTGAGGACAAGCAAAGGCTTAAGTGTGGGGGTATTTGATAAACACTAAATTATACATATTTTTACCTCATGTTTAGCCTATATTTTGGATGAATTATTATTAATTTTGTGAGAATTGGTGCTCTTAATCTTTCTTTTTCATATCTTATACTCAGGAGAGCATAGGGAAGAGAAAAGAACGAAAAATGGACAAAAAACGAAGAAAATGGGCAAAATGTGAAAATGACACTGCCTAAGGAGTCACTACACGGTCGTGCCACACAAGGTACAACACGGCCCAGCCCCGACAAGCACGGCCAGGCTACACGACCGTGCCACCACAACAGGCCCGAACACGGCCCTTATCAAAACCACACGGGCATGGCACACGGGCGTGTCCCTATCGTGAGGAAGTTCAATTTTACTAGAAAAAGGATACTTAGGGGCTAAGAAAGCCATTCTAAACTCTATATAAAGACCCTAGGAGGCAACTTCAAGGGTGTGCTTATTTCCCGCTAATGGAGTACTCTTCTCTCCCAAAAAGAAGCGCCGTATTTCTGCTAACACAAGGAGTGAAAGTAAGGAATTACTCCAATGGAAGCCGATTGATTCATCCCAGAAGCCAGAATTCTACATCAAGACAGAAGATCTCCCTAAATTCCTTCAAGGGTTTTTAGGTTCTTTATGTTTTTCTAACTTATTTCTTCTGAGATGTTTTCTTTATTAATTATGAACTAAACCTCTCAAATACTTGAGGGGGATGAAACCTAAGGCAGGTCTTGTTATTATTTAATCTTATCTTATATGATAAATACTTGAATTGTTCTTAATTATGTGTTCTTCATTCTTGAGTTAATAATCCTAGGTATTACTTCAAGAAACTAATGTGCTTAGGCAGAGAAGCAAAAGTCCCTGTTTTAAGAGTAGATCTACCATAATTAAGCGGAGTTGCATGCAACCCTAGACATAGGGCAACATAAATCTGTCGGATTAGGGTCAAACCTAATAGGGGGATCCATAGATCAAATTCATGCAACCTATGGGTGTTAATTAATAAAGAAACTTTAATTAACCACCTGGGATTAGTTGTTCTTATCCTCGACGGAGGTATTAACATAGGTTAGGGATCTTTACGAATCAAGTCAAGTGAAGAAATCGTCTAGTTCAAAAAGTTAATAACAAGTGAAGTCTAGGTGGATTCTCCCTTAAGTATTGCTCATATTAATTAGCTTTTCCCAAAAGTTTTCCCCAATTTACTTTTTGTGCATTTTTAGTTAGTTTTAGAATTAGTTTCAACCAATCCTCTTTTATTTTTAGGCTAGATAATAGAAAGGAAGTAAGTATTAGTACTTTTGGTTCTTGTGGGTATGATAACTCAGTCTTGCTGCTAAATTATACTACTATTCGATAGGTGCGCTTGCCTTTAAAATTGTGATATTAGTCAGTTTTTTGTGTGATCAGTTTTTATAAATTTTATTACTTAATATCGCGAGTATCAGTATGAAAGGTTTTGGATTATGAAATTTTATGGCCCGGTTTTGTACAATTTGTTATGTTTAAATCTGGTAATGCCTCATACGTTGTCCCAGCGCCGGACTCGGGCAAGAGGTGTTACATGGGTTGCCCAAGTCCACTATGAACCTACTATAGGGTCGGTAAGGATTTTTTAGACCCTTAAATGGCTGAAATTGATTGTGTGATTTATGTACTGAGCATGTTATTGTTATGCATGTATATTGATCTGAATGTCTGTACTGATAATCATGAAAATAACATATCATTTATTTTATGTTGCATTGCATGGGGTTGGGATGATGATATTGGAGGAAGTGTACTAAAAGGCTTTAAGCCTATTGACTGGCAGCTCAGCTGCAATATATACTGAAAGGCTCTTACACCTATTGTCTGGTAGCTCAGCTATATTATACTGATATGTGCCGCATTTAGTACAGCTTGTAAGTGTAGAGATGGGTGGGTGTTTTAAACTCCACAGTCAGTGTAGGGATGGAAGTAGATGGCGTATTAAAGGCTGGTGGGTAGGATTTTGTTTTGTGATTACTGCATACATGACTGTTACTATGATTGGCTACGGCTCTAATGCATATACGATACTAAAACTGAAAAGGGCTACGGCATAAATTTTGGGACTTTTGGACATTTCCTAAATTTGGGGTTTTATTTGGTTTTATGGATTTATAACTGCTAGTCGTAGGAAAACCCGATTTTCAAGAAGCTAAGGTTTTCTATAAACACACTATTGATTAAATTGTTTTAAAGCTTCTGCAACGAGATACGTTTTAAAACTTTTGATTAAATGAGTAAATCGAGTTTTGGAAATAATAGGAGGAAAAGAAGAGTAATTAAATGGGAACGGTTTTTATCACGACAACGTAGTTTTCAAACACCTTATCATGTGACACTGCCAGATTTGGCCATAACGTGTAGACCGGGTTTGGGGTGTTACATTTAGTGGTATCAGATTTAAGTTGCAAAACTCGACTATGGATTCTGGGTTTTAAATTTTGGTTTTTAAAGAATTGAGTTTTAATGATTTGAAATGTTCTATTGTGTATGTGCTTCACCGAGCCTTCAACGCCGATCCTATAAGTATTCTGAAATTGATAGATGTTTTAATTGGAAATGCTATGATATTCTAAAACTACTATAGGCAATATATTGTGTAAATACACTAGTTAGTATACACTGAAACTATAGTAAGAATGAAACTATAGTAAACTACTAAAGTCTACGACGTACAAGAACAAACTCCGAATTACTGAAACTGTTCCATAAAACATCTATTAATAAATATTAAACTGTAACTGATTCATAAAATTTTTAATATAGATAAACTCGATTAGATATTAGCACACGAGGTATCTGCGAACGGGGTACTAGAGGCCGTGGTAGAGGCCGTGGAGGGGCTTGAGCTGATTCCTCATCATCTAGTAACATACTACATTTGGACACGAGCGAGACGCTAGTATCACTGACTACTGAGACTGGGTCTCGTGATTGCATGGCTGGGGATAGCGCATTGTCCCAGGCTATGCTAAGGATTTTGGAGAGGGTTGCAGGGCCTAATATTGGATCTAGGGGACGTGGGTCAGTTACAAAATGACACTAGTCCAATGGTGTCGAGCTTTTTAAGGGTGTCATTGGAGTCGCCCCTAATGTGGCCAAGTATTAGATGGAAGCCAGAGAAAGAATGATGGATGATTTGGATCTTACCCCTGAATAGAAATTGAAAGGTGTTATTTCTTTACTTTGAGATGAGGCAAATCAGTGGTGGCTTACTGTTAAGGAAGGTACTCACCCAAACGTCTGACCAGGGAGTTCTTTAAGACTGCCTTCCAACGGAAATATATGGGAGCTAGTTATGTTGACGCGTGTACGAGGGAGTTTCTAAATCTGACACAGGGAGATCGATCAATGGCTGAGTATAAGGCTGAGTTCCTGAGACTAAACCGCTATGCGTGAGGTCTGGTGGCATCTGAGTATGAGCGATCCGCTTTGAGGATGGCCTTAGGGATAGTCTGAGGGTTCTGATAGCTCTATAGAGGGAGCATGATTTTTCTGCTTAGGTTGAGAAAGTGAAGATAGCCGAGGAGGTTAAGCGTGCCGAGCGCCAAAACAGAGATAAAGAGAGGGGTAAGAAAAATAGGGATTTGGAGCCCCTCGAGTTCTGCACAGAGGCCTAAGAAAAAAGCCAAATTTGATGGGCCAGATCAGGCTGGGCCCCCTGTTATTGCTATTGGACTGCAGCCACGTGGAGACTGTGGTAGATGCCCTCAGGGCGAGTGTTGGAAGAGGATTAGGGCGTGCTTGAGGTGTAGGTCAATGGAGCATTGTAAACTAAAAAATACATAGGATTTTTTTATATAATTCATCACCTTTTTACTAAAATTTGTTGTTAAACCAAGTAATTGTTTAATAAATTAATAAAATATGTGAAAATATGAAATTAAGACACAGAAATTATGAAAATGTGATTTTATGCTTTATTCTATAGTTTTCAAAAATAAAATGGCTTATTTTATGTTTATTTGAGCTTATTATATTTTTATGGGCCATGCATGATTAAATTAAATAATAAATTATAAAATTATTTTTAGTAATTCAATTTAAATATTTCATTAATAAATTAGGTTTTAATTAATTAAGTAAATTGATTAATTAAAGTGGTTAAATTATATTTTTTGGTCCTCTAATTTATCTACTATATTTTGACAGGTCTAAGAGCTTTGTTTTGATTTCAAAATCGTCCAAATTGGGGACCAAGTTAACCAAAAATTCGGCTGCACATGGATGTTCATAAACCACTTTTTGGTTTAATTACACAAGGTCCTTGAATAGTTGTAGAAATTAGAGATTTACCTGAAGATTTACAAGTGACCGAGTCTTAGTCCTGAGTTGTTGTGGCACTCAAATCAAGCAAGAAATCAGCTCAATTTCCTTAAAGTATGGCTGGCCACCCATGGAAGAGGTTTCAAAAGATGGACACTCCTATTTTTAGTAAACCATCCCCCTTGCCTCATCTATAAATAAGACCCTATTTCTCACTTTTCTATTCATCCCTCATCCCTCAATCATTCATCATTCTCTCCTCTCTCAATCCTCTTAGCTTTCTTTTCTCCCCATGCTTATCATCATCCTCGCATAAGGATTTAGCAAATTAGCTTCTTAAAGAGCCTTGGCCGGCCACCTTGGAGAGCCATCAGCAAATGAGCAAAGCAAGTGAACAAAAGAGCCCTCATTGTTCATAGTCTTGGATGATAGCCACTTTGAATTAGGTTTAATCTTTATTTTCTTTAATTTAATTCAAGAATGTTTGGTATGTGTTCTTTGTTCTTGTTTACAACAATGATAGCTAAATTTTATTTAAACTAGGATGGTTGATTTGATTAAATAAGATTTATTTGATTCATGCTTATAATATTTTTGCCTCAATCGATCATGTTTTCAATTAAAATCAAGTCTGTATTTCATTCATACGTGAACAAAATGCACCTGAATTAGTTGAGCGATCCTAACCAGATGACGGTACATAATTGAAATGTGCATGCTCAATTTAGATCCTAACCCGATTAAATTGTAGGTTGCATAACAGCCCTAACCAGGCCATGTTATCTGCATAGTTTTTATATTTGTGTGATTAAACTATTTCAAACCTAACATGTCCTTGTTACCTCACACGAATTCCAAGAAACCCTTAGTAAATAAGGATCATTAAAATGCATATTTACCAAGTAAAGGATTCCAAAAGGACCTAGTGTGGTTTCCAAACTCATGAAAGATCAGTTTGCCATGGAATGTTTTTTCTGAATATTGTTAAGCATGTTGATGATAAATTGAGTTTAATTAAAGTAATTATCCTAGCTTATTTATGTTATAATTGTTGCTTATTACGTTAATTCTGCTAAAATATATTTCATTCATATAGTTGCATGTTAGGATAAACTACATTAGGGAGCATTGCCTTTAGATTAATTTTACATAATTTTAATCAACACTTCCAAATCAAATTTTGCATTTTTTTTACCAAGTTGTTGATATAATTTTATAATTAAGTGACTTAGCACGAATACAATCCCTGTAGAGATGATAACTTGATACTTACTTATTACTTGATAACGACTATGTACACTTATACAAACCCCAATGTTACAAGTTTTTCGCACCGTTGCCGAAGACTACTAACTGTTGCCATAGTCAGTATTTTTTTGTGAAATTATTTACTTTCAAATTGGTTTATTTCTAAAAATACTAACTTATTCCTTTTAATTTTATGATTTTCTATTCAGGTGTTTATGAGCATAGATTGGATTAGTGATTTACTCCCAGTAGACCCTGAAAATAAGCGCACTTTTAAACAAAGAAGACGTGAACGAACAGCTCAAAGACAAGTCGAGATAGACCTTGGAAATCAAAATCAACACCAAGGTAATGAAGCTGATCAAGTACGAAATCCCATCCTCATTGTCGATGATAGGGATCGATGCATCAGACAATATGCTATGCCACTTTTCAGTGAATTAAATCCAGGAATTAGAAGGCCAGATATTAAGGCAACCCTGTAACAGCCCTAAATTTTGACCCTAATCGGGAAGTGGTTTCGGGACCACAAAACCTAGTCACTACGAAAATTAAATGTTATATTGTATGTCCGTTATATGTGAAGTATCGGGGTGATAATAGCATGCCTTAAGATTTTCTTTGTGTTGTGAATTTTCATGAATTAGGACTAAAGTGAGAACTTGAAAAAAATATGCTAGGATAATTTAGAAGGCTAATTAATACATGGACTAGAAAAAGAGGACTTGCATGTCAATTTCTCCTTTTTGAAAGTAGTGGCCGACCATAATGATGGTGATAGTTAAAATATGCATTTTTTTTATTGGTATTTTTTGTTTAAATGGCTTATTTTATAAATTAGTTCAATAAAAAAATAAATGAAATTAAGGAAAGGTGAAAAGAACAAAGTGAACTCATTCTTGTTCATCTTTGCCGTGAGTTGAAGAGAAAAGGGGAGAAAATAGAACCCCATTCGGTCATCTTAGTGGCTTCAAATTAAGGTAAATCTTCATGAATTTTCTTTTGAAATTTGTGAAATTTAGTTGCACTTGAAGCTTGTTATGAAACCCATGTATTAGTTTTTGGTGAGCTAAGCCATGAACATTCGGTTATGGTCATGGTAGAGGAGTTGGTGTTTTGTTTTGGTTAAAATGGATGGACTATGTGTGAGTTCATAAAATTTAGCTAGAATTGAAGTCCTAACCGTCACCTTAGTAAGGACTTTTAGTCTTGGTGAACTAAGGCTTTCGGCCAAGCCTAGAGTCTAGCGAATGGTGGAGTTTTGGAATGTATGAATTTGATTAATAGATTCAAATTTTAAGTGGCCATTTTTCCTTAAAGTAGAAGTGAACTATGATTTCTTTAAGCTAACAAGAGTAGTTGATATCTTCCTTGTATGAAATTGGCTTTCACTTTCGGTTGGTGAAACAAACTTTAGGAGGCCATTCGGCCATAGTGTTCTATGAGGGTGAATACTTGTTGAACAATTTTTGATATAGGGATGAACTAGTTAATTGTGATAATTGGAATTGAATCCTTATACTATTGCCGAATGTGTGTGGATAGGAAATTGGGGAAATAATTGGAAGGCTCAAGATTAGTCTTGTTGGCTTTTACATTGAAGCCTTCCTTAGTAGAGCCGATTGATGTTCATAGAATTTAGTTAAAAAAAAAATGGTGTTAAGGGCAGAATTAGTGAGAACTTATTCGTAGACATTTTGAGACTAAATTAGCATGGACTTGGGTTCACTAAATGATAGCTTGAAAACTTCCGATGTGGTTGTTAATGTTCGAACCTAAACCAATTGTGAACTTATCTTTATGGGGGGGATTTATGTACTAAATAAATGTTAGAAAACGGTTTATGGCTAAAGCATTTAGGTGCTATTATATTCGGTCTTTGTTAATTGGGATGTCATGAGTACCGAGTTGGGTTAAAAGACTTTGTTTATTACTTGATCAATGAATTTAGTTATAAATTGTATTATAATGGTGCTTTGCCGAATGTATGTCTTGATTAGAATGAAAGTGTAACTATCAGTAGAAATGTTGAATAGAGTTTGATATTATTGTATTGTTCAAATTAAGCTCAAGAGCCTAGAGGGGCAACTTCGGATAAAGGGAAGGCCAAGGTCACGGAATAGTCAAATCGAAGTTTCTCCGAAAAATACGAGGTAAGTTCTTGAGTAACAAATCTTTAAGTATGATAAAGTGAAGTTATAATATTTATATAGCAAATTATGTGAACTCAAATAGCAAATGATATGTCCGAATGCAAAATTTGGAAATGAGAAAATGAGTAAATGTTAGAGACTGAATACTAAAGTGGAACCTTAATGTGTTTAGATATGAAATTGTATCCCTTGCTTACAAGCAAATGAACCGTACGTAGAATGGTCGGTAGTATGCCGAGGTTGTTGTGTTTTATTTTATTTGAAAGGTGACAAGATATGTATGCTGATAAGGGTAATTATAAATTTCGTCGATAGCCGAGCTTAGTCTCGAAGGGCTTCCGAGCCAGAGTTAAAGCCGAGCTTAGTCTCGAAGGGCTTCCGAGCCAGAGTTAAAGCCGAGCTTAGTCTCGAAGGGCTTCCGAGCCAGAGTTAAAGCCGAGCTTAGTCTCGAAGGGCTTCCGAGCCAGAGTTAAAGCCGAGCTTAGTCTCGAAGGGCTTAAGGCCAATGATAAGATTTTAGTGATCCTGAGAACTTTTCGTTGTGGAAATCGGATATAAGTTAAATGTATAAGCTCACGTGTAAATAATATTGCTCTAGTTAGAACATATGCGCACTTAAGGTAAGAAGGGCAGGTACGCATTCTAGACTCTTAATGGTTTAGAATATCATTAGAGTTGGTTTGGTTGAGCCTGGTGAAGAGTCTGTGAACCATCGTTTGATATCATTCGTATGTTTAAGAAATTCGACTTTGAGCTGTATATATATATATATATATATCTATATAATCCTTGGGTTCATTGCGTTCTCTTTGAATTATGTCGGTGAGTAATTAGTAAAATGATATGCTCATTTTCGGCCAAAGCAGGTTATAGACATGAGACGTTAATTTGTGTCCTTCATATGTATTTGACTGAGTTACTTAAGAACTTACTAAGCACTTAATTGCTTACTTTGTTGTCCCTGCTTTCGGTTTTGTAGATTTTGATCGGAAGCTACGGTCTCGGGAGTTCCAGTATTGAAGTCATCTCTACTATCAAAGTCTCGTTCGGTATTTAATTGTTTTTAACTCTAGTGAATGGCATGTATAGGCTTAACTCTCCTTTTGAAACAAGTTATATATATTTTGGTTGTGTAAATATTAAAGCCATGCGAAAGTGGCTGGTTATTTTTAAATAGCTTAGTCCCGTATTTAGAATCAATGGTTGTGAAATGATCTAGTTTGATGGTACATTCGGTTAAGACATATATACATATATGTGTGCATATCCGATGGTGGTTACATTTATTGAATTACCAATGTTAACAAATGATTATTTTTGTTTATGTACTTATTGTATGTTTCTTTGTAAACCACTATTGTATGTACTTATATGCATAAGTGATATTGATGTTAATGCAAGAATTGTACTATACATATTTGTTTACATTAGTCCCCTAAAAAGAGTTCCTTTGTAAATTCGTGTTTGCCTTGAGGACTGTATTAGATGGTTAATGATGGATGACCTATTCCGGTGACGGATGAGGGTGTTACAAACCCAATTTGAATTGAAACCAGTGATGCTTCAAATGCTCCAAACGGTGGGCCAATTCAATGGTATGCCCACGAAAGATCCACATCTCTACCTTCGATTGTTTATAGGGGTGAGTGATTCATTCAAGATAGCGGGTGCGGATGAAGACGCACTAAGGTTGAAGTTCTTTCCATACTCGTTGCAAGATCGAGCACAGGCATAGCTCAATTCATTACCACCAAGTTCTATATCTACATGGAAAGAATTAGAAGAGAGATTTTTGGTTAAGTATTTCCCACCTAGCAAGAACGTTAAGTTGAGGAACGAGATCACATCTTTCCAACAATTAGCTGATGAGTCTTTGTATGAGGCTTGGGAGTGATTTAAGGAGTTACTTCGAAAGTGTTTTCATTATGGGATTCCTTATTGTATCCAGTTAGAGACATTCTATAATGGTCTCAATGCACATGCAACATTGATGGTAGATGCTTCTGTGAATGGTGTATTTTGTCTAAGTCTTACAATAAGGCTTATGATATCATCAAAAGGATCACGAGTAATAACTATCAATGGCCAACAATCGAACAGCTTCAAGAAGACGTGTAGCCAGAGTTTATGAAGTTGACGCCCTCACTTCTTCATCAGCTCAGGTATCATTTATTCCCTCAATGTTAAAACAGTTTACCGCTAATAATGCTAATAATATTGCAGCTCAGCCACCAAGTTCATTTGAAGTAGTTTCCTATGTGTACTGTGGGGAGGGTCATTCTTTTGAGAATTGTCCATTGAATCTCAAGTTAGTGTACTATGTGGAGAACCAACATCAAAATAGGAGTGGACAAGGACCCTAGTCTAACTTCTACAATCATTCATGGCATAATCATCCTAACTTTTCTTGGAGCAACTAAGGAAATGGACCAAACAACTTTATGTAGCATAGACCCAACCAATCTTAAGGGTTTAATCAGCAAGCTCCAAAACTAGCTCAAGTTGATTCATCAAATAGTTTGGAGAACTTGTTGAAAGCATACATGGCAAAGAATAATGCTTTGATCCAAAGCCAAGCGGCAACACTGAAAAATTTGGAAAACCAAATGGGTCAGTTAGCTACAGAGCTTTGTAATAGACCTCAAGGAACCTTGTCCAGCAATACTAAGAATCCAAGAAATTTGGGTAAGAAACATATCAAGGCTGTGGCATTGTGAAATAGTAAAATTCTAGAACCCCGATTGATTTATATCGAAGATGGGCCTGGTGGGTAGGATTCTATTTCTTGATGAATGCATATTTGATACTGAAATTGAAATGGGCTAAGGCTCGAACTGCCACTGAAACTAAAATGGGTTTAGGTCTAGACTGCGATTGACTGTTTATTGTGATTGACTATATGCTTGTTTTCTATGGGAATTACACATTGAGTTTATGTAAACTCACTCCTTCTATTTAATGTGTTTAGGTAATCCCCAAACTTAAACGAATCGGTGCGGCGGTGGACTCGACGATAACCATGGTTTCTAGTACTTTATTTTGATTTATGATTATATCTTTATTATTGGTTAGTTGTTGATGTAAATTGGGACTTTTTGGACTTTTACCCTTAATTGTGGGTTATTATTGGTTTTATGGATTTATAACTGTGCAAACTCAACGAACAAATGGTTTTTACTTTAACAAAGGGGTTTTCCTAAAATGAACGAATTTATGTGATTATCTCAATTTTCTTAAATTTAATGATTTCTAAAGCTTCCGCAATGAATTATGTTTTTCACAAATCAAAGTAATCAGCAAATGCTTTTTGGAGATAATAAGAGTTAACTAAAAATAGACAAATCGAAAATGATTTTATCATGACAATTTGGTCTTCAAACACCCTATCATGTGACACCGCCAGATTCAGCCATAACGTCTAGGCTGGGTTTGGGGTGTTACAGTAATTCATAGCCCAAAACATGGGTAAGTGATATCCTCTCATGGGCATTACATGGTTGATGAAAGGTAAATGTGGCCATGAGTCATCCATCTTTGTGATGGATGACTTGATCACTATTTGATAGTGACTAGATTTTCATGAAGAAAGATGTAATGATTACCATGAGATAAAATAAGATCATATTGGGAGAACGAATATTATCCCAAAGAGATTAAGGATATCCTATTAGGGTAACACACTTCTGACAAGGTCAATAGACGAGCACTAAATAGTTACTTTCATAATGGTATGTCGTTAGGGAGAGCTCATTCATGATACTATAGTGGAATGAATTCATGACTAAATTAGTTTATAATTAATAGGTAAAAAGTTGAAACTTAATTATAAATCATTTGAGCCTCTACTGTATATGTCCAATCAATTCCACCGCTAGCTTGTTGAAACCAAAAATGAATTGCATGTTTGAATAGAAATGAATGGAATGAATAAGAAAAGAGAAATGGGAAATATTCAAGAATGATTATGGTTTTCTCTGAAATGGAGAAATGAATACAGGTTTCTAAAAATAGAAATGGAAATGATCCATTTGTATTCCTATATGGATTACTTAAAAAATGATTGAAAGAATATGTTTATGTTTTTGGACTGTTTTGAAGTTTAAAAATGAAAATAAACCATTCAATCATAGTGAACATGTTGAATTTTAAAATATTGAACATATTTTCTCGAAATTTGAACAAGGGCAAATTGCTCAAATTTTCACTAGGGTTAAAATCGTCTTATGCTGGGGGTTAAATATGGATGAGAAAATTGTTTTATATAAAAATATTAAAGTTTATTTTGGGAAATAGAAAAACTGAATCGATTTGGATCATATTACAGAGTATTGGGTCAAAGAGGCTTAGGAAGTACTCGTAATTGGACTCGATGTGATAGAGGCCCAAAAACCCTCATGGACATGAAGGGGGAGACAACCCTAGTAGGAATACCAGGGTGTGTCGTCCACTCTAATCCTATTCTAAGTAGGATGTTGCTTTTCTTGTTTGATATAAACTACTACGACTCAACAAGGGTTCTACCTTCTGTTCCTATAAACATATGGCATCAGCAGAGCTATTAACAGAACTTTAAAAGATTGTTATTCTGCTGAAAAATAGAGAGAATTTATTCTCTACATATATTTTTCTAGAATAACAATTCTACCAATTTTTATTACAGATAGAATTTTTTCATTTTGAACCGATAAAAGGGAAATTTTTTCTAGTTATGTGTTTCGATTCAATTGGTTCAAGCCCACACTCAAAGCAGTTCGTGGTATGAGAACAACGGAGAAGATCATTTGGTTGAAAGTCGAGAACAATGAACATCTGCTAAGTTGATAACACATGTACAATCTGGATTAAGGTTTATTTCTATAAATATCACAAATTAGGTCAATTTTTAAAATTTTAATTTTTTTAATATGCATGAAAACTATTTTCAAACCGAGATTTTTCTAACAATTGGTATCAAGAGCTAGGTTGTGTAATAGCCCGATACAAGACCTAAATAGAATAGTGGTTACGAAACCACAAATCCGAGGTCAAAATATTTATTCTGATTGGGTTTTAAAATTTATTTTGTGTTTGCAATATTTTGTGAAATTTTCGTTACAAAATTTTATTGTTTGTGTGTCCAATTTGATAAATTGGACTAAATTGCAAAAGTAGTAAAATGTGCATTCTAGAAGGTAAAGGTGTTTAATTGAAATGTATTTTATTTATTTTTTATTATTTACATTTTTGTAAGATTATTTTGTAAATATTTCGTACGAAAATTTTGACGTTTGGGCACTCAATTTAGTCAAAAGGATTAAATTGTAAAAAGTGCAAAAGTTGAGTTCTACATGTTAGAGGTGTCCAATTGTTATGAAATTTTAAATTGAAGGTCCTTAAATGGTAATTAGACCATTGGTTAATTTATTGGACAAAAATGGACATGAAATGGGTGAAAAAGAATATTTTTTTAGTTAGGGGCATTTTGGTAATTTAATGAAAATGAATTAAAAAAATCAAATTAAAAGCCAATTTTTACTCATCTTCTTCCTAAAGGCCGAAAATAGCATGGAGAAACCATGGCTAGGGTTTTTCAAGCTTCCAAGCTCGATTGTAAGTTCGTTATAGCCCCGTTTTTAATGATTTTTACGTTTTTGAAATCCCGGTAACATGATTTCTCTATTTCTACCATTTATTTGAGCTAGGGTTTGAATTCAAAAATTGACCCATGTTGAATAATTTTGTATTTTGTTGCTTTATGATAGATTATGAGGTTTTAAATTATGTTGAACAACTTGTACTACTCGATTTTAAGTGAAAACGAGTAAAATGACATAATCGGTAAAAATACCTAATGTTCAGAAGTATATGTTAGAGTGAGAATTTGATGTTGCCATTATTAAATAAATGATCAGCATGTTCTAAAACATAAGAATTAGGGAAAAAGTTTAATTTCCAAGCTTTGAGGCAAAAGTGTAAATATGTAAAAGTTTAGGGGCAAAATTGAAATTTTTCCAAAGTTAGAGTTAAGGACTATTTTGATAAATGTGAGTATTAAATAAGCTAAATGTGTTATTTTAGATCAAGAAAGACGTGAAATCGACATGTATCGGGGAAAGGAAAAGATTGTGGATTAAATTGTAAAATTTCTATATTTTACACCGAGGTAAGTTTATATGTAAATAATGTATTGTTTTTATTATGTTATGATGTTTTATTTTGTGACATGTGAAATAAGTTTTAGTATTGTACAATTAATGGACATAAAAGGTGATTGTGGTTGATGAATTGAGATTAAATGAGGAAATCTCGATTGAACCTTCGGAATGGAAAAGCGTGGTGCTAAGTGGATATACCATGGTTATACGTGTAACGTGGTGCTAAGTGGATATGCCATGATTACACATATTGATACATGTAACATGGTACTAAGTGGATATGCCACAGTTACATATATTGATTCATTAACGTGGTGCTAAGTGGGTATACCACTGTTAAATATGTAACGTGGTGCTAAGTGGATATGCCACGGTTATACATGTTAATTTGAAAAGTGGCACTAAGTGCGTATGCCACAATTACATGTTAGTCCAATAGTGTGGTGCTATGTGCGTATACCACTAAGTTGGGCATTAATTACAGAAGGTGGAGCTATGTGCTAAAACCACCGGATATTGTTACTTTCCGAAGTGTTCACCGGGAGAAACAAGTTTGCTAAATGGAATTTAACATGAAAAATGTGGGGATAAATACCGGAATATGAATATATGAGTTTTGAATTATGAGTTAGATATGTGATTGAATTTTGATAAGATGAATATGGATAAGTATTAACTTGAAAGTTGACAATAAGAAATTTTAGTGAAAGAGTTGAAATTTGGAATAAACAGTTTCAAACAGCAGCAGATGAGTGACTTTGAAAAATCACCAAAAATGGTAGAAATTGAATTAGAAGCTTAATAAGATATTGAATTAAATATTATTGAGTCTATTTTCATATAAAAGAAACAGAACAAATAAAAGAATTCTATATTTTGAGATATTTATATTTTTTTGAGACTGGTTCAGAATAACTTCGTAATCCCCTGTTCTGATTTGGAAAAATAATTAAAAATTATAAAAAAAATATTTATGGAACATAATTTATATGGGTGGATTCCTTATTGAGTTTATTTTTAGTAGAAACAAACATGAACATCTTTCGAGTTCTGTATAAAGAGAAATTGAAATTTTAGTGAAGAGTGGTTAGGACTGTTGGGTAGCGAAATAGGGGAGTATTTAATCAATAAAATGTATTAGTTGACCCAACCAAAAATTATAAAATTTATGGTAAGAAGAAATATGTGTCTAGTTTCTGGGAAAATTTATGGATCTTAATTTGGAGCTTTATAGCTCCAGATAAAAATAATTTAGTGACTGGGACTCAAATGTACAGCTTGTACTGATTTTAAGTAAATGATAATTTCATGTGAGATTAAGTTTGTATAATGGTGGAGACATATTTTGGGATTTATAAATGCTATTAATAATGAATTATTATTATTGTTTACATATTCACTTACTAAGCTATAATGCTTACTCCCTTCCCTTCCTTTTTCTTATAGAGTTTTAGATGCTAGCTTGAGTTGGAGGTCACCGGAGATACTATCACACTATCAGGCTGAGGTAAGTATTAAAAGATTCTGAAATATTTATAAGTTTATGGCATGTATAAGAACCTGAATATATATATTACAGAGTTGGCCTAGAATGTTGGCCTAAATTAATGGAAATTTTATTGTTGTATAATACCATGTGATATGACTAATAGTAGCTATGTTATGAGTCATAATGATACAATACATGAACAAGTATGCTTGCATGTTTGTAAATAAATTAATGTATATATGATAAGAATGTGATTAGATTTTAAATTGAAAGAAATTTTACAGCCAATTTGTGTATTTGTAAGTGTAAAAATCCAATGATGCCTTGTACCTTGTTCCGGCATTGAACACCGATAAGAGGTGTTACAGGTTGTGCTATGCTTATGGTGTAAATCGAGACCAAATCTATCTCTTCATCTTGTTTGATTAATATTTGATAAGATGCGATATTCTTGTAATTATTTGCATCGTTTGGGGAACATATGTAAATGGATGCAATAGTATATATATAATTGTTATATAATTAATATTTTTTTCAAGGTTGTGGTTATTACGAAATAGACAACGGACTATCATCTCCACATAGGATTATTTTTATTTAAAGAATTATGGTGAGCTTGAAATGGTCATAGGATATAAATGTAATTTTTCAAAAGGGAGTCCATGACGAGGAGAAAATGGAGCGATGGCGGTCGAAGACACAAGGAATGCCCTATGGCGTGAAACTATGTAATTATTTTTTATTTTTCATTTATCTTCTAGAAATAGAACCATGGAAACCTTGGCTGACAGTTTTATTTTATTACCCATCTCTTATATATCTGTTTAATAATTATTTATAATATAATTGGGATATATATGTATGAGATGATCCACAATTGTTTTATTAAAGATAAAAAGTGTGGTAATGAGAAGGTGCATGTCTAGGATTGGATCTAGCAAGAAAAGGCTTGGTTTTTACTTGTCAAATATGACTCACCTCCCTTTTCTAGGAACCTACATTGTGCATGTGACAAACCGAATTTGACCCTAGTCAGAACAGTGGTTTCGGGACCACGAATCCGAGTCGAAAAATATTCGAATTTTTTTTTCTTTTTTTCTGTGTTTTGAATATGTGAACTTTGATGTGTTAAAGTTTCATGTTTAAATTTTGAGATTTACGTGCTTAATTACTAAAAAGGGTTTAAATTGCATCAAAAGAATTATATGCACACTATCATGAAAATGTTTAAATGCCATGTTTCTTTGGTATTAGGGTCTTAAATGGCAAATAAGCCATTTGTTGAATTAGTGGATGGCAATAGTGCTATGTATATGATATTATATGTATTTTATAAAGGTGTTGTTAAATTAAATTATTTTATATTAATGAAACAATAATAAATTAAAACAAAAGGGTGAAAAGAACAAGGTATTTGCATGTTCTTCTTCTTCATTGCCGAAACTAAAAAAAATAAGAAAAAGAAGAGCTCTCTCACATTCAGTCACTTGGAGACTAAAATTCAAGCTCAAGAAGAAAAGAAATCCAATTCGGATAGGGGGAAAGCTAAATTAGTCGAGTAGTCAAAATTTCTATTCGAGAATATCCAAGGTAAGTCATTAGCTTGATTTATGTATTAAATTTTACTAATGAATTTATATAGGTGTTTATTTGAATTTTTAGAAGGTTATTACATGTTTGCCGAATAAGAATTCAATTGATATTAATATGCATTATGTGTTAAATGTGATTACCGATTATGAAATGAATGAATAAATATGTGCTTATATTCGATATTGATGATTTTGGTTGGAGACTTATGTTAAAATAGTGGGTACTAGTATTTCAATATATGAACCTTGTATATTTAGTTTGAAAATGAATGGATATAAATGATTTAATAATATGAGAGTATACCTACTTTACTTTGAGTAGTTGAATATATTCGGGCCTATTGCCTAGCAGGCTTAGTGCTGGTGAACATATTCGGGCTTATTACCTAGTAGGCTTTGTGCCGGTGTTTAATATAGGCTTAGTGCCTAGCAGGCTGAGTGCCGGTGACCTAAATTCCAAATTATGGCTATAAGGGTTCAAGTGTAATGAGAGAAGCATTTAAGTGGAAGTTTAGCTAAGTAATCTACATTATATTTGGCCAAATAGGTATGTATAGGTGCCCGGTTGTTTAATGATTGAATAGCTTAGGCTATGACGGTACGTATAAATGTGATTTGGTATTCAAAGTTAAGTAGTTAATTTGGTGAATATAATATGTATTTGTAATGAGTTGTTATATGCTTATAGTATGCATAATTGAGCTGAGACATAAGTACATGTAATCAATCAAGGGTAATAGATATGTAAATTCACTTGATTTCAATTTAAACAATGTTATAAGAATGTGAGCTATTAATTTGTAAATGGATTGGAGATATGCGTATATGATAGTCCATCTTGGTGATGTATTTTAAGTTGTTAAACAATAAGTTGATTAATAAATTTAATGATTTTCGTATATGGCATAGATTCATATATATTTGTATAGTAAGGTGTAAAAACTTACTTTTTATTTTATGTTTCCATGTTTTATAGATTTTTGGAAGATAGCTAAAGGCTTAGGGATCAACAGAAGACTCATCACACTATCTGTTGTTTCGGTATATTTATATGTGTGTTACTAAACCTGAACTTATGGCATGTATAGTTTGGACTAGTGAGGTTTTGATGTCCTTTGAATTGATGTGTATATAATGCCATGCGAATATGGCTTATAAAATGGTTATGAGTTTTATAATAATTGTATCAACCTGAATTAGTAGTGATATGTGTGACAGCCCTATTTTGACCCTAGTCGGAAAGTGGTTTCGGGACCACTAAACCGAATTTTATATATATTATGTCATGTCTAGTAAATGTGCGAATTCACGTGTGAAATTGAATGTTTTGATTTTTGCTAAATTTCATGTGTTTTAATGTTAAGGACCTAGATAGAAAGCTTAAATTTATGTGTGGCCAAATTGAAAAGGGACAAAATTCATAGTGTTGTTAAATGTATGGATTTGCATGTCAATTAATCCTATTTGAAGTGAGTGGCCGGCCATGATGTGATATGGAGCACTAAACATGAATTTCTTTAATTATTTTATGTATATTGAATTTTAAAGTAATTAATAATATGAGAAATAAAATAGAGAAAAGAATTTGGTTCACCCTTTTTCTTCTTTTAGCCGAAAATGTGATGAAGGAATAGGGAAGAACATCCCTAAAGCATTCGGCATCTTCTTTGAGTTCTCTTAGGTATGTTTTTAAATGTTATTTTGAGTAAAAGTTTTGATAATAGACTCATTCTTTTGCCCTTATTATTACCCATGAGAAAATTTTGAGTTTGGTAGTAGTATATACATTCGGCCATGTGAAGGAATTTTGGATTTTGGGTTGTCTTCATGCCTTGTGTGTATTGAGTATTGTTGAAGTTTAGATAGATGAATTGTGCTTAGAAGAGTGTTGTTTTGGTATTGGGAAATTTGGTCAAGATGAGTTAGGGTGATGAGTTGAATTCGGAGCTAGACAATGCATTAGACATTCGGCCATATCCTTTTTGGCATGGATGAAATTGCTTTGAGTGATGTTTAATTCAAGGAATGAATTGATGAATGAGCTTGAAACTTTAAATTAGATATATGTGCTGTTTAGATAGCTTTCGGCTCTTGTGCTTATGAATTTAGATTTTGAAGGGGAAAATAAGTTTAGCTCAAATTCTTAAATTGAAACTTGGCTGTGTGGCATTGCATTATTTTTGAATGTTGTTCTATTCTAGATTTAAAATGATTAGTAAATAAGTTTTGGCACTTGCATATATGTTTGCCGAACCTAATAGTGGTTAAAGACTTGAACTTTGGTTGAATATTGTTTTGTTAATAAAGAGATTTAGAAGTGTACCTATGAGTATGCCTACTATTGTGTCTTTGAAACCTATGGATGGTTATTCGGTTTCAGAGACTAAATGATGTTTGATTGATAAATGACCGAATGAACTATAGGTTATACATGGATGAGATTTAATTCAAATGAGTACATGCGGTTAGTAGATAATGGCATTCGGCATTATGGAATTATGATCTTAAAATAAGTGCTTGTTGAGCCTAGTTGGTATATGACCATAAGCGGCTTTACAAGGATTTTTGATGAATTAAATTTTGTTTTCTCTTAGCTCAAGAACACATAGGGACAGCTTCGGACAAAGGAAAGGTGAAGGTGGTAGACTAGTAAATTGAAAACAATTATTGACCATCGAGGTAAGTTTAAGTATTAAATTCTATCATGTGAGTTAATGTAACATGGCATATGCGTTTGGTTACTCATGAAGATGATTAGTTTAGTCAAGTGACCTAAGGCATGTGTATTGAGAAAGAGAAGAGTAATATAGCCGAAAGTCCTTTTCGTATGAAGCCTTTAGTAAACGAATTGATTTGTATTTTGCTTAGATGCTCTTAGATCGAATTTATTTCGTGAAAGTGCCATGCTATGTGTAATGTGTGAAGTAAATGAATGAATGATGAATTATGACTAACTTAGTGAAAATTTCATGTGGTGAATTCAAATATATGTGCATCTGTGCTTCAAAGCCTGGTCAAATCCCGAAGAGCCTTAGGGCTAGTGTTCAAAGCCGGGTCAAATCCCGAAGAGCCTTAGGGCTAGTGTTCAAAGCCAGGCCAAATCCTGAAGAGCCTTAGGGCTAGTGTTCAAAGCCGGGTCAAATCCCGAAGAGCCTTAGGGCTAGTGTTCAAGGCCGGGCATAATCCCAAAGAGCCTCAGGGCTAGAGTTAGAAATTTCAGTCTTTAATGATTTCTATTAATGAGCCTACTTCTATAAGCTGGCCAGGTATGTGAGATACACAATTTGTGAACTATTTTCTGTTATATTATGCTTGCAAATGAGCAATATCAGTTCTAACAGTGGTTTCGAGGTGTATAACTGTCTGTAACTTCTTTTCTCTTCGAGAACTTATGATCTATAGGGGCATGTAATTAGTGAATGCTTAGTATATTTGAAAAATGGTGGCAAAAATTTAGTTTAGTCATATTCGGCTAAAGAGTAAACTTGAATAAGCATTTGAAATTTCTTTACTTTAGTTATTTGATTAGACTTTACTACTTAAGCTTACTAAGCATATAAATGCTTACTCTGTTACTCTATATTCTTCTGTTTTATAGATTTTGTTCGTTAGCTGCGGTCTCGTGAATCTTGCAGTCAAAGTCATCTCTACTATCAAAGTCTTGTTTGGTACCTAATTAGCTAAACTCTCGTGAATGGCATGTATAGGAAGTACCTTGTAGTTGTTGAATTAAGATCCTTTATTTTGAATATGTATATATATATATATTTTAGCCATGCGCAAATGGCTTACTCATCCTATAATTATGAATGTTTTGCTGAACGAAGTGTTATAAGTTTTAAATGATGATAATGCTTAAATGACTTAACACTAGTTACCTTGTCAATAAGGAATTCGGTTATGTGTTTCCTTAGTAAGCGATCTCTTCTGAATTTTTGTTGAATGAATTTACTAGTTGAAAAATTAAATATGTTTTAGTTTGAATGAGACATGTTACTAAGTTGGATTATTCGGACATTTGTATCGATAGCCAAGTTACTTCTTGATTTTAGTTACATGTGTATTTTCGGTTGAGTTATGAATGATATGAATTGTGTGAACTATAAATGTTTGAATTGTATGAATGAGTGGTGGTTGATGCTTGTGAGATTGTCAGGTAATGCCTCTTGACCCTCCTGCGATGGGAGCGGGTCTAGGAGTGTTACAATATGTGTTTATAAAATAGATTGTAGTTGTTTGTGACTTGAATAATAGGTTTTAATTTATATATATGTTACACGATTAAGAGTTGGTAAGTCGGCCATGATAGGTATAGCTATTTATGTACATGAAATCTTGTTGACATATGAAGTAGTGTTTTAGTAAAGTAGGTTATTGCAATTGATTGGTTTGGTTATGATGTGGTTTTCATAATTATGCATGTTAGATGGTTCGGCTATGCTATATTATTAAGTTCGGTATGTATATGATTTTGGCATTTAGTGAATAATTGATAAAGTGTTTTAGATAAAATTAAATGGACTTGAGAAGTTTTAGGTTATAAGTTTTTACCAAATGAATAGTAACATTCATGTTAGGATGGTATTAAAATAGTTTCCTGAGATCTTAGCAATATATATATTTTCTTGCATATGCTAGTGTATGGAACATTGGATTATTGGTCGATGATAATTTTGGCGTCAAACCTTATTAAGGTCGAATAATTTATACATGTCTATGTAAGATTGCCAAAAAGTGAATTGAGCCAAATTAATTAAAAACAAATTATACATGTGTATGGTACAATGGTATTTATATTGATTATTAAGATATTAAATGAATTAAAAGAATTTAGAAGAGATGCGATTTATAACTTAAATACTTCTTCATGTGTATGTGAGATGTTAAAATGTTGAGTTTAGTTCTATAATATCTCGCAACCCATTCTGACGACGGATACGGGTTTAAGGGTGTTACAGTGCATGGTTCACATTCACTTTTTTGGGTGTTCTCTTAAAAGAAAAACTACAGAGAATCAAAATTGTTTGATTGACTCTTGTGAATAATTGAATGTGAATATGATAAATTTGTCATAGCATGTCATGCATATATGAGATAAGCATGCCATATAGTGTAGGACATAATGCCACATGTACTTGTCATCCATATATTGATAATACATGATTGAAACCGAAAATTATAAAAACCTTGCATGTTTTTTAAAATATTGAGTAGGAGAAGGTCTCTAAACAAGACCTATGGCCTCCATCAATGGTCTGTTGTGATGGCATGGCAAGTGCTAAAATTTTCTATTTTGTTTCATTTTGACCCCGGATTGATCCTAAACTATTTTTAGGGCCCCTAAGCCCAGGTTAAGGTTCACAAGTGTATTTATACCATGATCTGGTTTTGTTTGTTATATGTTTATAAATTAATTGTTCAACTATTCTGGAATGAAGTGAAATGTCTTGTTTTGCTTAATAACATTCTGTAACCCTAATTTAATAACAGAGACGGATAAGGGGTGTTATATTTAGTGGTATCAAAGCTATAGTTTAGTCGATTCTAGGACTAATGTAGCGTGTATTGAGTTTAGAATATACATGCCACATACCTTGTGATAGTGTGATGCTTTTGATTCGTTCAAACATTGTATTTTCTTATAGACAAAAGATGTCGGCGGAATTAAATCGGACCGTAGTTAATGAGGCTAATAGTAATGTTCAAGATTCCAACCCAGAAGCAAGTTAAAGTGTGTCAATTCCGTCATTATTTGGTGATGAAATGAAAACTGTACTTTTTGGTATGATGAATCAATGGTTCAGTAAGTTTAAACGAGCAAACCCCGCGACTCTACAACCTGTGCCCCCTAATGTGCCTGCTACAGCACCTCCATGTTCTCAAAAACTTATGTCTACAATAGTCCCTTAGCTTTCAATAGATAAAATTCAGAAATATGGAGCGGAAGAATTTAAAGGTAAAGTTGAGTTCTGGTTAGTAACTACAAAGAGAGTTTTCTAAGAATTGATGTGTACTTTTGAAGATTGTTTAAGATGTGCGGTTTTGTTGTTGAAAGACGAGGCATATTCATGGTGGTATACTTTAACTATAATGACATCCAGTGATCGTATTCACTGGGAATTCTTTCAAATAGAATTCAGGAAGATATATGTTAGCCGATTGTACCTTGATAAGAAAAAGAAAGAGTTTCTTGAATTGAAACAAAGGAATCTATCTATAGTTGAGTATGAATGGGAGTTTGTACAGTTAAGAAAGTATGACCGTAATATCGTGTCAAATAAAGAAGAGATGTGCATTAAATTTGAAGATGGCTTGAACGATGAAATTTGAATGTCTGTTGCAGTATTGAAATTACGTGAATTTGTATAACTCTCAGAACGAGCTCAGAAAATTGAAGAAATCTATTAGAGTAAATGATAGTATGATTTGAGATCTTGAGATTTCAAAAATGATGCTAATCGATCAATTGCTCCTTTAAAGAAGGTTAGAAATGATTGGAATCAATCAACTGCTCCTTTAGAGTTTAGTAGTAGAGATAAACCAATATAGAGTAACTTGAAGTCTATTAATTCACTAACTATTAGTGCTGATAGCATGAGAAATGTTGAGAAGATTGTTTGTGAAGAAAGTGAAAAAGGGAATTTTGACAAATGTCGATCTAATTTAGGAACTTGTTTTCAGTGTGGATCTCTTGATCATTTTTTCAAGGACTATCCAAAGTGTCATGGTGATCCAGGAAATTAATCTAGTAGGCTTGAAGCTACATCATAGAGAGGCAGGAAGCAGGGAAATGGTAAGAATACTATAGCTCATCAAGGAAAGGTTAGATATATAATTGAACAAGCTAAAGATAGAGTAGCTGCTAGAGTGTATGCAATTAAAGCTTGAGAAGAAGCTTTTGCTTTGGATGTTATTGCTGGTAGTTTCTCTTTTTTTGATATTGATGTACATGTTGGAACACCGGTGCCTCCAAGGCGCACCGGAAAAAAAATATTCTGGCGATCCAAACCATGGATCCATGTGTAAGGAACGAATTGGGGTAATAAAAGGTTTGGAAATTACCGAAACTTCAATCTGAGTAGACAGCGACTCCTCGACTACGAGAATACTGTTGTGTTTTCGAATCCAAGCCGCAATCCTTATAATCCCGGCCTCCACTTGATCCACCCAGTTGACAATGAACGAGAGAAATTCCCAAAACTATTTTCAGATGTATTTTGCTTTGACGGCTGCTAGCCCTTGTAGCAAAAAACGGGGTTTTATATTTATTCTCTTTTTAGGGTTTTTTCCTCCCTTTCTATCTATAAGCCCCTTATTAATTTGTATGTATATATAATGAATTCTTAATTCATTAAGTTTTAATTCGAACATAATAATCATAATAAATAAATATAATAATGTTTTAACTAAAAATTATAATTACATTAATTATAGTAAATATTTCAGTAAACTATATTTATTTAAATTTATATGCGAACCAAATTCATATATTAATAGAATTATGTTCTCCTTATGTGTACAACATCCTTGTACATATAATATGTTCGATATTTGATTGCCTAATTAAATTAATTCTACAATTAATTTAATTCATGTGACAACCAAACACAATACCAACTATGTTCTATTCCGTTCATTTCAACCATAGGGTGTGACCCTGTAGGTTCTTGTGACGCTAGCAGTAATACTAGAACAATTCTAATATTACAAACAATGAGTGACATCTAGCAATGCATCATTGCTACCTAAGTTCCAAGAAGTCATGATTCGACAAAATCTTTTCTTGTGATTAACCTTTCATGCATTAATCCTTAAGTCCTTTATCTCTGGAATGGACATAAGTCATGGAATAGTCACACTTGCATAGTCCATCCCATGTTTCTTGATACCTTGAGTAGACTATGATACACAAATAAGTATGACATTTCATATAAACTTATTTGTGCATGGCCATGCATTTCTAGTCTCACTCAATCAAGTGGCCTCAGATATTACTCCCATTATATAGGAGGCACTTATCCTATATTGATCAACCATATCCCTCTACATAGATTGTGGTATATCCAACATCAGTCATTATAGAACAACTAGTTACGGTGTTCGTTTGACTATATCAAAATATACAACTCACGATGTTGGGATAATGATGATCTCAAGTATGCGGATCATATACATATTAATCACTGTGAGTAATGTTGTGACAATTACATAATAATTCAAGAAACATACTCATAGTAGGTCAGTCCAATATGTTGTTCTCTAACACAAATATTTATGCATTGATTCTGACACTCCATATCAATGACAACTTTTTATCATCAATCAATTATATGTTAGTCTTAATGCATTATTGTTGTCCTAGCCAACAATAATACTTGACTAAGGATCTTTTAAGAATAATCATATTATTCTCAAGACATTATTATAAAACAGTTTATTTATGCATACAGAAAAGAAACTAAAATAATAATGGCAATGCCTTATGTTAATAAACATGATAAATCAAGTATGTTATTACAACCATCTCGTGATTGATCTTTGGGCATACTCTTACAGTACATGCATTGATTGACCCTAGGTCAACACACTCTTATTGTAAGAACACTAGTACACCCTATGTGTAGCGGGAAAATTAAATTCAGCGATCACATCCAGGGATACATGTCTGAGGAATGAATTAGGGTGAGAAGGGTATGAACGACTACCTTTAATTGCTTGGGAAACCAAAGATAACTATTGTGAAACTAATTATGCAATTGTATGTCAATTCCAAGCCGCTATAAAAAGTTTCTACCTATACGTAATTAGCCTGGTGTGACAACAAATGACAAGAACTCTCTTAAACCTTTTAGAGGGAATTCACTATATAACTGCTGCTAAACCTCACTCTTTTTATTTCAGGTATATTAGGTTTTCATAAAAACCCTATATTTCCTAATTCAGGAATAGTTGATATTTTAATATGAATTAAGATTCATTATAATAAGTAACCTAATTAATAATTACAATTTCCATAATTATAATAATATTTGACCGAAAAATTACAATTACAATATTTATAATAATATTTGGTCGTAAATTATAATTACAATAATTATAACAAGGATTTCAGTAAATTATGTTTAGTTAAATTTTATATGAATCAAATCCGTATATATTAATTTAACCATGTTCTTATTATGTGTACAACATACTTGTAACTATAATTCGTTCGATATTTAATTGCACAATTAAATTAATTATATAATCAATTTAATTCATGTGACAGCTGAAAACAATACCAACTATGTTTAGATTCTGTTCATTTCAACCATAGAATGTGACCCTGTAGGTTCTTGTAACGTTAGGAGTAATACCAGAACGATTCTAATATTACAAACAATCAATGGGATCTAGCACTGAATCATTGCTACTTAAGTTACAAGAAGTCATGATTCGACAAAACCTCTTTGTGATTAACCCTTCATGTATTAAATCCTTTTGTCCTTTATATCTAGAATGCACACAAGTCATGGAATAGCCACACTTGTTGTAATGCCCAAAAATCCCAAAACTTTCATTTTTGTATGTTGTAGCTTGCCTTGCATGTTAGCACTATTAGGGTGTTGATTTTGAATTGTTAGAGGGTCCCTGTGAAGTCTTAAGTTCGAGTATGGTATAGGAAAAATTCTTTTTTTTTTGTGCTAGTGGAACCCTCACTTCAAGTGACAGTCCTTTTAAATAAATGAAGCGGAAGTATGACACAAAAACCCTAATGGCCTAGTGGCAAGTGGCGCCACATTGGGAGCAAGGGGGAGGCGTTACATGCAGGGCAAGGAGGTCCAAGGTTCAAGTGTGGCTTAATGCACTAAGGGTTAATTATTTTGCACTAATGCCACGTAGGTAGTGGAGATGGATTTAAACTCTGCAGGAAGGGATTTGAATTGGTCTTGAGGTTTGAATGGGTGTTGGAGAGGAAATTAAGGAGTGATTTAGGGAGAAATTGTAGCAAAGGATCAATGATAGAGTTGTTGGAATAAGTAGTGTCGAATTGGGAATTGGTGAAAGGTAAAATCAGTTTGGGGAATGGATGGGTGCCGATTTGGTCATTCTTGGAGTAGGGCCGATTTCTCTTAGTCATTTTTAGCATTTGTGTTGTGTGATTTTGGTTTTCCTTTGGATAATTAGGTTGTTTATTTTTTCTCTTTAATCATGACTTGGTAGTTCTAATTCAAAAGCCGAAATAACAACTTCTCTACTTGGTGATTCTTTTTTTCTCAACTTGATTGTTTCTTACTAAAAAAAGAAAATTGCAGCTCCTTTCACACGCCCCTAAAAGCTGAACCCTCTTACCACTCTTTTGTTGGAACTGAATCTTTTCTTCTAATCTCTTATCGATCTCTTCCCAATTCGTTTTGCTTCGAATCAAATATTTTCACCCTCATTACTGAATTCTTTGTGTGTCGTCACTATCTTTTTCTTCTTCGAGGTACTTTAACCGAAATCTTTCTTTCTCTCTTTACTCCTTCTTGTGCCGATTTCTTCAGCCTAAACTCTCTATTCCTTATTTCAATGGTTGCTAACTTCTCTATTGGGTCAAGAATTCTTCTTTCCTTTTCGCTACTAATCACCTTTACAATCGGTTTTGGGTTTAGCTGAACCTTCCATTTGCCTTGGCTAAGCCGAATCCCTCCTAACTCTTCCACACTCTCTTAATCGGATTTGTAGGGAACGAGTTGTTTCTTTCTGCTCCCTCTCAAGTGTGGGCATCGATTTCTTTCTTCTAAAAGCTATGTTGAATCTTTTTGGTTCTTTGTCGAACTATTCTCCGTGTATCTAGATCTAGTGAGCTAAGAAGTTCTATTGTCAAATAAGAACACCCATATGTTTTATTGTTTCCCTCTTGTTTTAGTGAAGGCCGAATGCCTTATAGGGTGTTAAGGGTGATTTATGATGGATGTAAGTCACGCGTTTATTCAATTTTTTAAGGATTAAGATTTTATAACGCAGATCTTGGAGTCAATCACAGTTAGCAAATACGTAAAGGGTTGATAAGGCTTAATCGTCCAAGGTAAGGGACTGGTATGATTTCGGATTTTTATAAAAGGGAGAAATGATACTAAGTGGGTGATTAACAGTTAGTTTTAACTGATTGTAGGATTCATGGCCAAGGAGTCATAGCACGTTTTGTAATCATGTGTGTACATATACCGCACACGTGACAAATCGGTAAAAGCTGAAGTCTAGAAATGCCGAAAGGTCGAAAAGTCAAAAAGTTGAAAGGTTGGCACCGATAACCACACGGGCGTGTGAGTACTCATGTGGAAAGATCGATACAACAACAAAGGCCCAGTGAGCAATCTCATGGACTCAGGCCACTTTTTGACCAACTAGGCCGAATGGGCTAAATGGGCCCGATGGGCCTGTGGGCCCGACACCAGTAAATTGATTGATTGGTAAGAAATGACAAGTCAGTTGTGTTGACCACATGACCTATGCTAGATTTGGGCCTAATGGGCCATATGAGAGCGTGGGCACTGTTTGGGCGATGTAGTGGGCTTTTTGGGCCCCAATGTATTTTGTAACTCTTATAAAAATGACATAAAATACGTTGAATAATTGTGAAATTGTTAAGGGGTCGAATTATGTACTTTGGCCTACGATAAGAAATGACTGATATGCCCTTAAGGGCAAAATGATTAAAATGCCCTTACATGATATATGCATGATTTGTATGCCATATGTGTAGTGTGATGCATTCATATGTTATTGTACTGCATATGGGTCAGGATTACAAAACGGAGGAAGAAATTGATATGTGGGGGCCTCATGGTTGCTTGACGGTCGTGGATCCACCGGAGGCTTTTAAGCCCATTATATGATCAGCAGCTTTGCTGTACCATTGAGTAGTGCCACAACCGATGCTACAACGGGAGTGTAGGGATGGGTGGGTCAATATATATATCCCCACAGGAGTGTAGGGTTGGAAGGGAACGAAGTGTAGGGTTTGATGGGGGATCACTGCATTGCATGTATGATATTATTGTGATATGGGCTCAGGCCCAATTGAGGCTACAGGCCACTGTATATTGTGATATGGGCTCAGGCCCAACTGAGGCCACTAGCCACTGTATATTGTGATATGGGCTCAGGCGCAACTGAGAGCACTCTGGGCTAAGACCCAAAGGCCACCGTTATTGAATTGGGCTTAGGCCCAAATTGTTTATTGCATGTTATGTTTTTGACGAGTGTCGTACACACTGAGTTTTCGAAAACTCACTCCCTCTTTTAATTTTTTTTAAGTGATCCTCAGTAGGAGGTTTCACGTATGGGAGGACTCGGAGGTGGCCGCACTTCAAGCTATTTAATATTTTAGTAGATACAATTATCTTATCCTTAATTATTTTTATTTGGGTTGTAATAAGGCCTTTATCCTCTTGTTTGGTTTTATATTTGGATTTTATTCTATTATTACTATAACTGCAAAATTTTCAAACTCAAACTTGTTTTCTAAAATTAAAAGGACAATTTGAAATCAACATCAAAACTTGAACGATTCTGTTTTTGGAAAAAGGAGCTTCCATTTTTAACTGAAACTCGAAATTTATTTCTAGATGCATAATTATAAATTATGATTTCCACAAATGGCCTTCCAATTAACCAAATTAAGGTTTTAACTAAATGTGCAATTAAACAAATCTTAACTGATTTCAGGTTGAATTAAAGTACTATGTTTTTAAGGCTAGCTTAAAAAACTAAGAAACACAAATGGTTTTATATCACAAGCTGCCTAATGTCCTTAAGTTGTCAACAACTACGATTTGCACGAGTCACCCTCCAATGTGACACCGCCAGATCAGGCCATAACATTTAGGCCGGGTTTAGGGTGTTACACTTGCATAGTCCATCTAATGTTTCTTGATATCTTGAGTAGACTATGATAAACAACTAAGTATGATATCTCATATCAACTTATTCAAGCATGGCCATGCATTTCTAATATCATTCAATCAAGTGGCCTAATATATTACTCCAATTATGCAGGAGGGACAAATCCTATATTGATAAACCATATCCCACTATATAGATTGTGGTATATCCAACATCAACCTTTACAGAGCAACCAATTACAGTGGGCATTTGACTGTATCAAAATGTATGACTCATGATGTTTGGATAATAATGATCTCTAGTTTGAGGATTGGATACATAGTAACCATTATGAGTAATGTTGTGACTATTACATAATAATCCAAGAAACATACTCATAGCGGTCAGTCAAATGTCAATGACAACACTTTGTCATCAATAAACTACACGTTAGTTTTAATGCATTATTGTTGTCCAAGCCCACAATAATACTCGACTAAGGACCTTTAAAGAATAATCATATTATTCTCATGCCATTATTATAAAAACAATTTATTTATATACATAGAAAAGAAACTGAAATAATAATAGCAATGTCTTATATCAATAAATGAGGTAAAACAAGTATGTTATTACAATCATCTCATAATTGGTCTTTGGGCATACTCTAACACTTATATATGCACTGCATTAGTAGACTAAAAGAATTTACCTGTTGTGTCAATTGAGTACATTGCTATAGTAACAAAGCCACTTGTTCAGTGTGTTTAGTTAATTAGATTTGCAAATCATGTCCACTGAAAGTTTAAGGTTATGACTTTCTTGCTAATTTGATACTATAGCCATTTGATGAATTTGATCTTACTTTTTGGAATGGATTGGTTGTCTAAACATGATGCGATGGTGAGTTGTCGAAGAAAACAAGCTAGCTTGAAACGCCTAAGTGGTGAATTTATTTGTATTAAGGTAGATGACACCGATTGTGCGACAAACATGATTTTTGCAATATCGGCTCATAAATTGATTAGAAAAGGGTGTGAAGAGCTTATATTCTCGATTCGAAAGTGGCAAAATAAAAAATCGATCATGTAACAACACATTTTTTAGTGAAATCAGAATAGTGATTTCGGGACCCCAAATTTGACGTTGAAATATTTATTTTATTATTATTTTAATGTTTACATCATGTTAGTATTACTGTATAAAAATTTCATTAAGAAATTTTACCATTTGCAAGCTTAATTTGATAAAAAGGTCTAAACTGCATAAAGTGCAAAAGTAGTGTTCTAGTAGATATAGGTATTAAATAGCTATAGAACCTTAAAGTATGAGTCCTTGTGTGGTAATTAGAGCTTTAAAAAATAAAGAGGATGTACATGGCTTGGTATTATTGAAACTTGAATAATTCTTAAGGTTATTTTGGTAATTAGGTAATTAAAGGTTAAAATTAAAGAAAACAAAACATTTTCCTCATGCATTCATCTTCTCCACCAATTCTTCAAGGAAAAAAAAAACATTTTTAGGGCTTTTTGCATTCAGCTAGTACATGTGCAAGCATGTAAGTGATTTTCGTCTTATTTTTAATGATTTTTATGTTTTAGGGATCAGCTAGTACATGTGCAAACCTATATTCTTTTAACTGTTAAAAGAATAAAGTTTTGCCATGAATGAATATAGGTTTTTTTTATGTTTTATGGAAGAAAATTGATAGTTGTTGTAAGATAAACAACTTTTGTTAAGTGATATTTGATGAAATTGTCAAATAGTGATTAAATCAAAAAATAAAAAATATTCGTGGTAAAAATTTGAAATAAATGAAATATAGGGCCAACTAGGGACCTATATGAAATTCAGCTATGGTGGGTTAATGGAAAATTTCATGAATTTCATTTTATGAGCTAGGGAGAAAATTGAAATGAAATCAAAATTATAAGGGCAAAATTGTAATTATGCTAAAATATGAGTTTGGATTAAATTGAATAAAATAAGTATTGAGTTGAGTTGAATTTATTCGTTTAGGTCAAGACAGACCTCGTTCGGCTTCAGATCAGGGAAAAGATAAAGTTTCGGAATAATTGTCTCCGTATCTACATTTAATCATCGAGGTAAGTTCGTGTAATTATATTGTATTTATGTGCTTTTAATTGAATATACATGTAATGTGGACTGCCAGATTTAAATAAATACAAATCTGTTGCATATCCAACGATGTTTTGATGACTACTGAGCCCCGTGTGAACCTTAGGAACTCGTATGAAACAAATGACATGTCATTAGGGTTTACATGATTTGGGTGCTGGTCTTGAATGTCCTACCGATAGCTGAGGTCCGACATGTGTTGCAGATACTCCACAGCTCGTGTGAGCAGGCCAATTTTCACAGCTCATGTGAGCATTCTAATTCACAACTCATGTGAGCATATATGTACAGAAATTGACATATTATAGTTATATGCGCTAGCACACGGGTATAAAATGGTATTCTAAATGATTTAACGGACATGATTTGAAAGAGAATGGTAAGAGTTCAATACGAACTAAGACATGAATAAATGTGATTTACATTGAATTGGTGATACATGGTATAATGAAAATTGAGATGGATGATATATGCACATGATACATGACTAAGTGTTGTGATCATCCACGATTAATTTGCTTATGCTACATGCTTATATGATTGGCATGTTTGGTGTAAATGCTTAGTGTAACGCCGCAAAAATCCTAAAATTTTTAAATTTGCATGCTGAAGCTTTGCTTGTGTAATTAGAACTATTAGGGTGTTGTTTTGAGGTATTATAGGGTTTCTATGAAGTCTTGGGTTCAAGGTAGACCATAGGAAAAATTTGGTTTTTGGACTTAGTGGAACCCTAACCTCAAGAGCCATGACCTTTAAATACATAAAGAAGAAATAAGACACATATGGGCTTGTGGCCTAGTGGCAAAGTAACGTCACTTTGGGAGTATGGGGGTGACGCCACAAGGGAAGCAGGGAGGTCTATGGTTCGAGTGGTCGCATGGGGAAATGATAAGTATTTATTTTGCGAATCTGGGGAGCCATTAGTGGACTTGGGGTTGAACTCTGAAGAGAAGAGTTTGAAGTGGTCAAAGTAGGGATTTGTGGAGTGATAATGAGAGGAAATTTTGGTGAAAATTAAGGGATTAGGTTGTTGAAGGTGTTGGAGCTAAATTGCTAATTAGAGGAAGGAGAAATCGGCTTGGTTAGTGGATGAGTGCCGAGTTGGTCATTATTGGGGTGTAGCGGTATTCTTTTGGCCATTTTTCGACATTTATGTGTTATGGTTTTTATTTCTTTTCTTTCACTCTTTGCTCAACTAGGGAATATTGTTGTTTTTCTTAAACCACACTCATTTTCTTAAGCCCTAAAAAGCCAAATTCTCTCAGTATTCTCTTGGATTGGTACCGAATTTCCCCTTCTATTTCCCTACTTCTCGTGTCATCTCATAGCCGAAAATCTTCTTTCAAACCTTCTTTCTTGTGCTGATTCTTTGCTTGTTCTCTCATAACCCAAATCGATTATTGTGTTTCTAAGTTAGCCAGATCTACACTCCCTTAATCGGTTTCGTTAAGAGCTGATTTGTTCTTCTGCTCTCAAAGCCGAATGCACCTCCTTTTGCCATTCTCAATCGAATCTTGTCATTCCTCCTAAGAGTTGGCCGAATGCTCTTCCCTTCTAAAAACAATTTATACTCTTTGGGAATTCCAGTTCTTGCAGACAAGCGATCTCGTGGTTTGTAAGTGAACAAGATCTTCATTGATTCTTGTCAATCATGCCCACGTTCTTTCTTCTATACTTTTAAAGGAAAAGACAAAGGCTAATATAGTCTCTTATTCATCTGTTCTCTAGTGCTGAACCTGTTCCCTTCTTGAGGGTTGACGGTTTTCGACCGATTTGTTAGCCTATTGTCAGAGGTAAGTGATGGTGTTTTTAAGTGTGGTCGAATATGGTCTTTGGATGGTTATATGTTTTCTAGATTAGTGTATGTTTGGTTTTGTTATTAAATGTTATTGATTAATAAAAGTTATGGTGCAGTTAAGTCAGAAGGAGAATGGATTGTTTCTTAAACAATCAATTTAGGAATTATAAGCCGATTTGATCAAGGTAAACATTAATCCTAGGAATTGATGTCGGTATTTGAAGGGCTATTAAATTTCCTTAGTCGAAGGGCTAACTGTGTATATTATTCGAATATGGGTTTTGCGCTCTTGAGCTGCTACGTCTCTTCCTATTAAGGTGTGTACATACACCATACACACAATGATTTCAAAAGGTTGGCACTGGTAACCACATGAGCGTGCAAACGCTCGTGTAGAGATACCAATGTGATGACAGAGGCCCCGGGAGTGATCTCATGGCCTCAAGACACTTTTTGGCCAACTGGACCGAAATAGGCCCAATGGGCCATGGGCCCACTATGAGTAAAATAGTCAGAATGGTTGAACTTAACGTGCCGGATAGGCTAGTTTTGGGACTGATAGTTGATATTTATATCCCCACAGGAGTGTAGGGTTGGAAGGGAAAATGGAGTGCTGGGTTAGATTGGGATGAGAGTATTTCATACATACAATATTTATGTGAAATGGGCTCAGGCCCAGCTGAGGCCGCTATGGGCTAAGGCCCAAAAGCCACTGTGTATTATGAGATGGGCTCAGGCCCAACTGAGTCCATCTTGGGCTAAGGCCCAGAGGCCACTCTTATGGAATAGGGCTTAGGCCTAAATTGCTTATAGTTTGTTTTATGTCCTCGAGGGTCGTACACACTGAGTTTTTGAAAACTCACTCCCTCCTTTAATTTTTGTAGGTGACCCTCAGTAGGTGGCTCGACGTAGGGAAGGATTCGGAGGTGGCCACACTACAAGTTGCTTAGTGAATTACTATTTATATATATTTTATCTTGAATCATTTTTATTTGGGTTGTAATAAGGCCTCTATCCTATGGTTTGATTTTATATTGGGATTTTATTTTATTATTATTATAACCATTTAATTTTCAAACCTAAACATGTTTTCTAAATCAAATAACTTTTAAAGTCAACATAAAATTTTATAAACATTTTCTTAAAACATGAGCTATCATTGTATTTAACAAGATATGCAAACTCAGTTTTCAACTATCTAACTCAAAGCTCTTATTTAAACTCACCTGAACTTTTAATTAAGCAAACCTTTTAATGAATTCATTTTATACCAAATTATTTTTCTAATGAAACCATTTTGAAACGGACGAAAGAGTTTAAAGTCTTCTAGGGATACGATTTATACGAGTTACCCTTCAATGTGACACTGTTGGATTTGGCCATAACGTCCAGGCCAGGTTAAGGATGTTACATTTAGTGGTATCAGAGCCATGTTGAAAAGCTCGGGCTGTGAAATGGGCCTTGGATTTTGGGTTTTAAATTTGTTTCCAAATTAAATTAAAAGTTTTAAAGTATTTTGATGTGTGGCATAACCGAGTCTCTAACGACGAGCCAAGTAAGTACTTTTATTATTAAATTATGTTAAACTATTATAGTATAGATAACCTACTAGGATTACTCTAGTTAAAAACCTCCTAAAACACTCTTTAGTTAAAGAAAGACTGAAACATTAGAAAACTGAAACTGTAGAGGGCTCACGATTGCGGAAACAGCTCTTGAACTACTATATGCATAAAAGATCTGCTTAATTACTAAAATTCTGAACTAAATGTCATAAAACATCTTAATTCAGATAATACGAAAAGAAAATGATGAGCGCTAGAAGAGGTGCGAGAGGCCGTGGCAGAGGCCATAGAAGCGCTAGAGCTGGGTCATCGGCATCGAGCCACATGCCCAATATTGGAGCGGAAGGGGTCCCGCTTCACTAGTGGCTGAAACGGGATCATACGAATGGGTCGCTGCTACAGACGATGCATTATAGCAGGCTATATTAAGAATTTTAGTCGTTAGGCCTAACAATGGTGTGGGAAGTCATGGGTCAATCTCGAAATGACTTCCATCTAATGGGACAAAGATCTTCAAAGGCGTGGCCGATGTGGCTCCAAATGTGGCTCAATATTGGTTGGAAGCCATAGAAAGAATAATGGACAATATGGATTGCACATCCAAACAGAAGCTGAAAGTGGCAGTGTCACTGCTTAGAGAGGAAGCCTACAGTGGTGGTTGACCGTGAAAGAGGGCACTCAACCTGAGCGGATCACCTAGGAATTCCTCAAATCCGTATTTTAGGGGAAATACATTCGAGCAGGTTATATGGATGCTCGAAGGAAGGAGTTCTTAAACCTAGCCCACAGAGACAAATCAGTGGCAGAATATGAGGCTGAGTTTCTATGCCTCAGTCGTTATGCAAAAGGAATAGTAGTAATGGATTATAAGTGTTGCGCATTGTGTGAGGACAGTTTAATGGATAGTCTTAGTATGCTGATAGCTCCACAAAGGGAGTAGGACTTCGCGGCATTAGTAGAAAAAGCAAAGATAGCGGAGGAAGTGAAGCGCACAAAGTGCCTGAATTGAGATAAAGAAAGAGGCAAGAACAAACGAAATGTAGAAGCTTCTAGTGTAGGACAGAGGCCTATGAGGAGGGCCAGAGTGGATGGACCAGTCAGAGCTGGGCCCCTTGTTGCAGCTACTAACATTGGGATACCACCTTCTGCTGTTTGTGGAAAAGGGCATCTAGGTGCGTGGTGGGAGAGGACAGGAGCCTGTTAGAGCTGCGAGTCATTGGAACATAGGACTAGGGAGTGTCCTAGAAGGCCAGATCAGATGCAAGCCGGTTGCAGAGGTAATGTGCAGCTGTAGAGAGGTAGTCAACAACTGCTAAGGTCCTGTGGTCAGGCCAGGAGCGGTAATGGTGTAGGTCGCGGATGTAGAGCACCGAGTAGAGGTGCAAGGCAAGTGGAGGTGAGGTAGCCAGCTTTAGTCTATGCTGCTCGTCACCGGGAGGACAGAGATGCCCCAGATGTGATAACGGGGACGTTCTTTATTCATGAGCTACCTTATACTGCACTCGTTGATATTGGGTTTACTCATTCGTACATTGCATGCAACATGACTGGAACTTTGAGTGATGTATTTGAGACTACTGCAAATGAGATCATTGTGTTGAGTCCTTTAGGACGGTCTATAAATGTTAAGAAATTGTTTAGAGATGTGTACTTAGTAGTCCAAGGGGTGACTTTTTTAGCGAACTTGATGGAATTGCCTTTTGGCGAGTTTGATCTAATCTTAGGAATAGATTGGCTGGTGAAACACTAGGTGACTTTAGATTGTGCTGCAAAATGATTGGTATTGAAAATCGTAGAGGATAAGGAATTGATGGTATCGGGGAACGACGAGATTACCTGTTGAATGTGATTTTAGCTTTCAGAGTGGAGAAGTTGGTATGGAAGGGTTGTGAAGCTTATGTAGCCTACATTAGTGATGTGGAATCTAAAAGTCTCACTGTTAAGGAATTGAGAGCGGTAAAGAAGTTCTTTGATGTTTTTCCAAAGGAGTTGCCTGGGTTACCTCCCAATAGGGAAGTGGAGTTCGGAATTGAGTTGTTACCTGGTACGGCTCCGGTGTCCATCGCTCCCTACAGAATGGCACCAAAGGAGCTGGTGGAACTTATGGCGCAGATTCAGGAATTGTTGGACCGGGGATTTATTAGACCGAGTGTGTCTTCATAGGGAGCACAGGTATTATTCGTGAAGAAGAAGGATGGGTCTGCATATGTGCATCGATTATTGGCAGTTAAACAAGCTAACCATCAAGAACAAGTACCCTCTGTCGAGAATAGATGATCTTTTCAATCAGTTTAGGGGAGCCTCAGTCTTCTTAAAGATTGATCTATGTTCAGGGTACCATCAACTGAGGGTTAAGGAGGTAGACGTTTATAAGACAACTTTCAAAACTTGTTATAGACATTACGAGTTTCTGGTAATGCCATTTGGGATGAAACATGCACCTGCTGCTTTCATAGATCTTATGAACTGGGTTTTTCAACCCTGTCTAGACCAGTTCATAGTAGTTTTTATAGATGACACCTTAGTGTACTCGAGAACTGAAGATGACCACGACACGCAGTTAAGGGTTATGTTGCACATTTTAAGGAGAAGCAGTTATACGCCAAATTCAACAAGTGTGAATTTTGGCTAAGGGAAGTCACTTTTCTTGGACATGTGGTTTTTGCTAAGGGAATAAGGGTTGATCCTCAGAAAATTGAAGCGATGTTGGATTGGAAACCGCCTAAGACAGTGTCAAAATTTTGGAGTTTTTAGGCCTGGCAGGGTACTATAGACGGTTCGTAAAGGGCTTTTCATTAATTGTCGCACCCTTGACCAAGTTACTACGAAAAGGGGTGCCATTTGTTTGGACTAATAAGCAGCTAAAAAGCTTTGAGAAGCTTAAAAAGGTTTTAACGGAGGCTCCTATTTTGACTCAACTAGAGCCTGCTAAGGAGTTCACGGTTTACAGTGACGCATCGCATGTGGGTTTAGGTTGTGTGCTAATGTAGGAAGGAAAAGTGGTTGCATATGCGTCATACCAGCTTAAGACCCACGAGGGAAATTACCCAACCCATGATTTGGAGTTGGTGGCAGCGGTATTCGCGTTTAAGATCTGGAGGCATTACTTGTATGAAGAGAAGTGTATCATTTATACGAATAACAAGAGTCTGAAGTACCTCCTTACCTAGAAGGAGTTGAATTAGAGGCAACATAGATAGAGTGAGCTACTAAAGGATTATGATTGCATAATCGAATATCACCCTGGTAGAGCAAATGTGGTAGCTGATGCACTGAGCCGTACAGCTATGTTGAATTTGAGGGCTATGTTTTCTCGGTTGAGATTGTATGATGATGGCAACGTGTTAACGGAGTTGCAAGCGAAGCCATTGTGGATTGAGCAGATAAAAGATAAGTAGGTGTTGGATGAGACTCTGAGTCCCCGATTCAGGCAGGTTAAGAATGGGGAAACATCGAATTTTGTGGTAAATGGTGATGGGTTGCTGTGTTTCCGGGGAAGAATTTGCTTACCAAATGATAACAATCTAAGGCAATCTATATTGCAAGAAGTGCATAGTAGTCCCTATGTTATGCACCCTAGTGGAAACAAGGTGTATCGGGATTTGTGTGAGCTTTACTGGTGGCCGGGATTTTATCGGAAGGTTACTGAGTTTGTGGGTAAGTGCTTGACATGTAAGCAGGTAAAGGCAGAACACCAGTTACCCCCGAAATTACTTCAGCCGGTTAGGATCCCACTCTAGAAGTGGGAAAGGGTTACTATGGATTTTGTTAGTAGGCTAGCCCTGACGCCTACTAAGAAAGACTTTGTATGGGTTATCGTAGATCGGTTAACTAAGTCTGCCCATTTTATACTGATTCGCACTGATTACTCATTACAAAAGTTAGCGAGGTTGTATGTGGCAGAGATTGTAAGACTGCATGGGGTACCGGTCTCTATAATATCTAACAGAGATCCTCAATTTATGTTGTGATTTTGGAAGAAGCTGCACGAGGTGCTGGGCACTAGGCTGGATTTTAGTATAGCTTTCCACCCTCAGACTGATGGTCAGTCGGAAAGGGTAATTCAAGTTGTGGAGGATATGTTAAGGGGATGTGTACTTGAGTTTCGGGGCAGTTGGGAAAACTATTTACCATTAGTCGAATTCATATATAATAACAGCTATTAGGCAAGTATTGGGATGGCATCGTATGAAGCATTATATGGGCGAAGGTGCTGTACTCCGACTTGTTGGATAAAGGTGGGTAAACAGTGAGTTTTGGGCCCTGAGTTGGTGGCATATATGGAGGATAAGGTGAAATTGATTCGAGATCGATTGAAGGAGATATTAGATAGGCAAAAGTCATATGCTGATCTTAAGCGACGATAGATTAAGTATACAGTGGGAGACTTGGTATTTTTTAAGGTCTCCCCTTGGAAGAAGGTGTTAAAGTTTGGACAGAGGGGCAAGTTAAGCCCTAGATTCATTCAGCCATGCCGTTTGTTGAAGCGGGTTAGGCCTGTTGCCTATCAGCTAGAATTAACTTCCGAACTGAGTCAAACACGATGTGTCTCATGTGTCTATGCTAAAGCATTATCGCTTAGATCCTTCTCACATCGTGCCGATCAAGGAGATCGAGGTTAGGCCAGACCTAGCTTTCGAGGAGGAGCTGGTCTAAATAATTGATCATGATGCTATGTTGCTGAGAAGGAAGTCTGTTCCACTAGTTAAAGTGCTTAGGCATAACCACAGTGCTGAGGACGCTACATGGGAACTCGAGGAGGCAATGCAACGTCAATATCCCCAACTATTTGAATCAGGTAAATTTCGAGGCCAAAATTTCTTTTAAGGGGGTAAAGTTGTAATGCCCCAGAAATCTCAAAATTTTTTGTTTTGCGTGTTGAAGCTTTGCTTGCGTGATTAGAACTATTAGGGTGTTATTTTGAGGCATTATAGGGTTTCTATGAAGTCTCGGGTTCAAGGTAGACCATAGGAAAATTTTGATTTTTAGCCTTAGTGGAACCCTGACCTTAGGAGCCATGACCTTTAAATAAAGAAAGAAGAAATAAGACACGTATGGGCTCGTGGCCTAGTGGCAAAATGACGCCACTTTGGGAATATGAGGGTGACGCCACAAGGGAAATAGAGAGGACTATGGTTTGAGTGGTCATATGGGGAAATGATAAGTATTTATTTTGTGAATCTAGGGAGCTAGTGGTGGACTTAGGGTTGAACACTGAAGAGAAGAGTTTGAAGGGGTCAAAGGAGGGCTTTGTGGAGTGATAAGGGGAGGAAAGTTTGGAGAAAATTAAAGGATTAGGTTGTTGGAGGTGTTGGAGCTGAATTGCAATTAGAGGAAGGAGGAATCAGCTTGGGTATTGGATGAGTGCCAAGTTGGTCATTATTGGGGTGTAGCTGATTTCTTTTGGCCATTTTTCGGCATTTGTGTGTTATGGTTTTCGTTTCTTTTCTTTCATTCTTTGCTCAACTAGGGAATGTTGTTGTTTTTCTTAAACTACACTCATTTTCTTAAGCCCTAAAAAGCTAAATTCTCTCAGTATTCTCTTGGATTGGTACCAAATTTCCCCTTCTATTTCTCTACTTCTTCTCATATCATCTCATAGCCAAACATCTTCCTTCAAACCTTCTTTCTTATGCTAGTTCTTTGCTTGTTCTCTCATAACCTAAACCGATTATTTTGTTTCTAAGTTGGCTAGATCTACACTCCCTTAATTAGTTTCGTTAAGAGCCAATTTGTTCTTTTGCTCTCAAAGCTGAATGCACCTCCTTTTGCCATTCTCAATCAGATCTTGTCATTCCTCCTAAGAGTTGGCCGAATACTCTTCCCTTTTAAAAAACGATTTATATTCTTTGGGGATTCAAGTTCTTGCGGACAAGCGATCTCTTGATTGGTAAGTGGACTAGATCTTCATCGATTCTTGTCTATCATGCCCACGTTCTTTCTTCTATACTTTTAAAGGAAAAGCCGAAGGCTAATCTAGTTTCTTATTCATCTGTTCTCTAGTGTCGAACGTGTTCTCTTCTTGAGGGTTGACGATTTTTGGCCGATTTGTTAGCCTATTGTCAGAGGTAAGTGATGGTGTTTTTAAGTGTGGCCAAATAGGGGTTCGTTGGATGGTTATGTGTTTTCTAGAGTAGTGTATGTTTAGTTTTGTTATTAGATGTTATTGATTAATAAGAGTTATGGCACAATTAAGTCACAATAAGAAAGGATCGATTATTAAACAATCGATTTAGGAATTATAAGCCGATTCGATCAAGGTAAACATTAATACTGGGAACTGATGTCGGTATTTGAAGGGCTACTAAATTTCCTTAGTTGAAGGGCTAACTGTGTATATTATTTGAATATAGGTTTTGCGCTCGTGAACTGCTACGTCTCTTCCTATTAAGGTGAGTGCATACACCGCACACAGAACGATTCAACAAAAGCCAAAATCCCAAAAAGCAAGAATGCCAAAAAGTTGAAAAGCTAAAAGGTATGCATAGGCAACCACACGAGTGTGCGACCACTCATGTGGAGATACTGATGTGACGACAAAGGCCCTGGGAGCAATCTCATGGCCTCGAGAACTTTTTGGCCAACTAGGCCGAAATGGGCTGTGACAACCCTAATTTGACCCTAGTCGGAATGTGGTTTTGGGACCCCAAAACTGAGTCGAAAAAAATTTTCTAAATGCTTATTTCTATGTCTATTATATGTGTTAAATCATGTGTGAAAGTTCTAATGTTTTGATGTAGTCATTTGATGCAGATTTGTGAAAAAGGACTCAAGTGATAAAATTTAAAGATGTGATAGATGGATTTTAAAAGGCCGAATAATACATGCATTAAAAGTAAGGGACTTGCATGTCAAATTCCCTAATTTTAGAAAGTGGCCAGCCATGACATGATTTCTTACACTAAATTATGTTTTCTTGTTATATTAAAATGAAGATGGATTTAAAATAATTAAAAAAATATTTATAAAACAAAGAAAAGATGAATAAAACAAAATAGATGAGAAAAGTGTTCATCTTTTCTCCTTGTTAGCTGAAAGTTCAAGAAAGAAAACTAAGAAGTTGAAGCTAGGTCATTTGGTCAATTGAAGGTCTAAAATCCAAGGTAAAACTTATTAATTTGATTTTATTTTGGTGTAATTGAGTTCCTATCTTAGTTCTATTTTAAACCCATGAATTGAAACTTTGTAATTTGGTGCTTTGGATATTCGGTTATGAGTTGGAAGAATATGAATCTTGAATGTAATTTAGAAATTGATGAATGAGGGTTATATGGACTTTGTAATGGAAAAATTTATGTGTTCATGAGCTTGTAAGTTGTAGTATGAAATTTTGTGCATTGTGGTTTAATTGTTAAGGATCATTCGGCTAGGGCTGTTAAGCATGGAGGAATTATGTTTGATAATTTTATTATAAGATGACTAGAAGTTGAGTTTAAGCTTAATAAATTGTGTTAAAAAAAAGAATATAAAAGCTTGAAGCATTCGGTCAATAAGTATAAGTACTAAAAAGATGAGATTTTTGGTTATATGTATATATATTCGGCCATGATAAAAAAAAATGTATTGCTTGGTTGGTGTTTTAATGTTTTGAATTATTAATGGATGAGTTGAGTAAAATACCTGCTCTATATATATATACAATTGGAAAATGCTTGAGGTTAATGCCCTAGTGACCGAGTGTATTAAAGACCAATTCATGTATTAGTTGAATTTTTTAGGGCCGAATGTAATTATATTAAGGATAAGATAAATAAAAATGTTAAAAATGTATTATATGTTTATGCATGCATTCGGCTAAGGTAATTGTTATTAAATTGTTATAAGTTTGAGTAAGTTAAGGCCGAATGGGTTGTATATTAGGCATAAATGGATTTTATGCATATGAATATGTAAGTGTTTGTGTGTGCGGCATTAGGGGTTAATGGCAATTAATAATGTGATAAATGCTTAATAATTTGACATTTGAACTTAGATATATGTCATGAAGCTATAGTGAAATTTGAGAAATAGATAGAAGTATATGATATTAAAGTATGCATTATATATGCATGTGTATATGCGGTTGTGTATAAATTTGATTATATGATGTTTTGGTAACTTAAAGAAGCATTCGGACATGGTGCAAGTTCATGATGAAATATTGATTAATACTATGTTTGGTTATTTGGGATGATATTCGTATATAGAGAAAAATTTAATTGGAATTGAAATTTGAGTTAGATTAATTTGAGCATATTGCCGAATGAGTTATAAGTCATGATTTATGCAAATATGTTATTCTTTGAATTGTTAAAAAGGGAAAATAACCGAATGTGGGTATTAGGTAGAGATTTCTCTTCGTTTGAACTCTATAGTATACGTCCTTTGTAACTCAGTCATGAAAGCTTATGTTAAATGTTTGATACTAATATTTGTGAAATGAAAATTTGCTTGTATCATGGCCGAGTGAACTAAAATCAAAGAAAGTATCGTGTGTTCTTTGTGAAACTATTAGTAAATTTGATTTATAAATGAGTTAGTAAGATGACTAAATTACTTAACTTCTAAAATCCAAGAGCCTAAAGGAGATGAATCAAGTAAGGGAAAAGTAAAGGATATTGAGTAGCCGACTAAAGCCATCTCATTGACAATTCAGGTAAGTCTTTAAGTAATTAAGTTTAATTCTTTTGTAAGTTTTAAATATTAAGTCTATATTATGATCAAGTATGAGGTACTTAATATCTATTAAAAGAATCATGATCCATGGAATTTACCTGTGTGTAGCCAAATAACTGCTATAAATCATAAGTAATTTATACGAGTGAGGTTACTAATGGCTAATATGATAAGATGATGTATTTGAAAATAGTGTATATATTTGTATATATATATGATATGGCCTAAATGGTTCTTATGCATTGAAAATAACTATTTTGATATGTGAATGAGATCGATTGAGAGTAATATTTTGTTAATGTGATTACGTTGGGGAAATTTAAAGTATATGAATAGAAGTGTATAAAACTCTGCAAATTAAATATCGTGTGTTATTATCGGGTCTTTGATCTAGCAAACTTTTGAGCTGGTGGTTATGTCGGGTTTTGAGCCTAATAGGCGGAATATTGATGAAAGCTATCAGATTGGAAGTATAACAGGCCTCGTACTAGTGATGAAATCAGACTTATAAGATTTTTGAGACTCAAGGATAAATGGCAATCGAGTTGGCTCAATAATTTACATTGGTCAGGTATGTATTCCATACTTATAATTAAGCTTGATTATGAGTGAATTAGGTATCAAAGGTGAGAAATTTATGAATGAGGTATTAAGTCATATGTATATGACCTTGATGCATTTGGTAAAAGGGTGAAACAATGTGTCAAGATTTGAATTATCTATGTTGTATGAATATAGTTTCAAGAGAAGTTAGCATGTTTAATGAGTGTTAAGTGCTTATATACTTATTCATATATATGTTTGGTTAAAAAGGGGTAATAGACCAAAGAAATGTATTTAAGAAATTGAATGATAGCCTTATATGCATTAATGATGTAGTTGTGTGGCATTAAAAGGAGAAGTAAGTGAGTCAACATTTAAAACCCCACGATAAGGTTGAAAGACTCTTACGGAATGAATATGAGTAAGTACGAACATTAACTATATATGTGTGATAGAGTCAAATGATCATTATGAAATGACGGCATATGTAATGGTATGTCTTAAAGTTGTTAATGAGTAGTGTGAAGCAAAAACAAAGCTAATGGTATGAGTTTATATGTGAATAGTATTAATGTTCAAAATAATGAGATCCGTATGTAAAAACGAGAAGTATGTGCTTGATTGGGTATAAAACCTTGTAAAATGATTATTCTACCGCAGTATTCGGGCTTTTGGCCTAGCAAGCATGATGGCTGTAATGTGTTTCGGACTCAAAGTCTAACAGGCTTGTGCCAGTGACAAGTTCAGGTTATACCTAGTGGGCTGAATGTCGGAGAACTATTAAAGAGACTAAAACTATGAAGCTTATGCTATAGGTATCCGAATCCGTTCACTAAATTAAGTTGTTCAGGTATGTGAATGTTATTTATGAAATGCATATGGGAAATGGTAGTATATCTATGTGTTCGGTTTCTATGGGAATTAATATACATAGAAGTGTATGTGACACCTATGTGATTCGATTATTGAAATTATAGATTGTTATGGTGCCTTAAATTAACTCTATTAAGTTAAACAAATTAATGAGAAGTTGATATTAGATGATGTAACCATGTGATCTCAGTTTTATAAGCAAATGAGAGGTCAATGAAAATGTGTATTATTGTGGTTAGGTCTATTCGGCCAAATAATGTTATAATAAGACTATTTATACTTAATCAATGTGTTTAACTGAGTTAAGTTGCTTAATTTATTTAAGACTTACTAAGCTTATGAAGCTTACTCCGTTTGTTTTGTGTCTTTGCTTGGTAGATTGTGGGCTCTAACTACCAGTTTGGGGATCGTCAGCTCTTCATCAACTATCTATCATTTTGGTACTATTATATTTTGGAGTTATTATGGCATGTATAAAGTAGACTGTTGTGAACAATATTTTTTTTATTTTATTTGTAAATATTTCAGCCATATGAATATGGCACATATCTTGAATGTCATTATAAGTCTCAGCTTTCAATCTTTGATTGTGTTGAATGTACTTATGAATACTAACGAACCTAGGTTTATGTGAAAGTATAAGTAAAGGTTTAGATCGGTAATACCTCTCAGCCCAAAATCCGGCGATCGGATACGGGTTAGGGGTGTTACATGGGCCCAATGGACCGTGGGCCCATTATGAGTAAAATGGACAAATGGTTGAACTTAACGTGCTAGATAGGCTAGTTACGGGACTAATAGTTGATCTGGGCCTAGTGGGCCATTTGAGTACGTGGGCCCCTTTTGGGCTATGTAATGGGCTTTTGGACCCTAATGGATTTATAATACTTGTAAAATTGACGTAACACCAGCGAATGATTGTAAAATGTTAATGGGCTAGTTATGTACTCAGGCCCACGATATGATATGGTCAATATGCTCTAAGTGTAAATGACTAATATGCCCCTACAGGCAAAATGACAAGAATGCCCCTGTTCGATATATGTATGATTTGATGCATTCATGAGATATTATGTTGCATATGGGTTGGGCTATGAAATGGAGGAAGATATATGAGGGTCGCACGGTTGCTTGACGACCATGGATCCACCAATAGCTTTTAAAGCTCATTATATGATTAGCAGCTCTGTTGTAATGATTGAGTTAGTATCGCAACCGGTGCTACCACTGGAGTGTAGGGATGGGTGGGTTGATATTTATATCCCACAAGAGTGTAAGGTTGAAAGGCAAAATGGAGTGTAGGGTTGGATTGGGATGGGAGCATTTCATATATACAATATTTATGTGATATAGGCTCAGGCCCAACTGAGGCCACCATGGGCTAAGGCCCGAGGCCACTCTTATGGAATAAGGCTTAGGCCTAAATTGATTATAGTTTGTTTTATGCCCTCAAGGGTCGTACACACCGAGTTTTTGAAAGCTCACTCACTCCATTAATTTTTGCAAATGACCCTCAGTGGGTGGCTCGACGTAGGGAAGGACTCGAAGGTGGCCACACTATAAGTTGCTTAGTGAATTACTAGTTACATATTTCTATCTTTAATTATTTTTATTTGGGTTGTAATAGGGCCTCTATCCTTTGGTTTGATTTTATAGTTGGATTTTATTTTATTATTATTATAACCATTTAATATTCAAACTTAAACATGTTTTCTAAATCAAATAACCTTTGAAGTCAACATAAAATTTTATGAATGTTTTCTTAAAACATAAGCTATCATTGTATTTAACAAGATATGCAAACTCGGGTTTTCAACTATCGAACTCAAAGCTTTTATTTAAACTCACCTGAACTGTTAATTAAGCAAACCTTTTAATGAACTCATTTTATACCAATTTATTTTTCTAACGAAACTATTTTGAAACTGACGAATGATTTCAAAGTCTTCTAGGTATACGATTTATACAAGTTGCCCTTCAATGTGACACTGCCAGATTCGGCTATAATGTCCAGGCCGAGTTGGGGTGTTACACTTAGGCTTTGGCCAAGTTGTGGTTGTATTATGCCATGTTTAATTTACTTATTATATGATGAAATGGTAAGTTGAGTTTTATATTATATGAACTTACTAAGCATTTATACTTACTCTGTATTATTTTTTGTGTTTTTTTAGTGAACTGGAAGCTCGTTCAGGTTGGAAGCTGGTCAGAGTTATATCGCATTATCCATAAGCTAAATCGGTAGATTTTGGTGTTTCTAAGTTTTGGTTATAATTGCATGTATAGGTGCTTTTGTTTGATGATTTAGCCATTTGTTTTTGGCTTATGTTTATGGAATTTTTGATGGTATAATGGTGTTAATTTTGGTATGTATATATTTGGCCTTATAATGGTTGATATCATGGCTTATTATGCTTGAATGTTAGAAGATGGAATGGTAGTTCAAAATGTATGTTATAAATGGTCTTTTGATATGTTTGAATATGGTAAATTGACATAATTGTTATAGATGACATGTATGGCTATTGGTGCAAGATGTTAAATGGCATTTTTCGTAGGGGTAAACAAAATGGTATGATTTGGCATAAACTTAGTTATTAATTAGTTGAACTTTGGCCAAATTGTGCATATGCTTATACATGTTTAAATTGTTGTGATTGAGGTGCCTTTTAGGCATATTGGTTGTAAGAATATTTACCTTATTAGTTTAACTTGTTGATGCATAATTTGGTGTATTTGAATGCTTGTTGTTGATGCATAATTTGGTGCATTTGAATGCTTTTTTACATGTGGAAAATTGCTTGTGGGTGGATACATGTTTGGGTGAGAAAATTTACTAGGAATGGCTTATTTTTCGTCTACACGACCAGAGACATGGGCGTATGTTTCAGCTATGTGTGATACAAGGCCAGAGACACGAGCGTCTGTCTTAACTGTGTGTAACACACACCCAGGCGACATGGCTATGTATCCCTTGTAGCTTACAAAGGGTTGATGTCAGGCTGTTACACAGCCTAGCATAAGGCCTGGTACATGGGCGTGTGAGGCCATTTTGAAGGGAACACAGCATAGCACACGACGTGTGGCTTGGCCGGGTGACCCCAGTCTATGAATTACATGGGCACAAACACGGGCTAGGACACGGCTGTGTGTCCCTACTTTTAATGTCCATTCAGCTTGAGACACGGGTTGGGACACATACACGTTTTGGCGCACACGGCCTGGCCACACGATCGTTTGACCCCTGTAGTTTGAGAAATTTCATCTTTTTCTGAAAATTTCTATAAGTTTCTTGTAACACCCCCAAACCCAGCCTAGACGTTAGGCCCGAATTTGGCGGTGTCACATTGGAGTGCCTTTTTGAAAAAAATTTTCTTGTTGATAAAACCCGTTAAAAAGTGCCAGCCTATTCGTTAAAATCTCAATCTCTTTGTCATTTGTTAACCATTAAAACGTTATTACTTTTAAAACATGGTTCGTTGCATAAGCTTAAAAATTTGTGTTGCGGAAACATATTGTTTTGAAAGCAATTATCACTTTGGACAACCACGTTCTAATACTGCTAGTTAAAATAGAAGTAGATTAAAACCCCAAAATTAAAATAAAATCTAGAGAGGCCTTATTACATAAAATACCCAAACTTAAGTTACTGAAAAGTAAAAAGTTGATTGTAAAAGAGATGCAGTTGTGTGCCCACGCTCGAGTCCCTCATAGCACCAATCCACCTAACGCTGGGGATTACCTACACAACTAAAAACGGGGTGACTTTACGAAAACTCAATGTGTAATCCCCTAATATGAAAACAATCAGTCAGACAAATGAAATACAAAAGCAGTCTGGGCCTGAGCCCATTATAGCATATAGTATCAGATGGGCCTTAGCCCATTTCAGTAGCAAAATAAAAAGCAGAACATATGTGGGCTTAAGCCCAATACACTATTAAATCAGAATATGTAATGCATATATATATATATGTAGCCCAACTAACCCTGCACTCCGACTCCTGTCCAACCCTACACTCCTGTGGGGATTAAATCGACCCACTCATCCTTACACTCTCAATGTAGCACCGGTTGCGACACTAACCAATACCGCAACAGAGCTACTAATCACATAATCGTCTTTAAGCCATCGGTGGGTCCACAGTCATCTCGTGCGACCCGTGTGACCCTAATAGATCAATCACTTCCTCCAATCAATGATCCCAACCCATGCAGTATGTCGTGCATGTATGTAAAACACATAAATAAATCAATGGCATGCTTAACCAGTCACACATCATTCATATCATAGAACAAATCAGTCATTTTTACACTACATTGGTAATTCGGTCATTTTACCCACCAGGGGTAATTCAGTCATTTTACCCTTCAGGGGTAATTCAGTCATTTAACCCTCCAGGGGTAATTCGATCATTTTACCCTCTAGTGGTAATTCGATCATTTTACCCTCTAGGGGTAATTTGATCATTTTACCTTCCAGGAATAATTCAGTCATTCGCCCATGTTTCATTGGTTCGGTTCACCACACGTGCGATCGCACGTTAGTGTGGCATCAATCGCCAGTTTTCTAGCTTTTCGGCCTTTTCTAATCTACAGTCTATACAGTGTGTGTGTACACACACTTTTGGCTTTTCAACCGATCAATAGATACAGGGTATTATTACACACCTGTTCGCAAAACTAGCTCAGATCCACACTCTCCAAATCCTATAATCAATCGGGATACATATACCAGTTTGCAACCAAAAGAGTTAAAAAACCTATCATCCCCAGATCGACCACTACTACTCACCTTGGTTGAGAAACATCGCTTAATCCTCTATGATAGTTGACTAGAACCAATCACCCTCTCTTGCTGATCAACTACGATAAAGGTAATCTAACACAATCCCTAAATAAGGAAAAGCAGTATTCAACTATGCCATAACACAAACCAATCCATCCCTTGGTCGAACCAAATAATTGTAAATGGAATTACTTTCAACTGAAAGGCAATAGATGGATTTCAAACGCTTCACTAACTCAAGTAAACTTCTTCACTTCACCAGAATCTAAAAAACATAACACCTAAGGGAAAGGAACAAGTACCAGCAATAAGAAGAATAGGAGAAGAAGCATTTGGTTAAAACCACTACAAGAGAGGAATGTATAGAAACAAAACCCAATAGAAATAGGAAAGGGTCTAGTACACTCACCGATTGCCAAAGAGAAATCATCGAGCCTAGAATAATAATAAATAGGTGAGGGATGAACAGAAGAGGATCGAGAAACTCCAAGGCTTAAACTGAAAAAGAGTCTAAGTCAGAAAAAAGGGAGGATATTTGGCCACAATTCAAAAGGGAAAGGGAGAAATGTTGAAAGAAAAAGAGAAAGAATGTTAACACAGAAAGGCTTGAGATTTCTTTAAAGAAGGAGTAGAGAAGTAAAGAGTCACACAAAACTGCCCAAATGGCCACACTTGACTTCGGCTACACTTGCAAAAGGTGAAAAAGAGTATCAATTCGGCACCAAGTGCCCAAAATCAAAATTGCACTAAGAGAACAAACTCCAAAGTCGAAAGCATTCATACTAATCCCCGTAGCCAAATTTTTCATACACAAGCCTCCCCAATCGGCTACAACTCTCCAAGTTTTGAATTCCCTGATTTTCTCCAACTAAATCTCTTTCATATCACCAACTACCAACCATATCCCCTGATTCTCTCCTCCTTGACCAATTCAAACCTCATCCAGCAGAGTTTCAGTCCATCTCTGCTTCTCCCTTGGCCAGATCAGCAAAATAAATACCCTTAACGTGGTTTTGCCAACACTCGAACCCCAAACCACTGCATACCCATACACCACCTACCATCTTTACTAGCAGGCTCCTTGTGATAAAATCCCGCCACAATTAATTATAAAGCCTACTTGCTAGTGTCCAGGTTCATTTAAGAGCAAAACGAAAAATTTGCAAAAGTCAAGACTTGAACCCAAATCTCACGGTTACACAACACACCACCATGCCACTAGACCATCTACCTTCAAGCACCTAGGGTTTTATCCACTTAAAACCAAAAATTTTACTAAAGCCCAGGTTTGAACCCAAGACTTCTCCAACACTCCCAAACACACCCAAACCTCTTAGCCAACACACCAAACGTGCAATTTGTGTATATGGGCCCAAGGTCCATTACGTAGCCCAAGTAGGGCCCACATGCTCGTATGGTTCGCTAAGCCAGATTTAACCATAGCCATGTATACGACATAGCCAGTCCATTAATTCCTGCAAGTCCAATGACAAACACCCGTGTAGGGCCCACAAGCCCATTTTGGCCCAAAACTTTTAGGCCTAATTTCGGGGCATTACAATTCTGGTTTAGTGCCGACTTGTTTGTGATATGTATTAGGCCTCAAGGGCTTGAATAAGGGATAATATGTATGTGTTGGATTGGTTTTGCTATGGTTGATGATGTGAATTAAATGTTTTTATTTTATTTTATTATTTTGAATTGAAATCTCCTGTAACACTTCGTAACCCTATTTCAGTGATGGATACGGGTTAGGGATGTTACAAATCAAGTACCTATAGTTAGAGATTATGCTGATGTTTCCCTAAAGAATTGCTGGGATTACCACCGAGTAGATAAGTTGAATTTATAATTGAACTTATGCCGGGGAATAGCTCCAACTTCAATATCCCCGTACAAAATGGCTCTTATGAAGTTGAAAGAGTTGAAAGCAAAGTTGCAAGAAATATTAGATCGCAGATTTATTCGACCGAGTGTGTCACCTTAGGGTGCTCCTGTTCTATTTTTTAAAAAGAAAGATGGGCTCATAAGATTATGCATAGATTACCGGTAGTTGAATTGAGTCACTAATAAGAATAAATATTAGTTACCTCGTATTGATGATTTTTCTATTAGTTGAAGGGAGCTACGGTATTTTCAAAATTTATTTGCGATCCGGATATTACCAGTTTTGAGTTAAATAGCCTAATGTATTGAGGACAGCTTTCAGAACATGATATGATCATTATGAATTTTTCGTGATGCCATTTGGTTTGACTAATGCCCCTACAGCATTCATGGATTTGATGAATCGGGTGTTTCAACTGTATTTCGACTCTTTTGTTGTGGTGTTTATAGACTACATTTTGATTTACTCGTTGAATGAGTTAGATCACGCTAAGCATTTGAAGGTAGTATTGCAAGTTCTGCACGAAAAACAATTGTATGCAAAATTTAGTAAATGTGAGTTTTAGGTTCAAGAAGTTGGATTTGTGGGTCACATAATTCCTACTGATGGAATCCATGTTGATCTGAATAAAATATCTACAATTGTTGTTTGAAAAATTCAAAAAAATGTTTCCGAGGTTCATAGCTTTTTGGGCTTAGCAGGATATTATTGGCATTTTGTTAAGAACTTCTCCATTTCAACATATTTGATGACTAAGCTATTGTAAAAAAGTTCTTCATTTTGTTTGGACCGATAAATATCACAAAAGTTTTGAGTAGTTAAAGAATATGTTAACCGAAGCTCTAATTTTGACTCAAACTGAAACTGGGAAAGAATTCAGTGTTTATAGTGACACGTCCCTTTGTGGTTTGGGTTGTGTCCTGATACAGAATGGTAAAGTAATTGCCAACACTTGGAGACAATTGAAGCCTTACAAGTGAAACTATCCAACACATGACTTGGAATCGGCTGTAGTGGTTTTGACTCTAAAAATCTGGTGACATTATTTATACAGTGAGAAATACCATATTTTTACCTATCATAAGAGCTTGAAATACCTGATGACTCCAAACGAATTGAATTTGCTTTAGTGTAGGTGGCTTGAATTACTAAAAGATTAGGATTTAGTAATTGATTATCACCCTGGGAAAGTTATGAATACAAATTTAACTTTGGAGCGTGATGGTTCCATATTGGCAGAGTTAATAGTAAAGTGGGTGTTTTTATCAAAGATTTAAGAACTTCAGAAAGTTGATTCAGAATTGTTACTGAGGCTCAATCTAGTAAAAAGTGGCCAAAAATTTGATTTCACATTGGGAATGATGATTATTTATATTTCGAAGATCGAACTTGTGTACCGAACGATTTTGAGTTAAAGCAAGAATTATTGAACGAAGCGCATAGTAGTGTTATTCGATTCACCCTGGGAGTACTAAAATGTATAATGATCTGAAACAACATTACTAGTAGCCTAGAATGAACCATGAAATAACAAAATTTGTTTCTCAATGTTTAATTTGTCAGAAGGTAAAAGCTATACATTAGTTCCATCAGGTTGTTACAACCTGTGATGATTCCAGAGTGGAAGTGGGAACGAGTCACAATGGATTTTGTTTCAAGCTTACCTTTGACTCCAAAAAGAAATGATTTCATTTGGGTTATCATTGAAAGTCTAACAAAATCAGCTCATTTTATACCTATTCAAACTGATTATTCGCTCGAGAAATTGGCGAAACTATATGTTTCAGAAATTGTAAGATTACACGGCGTACCGCTGTAGATTATATTTGATCGTGATCCACGATTTACTTCTAGATTTTAAGGTAAATTACATGATACTTTGGGCTCCAGGTTAAATTTTAGTATTGCTTTTCAGCCACAAACAGATGGTAGTTTGAGCGAATAATAAAAATTTTAGAAGATATGTTATGGGGTTGTATTATTTAGTTTGAAGGCAGCTAGGAAAAGTATTTTTCGTTAGCTGAACTTGTATATAATAATAGCTATTAGTCATGCGTAACAATGGCTTTGTATGAGGCTTTATACGGGTATAAATGTAGAAGTTTGTTATATTGGTCTGAATTGAATGAAAGAAAGATAGTCGGGGTTGATTTAGTTAGGGAAACTAAAGAAAAGGTTTGAGTTATCTGAGACAATTTGAAAGCTGCATCTGATTGTCAGAAATATTAGGTTGATTTGAAACATATAGATATAGAATTTTTTTTCGATGAGAAAATGTTCCTAAAAGTCTCACCCTGGAAGAAAGTGTTACGTTTGGCAGAAAAGGAAAACTCGATTCCAGATTTATTAGTGCTAGAAAAAATCAGACCCAGCGTATCACTTGGCATTACCTTAGGAACTTGATAAAATTCAAAATGTTTTCACATTTTGATTCTCTGACGTTATGTCTTGTGGCATCGACATGGGATTGAAGAAGTGACGTGAGAAATGGAAGAAAACATGAGATCTCAGTATCTGAACATTTTCTCTGGTAAGATTTTTTAGGACAAAAATTTCTTTAGTGGGAGAGTTGTGATATCTCGTTTTTTAGTGCTATCGAAAATAGTGGTTCCTAGACCATAATTTTGATAGTTGTGATTGTGTTTATTATTTAATTAATGTTTATAAAGTTTTGTTAGGGTCGTATTAAATTTTGGTGAAGAAATTTTAATGTTTACTTGGTTAATTAAAAAAAAAGGATCAAATTATCAGAGATTTAAAACTAGCCATAATTGAATTTTAATGATTAACTAGTTAATTTAATGAAAGAGGGAGGAGCTAGGGTGTAATTAGGCCTTGTATGCTTTAATGGACTATTGGTAAGGCTTTTTGTTTAAATTTTTACATGTTAATTATATGATATTAACAAAATATAATAATAAAAGTAAAAATAAGACAACGGTTATTATAATCTTTATTCTCTCTATTACAACCGAAAACTCCATGAGAACACTCCCCAAGCATTCTGTCTTCTCTTTGAAGCTTGCATGGCATGATTTTTCAGTTTATTTTTTAGTAATTTTTATGTTTTTTAAATTGTTGCAACTAGGTCTAGTTAACTCGTACCTTCGCTTTTAAAACTGTCAATGATTTTAGATGTTGCCATTATTGAATCCTTGTTATTTTGGATGTTAATGATGAAATTTAAAGTGTTAGTTGTTGATTAAAATTAGTTTATTAAGCAATTTTATTAGTTTTTGAGTAAAGGATTAGTTTGATTAAATATTAAAATTTAAAAGAAATTCTTGTGACTTTGAATAATTAAGGAATGTACTAGTTCAAAATAACATTCAGCTAGCTTGGGATCTTTAAGAGTTTTATTAAAATTGGAATTTCGAGATTAGGGACTAAATTGTGGTAAATGTAAAATATTAGGGAAAATATATAATTAATGATAAGTTAAGGGTTATATGCATTAAATCAAGTGCGAAATGTATGCGAATTTAATAGATTATCTTTAATTATTAGATAGATCAAGACTTAAATCAAAAAGACAATAACCGAGAAAAAGGGAAATTGCAGAGTAGCCTCTGTGTTTAAACCGAAAGTGAAATGTAGGTAAGTGTTTATAGTATTATAGTATGTAAATGTAAGTTGCTTGTGATTATTTATTGTTTTCTATTTAATAGGGGGTAAATATGTGAAACTTTAATAGTTATGTATATTTATTGGAATGTGCAATTAAGTACGTATGAAAATGTACATATGATGGTAGTAATTCTGGTTATTTTACTGTAACACCCCTATCCCGTAACCGTCGCCGGAATAGGTAAGGGGCATTACCGGACTTGTAACTCATGTCAAAACAGAAAAATTTTGAAACTTTTTCTTGAAATGAAGATCATTCATTTAGATAAATACTAAACATAGCCAGGGATAAAATTTAAACTTCTATAAGTAAACATTCAAAAGATGCTATTTTCGCATGGCTTATGTACATTAACTAAAATTTTCTTCCGCTACTAATCAATTCTATACATGCCATAAGATTACCCAAACATAGCAGGACCTAACAGTGGATAGTGATAGTGTGACGAGTTGCTGATGATCCCCGAGCAAAAGGCCTGAACCAACAATCTATAAAATAGAGAAACATAACAACAGAGTAAGCTTTTGTAAGCTTAGTAAGTCTTAAGCAATTTAAAACCATTGAACTCAAATATAACTAATTTGTTTATTTGATTCACATATACCATTTCATTTCATATCTATAGTTACCCTCATCAGTCAAATCAAAATGTATATCTCCCAATATCCTATAATATTTCTCCATAACCAAATACCCACATATTCATATGGCATTTTCATATTTGCTTTTCATTTTAGAATCATGATTTAATTCTAATGGGTCTAACATGTACAAGTATTTTACACATACCTGACCAACCAAATTAAAAGTCGATCTTACGAATTCTCATATAACCTCTTTCTAGGTATACTGCCCTTTTTGGCCGAATATACACAATTACATAATACACAATAAGCAGATAAATTTTCACTTGATAATGATCTCTTATAAACATAGGTATATTACATATTTTCACATAACTCTTCACATTGACCAAACGCACAATAATCATAGAAACAGTCTTATTGTTTTGCTCACATATGCATCACCTAACAACCTTGTGATTTAATCCAAATCAAGCTTAAATATAAGCTCTGAATACATACCTGTCCAACTTAACGCATTGAACGTATTTATTAACAATTGTTACTGTGAAGTCATATAATCTTATGCTTTACTCGAATCATCAGCGAGACCTTTAGCTCGGATAATCCCCACACGTAGTCATCGGGTCTTACCCGGACATAATCTCCACATGTACTCATCGGGTCTTACCCGGACATAATCTCCACACGTACTCATCGGGTCTTACCCGGACATAATCTCCACACGTAGTCATCGGGTCTTACCCGGAATATATTTCCAAGTTTCATGTACATTTAATCACATCTTACAACATTCACATCGACTATCATATTTGTAATTCATTTGCCTCATCAAATATCTAATAATACACACTTTTCACAATTGGTCATTCGGCCACAATACATATATATCTCATACACATTTCGCATTAGCCATTTGGCTTTACCACATACACAAGCACATATATAAGATGATATTTTTTTTTATCATCACTTGCTAATACATCACATATTTTGCTTTCATTTAAATAACCACTCAGACATATTACACTTCTAAATAACCATTCTACCTCACTATACAATAAAGATAGCACACATTTCATAAAGGCCATTCAGATAACTTACACACATTTGATATTAGCCATTTCGGCCTCACCACACATACATATCTTGTACATCAATTTCATCATAACAAAATCGACTAGGTATACTAGTCATGTACGGCTTATAGCCTCACTTTAATACAGATTCGTTACTTTGATTACAATATTTAATCGATAGTTTATAAGCAGCTCAAACAGTTTTATCAATGTTTACTACATAATCACAAATTCACTACAAGCTGTTTTCCTGAGCAATAGTCATTAAATTATTCATAACTGGAGCTACGAAACTCCAAATGAAGTCCCGTTAATTTTCCATAAAAATAGACTCAAATATATTTTATGCATAAAATTATCAGAATTTTTAGTTTAGCCAATCAATACCAGATTTTTTTTAAACTTTCCCTTGTTTCACTGTTTGACTATACTGACCACTCTTCACTATGAAACAAATTCCTCATTGTACAGAATTCAAAATATGTTCTTGTTTATTTCATTTGAAACTAGACTCATTAAGGAGTCTAAGCATATAAATTTTGTCTTATAACAATTTTTGTACAATTTATAAGGATTTTCTAAAAATAGAATAGGGGATTTCAGAGTCGTTCTGACACTGTCTCACACAACTTTAAATATCTCATTATCGGCAATTCCTTTACTTACACAGTTTCTTCCATAAGAAACTAGACTCATTAAGATTTAATTACATAATTTATTCAGCCTCTAATTCAATTCCAACAATTTATGGTGATTTTTCCAAAACTCGTTACTGCTGCTGTACCAAGTAGATTTATACAAATTTACTCTTTAAAGTTCTTATTCACATATTTAAAACATAACATCATATATGCCATCATTTAGAAAAGTCATTGACCTTAACATATATACATAATTCATATTCATTCCATTTAAATACTTAAAACTTACAAGGGAATCAAACTCAAATACTTAAGAACTTACTTACGCACATTATTCACATATAACATATTCAATATGTAACACCAATAGGCCGTACATGCATAGCCGCATTATAATTCATTTCATTGACATATCATTTCTTCAAATCTCAAAGTCCCATAATCACAACATCTAACCGTCTCGATGTAATTCGTTGATTTGACTTAATAGGATTAATTCAAAGCACTACGTTCACATATAATTTCAATCACCTTTCTTTCATTTCATCTTCACGCTTAGCATTCGATTGTTTATGCATAGCATTTGGCTCACATTCATTTCATACTTATCACACAATCTTAAAAGCACATTTCACACTTATCCATATGATATGCTGGCCATTAGGCCATATAAGCATAATACAACACATCATCATTTTATCTTTAAAGTTCGGCTAAATCCATAGATTACAAGGAATACCCAATTCATGTAATATATCAAATTATAATCGAATGATATTTACGTTTGTTTACTTAAAACTTACCTCGATTGTTGTCGAACAACTACAGAGTGGCTATTCGACTACTTTCGCCTTTCCCCTATCCGAAATTGGCTCTTTATGCTCTTGAGCTTAATTAAAAAATTTTAAACTATTTTAGTCACCTCACCAACTCATTATAAACAACAAAATTAATTTCTCCATGAAATACATACATACGACAACACCTTTAATTTAAACACGTATGCACATACATTCCGCATGTATGCAAAACACATATTAATTATCATTTTCATATCATAAAAACTCAAGTTGACTGAATATGTACTTTGACCTTTGCATGCATATAAATCACATTTCATTAAGCTTACATTCCCATTTAAAAAAAACATATATCCGAATGTCATTTAGCACATTTTCATATTTGGCACTTGGTAATATTATTTCTACCTTAAATTGATCAAACCAAACCAAATTACCCAATTAAAAATGCCATTTCAAATCAATACAAAAGCTACAATTTATTCATATCCTTTTTCATGCTACCTTCGACCATTATAATTAAAAATAAATAAATAATTTCACATTAACCATTTTTGCCGATTATAAAATCTCAATTAAATCACATATGTCATTTACAAGCTCAACTCATCCTTTACCTCCTTTCTCTCCTTTGACTCATATTCGGCAACTTTTCTAAGCACTTAAACAATTTTAGCACAAGGACATTTTTCAATCCGAATAAAGATAATTTCACATTTACAATTCACAACCGGTAATTTCATTCTATTTATCTTAATTTACTAGCAAACCCAACCTTGCATGGATTTAAACATGCTTAAATTAAACAAAACAAATTTCCTTTCCCAATAGCACATATACGGCAAACTTCATTTTAAATCCTCAAAAGAAATGTTCAAATTTAACCATTCACTAACAATAGCTCATTCGGTCATCATAAAATTAAAATTCAACATCTAAGCATCATTTGCCAATATCTGTCATCATTTTACAACTTAATTAAAATTGCCGAATTTACCTATACTTCTAAATTCAAGAACTTTGGCCATGGGTTTATTTAGCAATGCATTAACCATGCTAATTTCAAAAACAATTTAGAAAAATCATATCACATACCTTTAATTGATCTACCACCATGGCCGAATGCTCATTTTAGCAATTGAGCCACACCAAGCTCAAATTTCACAATTTAAACTTATAAACTCAAATGTCAAGAATTTCAACATCAAAAGATCCATCTAACACTCATTTATCAATTTCTAACATCACATTTCAAAATTCATAATAATTTTTTTTTTCCATTACCGAACGTGAAATCACTACCAATTCAAGAGATAATTCCATGGGTTCAAGGTGAAATCGGGTAAGCACTCAAATTCATTAAAAATGTAATCAAATTAAGAAGAATTTACCTTGAAATTTTTGACTCCAAAAATGCCGAATGCTCCAATGTTTCTCCCTAAATTTTCTTCTTTTCCTCTTAAGTTTCGGCTATGAGAACAAAGATGAACAAAATATTTTTCCTTCTTTTTTTTTTTATTTCATAATTTAAGTCACCAACTAATATAAAATTAATATCAAATGCATATAATGCTCTTCATCATTATCATGGCCGGCCACTAATGTTTAAAAGGGGAATTTGACATGCAAACCCCCTCTTTTTAATCCATACACAAATCGGCCCTTTAACATCCATCTATCATATTTTTAAATTTTCACATATAGGCCCTTTTTAGTAAATTTCACACCCAAAGACAAAAATTAAAGCATGAGATTTTCACACATGTAAATTCACATATAATAAACATGGAATATAATATTTAATTATTTTTGTGACTCGATTTTTGGGGTTTCGAAATCACTTTTCGACTAGGGTCAAATTGGGGCTGTCACAACTCTCCCCCCCTTAGGGATTTTCGTCCCTGAAAATCTTACCAATGAATAGGTTCGGATATCGTTCTCTCAGTGAATTATGTCTATATAAACATTAGCTCATCAATAACAATTGTAATTCATTCGGATTTCACATCGATCTATAACATCATTTGTTTATCTTAAAACAAATACATAAACATTTCTACAAGTATACACATATATCTCATTTTCTTGATTCCATAAGCAATAATCACTTAATTGAATTTATACTCGCATTTCAAACACATATTAATCACATACTAACATGTATAATACACAACATCAACTCACATATTCATAACCCACATTTTCATTCATGTATAAGTTGTAACCTGGCCGAAAGTATACATGTTATTAAACATCCCAACGAATATCCTTTATAACTTTATCATATCTAAATATTCAACTTAACTTATTTTCAAAAGAAAATCAACTTCCACGTACCTGAACATTTAGTTCATTTAATGCATTCAATCATAGTTAAAATTACCAGTATACAGTCGAATAGGCATAAAGCTTCACACAAGTGATGCCAATGTCCTCGACATGGTCTTACTCACTATCACAGATCAATGCCGTCGTCCTAGACGAGGTCTTACATGAAACACAATCCGCACACACAGTGCTCACTGACCGATCTCGCACACATAGTGCTCGGTTGAAGAACTCACACACACAGTGCCTCAATTACCGATCTCGCACACATAGTGCTTGGTTAAAGAACTCGCGCACACAGTGCCTCAATTACCGATCTTGCACACATAGTGCTCGATTGAAGAACTCACACACACAGTGCCTCGATTACCGATCTCGCACACATAGTGCTTGGTTGAAGAACTCGCACACACAGTGCCTCAATTACCGATCTCGCACACATAGTGCTCGGTTGAAGAACTCGCACACATAGTTCCTCATATTCATTCGTTCTTATTCATTAAAGTGACTTAACCAAGTCTATAAAACATCATATATGTACACTTTTAACGTATCTTTTCATTTAACTTTGAATTCATATAGTGAAGAACATTAAACTTGGCTCGAATCACTAGCATTAAACCTGCTAGGCACGAAGGCCCGAATACACATCACCAGTATAAGGCCTGCAGGACTTTAACCCATAAATAATTTCAGCATAAAGGCCTTCAGACCTCAAGTCCAGATTTTGTTCCAGCACGAATGCCTCGGGGCTTAGCCCGGATATATCACCAGCACAAATGTTCTTCGAGACTTAGCCCGGATATAACACCAGCACGAATGCTCTTCGGGACTTATCCTGGATATATCACCAGCACGAAGGCTCTTCGGGACTTAGCCCGGATATAACACCAGCACGAATGCTCTTCGGGATTTAGCCCGGATATAACACCAGCACGAATGCTCTTCGGGACTTAGCCCGAATATAACACCAGCACGAATACTCTTCGGGACTTAGCCCGGATATATCACCAGCACGAAGACTCTTCGGGACTTAGCCCGGATATAACTCTCAATTCTCATGCACATATACATATATAACAATACACATTAGTATGTCATTTACATTACTCGAATACAAGCACAACATGCTTATCAACCATTCAACTTTCGGTTCAATAGCCACATACAAAGATCACATTTTTGTTTCACTATCCAACTTAATTTCTAATTACCTAACCACCCGGCCAAATACACATCTATATATAAAGAAAATTCAGCACATGCTTTCTATTAATTCAACACTCATATAATGTGGCTACGTCTCATACTTTCATATAGCATCTTACATTGGCTGAATGTATCAACATTTCATACATAAATATAACATTTATTCACATATTCATCAATATTAATACTTATGATTCTTTCTATATTAAATTCACATAGGGGTACATGATACGTACCTGATCAACTTAATAATTTGAGCATATTCAAGTGAAGTTATATCGCAAATTCTCATAGTCAGAAGCTTGCTACAGCTCGATCGGGATCGAGATTCATTACAATACGAGAAACACATTTTAATAGTCAAAAATCATCACACTATCATTTTATCACTTTATGGCATGTATAACTAGACTCACGCGTGCTACGTTAGTCCTAGAATCGACTAAATCGTAGCTCTGATACCAATAAAATCCTAGAATCGACTAAATCATAGCTCTGATACCAATAAAATGTAACACCCCTATCCCTTAACTATCGCCGGAATAGGTATGGGGCATTACCGGACTTGTAACTCATGTCAAAACAAAAAAAAAATTTGAAACTTTTTCTTGAAATGAAGATCATTCATTTAGATCAATACTAAACACAGCCAGGGATAAAATTTAAACTTCTATAAGTAAACATTCAAAAGATGCTATTTTCGCATGGCTTATGTACATTAACTAAAATTTTCTTCCGCTACTAATCAATTCTATACATGCCATAAGATGACTCAAACATAGCAGGACCTAACAGTGGATAGTGATAGTGTGACGAATTGCTGACGATCCCCGAGCAAAAGGCCAGAATCAACAATCTATAAAACAAAGAAACATAACAATAGAGTAAGTTTTTGTAAGCTTAGTAAGTCTTAAGCAATTTAAAACCATTGAACTCAAATATAACTAATTTTTTTATTTGATTCACATATACCATTTCATTTCATATCTATAGTTACCCTCATCAGTCAAATCAAAATGTATATCTCCCAATATCCTATAATATTTCTCCATAACCGAATACCCACATATTCATATGGCATTTTCATATTTGCTTTTCATTTTACAATCATGATTTAATTCTAATGGGTCTAACATGTACAAGTATTTAACACATACCTGACCAACCAAATTAAAAGTCAATCTTACGAATTCTCATATAACCTCTTTCTAGGTATACTGCCCTTTTTGGCCGAATATACACAATTACGTAATACACAATAAGCAGATAAATTTTCACTTGATAGTGATCTCTTATAAACATAGGTATATTACATATTTTCACATAACTCTTCACATTGACCAAACGCACAATAATCATAGAAACAGTCTTATTGTTTTACTCACATATGCATCACCTAACAACCTTGTGATTTAATCCAAATCAAGCTGAAATATAAGCTCAGAATACATACCTGTACAACTTAACGCATTGAACGTATTTATTAACAATTGTTACTGTGAAGTCATATAATCTTATGCTTTACTTGAATCATCAGCGAGACCTTTAGCTCGGATAATCCCCACGCGTAGTCATCAGGTTTTACCCGGACATAATCTCCACACGTACTCATCGGGTCTTACCCGGACATAATCTCCACACGTAGTCATCGGGTCTTACCCGGACATAATCTCCACACGTAGTCATCGGGTCTTACCCGGAATATATTTCCAAGTTTCATGTACATTTAATCACATCTTACAACATTCACATCGACTATCATATTTGTAATTCATTTGCCTCATCAAATATCTAATAATACACACTTTTCACAATTGGTCATTCGGCCACAATATATATATCTCATACACATTTCGCATTAGCCATTTGGCTTTACCACATACACAAGCACATATATAAGATGATATTTTTTTTTATCATCACTTGCTAATACATCACATATTTTGCTTTCATTTAAATAACCACTCAGACATATTACACTTCTAAATAACCATTCTGCCTCACTATACAATAAAGATAGCACACATTTCATAAAGGCCATTCAGATAACTTACACACATTTGATATTAGCCATTTCGGCCTCACCACACATACATATCTTGTACATCAATTTCATCATAACAAAATCGACTAGGTATACTAGTCATTTACGGCTTATAGCCTCACTTTAATACGGATTCGGTACTTTGATTACAATATTTAATCGATAGTTTATAAGCAACTCAAACAATTTTATCAATGTTTACTACATAATCACAAATTCACTACAAGCTGTTTTCCTGAGCAATAGTCATTAAATTATTCATAACTGGAGCTACGAAACTCCAACTGAAGTGCCGTTAATTTTCCATAAAAATAGACTCATATATCTTTTATGCATAAAATTTTCAGAATTTTTAGTTTAGCCAATCAATACCAGATTTATTTTAAAATTTCCCTTGTTTCACTGTTTGACTATACTGACCACTCTTCACTCTGAATCAAATTCCTAATTGTACAGAATTCAAAATATGTTCTTGTTTATTTCATTTGAAACTAGACTCATTAAGGAGTCTAAGCATATAAATTTTGTCTTATAACAATTTTTGTACAATTTATAAGGATTTTCTAAAAATAGAACAGGGGATTTCAGAGTCATTCTGACACTATCTCACAACTTTAAATATCTCATTATCGGCAATTCCTTTGCTTACACAGTTTCTTTTATAAGAAACTAGACTCATTAAGCTTTAATTACATAATTTATTCAGCCTCTAATTCAACTCCAACAATTTATGGTGATTTTTCCAAAACTCGTTACTGCTGCTGTACCAAGAAGATTTATACAAATTTACTCTTTAAAGTTCTTATTCACATATTTAAAACATAACATCATATATGCCATCATTTAGAAAAGTCATTGACCTTAACATATATACATAATTCATATTCATTCCATTTAAATACTTAAAACTTACAAGGGAATCAAACTCAAATACTTAAGAACTTACTTACGCACATTATTCACATATAACATATTCCATATGTAACACCAATAGGTCGTATATGCATAGCCGCATTATAATTCATTTCATTGACATATCATTTCTTTAAATCTCAAAGTCCCATAATCACAACATCTAACCGTCTCGATGTAATTCGTTGATTCGACTTAATAGGATTAATTCAAAGCACTACGTTCACATATAATTTCAATCACCTTTCTTTCATTTCATCTTTACGCTTAGCATTCGATAGTTTATGCATAGCATTTGGCTCACATTCATTTCATACTTATCACACGATCTTAAAAGCACATTTCACACTTATCCATATGATATGATTGCCATTAGGCCATATAAGCATAATACAACACATCATCATTTTATCTTTAAAGTTCGGCTAAATCCATAGATTACAAGGAATACCCAATTCATGTAATGTATCAAATTATAATCGAATGATTTTTACATTTCTTTACTTAAAACTTACCTCGATTGTCGTCGAACAACTACAGAGTGGCTATTCGACTACTTTTGCCTTTCCCCTATCCGAAATTGGCTCTTTATGCTCTTGAGCTTAATTAAAAAATTTTAAACTATTTTAATCACCTCACCAACTCATTATAAACAACAAAATTAATTTCTCCATGAAATACATACATACGGCAACACCTTTAATTTAAACACATATGCACATACATTCGGCATGTATGCAAAACACATATTAATTATCATTTTCATATCATAAAAACTCAGGTTGACTGAATATGTACTTTCACCTTTGCATGCATATAAATCACATTTCATTAAGCTTACATTCCCATTTAAAAAAAAAAAGCATATATCCTAATGTCATTTAGCACATTTTCATATTTGGCACTTGGTAATATTATTTCTACCCTAAATTGATCAAACCAAACCAAATTACCCAATTAAAAATGCCATTTCAAATCAATACAAAAGCTACAATTTATTCATATCCCTTTTCATGCTAGCTTCGACCATTATAATTAAAAATAAATAAATAATTTCACATTAACCATTTTTGCCGATTATAAAATCTCGATTAAATCACATATGTCATTTACAAGCTCAACTCATCCTTTACCTCCTTTCTCTCTTTTGACTCATATTCGGCAACTTTTCTAACCACTTAAACAATTTTAGCACAAGGGCATTTTTCAATCCGAATAAAGATAATTTCACATTTACAATTCACAACCGGTAATTTCATTCTATTTATCTCAATTTACTAGCAAACCCAACCTTGCATGGATTTAAACATGCTTAAATTAAACAAAACAAATTTCCTTTCCCAATAGCACATATACGGCAAACTTCATTTTAAATCCTCAAAAGAAATGTTCAAATTTAACCATTCACTAATAATAGCTCATTCGGTCATCATAAAATTAAAATTCAACATCTAAGCATCATTTTCAAATATCTATCATCATTTTACAACTTAATTAAAATTGCCGAATTTACCTATACTTCTAAATTCAAGAACTTTGGCCATGGGTTTATTTAGCAATGCATTAACCATGCTAATTTCAAAAACAATTTAGAAAAATCATATCACATACCTTTAATCGATCTACCACCATGGCCGAATGCTCATTTTAGCAATTGAGCCACACCAAGCTCAAATTTCACAATTTAAACTTATAAACTCAAATGTCAAGAATTTCAACATCAAAAGATCCATCTAACACTCATTTATCAATTTCTAACATCACATTTCAAAATTCATAATAATTTTTTTTTCCATTACCGAACATGAAATCACTACCAATTCAAGAGATAATTCCATGGGTTCAAGGTGAAATCGGGTAAGCACTCAAATTCATTAAAAATGTAATCAAATTAAGAAGAATTTACCTTGAAATTTTTTACTCCATAAATGCCGAATGCTCCAATGTTTCTCCCTAAATTTTCTTCTTTTCCTCTTAAGTTTCGGCTATGAGAACAAAGATGAACAAAATATTTTTCCTTTTTTTTTTATTTCATAATTTTAGTCACCAACTAATATAAAATTAATATCAAATGCATATAATGCTCTTCATCATTACCATGGCCGGCCACTAATGTTTAAAAGGGGAATTTGACATGCAAATCCCCTCTTTTTAATCCATACACAAATCGGCCCTTTAACATCCATCTATCATATTTTTAAATTTTCACATATAGGCCCTTTTTAGTAAATTTCACACCCAAAGACAAAAATTAAAGCATGAGATTTTCACACATGTAAATTCACATATAATAAGCGTGGAATATAATATTTAATTATTTTTGTGACTCAATTTTTGGGGTTTCGAAATCACTTTTCGACTAGGGTCAAATTGGGGCTGTCACATTTACATTATGGACATAACTATAATAGAATTACAATATGAGTACGGAAATGACGAAGTGCCTCTAAATAGATCAAAAAGTAATGAAATCATGTTTACTTCCTGGTTGAACATAGTAATCGTGTAGGATACGATTGGCTTGCCAATAGGGTTAATATGCACGGTTGTACAATATTTGCACTTCGGTACATCTGCTCGCACATTTGTGCCTCTATCTATACTTCAATGGCTCTGTTACGCATCTATGATGCTTCTGGTATGGTGTAATTACTCGAGTATTTGAGTCCAGTTACTTAGTTCATCGGGCTAAATCTTAATGAAATGTATAGTTGACTTGTGGATTTAAATGTTGATGCATATTCAAGATATTTGAAAGTGTTAAATGTTCAAAGAAATATTTTTTATATATGAGCACATCTATATTGATGATATGTTGATTATGGAATTGATAAGTTATTTGTGATGAGGATTATCATGTTATACGTTGATATGTGAGCATGAACTAATGATATTTGTGAATGTGTATTTGGCTATCAGGAATTGTATATTTTCTCTTTATATTTTGATGTCAATTGAGTTAAGTTTAGTTTGATGATTTAAGAGTTAAGTTTAGTTTGAAGATTTAAACTATGAACTTACGAAGCTTCATTAGCTTACGTGTTTCATTTTTTGTTCTTTTGTAGTTACCAAAGTTGTGGACTAACCAGACGGGTCGGTAGAAAACTCACACTATCCATCCACTTTGGTAGATTTGTATTTTGTTTTGGAATATGGCATGCATATAGGTGTTTTGTTGTAAATATGAAATGTTAGGTTGTAATGGTGTTCCTAGTGATATGCTTGGTTTTGAATGTAAATGTTTATAGTGTTTTTGGTTGGTTGATTCTTAATGGTCAAAACTAGGTGATAATATTTTGTTATGGTTAAATTATGGGTGTGTTTATGTTTGGTCAATTTGGTTGATTGTTTGTGCATGAATGGAAAGTTAATGTTATGTTCTTTCTTATTTAGGATAGTTAAATGAGTGAGCTTTAATTGTGGTGCCTTTGAATGGAATATTGAATCAGCATGAGATTAATGTAATTTTGACATGTAATTGATGATTCAAATGTAACACCCGAAACCCAGCCCAGATGTTATGGCCAAATCTGGTGTGTCACATGGTCGATGAATTACAACTTATTCTCTAATTAGTATGTTAAGGGTGGCTTAGCAAAATCATTTTTAAGAGGTTTGAGAGAAAGCAGGTTATTTAATTTATGGAAGATCCTATCCACTATTAATTGGTGTTTCTTTCATTAGGAGGCCATATCTAGTTATTTAGGTGATCCCGTTAAAGTGTACGATGTGTTTTGAAAATGTTGATTAATTTTTTTAAAGAAAAAAAACCGCGCAGCCTTAGTCTATTTGTTATAAGCAAGTTACAGTTAAAACCAAAATAAAATTAAAAATAATAAATGAGTGGCTTTATTACAACTTGAAAACCCAAAAACTATGAAATAATAAAATAAGTAACTTGAAAGTAAGTTTTTTTAAATAAAAAAAAACCAGAAAGCAGTCCTCGTGGCCACTCAAGTTTTTTTTTAAAAAAAAAAACCAGAAAGTAGTCCTCGTGGCCACTCCGAGTCCCACCAGCTCCAAGTCTTCTAAGGTTGGGGCTCACCTGCATAGATGGAAAGAAAGGGGGTGAGTTAGGAAAACTCAGTGTGTAAGCTAAACCCAACCAGAGCCCAAATCAGTTCAAGCTTAACTGGGCCTAAGCCCTATCCAGATACAGTATTAACTGGGCCTTAGCCATTTTCAGTAATCAATGTTTAACTGGGCTTTAGCCCTATTCTAAAATCAGTGTAGCCCTTAGGCCCATTACAGTAACAGAACAGTATTAATACATGTATGCAAACCTAGCCTAATCCAGCCCTACACACCACCTGTACCAGCCCTACAAACCATGTGGGGAATAATTCAACCCACCCAACCCTACACACCACAGTCGCAGCATGGCTGCTTAATCAGATAACGTGGCCAAGCCACTAACAGTAAAATGAGGCAAAGCCCCTAACAGTAAACGTGGCATTGCCACTTAGCACTTCCTCCATCAAAAACCCAATCCCATGCAATAGTTTAAAATGTCATGGCATATAGTGAACAGATAAAATTTAGCATGCATTTCAGTCAATTTAACCCTAGGGGTATAATGGTCAATTTGCACCTAGGGGTAAAACAATAATTTCCCACCTTTAAAGGGTATTTCAATAATTTTACCAGTTTTTAGAGTTTCATGCTCATTACAGCTTGTTATAGTCCAAGTGTCATCTAGGTAACTAATTTAGCCCATTTTATCAACTTAAAGTTATCTGCCCAAAAACCCCTAATGGGCCCTACGGTGTCCAGAAGCTATTACGGCCCACTAAGCCCAAATTTACCCATTCGTTTTAGCAGTCTTAATGTTCAGGTTACTAGAATCCACTTACCGCTCGTTTTCACCCATACGGCCCCGTAAGCCCATTGGGCCCAAATTCGGCCCTTCAAGGCCCAAAATCACCAACGTGCACGAAAACACAGACACAACACTCTTACTATTTACGATTATCGATTTTACCGAGTCAACTGACCCACGAGCACTCATACACTCGCAAGCCCACAAAATGCTGAAATTTCGGCATTTCAGCTTTTCAGCTTTTGCCGATTTAGTCTACTAGTGGGTGTCGTTTACACACCTGATTTGCGATATACTTAGAAGTCCCTTGCATGAGTATCCTACAATCAATTAAATCGCACTGTTAACTAAAGATCCAATTGAATAATCACTAACAACTTAATATACCTATTCGACCATAACAAAGCATCCCTAATCTCTCACCTTTGTCGATTCTAACCACTAGATCTAGATCTAGATCGCCTTGATATCGCTGATCCCTTAGCCTCCACTGGATCCACCTTATGAAAACCATAGAACTTCATTAGTAACCAAAACTTACCACTCAACACCCTCAGAAATGGTCTAGGCCGATTAGCCCCAGAAGGGTTAGGGGTTTTGGCTTTCCCCTTAACCAAAAGTAAAAGGAGATCAAATTTCTTACGCCAAAAACGTTCCCTACCAATCTTGAACATGATCTTTACCAGATCTAGCCTAAACGCGAAGGTGAACAAGATGTCTAAAGTATTCGGCCAAAGGGTAATCGTTTCCAAAAGAGTGAGATGGTTCAGCTATTAGAGAATGCCAAAGAAACAATAAAGAGAGCTAAATGAGAGGATAACAAATGATTCACTAAAAGATAAAGAAATGAGGGGTTCGGCCAAGAAGAAATCGGCACAAGGCTAAACTTTTTGAGATTTTCAGCTTCAGAGAAATTGGCTAAGTGGGGTTCCAAGTGAATCGTTTTAGGCTTATGAAACAAAGAAGGAAGAGAAGAAGAAGAAGGTAGTTTCGATTTGAGAAGAAAAGAAGAAAAGAAAGGTGGTTTGACTCTTTGAACAAATTGATACCATTAGGTTTGTAAATTGCATTTTCGACTTTTTAGATCACAAGAGTGGAACGCCAAAGGAAAGAGCAAACAGCCCCTAAGAGTTCTATACCTAATCGACAACAAAAAGAGAGTGACCAACCTAGCCAAAACCCAAAGACTAGCCCTTCAAGATGTCGGCACATACCACTCCTAGTTGCCGAAATTACAATCTCCTAAAAGCCCTAGCCGAATATGCACCTTCGACCCTCCAATCGGCCAACACACTCTCCCATTTAAAACTCCTAAAACTTCTCCCCTTATTCCTCCTTTACTCAATCCCATAAACACTTCAAACTCTTCCCAACAGAGTTTCACTTAGAGTCCACCACATGCCCTGCACATGCATTAAAAAAATAAAACATTGCATTGCTTACCAAGAGACTTGAACCTAAGCCCTTGCACAACTTCCACACGCCATTCCCTTGTCCTTGAGTGGTGTTACATTGCCACCTTGCCACAAGTCATCTTGTGTCTTACTTTGACAACATTTTCTTAAAAGCCCTCTTAGTCAAAGCCCCTTCTTCCTTAAATCTAAAATTTTAAAATTCTATCGAGTTTTAACTTAAGCTTGGGCCTTGTAAAGGCCCACTAACATACTCAAGGCATAAATTAATACATCCAGACAAGTAAAAATTAAATCCACGTAAAATCTCAAAAATCCCGAAAATTAGGGCGTTACATCAAATGTGCTTTTGAACCTAGGAATTGATCTAGATATGGCAAGTGTAACAGACAATTTTTAGTCAAATCAAAATAGTGGTTTCGAAACCACAAATCCAATGTCAAAAAATTTATTTTATTATTATTTAATATTTACAGCATGATATTAGAGTGGTGTGAAATTTTCGTAAAGAAATTTTATCATTTGAGTGTTTAATTCGCGTAAAGTGCAAAAGTAGTGTTCTATTAGCTAAAAGTACTAAATGGCTATGAATATAAATAGTAGAGGTCCTTATGTGGTAAATGGCCCATTTATAATTTAATGGACAATTATGGACACTTATTTAGTAAGTTTTAAACGTTTATCATTAAGGTTAAATTTGTAATTTAGTTATTAAATATTAATTAAATAAAACAAACAAAATTTTAATGCTTTTATCTTCTTCATTGATGAAATTGAAGAGAAGAAAAGCTATATTTTAGGGTTAAAGCTTCGATCACTTCTTTAACACCTGAATTTGGGCCTAGAAGAATTAGGCCTTGAGTTTGGGTTCGGATAAAAGAAAACCTGAATAATTGAGAAGTTTTAAATATTATTGTTATAAAAAATTATTATTATTATTAAAATATTACTGTTATTATTATTGATGTTTTAAATTTTTATGAAAATTATAATAATTATTATTAGCTAAAAATATATTTATAATATTATTGTTATTAATGTGGTGTTTAAATTTAGTGCCTAAATAACTTAAGAGGGATTTATAGTGTGGGAAAAGTCTTGGGTTCAATCCAAGACTCTAGAAAAAAAAAACTTAATTTTTGCTTCTTAGAGGAATCTGGGAAATAGGGCTTATATTTAAGTTGGGCTAGGATTAGACATAAGGAAGTGCCTGGCCCATTGGCTGAGCACGTTGGGTAGCAGGAAGAGGGCTGGGGTTCAATTCCCAGCATACGCAAAGTGTTTGGTTTTTTTTTTTAGTAGTAGTCTGGTCGCGCTAAAATAGGGGCTAAATTGTGTTGCGAATGGAATATGCCACAAAGGAGCATTTGATCCAGTGGCTTGAGGCACTAGGGTGATGAAGGAGATACGGGGTTCGAGGCACATCGCGCACAAGAGGTTTGGTTTTTTTTTAAATAAGCTGGGTACGTTAAATAAGGGTTAAAAGAGGTTGCAATAGGATTATGCCACACGAGCGCCTTTGGCGCAGTGGCAGCAGAATGCTAGAGGGTCCGAGCAGGCGTGAGTTCAAGTCCAGGCACTGGCGGAATTTTGATTTTATTTTTCAAATAGCAGAGGCTTCAGCAGATATGGCTTATAATTAAATGTGACGCTATTATATCAAAAGCCAAAGCACGTCCCAGTGGCCAGCAGCGTGGGTGTGTGCCTGGAGGGCCCACGTTTAAACTGCTGTGTACGCAGGAGGTGTCGTTTTTGCTGCATGCGTGGGAGAGTGTTTTGCTTGGACCAAAACTCTCCCAAGCAGTGAGTGGTGTCGGCCAAATGGTGGACTGCTGCTGGTGTAAGGAGAGTTTGAATTGAATTCAAACAGTGTAAGGAAATAAGGGGATAAGCGTGGGATTTGGATGTTCTTAGCCAATTAGACGATTGTGGGGGTAATCAGATATTCTCTTGATTTTTCTTTTCTTTTCTATTGAATCAATTTTGTTCTTTTATTATTTTTGTTCATCATCTCTTTGCCCAATTCTTTTATTCTTTAATTTTTCCTTTCATTTTTCTTTTCTTAATAGCCGAATCAACTCTTTCTTTACTTCTCAAATCCCGATCTCATGGTCGATTACTTCTTCGATTGACACCATCTCTTCTCTTTGCAAATCTTTTATCCATGTTCTTGAATTTTTTCCTTTCGTTATTTTTCCCATTAATAGCCGATTATAATATTCATCTTGCCTTGATTAAAGTCACAACTTATATCCCTTTTATTCATTCAAACACTTCTTCCTCTTTACTCATAAATACTAAAAGTTGAAACTTCCATATTCTTAGTGATATGGGAATTAAATTTTAGATCTATTCTCTACTTGCGTTTAAGTTAGATTCATTGTGGATCTGAGATTGGAAAGGTATTGGAAATGCTTCTGACAAGTACATCGTTGATGGTAAGTTATCAAAACTCCTTTTCCATTCGTTATTTTGGGATCTAAGAAAAGTCGAAAATCCCTTAGTTTTAGGGAGGCAGTAGATCTTGGCAAAGAGTAATACTAGTTTTGCTTTGGATGGTTTGTATGTGTTTTAGTCACAAGAAGGGAATTTGGCAAGGAGAAATAAAGGCTAAAGTCGAGGAAGCGAATTAGATTTAGATCTAGATCTAGATCTGATAGTTAAGATCTGCAAGGTAAGTTGTTAATAAAGTTTCATAGTGGCTGAATATGGTAAGTAAATTCTACATTGGTTTCATGGATTTGTAATCTAATCGGTTAAATAGTCGATTATAGGAGATATCGCATAGGAGATCTCACCGGTAGAATCGCAAAACAGGTGTGTATCGAAATCCCCTCTTGTGGTTCAATTCAGCAAAAGTCGAAAAGCCAAAATGCCGAAATACCGGCATTTCGTGGGCTTGTGAGCGTGCGAGTGCTCGTGGGTTGATTGGAAATGTTAAGATTCAGTAATCAGGATTGGTAAGAGAAATGAGTGTACGATTTTGTGCACTTCGGTAAGTTGGGCCTCGATGGGCTGAATGTGGGCCCAATGGGCTTTTGAGCCCATATGGGTAAAAATAGGCGTTGAAGGTATTCTGATAGACTGTAGGGTCGAAACTACTAAAACTGATAAATTGATCATAAAATCTGAACTAAATGGCCTTAAGTAGCTAATAGACACTGTAGGGACCATTAGGGGTTTTAGGTCCCAGTAACTAAAAACTGTGAAAACAAGTTAAATAGACTGTTGAGATGAAAATTGGATTATTAGTGACTGTAAGTGCATAAAACCCTAAAAAGTGGAATAATTACTGAAATACCCTCATAGGTGAGAAATTACAGTTTTACCCCTAGGTGTAAAATGACCATTATACCCCTAGGGCTAAATTTGACTGAAAGCATGATTTACTATTTTTGTTTACTGTATGCCATATCATGATTATCTGTTGCATGGGATTTGGGTTATATGGTTGGAGGAAGTGCTAAGTGGCAATGCCACGAATACCGAAAAGGGGCTTTGCCCTAGTTTACCGAAAGAGGCGATGCCTCGTATTATCGTTCTGGCGGTTTGACCACACTATCTAATTATGTAGCTATACTGCCACTGTGGAGAGTAGTGGTTGGGTGGGTTGAGTAGTTCTCCCCACATGGAGAGTTTGGCTGGTACGGGTGGAGAGTAGCATATTGGTGGGTTGAGTAGTCTCCCCACATGTGATGGGTTTTGCATTCATGCATGTTATCTGCACTGTTACTGTAATGGGCATGTAGGCCATACTATTATCTGGAAAGGGCTAAGACCCAGTTTATTGTATCTGAATAGGGCTTTGGCCCAGTTATTACTAAGACCGGATAGGGCTTAGGCCCAGTAAGCTTGAGCTAATTTGGGCTCTAGATTGGTTTCTTTACACACTGAGTTTCCAAACTCACCCCTTTCTCTCCATCCTTGCAGGTGAGCCCTAGACTAGTGGAATTGGAGCTGAGAGGGATTCAAAGTGGCCATATGGACTAGACTGTTGGTTTTTATCAAATTATTTATTTCAATTTATCTTTTATTATTTTTATTCTTATTTTGGGTTTGTAGTAAGGCCGCTTTAATTATTTTTAATTTGTTTTTAGCTTAAGTATGATATTGTTTAAATCGTTTCGAAACCAGATAGCTTTAAGGCGCGCTTTTATAAAAGTTACTTGTTTTCAAAATATCACGATAATAGAGCAAAGCTTTCGCAACGTAAACGTTTTCATAAGTAAGAATTCTTAAGTAGACTTAAACTTAATTTATTGTACGTGGACAAGTCATAAGGTTAAAGTGTGGCAATAGATGTGTGCATGTCTAGGATTGGATCTAGGAAGAGCTGGGTACTTAAGCAGTCTAATTGACTCACCTCCTCTTCTCTTGAATCCTACCTGGTGTACAGTATCCATTCACTTTAAGCCATAACAAGAAGGTCTAATTTTTCGATACTTAATCTATTTTAAAAATAACATGTTTTCTGTAACCTACAAAGGTTTACAAGCTTTCACGGTTTCCCATAAAATTTTATAGAGTTATTAACAATGTTTGAAAAGAGAATGATTATTTCAATAAACCACGTTTTGAATAAAATAAACGAACACAAGCTGAGGTTTTATACAAGTTTAACGGTAAAAGTTTCTAAACACTAAGAAGGGTTTTCAATGAAAACATGGTTTTCGAAAAACACTTCAATGTGACACACCAGACTTGACCATAATGTCTGGGCCAAGTTTGGGGTGTTACATTTGGTGGTATCAGAGCCCGGTTGCAACAACTCGACTGTGGAATCGGGTCCAAAAGGTTTTATAAAATTTTAGAGACAAAGCCTAAGAAGGGTATTTAAAAAAATCAATTTTCAAAAAATTTAGAAAACTCTTTCAAATCGTTTTCTTCAAGATAAACATGTTTTGATTTTAAAGGGTTTAAGTTTTTCTGGGTTTTTGAAATATGGTTTTTGAAGAAGTGGCACACTGAATCCCCAGCACCAAGTTTGTAAGTACTCTTCACTTATACTATACTATACTGTAATAATACTGTAGATAGTACTGAGACCTTACGATGATACTGTAGATAGGGTAGAACTGAAACTATAAGACTGAGACTGTAGGAAAATGAAACCCTAGAAGACTGAGACTATAGCTAGGCTATGATTCTGTAAAAATAAAAAATTTGAAAAACTATCTCAGCATAACATATGTGAATAAAATACTAAAACACTTGAATTAAGATCATTGTAGTTATTTGGTACGCATGCTTAGTAAATTTTTTTTTTACTTCGGTGATTAGATGTTCTGGGTCGTACTAAAAATTATTTAGATCAGAGTGCGCAGCGGTAGTGTAGTAGCATAGTGTTGCATGACTATGTTATTATTTGGAAATTTCGAGGACGAAATTTCTTTAAGGGGGTAGAGTTGTAACACCCTGAATTCGGGCCTAGAAGAATTAGGCCTTGAGTCTAGGTTCGGATAAAAGAAAACCTGAATAATTGAGAAGTTTTAAATATTAATGTTATAAAAAATTATTATTATTAATTAAATATTACTGTTATTATTATTGATGTTTTAAATTTTTATGAAAATTATAATTATTATTAGATAAAAATATATTTATAATATTATTGTTATTAATGTAGTGTTTAAATTTAGTGTTTAAATAAATTAAGAGGGATTTATAGTGTGGGAAAAGTCTTGGGTTCAATCCAAGACTCTAGCAAAAAAAAAAAATCATTTTTGCTTCTTAGGGGAATCTAAGAAATAGGGCTTATATTTAAGTTGGCCTAGGATTAGACATAAGGAAGTGCCTGGCCCAGTGGCTAAGCACGCTGGATAGCAGGAAGAGGGCTGGGGTTCGATTCCCAGCATACGTAAAGTGTTTGGTTTTTTTTAGTAGTAGTCTGGTCGCGCTAAAATAGGGGCTAAATTATGTTGCGAATGGAATATGCCACAAAGGAGCATTTGGTCCAGTGGCTTGAGGTGCTAGGCTGGTGAGGGAGATACGGGGTTCGAGGTACAAGGCGTGCAAGAGGTTTGTTTTTTTTTTTTAAATAAGCTGGGTGCGTTAAATAAGGGTTAAAAGAGGTTGCGACGGGATTATGCCACAAGAGCGCCTTTGGCGTAGTGACAGCAGAACGCTAGAGGGTCCGAGCGGGCGTGAGTTCGAGTCCAGGGCTGGCAGAATTTTGATTTTATTTTTCAAATAGCAGAGGCTTCAGCAGATATGGCTTATAATTAAATGTGACACTATTATATCAAAAGCCAAAGCACATCCCAGTGGCCAGCAACGTGGGTGTGTCCCTAGAGGACCCAGGTTCAAACTGTGTGTGCGCAGGAGGTGTCATTTTTGTTGCACGCGTGGAAGAGTGTTTTGCTTAGACCAAAACTCTCCCCAGCAATGAGTGGTGTCGGCCAAACAGAGGACTGCTGCTGGTGTAAGGAGAGTTTGAATTGAATTCAAACGGTGCCACCAAATAAGGGGATAAGCGTGGGATTTGGATGTTCTTAGCCTATTAGCTGAGTGTGGGGGTAATCAGATATGCTCTTGATTTTTCTTTTCTTTTCTATTGAATCGATTTTGTCCTTTTATTATTTTTGTTCATCATCTCTTTGCCCAATTCTTTTATTCTTTAATTTTTCCTTTTGTTTTTCTTTTCTTAATAGCCGAATCAACTCTTTCTTTTCTTCTCAAATCCCCATCTCATGGTCGATTACTTCTTCGATTGACACCACCTCTTCTCTTCGCAAATCTTTTATCTCTGTTCTTGAATTTTTTTCCTTTCGTTCTTTTTCCCGTTAATCGCCGATTATAGGATTCCTTTTGCCTTGATTAAAGTCACAACTTACATCCTTTTTATTCACTCATATACTTCTTCCTCTTTACTCATAAATACTAAAAGCTGAAACCTCCATATTCTTAGTGATATGGGAATTAATTTTTAGATCTATTCTCTACTCGCGTTTAAGTTGGATTCACTATGGATCTAAGATTGGAAAGATATTGGAAACGCTTCTGACAAGTACATCGTTGATGGTAAGTTATCGAAACTCCTTTTCCATTCATTATTTTGGGATCTAAGAAAAGCCGAAAATCCCTAAGTTTTAGGGAGGCTGTCTATCTTGGTAAAGAGTAATGCTAGTTTTGCTTTGGATGGTTTTTATGTGTTTTAGTCACAAGAAGGGAATTTTGCAAGGAGCAATAAAGGCTAAAGTCGAGGAAGCAAATTAGATTTAGATCTAGATCTAGATCTGGTAGTTGAGATCGGCAAGGTAAATTGTTAATAAAGTTTCATAGTGGCCGAATATGGTAAGTAAATTCTACATTGGTTTTATGGATTCGTAATCTAATCGGTTAAATGGTTGATTATAGGAGATATCGCATAGGAGATCTTAGCAGTAGAATTGCAAAACAGGTGTGCATCGAAATCCCCTCTTGTGGTTCAATTCGGCAAAAGCCGAAAAGCTGAAATGCTAAAATATCGACATTTGGTGGGCTTGCGAACGTGCGAGTACTCGTGGGTTGATTGGAAATGTTAAGATTCTGTAATCGGGATTGGTAAGATGAATGAGTGTGCGATTTCGTGCACTTCGGTAAGTTGGGCCTTGATGGGCTGAATGTGGGCCCAATGGGCTTTCGAGCCCATATGGGTAAAAATAGGCGTTAAAGGTATTCTGATAGACTGTAGGGTCGAAACTGCTAAAACTGATAAATTGATCATAAAATCTGAACTAAATGGCCTTAAGTAGACTGCTGAGATGAAAATTGGATTATTAGTGACTGTAAGTGCATAAAACCCTAAAAAGTAGAATAATTACTGAAATACCCTCATAGGTGAGAAATTACAGTTTTACCCTTAAGTGTAAAATGACCGTTATACCCCTAGGGCTAAATTTGACTGAATGCATGATTTTCTGTTTCTGTTTACTGTATGCCATATCATGATTATCTGTTGCATGGGATTTGGGTTATATGGTTGGAGGAAGTGCTAAGTGGTAATGCCACAAATGCCGAAAAAGGGCTTTGCCCTAGTTTACCGAAAGAGGCGATGCCTCATATTACCGTTCTAGTGGTTTGACCACACTATCTGATTATGCAGCTATGCTGCCATTGTAGAGAGTAGTGGTTGGGTGGGTTGAGTAGTTCTCCCCACATGGAGAGTTTGGCTGGTACGGGTGGAGAGTAGTGGATGAGTGGGTTGAGTAGTCTCCCCACATGTGATGGGTTTTGCATTCATGCATGTTATCTGCACTGTTACTGTAATGGGCCTATGAGCCATACTATTATCTAAAAAGGGCTAAGGCCTAGTTTGCTATATCTGAATAGGGCTTTGGCCCAGTTATTACTAAGACCGGATAGGGCTTAGGCCCAATAAGCTTGAGCTGATTTGGTCTCTGGATGGGTTTCTTTACTTATTGAGTTTCCAAACTCACCCTTTTCTCTCCATCCTCACAGGTGAGCCCTAGACTGGTGGACTTAGAGCTGAGAGGGATTCAGAGTGGCCACATGGACTGGACTGTTGGTTTTTATCAAGTTACTTATTTCAATTTATCTTGAATTATTTTTATTCTACTTTTGGGTTTGTAGTAAGGCCACTTTAATTATTTTTAATTTGTTTTTAGCTTAAGTATGATATTGTTTAAATCATTTCGAAACCGAATAGCTTTAAGGCGCGCTTTTATAAAAGTTACTTGTTTTCAAAATATCATGATAACAAAGAAAAGCTTCCGCAATGTAAACGTTTTCATAAGTAAGAATTTTTAAGTAGACTTAAACTTAATTTATTGTACGTGGACAAGTCATAAGGTTAAAGTGTGGCAATGGATGTGTGCATGTCTAGGATTGGATCTAGGAAGAGCTTGGTACTTAAGCAATCTAATTGACTCACCTCCTCTTCTCTTGAATCCTACCTGGTGCGCAGTATCCATTCACTTTAAGCCATAACAAGAAGGTCTGATTTTTCGATACTTAATCTATTTTGAAAATATCATGTTTTCTGCAACCTACAAAGGTTTACAAGCTTTCACGGTTTCCCATAAAATTTTACAGAGTTATTAACAATGTTTGAAAAGAGAATGATTATTTCAATGAACCACATTTTGAATAAAATAAACGAACACAAGCTGAGGTTTTATACAAGTTTAACGGTAAAAGTTTCTAAACACTAAGAAGGGTTTTCAATGAAAACATGGTTTTCGAAAAAGACTTTAATGTGACACACCAGACTTGGCCATAACGTCTGGGCCAGGTTTGGGGTGTTGCAACTTCCTAGCTTAATTGTAAGTTGATTTTTTGTCCTGTTTTTAATAATTTCTATGTTTTTGATATCATTGCAACTAGGTCTAGCTAGCCCAAGGACTATTTTGCAAAACTGTTAAAGGTTTCGAGTTTTACCATTGATGAATGTTAATGTATTTTGATGTTTGATAATAGAAAATACATGCTTGTTGTTAGATTAACAAGTTTTATAAAGTAATTTTTAGTGAAAAAGCAAATTAAGGATTTAATTGAGAAATGTGGAAACTTTAAGGTTAAAATGTGAAATAAATGAGAATTACGGGTTTCTAGGGACCTAATTGCAATTCGGGAAGCATAGGTTTGAGTGGAATAGCAAGAATTTGAAATTTTGTGAAAATAGGACTAAATTGTAAAATGTGAGATATTAGGGGAAAAAGTGTAAAGTTGCCTTAAAAGGTATATTGGACTAAATTGAATAGTGTGATAATTAAATAAGTTATTTTTGATTACATATTGATCTAGAAAAGCAAAATTCAAAATTAGATTAGGGGAAAAACAAGGTTTTGGACTAGTTGATCCGTTTCATCATTTTTACATTTGAGGTGTAACGCCCTAAATTTTAGGGTTTTGAATTTTTGCTTAAATTGGAAATTGCATGGTTATTTGTGTTGAATTGATGTTTTGGGTATGTCTAGGGGGCCTGTGGAAGGCCCAGGTTAAAGCCTAACTCCTAGTAAAATTTTAATTTTTAGGCATAGGGGAATGTAGGTGTTAGTTGTTAGGGCTTAAGAAATGTGGTTGGGGTTTTTTGACACAAAGTAGCACGTGGTGGAGTGGCTTGAGGGGTCACTGTCAAGGGGGAGTAGGGCGTGTGGCGTCAGTGGCAAGGGGTCAAGGGTTCGAATCCCCTTGCTGGCGTGATGAGTTATTTTGCTGGTTGGAATCGGTAAGTGGTGGTCTTGAATGTAAACTCTTCAGATTGGAGGAATGATAAAGATGACATGATCTTGAAGGTTTGAATTATTATCCAAGAGAAATTAGAGTAAATCATGGAGGAAATTGTGGAGGTTTTTAAGGGATTGGAGGAGTTGGCCGAATGTAGGTAAGCTGGAGTAGGCAAATCGACTTGGGTCATTGGGCATTTTGGCAAATAGGGAGTAGTATGCCGAATTCATTCTCTTGTGTTTCGGTTTTAGCACTTTTTGCTTTTATGTGCTATGGTTTTTTACCATTTAGGCATTTTTGTTCTCTCAAGAAACCGAATTGGCGTAGTTCCCTTCTCTACTCTTTTCCACTTCTCTTATTATCTTTCTTCAAGTCGAAACCCCCTCTTTTTTTTCACTCTGTCCCCACTTCTTCTATTCCAGCCAAATATTGTCAACTTTCTCTTCTTCTTATTCTTCCAAACTGCTTAAGGCCGAATCTCTGGTTCTTGTTTTCCTCCACTCTTAGCCGACTACATTATCTCTTTACCTTTCCATCTTTATTTTTCTTCTTAAATCCTTACATCTACCGAATCTCATTCCTTCTTCCCATATTGCTATTGGCTAAATCTTATCCTCACTTTTGTATTCTCATACGCTCTTCTTCTTTTCGGATCTGAATCAAGGTAAATGCGTTATTTCTTTCTCTCTTCCGAATGTTCTTATAAAAGCTGAATCCCATTTTCTCTTATAGGGCAATCACGTTTAATCCTTTCTTTAGGAACTGATTTGGGTTCTTCTTTTTTGATCGCTAAAATTTCTTAGGGGTTCGAGGAGATCAAAGTCGCAAGGGGTGGTGGATTGCTGATATTATGGAATCAGTCTAGGCCTAGTGGGTAGGTTTCAGCCAAGGTAAGTGTTTCATGTCGCTATTTGGGATGTTGGCCGAATATGATAGGGGTTTTGTAGTTATGGTTAGCAAGCCGGATTGTTTGTTTAAGTTTTGTCTAGACTGTTGTAGGTAGATTCTTTACGGGATTGTTTGACTCTATTCGTAATCTACGTGTGTAACGACACTCCCTAATAGCATAGATTGGCAAAAACCAAAAAGCTAAAATGCCGAAATGCTGGCATTTCGAGACCTAACGAGCGTGTGAACGCTTGTAGGCTGATCTGAACCCATAAATCATGGGCGTTTGACTGTAAAGGCCATTGTGCCCGTCTTCAAGCACTTGGGCTATTCTAGGCCTCGATGGGCCGAAGTGGGCCCGATGGGCCTACGGGCCCATATGGGTAAGTTATACGGTAAGTGATATCTGGTTCGCTAGTTGTTAAGATTTGGGATATTGTGCATAAGTTTGGACTAAGCGGGCAACACGAGCGTGTGTGCCCACCCAGGCCCATTAGGGGTTTTGGGGCCCGTCAACCCTGTTTGAACATTTAGACCTCTTGAGTTGCTCGAAGCGACGTTAGACTTGCTAGAAGGTTGTATTAGTTGCTGAGACATCGAGACTTAGTAAAATGACCAAAATACTCCTAAAAGGTAAAATTACCATTTTACGCCTCGTTGCTAAAAGACTGTTATACCCTAGAAATAAGATGTTTGATACGCGTATAACTTTCTCCGTAACTATTAATTTGTATGCATGTTATATGTAGTATTGTTAGACTGCATGGGATTGGGTTTAAAATCGGAGGAAGTTCTGTAAAGTGGCACTGTCACGTATTCTGTTTAGTGGCTTTGCTACATAATCTATTATGGTGGCCCTGCCACGATATCTTATTTTAGTAGCATGACTGCAAACTGGTGTGTGGGCTGGGTGGGTTGAGTTATTCCCTACATGGTGTGATAGGCTGGTACGGGTAGTGTGATGAGCTGGACTGGGTTGGGTTATGCATCTGTTCTATTTTATATCTATAATGGGCCCAAAGCCCACTGTGTTTCTGAATAGCACCAATGCCTAGATTGATCTATATCTGAATAGGGCTTTGGCTCAATTTGGAATGCATGTCTGATCTCTGTTATTGGTTGGGGAAGTTACACTCTGAGTTTTCAAAAACTCACCCTTTTATTTTTACATGGAGGTAACCCCTAACCATAGAGGATTTGGAGCTGCGAGGGACTCGGGGTGGCCACATGACATATGCTTCTAGGATTCATTTGTACTTTTATTTTTATCATTATTTCAGTTTCGGTATTATTTTTACAGTAAGGCCATTATGGGTGTTTTATTTTGTTACACTAATATTTTACTTTAAACCGGTAGATTAGGATACTCGGGTTTTCAAAATTCATAACAAACATTTTCAAATAAGTCTCACGTAACAAGTTCAGGTAGTATGATAACGGGATACAACAAATGGGAATTTGCTTATACATACCAATTTAACATAAAATAGTTTTTAATCTAATTTCGCTCAAGACTTCCAACTTTCTAAACAAAGCTTTGAAAATAGAAGGAACTGTTTGTCAAAGTGTCTGATTTAGAATAAATCGTCCATGTGACACACCAGATCTGGTCATAACCTTTGGGGTGTTACATTTAATGGTATAAGAGCCAGGTTGCAACAACTCGGCTGTGGAATGGGTTTGAAAGTTTTCTTAAATTTTAATTGAAAAACTTAAATTGTTTCTAAAATTCGTTCTTCAAAAATTTCTGTGGAAATTATTTTAAATCAGGTTTATTTCCAAAAAAAATAATGTTTCTCAAAAATCTAGGGTTTTTGAAAGGTTTTCAACAAAGTTGGTTTAAAATTTCTACTTTCGACAAAAACTTGAACGACTCCGAATATGGCTACTGAGAAGTGTGGCACCACAGTCTCTGCCACCAAACCTGTAAGTGCTTTGATTTGTTTTACTGATAGATTATTAAACTGTGATACTGAGACACTACTGCAGATAGTGCTAAGACCCTATTGAAACTCTATAGTTAGGGTAAACTAAGAGAGTAGGAAAAACTAAAAACTCTAGAAGACTTAAAACTGTAGCTAGATTGCGATTCAATGGAAACAAAGCTCTAAAATCACTATCTTATCATAAAAGATCCTTAATGATTACTGAAATTATGAACTAATGCATAAAATTCATAAATCAGATAATGGGTTATGAGTACAAGAGCTGCACGTGGAAGAGGCTGTGGTAAAGGCCGAGGAAGTGCTCAAACTGGATTTTCATCCTCGGGACATATGCCGGCTACGGAGGCACGAGCACCACCAGTAATTGAGACGGGGTCTCACGATCAGGCTATAAGGGACAATGCTTTATCCAAGGCAATGCTCCGTGTTGTGGAGAGAGTTGCTGGAGCAAGACTGGAACGGTGAATAGTGGATCAATTTTTGAGCGGCTCTGGGCTAATGGAGTAGAAATCTTCAGGGGCGTATCTAGTGTAGCCCCAAATGTTGTCGAGTACTGGTTAGAGGCCATGGAGTGGATAATGGATGATCTGGATTGCTCGATGGAGCAGAAGCTGAAAGAGGCAGTATCTCTGCTGTGTGACGAGGCCTACTAGTGGTGGCTCACTGTGAGATATGGTACACCAACTGAACGGTTGACTTGGGACTTATTTAAGATGACCATCAAAGGGAAGTACATCGGGGAGAGTTATGTGGATGCCTGAAAGAAGGAATTCTTAAATCTGACTCAGGATAGCAAGTCTGTAGTAGAGTACAAGGTTGAATTCTTAAGATTAAGTTGGTATGCCAGTGGGATAGTTACTACTAAATATGAACACAGTGTGCGATTCGAGGAATGCCTCAGAGATGAGGTGAGAGTATTGATTACTCTATAGAGGGAGCGTGATTTTGCTGCTCTGGTGGAAAAAGCCAAAATAGCTGAAGACATGAAGCGCTCGGAGCGCTAGAACTATGAAAAGGATAGAAATAGATTCATGAGGGATTCAGGGCCCTCGGGTGATGCAGGGAGGCTTGTTAAGAAAGCTAGAGTGTATGAGTCGGTTCGAGCAGCTCCGGTGAATGTGGTTAGACCACAAGCTTGTGCGGAGTGTGGGAAGGCACATCAGGGTGAATGTTGGAGGCATTTTGAAGCATGCTTTTGGTGTGGGTCCAAAGATCATCGAGTTAGAGATTGCCCTCAAAGGCTGGCACAGATGGAAGCTACTAAACAGAGGGTTGCTCAGCCAATAAGAGGTGGTCAGCAACCACTGAGAGGCCGTGGTTAGGCCAGGGGCGGTAATGGAAATAGACTTGGATGTGGAGCATCGGGTAGAGGTGCTAAAAATGCTAAAGCATGACAGCTAGCATTGGTTTACGCTGCTCATCGTCGGGAGGATATTGATTCACCTGACGCCAAAACGGGTACATTTTTAATTCATACCATGCCATATACTGCTTTGATTAGCATTGGGTCTACACATTCGCATGTTGCGTGTGATGTGTCTGGGACGTTGGGTGTGCAATCTAAGAATTCTGTGAGCAGGGTATCTGTAATTAGTCCATTGGGTCACTCGGTTAGGGTAGAGAAACTTTTTAGAGATGTGCCCTTAGAAGTACAAGGTAGAATTTTCTCTGCGGATTTAATGGAGTTACTAATCAGAAAGTTTGATCCCATCTTGGGTATGGATTGGCTTGATAAGCATTGGTCGAACTTTGATTGTGTTGCTAATCGAATAGAATTAAAGACTATGGAAAATAAGGAGGTAACTATGATCGGGGAGCGAAGAGACTACTTGTCTAATGTTATCTCGGCATTAACAGCTGAAAAGCTGGTTCGCAAGGGTTGCGAGGCATTTCTGGCATACGTGGGTAAATTTGATTTTGTGGGTCTTTCCATGGGTGATGTCAGAACTGTCAAGGAATTTCAAGATGTATTTTCGGATGAGCTTCCCGAGTTGCCTCTAAATTGTGAAGCTGAATTTGGAATCGATTTTTTGTCTAGTACGGCTTCGGTGTCCATCACCCCTTATAGGATGGCATTGAAGGAGCTTGTGGAGTTGAAGGCGCAAATCCAAGAACTTTTGGATCGAGGTTTTATCCGACTGAGTGTGTCCCCGTGGGGAGCACTGGTACTGTTCGTCAAGAAGAAAGATGGAATGATGCACATGTGTATTGACTACCATGAGTTGAACAAATTGACTATTAAAAACAAGTACCCTCTGCTAAGAATCGACGACTTTTTTGATCAACTTAGAGGAGCTTCTATAATCTCCAAGATCGATCTTCGATCTAGATATCATCAATTAAGGTCTAAAGGGGTAGACATCTACAAGACAGCATTCAGGACTCAATATGGTCATTACGAATTCCTGGTAATGCCGTTTGGACTGAAGAATGCACCAGTGGCCTTTATGGATCCTATAAACCAGGTACTCCAACCCTATCTAGATCAGTTTGTGGTTGTCTTTATAGACAATATCTTAGTGTATTCGAAAATCGAGGAGGATCATGATGAGCATCTCCAAACTGTTCTGCAAATTCTGAGGGAGAATCAGCTTTATGCAAAATTCAGCAAGTGCGAATTTTTGCTACGAGAAATGACATTCTTAGGTCACGTTGTTTCTATCGAGGGGATTAGGGTGGATCCTCAAAAAATTGAAGTTGTTTTGGAATGGAAGCCACCGAGGACTATGTCAAAAATTCAGAGTTTTCTGGGTCTGGCGGGGTACTATAGAAGGTTTGTGGAAGGGTCTTGTATAATTGCAGCACCGTTGACGAAGCTTTTGAGGAAAGGGGTACAGTTTAACTGGACTGATAAGTAACAGGAGAGTTTTGAAAGGTTGAAGAAAGTCTTGACTGAATCACCTGTGTTAATTCAGCCGGAGTCTGGGAAGGATTTTGCTACGTATAGTGATGTATTGCTCGTTGGATTGGGTTGTGTGTTGATGTAAGAGGGTAAAGTGGTTGCTTATGCATCATGCCAACTTAAGCCTCACGAGGCGAATTACCCTACTTATGATCTGGAGTTAGCGGCAGTGGTATTTGCGCTAAAGATCTGGAGGCACTACTTATATGGAGAGAAGTGTATCATTTACACAGATCATAAGAGCCTGAAGTACCTCCTGACCTAAAAGGAGTTGAACTTTAGGCAACGAAGAAGGATAGAGTTGCTTAAGGATTATGGCTGTTCCATTGAATATCACCCAGGTAAAGCTAACGTGGTAGCAGATGCTCTAAGCCTTAAGGTTGTATCTGATCTGAGGGTGATGTTGCTTGTCTCAGTCTTTATGATGATGGTAGTCTGATGGTGGGACTGCAAGTAAGACCGACCTAGACTGTGCAAATTAGAGAGAAACAATTATTGGATGAGTAATTGGTTTCTCAATTTTGACAAGTGGAAAATGGTTAAACTTCTGAATTTGGATTGAACAGTGAAGGGACTTTGTATTTTCGTGGGAGAGTTTGTGTTCCAAAGGACTTTAATCTGAGGCAGTCTATACTGTGGGAGGCGTATGGAGGCCCTTGTGCCATGTATCCTGGTGGAAATAAGTTGTATCGAGATCTACGAGAGTTGTAGTGGTGGCCTGGACTTAAGCGTGAGGTAACGAAATTTGTTGGTAAGTGTCTAACATGCCAACAAGTGAAAGCTAAGCATCAACTGCCTGTTAAACTTCTACAGCCAGTCAAGATTCCACTTTGGAAGGGGGAAAGGGTAACCATGGATTTTGTGAGTGGGCTACCCCTAACTCCTTTCAAGAAGGACTCGGTTTGGGTGATTGTGGACAGGCTGAGGAAATCTGCTCATTTTATACCCGTCTAAACTGATTATTCACTTCAGAAGTTGGTAAAGTTGTATGTATCAGAGATAGTGTGACTTCATGGGGTACCAGTTTTGGTTATTTCCGACAAAGACCCTAGGTTTACATCTTGGTTCTGGCAGAAGTTGCATGAGGCATTGGGTACGCGGTTGGATTTTAGCACTGCTTTTCACCCTCAGATTGATGGTCAGTCAGAAAGGGTAATCCAAGTTCTGGAAGATATGTTAAGAGGATGGTTTATTGATTTTCGAGGTAGCTGGGAGGATTACTTACCTTTACCAAAATTTGTGTATAACAATAGTTACCAGGCGAGTATTCAGATGGCACCATATGAGGCGTTGTATGGTCGTAGGTGTCGTACGCCAACCTGTTGGATAGAATTGGGTGAACGTCAGATTCTAGGGCCAGAGTTGGTGGAAAATACTGAGAATAAAGTTAATGTTGATTAGGGATAGGTTAAACGAAGCATCTGATAGGTAGAAGTCTTATGCCGATTTGAAGCGTAAGGAGATCGAGTACTCTGTGGGGGATTTGGTATTCCTGAAGGTCTCTCCTTGGAAGAAGATTTTAAGATTTGGTTAGAAAGGCAAGTTAACCCCTCGATTTATTGGGTCCTATCGAGTTCTGAAATGGGATGGTCTGAGAGTATATTAGATGGAATTGCCACCTGAGTTGGACTGCATTCACGACGTGTTCCATGTCTCCATGTTGAGACGGTACCATTCTGATCCCCCACATATCGTGCCGGTTGAGGAAATTAAAGTTAAACTTGACCTAACTTTTGAGGAAGAACCAGTACAAATTCTGGAGCGGGATGTCAAGGTGTTAAAAAAGAAATCTATTCCATTAGTTAAGGTGCTTTAGCGTAATCACAGGAAAAAGGAAGCTACATGAGAGCCTGAGGAGGCGATGCGTCAACAATACCCTCACCTGTTCTGACTAGGTAAATTTTAAGGATGAAATTTCTTTAAGGGGGTAGAGTTGTAACGCCTCAATTTTTAGGGTTTTGAATTTTTACTTAAATTGGCAATTCCATGGTTATGTGTGTTGAATTGATGTTTTAGGTGTGTCTAGGGGGCGTTTGGAAGGCCCAGGTTAAAGCCTATCTCCTGGAAAAGTTTTAATTTTTGGGCTTAAAGTAGTGTGGATGTTAGTTTTTAGGGCCTAAGAAATGTGGTTGGGGTTTTAGGACACAAAGTAGTACATGGTGGAGTGGCTTGAGGCATAATGGCAAGGGGGAGCAGGGTGTGTGGCTTCAGTGGCAAGGGGTTAAGGGTTTGAATCCTCTTGCTGGCGTGATGAGTTATTTTGCTGGTTGGAATCAGTAAGTGGTGGTCTTGAATGTAAACTCTGCAGATTGGAGGAATGATAAGGATGACATGATCTTGAAGATTTGAAGTATTATCCAAGAGAAATTAGAGTAAATCATGGAGGAAATTATAGAGGTTTTCAAGGGATTGGAGGAGTTGGCCGAATCTAGGTAAGCTGGAGTAGGCAAAATCAACTTGGGTCATTGGACGTTTCAACAAATAGGGAGTAGTATGCCGAATTCATTCTCTTTTCCACTTCTCTTATCATCTTTCTTCAAGTTGAAACCCCCTCTTTTCTTTCACTCTGTCGCCACTTCTTGTACTCCAGCCGAATATTGATAGCTTTCTCATTTTCTTGTTCTTCCAAATTGCTTAAGGTAGAATCTCTGTTTATTATTTTTCTCCACTCTTACCCGACTACATTATTTCTTTACCTTTCCATCTTTATTTTTCTTCTCAAATCCTTGCATGTGCCGAATCTCATTACTTCTTCTCATATTGCTATTGGCCAAATCTTATCCTCTCTTTTGCGTTCTCATATGCTCTTCTTCTTTTTAGATCTGAATCAAGGTAAATGTGTTATTTCTTTCTCTCTTTCGAATGTTCTTATAAAAGCCGAATCCCTTTTTCTCTTATTGGTCAATCGGCTTTTCATCCTTTTTTTAGTAACCGATTTGGGTTCTTCTTTCTTGACCACTTCGGTTTCTTAGGGGTTCGAGGAGATCAAAGTTGCAAGGGGTGGTGGATTACTGATATTGTGGAATTAGCCTAGGCCTAGTGGGTAGGTTTCAACCAAGGTAAGTGTTTCATGTCGCTATTTGGGATGTTGGTCGAATATGATAGGGGTTTTGTAGATATGGTTAGGAAGCCAGATTGTTTGTTTAATGTTTTGTTTAGATGGTTGTAGGTACATTGTTCGCATTATTGTTCGACTCTATTCGTAATCTAGGTTTGTAATGACACTCCCTAATAGCATAGATAGGCAAAAGTCGTTGAAATGTCGAAATGCCGCCATTTCAAGACCTAACGAGCGTGCGAACGCTTGTCGGCCGGTCTGAACCCACAAACCATGGGCGTTTGACTGTAAAGGCCATTTTGCGCGTTTTCGTGCACTTGGGCTGTTCTCGGCCGAAGTGGGCCCAATGGGCCTACGGGCCTATATGGGTAAGTTATACGATAAGTGATATCTGGTTCGTTAGTTGTTAAGATCTATAATATTGCGCATAAGTTTGGACTGAGCGGGCCATATAAGCGTGTAGCCCCACCCGGGCCCATTAGGGATTTTGGGGCCCGTCAACCCTATTTGAACATTTAGACCTCTTGAGTCTCTCGAAGTAACGTTAAACCTGCTAGAAGGTCATATTATGTTCTGAGACATCGAGACTTAGTAAAATGGCCAAAATACCCCTGAAGGGTAAAATTACCATTTTACCCCTAGCTGCTAAAAGACTGTTATACCCTAGAAATGAGTTGTTTGAGATGCGTATGACTTTATCTGTAACTGTTATTTTGTATGCATGTTATATGTTGTACTGTTAGATTGCATGGGATTGGGTTTAAAATCGGAGGAAGTTCTGTAAAGTGGCACTGCCACGTATTCTGTTTAGAGGCTTTACCACGTAATTTGTTATGATGGCTCTCCCATGATTTTTGATTTTAGCAGCATGACTGCGAACTAGTGTGTGGGCTGAGCGGGTTGAGTTATTCCTCACATGGTGTGATGGGCTGGTACGGGTGGTGTGATAGGCTGGATTGGGTTGGGTTATGCATCTGTTCTGTTCTGTATCTGTAATGGGCCCAATGCCCACTATGGTTCTGAACAGGGCCAAGGCCCAGATTGATCTGTATCTGAATAAGGCTTCGACCCAGTTTGTACTGCATGTCTGATCTCTGTTATTGGTTGGGGAAGTTACACACTGAGTGTTCACAAACTGCCCTTTTATTTTTACATGTAGGTAACCACCAGCCATAGAGGATTTGGAGCTGCGAGGGACTCGAGGTGGCCACATGACATCTACTTCTGGGATTCGTTTTCACTTTTATTTTTATCATTATTTCAGTTTTGGTATTTTGTTGTAGTAAGGCCATTATGGGTGTTTTATTTTGTTACACTAATATTTTTCTTTAAACTGGTAGATTAGGATACTCAGGTTTTCAAAATTCATAACATACTTTAGGGCGGTCCAAGACCAAACTAAGAACTTAAAAAAAAAATTGGAAAAAATTTGTGTAGAACAGGGCACACATCCATGTGGAACAGGGACACGCCTGTGTGGACAGGCTGTCACACACGCCCGTGTGGGCAGGCCGTGACACATGCACATGTCTCTGCCTGTAACATTTCGGTTGACACCTTAGTGGAATAGTTATTTCGGGACCACATATCCGAGTCAAAAAAATATTTTTATATTATTTTTTATGCCTAAAATATGTGAATTAGCATGTGTGAAAGTTTCATATTAAAATTTGATAGTTTGTGTGTTTAATTATGAAAAGGACTAAATTGCATAGTTAGTAAAAGTCACTTTCTAAATTTTGATGTGCTTTAATTACATGATTTGAGATGATTAAAGTCCTTAAAGGGCTATTAAGCCATTATAAGGTTAGTGGACATTTATATCCATGGTTTTAATGGTTTATATTAATGTTTTATTAAGGTTGAAAATGGAATTTTATAATTACATGAATCATTAATAAAACAAAAGCATATTATATGGCTAATTAAGGTATGTATTTTGATTTGTTTTTTGATGATTTTTATGTTTTTGAGATGGTTGTTTAGTTTATTATCAAGCCCATGTTTCAATTTGAGAAACTGATGAAGATTTCAAAATGTGATATTGATGATTTTGTGAGTTAAATGTTATTAGTTGATAAGTTATGGAAGCTTGATATAAGTTTAATATGTTTTGTCTTTGAATTTTTTATGAGATTATCTAAATTGGGCTAAATTGAGGAAAGGGTATTTTGAGGGACTAAAATGAGAAATTTGTTAAATATGTGGGCTTGAATGGACTAAAGAGAAATTCAACTATTCTAGATTAAAATGAAATTATGTGTATTTGATGATTTTATGAAATAGGGACTTAAGTGTAAACATGTAAAAATATGAGGGCTATTTTGTAAAATGCCCTAATTTTGTGTCCTTGGATTGAATTGATTGAGTTTGTGATTGAATAAGTTATTTTTAATACGTATAGCTCAAGAAAAGTGAAATCCAGACTTGGATCGCGGGAAATCAAAAGTTAACGAGTAATCAACTATTTTCGATAAATCACACTGGAGGTAAGTTCATAAGTAGTAATTTAGTTATAAATGATGTTAAATGTAACGCCCTGATTTTCGGGATTTTTTCGGGTTTTGTGAATTTTAGTGAAGTTTTAAAATTTTGGTGTTCTGAAGGTTGAAAATGTATGTACATGTGTTAGTGGGCCTTTAGAAGGCCCAAGCTTAAGTTAAAACCCGGTAAAATATTAAGTTGGATTTTCAAGTGAAAGGGGACTTGGTTAAGTGGGCCTTTAAGAAAAACCGTGTAAAATATGTCACAAAGGGAGCCTTGGTAGAGTGGCAAGGTGGCGCCATTAAGCTCCTAAAAAAGTGGGGCCTAAGTGGGTATTCAAGGACAAAGGTTCGAGTTGCAAGGTAAGCGTAGTGTTCTTTTTAATTTTTTAGCATGTGCCGGACATGTGACTAATTTAAGTAGGAATTTTGGCAAGGGCTTTTAGGGACTTGGGCCGATTACTCAAGTGTGATATTAGGGTTATATCTTTTTCTATTTTCTGTCATAAGAATTAGGGTAGCCACCTTAAGAATTATTTTTCTCTTCTACTGTCAAAAAAGCCGAAATTTGCCTCCCTAGGAAGCTCAAAGCCGAATTCTTTCTCTCCACCTCTACCAATACTTTTCTTCACTTTTCTTCTTCCTCTTTGATTCATTCCTTAGCCGAAACCCCCTCATTCCCTCATTCATCTTCTCTTTTGATCACACCCTCCATAAAATCACCATAATCACTTTCCTTAAAAAGCCGAAATCCCGAAAAGAACTCACCTTGGTGCCGAATTTCCTAAGCCAAGATTCCTCAACTTTCTTTCGTTCTTTTGGCCAAATCTCACTCCTTCTACACTCTAAATCCCTGTCGACAACACCTATACTAAACTGCCCACACCGAATCATCTTCTTCCTTACCTTTCTAAAAGCCGAAATCACCATTAGTTTAGGGAGATAGTCGAAAATTTCAGATCTCAGAGATAAGGGTTCTACTAATGTTTAAGGGTTATATCTACTTCAAATCTGAGTTAGAGGCAAGGTAAAAGCAGTGGTAAATGGTTATCAACTCAGATCTTTAAGATATTTCATACTTTGGAAAAGCCGAAAGTCCCTAAAGTTAGAAAGGTTGTCGATTTAGTCTATTAGTGATTTAAAGTAGTATTTTGGTTCTTTTTGGATGTTAGTTAGCAGGGAAGGTGATCAATCAAGGAGTGGAAGGCATCGATATCATCAGATCTAGATCTAGTGCATCTAAATCGACAGAGGTAAGTTTTCATGGCCATTAAGGGTGTGGCAGAATGTGGTAAGGGATTTTGGTTGTAGTTTTTCATAGATCTATTGATTAGTCACTTAGATAATGGATTGTAGGAACAGACGCGTAGGAAGTCTCGTCAGTGGAACTGCAAAGCAGGTGTGTGTTTCGAACACCCTTCAATGCTCAAATCGGCAAAAGCCAAAAAGCCGAAATGCCGAAATTCTGGCATTTCGAGAGCTTGTAAGCGTGCGAACACTCTCAAGTTGGTAGGAGAAGGTTGGTTTTGGAATCGACACTGTCAGGTGGGCTGACCGCGAAATTTTGAGTGCTACGATAAGTTGGGCCTCGGTGGGCCGAATATGGGCCCAATGGGCAATTTGGGCCCATTTGGGTAAAAATAGGTTTAAAGGCAATAATATGGATTACAGGCATAAAAACTGTTTAAACAAGATAATGGATTGGAAATTAAGGCTTAAATGGGCCTAATGGGCTAAAATGGCATGGTAGAGCCCATTAGGGGTTTCAGGGCCTAAGGACTAGAACTGATAAACTAAATTAAATGAGTTTCTGTAACAACCACTGTAATAGTAGAGGCTGTAATCATAATAAAAACTGTGATAAGAGAACAAAATTGCTGAAATACCCTTAGGGTGAGAAATTACTAATTTACCCCTAAGTATAAAATTACCATTATACCCCTAGGGCTAAAATCGACTGTACTGTTTGACATGACTGTTTCTATTACTGCATATCATGATGTATGTATGTCTGATGCATGGGTTGGGTTTATATTGGAGGAAGTGTGAGCGGCACTGCCATGTTACTAAAAGGGGCTATGCCTCGTACTGTTTCTGAAAGGGGCTTTGCCTCGTATACTGTTTATCTGAGCAGCCATGCTGCGACTGTGGTGTGTGGGCTGGGTGGGTCGAGTTATTCCCCACATGCTGTGTTGGCTGGTACGGGTGGTGTGTAGTGGTTGGTGGGTTGAGTAGTCTCCCCAGTTGGGTTGCATTCATACTGTTATACTGTACTGTACTGTTATGGGCCTATGGCCAAACTGTTATCTGAATAGGGCTTCAGCCCAGTATCTGTCATAGGGCTTTGGCCCAGTATCTGTAATCTGGATAGGGCTTCGGCCTAGTATCTGACTGAGACTGGTTAGGGCTCAGGCCCAGTGGGCTCGAGCCGATGTGGGCTTTGGATGGGTTCTGCACACACTGAGTTTTCCCAAACTCACCATTCTCTTTCCATCCTTGCAGGTGAGCCCTAGATCGTGACTTGGTTGCTGGGAGGGATTCAGAGTGGCCACGAGGATTGAGCATGGTTTAAAATAAGTTTTACTACTTTATATTTCTAATTATCGGTTTCTACTTTTAAATTTGTTTATGGGTTGTAATAAGGCCACTATGACTGTTTCTATTTGGGATTTTCAACTGTTTTATTTCAACCACAACTACACGCCGTTTTCAAAAATTTAACAAATGTTTTCTTAACCAACCTGACAATACAAATGGCTAAGTAGGATAATAAGGTTAAAATGAATCGCTTATCAAATGGAATAGAGATTAAGTTGAATAATTATTAAAACGGGAATTTCCAAAAATCAAGCATTACTTTTCAAAACTCACCATCGGACTTAGTAAATAGGGCGGCGTAGGATAGTTTAGGTGATGTAGCACACCGGACATGGCCATAACGTCTAGGCCGGGTTCGGGGTGTTACATTTAGTGGTATCAGAGCCAGGTTGAAACAACTCGGCTGTGGATCGGGTCCAAAAAGGGTTTTCAAAAAAAAATTTTAGAGTCCAGAAGGGTATTATTGGAAAATCAGATTTTCAGAATATTTTTGGTTTTAAAAAGTTTTTTTTCCTTCAAATTGTAGTTTTTAAAACAAGTTGTTTTGAAACATTGATTTTTGAGAGGTCTCAAACGATTTGATCTGATAAATCAGAAAGTGGCACACTGAATCCCTGGCACCAAGTTGTAAGTATTTTCTGCCTTAACTTCTGTACTGTACTAAAAATAAAACTGTAGATAGTACTGAGCCTTGGATATGATACTATAGGTGAGGTAGTATTAAGGCTATAAAACTAAAACTGTAGGGTAAACTAAACCCTAGGAAACTGAGACAGTAGCTAGGCTACGATCGCGCGAACACAACTCTGAAACTTTATCTGTTCATAAGATATTCTGTAATAAACAACTGAAACATTAACTGATGTCATAAAATTCACAAAACAGATAATCGATACGAGTACAAGAGCTACTCGTGGACGAGGCCATGGACGAGGCCGAGTTAGTGCTCAAGCTGGATCGTTGTCTTCTGAGCATATGCCAGCTGGAGAGGCACGACCACCGGTTGAGGATAATGGGCCGTACGATCGGGCCGCAGGGGACGATGCTCTGTCCCAGGCCATGCTGAGAGTTCTGGAAAGGGTGGCTGGAGCCAATGTTGGGGCCATGAATAGGGGGTCCATTTCTGAGCGACTCCAGGCCAATGGAGCGGAAGTTTTTAGGGGCATATCTGGAGTGGCCCCGAATGTAGCTGAGTACTGGCTGGAAGCCACACAGCGAATTATGGATAGCTTGGACTGTTCAGTGGAGCAGAAGTTAAAAGGAGTGGTATCGTTGCTGAGGGACGAGGCGTATCAATGGTGGATCACCGTGAGAGAGGGTACCCCAGCTGAATGGGTAACCTGGGAATTGTTCAAGTAGTCTTTCAAGGTGAAATATGTTGGGCCTAGTTATGTGGACGCACGAAGGAAGGAATTTCTGAACCTGACCCAGGGTAGTAAGACTGTGGCTGAATATGAGGTAGAATTTTTGCGACTAAGCCGGTATGCTAGCGGCATTGTTTCCACCGAATATGAGTGCAGTGTTCGATTTGAGGATGGCCTAAGAGATGAGCTGAGAGTTTTGATAGCGCTGTAGAGGGAGCGCGACTTTGCTGCACTGGTGGAGAAGGCTAAGATAGCCGAGGAAGTGAAGCAAGCTGAAAGGCAGAATCGCGATAGGGATCGCAACCGTCTTAAGAGAAATTCTGGAACATCAGGAGCTTCAAACTAAAATTTTAAGAGGGCTAGAGTAGAAGAACCGGTACGAGCTGTGCCAATGAATGTTGTTAGACCACAGGTTTGTGGAGATTGTGGCAGAGTTCATCGAGGAGAATGCTAGAAACGTAGTGGAGCTTGTTTTCGTTGTGGGTCTAAGGACCATCAGGTTAAGGACTGCCCATAAAAGCCAGCTCAGGCTCAAGCTGTTGATCAGAGGGTTGCTCAGCCTGCGCGAGGAGGACTGCCACCGCCAAGGGGCCTTGGTCAAGGTAGAGGAGGCAATGGTAATAGACGTGGTCGTGGAGTGCCTAGCAGAGGTGTTGGTAATGCTGAGGCTCGTCAGCTAGCCTTAGTGTATGCTGCTCGCCGTCGCGAGGAGGGTGATGCACCTAATGTTATAACTGGTACGTTCTTAATATCTCATACACCATATACTACTTTAATTGATGTGGGTTCGACGCATTCGTATGTTGCTTGTGAAATTTCTGGGTCGTTGGGTGTGCATTCTGAGGAGACTGTGAGTGGGGTCACAATAGTTAGTCCTTTAGGTCACTCTGTTAAAGTAGACAAACTATTTAAGGAAGTGCCTTTAGAGACTCAGGGTTGGATCTTTACTGGAGACTTAATGGAGCTACCTTTTGGAGAATTGGACTTGATTTTGGGCATGGACTGGTTAACCAAGCACAAGGCAACGCTGGATTGCACGGCCAAAAGAATGGTATTGAGAACAACCGAAGGCGAGGAGGTGATGGTGATTGGTGAACGTAGGGACTATTTGTCCAATGTGGTTTCTGCCTTAAGGGCTGAAAGGTTGATGCACAAAGGTTGTGAAGCATACTTGGCGTTCGTAAGTCAAACTGAACCCGAAGGGGTGTCAGTGGAGACAGTGAGGACTGTTAATGAATTTCAAGATGTATTTCCTGAGGAGCTTCCTGGATTACCTCCTAACCGAGAAGTGGAATTTAGGATCGATTTGTTGCTTAGAACAGCTCCAGTGTCCATTGCACCTTACAGAATGGCACCAAAGGAGTTAGTGGAATTGAAAGCCCAGATTCAAGAGTTATTAGATAGGGGCTTCATTAGACTGAGTGTGTCTCCATGGGGAGCACCGGTCCTGTTCGTGAAAAAGAAGGATGGAACGATGCGTATGTGCATCGATTATCGCCAGTTGAACAAACTGATGATAAAGAACAAGTACCCTCTGCCAAGAATAGACGATTTCTTCGACCAGCTTCAAGGAGCTTCTGTGTTTTCCAAGATCGACCTTTGATCTGGATATCATCAGTTAAGGGTAAAGGAGGTGGATGTGCATAAGACGGCATTTAGAACTCGCTATGGTCACTACGAGTTTTTGGTTATGCCATTTGGATTGACGAATGCACCAGCAGCTTTTATGGATTTAATGAACCGAGTATTTCAGCCGTACTTGGATCGTTTCGTGGTCGTCTTTATTGATGATATATTGGTGTATTAGGAAACAGAGGAGAAGCATGACGAGTATCTTTGAATTGTTCTGCAAGTTTTGAGGGAAAAGCAGCTGTATGCGAAATTTAGCAAGTGCGAATTCTGGCTTCGAGAAGTGACTTTTCTGGGTCATGTTGTTTTTGCTGAGGGGATTAGGGTATATCCTCGCAAGATTGAGGCAGTCTTGGACTGGAAGCTGCCAAGGTCTGTATCAGAAATTCGTAGTTTTTTGGGTTTGGCAGGCTATTATAGAAGGTTTGTTGAGGGGTTTTCTATCGTCGCGGCTCCGTTAACGAAATTGTTAAGGAAAGGAGTAGCCTTTAATTGGACTAAGAGGCAGCAAAGAGCTTTTGACAACCTGAAAAAGGTGTTGACTGAGGCGCCAGTGTTGATTTAGCTGGAATCTGGGAAGGACTTTATGGTTTATAGTGATGCTTCGCATGTGGGATTAGGTTGTGTACTGATGCAAGAGGGTAAGGTGGTTGCTTATGCTTCGCGACAGCTTAAGCCTCACTAGGTGAATTACCCTACGCATGATTTGGAGTTGGCAGCGGTGGTATTTGCATTGAAAATCTAGAGACACTACCTTTATAGGGAAAAATGTATTATATACACTGACCATAAAAGTCTCAAATATCTGTTAACTCAGAAGGAGTTGAATCTTAAGCAACGGAGATGGATAGAGTTGCTTAAGGACTATGACTGTTCGATTGAATACCACCCTGGCAAGGCTAATGTAGTGGCTGATGCACTGAGTCGAAGGACCGTTGCTGAGTTAAAGGCCATGTTTGCTCGTTTGAGTTTGTATGATGATGGGAGCTTGCTAGCAGAGTTGCAAGTAAGATCGATTTGGACTGAGAGAATCAAAGAGTTACAGTTGAAGGATGATTCATTGATTCCTCGATTTCATCAAGTCAAGAATGGTGAGAGTAAGGATTTTAGACTGAATTCTAATGGGGTTCTTTGTTTTCGTGGGAGAATTTGCATTACTAAGGACTCTAATTTAAGGCAGTTGATTTTTGGTGAGGCTCATGGTGGACCTTGTGCTATGCACCCTGGAGGTAATAAGTTGTATAAAGACTTGCGAGAGGTTTATTGGTGCCTTGGACTTAAGCGAGAGGCGACTGAGTTTGTTGGGAAATGTTTGACGTGTCAGCAAGTTAAAGCTGAGCACCAATTGCCTTCTGGATTGTTACAGCCAGTGAAGATTCCGCAGTGGAAATGGGAAAGAGTAACGATGGATTTTGTGAGTGGGTTGCCTTTGACATCTTCGAAGAAAGACTCTGTATGGGTAATCGTGGATAGGTTCACGAAGTCTGCTCATTTTGTATCGGTCAGAACCGATTACTCACTGCAGAAGTTGGCCAAATTGTATGTAGTAGAAATTGTACGTTTGCATAGGGTACCAGTTTCGATAATTTCTGATCGAGACCCTAGATTTACATCTCGATCTGGAAGAAGTTGCATGAGGCGTTAGGTACGCGATTGGACTTTAGTACTGCATTTCACCCTCAGACAGATGGTCAGTCTGAGAGGGTTATTCAAGTGTTGGAGGACATGTTGGGAGGATGTGTGATTGACTTCTGTGATAGTTGGGAAGACTATTTGCTATTGGCAGAATTTGCATACAACAATAGCTATCAAGCGAGTATTCAGATGGCTCCATATGAGGCACTTTATGGGCGGAGATGTCGTACTCCTACGTGTTGGACAGAGTTAGGAGAATGTAAAGTGCTTGGACCAGAGTTAGTGGCAGATATTGAAAGTAAGGTTAAGCTGATTCGAGATCGGTTAAAGGAGGCGTCTGATCGGCAAAAGTCATATGCTAACCTTAAGCGTAAGGAGATTGAGTTCGCTGTTGGGGATATGGTGTTCTTAAAGGTGTCACCGTGGAAGAAGATCTTGAGATTTGGTAGAAAGGGCAAGCTAAGTCCGCGATTTATTGGGCCTTATAGGATTCTCAAGCGGATTGGGTCACTAGCATATCAGTTGGAGTTGCCACCAGAGTTGGATCATATCCATGACGTTTTTCACGTGTCTATGCTAAGAAGGTATCGGTCGGACCCTTTGCATATTGTACCAGTAGAAAAGATTGCAGTAAATACTGATTTGACCTTCGAGGAAGAGCCTGTGCAAATCTTAGATCGTGAAGTCAAGGTCTTAAGGAGGAAGTCTGTTCCATTGGTTAAGGTGCTATGGCACAACCATGGTAGAGAAGAAGCTACGTGGGAGCCAGAAGAAGCGATGCGTCAACAATACCTTTAGTTATTTGGATCAGGTAAATTTCAAGGCCGAAATTTCTTTAAGGGGGTAAGTTGTAACGCCCTGATTTTTGGGATTTTTTCGAGTTTTGTGAATTTTAGGGAAGTTTTAAAATTTTGGTGTTATGAGGGTTGAAAATGTATGTACATGTGTTAGTGGGCCTTTAGAAGGCCCAAGCTTAAGTTTAAACCCGGTAAAATATTAAGTTGGATTTTCAAGTGAAAGGGAACTTGGTTAAGTGGGCCTTTAAGAAAAACCGTGTAAAATATGTCACAAAGGGAGCCTTGGTAGAGTGGCAAGGTGGCGCCACTAAGCTCCTAAAAAAGTGGCGCCTAAGTGGGTATTCAAGGACAAGGGTTCGAGTTGCAAGGTAAGCGTAGTGTTTTTTTTTTTAATTTTTTAGCATGTGCCGGGCATATGACTAATTTAAGTAGGAATTTCGGCAAGGGCTTTTAGGGACTTGGGCCGATTACTCAAGTGTGATATTAGGGTTATATCTTTTTCTATTTTCTGTCATAAGAATTAGGGTAGCCACCTTAGGAATTATTTTTCTCTTCTACTGTCAGAAAAGCCGAAATTTGCCTCCCTAGGAAGCTCATAGCCGAATTCTTTCTCCCCACCTCTACCAATACTTTTCTTCACTTTTCTTCTTCCTCTTTGATTCATTCCTTAGCCGAAACCCCCTCATTCCCTCATTCATCTTCTCTTTTGATCACACCCTCCATAAAATCACCATAATCACTTTCCTTAAAAAGCTGAAATCCTGAAAAGAACTCACCTTGGTGCCGAATTTCCTAAGCCAAGATTCCTCAACTTTCTTTCATTCTTTTGGCCAAATCTCACTCCTTATACACTCTAAATCCCTGTCGACAACACCTATACTAAACTGCCCACACTGAATCATCTTCTTCCTTACCTTTCTAAAAGCTGAAATCACCATTAGTTTAGGGAGATAGCCGAAAATTTTAGATCTCAGAGATAAGGGTTCTACTAATGTTTAAACGTTAGATCTACTTCAGATCTGAGTTAGAGGCAAGGTAAAAGCAGTGGTAAGTGGTTATCAGCTCAGATCTTTAAGATATTTCATACTTTGGAAAAGCCAAAAGTCCCTAAAGTTAGGGAGGTTGTTGATTTAGTCTATTAGTGATTTAAAGTAGTATTTTGGTTCTTTTTGGATGTTAGTTAGCAGGGAAGGTGATCAAGCAAGGAGTGGAAGGCATCGGTATCATCAGATCTAGATCTAGTGCATCTAAATCGACAGAGGTAAGTTTTCATGGCCATTAAAGGTGTGGCCGAATGTGGTAAGGGATTTTGGTTGTAGTTTTTCATAGATCTACTGATTAGTCACTTAGATAAAGGATTGTAGGAACGGACGCGTAGGAAGTCTCGTCAGTGGAACTGTAAAGCAGGTTTGTATTTTGAACACCCTTCAATGCTCAAATCAGCAAAAGCTAAATAGTCGAAATGCCGAAATTCTGGCATTTCGAGAGCTTGTGAGCGTGCGAATGCTCTCAAGTTGGTAGGAGAAGGTTGGTTTGGAATTGACACTCTCAGGCGGGCTGACCGCAAAATTTTGGGCACTACGGTAAGTTGGGCCTTGGTGGGCCGAATATGGGCCCAATGGGCAATTTGGGCCCATTTGGGTAAAAATAGGTTTAAAGGCAATAATATGGATTACTGGCATAAAAACTGTTTAAACAAGATAATGGATTGAAAATTAAGGCGTAAATGGGCCTAATGGGCTAAAATGGCATGGTAGAGCCCATTAGGGGTTTTAGGGCCTAAGGACTAGAACTGATAAACTAAATTAAATGAGTTTCTGTAAAAACCACTGTAATAGTAGAAGCTGTAATCATAATAAAAACTGTAATAAGAGAACAAAATTACTGAAATACCCTTAGGGTGAGAAATTACTGATTTACCCCTAAGTATAAAATTACCATTATACCCCTAGGGCTAAAATCGACTATACTGTTTGACATGACTATTTCTGTTACTGCATATCATGATGTATGTATGTCTGATGCATGGGTTGGGTTTATATTGGAGGAAGTGTGAGTGGCACTGCCACGTTACTGAAAAGGGCTATGCCTCGTACTGTTTCTGAAAGGGGCTTTGCCTCGTATACTGTTTATCTGAGCAGCCATGCTGCGACTGTGGTGTGTGGGCTGGGTGGGTCGAGTTATTCCCCACATGCTGTGTTGGCTGGTACGAGTGGTGTGTAGCAGTTGGTGGGTTGAGTAGTCTCCCCAGTTGGGTTGTATTCATACTGTTATACTGTACTGTACTGTACTGTTATGGGCCTATGGGCCAAACTGTTATCTGAATAGGGCTTCGGCCCAGTATCTGTTATAGGGCTTTAGCCCAGTATCTGTAATCTAGATAGGGCTTCGGCCCAGTATCTGACTGAGACTGGTTAGGGCTCAGGCCCAGTGGGCTCGAGCTGATGTGGGCTTTGGATGGGTTTTGCACACACTGAGTTTTCCCAAACTCACCCTTCTCTTTCCATCCTTGCAGGTGAGCCCTAGATCGTGACTTGGTTGCTGGGAGGGATTCAGCGTGGCCACGAGGATTGAGCACGGTTTAAAATAAGTTTTACTACTTTATATTTCTAATTATCGGTTTCTACTTTTAAATTTGTTTATGGGTTGTAATAAGGCCACAATGACTGTTTCTATTTGGGATTTTCAACTATTTTATTTCAACCACAACTACACACCGTTTTTGAAAATTTAACAAGTGTTTTCTTAACCAACCTGACAATACAAATGGCTAAGTCGGATAATAGGGTTAAAATGAATCGCTTATCAAATGGAATAGAGGTTAAGTTGAATAATTATTAAAACGGGAATTTCCAAAAATCAAGCATTGCTTTTCAAAACTCACCATCGGACTTAGTAAATAGGGCGGCGTAGGATAGTCTAGGTGATGTAGCACACCGGACATGGCCATAACGTCTGGGCCGAGTTCGGGGTGTTCCATTAAATGCATTATTATCGTATGAATTGTTATGAATGAAACCTCGGAGGAGGTGAATATAGAGAAATTGATGTTATAGATATGGATAGTGATGAAAATAACAAGTGAGAAGGCTCGGTTGAATCGTAGGATTAGCTTCGGATTGTTAGTGACATGTCATTAGGTTAAAATTTGGCTTTGGGCCATGATATCGGCACTATGGGTATGAGAAATACCTTGATTTGGCTACGGGCCATGGTATAGGTATGGTAAATGAGCAACCTTGAGTTGGCTACGGACTGGGGTATAGGTGCTCTGAGATAAGTTACCTTGATTTGGCTACGGGCCATGGTATAGGTACTTATCAGATGTAATGTTCATATAGTTCGACCCATAATCCCAATGGTTCAACGAATGAGCTATTATTGTGAAATGAGAAATAGTTGTACGGATTGAGCAGGTACGTATGATGTTTATATTTATACATGAGGACCTATGTGATGAATTCATGTGAATCAAGGTAGAAAGGTCCATGTAATTGAATAAGCCATGTTGTAAGGCATGGATAAAGGTTTGAGATATTATGCTTATGTTGGACTTAAGCAAATGGTTGATTTATGATTGAGTTTGCTTATTGAATTACTTGTTTATAACTTACTAAGCTTTAATGCTTACTTGGTATGTTTATTCCTATTTTATAGATTATCGAAGCTACTAAAGGCTTGAGAATCATCCGGGATCTTCGTCGCACTATCCAACTTAACTTGGTACCTTTTGTGGTTGTAAATAGCTAAGTATGGCATGTATAGGCTAGGGGTGTTTTTGAATACATTTTGAGTTGGATTTATGTTATGCCAAGTGATTTGGCTAATGAATAGGTTGTGAATATGTTTGGATTTGGTATGTGTTTTGTGATGCATACTTGGTATATTTTATGGTGTATATTTGGCCTATTATGAAATGGTCATTTTAGGTATAAACCAAATGGTGACTTTGGTAAGTTTTAGTCATGAACTGAGATGGTATATAAATGAGTTACGATGTAAGTGTTTTGCTATAGATATGGTTTGTGGTATGGTATGTTTTAGCTTGAATCTTGTGAATGAATTGGTTGATAATGAATTGGTCAAAATGATGTATGTTTTGAACATGAAATTGGCTAATTTTGAGTTGTAGATGTTGTATAATTAGCGTTGCACACAGGCTAAGGTGAGTTGTGGGGCACGGTCGTGTGGGACACACGGCCCAACCACAAGGGCATGTGCCCTGTTTTAAGGGAAAACTTTTATAAGTTTCGTAAAAGTTTCAAATGTCATCGGTTTAGTCCGGACTCATTTCATAAGCATGTTTAAGGTCTCGAAGACCTTCTAAAGGGACTTTATGTTTTTGTATGGCAATTATGTGATGATAAATGATATGAGAACGTAAGGTGATTGTATATTGATGTGTATTGATCGGTAATGCCTCGTAACCCTAGTCCGGCGATGGATACGGGTTAGGGGTGTTACACTGCCTGTGTGTAAAAACCTAGCCAATCTGTTTGACATCATCATGCATTTTAGGTCACACGGCCAAGGCACACGCCCGTGTGACGTACTCAATTTTTCACAAATTGCATGTAGGGGACACACGGCCAGTCTACACTCCTATAGGGCAGGTCGTGTATCATGCATGGCCTAGATATACGCCCATGTTCTACCTGTGTGGACAATTATAAGGCTATTTACCAAGCCTTTTTGCCACCTTTAAAATAACCACATGCATACCATTATCAACAACACTTCACAAGACATAAACCCACATCAAAATAAATCAATTTCCACACATTCACAACTTAATCTCATCTCACACATGTTGCCCAAACATTATGCATGTATGCAACCATTTACTCATCATATTTCCACACACAACTTTCATACTATCAATCGTCCCACAGAAGCAACCAACTAATTCATGACATACCTCATCATATGCCTATAACAAAATCAATATTAGCCACATCTCATGGCCTTATACAAAATGAAATAGCCAATAGCATATGCTTACACATTTTAGCCCAACAATTATGACACTTACAAAATGACCAAGTCCTATACATGCCATAACTCAATGTAAAGTTCAATATACCAAAAAGTGTTGATAGTGTGAATGATCCTCTGACGTCTTCCATATCCCGAGCTGACTTGGCTACTCTATAAAACAAAGGAAGAGCAAGGGGAGTAAGCTTTAGGCTTAGTAAGTCTATATGCAAACAATAAACATCAAAACCACACACTGATCAATCAAAACATAACTCAATTGTCTCAATGATTCAAATCTTATAATTTCACTTACTCGTCTCACATCTTACCCAACATTCTCAACACTTAGCATGCACAAAGCATCATACATTCTCACATTTATTCCCTACACTTACTCATCACAACAATGCTCATAATTTCACTTAAATAGTTTCTCAACATACACTTTGGTATAATAATCCATGCAAAATGAATCACACATAGCTGCTCATTAACAATAATAAGGTGGTTTGGCACTTAGCCCACCAATATCAATAATTCATGGTGGTTTCAGACATAGACCACCAATATTATTATTTCATGATGGTTTGCACTTAGCCCATCAATATTAATAATCAACAAGGTGATTCACACTTAGCTTAATAATTTCAACAATTACCTAGTGGTTCGCACATAGTCCACCATTATCAATATTTCACGTATCTTATCCATATCCTCGCTTTTCGTAATTTCATCCAATAACAATAATATTCATTCACATTTCATATAAGGCATCCAAGAGTTAAAAAAATCAAATAAAGGATGTATAGCTTACATATAAACTTACCTCGGTACAAAATGTGTCAATTTGCAATTTAGTCCGAAACCTTGCCTTTGCCCCGGTCAAGGTCGATTCCAGGTTCCTCTAAATCTATAATGACAAATTTAACTCGTTTAATACACACATTACTCAATTTAATCCAAAATCATCCTACAAAATTTTTTGCAATTTAGCCCCTAACTTTTTTAATTTTACACTTTAGTCCTTAGGGTCAGAAATTGAAATGTATTCATCTTTCACACACCCAAGCCTAGCCGATTCATATTCTCTTCTATCGTAGCCCACAATTTCCACTATTTTGCATTTTACACCCACATTATTTCATCTTTTACAAACAAGTCTTTTTTTTATCAATTTCACCAAAAATCATCTAGGAAAAGATGTTCACCACACTTTAAACTTCCACATTCTACCACTAGGCATCATAATACACGTATGTCATCTATGGGTAAAATTTTAAACATAAACCCTAGCTCAAATTAGTGGTAGAAATAGCTGAATCAAGCTACGAGAATCTCAAAAATATGAAAAGCATTAAAAATGGGGCTAGGAGTCACTTACTTTGAGCTTGAAAAAGAAAGAAAACCTATCTGTGGTGTCCCCCAAAATTTTCAGCCAAACATGGAGGAGATGGACACTAATTTTGACTTATTTTCCCTATTTATTTCTTTAATTATCCAAATAACCAAAATGCCTCTCACTCATAACTTGAATATTTTGTCCCTTCCATGGGCATTTTTATCCAAAACAAAACAAAAATGGTCTAATTACCAAATAAAGACCCCTAATTTAAAAACCCATTTCAATCAAGTACCTTTATGGGTTCAAAACACATATTTTTCACCTACTGCAATTTAGTCCAACTTATCAAATTAGACACTCAAAAAATAAAATTTCTAAACCAAAATTTCACACAAGCATTCAATCACTAAATAATCCTTAAAACTCAATTGCAATAAATATTTTAACCTCAAATTTGTGGTCTCCCAACCACTATTCTAACTAGGCCCTAATTTTGGCTGTTACACAAATGGTTAGATGTAGGAATCATCTATCCTATTTCAGATAGTTCATGGGTGAGTTCGATGCAGTGTGTACCGAAGAAAGGTGGGATCACGATTGTTAAAAATGAGTGTAACAAGTTGATTCCAACAAGAATTTTCATTGGTTGGAGAATTTGTACTGACTATAGAAAGTTGAATAAAGCTACTCGGAAGGACCATTTTCCAGTACCTTTTATGGAAAAGATGTTAAGTTAATTTGCAGGTAATGAATTCTACTATTTTAGATGGTTATTTGGGATATAACCAAATAGTTGTAGCTACGGAGGACCAACATAAAACAACCTTTACTTGTCCATGCAGTACGTTTGCTTTTAGGCGAATGCCTTTTGGTTTTTGCAATGCACCTACAACATTTCAACGATTCATGATGGCAATATTCACTGATGTGATTGAAAATTTTATTTAGTTTTTCATGGATGATTTCTCTGTTTTTGGTAACTTTAATGATATTTGTTTGAGTAATTTAGCTAAGGTACTAAAAAGATGTAAAGAGACGAATCTTGTCCTTAACTGGGAAAAATGCCATTTTATGTTTAAGGAAGGGATTATTTTAGGGCTTAAAATTTCAAAGAAAGGAATTGAAGTTGATAAAGCAAAGGTGGACGTAATTGAAAGATTAACAGCCCCAATTAATGTGAAAGGAGTCAAAAGTTTCTTAGGCCATGCTAGTTTTTACTGAAGGTTTATCAAGGATCTCTCAAAAATTTCTAAACCATGTGTTTGTTGTTAGAGAAAGATATAGTGTTCGATTTTAAAAGAGCATGTTCGGAAGCTTTTGAATATTAGAAAAAATGGTTAATCTTAGCCCCAATAATTGTTACACATGATTGGAACTCACCTTTTGAGTTGATGTGCAATGTAAGTGATTATGCTGTTGGAGCTGTGATGGGTCAACAAAGAAACAAAGTATTTCACCCTATTTACTATGCAAGTAGAACCTTGACGGGTGCCCAACTCAATTATATAGTAATTGAAAAGGAACTCTTTGCTACAATATTTACTTTTGACAAATTTCTACTCATATCTTATAGGTACCAAAGTTACAATATTTACTGACCATACGGCCATTAAATACTTACTCACGAAGAAAGATGCAACATCAAGGCTAATTCATTGGATACTTTTACTCCAAGAATTGGACCTTGAGATCCAAGATAGAAAAGGTGTTGAAATCAAGTAGCTGATCATCTGTCGAGGTTGGAGCAAGATGAGGTAACACGATCATGTGTGCCTATAAACGAGAATTTCCCAGGTGAACACTTATTTGAGGTAAGCCAAATTCATGAAACACCTTGGTTTGCTGATTTCGCCAATTATCTTGCATGTGGTATAATTCCTCGAAAAATGACATGCCAACAAAGGAAGAAATCCTTCATGGTAGTCGATATTATTTTTGGGAGGATCTATTCTTGTTGAAATAGTGTGCGGATAATATAATCCGAAAGTGTGTAGCTAAAAGTGAGATTGCTGAGAGCTTATATCATGGCCATTCATCTCCAAGTGAGGGACACTTCGGTACAAGCAGGTTTCTTTTGGCCTACACTATTTAAAGATGCTCATGCTTATGTGAAGAATTGCAATAAATGCCAAAGGACCAAAAATATATCACGGAGGAATGAGATGCCCTTAACAAATATTTTGGAGATTGAATTGTTCGACGTATGGGGCATTGACTTCTTAGGCCAGTTTCCTTCTTCATATGGGAACAAATATATCTTAGTTGGTGTGGACTACGTATCCAAATGGGTTGAAGCTGAAGCATACCCTACGAATGATGCCAAGGTAGTCATGTGATTCCTACATAGTCATGTGATTCCTACATAATCATGTGTTTACACGATTTGGGACACGAAGAGCTATTATCAGTGATAAACATTCTCATTTTGTGAACAAGTGGCTTAAGTGTTTGCTTGACAAATATGATGTGAAGCACAAGGTTGCTATTGCTTATCACCCCTAGTCCAATGGGTAAGTTGAAAGAGTGAATCGAGAAATCAAAGGTATCCTTGAAAAGGTAGTACATCCTAGTAGAAAAGATTGGTCTTGAAGGCTCGATGATGCATTATGGGCCTATCGAACAGCATTTAAAACACCATTAGGAATGACTGCTTACCAATTAGTTTTTGGTAAGGCATGTCATTTTCCATTAGAGTTGGAGAATAGAGCTCAATGGGCTTTGAAGAAGTTGAATTTGATCTTAAGTAAGCTGGTGAGAAAAGGATGTTGCAACTGGATGAGTTGGAAGAGCTGAGGTTGTTTTCCTATGAGAATGCCAAAATGTATAAAGAAAGATCAAAGAGATGGCATGATAGTCATATACAACCTCGCGAGTTTAAAGAAGGTCACAAGGCTTTATTGTTTAATTCAAGGTTGAAGTTATTTCTCAGGAAGCTTAACTCCTAATGAAAAGGACCCTATACTGTCTATCAAGTTTATCCTTATGGAGCTGTTGAATTATACGACAATTACAGAGGTGCGTTTAAAGTTAATGGTCAACGTCTCAAGCACTATTGGGATGGTGAACTTGAGAGAGTTGAATCCTCGTTCAAATTAACAGACCCTTGATTTTTTATGAACTTGTTTTATAAATAAATAAATAGTTAGAATTTATTTTCTTAATTTAGTACATTTAATTTATTTTGTCTAAAGAGATTGGAAATTAATCGAGACCGCTGTGACCCCTCCAACCTTTCTCGGGAATTAATTTAATGTAATTTGTTAAGAAGAAATTTTCTAATTAAGATTTAAAATTTTTAAGTTTAATTTGTTTTGTTTTAATTTTAATTTTTATGTTAATAAAAGGGGTCAAATTTGGCCCACGTACTATCAGTTTTTGTTTTTCTTGAGTAAGTCTGTAAATACAGTCTGAATTTGAGGCCCAAGACAGCAAAAAGAAGGGAAAATCTATACTTATTGCTGCCACTCTTATTGTTTGCCGCCCAAGTAACCCTAATGTAGTTAAATTTTTGCTACATGTTGCCCTAATTCTTCCCTATATAAACCCCTCTTCATTCCACTATTTTTCATACCCTTCAAAGCAATTTGCTTAACGCTCAAAATCCCTAAACTTCCCTCTTGTGCCGCTAGCCTCAAATCTCGAAAGAAGCCTCTTGTCCTCTTCTTTTTATTTGCCTAAATCACCTAGTGTTACCGCAAGGAAATTGCCGGAGCGTTGATGTTGCTGCTGCATATTGTTGTTGCTACCGCAACCTCTTCACTGTCCAAGGTTTGCTGAAGCAAGTCCTATTCACTTCTCGATTTCTTTTCTTTCCCTATAAGTAGAAATTCTGCTGAATTTTTGGGAAAAGATACCATGTCTCGCAAAAGAACTAGATCATCAAAGGCTACTCTTGAAAACTCGATTTTGATCGATAAGGAAGTGAAAGAGAGATTTGATTCAATTTTCAAGCATCAACCCATGATGCTGGAAAAAGGTTTTAACTTAAAGAGCAATGATGTGATGCTTGTTCGTGTGCCGATTAGAAAGATAATCAATGCTCTCAAATGGTAACTATTTTGTGTTGCTCGTTCACTTCCCAATGATAAACTAGTTCGAGAATTCTATGCGAGTTTGACTACACAAGATGCTACGGAGGCTATCGTTTGAAAGAAAAAGGTATCTCTTACTTCTAAATCCATCAATGATTTGTTTAACTTACCTGATGTTAAAGAAGATGAGTACTATCCTATAATGAACAACATTAATTAATGTTGGGAAAATTATTCTCAAATAGATTTATGATTGTGCTAAAAAGAACACAGGAAGTGCTTATTTACCATCATTAATCACTTCACTTTGTTTACGGGCCCGTGTTAAAACATAAGGAAATTTAAAGGGGCAGTATGTCCAAGCGTGCATTACAAGTCATGTTCTTGAAAGGTTAGTAAAGAGGTGCATGAGCTGAACCAAGGCGAGCAAGAAGAACCAATTGAGCCAAAAATCGAGGAATCAACAATTAAAACTGAAACTGAAGTTGATTCACTTACAGACACTGACGAAGAAGAGTTTGATAAGGAACCGAACAATCCTTAACTAGCTGAAGGAACTACAAACCCTGAATTTAGGGTTGAGCTAGAAGAAGAACCAATCAAGCTAAGTGTTGAGCCTAAAGTTACAACTCCAATGCCGACTTCTGCAAGTACTTCAAAGTGATCAGAGTTGTCAATTTTGATGGATATGTGCAAGTTCATGCACAATCAACAACAAACTTACTGGAAATATGAAAAAGACTAGAGACGATTCAATTGGAAATACTTTTAAGAATATCTTTAACAATTTTGTTCCTGAGTTCCCAGATGCTATCTTTGAGACATGGACAGAATATACTAATTATACAAGCAAAGATGGAGCTAAAGAAGATAAGGGGAATGAGCCAGAAAAATAAAATGGGGGATTCTTGTCTTTTTATTTAACTATTTTAGGTCTTTAGGAATTTATTTCTTTAGTAACTAGGATTTAATTTCTGCAAAATAAAACATAGCAAGCATGAGTAAATACTTCTTTAGGAAGAAAAAGACTAAGTGATGTGGCAATGGAAATGAACATGTCTAGGATTGGGTTAGGACGAAAGACTTGGTATTTAAGTAGTCTTAATGACTCACCTCTCTTTCTTTACAACCCTACCTGGTGTTTAGTTTTCATTCATTACTTTGTTCTTGCAATGAGGACATTGCTTCTTTTTAAATGGGGTAAGGCAAATAATTGCTCAAATTTTTAAAATTTTCAAGTTTCAATCATTTCTTTCATAAGTATGTTTTAATAAATGAATATTTAGAGAAATTTCTTTGTTAATAAGATAGTTTGTATGCAAGCATGAATGATGATTTTATCTGAGTGAATGTATGTTATCATGAAGAATGGAATGTTGGTATGATCTTAGTCTTAGGTAATGTTTGCCATGAAAATTTAGTTTCTTTTGGGATTAGACATACATGAAGATTTATATCTTTAGAATTAACTTGGTAACTTTCTTGAGGCAAAGTCCTAGGAGACATAAAAGTCTAAAATGATATAGGCACCATTTTCTTTGGATCGTTTGAGCCTTTTCAATCCAACCTTATGATATTAGACCCTTGAAACTATAATTTTGAGCTTAAAAACCTGTTTATTGCAATAAACCTGCATTATAAGCCACATTTTCATCTTTTGAAGTTATCCTAATTTTGTGCACCCATCTTAACTAAAGTTGTCTCGGTAAATGACATTTAAGGAAATTTTCAAAAGATGTACATGCTTAAAAAAAGTGAAGAAAAGTTGCTCAAGTTCCACAAAGAAAAAAAAAATCTATGAGCATGAGTTCAAAATAAGTTTGGGGGTATTCCAAAGGTTCACTTAATGAAAAAGGTTGTACTTTGAGAAATCCAAGACAAAGTTAAAGGTTAAGATTTTGAAACTGAAATGTCCCATCTCTTAAAATCCTTACCTTTGACCGAGCCCCATTACAACCTTATAAAGTACCTATTGATTTGATGATTATGCCACCTACATTAGTGGAGAGGAAGTATTAACTTTAACATATGAAGATCCTAAATAACCCTTATGATTGTTTTCTTGATTGATGAGAAAGTAGGTTGAATGAAGAATATTATCTGTGGCTGTGACATACATTACAAACTATGATTCATGTTAGCATATTTTGAAACTTACTATAAAATTCTCAAAATGTTTGCATATGTGTTACTTGTTAATAAAGAACATCTATGAGCATGAATTTCTTAAGACATGATTATGGGACAAAGATTGATGTTGCTTACACTTTTTGCAAAATCTTCCTTAGCGAGACCTTATGCTGAGCATGAACATTACTTGGGACGAGCAATGATTTAAGTTTAGGGTGTGTAAACTGAAAAATATATAGGATTTTTTCTATATAATTCATCACCTTTTTACTTAAATTTGTTGTAAAAACCAAGTAATTGTTTAATAATTTAATGAAATATGTGAAAATATGAAATTAAGACATAGAAATTATTAAAATGTGATTTTATGCTTTATTATATAGTTTTCATGCATAAAATGGCTTATTTTATGTTTATTTGAGCTTATTATATTTTTATGGGCATGCATGATTAAATTAAATAATAAATTATAAAATTATTTTTAGCAATTCAACTTAAATATTTCATTAATAAATTGGGTTTTAATTAATTAAGTAAATTGATTAATTAAAGTGGCTAAATTATATTTTTGGTCCTCTAATTTATCTACTATATTTTTTAACAGGTCTGAGAGCTTTATTTTGATTTCAAAACTGTCCAACTTGGGGACCAAGTCAACCCAAAATTTGGCTGCACATTGATGTTCATAAACCACTTTTTGGTTTAATTACACAAAGTCTTTCAATAGTTGAAAAAATTAGAGATTTACCTGAAAATTTGCTTGTGACCGAGCTTAGTCCTGAGTTGTTGTGGCACTCAAATCAAGCAAAAAATCAGCTCAATTTCTTTAAAATATGGCCGGCCACCCATGGAAGAGGTTTCAAAAGATGGGCAATCCTATTTTTAGTAAACCATCCCCCTTGCATCCCCTATAAATAAGACCCCATTTCTCACTTTTCTAATCATCTCTCATCCCTTATCCCTCAATCATTCATCATTCTCTCCTCTCTCAATCCTCTTAGCTTTCTTTTCTCCCCACACCTATCATCATCCTTGCATAAGGATTTAGTAAATTAGCCTCTTAAAGAGCCCTTGGTCGGCCACATCGGAGAGCCATCAACAAAGGACCAAAGCAAAGGAGCAAAGGAGCCCTCATTGTTTAGAGTAATGGGTGACAGCCACTTTGAATTGGGTTTAATCTTTCTTTTCTTTAATTTAATTCAAGAATGTTTCCTATGTGTTCTTGCTCTTGCTTACAACAATGATAGCTTAATTTTATTTAAGCTAGGAAGGTTGCTTTGATTAAATAAGATTTACTTGATATAATATTTGTGCCTCAATTGATCATGTTTTCAATTAAAATCAAGTCTGTTTTTCATTCATACGTGATTGAAGTGCACCTGAATTAGTTGAGTGATCCTAACCAGATGACGGCTAGTAGATGCATAATTGAAATGTGCATGCTCAATTTACGTCCTAACCCGATTAAATTGCAGGTTGCATAACAACCCTAACTAGGCTCTGTTATCTGCATTGTTTTTAGACTTGTGTGATTAAACTGTTTCAAACCTAACATGTCCCTATTACCTCACACGAATTCTAATAAACCCTTAGTAAATAAGGATAAGTAAAATGCGTATTTACTAAGTAAAGGATTCCGAAAGGACCTAGTGCGATTTCCAAACTCATGAAAGATCGAGTTGCCATTGAATATTTTTTTCAAATATTGTTAAGCATGTTGGTGATAAATTGAGTTTAATTAAAGTAATTATCCTAGCTTATTTATGTTGTAATTGTTGCTTATTGTGTTAATTCTGCTAAAATCTATTTCATTCATATAGTTGTATGTTAGGATAAACTACATTAGGGATCATTTCATTTAGATTAGTTTTACATAATTTTAATCAACACTTCCAAATCAAATTATGTTTTTTTTTATTTACCAAGTTGTTAATATAATTTTATAATTAAGTGACTTAGCACGAATACAATCCCTGTAGAGATGATAACTCGATACTTACTTATTACTTGATAACGACTGTATACACTTGCACAAACCCCAGCGTTACAAGCATCGCATTAGGGACTATCTGCGGAGGCCTGATCAGATGCAAGCTTCGGGTACAGGTATTGCATAGCAGCAGAGGGTAGTCCAGCAGCCACTGGGGGGTCTTGGTCAGGCTAGGGGTGGAAAGGCTTTTGGCCGTGGACAGAGAATGTCGGGCCGAAGTGTTGGTCAGGTTGAGGCAAAGTAGCCTACTCTTGTATATGCTACACATCGCTGAGTGGATGGAGATGTCCTAGACATCATTACGGTTATGTGCTTAATTTTTGATGTACCTTACTTTGCACTAATAGACATAGGTTCCACTTATTCCTATGTAGCTAGTACTTTGTCTTGAAATTTAGGGATTTTGAGTAAGAATACTTCTAGTGAGGTGATTGCACTGAGTCTATTGGGACAGTCTACAAGGGTTAATGAGTTATATAGAGATGTACTATTGGAGCTTCAAAGGGTGATCTTCTTGGCCAATTTAATAAAGCTTCCATTTGGGGAGTTTGATCTGATTCTGGGGATGGATTGGTTGGTTAAGCACTGTGTTAGCTTGGACTGTGCGACTAAGAGGGTTGTATTGAGAACCGAGGAGGATAATGAGGTAGCCATTATAGAAGAGCACCAGATTTATTTATCTAATGTGATCTCTGCACTGGTAGTAGAGAAGTTGGTTCGTAAGGGATGTGAGGCATTCTTGGCCTATGTAAGTGTTTCTGATTCTAGGGACTCTACAATTTAGGACATTAGAATGGTAAAGGATTTTCCAGACATCTTTCTTGAGGAGATATCGGGTTTGCCTCCGAATCAGGAAGTGGAGTTTGGGATTGAGCTTCTCTGTAGTACAGCTTCGGTGCATATCGCTCCCTATCGAATGGCACCAAGGGAACTTACGGAGCTTAAGGCTCAAATTCAGGAGCTATTAGATCGTGGGTTCATTCGCCCTAGTGTGTCTCCATGACGAGCACCAGTACTATTTGTAAAGAAGAAGGATGAAACCATGCAGATGTGTATCGACTACTGGCAACTGAATAAGTTGACGATTAAGAATAAGTACCCACTTATGAGGATTGATTACTTGTTTGACCAGTTTCGAGGAGCTTCGGTATTCTTTAAGATTAACCTCTAACCTGGGTATAATTAATTAAGGGTTAAGGAGGCTGATGTACATAAGACGATGTTTAGCACTCGTTATGGTCCTTATGAGTTCCTAGTGGTGTCTTTTAGACTGACTAATGCACCGGTAGCTTTCATGGATTTGATGAATCGAATATTTCAGGCCTATTTGGATTAGTTTGTGGTGGTGTTCTTTAATGACATACAAGTTTACTTGATGACTGAGGATGAGCATGATGAGCACCTTAGAGTTTTTCTTCAGACTTTGAGAGAGAAACAGCTCTATGCTAAGTTTAGCAAGTGCGAGTTCTGGTTACGTGAAGTAACATTTTTGGGTCATGTGGTTTCTATAGAGGGGATTTGAGTTGATCCTCAAAAGATCAAGGCTCTGTTGGCTTGGAAAAAGCCTAGGAATCTGTTAGAGATCTGCAGTTTTCTGGGGCTAGTAGGTTATTCTTAGCAGTTTGTGGAGGGCTTCCCACTGATTACAGAACCCTTGACTAAGGTGCTACGTAAGGGTGTACCATTTGACTGGACTGTTGCGCAGCAAGAGAGCATTGAGAAGCTCAAGACTGTACTGACTGAGGCTCCTATTTTGATACAGCCAGAACCTGGAAAGGAGTTCATGATTGATAGTGATGCATCACATGTCGATTTGGGATGTGTGTTGATGTAGGAGGGTAAGGTAGTAGCATATGCGTCTCGTGGTATTTGTACTGAAAATCTAGAAGCATTATCTATATGGTGAGAAGTGTATCATCTACACTGATCACAAGAGCCTCAAGTATCTCTTCACTTAAAAGGAGCTTAATTTTAGGTAGCATAAATGGATTGAACTGCTTATGGATTATGATTGCACCATTTAATACAACCTAGGTAAGGCCAATGTAGTGGCCGGTGCACTGAGCAATAGAGTTATGCCTAATTTGTGGGTGATGTTTGCTCGCCTAAGCTTGTTTGATGATGGGAGCCTATTAGCTGAGCTTTAGGTTAAGTCGACATGGATTGAGTAGATTAATAGTAAGCAGTTAGAGGATGAGTCTTTCGGTCCTTGGTTCCGACAGATTGAAAGGGGTAGCACTACAGATTTTGGGTTGAACTCTGAGGGTGTGTTGTGTTTCCATGGATATATATGTGTGCCGAATGATACTAATTTGAGACAGTCTATATTGAGAGAGGAATATAGTAGCCCTTATGCTATGAATCCTGGCGAAAATAAGATGTACCCAGACCTCCATGAGTTATATTAGTGGCCAGGAATGAAAAGAGAGGTTACTGATTTTGTGGCTAGATGTTTGACATGCCAGCAAGTTAAGGTTAAGCATCAATTACCTTTGGGTTTGCTACAACCGGTCAATATTCCTTTTTTGGAAATGGGAGCGAGTGACAATAGACTTTGTTATTGGGTTGCCCTTAACACCTACTAAGAAGGATTCAATATGGGTTATCGTGGATTGATTGACCAAGTCTGCCCACTTCATACAAGTTCCTACTGATTATTCTCTATAAAAGCTAGCAAAACTATATATTTCAAAGATAGTGAGACAGCATGGGGTGCCAGTGTAACACCCCAAACCCGGCCTAGACGTTACGGTCGAATCTGGCGAGTCACATTGAAGTGTTTCTCGAAAATCATGTTTTCATTGAAAACCCTTATTACTCTTTCAAAACATCTTGCCATTTAAAACTTGTGAAAAAAACCCCAGTTTACACTAATCTATTTTGACAACGAGGTTCATTAGAAAGTTATTCCTTTTGAAAACATTGATTGTTGTGGAATCTTAATTAAAAAGAGTCGATTTACGAAAACGTGATGTTTAAAAATTAAGTCGCGAAACCATTTCAAAAATGTTGCGAAAACGTAGTGATTTGGAAACCATTATCTTTTGAAAATATGTTTTATTCCTACATCTAGCAGTTTATATCAAAGCAAATTAAAATCCAAAATTTAAAATAAAATCCGAGAGGCCTTATTACAACCCAAATCAAAATCAAAGTGCTTAAGAGTAAATAAACATAAATGAAAACAAAAGCAGTTTTGTGGCCATCTATGAGTCCCTCGCAGCACCGATCCTCCTAACGCTGGGGATTACCTAAAAAGTTAATAAACAGAGTGAGTTTACGAAAACTCAGTGTGTAATCCCCTACTATAAAAAACAGTTAGTTAGAATACAAAAAATAGTAACAACCCAGAGTTTATGTAGGCCAAAGCCTAATACAAGGTAATCTAGGTCTCATCATAAGGTCCACTAGGCCTAGCCCGTTTAGCAGACAGTAACAGATGGGCCCTAGCCCATTACAAATTCAGTAGCAGAACACATGTGGCCTTAGCCCAGTATAGTAATAGAATCATAATGCAGCATGTATGATGCATGATGCATGTTATGTTTTAACCCCATCTAACCCTACACTTACCTCGGTCCAACCTAGCACTTACAGTGGCGATAAAATCGACCCACCCATCCTTGCACTCCATGTGTTAGCACTGGTTGCGGCACTAACCAAAATCGTAGCAAAGCTGCTAGTAAACAGAATAGCTTAAAGCCATGGGTACTGGCACAAAGCCTATCGATAACAGTACTTTGACCGTCATAAAGCCATCAAAACTATGGTATAATCGGCACTAAGGCTACCAATCATGGTAATACAATTGGCACAAAGCCATCCATCACGGTAATATACTCGGCATGCAGCCATCAATCATGATAATATATATCCGACACAAAGCCCTTAATTGGTACAAAGCCTTAATTAGGTTGGCACAGAGCCATAATCAGATCAAGGGGCTTAAAGCCACCGGTACGTCCACAGTCGTCTCGGGCGACCCGTACAACATTACGCATATTAGTCCACAGTTATCTCAGGCGACCCGTGTGACCTTATCAAATCAATACAAATATGCAGCTCTAAGCCTTCGGTGGGTCCACAGTCGTCTGGTGCGACCCGTGCGACCCTATCAGATCAGATCTTCCTCTGTACAATATCCCAGCCCATGTAATATGTTATGTATGCAAAATGTCATGCTCATAACCAGTCATACAATCACAGCACAAGTCAAATTAGTCAAATCATGCACAAGTCAGTCTTTTTCCCGCGAAGGGCAAAATACTCATTTTACCCTTCAAGAGTATTTTGGTTATTTTACCCTCTGGCATCTCAGTACACATAAACGACCTCTTGGCAGTTGCCTCGAGTGACTTAAATAACCAAACTTGACATAACAATGCAAATGGGCCTGAGGCCTCCTACTCGACCCAAATGGGGCCCACATACTCGTGTGGCCCATTTAGCCCAAATCAGTTAAGGCTATACGAACGCCATATCCTAGATTATTAATACTCACTTGCAGTAGATTTTATCCGTGTGTGGCCCACGAGCCCATTAGGCACACACGGCCCATCGAGGCCCAATACAGCCAAAGTCATGTGCACGACATGACAAGTCCAACTACTTCCCACTTAACAGTGAGATTTACGCAAGCGGCCCTATGGGCCCATTGGACCCATTCAGCCTATTGTTGCCTAAGCCCATGAGTTTGCTCATGGTGGCATTTTTTCGTCATATACCCACGTTTCGTGTGCTCGATTTACAACACAAGTGATCGCCTGCTCTCTTGGCTCAAACACCGTATTTTTGACTTTTCGGCATTTCGTCGATCTACAGTCATAATAGTAGAAACAACACATGCTTTCGGCTTTTAGAAGATTATCGAATACTGCATACAAATATACATCTAATTTCGAGATCGTACGAATAATCGAAGAACACCGCAACCTACGTTCAAATCAAGACATTCCATTTTTAAACTGACGATTAAGGTTATTAAACCGCATAGCCTTCAGCCCAAAATATGCACCACCTTACCTTAAATAATATAACATCCAATGCTTGCCTTAATTGCAGGAGAGACTAGCCCTGCTAGAAATGTTGACAAGACTTGTTAAAGAACTCATTGAAGAACACTGCATAAAAAGGGACTTCTATAATTCAAGTTTACCCACACATGTGAGTTGAACCGAGTAACAGGAACACATTCGGCCAACACTGAGCAAACCAAACCATAATACCCAGTTTAAGACAATGACAACAAATAAGGCTACCTTCAACTGAAAGACGAACGAAAGATTCCGTTTGTTCTTAAACACTTGAGCACTTCACTACTCCTCGAATATTATTACCCCTAAAGTTACCAGATTTATTAGAGAAAGAGATGAGATAGATAAAATTCGACATTCAAAGGAAGAAGGAAAAACAGAAAGAGTAGAGGTCACTCAGGCTTACCAGTCATTATATAACCAACCACCAGAGAAGTGGAAGAGAGAGAGAGACAATGGTGAGCTGAGAATTAGGAAAGAGAAGGAGAAAGTGTTGAGAATTTTGCCGATTGAAGAAGGAATGAGTAGCGAAGTAGCAGCTAGATTCGGTCTGAGCAGAAGAGAAAATAGTAAAAGGAAAAGGGGAGAGAATCGATTACTTCAAAAATAGAAAAGAAAGAGAGGCTACAATATAGATAATGATATTCAACCACAAAAATATGTAAAGCAGAGGATGGAATGTCACTATCGGTTCAGGGAAAAAATCCAAACAAAAATTGAGAGAAAACCCAAAATGCCCACATACGAAATAAAAGAAAATCTCTAAAAGGTCATATGCGTTTTTCAACTTCAGCTCCTAAAATGTACCAATCAGCCACCAGAGAAAAAAAAAACGTTAAAAGGAAGACTCCCCAAAGTAATTTGCACAAAACCAAAATTGCAAGGAATGAGAGAGTCCAACTGCAACTCCACTACACCTCCACTTCAAAGCTTCCTCAAATTCTCTCCGAAAAATTCTCCTACTCTCTCCTCCTTGATTTGCACCCTTTATCACTCCACAAATAACCCATAAGACCCATTCAAACTCTCACTAAACAAAGTTCTACTACACCTCAAACTTCGGCTGCATAGAATAAAAACAAATAAATCCCTTAAATGCAAATCCCACATCTTGAACCTCTGACCTCCTTGCCGTTCATGTAGCGCCACTTTCAGTAGACCACTTTACTTCTTGTGCCATATTTTACCACCTTTTATTTATAACCCTACTAACCAAAGATAAAGGTTTTATTCACTTAAAACTCAAAATTTTACTAAAGCCCAGGTTTGAACCCAGGACTTCTCCAACACTTCTCAGGACCCTTGACCACTAAAGAAGACATACTTTTTTGTTATTCACTTGCAAAATTAAATTCTAATTCTTCCAATACACGAAGCCCATTTCTTCCTGGCCCAAAATTTGGGGCGTTACAACTCTACCCTCGTAAAGAAATTTTGTACCCGAAATTTCTAACTATCAGGGTAGTTGTGTAACAACTACACCACTACCCTACCGCTATACACTCTAATCCCAAAATATCTAACCATAGAAGTAGATACAAATATTTGTCACACATGCATACAATTTCTATAACAAAACATCACATCCAAACAAAACACACTTGAGTTAAAAGGGATTGTGTAATCCTAAACCTGATGCTCCTTAGATCCATATCTGAGACACGCTCTAGTCTTCCTTCAGAATTCACTCGGATGTCATCTTTTGCAATGCTTGCAAGCCAGAAAGTTCAGACGCGTCCTAACATGTTTCACAAAATGAGGCTCCCACTTTAACGGACTGTAATCCCTTTTCTTGCTACACTCCCAACACCTAGCCTGAAGTGTTTCACCATTCGCCCTAACTCTTGCATCAAACAATTCTTTCAACACCTCCCTAACCAACCAGGTCAATGCCTCAGTACCTAGCTCTGACTTATCGTTACTCGAAGTCAGAGGACTTACCTTAACCTTCGTCTCCTGAACACTCTCATGTTTTGGGGAAACGTGCAGCTCCTTATGACTTTGCTCACCTTCAGAATCCATCACAGTACTGCTGCTAGCTTAAAATCTGAGTTCTAAAACATTCACTTGAATAAATACAAAATCTAATTGTATGTACAGTCTAATATCTGAAGAAACTAATAGATTCGGTGCCGGAGACTTGGTAAACTACACTTTCAGGAAAACATTTGAAAAACATCTTGAATACAAATTAAATCTTTCAAAATGGTTCTTCTAGAAATTTAATTTCAAAAGCCCAATCCACAGTCGAGTTTTGTAACCTAGCTCTGATACTACTAAATGTAACACCCCAAACCCGGCCTAGATGTTACAGCCAAATCTAGCTAGTCACATTGAAGTGTTTTTTGAAAACCATGTTTTCATTGAAAACCCTTCTTACTCTTTAAAAACTTCTTGCCATTTAAAACTTGTGAAAAAAAACCCCAGTTTACGCTAATCTATTTTGAGAACGAGGTTCAGTGGAAAGTTATTCCTATTTAAAACATTGGTTGTTGTTGAATCTTAATTAAAACGAGTCAATTTAAGAAAACATGATTTTAAAAATTAAGACGCGAAACCATTTTCAAAATGTTGCAGAAACATAGTGATTTGGAAACCGTTATCTTTTGAGAACATGTCTTTTTCCTACATCTAGCAGTTTATATCAAGGCAAATTAAAATCCAAAATTTAAAATAAAATTCGAGAGGCCTTATTACAACCCAACTCAAAATCAAAGTGCTTAAGAGTAAATAAACGTAAATGAAAACAAAAGCAGTTTTATGGCCATCTCCGAGTCCCTCGCAGCACCAATCCTCCAAACGCTAGGGATTACCTGAAAGGTTAATAAACGGGGTGAGTTTATGAAAACTCAGTGTGTAATCCCCTACTATAAAAATACAGTCAGTCAGAATATAGAAAAAAGTAACAGCCCAGAGTTTATATGGGCTAAAGCCCAATACAATGCCATTTGGGTCTCAGCCCATAAGGTCAACTAGGCCTAGATCGTATAGCAGGCAGTAACAGATGGGCCCTAGCCCATTACAAATTCAGAAGTAGAACACATGTGGCGTAGTACAGTAACAGAATCAGAATGCAACATGTATGATGCATGATGCATTTTATGTGTTAACCCCATCCAACCCTGCACTTGCCTCTATCCAATCCTGCACTTACAGTGGTGATAAAATCGACCCACCCATCCTTGCACTTCATTTGTTAGCACCGGTTGTGGTACTAACCAAAATCATAACAAATCTGCTATTAAACAGAATGGCTTAAAGCCATGGGTACTGGCACAAATCCTACCGATAACAGTACTCTAACCGGCACCCATCAAAACTGTAGTATAATCGGCACTAAGGCTATCAATCATGGTAATACAATTGGTACAAAGTCATCCATCACGATAATATACTCGGTACATAGCCATCAATGACAATAATATATATTCGACACAAAGCCATCAATTGGCACAAAGACTTAATTAGGTTGGCACAGAGCCATAATCAGATCAAGGGGCTTAAAGCCATCGGTACGTCTACAGTCCTCTTGGGCGACCCGTACAACCTTACCCGTATTGGTCCACAGTCATCTCGGGTAACCCGTGCGACCTTATCAAATCAATATAAACATACAACTCTAAGCCTTCAGTGGGTCCACAGTCGTCTCGCGCGACCCGTGCGACTCTATCAGATCAGATCTTCCTCCGTACAATATCCTAACCCATGCAATATGTTATGTATGCAGAATGTCATGCTCATAACCAGTCATACAATCATAGTCACATCAGCCGAGTCATAGTCATACAGCTACAGCCAAATCAGTCAAATCATAGCACAAGTCAGTCTTTTTCCCATGAGGGGCAAAATAGTCATTTTACCCTTTAGGGGTATTTTGGTCATTTTACCCTCTGGGGCCTTAGTATAGACAATTGACCTCTTGGAAGGTCTACAGTCACCTCGAGCAACTTAAATAACTAAAATTGACATAACGATGCAAATGGGCCTATGGCCCACTACTCGGCCCAAGTGGGGCCCACATACTTGTGTGGCCTGTTTAGGCCAAATTCAATTAAGGCTATACGAATGACATAGCCCAGATTATTAATAGTCACTTACCACAAATTTTATTCGTGTGGGGCCCACGAGCCCATTGGGCCCACATCGCTCATTTCGACCCAACGAGGCCCAATACAACCAAAGTCATGTGCACGACATGACAAGTCCAACTACTTTCCACTTAACAACTAGATTTACCCATGCGACCCCACAGGCCATTTAGGCCCATTAAGTCCATTGTGGCTAAGCCCATGAGTTCGCTCATGGTGGCCTTTTTCCGTCGTACAGCCACGTTTGGTGGGCTCGATTTACCGCTCATATGGCCTCAAATGTCGTATTTCTGGCTTTTCGGCATTTTGTCGATCTACAGTCATAGCAATGGAAACAACACATACTTTAGGCTTTTAAACGATTATCGAATACTGCATACGAATACACACTTGATTTCGAGATCATACGAATAATCCAAGAACACCAAAACCTACGTTCAAATCAAGATATTTCATTATTAAACTGATGATTAGGGTTATTAAACCTCATAGCCTTTAGCACAAAATATGCACCACCTTACCTTAATTAATATAACATCCAATACTTGCCTTAATCGCAGCAGAGACTACCTTTGCTAGAAACGTTGACGAAGACTTGTTAAAGAACTCCTGGAAGAACATTGCACAAAAAGCGACTTCTATTATTCAAGTTTACCCACACGTGTGAGTTGGACCCAGTAACAAGAACACATTTGGCCAACACTAAGGAAACCAAACCATAATACCCAGTCTAAAAAAATGACAACAAATAACGCTACCTTCGATTGAGAGATGAACGAAAGATTCCGTTTATTTTTAAACACTTGCGCACTTCACTACTCATGTAACACCTCGAAAATTTCTACAGTAAGATATTATCCTTGATATAGTAAAATAAGGAAATAAAGTGACAAGAAGAGGAAATTTGAGTTATGTCATTGGGAAGTATATTATGACATATTAATTCAAGAAAGGACTAAATTGTCAAAATGAGAAAAGTTTTGTTGCTCAAGAGTAAATACTCAAAATTTAAGGGGTTAAACTGTAAATATGGAAAGTTGAAGGACCAATAGTGCAAATATTTTAGGGGGGAATAATCTAGAAACTAAGGAAAATGGATGAATTAGGACTAAATTGAATAGGTGAAGAATTTTGAGGGACTAAATTGCAATTCTACCCAATTAAGTGATGACTCAAGGATGGAATTTTAAAAGATCACAAAGGGCAAAATGGTCAATTGGAAGAGATAGAAATCTAGAAAGTAATTATGATGTTGATGATATTTTCTAATGATTTTATTAGAAAAATATTATTTTATTAATATTTAATAAGATATTTATTATTATTTTATTATTTTATTTAGTATATATATTTGTATGTGTGAAAAGAAAAGAAGGAGGAGAAGGGGAAAAGAAACAGAATAGCAAACGGGAAAAGAAGGGAAGAAAAGAGAAGGAAAAAGAAAAAAAGAGAAATTGAGGATTTAAAGCTTGGATGTTTAATAGGTAAGTCAATTAAGCCCTTTGCTTTAAATTTGATGTTTTAAAAGCTTTAAAACAAAGTCTTGTTAAGATTAAGTTGATATTTTGATAGTTCATAGATTTCTAAGAGTAGTTCATGCTGAGCAAGAAGATGAAATAGGGGTTTATTTGATAGAATTTTAAGTTAGAATGAAAAAGAGGATTAAATTGTAAAAGAGGCCATAAGTTTTATATAGTAGGGATTGAATTAGAAGAAGTTTTAAATTTGAGTTCTAATATGAACATGGGATGGTTAAGTTAAATATGGGAAGAGATTAAGTAGAAATGAAGCATGAATTGAGTTGTAAAAGTAAGTAAACTTAGTTAGGATTTAATTGCAAAATAAACTATAAGAAACAGTTTTGGGTAGCAACATAAGCTTAACTTTGAAAAATCACCAAAAATTGTATAAACCGAATTGGAGGATGAATAAGATATGAAATTAAAGCTTATTGAGTCTATTTTCATATAAAAGAAACATAGAAAGTAAAAGAATTCTGCATTTTGAGATATTTATATTTTTGTGAGACTGATTCAGAATAATTTCGGGATCCTCTGTTCTGAATTGGGAAAATCATTAAAAATTGTATAAAAATAATTTTGAGACATAATTTATATGGTTAGATTCCTGAATGAGTCTATTTTCAATATAAATAAACGAGAACATCATTTGAATCCTGTACAAAGAGATAATTAAATTTTACCAAAGAGTGGTCAGAACTGTCAAACAGTAAAATAAGGGAGATTTTAATGAATAAACTGTACTAATTGGCTAAACCAAAAATTCTAAAAATTTTATGGTAAGAAGATACATGAGTCTAGTTTCAAGGAAAATTTACGTATCTTAATTTGGAGTTCTGTAGCTCAAGATATAAATAATCTAGTAACTATGACTCAAATGGACAGTTTTGAAAATACATATAAGTAAATAGTGAAAGTTTAGATAATGTTACTTATAAGCATGTTATTTAAATTAAGGATGTGGAATGGAGTGGAGGAGGAGGAAAATATGTATGAATATTCAACTAGCATGGCTAATTTACATGTTTTAGGCTCAGGGACTAAATTGAATAAAAATAGAACTTTATGGGTGATTTTGTAAAAATGTCAAAAATGATCAAATTGCATGTAATGGATTATTTTATTACTTAAATTACAAAATTGAATGAAAATATTAATTTAGATCAAGATCAGACGAAAACATGTTTTAGGGATTAAATTGAAAAGTGTTGAAATTATGAAAAAAATTCTGATATTTCATAAAATTCATGGGCTCTTATCAATATGTTTGATTTTAATTGGTCCTAAATATGAATGCTAAATAATAAAATATCTGATAAATAAATTAGTAATTCCGGTAATGTTCCATAACCCTATTCCGGTGACGGATTCGGGTTGGGGGCATTACATTTAGTGGTATCAGAGCTAAGGTTTAGTCGGTTCTCGGACCGTATGTAGCACATGTGAAGTCTAGAAATACATGCCAATATATAACTTGTGAAAATGTGATATCTTCCGGCTTTGATGAGATCAGTATTACTATAATTTGAATTTAATTATTAATTGTTAAAATTTAAATTAATATGCAAGATAAGTGAATTGAGGTAAGTATCAAGATTTAATTGAATACATATTAGTATTAAATTAGTAATTGTTGAATTTTGAAGAATATATTTAGTAAATAAAAATAAGGTGAATATTGATAATAAAATTGAATAATATTGAATTATATGTGAAGTGAATAGAAATCACTAGTTATATATTTGAATTACTGAATTACTATAATATTAAATTATGAATATATGTGAGCATTTAAAATGTAAATTAATTGGAAAAGTGAAACAAATAGAATAAATGAGAAATTATTATTGAAATTGAATTAAAAGAATTAATGTGGCATTGAAATGCATATTGGATTGAGAAATTGATTTGAATTGTGAATTGAATGAAATTGAAATGAAGTTTGAACATGTATGAGCATTTGATGATATATTGATTGGAAAGTGGAAAATGCATTGAATTGAAATATATGAAGAATTATGATTGGAATGTCTTTGAATTGATAATATATATTAAAATGTACAGAATGGAAATATGAAAAGTGATTGGAATTGAACCAATTTGAATTGAATGTGATTATTTGAAATGTATATGGATTGAACGTATGAGAAAGTGATTGAGTTGAAATGTGACTTGAAGTGAAATTATGTGATTTTGTGAGTTTGAAATTTGTGATTGAATTGTTATCGTGATTGAATTGAATTCGAATAATTATGATCAATTAAAAGTGAAAGTGATATGGATACGTGATTCCGATACCCTATTAACTAGCCGGACTAGATTGGAGACAAATGGCATGCCATAGGATATGGAAGAGTACGGGTTTTGCTGGCTTACTGATCAGGCACTTATGTGCCGAATACTGTTACTGTTACTGTTACCAATTCGGCACTTTGTGTGTCGAATATTGTTACTGTTACCGTTACTGATTCAGCACTTTGTGTGTTGAATACTGTTACTATTACTGTTCCGGATTTGTTCTGTTGAGGTACTCTGTGTACCGTACTGCTACTGTTACTGTTACTATTTTGGCTTCGGCCGATGAGGCACTATGTGCCGTACTGGTGTGTTTGGTTGGATACTCTGGTGTGTTTGGTTGGAATCCGTGTATCCGTCAAAGTTCGATTCTTGTTAATAGGGGTATGACTATTAAGTAAAATTGAAAAGCGAATTGAATTCCCTATTAACTTGTCGGACTAACTGGATATAATTGGCATGCCATTGGATTCTGAGACGGGATTTGGAGATGTGATTTGGAGATACTAATATTTATATCCTTCGGATTTATCCGAAGAGGCACTCTGTGCTATACTGGTGTGTTTTGGGTGGATTATATTATACTGGTGTGTTTGGAGGATTATCTGATTATGGTGTGTTTGGAGGATTATCTGATTATGGTGTGTTTGGAGGATTATCTGATTATGGTGTATTTTGGAGGATTAAATGATTATTCTAGTGTGTTTTGGCTGGATATTACTGGTGTGTTTGGGTTGAAATCTGAGTATCCGTCAAAGTCCGGGTTTGTTAATAGGGTGAACAACTGAAATAAGAAAATTAAATAAATTTGATTGATCGTACTATTAAAAATAATAATAATAATAAAAGAAAGAAATTATGGGTTGAATTATGAATTGAATTGAAATGTGAGATTTGAAGTATGAACTTAAAGTTCATGAATTTGCTAAAATATTGAATGGTTGATATTGAAATCAGTTGAATAAATAAAAGGAGAAAATCAAATGAATTTGATCGATTGAACTATTGAAAAAAAAATGGAATTATGAATTGAAATTGAGATATCGAAATAAGAAGTAAAAATAGAATAAAATGGAAATATTGAAATAGTGTATGAGTTAATGGAATATAATCTTATAAATTAATTATTGAAAAATATTGGTTTAAATAATTATTGAAAGATTATCATTGTAAGGTTTTAGATATGAAATGGAATAAGTTATTGATTTGGGATATAGAAATAAAATAGTGGTAAGGTAAATTGTACATATTTATTGTTTTTACTTGGACCAAAGGTTCATGAATTAATTAAAGATAATATAGATGATACGTAATGACTTTTGACGGAAGATTATTGTTGAGATATAAAATTAAATATAAATTAACACATATGACTTATATTGTTATATATTTGATGTTTATTGTTTATTATAGTTTTTATATTTGAATTATGGTAATCCTACTGAACATAGACATATCCAGCATACGGTTGTATTACTATAATTCAAATTGTTTATTATTAAATGCTAAATTTAAATTATGTGTACGGTAAGTGAAGTATAAGGTAAGTGTTATTGTTGAATTGAATGGAAATTAAATTAAGTGATGAATAAATATTAGTTTTGAATTGTATATTGATGAGAAAGTGAAATTAAATTGAGTTGTGAATAAATTGAAAGTGTAATCGAAATGCAAAAAAAAAAAATGATATATGAAGTACATGATAAAAATTATTAGCAAACTACAAATGACTAGTGAATTTTGAAATATATTACATATATTAAAGATAGAGAATATAAATATATGAATTATTGGTACAAGGATTAAATTGTAAAGTATTTAAATGTATGAAATTCAGTTCTAATGCTCAGGCAGGCGGAATTTAGAACTACTAGGATATTTTGGCATGCCATTAAGGAACTTTAGCGCATTCTCTGATTATTAGCACATAAGTACTTTCCGTTTAGCGCATTTGTGCTCTTTGTACAGCACTTTAGCGCTCTCTGTTTAATACTACATAATAATGCACCTCTATATTTGTTCTGTATATCCTAAGTGTTCAGTTTAGTCTATTGGACCTCTTTAAAAAGGTAAACAATTTTCGTCACAAGGTAAGGGATTATCTCTGATTCATGTTTGAAAATATTGAATTAAAAATAAATTGTGAACTGAAAGTATATAGAATGGATATAAATGATAAATTAGATAAATATATGAAGAAAGGAACTATAGAATTATAGAGATAATGAAGTCCATGATTAAAAGAAAACAAGGAAATTTCGAGGACGAAATTTTTAAGGGGGAGAGAAATGTAACACCTCGAAAATTTCTACAGTAAGATATTATCCTTGATATAGTAAAATAAGGAAATAAAGTGACAAGAAGAGGAAATTTGAGTTATGTCATTGGGAAGTATATTATGACATATTAATTCAAGAAAGGACTAAATTGTCAAAATGAGAAAAGTTTTGTTGCTCAAGAGTAAATACTCAAAATTTAAGGGGTTAAACTGTAAATATGGAAAGTTGAAGGACCAATAGTGCAAATATTTTAGGGGGGAATAATCTAGAAACTAAGGAAAATGGATGAATTAGGACTAAATTGAATAGGTGAAGAATTTTGAGGGACTAAATTGCAATTCTACCCAATTAAGTGATGACTCAAGGATGGAATTTTAAAAGATCACAAAGGGCAAAATGGTCAATTGGAAGAGAGAGAAATCTAGAAAGTAATTATGATGTTGATGATATTTTCTAATGATTTTATTAGAAAAATATTATTTTATTAATATTTAATAAGATATTTATTATTATTTTATTATTTTATTTAGTATATATATTTGTATGTGTGAAAAGAAAAGGAGGAGGAGAAGGGGAAAAGAAACAGAATAGCAAACGGGAAAAGAAGGGAAGAAAAGAGAAGGAAAAAGAAAAAAAGAGAAATTGAGGATTTAAAGCTTGGATGTTTAATAGGTAAGTCAATTAAGCCCTTTGCTTTAAATTTGATGTTTTAAAAGCTTTAAAACAAAGTCTTGTTAAGATTAAGTTGATATTTTGATAGTTCATAGATTTCTAAGAGTAGTTCATGCTGAGCAAGAAGATGAAATAGGGGTTTATTTGATAGAATTTTAAGTTAGAATGAAAAAGAGGATTAAATTGTAAAAGAGGCCATAAGTTTTATATAGTAGGGATTGAATTGGAAGAAGTTTTAAATTTGAGTTCTAATATGAACATGGGATGGTTAAGTTAAATATGGGAAGAGATTAAGTAGAAATGAAGCATGAATTGAGTTGTAAAAGTAAGTAAACTTAGTTAGGATTTAATTGCAAAATAAACTATAAGAAACAGTTTTGGGTAGCAACATAAGCTTAATTTTGAAAAATCACCAAAAATTGTATAAACCGAATTGGAGGATGAATAAGATATGAAATTAAAGATTATTGAGTCTATTTTCATATAAAAGAAACATAGAAAGTAAAAGAATTCTGCATTTTGAGATATTTATATTTTTGTGAGACTGATTCAGAATAATTTCGGGATCCTCTGTTCTGAATTGGGAAAATCATTAAAAATTGTATAAAAATAATTTTGAGACATAATTTATATGGTTAGATTCCTGAATGAGTCTATTTTCAATATAAATAAACGAGAACATCATTTGAATCCTGTACAAAGAGATAATTAAATTTTACCAAATAGTGGTCAGAACTGTCAAACAGTAAAATAAGGGAGATTTTAATGAATAAACTGTACTAATTGGCTAAACCAAAAATTCTAAAAATTTTATGGTAAGAAGATACATGAGTCTAGTTTCAAGGAAAATTTACGTATCTTAATTTGGAGTTCTGTAGCTCAAGATATAAATAATCTAGTAACTATGACTCAAATGGACAGTTTTGAAAATACATATAAGTAAATAGTGAAAGTTTAGATAATGTTACTTATAAGCATGTTATTTAAATTAAGGATGTGGAATGGAGTGGAGGAGGAGGAAAATATGTATGAATATTCAACTAGCATGGCTAATTTACATGTTTTAGGCTCAGGGACTAAATTGAATAAAAATAGAACTTTATGGGTGATTTTGTAAAAATGTCAAAAATGATCAAATTGCATGTAATGGATTATTTTATTACTTAAATTACAAAATTGAATGAAAATATTAATTTAGATCAAGATCAGACGAAAACATGTTTTAGGGATTAAATTGAAAAGTGTTGAAATTATGAAAAAAATTCTGATATTTCATAAAATTCATGGGCTCTTATCAATATGTTTGATTTTAATTGGTCCTAAATATGAATGCTAAATAATAAAATATCTGATAAATAAATTAGTAATTCCGGTAATGTTCCATAACCCTATTCCGGTGACGGATTCGGGTTGGGGGCATTACAACTCATCGAACAATATTACCCCTAAGGATTACCAGATTAATTAAAGAAAGAGATGAGATAGATAAAATTCGGCATTCAAAGTTTGAAGGAAAAACTAAAAGAGCAGAGGTCACCCGGGCTTACCAGTCAATATTCGGCCAACCACTAGAGAAGTGGGAGAGAGAGAGAAAGAGACAATGGTGAGCCAAGAATTACAAAAGAGAAAGAGAAAGTGTTGAGAATTCAGTCGATTGAATAAGGAATGAGTAGGGAAGTAGCTGTTAGATTTGGTCTAAGCAAAAGAGAAAAGAATAGAAAGGAAAATAGGAGAGAATCAGTTGCTTTAAAAAAAGAAAAGAAAGAGAGCCTACAACATAGATAATGACATTTAGCCACAACAAGATATAAAGCAAGGGATGGAATGTTACTATCGGCTCAGGGAAGAAATCCAAATGAAAATTAAGAGAAAACCCAAAATGCCCACATACGAAATAGAAGAAAATCCCTAAAAGGTCATATGCATATTTCAACTTCAGCTCATAAAATGTACTATTTAGCCACCAGGGAAAAATAAACCCGTAAAAGGAAGACTCCCCAAAGCTATTTGCATAAAACTGAAATTGCAAGGAATGAGAGAGTCCAATTTCGGCTCCCCTACACCTCCACTTCAAAACTTCCCCAAATTCTTTCCTAAAAATTCTCCCAATCTCTCCTCCTTGATTATGACCCCTTATCACTCTACAAATAACTCAAAAGACCCATTCAAACTCCCACTAAACAAAGTTCTACTGCACCTCAACCTCTGTCTACACAGAGTGACAAAAATAAAACCCTTAAATGCAAATCCCACGCCTTGCAACTCTGACCTCCTTGCCATTCCTGTAGTGCCACTTCTAGTAAACCACTCTGCTCCTTGTGTCATATTTTACCAATTGTTATTTATAACCCTACTAACCAAAGATAAAGGTTTTATCCACTTAAAACATAAAATTTTACTAAAGCCCAGGTTTGAACCCAGGATTTCTCCAACACTACTCAGGACCCTTAACCACTGAAGCAGACATACTTTTACATTATTCACTTGCATAACTAAATTCTAAGTCTTTCGATACGCGAAGCCCATTTCTTCTAGGCCCAAAATTTAAGGCGTTACAATCGGTTTCGGTCATCTCTGATAGGGATGCTCGCTTCACGTCTTGATTTTAAGGAAAGTTATATGAGGCTCTAGGTTCAAGGTTAGACTTTAGTGCTGCGTTCCATCCTTAGATTGATGGTCAATCTGAGAGGGTGATTTAGATATTGGAGGATATGTTGAGGAGCTACGTTATTGATTTCTGAAGTAGTTGGGAGGAGTATCTATCGTTAGCGGAGTTTGCCTATAATAATAGTTTCTAGTCGAGCATCCAGATGGCACCTTACGAGGCTCTGTTTGGTCGTAAGTGTCGCACTCCTTTATGTTGGACTGAGTTGGGCGAGCGACGTGTTTTGGGTTCGGAGTTGGTTTCTAATATAGAGGATAAGGTTAGACTGATTCGAGATCGTCTGAAAGAAGCTTCAGATAGGCAGAAGTCATACGTAGATTTGAAGAGAAAGGATATTGAGTATTCTGTGGGAGACTTGGTGTTCCTTAAGGTTTCACCATGGAAGAAGATTCCGAGGTTTAGTCCTCGGAAGGGCAACCTCAGCCCTAGGTTTATTAGACCTTACCGTATTCTGAAGCAAGTGGGATTAGTTGCTTATCAGTTGGAGCTACCTTCGGAGTTGGATTGGATTCATGACATGTACCACGTCTCTATGTTGAAACGCTATTGCTCTGATCCCACGCATATTGTCCCTGTTGAGGAAATTGAGGTTTGGCCAGACTTGACTTTTAAGGAGGAGCTAGTTTAGATTTTGGATCGCGACATAAAGGTTCTGAGGAGGAAATCTTTTCCACTAGTTAAGGTTCTATGGCGTAATCATAGCACTAAGGAGGCCATGTGGAAGCCTGAGGATGCGATGTGTCAGCAGTATCCTTATCTATTCTAATTAGGTAAATTTTGAGGACGAAATTTTCTTTTAGAGGGTATAATTGTAACACCCTAAAATTTTATTTTTTGTGTTTCGTATGCATGACACAAATATCTATCTGTTTTAATGGTTAAGTGTTTTAAGTGTGTGTAAGTCCCAAGTTTAAGCCATAACTTGGGCAAATTTTAGTATTTTTATGAATTAAACCCTATCTCTAGTCAATAGGTTTTTAATTAAAAGTTTGCAAATAATTAACAAAATGGGCCTGCTGGTCTGATGGATAAGTGGAGTGTTGGTATGAAGGAGGTCCTGTGTTCAAACCCTTGCGTAAGCATGGGTATTTACTTTTGCTTGATTATTGGATAGAGTTTGCTTGGGGATATGTCTGAGGTAGTTTAGTGTAGTGGGATTTGTGAGAGTAATTTTAGCAGAATGATGATAATTGGGGAAGTTATCAATATATTCTTTTCTCTTTCCCAAAATTCTTTTCCATTCGGATGTTTCCTCTTTTTTCCACACCCTATTTTCTCTATCTTTTCCCCAAAAATCTAACGTTGTTTTCCTATCTTTTTTTCCCTAAGTTTGCTGTGGTGCATCTTTTGCTTCCAACTTTTCCCTTTTGCAAGCATAGTTTGTGCATGTGGTAAGTGATTTGGCGATTGTTATCATCTTAGATATCATTCTATTTCATTAGTCTAATAGTTGGGGGTTTTGGGCAGTAGCTAATCGCAAGGATTAAGGTTCTATTCGTGCTGTGTCTTAACAAATTTCTTCATGGTGTTTGGGGTAAGTGTTAGTTGCTCAACAGATGAGAATTTTATTTCGCGCTCGATTTTAGTTCATTTTTCAAGCAATTAAATTAGCGCTTATTGGTCAATTGTAGGCTCGGGAGTGCTCGGAGATCGATTTAGCATCAATTGGAACTAGGTGTGTACCCGATTATGCAGAAAATAAGGTTTTGCGAAAGTCGAAATCCTCACTGTTGACGCCACATAGGCATATCGTCACCTGTGTGGTAGCCTATGTACCCTGACACGGGCATGTGATCGATGAGGCTAGGCCATACGCAAAGGACACGACCGTGTGATGGCCAGGCAGGCCATGTGCGGCACACGGGCTGGATTGAATTAGGCCGTGTGGGCTACACGAGCGTGTGGGTCCACATAGGTTGTCTGCATGGGCGTGTGGGTCCACACAGGTAGTCCATACAGACGTGTGGGGTTTTGGACAGGGTCGTGTGATCCACACGGCTAAGGCTAATTTGGGCCGTGTTGGGAAATAACACATTCAATCATATATCTTTCTCATATAAATCTCATATAATCATTTATACTCAAATTCACCTTTCATTCATATAGTACCTGACAATTTCACATATGCAACTTTATAAATCACATCTTATTCATTTGTTCATGTTTCATTTGCACATATTCACATTTCATTTCCATATACATCACATAACATTCTTTGCACATATACTTACCTTTCATTTTCAAACATTGTATACCTTTCAACGTACCTGAATCGGAATGTCATTCACTTAATCACTTATTTCTCGGAATGCCTGTTGAACCGTTCAGAATCAATAAGGATACTTGGATAGCTCAGAAAGCTCATACAATGCCAACGTCCTAGACGAGGTCTTACATGTAATCAAATAGCGGTGCCACTATCTCAGACAGGGTCTCACACGAAATCATATATGATGCCAATGTCCTAGACATGGTTCTACACGTAAATCTTAAATCGATGCCAATGTCCCAGACGTGGTCTTACACGATAACACATATCGAAACCTATGTCATGACATATGTATCCTAACTATTCCTATGGTTCGTACAGGGCTTTTAGACATCATCACATTGTCGATGCTTTCTCATATTCATATATTCTGCTTCTCAAACAATACAATATCATAATAATGTATATTACTTATTCAAAATACATATATTTGCATTACCATTCGACATTAAATTAAATCACACAAATAATATGCATTTATAACATGATTTCATAATGTCTATTAAAATACGAACTTACCTCGTTCGCAGTAATGACAAATTAAGTCGACTAATTTGAATTTTGACTTTCCCACGATCCAAATCCGAATTCTGTTTTTCTGATCTAATTAATAGCAAAATTAACTTACTTATTCGACATTTCATTCAATTTCATCCAGGAACATATAAATGGACAATTTGCATTTTAGCCCCTAACATTTACATTTCTGCAGTTTAGTCCCTAATTCAAAACAATACTAAATATTCAAGATTTCACTATGTCTATGTTAGGCCGAATGCTCCATAAGTCCTTAACAGCCTATTAATTCAATTTATTTCCCATTTAAGCCGCTAAACTCTAACACCCCAAACTCGGCCTGGACGTTATGGCTGAATCAGGCGGTGTCACATTGGAGTGTCTTTTTGAAAACTCATTCTTGTTGATAAAAAACTGTTTGAAGGTTAAAGCCTCTTTGTTAAATATCAACTCGTTTGAGGTTTTTTTTTTGGAAAACATTACTTTTGTTTGAAAACATGCTTCGTGTTAAAACCTTATTATGACATAATCAAAAAAAAATTTATTCAAATTAAAATGTTGTTGCACATTAAAATCAATGTTTGTTGTGGAAGCTTAAAAGAAAGAATTGTGTTGTGAAAATGTAATGTTTTGAAAACCTTTAATATATTGGAAAGTCGCGCCCTGCTTCTAGCAGATATAAATTGTGATAAATAAAAAGCCAAATTAAAATTAGAAATTTAAAGAGAGGTCGTATTACATCAAAAACCAAAACGAAATCTAAATGTAAATAACAACTTAATAAAATAAAACAGAAGCAGTAGTGTGGCCACCTTTGAGTCCCTCATAGCATCGATCCAACTAACACCGAGGATTACCTACACAGTTAAAAACGGAGTAAGTTTACGAAAACTCAGTGCGTAATCCCCTAATATAAAAATAGTCAGCTAGTAAACAATACATGTAGCAGCAGTCTGGGCCTGAGCCATTTTCAGTAACAGTTCAATGTGGGCCTAGCAAATATAATAACAATATGGCCTTAGCCCATTACAATAACAATGTGGGCCTTAGCCTAAATGCAGTATCAGTATCGTGCAAAAGTGCAACCCATCCCAAACTAGCCAACACACCAATATCGCAGCAAAACTGCCAGAATTATACTCGTCTTATACCCATCAGTAGGTCCACAGTCGTCTTGTGCGACCTGTGCGACCTAGCCAGCATAGATCCACAGTCGTCTTGTGCGACCCGTGTGATCTTGCCAATATGGATCCACAGTCTGCTTGTGCGACCCGTGCAACCTTGCTAGTATGGGTCCATAGTCGTCTTGTGCGACCCATACAACCCTACTCGTACAGTACTTCCTTTATATACAATATCCCAACCCCATGCAGTATGTCGTGCATGTATGCAAAACACATAAATATCACATGACATGCTTAGTCAGACATCACATAAGGCTTAACAGTCATTCTACCCTACGGGGGTCTTACAACCATTTCTCCCTATGGGGGTATTTCGGTCATTTTACTCAACAGGGGTATTACAGTCATTTTTCCCTACAGGATATTACGGTCATTTTACCCTACAGGGGTGGTTCGGTCATTTTACCGTACAGGGGTAATTTGGTCATTTTTTAGCTCAGGGTCTAGACACTTTCTGACCCTTCAGTAGGTCCACAGTCATCTCATGCGACCCGTGCAACCTTTTTGCAATCAAACAGTATAACCGGCTCCAACAATTTCCACACGTCCGTGATAAATACCCATGTGGGGCCCACGAGCCCATTGGGCCCACACGCCCCATTTCGGCCCAACATGGCCCAAAATGGCCTAAGCCCATGAGGTTGCTCATGGTGGCCTCTACCATCAGATTGAGTGTTTCCGTACGTGTGTTCGTGCACTCGAGTGACAACCATTACCGTATTTTTGGCATTTCGGCTTTTCAGCTTTTCGTTGTTCTACGATCTAAAACAGTGTGAATACACACTCTTTCGACTTCTCTACCGACTTATAGATATAAGGTATTGTTACACACTTGTTTACGAAACCACTCTGAGTTCTCCAACCTACAATCATTCCACAGTATTCCGTTAAACATTCGACGAATGGGATACCAATCTTCTCAATACTTAATCTGAAACTGATCCACAGCCTTACCTTATTTGAATGAAAGCCCTTAATCCTCTTAAGATCACTGATCACGTTTGATCACACGCCTATGTTGAATATTTGTATTACAATAGATTTTATTAGAAATGATTGATTACAGATGTGGCCCAGATCCAGCAAACACCTTAGAGAGATATAGGGTATATTCGGCCTATATCCAAGATACCACATTACCTTAATAGATTGACGAGAAAAAGGGGCTGACTGCTTCCAAATCACTTGTACTCCTCCAATCTTCGAGGAAGACCTAACCCAACGTTCATCATGTAGCAAAGGAGCAAGAACGCAAAATGATGAGAAAAAGCATTCGGCTTCTCAAAGAAAAGATATGGGAGAACACATTGAAAGAGGAGAGGAATTACGACTGCTCACCCTTTGACAGAAACCTTTGCAGAAACCGAACCAATACGCCAACAATAGAGTAATAGCATATTTAGCCAGATCAGAAAAAGAAAAGGGCAAAGAATATGCAGCTAGAATGATATAGAAATAACAAGAGGAAGGAAGAATGAAAAATGAGAAAATAAGGGGAGGAGATTCGGCTAAGAGAGGAAACCGAATGGAGAAGAATCGCTGAGGGAGAGGAAGAACTGTATTCAGATTAGACTGAAAGATGGAGAAAAGGGAAAGTTTGCCTAACAGAGAAATTAGAAGGGCAAAGGAGAAGTAGAGAACAGAGAATTCAGCAATGCAGAGAGAATAGAGGAAACGTGACCAAAAGGAAACAATTACCTATTTGGTTCAGCAAGAATAGAAGACACCGAAAACTACAATTGATTAAAACCCCGAAATGAAATGAAGTGCCAAAATTTGCTTAGGAGAAATTGGCCAACACTCCTCCTCCCTACACTAAACTGAAATCAAGGGTGCCCATAGACCAATTTCGGCACACACTCCCTTTCTCATTCAACTCCTTAATTTTCTCCAAATATCTCTCCCCTTCTCCCTCCACAATTCTCTCCATGGAATTGTAACACCCCAAACCCAACCCAGACATTATGGCCAGATTTGGTGAGTCACATGGATAGTTAAGTACACCTCGTACTTCGTTTCGTAAATTTAGGTTGACTTAGCAAAACCATTTTATGTGTTTTTAAGAAAATAGAAGGTTGTTTAATTTATAAAAATCCTATCCACTATCAGTTTGAAGTTCACTTTTGAAGAGATCTTGTTAGTGAGTCGTTGTCATTAAATTATCCACTTGTCACGCAGAGAAGGTTTTGAAAATGTTTGTTAATTTGAAATAAAAATCCGCGCAGCCTTAGTCTATCATTTTTGACAAGTAATAAATAAATAAATAAAACCAAATATAAATAAATACTGACCAGCCTTATTACAGACTAAAACCCAAAAGAAATTAAGGAATACTAAAATAAAGTAAATTTAAGAAAAATATAAAACCGGAAGTAGTTCACGTGGTGACTTCGAATCCCTCGTAGCTCCATGTCCTCTAAGGTTGGGGTTCACCTGCATGGATGAAAAGAAAGGGGGTGAGTTTGTGACAACTCAGTGTGTAAGCTAACCCAACCATAGTCAAGATCAGTTCAAGCTTAAACTGGGCCAAAGCCCTATTCAGGTACAGTGTTAACTGGGCCTTAGCCCTATTCAGAAAATAGCGATAACTGGGCCTTATCCCTATTCAGAAAAAAGTGTGGGCCTTAGGCCCATTACAGTAATAGATCAGAATATTATGCATGTATGCAAAGCCCAAGCCTTATCCAGCCCTACACACCACCCGTACTAGCCCTACACACACTGTGGGGAATAACTCAACCCACCCAGCCCTACACACCATAGTCGCAGCTTAGCTATTTGATCAGATATCGTGGCCAAGCCACTAAAATAGTAATACGAGGCAGAGCCTCTAACAGCATACGTGGCATTGCCACTTAGCACTTCTTCCATCAAAATAACCCAATCCCATGCAACAGAGTATATTATGATATGGCATACAGAGAACAGATATAATTTAGCATGTAAATCAGTCAACTTAACACTAGGGGTAAAATGGTCTTTTAGCACTTGGGGGTAAAACAATAATTTTCCACCCTTAAGGGGTATTTCAGTAAGGTTGCCAGATTTTAGGGTTTCATGCTCATTACAGTCCACTAACAGACCTATTGTCGTCTAGGTAACTTATTTAGCCCATTTAATTATACCGAGCCATCGGGCCCTAAAAACCCCTAATGGGCCCGACGGAGTCCACTAGCTACTACGGCCCACTAATTCCAATTCTACACCTATTTTAGCAGATCTTAACAATCAGATTACCATAATACACTTACCGCTCATTTTCTCCCATATGGTCCTATAAGCCCAATGGGCCCAAATTCGGCCCATCGAGGCCCAAACCACCAACGTGCACGAAATTGCGCACACAACTGTCTTACCATTCGCGATTACTAGCTTTACTGTTCAAACTGACCCACGAGCGCTTGCACGCTCGCAAGCCCTTGAAATGCCAAAATTTTAGCATTTCGGCTTTTCGCCTTTTGCCGATCTAGTTACTAGAAGGTGTCGATTACACACCTGTTTCGTGATATACTCAAAAGTCCCTTGCGTGAATATCCTACAATCGTTTAAATCACACTGTTAACTAAAAATCCAATTGAATAATCACTATCAACTTAATATACTTATTCAGCCATAATAAAGCATCACTAATATATTACCTTTGTTGATTCTAACCACTAGATCTAGATCTAGATTGCCTTGATATCGTTGATCTCTCTAGCCTCCACTAGATCCAGCTTACAAAAACCATAGAACTTTATTAGTAACCAAAACCTACCATCCAAACCCCTAGAAAGAGTCTAGACCGATTAGCCCCAAAAGGGTTAGGGGTTTCAGCTTTTCCCTTAACCAAAAGTAAAAGGAGATCGAAAATCTTACCAAGTGATTCACTCGATCCTCTAGCCACCACGAAAGTCATTTTCCACCAATATTGAACCCGATCTCTGCCAGATCTAGCCTAAAACCCGAAGGTGAAAAAGATTCCTATAGTATTCGGCCAAAGGGTAGTTGTTTGCAAATGGATTAGAGGATTCGGTTATCAGGGAGTGCCAACGAAAACTATAAAGAGAACAAGAGAACAGAAGAATAGAAAGGAAGGGTTCAGCCAAGAAGAAATCGACACAAGGACTAAACTTGTCGAGATTTTAGCTTTTATAGTAATCGACTAGGTAAGGTTCCAAGTGAGTCTAGACAGGCTATGAAGTGAAGAAGAAAGAGGAGAAAGAAGAGATGAATTCGACTTTGAGAAGAAAAAGAGGAAGAAAGGGTTTGGCTCTTTGGACAAATCAGCACAAGTGGTTTGTATAAGCGTTTTTGGCTTTTTGAACAAAGGAAGGAGAAGAGAAAAGAAGAAAAGACCTTAGGGACTTACCTATTCGGGACTTACCTATAAAAAATGCCGAATCTAAAACCCTAAAAGAACCCCAAGCAGCGTTCAGCTAGCACCCTATACTCCACCTGCCGATTATGCCAACACCAAAAGACAAAAGCCGAAAATGCTCCCCCAAGAGGCCCATATTCGGCCATCACTTGCTTCCCATTCAAAATTCCTAAATTTTCTCCCCTTATCCCTCCTTTATTCAATCTCATGAGCCATTCAAACACTCTTCTTCAGAGTTTCACCTAGGATCCACCACTTACCTTGCACAAGCAATAAAATAAAAGAAGCTACTTGCTACTTCATGGATTTGAACCTTAGCTCTTGCACAGCCCTTACACACCACCTCCTTAAGCTCTAAGTGGTGCCAACTTGCCACTTTGACATAAGCTTTCTTGTGTCTTAAATCCCAAACATTTATTTAAAAGCCCACTTAATCAAAGCCCCTTCTATTTTAAGTCTAAAATTTAAAAATTCTATCAAGCTTTAGCTTAAACCTAGGCCTTCTAAAGGTCCACTAAACACATTTAATTCACTCCAACAGCATATCAAAACTTGCACAGATAAATTCAAGCAAAAAATTTGAAATCCCAAAAATCGATAAATTGGGACGTTACAAGAATCCTCTTTGACTCATTCAAATTCTATTCAAACTCCCCCTTAACTGTGTTTCAGTCCAACTCCACTACCTACACAGCTCCAGTAGCAAAATAAACTCTTCATTGTGCAATATGCGACTCGAACTCAAGTCTCCCAGCGAAGCAGAACGTCACCTTACCACTAGACCACAATCTCTCTTTGTGTCACATTTCATCTACATTTATCTAAAAGGCCTACAAGCTAGAGTCTAGATTTACTTAAGACAAAAACTAAAAATTTGCTAGAGCCTAGATTTGAACCCAGGACTTCACCAACAACTCTTAGGACCCTTAACCACTGAAGCAGACATTTAATTATGTCCTTTTCTTGCACTACTAGACTTTTATGTGTAGTTTACTAACCGGTCCCTTGCTCAAAGCCCAATACTTTTAGGCCCAAACTCAGGGTGTTACATAAACTTTCAAATTTCACAAGTAAATCCTTAATTTGGATTTTTATCAAAAAAATCACTTAGTTAAACATGATAATCAAACATCAAAGATTTAATTTTCATCATCAAACAACAAATTCATCACATTATCAATAATGGCAACTCATAAATTCATCATCAATTCTGAAAATTAAAGCATAGGCTAAGTAATATTCGAAGAAACGATCTAACAAACGTAAAAATTATCAAAAATTGAACAAATTACATACCTTAATTAAAGAAAACCAAGGCCGAACCTAGCTTGCTCTTTTTCTTTCTTTTTGTTTTGTATTTTCAGCCAAATATGATGAACATGCAAACATTGCATGTTTTATTTTAATTTATTACCATTTTAATAGCCATTTTACCTTTTTGACCTTTATAATAAACATAAAAATCATATAATTCAAGTCCATTACCATACATGCTAAGGTACAATGGAAAAATTTCACTTTAAGGGCCCCACATTATAAAAGCCATAGCAATATAACACTTTAACAAATAGCAAGTGACTTGTTCATTTTACGCGATTAAGTCCTTTTTCCAAATAAACAGTTCAAATAGTAAAATTAATTCACGAATTTTTTACACATATCAAATAATATGCTGTAATTACCAAAAATAATATTAAAATAATTTTACGATCTCAGATTTGTGGTTCTGAAACTACTGTTTTGACTAGGGTCTAAACTGGGCTGTTACAGTTTAGGCCTCCAAATCCTTGGTAGATCAGTCCTTTTCTCTTAACACGATTGGACCCCTTTTTCTTCTTCAAGCTTATAATTAATTTTTAACCTAATTTATGTTGTACTAGAATTAATTATAAAATATATTCAATACATATTTTTTGACTATCCATGGCTGGAAAATTAATTATCCATACTATTGATTCACTCTATGCAAAAATTGCCCCAACAGTTCAAGCCTCTTGAGGTGTGTAACAGCCCATTTTTACTAATATGGGAATTGTGGTTTCAGGGCTACAAATCTAAAGTAAAAATTATATTTTTTTATTATTTTATTGCCTATAGCATGATAGATATACCGTAAAAGATTTCGTTAAGAAATTTTACCGTTTACCTGCTTAATTCGGTAAAAAGGACTAGTTTGCAAAAGTTACAAAACTTGAGTTCTATAAGATAAAGGGGTTTAGTAGCTATGAAATTATATGTTTAGAGGGTTTATGTTGTAAATAAACCATTGATATTTTGAGTGGACAATTATGGCCACTAAAAATGAGATTTTAAAGGTTTAATTATAAGGTTATTTTAGTAAATTAATAAATACATGTTAGTAAAATAAATAAAAAACAAAGGTAAAATAAATAAAAAACAAAGGTCATCTGTAACACCTCTATCCCGTATCCATCGACGGAATGGGTTACAAGGTATTACTAGATAAGATACAGCTTTTAGACTATCACAAACATAATCAAGCATATAGTTCAATTACCAAGCAGAGTTACGCATAATTAATCAACTTAAGAGCTTTACGAACCATATTATAAAATTTTACAATACAAATATTCTATGTACAATCACGAACAATCCATGTCAAAAAATTATATATATATTTCACAATATAGCTTATACATTACATTTTTAAACTTGCTACCCATTTAAACCAATTACAAATGAGCATGAAATAATACATTTCTCAAAAGCATAAAATTTATGCGCATAAGTCAACTTTGCATGCAAACAAATATGCATATTTAAACCAAAACACTATTCATTTGGTACTTTACCAAAGCCAAACTTACTTATGCATATATTCATGCATATTCAATGACCATTTTCAACTTATTCATTCTCATTCCAATCATATAATTTTGCATAGAGCCAATTCATATATTATGAAAAGATTTCATGTCACATAAAAAAAACATCAAGACTATGCGCTTGCACAAATAACTTAGCAACCATTTGGCTAATACATTAAAATTTCCAACCAAATCTAACATGATAATCTCTCATATTTTGCAATGTATCAAACATAATATTAAGACCAATCCCACAATTATTATTCGGCTAAGCACAAACAATTATAATAAATCTAAATGAAATATATTTCATCCAGTAATACAGAGCTTAATCAAATCATCAAATTAATTATAAAATATTATGCTTACCCATAAAACAAGTTATATTAAACTAAACATAAACACCTAGTACATAAGCATAACATATATATATACATATAAAATTTCCATCACATATCGAAACCAAATAACCAAATCACAAGTGAATTAAGCACCCGTACATTTAAATAATAAGAACATTAATATCCAAATTTACAAATAGTTCTTAACAAAATATGCCAACAAGATTCACATATGTAAATACAAACATAACTGAATATCAACCAAGTATATTCACTACTCAAATCCAACCTTTAATTAAATACACCATCAACCAAATTAAACATACTACTAAGCACAATATATATTTGAATCATTAGATTCAAGAGAAAAATACCAAGCATAGCCATTCATATATATATATAAAAACCAAATCAATCCAACCACAACCACAGATAATCATCAAGCCAAAGCATATATTTCAAGATTTACAAAATGACAAGCCAACTTCGCATGGCTTATTATCTACATATCCAAAATCGGACAAACTACAAATTAGCCTATACATGCCATAAGTTCGAATTAAAACTTCTAAAAGTACCGAAGGTTGACGATAGTGTGAATGACTTCACTGACGATCCCTGAGCCCGTATCTAACCTCTAAAATCTATAAGAACAAAGAATAAACATACACACAGTAAGCTATCATATTTTAGTAAGTTATAAGCAATTTAAACAAATTAATAACCTCGATAGATCAATAAAATAAAACCGAATTGTAACACCTTTTACCCCTGTCCGTCGCCGGAGTAGGGTTCCTAGGTATTACATAACTAAACGCAACTTACTGAGGTTCATAGACACATGCTAGACATAGATTCAATTGTACATCAAATTTCAATTAGTGATCTACTTACAAATAAGTATAATCGAAATTCTTAGGTAGTAATGCAAACCATATTCGCATCATATTTCACATTTACTACTATTGAAAACTTATGCTACATCATTCAACTAAACATAGATAATATACTTCCTTTACTTACTTCACCATTTACTTATGCATCAAAGTAACAAGCCACATAATTTTCATCAAAACATATACTCAAACTTAGAGATTGAACAAGCCATTTTCGCATGGCTAGAATATTTACAACTCAAAATGTAATTAGATTCAAAAGGGGGAAGATTAGCCTATACATGCCATTGTTCTCAAAATAACTTATCGAATGTACCAAAATCACTACGATAGTGTAGGTGATTTAAGCTTGAATCTCCAAGTCCGTAGCTTCAAAATCAGATCTATAAAACAGAGGAAATAAAGTAAACAGTAAGCATTTTAAATGCTTAGTAAGTTTTAAGCAATGTAAACAGATAAAAATTCAATTATAAATTGGTCGTTCGCGTTTTCAATTCAATTTTCTTTTGGGTATATCACCCTTTAGCCGAATATACACACTCTCATAATACACAATAAGCAGATAACTTTCGCTTGAAAGTGAGCTCATATAAATGTAGGTATATTACATGATTTCACATAACTTTTCACATTCACCAGATGCAATATAATCATAGAGACAGTCTTATTGTTTTTGTAATATCCTGAATTAGGGCCTAATCGGAACAGTGGTTTTGTGACCACATATCTGAGATAGAAATAATTATTTTATTATTATTTTGATGTTTATTATATGATTGCATGATGGTGTGAAAATTTCGTGAAGAAATTCTATGAATAAAGTGCTTAAGTTGAAATTAAGGACTAAATCGAATAAGTTGCAAAACTTGCATTCTAGAAGCTTTTAGTATGAAATTGCTTTGGAATATTAATTAGGAGGTCTTAAATAGAAATTTGACCAATATCTAAAATTTTGGACAAAAATGGGCTTGTACATGAAAAATTTCAAAGAAAGGCATTAAGGGTATTTTGGTCATTTGGTAATTAAAAGATTAAAAAAGGGAAAAAGATGGCAAAATATGTCCATCTTCTTCATTACCACGAAATTTCAAGGGCTCTCCATAGCTAGGGTTTGTTTCAAGCTTCCAAGCTCCATAGTAAGTGATTCCAAGCCCCGTTTTTAATGTTCTTTACGTTTTCGGAGTCCCGGTAACTTGATTTAGCTTATTCTAGCAATAATTCAACCTAGGGTTCATATTTGGAAAAATACCCATAGGTGAAAAGTGTTTATTTTGATGTTTTATGATAGAATATGAGGTTTTAGATTATGTTAGACAACTTGTGCTACTCGGTTTTAAGTAAAAACGAGTAAAACGGCTTAATTGGTACAAATACCTATTGTTCATAGTGCATGTTGTCGTTGGAATTTAAGCTTGCTAATGGTAAATAAATGATCAGCATGTCCTAAAACATAAGAATTTCGAATAAAGTTTAATTTCCGAGCTTTGGGGCAAAAGCGTAAATATGTAAAAGTTTAGGGGCAAATTTGTAATTTTGATAAAGTTAGGGTCAAGAACTATTTTGATAAATGTGAGTATTAAATTAGCTAAATGTGCTATTTTAGATCAAGAAAAACGAGATTCAAGTTGTGATCGAGGGAAAAACAAAGTTTACGAGGAATAGGCTCAATTGTTGATATTTTGGTATCGAGTTAAGTTCATGTGTAAATAATGTAACATAATTGCTATTTTAAGTGATTTAATGCTATTTATATGATATGATACTTGTTATTATGAATATTATGCTTTGTGAAATATTATGTATTGGTATGAAAGGTATGTGATTAAATTGATAAGTATGAGATGCAAGCAACGTATTGGTTCTGATATTCCGAGGAGAACGACTGGGAAATGTGTGATTCAGGAAAATCCCATTTGAACCTTAGGAATAGATTAGGATACAAGTGACATGTCACTAGGATGGTTGGGCATTCGAGCTCGTTGAGTTGAGTCCGAGTTCGCTTATGGATGCAAATGTCCGAACTCGTTGAGTTGAGTCTGAGTTCGTGAGATGTAACTAGGCATCCGAGCTCATTGAGTTGAGTCCGAGTTCACTTATGGATGCGAACACCTGAGCTCATTGAGTTGAGTCCGAGTTCGCTTATGGGCGCGTTACATGGTTACTTGATTATATATGTGGCACTTATGTGTAAATTATCCATGTATCCGAGTTATATTCCGAGGTGTTCAACGGGTAAAATTCAAGTGAAATGGAAGAACACTCAAGAGGGAAGTATCATTTTGATAAGTGTTGTGAAATGGACACTTTGGACAGGTATGTACTTAACCCTCGGGTTGAAACTTGATACAACAACAATAATGTGGTAAGATGATGATTGATGATTAGAAATGTGATATATGTTTTGGTGATACCATGCTAGTGTTGTTTGGAAGAATTGTGTTGTTATGTTACTTGTTATTTGCATGTGAACTTACTAAGCATTTATGCTTACTCCCTCCTTTTCATTCATTGTAGTTTTGGACAAGCAGACTCAGGAATCAGGATAGGTCGAAGGCTCATTCACACTATCCGAAGAACTATTTTGGTAAAATGGCTTGTATAACTCAAATATGGCATGTATAGCAATATACTTGTTTTGTGTAATTAATCTTGCGATATGGTTGTGGTTTGGTTGAGAATATGCCTGATAATGATTAGTCCTTGGAATGGTTAATTTAGATCATGCATGAGACCATGTATGTTCAAAGTGTTAATAGTTCATGAATTTCCATAGAAAAGTGAAAATTTGTCATAAAACAGAATGTTGTAACAGCAGTGACGTGAGTTTGAAAAATTACTAAAAATAGTATAAACCGAACTAGGTGTTGAATTAAATATGAAATTGAAGCTTAATATGTCTACTTTCATATGGAAGAAGTGAAACAGGTAAAGGAGTTATATCTTATGAGATAGTTGAGTTTTAGTGAAACAGGCTAGAGCAATTTCTGGATCCCCTGTTCCAAATTTGGAATTTCACCACAAATTGTAAAACAATAATTAGGAGGTGTACTTTATATGTTCAGAATCCTTGTTGAGTTTAGTTTTAATAGAAACAAATGGTATAGTCATATGTATTTTGTACAGAGAGAAAAGTGGTTCGTAGTAGGCAGAGGTCAATGCAGTCAAGTTCTGAAACAGGGGTAACTTTAACTAATAAACTGTACTAATTGGCTCGACCAAAAATTCTAGGAAAAAATTAGTAGATAGATATATGAGTCTAGTTTGAAGGAAAATTTACAGATCTTGATTTCAAGTTTTGTAACTAAAGATCTGATTTTTTTAAGCGACTATGACGCAAAAAGACAACTTGCTACGAAAATTAAATTAGTTGATTTAAAATTTACAAAGTGATGAAATAACTTTAGTAACACCTCAAGCTCGACTCCGGTGACGGTTTCGGTTAAGAGCGCGTTACAGTTTTACTCACATATACATCACATAATAACCTTATGATTTAGTCCAAATCAAGCTTACATATAAGCTCAGGATACATACCTGTTTATTTTAACGTATTGAACGTATTCATTAATAATTGATACTGTGAAGTCTTTTAGTCTTAGACTTTACTCGGATCATCGGCGAGACCTTTAGCTCGGATGAAATCTCCACACGTAGCTAATGGGTCTTAACCCAAACATTATCTCCGCACATTGCCAGCGGGTCTTAACCCGGACATAACATTCAAGTTTCATGTAAATTTAGTCACATATAATAAAATTTCACATTGATTATCACATATATAAATCCCTTGCCTCATTCAAATATGAGCATATAACATGCATCTTAACTTCATTGCATAGACATCATTTGAATTTAAAATACATATACCTCATTCACTAAACTTCCATCTCAATAAGCAACCACATACATGATCATATACTCATATTACTTCCTCGGCTTATTTTCTAGTAACCATTCGGCCTCATATCATTTACATGTCTTTAACCTCCAATTAACCTTATTAAGGTAAAGACTATAGGCCATAGTTCATCTATCATACATATATTTAGTTATATTTAAGTTAATACCAAATTCAATTACTCAAAACTTACCTCAAATTTTTCTGAACAACTACGAGTCGACTAGTCCGTCACTTTCGCTTTCCCTTTATCCGAATTTGTCCCTCTATGCTCTTGAGCTAAATTAAATAATTTAATTATATTAATCCTTATTCAAACATCTCAATTGATCATTTTCACTTACAGTCAAAATAAGAAACACATATACTTCCCATAGCACAAACACATATTCGGCTAAGCACAAATATATTACAATAATCTTTAAACATTCCCATATACTGTCTACGGCACAATTTTATCCATATCTTATGTTGGCCAAACACCATGAGACACATATATAATTAATCTGTACTAAGACCTTCACTTTATCAAGTAACTAACCTTCGGCTATCCATCATATTTTAAGTGCATACAAGCATGTATACTCATAAATACTTTAGAAAGCACATACATGTCATTCAAACCCTTATTTCATACTTATTAAGTATGTTAGACTTTTGTGCTTGCATATTCTAATAATTAAACATTTAGTCCATTTTGCCAAATCCTCCTAAGGCCCAACGCTGAATGCTATCATGCATTAAAACAAACATTCCAATCACCTAAATAACATGGCCGGATAAAGACTTTACTAAGGTTAACCCTTTTGCCCTTCAATTAAAGTGTACCTAATTAAATCAACTCATTTGGTCTAGATCAAGGTAATATAACCAACCTTTAAAACATAATTATCACCAATGCAGTTAGCTAACTCATTCCTTAACTTTAAACACATAAGAATACATTTTTTGAGATACATTTTAATCACCTTCATCAACTACCACTTACCACTTAAGTTGGCCGAATGTATACCCTCAACCATGCACTCATATAATTCACATTTCATTACAAAGCTAATATATTATCAAGGTCACATTACCTAAATGGGCGAATACACAAGGTTATATTTATACACAAATCACATTCGGCACCACCATTTAATTCAACTAGTCCTTGTATAAATTTTTTTAAGCTCATTGACACAAAGTAACACTATCCTATTCTCTCTCGATTGAGCTAAATCATGCTTTAGTATTTAGCACAATTGGCCATTAGAGAATTAACCAAAACAACATTCAAATATTTTATGCCTAAATTTCCCAAAGGCCGAATACTACCTAAGACCTTTAGTGCTTATACCAAATTTACACTTCAAATAATTTTATTCACACGCTATTAACCAAATCTCAATTAACTAAGCATTTAAACAAATTTTCTTTAACCATTTTCACATTTGGCAATAATAAGGACCATTTAACAAACCTTAAATTCAACTTATAACAATATATACCCCATGTCCGAATACTGCTTTGAACAATTTACTCTCACAAAGCATAAATTTCACAATCAAACTTACAAGCTTATAAGCACATGCATTTTAACATCATAATGTCTATTAAACACTTATTTATCAATTCCTATCATTTCTATTTAAAAACATCAACTAACATGAATTAGCACACTTTGAACCATGACTGAATACATACCTCATTTCAAATTCAAACAATTATACACTTACAATTCAATTCATTCAATTTACACCTAATTCCATCAATTCAAAGCTCAATTAACAAGAACATGCTTGATTTTAAACAAAAACAAATTTCCCTTTTCAATAGCACTTATATGGCAATTTCATTTCAAATCTCAAAAGAAATGTTCAATTTTAACCATTCACTATCAATAAGCTCATTTGGCCATCATAAACTCAAATTCAACATCAAAGCATCATTTTCCAATGTCTATCAACATTTTACAACTTAAATTCAACTTGCCGAATTCATCTATACTTCTTAATTCAAAAACTTTGGCGATGGGTTAATTTAGCAATGCATTAACCATGCTAATTTCAAAAACAATTTAGAAAAATTCACACCACATACCTTCAATTTGCTTCACTTATGGCCCAACCCTTTGACAAATTTTCTCTTCTTCTTTAACTAGTTACGGCAATGAAAGAGGAAGGATGAACATACATTGTTTTTATCACCCTTTTCTTATTTTAAATTATTCTTTATTTTATAATATTATATTAACTTTTATTTTATGCACATAATAAGCATATATATTCACTAAAATACAAAATAAAAACAACCAAAACATCATCATTAGGTTGGTTGGCCGGCCACTAAAAGAAAGAAAGAAAATTTGACATGCAAGGCCATCATTTCACTTGCATGCACTTGTTAGTCCTCACACATTTAACTAGCATACTTCCAAAGTTCTCAACTAAGTCCTTTTAAGTGCAATTCACATTTATAACTCTAAATTAAAACACCAAAAATGTCACACATGATTTGACACATATATTAGGCATCAAAATAAATATTAAATTATTCTTGTGACTCGGTTTTGTGGTCCCAAAACCACATTCCGACTAGGGTCAATTTAAGGCTGTCACAACTCTCCCCCACTTAAGAAATTTTCGTCCCCGAAAATCTTACCAGAGAATAAGTTAGGGTATCGTTCTTTCATAGAGTTCTCAAGCTCCCAAGTAGCTTCTTTCACCCCATGTCTGACCTACAACACTTTCACTCACGAAACTCTCTTATTCCACAACTCTTTAACCTCGTGTGCTAAAATACGAATTGGTTCCTCTTCATAACTCAAATCAGATCGAATCTCAATGCCAGATGGACTAATCACATGCGTTGGGTCGGATCTATAGCGTTGAAGCATCGAAACATGAAAAACATTGTGAATCTTTTCATGTTCGGGAGGTAAAATCAATCGATATGCTACCGGTCCAATCCATTCAGATATTTCGTACGGCCCGATGAACCTCGGACTCAATTTACCCTTACGACCGAATCTAAGCACCTTTTTCCATGGTGATACTTTAAGAAATACTTTGTCTCTGACTTGATACTCAATGTCTTTCCGCTTTAAATCCGCATATGACTTCTGACGATCTGAAGCTACCTTAAGACTATCACGGATCACTTTTACTTTCTGCTTGGCATCTTTAACCAAATCAACCCCGAAGATTTTACTTTCACTAAGTTCGGCCCAGAACAACGGCATACGGCATTTGCGACCATACAAAGCCTCATAAGGTGCCATCTTAATGCTTGATTGAAAACTGTTGTTTTAAGCGAATTCAATCAAAGGCAAATACTGTTCCCATGAACCACAAAACTCAAGGATACAACATCTCAACATATCCTCGAGTATCTGAATTACTCGTTCTGACTGACCGTCCGTTTGAGGATGAAAAGCGGTGCTAAAATGTAGCTTGGTACCCAGAGAATTTTGTAGTTTCCTCCAAAACCGTGATGTAAATCTCGGGTCTCTACTGATACAATAGAAATAGGCACCCCGTGCAATCTGACAATCTGAAAAACATACAATTCGGCTAACTTATCAAGCGAGTAATCCGTATGCACGGGAATAAAATGAGCCAATTTAGTTAATCTATCTACGACAACCCAAATCGCATCCTTCTTGCTTGGTGTCAACGGTAGCCCAGATACAAAATCCATCGTAACTTTATCCCATTTCCACTCGGGTATCAAAATCAGTTGTAACAAACCCGAAGGCACCTGATGTTCTGCTTTTACTTGTTGGCATATCAGACACTTAGACACAAAGATGTCTCGTTTCAACCATGCCACCAATACTGACGTTTCAAATCGTTGTACATTTTTGTGCTACCGGATGAACCGGCATTCGGCTATTATGAGCTTCATTTAAAATTATTGAAACCAGCTCTAAATTTCTCGGAACACACACTCGACCTCTGAACCTCAAACAATCACTGTCGTCAACTTGAAACTCAGAATCCACATTTAAATCACACTGAGCTCGCTTGGCAATTAAATCGTCATCAGCTTTCTGAGCTTCACAAACTTGCCGTAATAACACTGGTTTTGCTTTTAATTCTGCTATCAACACACAATCAGCAGATACAGATAAATGCACATTCATTGCTCATAAAGCAAACAATGATTTCTGGCTAAGAGCATCAGCAACAACATTCGCCCTTCCCGGATGATAGTCAATGACAAGCTCATAATCCTTGAGCAATTCAAGCCAACGTCTTTGTCTCAAATTCAAGTCCCTTTGAGTCATCAAGTATTTGAGGCTTTTATGATCGGAATAGACATGACATTTTTCACCAAATAAGTAGTGACGCCAAATCTTCAGAGCAAACACAATAGCAGCTAATTCGAGATCGTGAGTCGGATAATTTTTCTCATGAGGCTTCAACTGTCTCGAAGCATACGAACAACTCTACCCTCTTGCATTAAAACATATCCCAAGCCATTCAAAGATGCATCACTATAAACCACAAACTCTTTACCGGTTTAAGGCTGAACTAATATTGGAGCTTCTGTCAACAGGGCTTTCAATTGGTCGAAACTTTCCTGGCACTTTTCAGACCATTCAAATTTAACATCTTTCTGAAATAGCTTTGTCAACGGAGTTGAAATCATTGAGAAGCCTTTCACAAACCATCGGTAGTACTCGGCAAGTCCCAGAAAACTCTGAACTTCTGAGACATTTCTAGGAGGCTTCCAATCAAGGATAGCTGAAATTTTATTCGGATCGACTCGTATACCTGAAGCAGATACAATATGTCCCAGAAAGCTGACCTCGCACAACCAGAACTCACATTTACTAAATTTCGCATACAGCTGATTATCACGCAAAATCTGAAGCACAAGTCTCAAATGCTCGGCATGCTCAAACTCATCGCGAGAATAAATCAAAATGTCATCGATAAACACAACCACAAAGCGATCTAGATACTACTTAAACACCCGATTCATCAGATCCATGAAAATCGCGGGGGCATTAGTGAGCCCAAATGGCATCACTAAAAACTCATAGTGTCCGTACCTCGTTCTGAAAGCAGTCTTGGGTACATCTGAGTCTCGAACTTGCAACTGATAATAGCCAGATCGTAAATCAATCTTTGAGAACACTAAAGCTCCCTTTAACTGATCAAATAGGTCATCAATACGAGGAAACGGATACTTATTCTTTATAGTCACCTTGTTCAGCTGCCGATAATCAATACACATTCTCAAAGTTCCATCTTTCTTTTTCACGAACAAGACTGGTGCACCTCAGGGTGAAAAGCTCGGTCGAGCAAAACCTCTATCAGTCAATTCTTACAACTGAGATTTCAACTCTTTCAACTTTGTCGGAGCCATATGATACAGAGCAATTGAAATCAGAGTTGAACCCAGAACTAACTCAATGCCAAATTCAACCTCTCTAACAGGCAGTAATCCCGGTAATTCTGTAGGAAACACGTCCGGATACTCACAAACCACAGGTACAGTCTCAAGCTTTCGTTTGGATATTTTGCTATCCAATACATAAGCAAGATAAGCCTCACAACCCTTTTTCATATATTTCCGAGCCAGTACAGAAGATATTACTACTGGTAGCCCGTTTAGATCAGTAGACTCAATCCGAATTATCTTATTATTCGAACATTGTAAATCAATAGTCTTTCGCTTGCAATTCACTACAGCATCGTGCACAGTCAACCAATCCACTCTGAGAATAACGTCGAATTCATCGAATGGCAAAAGCATCAAATCGGCCGGAAAATAGAAATCCCGAATCATAAGGGGACATTTCTTACACACTCTATCAACTAAAACACAACGACCCAAGGGATTGGATACTCGAATCACAAACTCAGTAGACTCAATAGGGAGAGTCTCACTGGATGCCAAAGTTTCACATACATATGAATGAGTTGAACCGGGGTCAATCAAAGCAATCACATTAGTATTAAAGAGAGTGAAAGTACCGGTAATAACATCTAGTGAAGAGGCATCCTCGCGTGCGCGTATAGCGTAAGCTCTAGCAGGAATATGAGCCTCAGATTTGGTCGTAACATCTTTAAATCTTCTCTATCTACCGCTAGCATTTCCCATGTCCCTAGGTGGTCTACCTCGTGCTGAATTAGTGCTCGGTTTCCCACTTTGATTCACATTCTGCTCAGACCATCTGGGGCATTCATTGATAAAGTGGTCAGTTGATCCACACTTATAACAGGAGCGATCATGAAATCTGCAGCTCCCCGAATGCCATTTTCCACAATACTTGCACTCGGCCCTATCTCGATAATCGTTCCCAACCCTGGCAACAGAAGTGGCTCGTGTACTCAGAGGGGGTCGATCGCGATCTCGTCTAGAAAAACCCGAGGTAGCATTAGGTCTGTCTGAATTGCCCCTAAATTTCTTCGATGACTTCTGAATAGACTTCCCTGAAGATCTCTTATGGAACTCTCTGGCTCCACTATCAGCCTTTCTCTTTTCAATTCCAAGCTCTTTAGCCTTGCAAGCTCGCTCGACAAGTACAACGAGCTCTTTGATCTCCAGAATGCCAACCAGTAGTTTGATGTCTTCATTTAACCCATCCTCGAAGCGTTTACACATAATAGCTTCGGATGATATACACTCGCGAGCATATCGGCTGAGCCGTACGAATTCTCTCTCATATTCGGTCACTGACATTCGGCCCTATTTAAGCTTAAGAAATTCCTTCCATTTCTGGTCGATAAATCTCTGGCTGATATACTTTTTACGGAATTCAATTTGGAAAAACTCCCCAGTAACCCGCTCTCTCGGTACAATAGAAACCAATGTGTTCCACCAATAGTAGGCAGAATTACGTAACAGAGATACAGCACATTTCAAACATTCCTCGGGCGTACACGATAATTCGTCGAACACTCAGATTGTATTATCGAGCCAAAACTCAGCCCACTCAGCATCATCATTAACTGTAGCCCGGAACTCTTCAGCCCTGTATTCTCTAATTTTATTGACTGGGGGTTTACTCAACCTCAAAGGATCGGTCTTAGGAAGAGCCATATGGGTTGGAAGTGGATTATTTGGGGGCAGAGGTTGTGGAATAGCGGGATTATTTCGAAGGAATTGAGTGAACCAATCACTCATCATAGCATAGAAATTTTGTCTCATGTCATCATCTCAATGACTGGTATTCGGCTGAGAGTCGATCGGCGCAGTCCCTTGCGAGGGAGCAGCCGCCACACTCTCAACATCATCCGCTACGACTCGATCGGGATCAGGATTCATCACTATACGAAAAACGCATGTCAAAAGTCAGAAATCGCCACACTATCGTATTATCACAAAATGGCATGTATAGCTATACTTACACGCGCTACGTTAGTCTGAGAATCGACTAAACTGTAGCTCTGATACCCAATAAAATGTAACACCCTTTACCCCTGTCCGTCACCGGAGTAGGATTCCTAGGTATTACATAACTAAACACAACTTACTGAGGTTCATAGATACATGCTAGACATAGATTCAATTGTACATCAAATTTCAATTAGTCATCTACTTACCAATAAGTATAATCGAAATTCTTAGGTAGTAAAGCAAACCATATTCGCATCATATTGCACATTTACTACTATTGAAAACTTATGCTACATCATTCAACTAAACATAGATAATATACTTCCTTTACTTACTTCACCATTTACTTATGCATCAAAGTAACAAGCCACATAATTTTCATCAAAACATATACTCAAACTTAGAGATTGAACAAGCCATTTTCGCATGGCTAGAATATTTACAACTCAAAATGTAATTCGATTCAAAAGGGGGAAGATTAGCCTATACATGCCATTGTTCTCAAAATAACTTATCGAATGTACCAAAATCACGAGATAGTGTAAGTGATTTAAGCTTGAATCCCCGAGTCCGTAGCTTCAAAATCAGATTATAAAATAGAGGAAACAAAGTAAACAGAGTAAGCATTTTAAATGCTTAGTAAGTTTTAAGCAATGTAAATAGATAAAAATTCAATTATAAATTGGTCGTTCGCGTTTTCAATTCAATTTTCTTTTGGGTATATCACCCCTTAGCCGAATATACACACTCTCATAATACACAATAAGCAGATAACTTTCACTTGAAAGTGAGCTCATATACACGTAGGTATATTACATAATTTCACATAACTTTTCACATTGACCAGATGCACTATAATCATAGAGACAGTCTTATTGTTTTACTCACATATACATCACATAATAACCTTATGATTTAGTCCAAATCAAGCTTACATATAAGCTCAGGATACATACCTGTTTATTTTAACGTATTGAACGTATTCATTAATAATTTATACTGTGAAGACTTTTAGTCTTAGACTTTACTCGGATCATCGGTGAGACCTTTAGCTCGGATGAAATCTCCACACGTAGCCAGCGGGTCTTAACCCGGACATAATCTCTGCACATAGCCAGTGGGTCTTAACCTGGACATAATCTACGCACATAGCCAGCGAGTCTTAACCCAGACATAATCTTCGCACATAGCCAGCGGGTCTTAACCCGGACATAATCTCCAAGTTTCATGTAAATTTAGTCACATATAATAACATTTCTCATTGATTATCACATATATAAATCCCTTGCCTCATTCGAATATGAGCATATAACATGCATCTTAACTTCATTGCATAGACATCATTTGAATTTAAAATACATATACCTCATTCACTAAACTTCCATCTCAATAAGCAACCACATACATGATCATATACTCATATTACTTCCTCGGCTTATTTTCTAGTAACCATTCGGCCTCATATCATTTACATGTCTTTAACCTCCAATTAACCTTATTAAGGTAAAGACTATAGGCCATAGTTCATCTATCATACACATATTTATTTATATTTAAGTTAATACCAAATTCAATTACTCAAAACTTACCTCAAATTTTTCTGAACAACTACGAGTCGACTATTCTGTCACTTTCGCTTTCCCTTTATCTGAATTTGTCCCTCTATGCTCTTGAGCTAAATTAAATAATTTAATTATATTAATCCTTATTCAAACATCTCAATTGATCATTTTCACTTACAGTCAAAATAAGAAACACATATACTTCCCATAGCACAAACACACATTCGGCCAAGCACAAATATATTACAATAATCTTTAAACATTCCCATATACTGTCTACGACACAATTTTATCCATAACTCATGTTGGCCAAACACCATGAGACACATATATAATTAATCTGTACTGAGACCTTCACTTTATCAAGTAACCAACCTTCAGCTATCCATCACATTTCAAGTGCATACAAGCATGTATACTCATAAATACTTTAGAAAGCACATACATGTCATTCAAACCCTTATTTCATACTTATTAAGTATGTTAGACTTTTGTGCATGCATATTCTAATAATTAAACATTTAGTCCATTTTGCCAAATCCTCCTAATGCCCAACGCCGAATGCCATCATGCATTAAAACAAACATTCCAATCATCTAAATAACATGGCTGAATAAGGAATTTACTAAGGTTAACCCTTTTGCCCTTCAATTAAGGTGTACCTAATTAAATCAACTCATTTGGTCTAGATCAAGGTAATATAACCAACCTTTAAAACATAATTATCACCAATGCATTTAGCTAACTCATTCCTTAACCTTAAACACATAAGAATACATTTTTGAGATACATTTTAATCACCTTCATCAACTACCACTTATCACTTAAGTTGGCCAAATGTATACCCTCAACCATGCACACATATAATTCACATTTCATTACAAAGCTAATATATTATCAATGTCACATTACCTAAATGGCCGAATACACAAGGTTATATTTATACACAAATCACATTTGGCACCACCATTTAATTCAACTAGTCCTTGTATAAACTTTTTTAAGCTCATTGACACAAAGTAACACTATCCTATTCTCTCTCGATTGAGCTAAATCATGCTTTAGTATTTAGCACAATTGGCCATTAGAGAATTAACCAAAACAACATTCAAATATTTTATGCCCAAATTTCCCTAAGGCCGAATACCACCTAAGACCTTTAGTGCTTATACCAAATTTACACTTCAAATAATTTTATTCACACGCTATTAACCGAATCTCACTTAACTAAGCATTTAAACAAATTTTCTTTAACCATTTTCACATTCGGCAATAATAAGGACCATTTAACAAACCTTAAATTCAACTTATAACAATATATACCCCATGGCCGAATGCTCCTTTGAACAATTTACTCTCACAAAGCATAAATTTCACAATCAAAATTACAAGCTTATAAGCACATACATTTTAACATCACAATGTCTATTAAACACTTATTTATCAATTCCTATCATTTCTATTTAAAAACATCAACTAACATGAATTAGCACACTTTGAACCATGACCGAATACATACCTCATCTCAAATTCAAACAATTATACACTTACAACTCAATTCATTCAATTTACACCTAATTCCATCAATTCAAAGCTTAATTAACAAGAACATGCTTGATTTTAAACAAAAACAAATTTCCCTTTTTAATAGCACTTATACGGCAATTTCATTTCAAATCTCAAAAGAAATGTTCAATTTTAACCATTCACTATCAATAAGCTCATTTGGCCATCATAAACTCAAATTCAACATCAAAGCATCATTTTCCAATGTCTATCAACATTTTACAACTTAAATTCAACTTGCTATTCACCTATACTTCTTAATTCAAAAACTTTGGCCATGGGTTAATTTAGCAATGCATTAACCATGCTAACTTCAAAAACAATTTAGAAAAATTCATACCACATACCTTTAATTTGCTTCACTTATGGCCGAACCCTTTGACAAATTTTCTCTTCTTCTTTAACTAGTTACGGCAATGAAGGAGGATGGATGAACATACATTGTTTTTATCACCCTTTTCTTATTTTAAATTATTCGTTATTTCATAATATTATATTAACTTTTATTTTATGCACATAATAAGCATATATATTCACTAAAATACAAAATAAAAACAACCAAAACATCATCATTAGGTTGGTTGGCCGGCCACTAAAAGAAAAAAAGAAAATTAGACATGCAAGGCCATCATTTCACTTGCATGCACTTGTTAGTCCTCACACATTTAACTAGCATACTTCCAAAGTTCTCAACTAAGTCCTTTTAAGTGCAATTCCCATTTATAACTCTAAATTAAAACACCAAAAATGTCACACATGATTTGACACATATATTAGGCATCAAAATAAATATGAAATTATTCTTGTGACTCGGTTTTGTGGTCCCGAAACCACATTCTGACTAGGGTCAATTGAAGGCTCACACGAATCATACTATCAATTTCATATATATATAGACATTTCCATTCTTAAAAAAAAAAAAATAAACCATATCAAACATAATTTATACTCAAAATATACCATGGCTGAATATACTCATATATAAATTATCAATATATTCTCCAATTTCAAAGACATATTATCATATATAACCGATTATACATATGCAATCATATACACATTCTCATAAATCGAGCTTTTAAATCACATACTTATACCTATCATAAGACCGAATACACTACTCACAATTAGATACATTTTTAATAGCATTACATATCAATTTTATCACATATCTTTCAGTCAATTTTACCTTCATTTCAAATAAGTAAACCACATTCACATGCCTTGTCACTTTAGCCCATTTAACACATTTGATTACTTTTACCATTGCTCACATAAAATTTGCTAGGCATAAAGCCTAGTATAATATACCAGCATAGAGCCTACTAGGCAATAAACCTGATATAATACACTGGCACAAAGCCTGCTAGGCAATAGGCCTGATATAATACACCAGCACAAAGCCTGCTAGGCAATAAGCCTGATATAATACACCAATACAAAGCCTGCTAGGTATAAAGCCCGAACATCACTATACAAAGTCGGTCTTACGCATAATTCATATATCAAAAATCCTAATTATTCCTTAAGGTTCATACGAAGCTTTTCAAACATCATATCTCAATTGAATCGAACTTGCACCCAAATCTCATAAACATTTATACATTCGGCTATAGCTAATAAAAACTCATACAATGAAATTCAGCATATAAAGTTCATATACATTCAAATTTAATGACGTTTATTGCTCATAGACTTACCTCGGATTTTGACGAACGGTATAAATAAACTATTCGACTATTTTTGTTTTCCCTTGATCCAAGTTTGATTTCTTTTGTTCTTGATCTATACAATTTCAAATTAAGCTCATTCAAATACAATTTCATTCAATTTAATCCAAAAATATATCAATGGGCAAATTACCATTTTACCCCTGACATTTCATACTTTTTCAATGTAGTCCAAATAGCATAAAGCACAAAATACACAAAATCTCAAAACAATATGTTTAGGCTGAATGTTCATCTTATTCATACAAATCCATAGATTTCATTTATTTCACAATTTAGTCCCTCAATTTATCATTTTTGCAATTAAGCCCTAATTACTCAAATTCATCAAAATTTCCAATAAAATACATATTAACCCCAAACTTATCTTTCATATTTCATTTTCAAACACCACAAAACACAATTATTCATCAATGGCATATCTTAAAATATTCATCAAAATAAAAAGTTAAGCATGGGTCGGATAGTATTTGAAGCAACGATCTCAAAAACGTAAATATTATCAAAAATTGAAAACAAACTCACCTTAAATCAAGCTCCTAAACTACTGAATGTTCAAAGCTTTCTAAACCAGTATTTTCTTTAAGTTTCGGTCATGCCAAGAAAAGTATGAGCGCTTTGTTTTATTTTATGTTTTATTAATACATATTTAATTACATGTTTACTAAATTAACCTTTATAATAAAATTATAAAACCATTACAAACAAGGTCACTACCGTCTATAGCATATAAATATAGTTTATTTACAATATAAATACATTATGAAATGAAAACATCATCAATTCGACCCTTTTAAAAATAGCCACCAAATTTTCATTTTTTTGCAATTAAATCATTTTATCAAATCGGTTATTCAAAAACGAAATTCAAACACAAAAATTTCACACATGCAAATTCACACAAATTAAACATAGAAAATCATATTAAAATATTTTTCTAACTCGGATCCGTGGCCCCGAAACACCATTCCGATTAGGGTCAAAATCAAACTGTCATAACTCTCCCCCTTAGGGATTTTCGTCCCCGAAAATCTTACAGGTGAATAGGTTGGGATAACATTCCTTCATTGAATCCTCTAGCTCCCAAGTTGCTTCCTTGACCCCATGTTTATGCCACAACACTTTCACTAACAAAATTTTCTTATTTCGCAATTCTTTAACTTCATGAGCTAGAATACGAATTAGTTCTTCCTCATAACTCAAATCGGATTGAATCTCAATCTCTGACGGGCTAATCACATGTGAGGGGTCAGATCTGTACCATTGAATCATTGAAACGAGAAATACATTATGAATCTTTTCTAACTCAGGTGGCAACAATAGTCTATACACGACCGACCCGATATGCTCAATAATCTCACACTGCCCAATAAATCTCAGACTGAATTTGCCTTTACGCTCGAATCTAAGTATTTTCTTACCTGGTGAAACTTTCAAAAACACTTTTTTCCCCGATCTAAAACTCAATATCTTTACGTTTCAAGTTAGCGTACGATTTCTGACTGTCTAACATTGCTTTCAAATTTTCACGGATCACTTTTAGTTTCTATTTTTTTCTTTAATCAAATCAACCCCGTGTATCTTGTTTTCGCTGAGCTCAGTCGAATATAAAGGTGTACGACATTTACGACCGTACAAAGCCTCGTAAGGTGCCATTTTGATACTCGATTGAAAATAATTATTGTACGTAAATTCAATCAGAGGCAAGTATCGATCCCATGTACCTTTGAACTTGAGAATGCAACATCTCAACATATCCTAAAGTATTTGAATAATTCGTTTAAACTGACCATCTGTTTGGGGATGTAAAGCACTGCTAAAATGTAGTTTAGTACCCAGTGCATCTTGCAGTTTCTTCCAAAATCGTAATGCAAACCTCGAATCTCTATCCGAAATGATAGAAATAGGTACCCCGTGCAATCTCACGATATGAGAAACATATAACTCAGCAAGTTTATCCAGCGAATAATTAGTACGGACTGAAATAAAGTGAGCCGACTTTGTTAATCTGTCAACAATAACCCAAATTGCATTGTTCTTGCTCGGTGTCAACAGTAAAGTTGATACAAAATCCATCATGACTCGGTCCCATTTCCATTCAGGTATCATGATCGGATGAAGTAATCCATAAGGTACCTACTGCTCGGCTTTTACTTGTTGACATATTAAACATTTCGAGACAAAGTCATAAATGTCTCGTTTCATACCATGCCACCAACAGTGTTGTTTCAGATCATTATACATTTTCGTGCTACCTGAGTGAATAGATAACCGACTATTCTGAGCTTTATTCAATATCATCTGAATCAACTCTGAATTTTTTGGAACACATAATTGATTTCTGAATCTCAAACAACCCTCAGCATCAATCATAAACTCTGAATCAGCATTCAATTCACATTGAGCTTGCTTTGCTAACAAATCATCATCGACTTTCTGAGCTTCGCAAACTTGTTGAATAAATGACGGCTTTTCTTTTAACTCAGCTATTATCGCACCATCATCAGACATAGCTATATGCGCATTTATTGCATGCAACACAAACAGTGATTTTTGGCTTAGAGCATCAGCAACGACATTAGCCTTTCTGGGATGATAATCAATCACAAGATCATAATCTTTTAGCAACTCTAACCACTGTCGCTGTCTCAAATTTAGATCTTTTTGGGTCATCAAATATTTCAGGCTTTTATGATCAAAATTGTGACAGCCTTAAAACGACCCTAGTCGGAATGTGGTTTTGGGACCACAAAATCGAGGCACAAAAATAAATTAATATTTATTTTGATGCCTATTTATGTGCCAATTCATGTGTGACATCTTAGGTGCTTTAATTTAGTATTAAAATTATGAATTGCATCAAAAGGGCTTAATTGTAAACTTTGGAAATATGCTTGACAAAGGTATGATGACTAATAAATGCATGAATGTGAAATGTTGGAGTTGCATGTCAACACCATTTTGTGGATAGTGGATGGTAATGATGACTTGTTTTGGCATTTTGTGTTTTGTATGTTAGTGATAATAATATTTATTTTAAGGGAATGATATCATAAAATAGAAATAATAAAATTAATTGATAAGGAATTGGGTGAAAAGAACAAAGTTTCTTCATTCTTTGTTCTCAAATTGCCGATTCTTGAAGAGGAAAGGGAGAGGGGAAGACATGGTATTTGGCCATTTAAGGCCTTAAATTAGGTAAGATGTTTATGTAATTTTTTGTAATTTTTGTGAAATTGAGATTCTTATTAAGTGATTTATATAGCCCATGACTCAATTTTATTAATTGAGTAAATTTATGCATTCGGTCATGGATGTTTGCATCTCCTTGATGTTGTGTTGATGCTTTTGTGTATTGAGGGTTGATAATAGATGAATTCAACTTGGTACAATTGAATATTTATGGCTTATTTGTTTAATAGCAATCGGCTAGTTGGTGAAACACAAAGCTAGTGTCTAATTGTTAGTATTTATGTGTGTGTTAGCCGAATTTGAACTTGAGTATTGAATTGAGCAAATGTTGAGTATTAAAATGCTGGAAAATGAATATTTGCCGTGTGAGTGATTTGAGAAAAAGGACATTTGAATGTTAAATTATGCATATGTGGCCGAATGTGAGAATTTCCAAATTTGGGGGCATTTGCATGGTTAATAAACCATTTTGTTAAGCATTTGGCAGCGGAAGTAGATGAAATGATATTATATGCTTTATAATAATGATAAGTAAAACTTAATATATGTTATAATATATATAACATGATTATAATATAAGTAAAGGGCGATAAAAAAACAAAGTATTGTCTCCTTGTTTTTTTTTTATTGCCAAAACAATAAGTAAAAAGAAAAAAGAAAAGAGACAAGAGATTCGGCCATGGTTTAGCTTGGATCAAAGGTAAGCTGACGTAATTCTTTGTAATTTTAGCATATTTGGAGTTGTTATTTAACATCACCACAAGCCCAAAACATCAATTTCAAAATAGATGCATATTATACTTTCGGTCATGAATTTTAATGTGTTATATTTTGAGAGTTATATGTTTTGATGCTTAATTTGGTTGTTAGTTGAGTTTTAAGTTAATAAATCTTGATAAATGAGGCCTTAAGGACGATTAGTACACGGCTATGAGGGTTGATGTGGAGTTTGTTAGACATATGCAAAGAGTACTAAAATAGTTAAAATAGTATACAGGTATTGGTACTTAGTTGGGAAATTTTCATGCTATATGTTGGAAGTAAAGACGTGATTGTTAATTTAGTATATATATTAATGCCTGAATGGTTATGATAATGTGAAGTGCAAAAAGTGTATGTGAGAAGAGTGAATTATGTAATTTGTGCTTTCTTCAAATGATGGAAAATCTTATATTCATATATATGTGTTTCGGCTATAGGTGTGTTTGAAAAGTAGGTTCTTAAGTATTTGAGTTTGATTCCTTTATAAGTTTTAAGTACTTAAATGGAATGAATATGAATTATGTATATATATGTTAAGGCCAATGACTTCTCTAAATGATGCCATATATGATGTTATGTTTTAAATATGTGAATAAGAACTTTAAAGAGTGAATTTGTATAAATCTGCTTGGTACAGCAGCAGTAATGTGTTTTGGAAAAATCACCATAAATTGTGGGAGCTGAATTAGAGGCTGAATAAATTATGTAATTAAAGCTTAATGAGTCTAGTTTCTTATAAAAGAAATCTTATAAGCAAAGTAATTTCCGATAAAGATATATTTAAAGTAGTGTGAGACAGTGTCAGATTGACTCCGAAATCCTCTGTTCTATTTTTAGAAAATCATTATAAATTGTAAAAAAAAATACATAAGATGTACTTTATATGCTTAGAATCCTTAATGAGTCTATTTTCAAGAGAGATATAGAAGAAAATTTTCTAAGACCTGAACTTAGAGATAATTGAACTTTAGTACAGAAGGGTCGGAACTATCTGACAGTGAATCAGGGGTAACTTTGAGGATTAAACTGTATTAATTGGTCAATTCAAAATTCTGGAAATTTTATGGTAGAAAGGTACACGAGCCTAGTTTCATAAAAAATTTACGGAACTTGATTTGGAGTTTTGTAGCTCCAGTTATGAATAATTTAGTGAATGTTGCTCAGGAAGTCAGCTTGTAGTGACTTATGATATATATGTGATTGGCCGAATGTGTGTGCATGTGCGGCAAAGGATGTATATATGTGTTTCTTATTTTGATTGTAAGTGAAATGATCAAGTGAGATATTTGAATAAGGATTAATAAAATTGAATTATTTAATTTAGCTCAAGAGCATAGAGGGACAAGTTCGGATAAAGGGAAAGCTAAAGTGGTTGAATAGCTGACTTATTGTTGCTCAGAAAAGTTCGAGGTAAGTTTTGAGTATTTGAATTTGGTATTTAATTTAAAATGCCATGATATATATATGATAGATGAATGATGTCCCATTGTCCTTACCATAACAAGGTTATTGAAAAAGAAACCTTATACATGTTGATATATAGCCGAATGGCTATTAGAGAATTAAACAAAGAACAAGATTGGGGATATATGCTTATGTGTGTTTGCTTATTGAGCTGAAAGTTTAGTAAAAGAAGTATACATGTATTAGATTTGAATGATGTCACGACACAAAGTCAATGAGCATGTTATATGTCTACATGCGAATGAGTGGACTTGAATTACAAATGTGATCCTGCTATGAGAAATGTGGTAACATGTGAATAGATATGCATGAAACTATGTGACGTGAATCCGGGTTAAGACCCAAAGGCTATATGCGGAGATTATATCCGGGTTAAGACCCGATGGCTATATGCAGAGATTATGTTCGGGTAAAGATCCGCTGGCTTTGTGTGGAGATTTTATCCGAGCTAAAGGTCTCGATGATGACTCGAGTAAAGTCTAAGATTAAAAGACTTCATAGTAACGATTGTTAATGAATGCGCTCAAAGCGTTAAGTTATACAAGTATGTACCCTAAGCTTATATGCAAGCCTGTTTTGGACCAAATCATAAGGTCATTATACGATTGCATATGTGAGTATGAAATGAGACTATTTATATGATTATAGTACAATTGGTCAATGTGAAAGTTTACGTGAAATTATGCAATATGTTTTTGTTTACATGAGCTCACTATCAAGTGAAAGTTATCTGCCTATTGTATATGATGAGAACGTGTATATTCAGTTAAGGGGTGACATGCCCAAAGAAGTGGGAAACAAAAATACGAACAACTATGTTATAATTTGATTTTTTTTTATCTGTTGCCATTACTTAAAACTTACTAAGCATTGTAATGCTTACTCCGTTTACTTTGTTTCCTCTGTTTTATAGATCTCTTTTTGAAGCTACGGACTCGGGGATTGAAGCTTTAATCACCTACACTATCGTCGTTATTTTGGTACATTCGATAGTTATTTTGAGAACAATGGCATGTATAGGCTAATCTCCTTTAGTGAATCTGAATTACATTTTGAGTTGTATTTTTTCTAGCCATGCGAAAATGGCTTGCTTAATCTCTAAGTTGATGTATATGTTTTGTTGGAAATTTTATGTGCCTTGTTACTTTGACGCATGGGTTATATGATGTGATGATGGTATGCTTAACACCCAGAAATTTGATTACACCTATTGGTCGGTAGTCGTTTGACAACCTTGGTAGTACTCTTATAGTAAATATACGTGAGATGGTTGCCTTAGTCGAATTACCTTGAATGTTAGATTGTTCAGATCTAGAATTTAAATTTGATCCCTAATCGAATTTCGATGTACAACCGAATCTATGTCATGTACGTAACTATGAACCTCAGTAGCTTGTATTTAGTTATGTAATACCTTAATACCCTATTTCAGCGACGGACAGGGGTATAGGGTGTTACAAGAATAGACGTGATATTTCTCACCAAACATATAGTGTAACAACCTGATTTTGACCCTATTCAGAATAATAATTTTAGGACCATGAATCCGAGTCAAAAAATATTTTAAAATTTATTTTTGGTGTTTATAATGTGTGAAATTGTGTGGGCTAAAATATCGTTTGAAAATTTTATCGTTTGGATGCCTGGTTTAATAAAAGGGCTTAATCGTGTAAAATGCAGAAGTAACTTTCTATTTGTTAAAATACTAATTTGCTGTGGCTTATTAATTGATAAGTCCTTAAAATGATATTTGGCCATTTTATGGGTAAGTGGACGATAATGGACCACCATTAAAAGGTTTTATTATTAAATTATAAAGGTTAATTTGGTAATTGCTTATTATTATAAATTATAATAAAACAAGGCCATATTAGTGTTCATCTTTTTCTTCATTCTCTTCAACCGATAAAAAAGAAAAGAAGAAGAGTGTGGAAGCTGGAGAAGAGGCCAGCAACATGATGTAGAAAACCATGAAATTATTTCCTTAGAAGTTAAATTTTTGAAGTGGTAGGGTAACTTTTCTAAACTCTCTATTATCTATAGTTTTTTATTGATAAATTCTAGTTAAATTATTGATTTAATTTTTCCCTGAATGTGTGAGGGAAGGAATAAATTGAATTGTTATAATAGGTGTTGGGAAACATTAGCAAGTTCTCCTTGAATTTTTATATTTTAGTGTTTGATAATTTTGGAAACTATTAAATTGTTGTCCAAATTTTTACCCCATTAACATTGTTAAATGTTGCTCTGTTTATACCCTTCAGTGGTGGTATTAATGCCGTTTGAATATTGCAGTGATAAGGATGTTTAAAAAAAAGGGTTAATGTAAGTTGTTTTATGGATTGCCGTTGGTGTATTAAAGCAGTAGTAAATTGTTGTTTAGGTGTCAATAAATGTAGTCTATGTGACTTTAAATTATGTTATTAATGGCTGGAGTTGCAAATGAATAAATAGTGATGTATTTATTATTATGAAATTTGAGAAAAAGAGTGTTAATGCTGCCTTTATTGTAGCTTGGAAGGTAATAAAAGACCAGTTTAATGCTCCAGATGTATAATGGAATGCTAGCTAATGTGTTAATTAACGTTGTCTAAATTGATGTCAGATTAAGCTATTGAAGAGTGTAATTATGTAACACCCCATACCCAGCCTAAAAGTTAGGCCCGAGTCTGGCGTGCCACATTGAAGTGTTTTTCGAAAACCATGTTTTCAAAGAAACCCTTCTTAAAGAAACTTGTTACAAACTAAAACTTGTGTTTGTTTATTTTCAAAACGTGGTCAATTAAAAGTTAATCCCTTTTAAAAACATTATTACCTTTAAAACCTTCTTTGTTGTGAAAGCTTAATTTAGTTAGTTGCGGAAGACGTAGTGTTCGAAAATAGTTAACATTTTGGAAAATCGCGATTCACCTCTAGCAGATATAATTCAAAGTAAATAAAAACCTTCAAATAAAAATCTAGAAATTATAAAAGGCCTTATTACAAACCAAACCCAAAATAAAGTACTTGAGAGTAAATAATCAAAACAGAAAGCATAAGCAGTGTGTGGCCTTCTTCGAGTCCCTCGCAGCTCCGATCCGTCTAAGGCTGGGGATTACCTGAAAGGTTAATAAACGGGGTGAGTTTACGAAAACTCACTGTCTAATCCCCTACTAGAAATACAAACAGTCAGTCATGTAAAAGAATTAAAAAGTTTGCCCTACCACAGTTCCAATATCAATTGGGCCTTAGCCCCTTATAAAAGGCAGTACCAGATGGGCCTTAGCCCAATACAAAATCAGAGACATTATCCAAACCAGAATCAGTATCAGAATCAGAATCAGAGTTAGTATCAGTATCAGAATCAGAATCAATTAACAGAATCAGAATCAGGATCAAAATGTGAATGCAATCCCAACCCAGTCCAGCCATCACACCATGTGGGGAATAACTCAACCTACCCATCCAGCACACCTCAGTTGCAGCATAGCTGCCAGTAACAGTATTTGTGGCCAAGCCACCAGAATAGTAAAACGAGGCAGAGCCTCTAACAGTATATGTGGTATTGCCACCAGAATCAAATAACGTGGCAAAGCCACTTAACAGAATACGTGGCACAAAGCCATCAGTAACGTGTCTATAATCGGCACAAAGCCTGTGATATTGGCACAAAGCCTTCGGTAATGGCACAAAGCCCATAATAACGGCACGAAGCCCACAATATCGATACGAAGCCCACATAACGGCACACAGCCTTCGGTAATGGCACAAGCCCATAATAACGAAACGAAGCCCACAATATCGATACGAAGCCCACAATATCGATATGAAGCCCACAATAACGGCACACAGCCTTCGGTAACATGATCGGTACTCAGCCATCGATCAGTCCACAATCGTCTCGGGCGACCTGTGTGACCTTATCAAATCAGTACGAATATACGGCTCTTAAGCCTTCGGTGGATCCACAGTCGTCAAGCAACCATGCGATCTTAACAGATTAGATCTTCCTCCATATAAAATCCCAACCCATGCAACATGTTATGTATGCAGAATGTCATGCCCATATTTGAATCAAACAATCACGGTCAAGTCATTCATATCACCAACATATATTCACAATCAAATCCGTCAAACACACAGTCCAAGTTAGTCACTTGCCCACAAGGGCAAAACAGTCATTTAACACCCTAAGGGCAAAATTGTAATTTTACCACATAGGGGTATCTCGGTAATTCTACCTTACAGGGGTATTTCGGTAATTCTACCCTACAAGGGTATTTCAGTAATTCTACCCTACAAGGGTATTTTGGCAATTCAACCCTACACGGGTATTTCGGTAATTCTACCCTACAGGGGTATTTCGGTAATTCTACCCTATAGGGGTATTTCGGTAATTCTACCCTACAAGGGTATTTCAGTAATTCTACCCTACAAGGGTATTTCGGTAATTCAACCTTACACGGGTATTTTGGTAATTCAACCCTACACGGGTATTTCAGTAATTTCGCAAATCAAGGGTAAAACGGTAATTTTACAAATCAGGAGTAAAATGATAATTTTACAAATTAACGGTAAAATGATAATTTTACAAATCAGGGGTAAAATAGTAATTTTACTAATTAAGGGTAAAACGATAATTTTACAAATTAGGGGTAAAACGATAATTTTACAAATTAGAGGTAAAACGGTAGTTTTACAAATTAGGGGTAAAACGATAATTTTGCAAATTAGGGGTAAAATAGTACTTTTACAAATCGAGGGTATTTTTGTAATTTCACAAATCGAGAGTATTTCTGTAATTTTACAATCGAGGGTAATTCAATAATTTTACAAATCGGGGGTATTTTTGTAATTTTACAAATTGAGGGTAATTCGATAATTTTACAAATCGGGGGTATTTTTGTAATTTTGTAAACCAAGGGTATTTCAATAATTTTGTAAATCAAGGGTATTTTAGTAATTTTGTAAATCGAGGGTAAAATGGTAATTCTGTAAATCGAGGGTACTTGGTAATTTTACAAGTTGAGGGTATTTCAGTAATTTGGTAAACTAAAGTATTTTAAACAGAGATAACAATGTGAATGGGCCTAAAGCCCATTCTCAGCCCAAATGGGCCCACACGCTCGTGTGGCACTTTTAGCCCAAATCTAGCCACAGATATGAGATTCCGTAATCTAGTCCAATATTTACTACAAAATCAAACAACTTATCCAATTAAACCCGTAGGCCCATTGGGCCCACATGGCACCTTTCGACCCATCGCGACCCGAAGTAGCCGCCCTACAGCTAGAGTAGTGAGAAATACACACCTGATAGGAGACTAGAGTTCATCCGCGCTCCGAGCACTTTTAGCCGACACCCAACCCAAACGAGCCCGCCAGAAAGCGAAAGGGATCAGCCAAGAAAGGTACCTTTACTCTCCTCATGGTTCTCCCTATTTAAAGCCAGCTTCGCATCCACTCTTATGTTAGCTTCCCGATGTGGGATCCCTCCATCATCAGAGTTTAAATTCAACACCAACTCTTGCCGCCCCCTTTTAGCAAAATAAATGCTCTTTGATTGCCATGAGTTTTGAACCCTGGACCTTGCCATCTTCCTGCCTCTTATGTGGCGCTACTTTGCCACTAGACCACAAGGCTTTTTGTGGCACAATTTCTCCAACAATATTCTTAAGGCCTACCTACTACACCCAAGGTTTAATTTACCTTAAACCAAAATTTTTGCTAGAGTCCAGGTTTGAACCCAGGACTTCTCCAACACTTCTCAGCACACTTAACCACTGAAACAAGCCTTCATTAACGGAATTTACATGCACAACAAAATATTATAAGCTGCCTTCAACCGCTCCCATGCTCAAGGCCCAAAACTTCTAGACCAAAATTCAGGGTGTTACAAATTAGTAATTACTTTATACTGCATCAATAAGTTAAGTGTTAATTATTATTAAAGTTGATTTTAGTTGATTAATTTGGCTATGGTAATGCAAGATTTGAATGTTGTCTAAATTGATATTAACTACTTAATTTTATTGCCATATTTTGTATATTAATGTTGTTTATTAAAGAGTATATTAATGCTATCCAAATATGTAAATCTTTGAGACTTTAAGTTTCATAAATTAATATAAATTCGTACTGTATTTACGTTACCCAAATTGGAATGAATTAGATAGTGGTTGTGTTTAGGTCGACTATTTATGAGGAATAAAGATGTTGTTTTTTACCAATTGTAATTAAATGATAGGATGGTTTGAGTTTGAATTTGATTTGATATTAAAGTTGGTTAATATGTTGATTTATTATTATGTTTTGACCGTGGAACAAATAGATCGATTATAAATTGGGGAAAAGAGAAGGTCGTGGAATAATCATCTGTGACTTGAGGTAAGTTCATAAGTAAATAAATGTTCTATAACCCATATGTATATGTTTTATATATTTTTTCAAATTAATTTGTAATGATATATATGTGACCGAATTGAATTGAACATTTGATGACTTGATTCGATATGAGTTGACTTTTTTATGCAGTGGTAAGTCTCGAAAGAACCTTATGACTTGTACAGGATTATAGAGTCATAATTTGTGAACTTTCGAGATGTGATATTGTGTAAGACCCTGTCTGGGACAGTGGCATCGATATATGATTCGTGTAAGACCACGTCTGGGACGTTGGCATCGAATTGAGATATCGTGTAAGACCGTGTCTTGGACACTGGCATCGATTATAGATTGCGTGTAAGACCATGTCTGGGACATCAGTATCGTATTTGTGCCTCATGTAAAACCCTGTCTGGGACAGTGGCATCGATATGTGATTACACGTAAGACTATGTCTGGTACGTTGGCATTGTATGATATGTGTGTCTGAATATCCTATTCAATTTTGAATAGTTCAACTGGCAATGTGAAATCAAGACCAAATGTGGAAATAAAATAAAAGGTACATGTATGTGTTATTTATATTCTTATGTGATTTAAGGTAAGTTAGTTAATTGAGTTTTGAAATAGTTTGAATGGGATAAAAGAATCATTACATTTATATAAATGAATGATCATATTAGCTTTAAAGTTATATATAAACATCATTTATTAGAATATAAATTATTTGTTATTCCAAAGATTTCTTATATATTCGACTAATTGGTATTGGAATGTTAAAATATGTATAAGGAAATGAGAAATGTATGAATGTATATATTTATGATAGTGAATATTCGGCTAAGTATTGGTATTATAAGTATGAAAACTATGTGAGCTAAGAAATATATGCATATTCGGTTAACTTAGTTCATGGATAGTTATATGCTTGTTATATGAATTTTGTAAGTATAATTCAGTTGTACTTGTTGGAACTATTTATATGCTTGAGATGTTTATTTGTTTATAACTTACTAAGCTATGATAGCTTACTCTGTGAGTGTTTGTTTGTCTCTTTTTTATAGATTTTGGGTGACTAGTTACGAGCTCAGGGATCGTCAGTGAAGTCTATCACACTATCGTCTATTTATTGGTATTTTTAACAGCTAAATTTCGAAGTTATGGCATGTATAGGCTATACTACTTTTTAGATGTGTTAAAGTGATGTATATATTTTGCCATGCGAAAATGGCCAAATTGATATGAGTATTTGCTATCTTGAATTATGGTTCTTAGTGTGTTTAGCTTGGTTTATATGCTTTTATCAAGTGATGATATATTTGCTTGTGGTTTTAATGATTCAGCTATGATGTATTTTTGAGGTATAGTTGGTAATATATGTATGGCATATTTGATATAATGTGAATTTGTGGTTGGACTTATTGATTGAGTGATATATATATGTGATTCATGAATGTGGTGTATATGATAAATGGCTATAGTTTGAGGTATTGATAATTGGTTAGGTAATGAAATTGTATGGTAAATAAGAGTGAGTTGTTCGTGATTTGATAATTATATTTTTGGTATTTAATGAGTTAGTTTATATGATGTTATATTGTACTCATGAAATTTAGTAGTGAATGAAAATTCAAATGATTTGATTTGAATTGCTATAATTGGCTAAGCAATATGTATATTCATGGTGCATAGAAATTGACCATTAGGTTCGGCTAATAGCATGAAATGGTAAAATACATGTTCTGTTGTGGTATGAAATTGACTTAATAAGGATATATATATTTATAATAATATAAGATTTGAAATGCAAATTATAAATGGTATATATGTTTATATATATATTCGGTTATGGCTTTTTAATTTAATATATATATATATATATGTTTTAGTTGTTAATGTGTTATAATGTCATAATAAAGTTAAGTTAATATGTTAATTAACGCTTACTTTGACTCATGATTTGATGCGCATTTTTGGTTGCAAATTTTGTTAAAATTTAAGTTATGTTTCGGTCATGTGATAGTTATTTTAAGTATGTTGAGTATTAACTTTTGTATTATGATAGTGATTGAATGAGCCGATTATAATTTGACCACAAATGCCTTGTAATTTGAACTATTTGTTTTATATGTGTAAGTATAAATGTATGAAATGAAAGGAATTAAATTAGTAGAGATATATGCGTATGTTTATTTATTAATTAAGATGATAACCTTGATGTTTTGCTCAGTTACATGTGTGCATTTGTTTGAAAGTAGTGTTTCTTCTGGTAATACCTAGTAACCCCATTCCGGCGACGGATGCAGGTTAAGGGTGTTATATTTTATTGGTATCAGAGCTATGGTTTAGTCGGTTAACCATAGCGTATGTGAGTTTAGCTATACATGCCATATTTAACCTGCGATAGTGTGGTATCTCGCTACAATGACGAAAAGTGTTTTAATGAGACAGATATGTTTTCCAGCCAAACTGGTTCTGATAGTATAGAATGTGTATTCAAATGTTTGAGTGAAAATTTATATATAGGTGATGAGTTGACACTCGTAAAGATATGGATCAAAGTGTAAGACATTTTGTTATTGATAAATGTTATGATTATATGAGCCTATGATTTATGAAATTTGGATTATGATGCTATATGAAATTTTTTATTTTGAATTAGTGATTTGAGTTGGTATTCGAACTACATGTTAAGAACAAAAGTGATTAAAAGCAAATGTTTATTAAATGATTTGAGAATGTGAAATCAGTAATGAACTAGCTATTTGTGATAGCATGTATTATGTGTATTTATGTGTAAGTTAAATTTGAGGCTTTATTATCCTCACCCCCTTATGAATGAAATGTTATAATGAAATCTATAAGATTTGGGTTGAATAAGCTCACGAGTTTAAAATTATAGAAGTCCATGTTCGGAAGCGTAATAATGTGGTCTGAAAAGTAATTGAATCAGTAAAGGAAGGCAGTATTCAAAGAGATATTGAATAGTTCTGAAGACTATTCTGATTATGCAACGTCATGTTAAAGAAGAAGAAAACTCTAATCAAATGACCTATTCAATTATATTATTTAAAGGAAGTATTAACTGAAAACTTTTGTGAATTGATCCCTATTAGTAAAGAGATAATGTGAAAAGTTCTAATGACAGAATTAGACAGTTGAATAGTGTTTGAATTGTATTGATGGCCAGTGTAGTGGTTTTAGTTAGGCAGTTATTATGGCTTCTTCTAGGTATTCAATGTATACATTTATTCTCAAAAGCATAGATGACAATTTGATTTTAGAAGGAATTCTTATTGTATGAAGACATTAGCTAAATATATCAATGAAGAAACTATTGTTGGTCTATTTGGGTTATGTTCGATATTACCATGTCTTTTTCTGGTATTTATTCTCTTGCATGAATATGAAAAATCGACAATAAAATCTATATAAGGCTAATATTTTGTTTCTACTGGTTATTGTTCTGTTGAGTATATGTAAAGATTGTATTACTTCTATTACTGTGGATTTTGGTATTTATAAGTGACATTGTTCTTTCTAGACCTTTTCTGGGATATCATCGGGATTGATATCATTCAATATGGGTTGTAATTTTTCCGATATTCTGTGTAGCTTTGGATGTTGAAATTTCATTATCCTAGATTTCTTAAGATTCTATGTGGTTATCTGTAAGAAATATTTATTTGACGGAAATGGATATATCTATTATAATTATAATTTTGTTTTGAAATATAGAAGTACTGTAGTACTATAATTAGAATTATAGAAGTTATGTTTCTGCATTAGTTGTTGTTTAAATCATATTTGATTTTCTTTTGTATTCAAATGCTTTATTAATAGCCGAGATATTATCTATTATTATGGGTAAAACGTTGGTCATATTATGACATTATGATTTCTATTTAAAGGTTATGGTTTTTATATAATGATATGTCTGAGTTATCCTTTTAACGAGAAGAAAAGATTTCTTTGAAAAGACATCTTGGAATTCCTTGACGGTTCTAACCTCTCCTACGGTCAAACCCTCAGCATCAGACTGACCCACATATGCCAAAAATGCCTCGCAACCCTTGCGAATCAGCTTCTCAGCTCTCAAAGCCGAGACCACGTTGGACAAATAATCTCTTCACTCTCCTATAACCATCACCTCCTCATCCTCCATAGTCTTTAACACTATCCGCTTAGCAGCGCAATGCAAAGTTGCCCTATGCTTAGCAAGCCAGTCTATTCCCAAGATGAGATCAAACTCTCCAAATGGTAACTCCATTAAATCTGCAGAGAAAATCCTACCTTGAGTCTCTATAGGTACATCTCTAAAGAGTTTGTCTACCCTAACCGAGTGACTCAATGGACTTATCACAATTACCCCACTCACAGTTTCCTCAGAGTGCATACCCAATGCCCCAGATACATCACATGCAACATATGAATGGGTAGATCCAATATCAATTAAGGCAGTGTATGGCATGTTAAAAATAAAAAACATACCAGTTATGATGTCAGCTGCGTCACCCTCTTCTCAGCGACGAGCAGCATAAACCAATACAGGCTGATGAGCCTCAACATTTCCAGCACCCCTGCCCGATGCTCCACGTCCACGACCATTTCCATTGCTGCCCTTACCTTAACCATGGCCCCTCGGTGGATGTGGTCCACCTCGCACTGGTTGAGCAACCCTCTGTTCAGCAGCTTACGTTTGAGCCGGCCTCTGAGGACAATCTTTGACTCTGTGATCTTTGGACCCACACTGGCAACATGCCCCAGTACGCTTCCAACACTCACCCAGATGCACTTTACCATAATCCCCGCAAGCTTGCGGTCTAACCACATTCACCGGAACTGCTCGAACCAGCTCGTCCACTCTAGCCCTTTTGACATTCCTCCCCGCAGCACCCGAGGGTCTAGAATCCCTCCTAAATCAGTTTCAGTCCTTCTCACGGTCCTGCCGCTCCATGCATTTCACCTCCTCCGCTATCTTAGCATTTTCCACTAGAGCCACAAATTCGTGCTCCCTCTACGGAGCAATCACCATCCTTAGCTCATCTGTAATACCCCAAACCCAGCCCAGACGTTACAGCCAAGTTGGTGTGTCACATCAACAACAGATTAATCATGTCCCTTAGTTATTACGATTAAGGTGAGTTTTACAAAACTACTATTTAAAGTTTGAAAAGAAAAACCAGGTTAAGTTCGTGAACATCCTATCCACTACCGGTTTAAAGGTAATTCTATTACAAGATCTAGTTTGTCTTCTGGTTATTCATTTGTTACAAGTGTTTTATTTTGAAAACATTGATTAATTTTAAGAAAAACCCGCGTAGCCTTAATCTACCCATTTTAATCAAATTGCACATAAAGAAATAAAAACCAAATTAAAAACACTTTAAGCGGCCTTATTACAAACCCAATACCAAAATGAAAAATAATTAAAACCAAATACAGAAATAAATAACTTAAAGAAAATTGTCAAATTGCAATCCACGTGGCCATTCCGAATACCTCGAGCTCCAAGTCCACTAGCTTAGGGCTCACCTGCATAGACGGAAGGAAGGGGTGAGTTTGGAAACTCAGTGTGTAAAGAAAGCCCAACCAGAGCCCAAATCAGCTCAAGCTTACTAGGCCTAAGCCCTATCCAGTTTTAGTAATAACTGGGCCAAAGCCCTATCCAGAAATCAGTTAACTGGGCCTTAGCCCTATTCAGTAATCAGTGCAGCCCATCGGACTATTATAGTAACAAAATAGAATAATGCATGTATGTAAAGCCCAGCCCATGTCCAGCCCTACACACCACCTGTACTAGCCCTACATACCATGTGGTGAATAACTCAACCCAACCAGCCCTACACACCATAGTCGCAGCATAGCTGCTTAATCAGATAACGTGGCCAAGCCACTAACAGTAAAACCAAGGCAAAGCCCCTTTCAGAAAACGTGGCAAATGCCACTTAGCACTTCCTCCATCAATAAACCCAAACCCATGCAACAGTTAAACATGTCATGGCATACAGTAAACAGATAAAGTATAGCACGCATTTCGGTCAACTTTAGCCCTAGGGTATAATGGTCATTTTGCACCTAGGGGTAAAACAGTAATTTTCCACCCATAAGGGGTATTTCAATAACTCTACCAGTTTTTAGGGTTTTATTTACATTCAGTTGTTAACAGTCTAGTTATCTTCTAAGCAGCATTTGTAGCCCATTTTAGCAACTTAGAGTTATTGGGCCCTAAAACCCCTAATGGGCACTACAGTGTCTACCAACTATTTCGGCCCTCTAAGCCCAAATCTTAAGTCCAGTTCAATAGTTTTAACACCCAGATTATCATAACACACTTATCGCTTGTTTTCACCCGTATGGGCCCGTAAGCCCATTGGGCCCGAAATCAGACCCTCGAGGCCCAAATTTACTGAGGTGCACGAAATCGGGCACTCACCAACTTTACCGATTGCGATTACAGATCTTACCACTTCCAACCGACCCACAAGTGCTCGCACGCTCGCAAGCCCACGAAATGCCAGAATTTTAGCATTTCAGCTTTTTGGCTTTTACCAATTTAGTCTACTAGAGGGTGTTCATTTACACACCTGATTTGCGACAGACGTTGATGAGATCTCCCACGCGTGTATCCTAGAATCGGTCACTACAGTATTAGGCTATGAATCACTGATAACCAATGTAACCATGCTTACCATATTCAGCCAACATCCCCTAAGGCCCTAACTACTTACCTTTGTCGATTTTAAACTACTAAATCTAGATATAAATCTAGATCGCTTCCACGACTCTAGCCTTTACTGCTCCTTGCCAAATTTCCCCTTCTTGTGATCTAGAATACACAAGAATCAAATCAAAGACTAAAGAAACCCTTAGCCACAGTCGACAGGCACCCTAAGGACTTAGGGGTTTTTGGCCTTTCTTAAATCCCAAGATAACAAATGAGAAGGAGTTTTGATTGCTTACCAAGAGAATGGATCCACCAGATCTAAAGGTTCAATTCCTGATTCACTACGAATATGAAGGTTTCAGCTCCTTACACAAAACGACACTAGGAGATAATATGTGCTTCGAGATTTTAGCTTTTGGAGTAGTCAGCCAAGAAGAAATCAGCTACTAGATTGAATGTTTCGGGTTTGAGAGGAGATCGCTAGAAACAAGGGTAAGATTCAGTTTTGGAAAAGATAGCAGAAGATGAAGTTTTAATCAAACAGATAATCAATAATGGTGGATTCGATCAAAGGGAAAACGACAACAACACTTGGTTTCAGTTTCGGCTTTTGTGAAAATCAACTACTAGGCTTTGAGGAGTGATTAGTTGATGAAGATGGAAGGATAAGAGAATGGGAAGGAGAGATGAATTCAGCTTGAGAAGAAAGTAGGGGAGAAAGGAAGAAAAGGAAAGAAGAGAGTTGGGTTTTAGGCAATTCGGCACTAGGAGAAAATAGAGAACTAGGTTTCGGTTTTTAGGAAATAGAAGGAGGAAGAAAGGAACCCTAAGGCACTACACCCTTTTCGGCCACAAGAGACAGCCCCTAACTGCCAAATCTTGAAAGCTTATTCCCTACAACTGTCGGCACCTATCAACCTAATTACCGAATTTGCTACCCTAATCCCCTCCTAGCCGAACATGCAACTTCAAAGTCCCTTGGCCGGCCAACCCACTTAATAATCACTTAATTACAACATAAACACTCCATATTAAAAAGACAAATGCAATTCAGTCCTTGCATATTAAACTACTAAATTTTCATTTTATGTGATTAAGCCCTTTTATTAAAGCGGGTAACCAAACGATAAAATCTTCGAATGAAATTTTAGCACACACAAACTCACACATTATAAATACCAAACATAATTTTAAAATATTTTTCTGACTTGAATTCGTGGTCCCAAAACCACCGTTCCGAATATGGTCAAAAACGGGCTGCTACAATACAGTCGTGTGTCTCGGCCGTGTGAAAGACACGGCCTCTGGACATGGGCGTGTGCCCAGGCCATGTGAAGTTTGCACCCTATTTTCAAAATTTAATTCACCACACGGTCTAAGGACATGGGCATGTGCCTTGGCCATATGACATATTTGAGTGACGACATCATAAATAGAATGTCCCCTATTTTGGTCATGGCCTGGAACATGGGCGTGTCCTAGGGTCACACAGATGTGTGAGTCCACACAGCCTGCCCAACCGGTTGTGTGACTTACCAAAACATGAAAAAAAATTTAGTTTCCTAAAAGTTCTGAAAGTTCTTGGTTTAGTCCCTAACCGCACAAGGTATGTTTAGGGCCTCGTAGGCCTATAAAAGGGACGATATGCATGTTAATAAGATGTTTGAAATTTTATGGTCTAATTTTGCATGAATTTTTATGTTTAAGCCGATAACGCCTCGTACCCTGTTTCGGCAATGAACATGGGTAAGGGGTGTTACACTCTACATGATGTTGTGGTGAACTGTAAACAAAAGCATATCGTGGTGAAATGTCAGAACAGTAAAAAGATCCAAACTAAATCAGATAGATTGGATGGTACATCTAATGTTATTTCAGCTATGTCCACACAGAAATATGTTAGAAAAGGTTGTGAACCATATCTCGCTTATATATTTGATTCTAGAGTTTCAGAATTGAAGTTCGAATTGGTTCAGTTGTGTGTGAGCTCACAGATGTGTTTCTAGAAGAATTACCAGGGCTACCGCTGGTTAGAGGGGTTGAGTTTCCTACTTATTTGATGTTAGGAACATCTCTGATATCGATAGCTTCGTATAGAATGGCAACTACTGAACTAAAATAATTGAAAGCACAGTTGCAAGAGTTGACAGATAGGGGCTTTGCTCGACCCAGCTTTTCTCCTTGGGGTGCTCCTGTTTTGTTCGTTTAGAAAAAGGATAGGTCAATGCAACTGTGTATCGACTATCAATAACTCAACAAAGTCACGATCAAGAATAAATATCCCTTGCCATGCATTGATGATTATTTTATCAGTTGAAAGGTGCGTCAGTTTTTTCAAAAATTAATCTTCGTTCTAGTTATTATCAGTTATGGGTTAAAGAATCGAAAGTGCTGAAGACTGCGTTCAGAACCAAGTATGGACATTATGAGTTTCTTGTGATGCCATTTGGTTTGAGTAATACACCTACTGTACTTATGGACTTGATGAATAGAATATTCAAACTGTACTTAGATAAATTTGTTGTTGTATTCTTTGATGACATTCTTATCTATTCACGAGATGAGACAGAGCATGTCAAGCATTTGAGAATTGTTTTGTGTACTTTATGTGAAGAACAATTGTTCGCTAAGTTTAGTAAATGTGAGTTCTAGCTCAGATAAGTTGGATATTTGGGACATGTAGTGTCAGCAGATGGTATTAAAGTTGATTTGTGTAAAATCTCAGTTGTGGTAGACTGGACACCTTCGAAAAATGTATCTAAAGTCAAAACTTTTTTAGGTTTAGCCGGATATTATAGAAGATTTGTCAAGGGATTTTTTATGACTGCTACGCCGTTGACAAAACTACTTCAAAAAGATGTCAAGTTCAATCGGTCTGAGAAAATGTCAGCAAAGTTTTAACCAATTGAAAGCTTTGTTAACCACTAAACCTATCTTGGTTCAGCCAGAGTCCAGTAAACAATTTGTAATTTTTAGTAATGCTTCATTAAATGGTTTAAGCTGTGTTTTAATAAAAGAAAGTAAAGTGATAGCGTATCCTTCTCGACAGTTGAAATCACACGAAAAGAATTATCTAACCCATGATTAGAACTCATAGCTATTGTATTTGCTCTAAAGATTTTGCAACACCATTTGTATGAAGAAAAATGTCATATCTTCATAAATCACAAAAGCTTAAAATATTTGATTTCATAGAAAGACTTGAACTTAAAACAGTGTAAATGGCTTGAGTTATTAAAAGATTATGATTTGATAATTGATTATCATTCGAGAAAGGCTAATGTCGTTGCTGATGCTTGATAAACTACGAATTATACATAAGTGTATCCCACATTTAGCACATTTATGGATGAATTATCATTGAATTTGTGGAATTTGATGCTCCTAATCCTTTAATTTCATGTTTTATACTTAGGGGAGCATAGGAAAGTGAAAAGAACAAGAAACGGGCCGAAAACAGAAAAAATGGGCCAAAGCAAGGAAACAACGCAGCCTGAAGTTCATCACACGGGTGAACCACACGGTCGTGCCACATTAACAGGCTTGAACATGGCCTAAACTCGACTCACAAGGGCGTGCCACACGGGCATGGCCCTGTCGTGATGAAGTTCAATTTCACGTGGAAAAGGCTACTTAAAGGCTAAGAAAGACATTCCAAAGTCTATATAAAGACCCTAGGAGGCAACTACAAGGGTGGACAGTGTCCCCGCTAAGACTGAGAGTAGAAGATGGGGAATTACTCGAAGGAAGCTGATTGATCCATCTTAGAAGCCAGGATCTATATCAAGACAGAAGATCTCCCTTCAATCTTTTCAGGAGTTTTGAGTTTTCTTTATGTTTTGTTATTTTCTTTATTCTGTGATGTTTTCTTTTATGAACATGAACTAAACCCCCAAATACCTAAAAGGGATGAAACCTAAGATGAATCTTGTTATTGTTATCTGAACTATATGATAAATATTTGATTTGTTCTTAATTGTGTTTTTAATTCCAAATTGATATTTTCGGGATATTTATTTAAGTCGAATGTGCTTAGGCAGAGGGGCAAAAGTCCCTATTTAAGAGTGGTTTCAACACAATTAAGTGGAGTTGATCACAATTCTAGACATAGGATGATGAAAATATGCTGGATTAGAGTCAAATCTAATATGGGGATCCATAGATCGAGTTAATGTAAGACTAGGGGTTTTAATTAAAAAGAGATTTCAATTAATCAACCTAGGATTAGTTGTTCTTATTCTCAATGGAGATATTAACATAATTGAGGGATCTCTACGGATCAAGTCGAATGAAGAAACCGTCCAGTTCAGAGTTAGATAACAAGAGAAGTCTAGGTGGATTCTTCCTTAGGTATTGTCTTTATCATTCAGTTTTCCCAAAGCAATTCCCCAATTTACTTTTATCGCATCCTTAGTTTAGTTTAGAGTTAATTAGTTTACACAAACCCCTCTTTATTTTTAGGCTAGATAATAGGAAGAAAGTCATTACTAGAACTTTTAGTTCTTTAGATTCAATATTCTGGTCTTGTCACTAACTATACTACTATCGATAGGTGCCTTTTGTCGTGATAATAGTTAGATTCTAGGTACGATCAATTTTATTACTTCATCAGATCATGATCAAGTTTTTTGCGCTGTTGCTGGGGAACTAAGATATTAGGAACACTCGATTTCTATTACTTTAGCCATCTTTCCTTTTATTTCAATTTATTTACTATTTTCTTCTTAGATTTTATTTACAAAATTTTTCTTTCTTATTTCTCTTTTCTCTGATAGGTATCTCTAGTTTATGACTAGAAGAAACCCGTTAGGACATTTGCTTTTTGACGATGACTTTGAAGCCATAGTTCACAGAAATCGCAGAGAGATAAGAAGGAGCCTACAGTACCCAGAACACAGATAAGGAGAAGAACCCAAATCTACTGAAGAGATGGATGCAAATCAAGATACTCAGCTACCTTCTGTAATAGCCGCAAATCTTGTCGAGCAAAATCCTATTCTGCGCACTATGTATGATTATGCTAAACCTAATTTAGCTGGCACTAAATCTAGTATTGTTAGGCCTACTATTTCTGCAAATAATTTTGAACTGAAACCTAACACTATTCAAATGATACAACAGTTTGTTCAGTTTGATGGTTTGCAGGATGAGGATGCTAACTTACATTTAGCTAATTTTTTCAGAATTCTACGACACTTTCAAAATAAATGGCGTTTCTGATGATGTCATTCATCTTTGGTTATTCCCATTTTCCTTAAGGAATAAAGCCAAACAATGGCTAAACTCTCTACCTAAAGGGTCTATCACTACATGGGAACAAATGGCCGAAAAATTCTCACTTAAATATTTCCCGCCGGCCAAAATGGCAAAATTAAGGAATAATATCTCTTCTTTTTTGTAGATCGATTTAGAAACACTCTATGATGCTTGGGAGAGATACAAGGATTTATTGAGAAGGTGCCCTCACCATAGGTTACCTCTATGGCTACAAGTTCAAACTTTTCATAATGGTTTGAACCTCTCAACGAGATAGATGTTAATGTAGCCACTGGTGGAACAATCAATAACAAAACACCAGAAGCAACTTACGAGTTTATAGAGGAGATGTCACTGAATAACTATCAGTGGCAAGTCATGAGAACAAAGCTGCAAAAAGCTACTGGAGTTTTTAATGTTGATGCGGTCACCATGCTTTCTAATTAGGTAGAACTTCTTAATAAAAAGATTGATAATTTCGTTGGTTCTATGCAGGTACATCCAGTGATGCAGTGTGACTCAATTCAATGAAACATGAGCAATTCTGAGTACCTAACCTATGGATATGGCATGGAAAATGAGCAAGCCAACTATAGGGGTAATAATTCTAGATTTCAAAATAACCCTTATAGTAACACTTACAATATAGGTTGGAGGAACCACCCTAATTTCTCATTGGGAGGACAAGGCAACCAAGGAAATCAGAGACCACAACCGCTTCCGAGATTCCAACAACCACCTTACCAAGAGAAAAAGCAGAACCTTGAGGAGATGCTTTCAAAATTTATCTCCGTGTCAGAAACCCATTTCCAGAGCACCTAGACGACACTTAAAAACTATCAAGCATCCAATCAAGGACTCAAAACCCAAATAGGCCAGCTCGCTAAACTAATCTCTGAAAGACCACAAGGTGGTTTACCAAGTAACACAGAGACTAATCCTAAAGAGCACGTTAAAGCAGTTACATTAAGGAATGGAAAAACACTAGCCGAACCTGAAAAGAAGTTATTACAAAAGCATGACAAGGAAAATGTTAAGGAAGCTGAGCCTAAAGAAAACACCCCACTAGTACTTAAGGAATACCAACCGCCCATCCCATACCCAGTAAAATTGAAGAAAGACCGCATGGATGCTTAATTTGGTAAATTTCTTGAACTTTTTAAACAATTACATATTAACTTACCTTTTGTTGAAGCTATTTTGTAGATGCCCACATATGCAAAATTTTTGAAAGAACTTCTAACAAACAAAAGGAAGTTTGAAGAACTGTCCACAGTGGAACTTAACGAAGAGTGTTTAGCGATCCTCCAGAATAAACTCCCAACCAAATTGAAAGATCCAGAAGGTTTTACTATTCCCTATTTAATTGGTAATTTAAATATCGAAAAGGCATTAGCAGATTTAGGTGCCAACATTAACTTAATGCCCTATAAAATGTTCAAACAACTAGGTCTAGGGGAACCAAAACCCACTAGGATGAGTACTCAATTAGCCGATAGATCTGTTAAATATCCTAGGGGTATTATTGAAGATGTATTAGTTAAGGTGGATAAATTTATATTCCCCATTGATTTTGTTGTGTTAGACATGGATGAGGATGTTGAGGTACCCTTAATCCTAGGACGACCATTTTTAGCTACTGCTAGAGCTATTATTGATGTAGGAGATGGTAAACTTGTGCTTAGGGTAGGTGATGAAGAAATTGTGTTGAAAATTTATGATGCCATGCGATTTTCTATGGAACAAGATAATTCCTGTCATTTTATTGACTCTGTTGATTATTCTGTTCAAGATTCTTTTCAGGAAATCACTCTTAAAGATACATTAGAGCTATGTCTCGTTCAAGGTAAGGGAGAGGATGAAGTCACCACTGAGATGAAAAAGGTAATAACTGAGTTAAACTCCAATGAACCTTCCTCAAGACAAGTAGATTATGAGGGCATTGAGATTAAAGATGAACTAAGACAAAAACCCTCTATTGACAAACCCCCCAAACTAGATCTCAAACAATTACCCAAACACTTAGAATATGCATTCTTAGGAGACAATTCTACACTACCAGTAATTATTGCAGCAACCCAAGGAAAATGAGGAATTAATCCAAGTGTTAAGAAAACATAAAAGAGCCATAGCTTGGAAAATTTATGACATTAAAGGAATTAGTCCTTCTTTTTGCACCCATAAAATTTTGATGGAGGATGAATATAAACCATGTGTGGAAGCTCAAAGAAGATTGAACCCCAACTTGAAGGAAGTGGTCAAAAATAAGGTAATTAAACTTCTAGATGCTAGAATTATTTATCCTATTTCTGACAGTGCTTGGGTAAGTCCTATGCAAGTTGTTCTAAAGAAAGGTGGCATGCCTGTTGTGGCCAATGATAAAAACGAATTAATCCCTACAAGAACTGTCACATGTTGGGAAATTTGTATTGATTACAGGAAATTGAATGACGCCACTAGAAAAGATCACTTCCCCTTACCCTTCATTGATCAAATGTTAGAAAAACTATCAGGACATATGTACTACTGCGTTTTGGATAGACTTTCTGGCTATTTCCAAATCCTGATAGCTCCTGAAGATCAAGAGAAAATGACATTTACTTGTCCATATGGTACGTTTGCTTATCGTAGAATGCCTTTTAGATTATGTAATGCTTCTGCTACTTTTCAGCGTTGCATGCTAGCGATCTTTGACAAACTCGTAGAGGATATCGTGGAGGCATTTATGGATGACTTCTCGGTATTCGGTAACTCTTTCCATCTTTGCCTTAAAAGTCTAGAACGAGTTTCAATAAGATGTGAAGAAATAAATATTGTTCTCAATTGGGAAAAATGTCATTTTATGGTACGAGAAGGTATTGTGCTAGGACACAAAATTTCTAGTAAAGGGATAGAAGTAGATAAAGTAAAAGTTGAGACCATTGAAAAACTACCTCCCTCTAGTTCAGTTAAAGCAATTAGAAGCTTTTTAGGACATGCTGGTTTTTATAGAAGATTCATTAAGAATTTTCTAAAATAGCCAAGCCATTAACAAAATTACTAGAAAAAGATGTATCTTTCAATTTTGATCAGGAATGTTTAGAGGCATTTGACACTCTTAAAGAGAAACTCACTAATGCTCCAATTATAATTACACCTGATTGGAATTTACCTTTTGAGCTAATGTGTGATGCGAGTGATTTTGTAGTAGGTGCAGTTCTTGGACAGTGAAGAGACAAGCATTTTCAGCCAATCTACTATGCTAGCAAAACTCTAACAGCCGTACAAGAGAACTACACTACCACAAAAAAAGATTTGCTAGCTGTTGTTTTTGCGTTCGACAAATTTAGACCATATCTAATATTGTCTCAAGTCATCATTTATACTGATCATTCTACTCTTCGTTACTTTTTAACTAAGTCCGATGCAAAACCTCGATTAATAAGATGGATTTTATTATTGAAGGAATTCGATTTGAAAATGCAAGACAAAAAAGGAGCTAAAAACTTGGCAGCCCATCACCTTTCTAGGCTTGAGAATCCACATCTTAAAGAACTTGATGAGGCCGAAATAAACGACTCGTTTCCTGAAGAACAACCCTTAGTTATATCTGATGCTGAGGTACCCTGGTTTGCTAACATTGCAAATTACTTAGCTGCTAACATAACCCCAAAAGAGTTGACGCATCAGCAAAAGAAGTGATTCTTTTCTAATGTGAAAACTACTTTTGGGAAGACCCTTTTCTTTTTCGCATTTGTGTAGACCAAGTCATTCGAAGATGTGTTACAACGACTGAAGCAAACAGGATCTTGGAACACTGCCATTCAGGACCAACAAGAGGACACTACAGTGGAACTAAAACCGCCTATAAAATACTCAAATCAGGTTTTTATTGGCCCACATTATTTAAAGACGCCAGCAGGTATGTTACTTCTTATGACAAATGTCAACGAAAAGGTAACATCTCTAAACATGATGAAATGCCTCAGACATATATGCTTGAATGTGACATATTCGATGTATGGCACATCAATTTCATGGGTTCATTCCCTAGTTCATTCGAAAATCAATACATTTTAGTAGCAACTGATTACATGTCTAAATGGGTAGAAGCCCAAGCCTTACTTACTAATGATGCTAGAATGGTAGTGAAATTCCTTTAAAAACTTTTTTTCTCGAATTGGATCACCAAGAGCAATCATCAATGATAGGGGAACTCATTTCTGTAATGCTCAGGTTGAAAAAGTTTTACAGAAATATGGAGTGCACCATAGAACAACTACCCCATACCACCCTCAAACCAGTGGACAAGTTGAGGTAGCTAATAGAGAGCTAAAACGCATCTTAGAGAAAACTGTACAGGCAAATAGAAAAGATTGGACAATGAAAGTAGATGACGCTTTATGGGCTTATAGAACTGCGTTCAAAACTTCCACAGGAACATCTCCTTATAGACTCGTTTATAGAAAAAGTTGTCACCTACCCTTTGAACTAGAACCTAAGGCATTTTGGGCTATCAAATTTCTAAACCTTGACCCTAATCTTGCAAGTGAAAAGAGACTCATGCAGCTAAACGAGTTGGATGAATGGCGCTATAATGCATATGAAAACTCACGCTTATACAAGGAAGCCACAAAGCGGCACCATGACACTCGTCTAAAGCAACACAAACAGTTTAAAACTGGCGATCTCGTTTTGCTTTATAACTTAATGCCTAAATTATTCCCTGGAAAGCTAAAATCGAGATGGTCAGGCCCATTCATAGTTCAAAGTTTCTTCCCTATGACACAATTGAGGTAACACATCCAAACTCATGGCACTTTCAATGTAAACGGTCATCGACTTAAACTATATAATGGACACGATTTTAAGAATGATAGGGAGAAGCTTAGGCTCCACGAACCCTCGTAAAGGTGAAAGCAAGGTAAGTCAAGCTTAGACTCTAAATAAGTGCTTTTCGGGAGGCAACCCGAGCTCTAACATTGTTGATTTCTTTAAATTCAGTTTATAACATCTAAATAACTAACTAAGTCCTTAAAACGTAGATTTTGCAGAGCCACACGGTTAGGCACATGGGCGTGCCTAAGGCCGTGGTCACACCATGAGTGGAAACACAGTCGTGCAACACGACTGTGTGAAAACAAAGTAAAAATTTCGCAAAACACGGGTTTTGACAAATCACCACGAGCGTGCGACATGGCCGTGGGCGAATCTGTTGAATTAACACAGGCGTGGAACACGCCCGTGCCCATAAGCTGTGGATGAAATTGAGATATTAGCATGGGCGTGTGACACGCCTGTGCCTATCACCCGTGGTCATACCATAAGCCCACGAAACACAAGGGCTAGACCCAGGGCGCACGGGCGTGTGCCCAATCCCCTATTATTTTTAGTTTGAATTTTCTTTATAGTTTTCCTTCTCCTTTTATTTCGCACTTCATTTCTTATCAAGTAATACTTGAATTTTACACACAGTTGTGCTTATTCTCTTCAGTCACTCAGAATCATAAACTTCAAATAGTCCTCTCTCCAATTCAGCTTTCAATACTCATAGAATTCATCCAATATTTAGGGAGTTTCATTTCTCTCCCTATCTTAAGATTTATGCTTATTTTGTTAGAAAGTTTAACATTGTACATTGAGGGCAATGCACATCTTAAGTGTGGGGGGGATTCACTTTCACTTTTTACATTATCCTCAAACCTCTGAAAATTTTTTGTCACTAACTTTTTGCATTGTTCTCAAATCCATGAATTTTGGCCTTAATAATTAGAATGAATTATGATTGACTTATGATTTTTATTGATATGTTTATGATTAAGATACAGTTAATTATGCTTTGATTATTCAAACTTTAAAACATTAGAGAATCAAGCATGATAAGTTGAAATTTTTGAGAATTTAAAATTTTTCTAGGTTGTTTTCCCCAATTTTAAGTGCTATCTTGAAATTTGAAATTCGCATGATTGACATCAAAAGCCATAATTCTGGTGAGATTTTTGAGCCTTTTGAGCATACATCCTTTCGTACTCACTTTTATTGTTGCTTTGAGTGAGTCAATATTGATTTGTTATTCTAGAACTTGCTTCGATTATACATGTCGAGACCACATCATTGATTTGATATACTGAAAAGATAAAGGCACCTAGGTTTTAACCCACTTACTCCATAAAAGCCTACCTTTATAATTAACCCCTAGTGAACCACATTGAGCCTAACAAGCCATTCATTGACTTACCCTCAATATTAACCTATAACCTATTTTTCATTAAAATCCCCTTATTATTTTGATCCCTATTTTTGTCGAGATTTGAATTGAACAATTATCTAGCTATGTTCTCCTTTTCAGCTCGTAAGTTTATAAAATTCAATTTGTTCTTAAAAAGATGTATGTATATTTCAGTTGTAATTCAATGTTTCGCATATTTCCATGTAATTTTGAGCTTCTGTTCTTAAACGATGCTATCCAAAAGAAAAAGGCTTTATTCTAGGAACAGGTTTCAGTGATAGAGATTTTTCTAGTTAGATGATTTTTTCAGTTCGATCTCAATTCTAACCCTCTTTTTCAACTATGACCACACCCCTAACCAAAGCCACGTTACAACCCTCTAAAGACCTTTTGATCGACGTATCATGTCAATACATAGTGGTGGAGATTTGATTTTCATGCAAGCTTATGGTAATAACTTTTCATGTTGACTAATGAGTGCTTAATTTCTAAACCCTAAACACTTCGAGTGAATAAAGTGAATCTTTAGTGAGGTTGTCAACTCTTGTTACTTTTTAATTCAAGGTAATTACTTAGAAGAGGGGAGAAAACCTATGTTTCTATGATAAAATTCTCAACTTAGATTGGTGGAGACTTTAATGTTCTTTTAGTTGAATTCTCAGTGTATGATCACTTGTGGATTAGTTCGAAGCATTATTGATAAGGAATATAGGTTGAGAAGAGTGATTTTTAATTATGAGTTGAGATTTTGCTTGAGGACAAGCAAAGGCTTAAGTGCGAGGGTATTTGATAAACTATGAATCATACATATTTCAATCTCACATTTAGCATATTTATGGATGAATTATCATTGAATTTGTAGAATTTGATGCTCCTAATCCTTTAATTTCATGTTTTATACTTAGGAGAGCATCAGAAAGTGAAAAGAACAATAAATGGGCCGAAAACGGAGAAAATGGGCCAAAGCAAGGAAACAACAAGCCTGAAGTTTGTCACATGTGTGAACCACACGGCCGTGCCACATTAACAGGCTTGAACACGACCTAAACTCGACTCACACGGGCGTGCTACACAGGCGTGTCCCTGTCATGATAAAGTTCACTTTCACGTGGAAAAGGCTACTTAGGGGCTAAGAAAGACATTCCAAACTCTATATAAAGACCCTAAGAGGCAACTACAAGGGTGTACAGTGTCCCCGCCAAGACTGAGAGTAGAAGACGAGGAATTACTCGAAGGAACTCGATCAATCCATCTCAGAAGCCAGGATATATATCAAGACCGAAGATCTCCCTTCAATCCTTTTAGGAGTTTTGGTTTTTCTTTATGTTTTGTTATTTTCTTTATTCTGAGATGTTTTATTTTATGAACATGAACTAAACCCCCAAATACCTAAGGGGGATGAAACCTAAGACGAATCTTGTTATTATTATCTGAACTATATGATAAATATTCGATTTGTTCTTAATTGTGTTTTTAATTCTTGAATTGATATTTCTGGGATATTAATTTAAGTCGAATGTGCTTAGGCACAAGAGCAAAAGTCCCTGTTTAAGAGTAGATCCAACACAACTAAGCGGAGTTGATCATAATCCTAGACATAGGATGACGAAAATCTGCCGAATTAGAGTCAAATCTAATATGGGGATCTATAAATCGAGTTAATGCAAGACTAGGGGTTTTAATTAGAAAGAGATTTTAATTAATCAACCTAGGATTAGTTGTTCTTATTCTCGATGAAGATATTAACATAATTTAGGGATCTCTACAGATCAAGTCGAATGAATAAATCGTCTAGTTTAAAGTTAGATAACAAGTGAAGTCTAGGTGGATTCTTCCTTAGGTATTGTCTTTATCATTCAGTTTTCCCAAAGTAATTCCCCAATTTATTTTTTATTGCATCCTTAGTTTAGTTTAAAGTTAATTAGTTTACACAAACCCCCTCTTTATTTTTAGGCTAGATAATAGGAAGAAAGTCATTACTAGTACTTTTAGTTCATTGGATTCAATATTTCGGTCTTGCCACTAACTATGCTACTATTCAATAGATGCGCTTGCCTTTTATCGTGATAATAGTTAGTTTCTAGGTACAATCAATTTTATTACTTCATCAGATCACGATCAATGCTTTCAGTAGAAAATCATTGCTTGCTCTCCGAGCACTGAACACACGATTGACGTTGATTAACAACGATTCAATTTTAGCTGAATTAAAATCTAGACCGCCGTTTTTACAACAAATTTGCAAAGCTCAAAAACGTGATGATGAATTGATTGCTAAGCGAAAATAGATTGAGTCGACATCTGATTCAAATTTTCATGTTGTTTTAGATGATAGTTTGTATTTCAAAAACAGAATTTGTGTTTTGAGAAATAATGATATCATTCAGAAGATTTTACAGGGAGCTCACAATAGTAGCTTATTGATAAATCTTGGTAACAATAAAATGTACGCTGATTTGAAACAGACGTATTGGTGGCCAAGTATGAAATGAGAGATTTTAGAGTTTGTATCGAGATGTTTGATCTATCAGCCAGTTAAAGCTAAGCATCAGGCACCTAATGGTTTATTATAACCTATGATGATTTTAGAATGGACATGGGAATGGGTTACAATGGATTTTGCATCGGGATTGCCTTTATGTCCGAGAAAGAAAGATGTTGTATGGGTCATTATATATTGTTTAACAAAATCTACACATTTTATTCCAGTAGGTATGAACTATTCACTTGAAAGGTTAGTTGAACTATACATTTCTGAATTTAGTAGATTGCACGGTGTGTTGGTAGCTATTATCTCCGACAGGGATCCACCATTTACTGCTTGATTCTAGAGTAAATTACATAAAGCTCTAGGTACTAGACTGCATTTCAGTACAGCGTTTCATCCACAGGCCGATGTTCAGTCTGAGCGTGTGATATAAGTACTCGAGGATATGCTTTGATGTTGTATTTTAGAGTTCAAAGGTAACTGGGAGAGATATTTACTGTTAATTGAATTTGCATACAATAACAGTTATTAAGCGAGCATTAAAATGGCACTGTACGAAGCTCTGTATGGTCAAAAGTGTTGAGCTTCGTTACACTGGACTGAGCTGAGTGAGAAAAAGTTATTCGATTTTGATTTGATTCGACGAACAGTCAGAATGAAGTATTCATATTCTAGAAGAAATGATACAGAAATGTATTTATTAGATGAGTTATAATCGGCAAATGTCATTATCGGTTAAAATCTTCCTTGTAGTAACAGTTATCACACTTGTATTCAGATGATACTGTTTAAAGTTTTTCATGAAATAGAACGTCATCAATCAAAAGTTATAGATGCAGATGTGTCGGAAGCATCAATTGGAGTTTGTTATGAAAAGTATGAACTTTGGTTAAACGTTATGAAAATTTAATATATTTGGAATCTTATGATTTGGATTTCCAGGTATGTTTCGATAGATGATTACTGGGAATTTATCGATATCTGTGATACTGATGATAAAGTTATGATAGGAGAGCATCAAAGCTATACTGTTAAGTTTAAGTATAGTATCAAGTTCTAATTTGAGTTCTGATATGAGTTCTAGATCGAGATAAGTTATGATTGATTTATTTATGGACTACCATTAAGAAGATGAAAGAAAGATTCGTTGTGATGGCTATTATTAGGTGAGAAATCTAGAGGATGAAATTTTAGCAAGGGGGAGAGTTGTAATAGCCCGTTTTTTACTGGTGTCGGAAATAGTGGCTTTAAGGCCACAAATCCGACGACTAAGCTCATAAGTTTACACAAACAAATCTACACTTATTCATCACATAGTCATATTCATTTACACTTAGTCATTCCCTATTGAACACATCAGAATAATAACGGATACCCGGTGGCCTGCACATAGTACCACCCTTTTAGCCAAAGCTACCTTCTTCACAAAGTGAAATTCACATAGTACCACACTTGTGATCAAGCTATCTCTTCTCATAGTGGCCTTCACATAGTACCACACTTGAGTCGCTAATGACATGTCACTTGTATCCTATTCTATTCCTAATGTTCAATCGGGAAATTTCTCACTTTTCGATACTTGTCAATTTCATTTAATATTTAGCCACATTTCATAAAACATAATAAAATAAGATAACATAAATAAAAAAAAAAATGCATTATTTACATACAAACTTTCCTCGGTACAAAAATGACAATTTTTGCGTTTTAGTCCAAAACCTTTTCTTTTCCTCAATCAAGGTCAATTCCTCGTCTTTCTTGATCTATAATAACACATTTAGCTAATTTATTCAACATGCTACTCAAATTAACCAAAATTCACATTCTAGCAAAATTTATATATTTGTATTTACACCTTTTCCCCTAGGCTCGTAAAATGATTTTTATTAACTTTGCTTGTATTTTAGGCCTAGCCGAACCATTTTCATAACTATATTAGCCCACATTTTTCATTTATTCACACACTTACACACATTTTACAACATTTTACAAACAAGTCCTTTTAGGCATTTTTACCGAAAATCACTTAGTAAAAGTCATTTCTCTAACCATAAACATGCATTTTCTACCATTAAACACAAAAATACACACATATTAATCATGGGCAAAAACCCTAGACTTTAACCATATCTCAAATTAGTGGTAGAAATAGATAGATCTTATTACGAGGATTTCAAAACGTAAAAATCATTAAAAACGGGGCCAGAATGGACTTACAATCGAGCTTGGAAGCTTGAAAAACCCTAGCCATGGTTTCTCCTTATGAAATTCATCCATGGGGTTGAAGATGGACAAAAATTGGCTTTAATTTTTGTTTATTTAATCATTTAATCACTAAATGACCAAAATGCCCCTAACTTAAAAATATTCTATTTCACCTATTTCATGTTCATTTTTGTCCAAAAAATTAACCAATGGTCTAATTACCATTTAAGGACATCCAATTTAAAATTTCATAACAATTGGACACCTCTAACATGTAGAACTCAACTTTTACACTTTTTACAATTTAGTCCTTTTGACTAAATTAAGTGCCCAAACGTCAAAATTTTCGAACAAAATTTTCATGAAATCATTTCATGAAATTGTAGACCATAAAATATAATAAAAATAAATTTTTCCTTATCGGATTTGTGGTCCCAAAACCACTGTTCTAACTAGACCCAAGTTTAGGATGTTACAATTATAACCATGATTGATTTACCGTATTGTACCGACATAGGACGATGGATAGTGTGAGTGATCTCTGCCAAGCTTCCAGTCCAACGAGATTCTAATTTATTCTAAAATAGGGAAATAAAACTAAGTAAGCATAAAATGCTTAGTAAGTTCATATAACATGGTACTTAACTTACCATTCATTCTATTTTGAGTTAACTATGTAAGGCATGATTCAATCAATTTGACCTCAATCCCTACACATATTCTCATTGCCTTTGTTAGTCATATATTCCATTATAACATCAAAGTATATACGGGCTCAACAAAAATGAAGTTTCCATGAACTTATGCTTTCCACCTCATGTATTCATTTAACATGTATAAATCATCCCTTTATATTACAAGTATAATTTCATAATAGTTCATCTCGAGTTCAAATTATTTCATGTCAGAGCCTTACTCATATCATTCAAAATATCAAGGTCACATGAGTAGTAGTTCGCTCAAGGAGTACAAGTCTATAATCAAGGATGAACATTCTCATCAAATAATTTCCATGTACAAATATCATCATCTCATGTTTCCATATATCAATTATCATGTATTATCATCTCATGTATTCCAAGAAAATACGTGTAATAACTAATTTCTTATTCATATCTTCTCATGTCTAGATTGTTACTCGTTAAATTTATTTGGAATATTGATGGAAACATAGGTAGTACACTTGAGGTGTACAAATCTATCCTCATAGATGCATATGTTCATCAAACAAATTCCAATGTTCATATACCATAATTTCATACTTCCATATTTCATAAAACATCATTTCCATGTGCTTCAAGCAGATACATGTAAAAACCCATTTCTTTTCATCTTAGGGTTTTACCCGTTGAATTATTGAAAATATCGATGGATATTCAGGTAGTACACTCAAAGTGTACAATTTAGAAATTCGTCAATTCAAGAAGGCAAATAATCAGAAATCACACTCTCAAGCCACGTATCATACACCAAGATTACCAATCTAGGCTAAATCCTGTCTCCAACATATGCCTACATGAGCCTAATCAGGATTGCCAATCTAGGCTAAATCCTTTCTATAACATATGCTCTAAAGAGCTTAATCTGGATTACCCATCTGGGCTAAATCCAATTTGTTTTTTTACACCCCTAACTCATATTCGTCGTCAAAACAGGGTTCAGAGCATTACCAAAACTTTCAAAACATTCTCAGATCATTCATGAAAAATTTCTATTCATATTCCAAAATCATTCATAACGTCCCTTAGTAGGGCCCACAAGGCCCAAAACATATATTAGAATCAATTTGAGACCAAATTGGTGTCTTGGGGAATTTTTTGCAAAGACCTAAAATTTTTCTCACTATTAGGATTACAGGCCCATGTGGTATGGGACACGCCCGTGAGTTCAGGCTACGTGGTTTCACATGCTCATGTCCCGAACTCGTGTAACTCTCTGACTTGCAACTCATGAACTGTAACAGCCTAATTTGGACCTTAGTCAGAATAGTGGTCTCGGGATCACATATCTGAGTCTGAAAAATATTTTAATATTATTTTCTATGTCTGTGATATATGATTTAGCATCTGTGAAATTTTTGTGAATTAATTTCTCCGATTGAGTGTTTAGTTTGAGAAAAGTATTAAATCGCAGAAATTGCAAAATTGACATTCTATTTGTTAAAGTGCTAAATTCACATGGCTTTTTACATGGGAAGTCCTTGCATGCCAATTATGCTAATTTTAGGTTAGTGGACATTTATGTCCATGAATAATATGAATATTTTATGCTTTTATTAATGGCAATTTGGTAAACTATTATTATTATGTGTTAAATTGAATAAAAACATAAAATCAAGGTCAAATTCACCTTGTTTTTGCTGAAAATAAAAGTAAAAAAGGAAGGGTTTGTGTTCTTTATATTCGGCCATGGTTTGAGCATCAATTGGGTATGTATTTTTTATTCGTTTTTGATAATTTCTACATTTTTGTGATCGTTGCTTCGAAATCTTTCATGCCCATGTCTCAATTTCTATTTTTAATGAAGATTATGAATAGTGACATTGATGTTATTTAAAGCTTTGTGATGAATTTGGTTGAATTATGATGGATAGGTATTGAATAAACATGTTTTGCCATGAAATTTTGATGAATTTGAGCTATGTGGGCTAAATTGTGAAGATTTAGTTTTAAGGGGACTAAAAGGTGAAATAAAAGTGTTAAATGGGCTTTTATGAGAGCCATGAAAATTTGGCTAGACCATTATATGGTAGAATTTTGTAAATTTAATCATTTAGTGAGTTAGGGACTAAATTGTTAAAGTATGAAACTGTGAGGGCTAAAATGCAGAATGCCCTAAATTTGTATTCATGTATTGAATTAAATGAAATGAATAATTGAATGGTTGAATTTAAATTGATTTAGATCAAGAACAAATAAAAATGGACTTAGATCGAGGGAAGTCCAGAATCGTTGAATAGTCGGCTTGAATCTATCTAAATCAGTACGAGGTAAGTCAATATACAAATATAAGTTATATTAATGTTTGTTTTAAATTCTTGAATTATAACTGTATTTGGATGGCCATGAGAGCCTGATGTATTAATTCCGAGTAAATTCTGATTGAGTAATGGTAAAATGATATCATGTAAGACCTTGTCCGGGATGTAGGCATTGATTAGAAAATTATGTGTAAGACCATGTCCGGGACACTGGTATCATATATGTTTCATGTAAGACCCTGTCCGGGACAGTGGTATTAATATTGAATGACATGTAAGACCACGTCAGGGACGTCGGCATTGTATGAGATTTATAAGTTTGTAACGTTTTTGAATGATTTTAGGAGAAATTCTGAGATATGAATGAATGCAAACCATATGTGTCTGACTTAGGTACGTCTGTTTTGTACTAAACTTCCAAGTATGGAAGGTATGCTAATTGTGTGAACTAGAAGTATGTATTAAAAGAGTAAATCTGATTCGTGAATTATCTATACGAAATGGTTATCGTATTGCATTTATGAATTGCATTTTTTTTTTTTGTATTTGGCTTACTAAGCTCAATGTAGCTGACTCTGTTTATTCTTTCAACTGTTTTTTAGATATCGTAGCTACTTTGGGCTTGGGGATAGTCAAGGATCGTCACCACACTATCGAGCTCAATTTTGGTACCTTTTGATTGTACAAAGTTTAAGTATGGCATATATAGGCTAGAATGGCTAAGTTATGATTTTGAGTTGTAAGTATATATGTCATGTGATGTGGTAAACGCATGGGATTATGCTTTGTTTTGGTATCTTGAATGGTGCAAAAGTTGGCATGAAATTTGATGAATGAATGTCCTTATAGAAATGGATATCTTGTTCTGAAAATTAGGTGATGAAAGGTAAGTTTGGTTGGTGTTTGAATGAGATATGAATCACGAGTTTTAATTATGGATATCACCCATAAAATTGTTGTTCTTTGGCATGAGGTTGGTGTATGAATGTTATGATCGTATAGATAAATGTTTTAGGTCTTGAATTTGTTGGTTTTTGTTTTGGCTAAATTGTGTTTTAAGCTCATTTATGAAATTGACTCAATTGGGCGAAAAGTATGACTTAAACCAAGTCTGCTTAGTGTCACACGGCTATCGCACGTGGGCGTGCCTTATGGCCGTGCTAATTTTCCAGTAATGGCACAAAAACTCACACGGCCAAGACACACGAGCGTGGCTTGTGGCCATGGCAAAATGTCAGTATACTTGCTCTATTTTGGCACGGCTTGGGTGCATGGGCGTGCTTGAATCCCGTGTGAGGCACACGGCCTGGTCGCACGGGCATGTGACCTTCTCAATTTGGAAAAAGAAATTTGTAAGTGTTCTGAAGATTATGAATGTGTTTGGTTTAGTCCCGACCCTATCTTATTACGTGTTTGAGGTCTTGTAGATCTCCAAAAAGGGACTTTATGTTTGAATCTTACTATAATCTATGAATATTATGTTCTGATCTGTTCTAAATATCCGGTAACGCCCCTTACCTATTCCAGTAATGGTTACAAGATAGGGGTGTTACATGAACAAATTGATGTCACACGGCCAAATCACACGCCCGTGTGCTAGGCCATGTGGTTAATTCAAATTTTTGAAAAATAGGTGCAGGATTCACACGGGCAAGGGACACGCTCATGTTCTTGGCCGTGTCCCTCAAGCGGTTGAGACACAAGCCCGTGTCTCTACCCATGTGCTCAATTCAGAGCATTTTAATTCGCAAAATTTAGGTGCAGAGGACACACAAGCTGACTACACGCCCATGTATCTAGTTGTGTGTCACATATGGTTTAGACACTCGCCCGTGTGTCTGCCCGTGTGGACAAAATAAAGCCATTTCTAGCTTCATTTCTGACCCAAAATCACCCCCAAAATGTAACACCCCAAACTCGGCATGGAAGTTAGGGTCGAATCTGGCGGTGTCACATTGTAGTGCTTTTTATAAAACTTGTTCTTGCTGATAAAATCCCGTTTGAAAGTTAAAGCCTCTTTGTTAATTCTCAAATCATCTTAGTTGTTTGTTAACCATTTTAAAACGTATTTACTTTTAAAACACGGCTCGTTGCGGAACGTAATGTTTTGAAAACAGTTAATATTTTAGATAATCGCGTTCTACTTCTAGCAGATAAAAATCATAATAATTAAAAACCCAAATTAAAAGCTAGAAATTTAAGGAGAGGCCTTATTACATCAAAACCCAAAATGAAACTTAAATGTAAAAAAACAAGCCCAACAAATTAAAACAGGAGCAGTAGTGTGGCCACCCTCGAGTCTCTCGTAGCATCGATCCACCGAACGTTGGGGATTACCTAACAATTAAAAACAAGGTGAGTTTATGAAAACTCAGTGTGTATTCCCCTAATATAAAAACAAACAGCCAGTCAAATACAAAGAATACAGAAGCAGTCTAGGCCTAAGCCCATTATAGTAAACAGTATCAGATGGGCCTTAGCCCATTTCAGTAGCAGAATCAGAAGCAGAACATCTGTGGGCTTAAGCCCAATACAGTATCAGTTCAAAACAATAATGCAATAGTGCAACCCACCCTAAGCCAGCCAAAACACCACTCCATACCGCCAACACACCATGTGGGGATAAAATCAACCCACCCAACCAGCACACCAATATCGCAGCAAGGCTGCCAGATAACAGATCCCAGCTTAGCTGCCAGTAATTAGAATCGCAACATAGCAGCCAATAAGATAAGTGGCTTTAAGCCATCAACATAACCTACATTTGGTAAAATGAATGGCACTAAGCCATCGATAATATGCGTAGCACAAAGCCATCGGTAAAATGGACAACACTAAGCCATTGATAATATGCGTGGCATTAAGCCACCGGTAAAATGGACAGCACTAAGCCATCAATAATATGCATGGCACCAAGCCATCGGTAAAATGGACAGCATTTAACCACTGAAGCAAATAGATATTTGTTTATGTCACTTTCTTGGACACATAAATATTTATGTGCCGTCTCCTAACTATTCCCTTGCTCAAGGCCTAATCCTTCTAGGCCCAAATTTAGGGCGTTACAATTCACCCCTCCTTAAAGAAATTTCATCCTTGAAATTTCTAACTATCAGAATAGGGGTACCACACAGACTTCACCACCACACTCCCGCTGCGCACTTTGATTCCAATGTAAGTATATGGCCAGACGACGAGGACCCAACTCGAGCTCCCCTATGGGTTTTACCACGACCTATTGTACCTCATCTGCGTGTACCTCTTGTGCTCATGTCTATTCGCGTTTTCACTTGTATTAACAGTTTTATGCAGCTCTTTACAGTTCCAATTGTTTATTAACAGATGTTTTATGGAAAAGCAATAATTTCAGAGTGTGTTTCACAGATCGTAGGCACACTACAGTCTTAGTTTCCTACGATTTTTAGTTTACCCTAACTAGAGTAGTACAGTCTAATATCTAAAGTGATCACAGTATTTCCTAACTTACTACATCTCAGTTTAAAACAAACATTAGTATTCAAAAAACTTACAGATTCAGCGTAGGAGACTCGATGTGCCACACTTTTCAAAAGAAAATACTCAAAACACTTCACATGTTTGATAACAACTTATTGAAATTCAAAATTTGAAAACCCATTCCACAGCCAAGTTTTGCAACTTGGCTCTTATACCACTAAATGTAACACCTCAAACCTGGCCTGGACGTTAGGGCCGAATCTGGCGGTGTCACATTACAATGCTTTTTATAAAACTTGTTCTTGTTTATAAAATCCCATTTGAAAGTTAAAACCTCTTTGTTAATTCTCAAATCATCTTAGTTGTTTGTTAACCGTTTTAAAACTTATTTACTTTTAAAAAATGATTCATTGCGAAAGCTTAAAAATTGAGTTGTGGAAACATAATGTTTTAAAACAGTTAATATTATAGAAAATCACGTTCTACTTCTAACAGATAAAAATCATAATAACTAAAACTGCCAGTAAGATAAGTGGCTTTAAGCCATCAATATAACCTGCTTTCAGTAAAATGAATAGCACTAAGCCATCGATAATGTGCGTGGCACAAAGCCATCAGTAAAATGGATAGCACTAAGCCATCGGTAATATGCGTGGCACAAAGCCATCGGTAAAATGGACAGCACTAAGCCATCGATAATATGCATGGCACCAAGCCATCGATAAAATGGACAGTTCTTAACCACTGAAGCAAAGAGATATTTGTTTATGTCACTTTCTTGCACACATCAATATTTATGTGCCATCTCCTAACTGTTCCCTTGCTCAATGCCCAATACTTCTATGCCCAAATTCAAGGCGTTACACAAAACCTGCACATTGAAACACATATCCAATACCAACCATTCCAAGCATTCAAAATTAAGCAATTCCATCATTTATCATAGCATACCATAACATGCAAAGGTGTGTTCATAACTTACTGTAACGTCCCCACGCCTGAGACCGTCGCTGGAGTCGAGCTTGAGGTGTTACTGAACATAATTTTCCATTTTAAGAACTTTGAAACATTTAATTCTACATTCACAGCATACTGTCTACCTGCATTATGGTTACAAAAAAAATCATATCCCAAGTTACGAAACTCAAAATCAAGATCCGTAAATTTTTCCTGAAACTAGACTAATATATCTATATACTAATTTTTTTCTAGAATTTTTGGTTGGGCCAATTAGTACAGTTTATTAGTTAAAGTTACCCCTGTTTCAGGACTTGACTGCACTGACCTCTACTTACTACAAACCACTTTTCTCTCTCTAAAAAATTCATATGACTATGTCGTTTGCTTCTCTTAAAACTAGACTCGATAAGGATTTTGAACATATAAAGCATACCTCCTAATTATTTTTGTACAATTTATGGTGAATTCCAAAAGTTGGAACAGGGGATCCAGAAATTGCTCTGGCCCTATCTCACTAAAACTCAAATATCTCATCACATATAACTCCTTTACCTATTTCGCTTCTTCCATATGAAAGTAGACACAATAAGCTTTAATTTCATATTTAATTCATCATATAATTCAGTTTTTACTATTTTTAGTTATTTTTCAAACTCACATCATTGTTACTGTAATGTTCTATTTTATGGCATATTTCATCTTTTTATGAATTTTCATGAACTACAGAACATATTAGTCTCACATAACATCCAACATTATCTAGGCTAGCCATTCCAATAACATCATTACCAAGCATTTTCTTAACCAAACCACAACTATATCATAAGATTATTTACACAAAATAAGAACATTGCTATACATGCCATACTTAAGTTATACAAGCCATTTTACCAAAAAGTCCTTCGGATAGTGTGATCGAGCCTTCGACCTATCCCGATTCCTGAGCCAGCTTGTCCAAAACTACAATGAATGAAAAGGAGGGAGTAAGCATAAATGCTTAGTAAGTCCATATGCAAATAACAAGTAACATAACAAAGCAATTATACAAACAACATTAGCATGTTATTACCAAGACATATTCCACATTTCTAGCCATCGTGTATCAAGTTTCAACCCGAGGGTTAAGAACATACCTATCCAAGGTGTGCATTTTGCGACACTTACCAAAACATTATTTGCATCTCAAGCATTCTTCCATTTCGCTAAAATTTTAACCGTTGAACACATTGGAATATAACTCGGATACATGGATAATTTGCACATAAGTGCCACATATGTAATCAAGCGACCATGTAACCCGCCCATAAGCGAACTCGGACTCAACTCAACGAGTTCGGATGCCTAGTTACATCTCACGAACTTGGACTCAACTCAACGAGTTTGAACATTTGCATCCGTAAGTGAACTCGGACTCAACTCAACGATCTCAGATGCCCAACCATCCTAGTGACATGTCACTTGTATCCTAATCTATTCCCAAGGTTCAAACGGGATTTTCCTCAATCACACATTTCCTCATCGTTCTCCTCAAAATATCAGAACCAATACGTTGCTTGCATCTCATACTTATCAATTTAATCACATACTTTTCATACCAATACATAATATTTAACAAAGCATAATATTCATAATAACAAGTATCATATCATATAAATAGCATTAAATCACTTAAAATAGCAATTATGTTACATTATTTACACATGAACTTACATCGGTACAAAATATAGCAATTTTGCAATTTAGTCCATAATCTTTTCTTTTCCTCGATCAAGGTTGATTCCACGTCTTTCTTGATTATGGGGCTTGGAAGCTTGAAACAAACCCTAACTATGGAGAACCCTTGAAATTTCGTGGTAATGAAGAAGATGATCAAGTTTGTGTTATTTTTCCCTTTTTATTTCGTGTTAATATCCAAATGACCAAAATGCCCCTCCTTACTAAACTTTCAAAAATTTCATCCATGTCCAAATTTTGTCCATGAACTTAAAATTGGCCAAATTACTATTTAAGACCTCCTAATTAATATTTCAAAGCAATTTCATACTAGAAACTTCTAGAATGCAAGTTTTGCAACTTATTCGATTTAGTCCCTAATTTTAAATTAAGCACTTTACGCATAGAATTTCTTCACGAAATTTTCACACAATCATGTAATCATATCATAAACCTCAAAATAATTATAAAATAATTATTTCTACCTCGGATTTGTGGTCACGAAACCACTATTCCGATTAGGCCCTAATTCGGGATATTACAACTCTCCCCCCTTTTAGGATTTTCATCCTCGAAAATCTTACCGGTAAACAGGTGTGGGCATTGATTTCTCATAGTTTCCTCAGGCTCCCATGTAGCCTATTCTACTTTATGCTTTTGCCACAACACTTTCACAAGAGCAATACTTTTATTCCTTAGTTGTTTAACTTCTCGAGCTAAAATCTTTATCGGTTCTTCTTCATAGGTCATGTCTGGTTGTAGTTCGATTTCTGTCGGTGAAACCACATGTGAAGGGTCCGAACAATACCGACGTAACATAGACACATGGAACACATCATGAATCTTCTTCAATTCAGATGGTAATTCTAACCGATAAGCTACCGGTCCAACTCTTTCAATTATTTCATACGGCCCGATAAAACGTGGACTTAATTTGCCCTTCCGTCCAAATCTAAGAACTTTCTTCCACGGAGACACCTTTCAAAATACTTTATCACCAACTTGAAACTCAATTTCTTTTCGTTTCAAATCTGCATAAGATTTCTGTCTATCTGAAGCAGCTTTCAAACAATCTCGAATTACCTTCACTTTTTCTTCGGTTTCTTTTATTAGATCAACTCCATAGATCCGATTTTTCTTGAGTTCAGTCCAATACAAAGGCGTTCAACACTTACGACCATACAATGCTTCATAAGGTGCCATCTTCAAGCTCATCTGATAACTGTTATTGTAAGCAAATTCCACCAACAGTAGATATCTTTCCCAACTTCCTTGAAATTCTAATACACAACATCTGAGCATGTTTTCAAGAATCTGAATTACTCTCTCTGATTGCCCATCAGTTTGTGGATGAAAAGCAGTACTGAAATTTAACTTTGTACCTAACGCGTCTTGCAACTTTTGCCAAAACCGCGAGGTAAACCTCGGATCTCTATCTGAAATGATCGACAATGGTATTCCGTGTAGTCTATCAATTTCTCTGACATACAGTTCAGCCAACTTGTTAAAAGAATAATCTGTACATACCGGAATAAAATGAGCCGACTTAGTTAATCTGTCAACTATTACCCAGATGGCATCTTTCTTTCCTGGAGTCAATGGCAACCCTGAGACAAAATCCATAGTAATCTGATTCCATTTCCATTCAGGAACCATAATAGGCTGAAGTAATCCCGAAGGCACTTGGTGTTCAGCTTTCACCTGTTGACAAATTAAGCATTTGGACACAAACTCTGATATATCCCTTTTCATTCCATTCCACCAATACATCTTCTTCAAGTCATTATACATTTTCGTACTACCCGGATGAATGGAGAGACAACCACTATGTGCTTCTTGCAGGATCTTTTGATTCAATTCCTCGTTCTTCGGTACACAAATCCGATCTTTAAACATCAAACACCCATCAAATCAATTTTGAAATCTGACTCTGTATCAACCTCACGTCGCTTTCTTTTGGCTTGCAAGTCTTCATTACTTTTCTGAGCATCACAAATCTCTTGTAAAAACATCAGTCTTGCTTTCAATTCGGCTAGAATCGAACCATAATCTGACATTTCTAACTGAGTGTTCATAGCTCTCAAAGCAAACAGCAACTTTCTGCTTAAATCATCAGCAACTACATTTGCTTTTCCTGGATGGTAGTCAATCACAAGCTCGTAATCTTTCAATAACTCCAACCATCTTCGCTGTCTCAAGTTCAAGTTTTTTTGTGACATCAAATATTTAAGACTTTTGTGGTCGGTATATACTCGACACTTTTCTCCATATAGATAATGTCGCCAAATCTTCAAAGCAAACACCACCGCAGCCAATTCCAAATCATAAGTCGGATAATTCCTCTAGTGAGGTTTTAACTGCCTCGAAGCATAAGCCACAACTTTTCCTTCTTGCATTAATACACATCCCAAACCATTTAGAGAAGCATCACTATATACCACAAATTCTTTACCTGACTCGGGCTGTACTAACACTGGTGCCTCTGTTAATAACTTTTTCAATTCTTCAAAACTCTGTTGACATCCTTCCATCCAATCAAATTTAACATCCTTGCGGAGTAATCTAGTCATAGGAGCAGCAATTATAGAAAATCCATTCACAAACCGTCGATAATATCCAGCTAGCCCCAAGAAACTTCTAACTTCGGTTACATTCTTCGGTGGTTTCCAATGAACAATAGCTGAAATTTTACTGGGATCAACCCGTATACCATCGCTTGAAACAATATGACCCAAAAATCCAACTTCCCGAAGCCAAAATTCACTTTTACTAAACTTGGCATATAACTGCTTATCTCTTAAAGTCTGCAAAACTATTTTCAAATGCTCGGCATGCTCAGTCTCATCTTTTGAATAGATTAAAATCTCATCTATAAATACCACAACAAACTTGTCCAAGTATGGTCGAAATATGCGATTCATCAAATCCATAAACACAGTAGGAGCATTTGTCAACCCAAATGGCATAACTAAAAATTCATAATGACCATACCTTGTTCTAAAAGCAGTTTTAGGCACATCTGACTCTTTTACCCATAACTGGTAGTACCCAGATCACAAGTCAATCTTTGAAAACCACGTCGCTCCTTTCAACTGATCAAACAAATCATCAATTCTCGACAATGGATACTTGTTCTTGATTGTCACTTTGTTCAGCTGCCGATAGTCGACACATAGTCTCATTGAACCATCCTTCTTTTTCACAAACAATACAGGAGCACCCCAAGGAAAAAAACTCGGTCTCACGAAGCCTTTGTCTGTCAACTCTTGCAACTGCGACTTTAATTCCTTCAATTCCATTGGTGCCATTCTATACGGAGTAATCGAGATCGGAGCTGTTCCCGGCATCAACTCTATACCAAATTCTACTTCCCTGACTGGAGGCAAACCTGGTAATTCTTTTGGAAATACATCCGCGAATTCACATAAAATCGGCACTGATTCTACTTTCTTTTCAATTTCTTTTATATTCAACACATATGCTAAATAAGCTTCATAACCTTTTCTCAAATATCTCTGAGCCGACATTGAAGAAATCACACTAGACAATGCCTCTGATTTATCTGATTCAACCCGCAGAGTTTCGCCATTTTCACACTTTAATTCAATAACTTTCTGTTTACAATTTACTATAGCATCATGCAGTGTTAACCAATCCATGCCCAAAATAACATCAAATTCATCAAACAGCAACAACATCAAGTCGGCCGGAAAGTAATAACCCCGAATCATTAAAAGACATTTCTTGCATACTTTATCAACCATAACACATTTGCCTAACAGGTTTGACACTTTAATCATAAATTCTGTATTCTCAACAGGTATATTCATGCTAGACACCAATTTCATGCACACATATGAATGAGTAGAACCAGGATCAATTAAAGCAGTAACATTAACATCATAGAGAGAAAATATACCGGTGATCACATCGGGTGAGGAAGCATCTTCACGCGCTTTAATAGCATAAGTTCTAGCCGGAGCCCTTCCTTCAAATCTAATTGTTGCATCTCTGGCTACATTCTTGCTGCTTGCTTCACTCCCAGCTTTTCTTTGATACCTTCCCCTCGAATCCGCACCATCTGCTTTTGTACTCTGAAATTTTTCTTTTTCAATCCTCTCTGGGAAGTCTCTAATAAAATGATCCGGAGAACCACATCGAAAACATTCATTTGCTCTGCACGGACCAAAATGATTTCTGCCACACCGTTGGCACTCAGGCTTAACAAATCTCGAGTTCCCTACACTGGCTACCGAAGTAGTCTAGGACTTAGGACCCACATTTTGCTTCTTAAAATTCCCATATGACTGTCCAGTTGAAACTTAGGAACGAGGATTCATATTTCTTGGTTTTTCGGGTTGCTGTGAGGGTGCACCGCCCATCGGTCTTTTATTCCAATTTCGTGTCTCGAATTCTACTTTTTTTCTTCTCTTTAAGTAGTTCTTCAGCCTTGCAGGCTCGATCGACAAGTACCACCATTTCTTTTAATTCAAGAATCCCAGCAAATACCTTAATTTCTTCATTGAGCCCATCTTTAAATCGCCTGCACATTTTGGCCTCTGTAGGAACATATTCTCTGGCATACTTGCTCAATCTGACGAACTCTCTTTCATATTCAGTGACTATCATATTACATTGCTTTAGCTCAAGAAACTCTTTACGCTTCTGGTCAATAAATCTTTCACTGATGTATTTCTTCCGAAACTCTTCTTGAAAGAATTCCCAGGTTACTCTCTCTTTCGTTACCACCGAAATCAATGTCTTCCACCAATTGTAGGCTGAATCCCTCAACAAAGATATAGCACATTTCAAGCATTCTTCAGGTGTACAAGACAGTTCATCAAATACCCGGATAGAATTCTCAAGCCAGAACTCTGCTTTCTCGGTATCATCATCTACATTAGCTTTGAATTCTTCAGCCCCTAGCTTACGGATTTTCTCAACTGGAGTTCTTTGGAATTTCATCATATCCACACCCTGAGGCATCGGGGGTACAAGTTGAGGAATTGGTGGAGGTGGGGGAGGTTGTACATTCGGGTTCGTACGAACAAACTCAGTATACCAAGCACTCATCACCTAGAGAAAGGCTTCTCGACCCCTTTCTCCTCCTCCTTGACCAATAGTGGGAGGTGGATTTTCAGTCGGCACTGCCCCTTCAGCTGGAGCTGGTGCATTACTTTCTACATCATCAGCCACAGTTGGATCGGGATCCATTCACTATACAAAAAAATCATTTAAAAGGTCAGAAGTCGTCATACTATCATAATATACACATATGGCATCTATAGCAAAATCCTTACATAAAACACGTTAGTCCGAGAACTGACTAAACCTGCTCTGATACCACCAAATGTAACACCCCCACGCCCGAGACCGTCGCCGGAGTCGAGCTTGAGGTGTTACTGAACATAATTTTCCATTTTCAAAACTTTGAAACATTTAATTCTACATTTATAGCATACTGTCTACCTGCATTACGGTTACAAAAAAAATCATATCTCAAGTTACGAAACTCAAAATCAAGATCCGTAAATTTTCCTTGAAACTAGACTAATATATCTATATACTAATTTTTTTTCTAGAATTTTTGGTTGAGCCAATTAGTACAGTTTATTAGTTAAAGTTACCCCTATTTCAGGACTTGATTGCACTGCCTCTGCTTACTACGAACCACTTTTCTCTATCTACAAAATTCATATGACTATTTCGTTTGCTTCTATTAAAACTAGACTCAATAAGGATTTTGAACATATAAATAATACCTCCTAATTATTTTTGTACAATTTATGGTGAATTCCCAAAGCTAGAACAGGGGATCCAGAAATCGCTCTGGCCCTGTCTCACTAAAACTCAAATATCTCATCACATATAACTCCTTTACCTGTTTCACTTCTTCCATATGAGTAGACACAACAAGATTTAATTATATATTTAATTCATCACCTAATTCGGTTTCTACTATTTTTAGTGATTTTTCAAACTCACGTCATTGTTACTGTAATGTTCTATTTTATGGCAAATTTCATCTTTTTATGAATTTTCATGAACTACAGAACATATTAGTCTCACATAACATCCAACATTATCTAGGCTAGCCATTCCAATGACTAATCATTACCAAGCATTTTCTTAACCAAACCACAACCATATCATAAGATTATTTACACAAAATAAGAACATTGCTATACATGCCATACTTAAGTTATACAAGCCATTTTACCAAAAAGTCCTTCGGATAGTGTGATCGAGCCTTCGATCTATCCTGATTCCTGAGCCAGCTTGTCCAAAACTACAATGAATGAAAAGGAGGGAGTAAGCATAAATGCTTAGTAAGTCCATATGCAAATAACAAGTAACATAACAAAGCAATTATACCAAACGAGTTCGGATGCCTAGTTACATCTCACGAACTCGGACTCAACTCAACGAGTTCGAACATTTGCATCCATAAGTGAACTCGGACTCAACTAAACGAGCTCGGATGCCCAACCATCCTAGTGACATGTCACTTGTATCCTAATCTATTCCGAAGGTTCAAACGGGATTTTCCTCAATCACACATTTCCCCGTCGTTCTCCTCAAAATATCGGAACCAATACGTTGCTTGCATCTCATACTTATCAATTTAATCACATACTTTTCATACCAATACATACTATTTCACAAAGCATAATATTCATAATAACAAGTATCATATCATATAAATAGCATTAAATCACTTAAAATAGCAATTATGTTACATTATTTACACATGAACTTACCTCGGTACAAAATATAGCAATTTTGCAATTTAGTCCATAATCTTTTCTTTTCCTCGATCAAGGTTGATTCCACGTCTTTCTTGATTATGGAGCTTGGAAGCTTGAAACAAACCCTAACTATAGAGAACCCTTGAAATTTCGTGGTAATGAAGAAGATGATCAATTTTGTGTTATTTTTCCCTTTTTATTTCATGTTAATATCCAAATGACCAAAATGCCCCTCCTTACTAAACTTTCAAAAATTCCATCCATGTCCAAATTTTGTCCATGAACTTAAAATTGGCCAAATTACTATTTAAGACCTCCTAATTAATATTTCAAAGCAATTTCATACTAGAAACTTCTAGAATGGAAGTTTTGCAACTTATTCGATTTAGTCCCTAATTTTAAATTAAGCACTTTACGCATAGAATTTCTTCACGAAATTTTCACACAATCATGTAATCATATCATAAAACTCAAAATAATTATAAGATAATTATTTCTACCTCGGATTTGTGGTCACAAAACCACTATTCCGATTAGGCCCTAATTCAGGATATTACACTTACCTTGAATTAACTTAGGTATTAATAACATATGATCTCATATACTTAACATGTCACATACGAATAACATAATAACGTACTTAACATATATTCAGCCACCATAGCATGACATTACACGTGTATCAAAATAACCATTTCAAGCCATTCCACTGGCTAGATTACAAACATCATTATCAAGCCTCTAATGATCAAGTTGTCCTATACATGCCATTATACCAAAAGGATTCAACTATATATACCCAAAATAAGCTAGTTGATAGAGTGACGATGCTCCAATGATTTTCCAACCTTTGCGAGCTTCCAAGTACTATAAAATAGGGAGAAATTAACGGAGTAAGCATTACATGCTTCATAAGTTTGTATAACGGAAAACTAAACTTACCAGTCTCATTTATTAAATCTAGGCATACAATAACATATTATCCATCCACTAGCAAAATTTCCTAAACACATGCAATCAATCAAACATGTTAGTCATTAAGATCTCCATATCAATCAAGCAAACATTGATAAGCTCAGCATGGAATACTGTTTCAAATCATTTTTATTTCATCTCCTCATGATATATCAAGAGTTATATCCGTTGAATCATTAAAATTCCAATGAATGCTCAAGTCATACACTCAAGGTTTACAAGTCAATAAACAGTCAATTCCTTTTTCAAGGTACCCATTAGGGCACTTAATCTAAGTAACACTCTCGAGCCACATATCATATAATAGGATTACCATTCTAGGCTAAATCCTTTATATACCGTATGCTCAGAAAAGCTCAACTAGGTTTACCAGTCCAGCTAAACCCTAATCGTTATGTATACTCGAGAGGTTTTATATTAGGATTACCCATCCAGGCTAAATCCTTTTATAATGTGGCCAATAGGATTACTCATCTGATCTAAATCCCACCTGCAACAAATGCAGAACCTTAATCATTTCAGGAAAGCACATGTATTCATCAAAATTCAATACTCAATCGGGACTTAACCCCTTTTTACCATTTCCAAGCATGTATTAAGATTTCTCATATAACATTCAATAATGTACATTAATGTAATTCACATTCTATACAAACTCAATGTTCAATTTAACATATTTACATGTCCGATTAAGTTACATGAACTTACCTCAACACTTGTTCGCGTATTAACTCTACTAATCCGAAACCTTCTCTTTTCCTCGATCTAATCTTGAATTTGTGTTGTTTGGATCTATATAAATAACATTAATCATCAATTTCACACATTTCACATCCATTTGGACTCAATCTATGTCCTAGGCAAAATTACCATTTTGCCCCTAACATTTCCGTAAATTCTGTTCGTCCCTAGGCCCGGAAAATGAAACTTGTAAAATTTACTCCCTAATCCAAGCCTAACCAAAATTTCAAAGTAGATTTTACAACACTTATTTTCTATAAATTTCATAATTTTTCATCAATTTTGACAACTTTGCATATTAGTCCCTAAATCAAGTTTTCATAAAAAACCACTTTGTAAAAGTTGTTTATCTATTAACAACCTTTCATTTTCTACCATAAATTTCAAATTTTCAGCATATACATACATGACCCATTTTTCTATACTTTGATAACTTTACAAATTAGTCCCCCAAATAGATAGACTAGGCTATCCTAGTTTCAAAAATATCAAAATTACTAAAAACGAGACAAGGAAACTTACCCAATCAACCCTTGAAAGTTTATTTTCTCTCTGTTAGGGTTTCCATGTATTTTAGGTTGAAGATGATGAGAAATAAGATGACATTTTTCTTTTCTCATCTTTTAATTATTTAATTATTTTAATTTCTAATTTAGTCCTTGCCCTTTTCCTAAATTTCCATGGATGAGTCATCTTAAAATATCTATATACTTTCTTAATGGTCTAATTACCATGTAAGGACCTCTAGTTTTGAATTTCATAGATATTAAATCCCTATATCTCACAGTTGACAGATAAATGTGATCCCATCTTCAAGCTCTTATGTAAGGATATTGATGGTGAATGGACTAAAGATTGTCAAAAAGCATTTGAGAAAGTAAAAAAGAGTATTTGGCTAAGCTACCAATTTTGATTCCCCTAGTGCGAGGATGACCTTTGATTTTGTATTTGGTAGTGTTGGATAATTCTATAGGTTGTCTTCTGGGGCAACAAAATGGTTCAAAGAAGAAGAGCATGCAATCTATTATCCAAGCAAGAAGTTCACAGAATATGAGCCAAGTATTCCCATCTAGAAAAGATATGTTACGCTTTAGCATGTACGCATCGACTAAGGCAATACATGTTGTATCACACCACCTTCCTTGTCGCAAAGTTGGGCCTTTTGAAATACATTTTCAAGAAGCCATCATTGTTAGGAAGAGTTGCTCATTGGCAAGTGGTATTGTCTGAGTATGACATCGTATATGTGTCCCAAAAGGTTATAAAAGGAAACATAGTCATGAAATTTCTAGTGTATCACACGAAAGAGGAATACGAGCCCATAAGTTTTGATTTCCCAGATGAAGAGATCATGTTAATTTCGAAATGCAAAAAAGAAATTTGGAGGGTGTATTTTGATGAAGCATCCAACATGATTGGGCATGGGATGGGGGTAGTACTAATCTCCCCAAATGGCCAATATTTTCCCCCTACAGCTAAACTGGTGTTCACTTGTATGAACAATGTAATTGAATACGAGGCATGCATTTTGGCACTTCAAATCACCATTAAGAAAAAAAATCAAAGTTTTTGGTCACTCAGCGTTAGTTTTTTACCAATTAAGAGGAGAATGGGAAACAAAGGATTCCAAATTGATTCACTATCAAACATATGTGCATAAACTAATCAAAGAGTTTAATGATGTCTAATTTTGTCATTTGCCAAGAGAAGAAAACCAGTTAGCAGATGCACTAGCTACGTTAGCTGCAATGTTCAAAGTAGGATTTGAAACAGAAGTACAACCTATATAGCTAAGGGTCAAGGACTCACTAACCCACTGCGCGGGAGTAGAATCAGCAATGGATGGGAAACCATGGTATGTTGACATTAAGCAATATTTGAATTACCAACAATACCCAGATTGCACCTTAGAAAATTTAAACAAATAATTAGGAGGTTAGCCATGGGTTTCTTCCTGGATGGTTATTTTCTGTACAAAAGAGGATGTGACCAAACCCTATTGAGATGTGTCGACACAGAAGAGGTGAATCAGATAATGAAGGAAATCCATGATGGAATATGTGGAGCACATAGTAACGGACATATGATGACAAGGCAAATCATGAGGGCTGGATATTTCTAGTTGACATTGGAATGAGATTGTTTAAATTATGTTCAGAAATGTCATAAATGCCATATTTATGCAGATAGTATTAACGCTCCTCCCACTAATCTTCATGTCTTGTCACATCTTTGGTCATTATCAATGTGGGGCATGGATGTCATTGGACCTATCACACTAAAAGTATCAAACGAGAATCGCTTCATCTTTGTAGTGATTAATTATTTCACTAAGTGCGTCAAAGCCGCTTGATTTGCCAATGTAACTCGATCAGTGCTCTGTAAATTTCTAAAAAAAGAAGTCATTTGCCGGTACGATTTACCAGAAAGACTCATATTAGACAATGCTAAGAACTTGAACAATACCTTAATAGAAAAGGCTTGCACATAATTTAAGATCAAGCATCACAGTTTTGTGCCATATCGTCCAAACATGAATCGGGCAGTCGAGGCCACAAATAAGAATATCAAGAAGATCATTTCCAAGACAACAAAAACATATAGGGATTAACATGAGAAACTCCTTTTTGCTCTCCATGCATATTGCACATCAGTGAGGACTTCGACTAGAGCTACTCTGTTTTCATTAGTGTATGGCATGGAGGTCGTTTTACCTATCGAGGTGTAAATCCCATCTCTACGAGTGTTGAGGGAGGTGCGACTAGAGGAGGTTGAATGGATGCAAAGAGATATGATCAGTTGAATTTAATTAAGGAAAAGAGATTAGTAGCTTTATGTCATGGCTAGTTGTATTAACAAAGAATGATGAAGGCCTATAACAAGAATGACCAACCAAGGCGATTCAAAGAAGGGGATCTGGTAGCGAAGAAGATTCTACCATATGTTCATGATTATCGGGGAAAATGGATGCCAAAATGGGAAGGATCATATGTGGTGAAGAAAGCTTTCTCTGGTGGAGCATTGATTCTCACTGAAATGGACGGAGACAAGATGTCAAACCCTGTACATTCTGATGTAGTGAAACAATACTTTGTTTAAAAACTAAGCTTGATTGTTCTTAAAGAGTTATTCACATTAAGTACTATTGACTTTTTCAATTTTTTTTCTTTTTGCATCAAGTTTGAGGTTATGTTTTCCTTTGGAATCTTGCATTCTCCTTAAGGTTAATTAATACGAACTTGTTCTGGTGATGATTCGAGTCGTTTGAATTGCCCGATCGTTAAAATGGAAAAGTATCGTTCTTTAATTTCAGGAATTGATAGATTCAGCTAAATAAGTGTTTTTGGAAATGAAAAGGGTTCAAATGGTTAAATAAATGATGGAGGGAACTCAACTAAGTAAAATAAATTGATGGAAGGTTTGCAAGATGGCTAACAAAGAAACAAAGTAGTTAAAGTATTGGATAGGATGGAAAGATGAACTTAAGAACAAGAATGAACCAACACAATATCTAAGTGCTAACCCGAGACTTATGCATCACTTAAGGTGGACCTTGACCCGTTACTTATGAAAGTAAGAACCAAAAGTATAGTTTGGTGAATACCACACTCGGAATGAGTGATAAGTTTAAAAATGAAACAAGGTAGACTTTATAGTACCTGTCGAAACCATGTAAAATTGGGCTATTACAGAGCTTACATAAGGCTAGTTGAAAAGTCACATGAATTCAACTTTAATGTGCTGTTTAATGGCTGAAATAAAACTTACAAACTCTTGAAATTCTAAGTCTATTTAACAGCAACGAATTATTACTCCAAATTAGCTTATTTAATGAGATTAAATGCTTGGTTTCATGCCCTCTTGTCAACCGAATGGTCATCAGTAGCTTTGATGGAATTTTAAACTCATGATGTAATTATTTAAGCAACAATCGGTTATGGAAGAAGAATAGGCTGCTACCGAATTTAAAGGATGTGTAATGCCTCCTTTAATTGTTATAACAACTCCTTTTAATGATGCTTAATGTCCCACTTCTGTGTAACCTATTTCTACTTGAAAAGTCACATTAATCACTTTGTAACAACGCTTGAATGTAACGATTTCTAGCTGATTAGTCACCTACAATCAGACATTAAAACAAACATATTAAACACATTTAAACACATATTAAACAAAAAGCACATTAAACTCACTAATCTTAATAAACTTAGTAAATAAATTTATAAATGAACTACTTTAACTCTTAACTTAATTTAATAAACTGTAATAAGTTATTTGAGCAATTAAATAAACTAAGTTAAGCATTTATTTCCAGCAATTATTTAACTAAAAGAAGTTTAATAAAAATGACAAACAGTTATTAAACTAAAATGAGTTAAAGTCCAGTAACTCAATTATTAAACTAAAATGAATTAAAAATAAATTCAAAGTTCAGCTTGCAATAAATTGCAAGAAACACCAATGGAGTTGAATGAGCTTGTAAAAAAGGTTCATTTTGCATTTAGGCCCCTTGAGCTTAGGCCAATCTCGATGACGTCAAATTGCGTCGTCACATGATGCAACCAGGTTCGCATCATACCCTCCCTCTTGAAGACGATTTGTAACACCCCAAACTCGACCCAGACGTTATGGCCATATTAGGTAGTGTCACATTGAAGTGTTTTGAAATCGTGTTTCACTATAACTAGATTTATTGTAAAAAAAAAACCCTTGTTCTTTAAGGTTTGAAGAAAACATCATTCCATTACCCTTGATTAATCAGATTATGAAAGTAGTTTACTTTGGAAAAACATAATGATTGCGGAAGTTTTGTTTGAATTCTCGTTTTTTCTGAAAACGTGGTTTTTAGAAAATAGATATCATTTTGTAAAACGCGCCCTAGAGCTACAGATTTTAAATGAAATAGATAAACCCAATATTTAAGAAAAATTAAATAGCAGCCTTATTACAAACCCAAAATAAAACCATAAATAAAGTAAATGAAAACTGAAAACAGTGTAAAAGCAAAGTGTGGCCGCCTCCAAGTCCCACGTAGCACCAAATCACCTATGCCTTGGAATTACATGTACAATAAAATAAAAGGCTGAGTATACGAATACTTAGTGTGTAACCCCGGCAATAACAATATAACAGAATCAATATAGGCTAGAGCCCATTACAGTAACATATAACAATCAGTGGGCCTAATCCCATTATAGTAATAATATAGCAAGCAATCAGAATCCTACCCAACCATCCTCTACACTCCATCTCCGTCCAACCCATCACTCCATGTGGGGATATAATCAACCCACTCAACCCTACACTCCACAGTGTAGTACCGATGTGGCACTATTGATATAAATATGTAGCAAGGCTGCCAGAACAGTACAATTCCTCCATAATCATATACCCAACCCCCATGCAATGTAACATACTCAGTGTCAAGTTATGTCATATTACAAAATATCCACACATATAAATATATATAACAGAGCATTCATAATCATTCAAACATCATATAAGGTCAAAACGAACATTTTACCCACGAGGGGTATTTTGGTCATTTTGCCTTTAGGGGTATTTCAGTCATTAATTAATGTGGGCCTAAGTATATGAAGGCCCATAAGTTGGCCCACGGTCACCTAGCAACACATGCTATCATATCAGTACAGAAACTCGTCTAAGGTACTTACCCAAAGCTAGAGAACGTTCATCGTGGAAAGGGCTTCGAGTCTCGGCCACTTGATCAATATCGAAATCGAGAATTGAGAAGAAGAAGGGTACAATCGATTCAAAAAGGAGCAAAAGAGAAAGTTGACTATAATATATTCGGCTACTATTACACAAGGGAAAAAGAGAGTGTGAAAGGTAGTGGTGCAATCAGTCTAAACAAAGAACAATGGTGAGTTCGACTAGAAAAGGTAACTCAAAACAAAGGAGAAACGCAAGAGGGTTTCGGTTTTTGAGTAACCAAAAGAAAAGGGTGCTCCACAACGAACCCGATAGAGAAGAAAAGCAATGTAAAAGTCAGCTAATATGGAAAAGTGAAAGGAGTAGAAAGAGTCGATGGGGGCTAAGGCTAAAGGTGCATTCGGTGTTTGCAAGGTCAAAAGAAAAGAGAAAGTGACCAGGGGTGCATTCGAATTTTGCAAAAACAAAAGAGAAGAGATGGTGCTTGAAAGGAGTAAGAAAGAATATGTATGCGTTAGTTCAAACAAAAGGGGAGAAAAACAAAATCGGCTCAAGAGACTTTTCTATTGAGCAAAGAAAAGGTACCCTCGGTAAAAGCTAGATCATGAAAACAACAAAAAGAAAGCAAAAGAGATGTATGAACGGCACACAAGAAAATTAAGAAGAAGGAAACTTGCCAAAACTAATTAATTTGGCACACAAAGGCTCTCTCCCCATTCGGTCAAAGCTTAAAACAAAAAGGAAGCAATTTAAAACCTTTATTAACAAAAAAAAAAAACAAATGACTGTATGGCCAATAAAGTCCCACATTCGGTCAATATTTCCCATATTCAACCCTTTAATTGCAGCTTCATTTTAGCCAGCCATCAATCCAATTCCAATCAATGTCTTTCCACCGCTTGACCCCTACCGCTTGACCAAGTCAATTTTTACCAAATTCAGCCAGCTTCAACTCTTCTTGCATGAGCAGCAAAAATCAAATCTCAGTTGCACAAGGGGGAGCTCAAAATCCAGACCTCACTATCGTCACTGTGCCTTAAAACATACTGCTTGCCACTACATCGCAACTCTTCTTATACTATAATACGGTCACCACTAATTATAACACCTACCTACTGAAGCCACAGTTATTTGAGAGTTCAAACAAAAACTTCGCCTACCCAGTAGTTCAAACCTGCACCCTCTCGATTCCTATAGCACGCTCCTCGCCACTGCATCCCAAGCACTCTATGTGTTGTATTCCATCCCCAACTCCTTTTAAAGCCTATCTGCCATAACCCAGGTTGTTTAAAAAAATCCAACATTTTTGCGCATGCTGCAGCTTGAACCTCGAACCTCATGCCAACTCCTAAGGCCACTTCCACTGGTCCACAAGCTCTTTTGTGTCGCAAATCACCCCCAGCTAACTATAAGATTTAAACGCCAGCTTCCATGCCCATATATACGAAAATAAAAATTAAATGCTAAGGCCAGGACTTGAACCTTGGATCACTTCTTGCTACCCAACACTCCTAGCCACCAGACCACCTACTTCTATATGTCAAGCTTTAACCAATAATATTTATAAACCATTCCATGTGACACCAATTCCACATAATGAAAAAAAAGTAAAATTTTCGTTAAAGTCCTGGTTTGAACCCAAGACTTCTCAAACATCCTCAAGCACTCCAAATCACTTAACCAACAAACCAAACATGAAATTACAAAATTTTTCTTGACCACAAAAATCCAAAATTCTCTGATACACGAAGCCCATTTCTCCTAAGCCCAAAAATTGGTGTGGTACACTATTTGTCCTCAAATCAAGCCACTTGCTCACGAAAAATTTTTTATTGTCACAAACTTGGAAACTACACAAGTCTCGAAAATGAAACAGATTAGATGCTTGCCCTCCCTCTTTAGGAGGAATCCATTTCCAAATGTCACCTTCACGAAAATGAAAAAGATTAGTGACAGCATGGATGATAAACTTGAAAGAACTTTCAGAATCGTTATGCACAATTTGAACATGTGTATCAATGCCGGGATCAAAAACAGAAATTGAATTTACCTTGTTCCTTGAAGGAAACAAACCAGAATCATGGAATATTCGAAAGTAATACTTTTGGACAGCAAAAGTCCATAACTCAAATCTTTTGAGCAATGATAAAGAACAATGATCTCCGGGATCAAAAATAATATTTCCTCTTAGCTCTCCAATCTGACTTGAAAGTGTCATGAACAGCAACTTAGAAAAAACATGTAGCAATCTAGTAGTATAATCTTACAAAACACGATCGAATCTTTTAAACCACAATTTAGAACAACCTCGAGAGTCAAAGTTTCAAGTTTGACTTTGCAAGCCAACAAAATTCATTTCTTTTATTTTGGAACAAAATGACAAAATTTGGAGCAGATGAAAAGGTTTAGCAAATTTATTTAAAATGAAATTACGATGCTCACCTTTTCTTAGTAACCACTCAAAATGACTTTCTCCGGGCTTAAACACATGGTTTTGATCACTTATTTTCGAATACAATAAAAACTTTTCTTTCAGCAACAATTCACACATGTTAAAAAATAAAATTTAGGCATAGGTATGTTCAAACAATCAAAACTCTCAAAATTCCTTCGAAGAGGCAAAAATATCCACAATTTTCTCACATTAATTTAAAGAATTCACATAACAATCTAAATCAAGCAGGTTAAGCTTTTTACGTGAAAACTCTTTATCACACATGATCTGATTTTATATAGGCCAATTTATTCTAACTTCATCGACAAACTTGCCATCACAATATTCATCATAAGAAAATCTCTTCATAACATTCATTGAGACATAAACATCAACAACAATAGAAGAATGACAATTAACCAAATCAAAATGAGCAGACCTTTCGACAACTAAGTCACCGGTAATTTTATCAACATCATTCAAATTAGATTGTTGTGACTCGATTGCTAAAGATTCCTTACTTTGCTTACCTTTAGGCACTTGTGGATTAATTTCGCTTTCAACCTTACCTTTCTCGATCAATTGAAATCATCTCTCATCGAAAAGGTATCAAAGTTGGAACTTGTCAAGTGAATCTTTGGAGACCTAAAAAGAAGAAAATACAATACGAGGACAACTCGCATGTTGGTTAGTAGAAACATTCCTTGCTTTTTCTTGATCATGTTCTTCTTTTTCACTCGTTTCTTTTTCAAACTCATTTTCTTTTTCCATAGTCTCTCTTATTGTTGAAAACTCACTTTCACTCTTTATTTCACTCTCTTTTTCAACAACACTTGTTTCTTTCACACTCTCTTTTCTTTTTCCATTCTCATTCTCTTTTTCAATTTCTTTTTCTTTCATTTCTTTTTCTCGTCTCTCGATTTCATTTCATATTTGCTCATTTTCCCTCATTATCAACTCTTGTCTCTCTTTTTCTCTTATTTCTTTTTCTCTCATTCTTTCATTACAAGATGAAGATAACATGGAAGAATTAGAATAGGAAGCCTTTCATTAGGAAAAAGAGAAAAGATCCACATATGAAATGCGACCATCTCTTCGAGATTGAATCTTCGTGGATGAATACTTTGATGTATATGAAGAATGACTTGTGCTTTCTCGTTTGTCACCTTGATAGGCTTCAAACTCAAAACATGCTTTACTTCGTCTTAAATTCTTCATCATATACGAATCACGATATGGATCTTTTCTAGAATAATCTTTGGGCAGTTGTCTTCATGACGATCTTATTTCTGCCCCTCGTCTTGAAGAAACCCGTTCCCATTGGTCTCATTCCTCGACTCGGTCTAATCATTCCTTGATGGGTTTGAGCCTTCAATCAAATAGACGCTCCATTTAATGCGTGAAGGCTTGGAGTGTAAAATCTGGCACTTCTCCTCTAGTTGCCACATTTCTTTCAAAACTTATAAACATAGTATTTTACTCACACAAACCTCACTATTTCTCTCCAAAAAAAAAAAACACTTGGTTTTCTACACTCAGATAATCTCACCGCACTCTTGCCTTTTTCCACTCAATCCGCTTATCTGTGTTCGCAATGGACTATTTAAACTTAGCAGCAGTCAATGTGTGTCAGCTTGCAAAAGTGATGTTCAGTTATGGGTAGGTAATGATGTTAGGACGAAGGGTATGCTAGAAACAAAAATAAAATTGATGTAAGTGTGGCTAAATGGTAGGATATGAATGAACTGATTTGGGTAGCAAATAAATTTTTAGGCTAGCTTTTCTTTCTTTCTTTTTTCTCACCAATGAATTTTTGAATTCCAAAATGCTAATTTTCACACTTTTAAACTCAATAAATACTGAAATATTTTTTTGTACGATTTTTTTGAATTTTTTTCTTATTTTGATAAAACCACAATCTTGAGTTGCTAAAAATGTCAATACTTACTTCAATTTCACTAGCTCTGATACCAAATGATATGAACTCGTTTCAATGATGATTCAAATCGTTAAAATTACCTGATTGTTAAAATGGAGAAGTATCATTCTTTAATTTCAGCAATTGATAGATTCGGCTAAATAAGTGTTTTTGGAAACAAAAAGGGTTCAAATGGTTAAATAAATGATGGAGAGAACTCGGCTAAGTAAAAGAAATTGATGGAAGGTTTGCAAGATGGCTAACAAAGAAACAAAGTAGTTAAAGTATTGGATAGGATGGAAAGATGAACTTAAGAACAAGAATGAACCAACACTATATCTAAGTGCTAACCCGAGACTTATACGTCACTTAAGGTGGACCTTGACCTGTTACTTATGAAAGTAAGAACCAAAGGTATGGTTTGGTGAACGCCACACTCAGAATGAGTGATAAGTTTAAAAAAGAAACCAGGTAGATGCCACTAGCTTGTGCTAGATATGTCAGCTTGAGTTTTAAAATGAAATAGGAGTTGAAAAAACTCACAAAATGTTATAAACATTCAAAAGGCAGCAAAAGTCCCTGAAACAAGCTAAATACAAAGTATTTATACTGCTTAAAAGTCACATGAATTTAGCTTTAATGTGTTGTTTAATGGCTGAAATAAAACTTACAAACTCTTAAAATTCTAAGCCTAAGTAACAGCAACAAATTATTACTCCAAATTAGTTGATTTAATGAGCTTAAATGCTTGGTTTCATGCCCTCTTGTCAACCGAATGATCACCAACAACTTTGATGGAATTTTAAACTCATGATGTGATCATTTAAGCAACAATCGGTTATGGAAGAAGAATATGTGCTACCAAATTTAAAGGATGTGTAATGCCTCCTTTAATTGTTATTATAGCTCCTTTTAATGATGTTTCATGCCCCACTTGTGTGTAACCGATTTCCACTTGGAAAGTCACATTAATCACTTTGTAATAACACTTGAATGCAATGGTTTCTAGTTGATTAGTCACCTGCAATCAGACATGTAACACCCCAAACCCGGCCTAGATGCTACGGCCAAGTTCGGCGTGTCACATCACCTAAAACTAACCATGTTACCTAGTTAATAATATTAGGGTGAGCTTTGCAAAATCGTTATTAAAGTTGTAAGGGAAATTCTCGGTTTATTGGTGAACACCCTATCCACTACCAGTTATAGAGACTCTTTATTATAAAATTTAACTTGTTACTTGATTAAATCGCGTGACTGATTTTGAAAATGTTTGATAATTTTTTGAGAAAACGCGCACAGCCCTAGTCTATACGTTTAAAACAAATTATAAGTAAAGTTGTGACAGCCCTATTTCGACCCTAGTGGGGAAGTGGTTTCAGGACTACTAAATCGAGTCTTTATAATAATTAAATAAAATATTTTATGTCTGAATTATGTGATAAATGTATGTGTGAATTTTTGCATGTTTGAATTTGACAAATTTAACGTGATTTTTTTTAAACTAAAGGACTTATGTGAGAATAAACTATGATATGTGTGGCTAAATTCAAGGGAGAAGTTGTATAAGGTTGCAAATTTAGGGACTTGCATGTCAAATTAGCCATTTGACATTTAGTGGCCGGCCATGCAAGATAATTAAGCAAATAAATTATATTATTTTTATGTTTATGGTTATATTAAAGGAGATTTATGCATATTTGATAATAAAATAATAAAAGAAATGGTGAAAAGAACAAAGTGGACTTCATTTGTTTCTTCTTTGCCGTAACTTAAAGAGAGAAAGAGAGGAGAAATAAGCCAACATTCGGTCATTGTTGCATCCAAATTAAGGTAAGAATTCATGTTAGTTTACTTAGATTTTGTGAATTCTAGTTGATAGTTAGGCTTATGATATAGCCCATGTGTTGATTTTTGGTTTGGTTGTGAATGCACCATTCGGCCATTGATGAATCTTATGGAACCTTGAAGTTTTTGAGTGTTAATGATGTATGTATTGTATTATGGAGTCTTGAGAGATATTTTGGGGTTAAATTTGCAAGAATTCATGAAAGTATGCTTAAATTATACCAATTTTCCCTTGAGTGGTTCTTAAATCAAAAAGGGGACATTCGGCCATGGAGGGTGTGATGTTTTGTGGATGTTTTCATGTTTTGGAGGGGGTAAGATCCTTTATTTAATTAATATGAAGAGCAAATTGATGTTGGGTTTGTAGGTTAACATTTATTTTGGTGTATGCATATATGTTAGTCGAATAGAAAATTTGATGTTAAGAAAATAAACATTCGGTCTTGGTATTAATATCTACATATATGTATTTGTTAAATGGTATTGTTTAGATGGTGTTTTGAGAAAATAATAGTATGAATAGGTGGATTGGTTAAATTGATAGAAGAAGTCATGCTTTTTGGTGCCTTACTAGCTTAGTGAACATTTGGCTTTGTCTCTAGGGAATAAATGATTTGTTGATAATTGTTTATGGGAATTAGCTTTGCCATGTTTTATTAACAAGATGAGAAATGAATTAAGATGGTCCTAGTGGCCAAATGGGAGCTAGGAAATTAAGTTAAAGATAGAAGATAGTGAATAAATATTTCATAGACTTTTTGGACACTTCAGCTCGCATGAATTTGAGCCTACTAAGTGGTAACATATTCGGATTTAGATGACTATTATGTCTTGAATAATGAATTTGATTAAAAGATTATATATTCTCGGTTGTGTATGAATTTTGGTTAAATGATGAATTTGTAATATTGAGAGTGGTTTATTAAATAATAAACTTTGTTTAATTGAAGCTCAAGAACAAGGATCATCGAATTCGGATAAGGGAAAGGCGAAAGTACTTGAATAGCTATTGAAAGTGTTCATCAACTTTTGAGGTAAGTTTTAAGTGTTATAACCTAACACTCGACTTGTTTTAGCATGAAGTAGACATTAGTTTTTCTTGTGAAAGGTAAGAGAAACACGTGGACTATGGTTGCTGTAATGTGGTAGTGAAAAACGGCCAAATAGCCAAAAGTTTATTTGTCATATGATGGTTTTAGAAACCAATTTGACATGTGATTTACATATATGTTTATTGACCGAACATGTAGTGAAATTGCTATACTATGCATTATTGTGTGATTGAGGCAAATGAATGTTGACTTGTAATAGACTATGTGAAAAGTATATGTGATGGAGCAAAATGTATATGTTTCAGTGCCATAACCTGGGTTGAATCCCGAAGGGCATACGTGCCAGAGTTCATCCGGGTTGAATCCCGAAGGGCATACGTGCCAGAGTTCATCCCGGTTAGATCCCGAAGGGCATACGTGCCAGTGTTGCATCCAGGATAATTCCTGAAGGGCATTCGTGCCAGTGATTCATCCGGGCTGAGTCCCGAAGAGCCTTAAGGCTAGTGTTATATTCTGGGCTAAGCCCGAAGGCATTCATGCTGGAAATAAAAAAATTTGGGCCTTATCAGTCATAATAATTAAGCTCATTTCCTAAATTAACCAGGTACGTACTATTTATGAATGGTGAACTTGCTTCTGTTTAAATTATGCTATGTAAATTGAGTAATACCGAATCCAAACTTTGTTTTGAGTGGTATAAAGGCATGATGTTTAATTATCGTACATAAAATCTGGATCATTGGAAATATGTTAAGATTGGTTTGAGTATACGAATGTATTATGATTGAACATAAGAAAATAAGTGCATGTGATTATACTTCCTATAAGGATTTAGCTTTGTAACCGAATTTGATATGTTTGACCAAGTGTTAGAGTTTGTTTGAGATAATGAAATGATCTATATGATTCGAAATGTAGTTAAGGAAATTTGTTTGATATGTACGTAGAATAGGGATAAATGTAGCCTTGGATACATTCGGTTAAAGATAGACCTTGATAAGTATTAGAAGTACCATGCTTTAATCTTTGAATGTGTTCTTTTTATGGCTTAAAACTTACTAAGCATACGAATGCTTACTCTGTTGCTCTTAACCTTCTATTTTATAGATCTCGTTCGTTAGCTACGGTCTCAGGAATTCTTAAAGTTGAAGTCGTCCACACTATCCAAGCTTGATTTTGTACTTTTTGGTAGTAAAACTCTGATAATGGCATGTATAGGTTCGACTTTAGATTTTAAATTGTGTCATACTGATATTGTAAATATGGATAGCCATGTGAAAATGGCTTGCCAAATTATCATATGTATTTTGTAAAGTTAGTATTAATGTGTGATGGCATTTTGATAAATGTTTAAATGTTTTGATGTGAATTAGACTTAAGAATGAATCAATTTACTTTTTATCATGAGGTGACCATGTTCGGCTATGAGTTAAATTGAGTATCAAACGATTAGTTTATTAGATATAGTAAGCGTTAAGATATTTCATGACTTTCTCATATCATAAAATCAGAAAATATATGGGAACTAATCGAGTTTAGCAAGCTTGATGCGAGTTGATTTTGGTGCATTGATGTGTGTTCAATTGACTTTAGTTGAGACGGTTGCATATTATGCTCTCGTGGAATCGAATATTTGTTATGTCATGTATATGGTGGTAAAGCTAGCAAATGCTATAACATCATGAAATAGGACAACCATTGAAAGATATGTCTATGTCTGTAAAATAGTGTTAATAGTATAAGTAGCGCATATGACTACGATTAAATAATACCATATGAATAGTAATGGTCGTTTTACATGTACAATGGATTTACAGTGATATTGTCATGCATGTTTACATGATTCGGTTTTATGGGTGTTAAGATTAGATTTAGTTGGCGGATGTAAGTACGTTTATGCGTATGTGTGCATATCTTAGACTTGGAAATCCAGATATGTCTTTAAGTTATTATCCATAAGTCTCATAAACATGATTTGTGCGAAAGAAGCTTGATTGAGTTTTATATTTGACTCGTAATGCCACTTAACCCTCCAGCGACGGATACGGGTTTAGGGGTGTTACATTTTAATTGGTATCAGAGCCACGGTTTAGTCGATTCTCGGACTACCGTAGTGAGTATGAGTCTAGCTATACATGCCATTTTCTGTTAATGCGATAGTGTGATGACTTCTGACATCTGAAATGTGATTTTTCGTATAGAAATGAACCCCGAACCTGATCGAGCCATAGCGGACGATGTCGGGAGCGTAGCGCCTGCTCCCGCGCAAGGGACAGCGCTGAATGACTCTCAACCGAATATCAGTCATCGAGATGACGAGACGATACAAGCCTTTTATACAATGATGAGTGATTGGTTCACTCAATTCCTTAAATCAAATCCGGCTGTTCCACAACCCCCGCCTCCGAATACTCCACTCCCAACTTATGTGGCCCCTCCTGTGACTGATCCGGTGAGATCGAGTAGGGCCCCAGTCGACAAAATTAGAAGATATAGGGCTGAAGAGTTCCGGGCTACCCCTAGTGATGATGCTGCGCGAGCCAAGTTTTGGCTCGATAACACCATCTGAGTACTCGACGAGTTATCCTGTACGCCCGAGCAGTGTCTAAAATGTGCGGTATCTCTGTTACGCGACTCTGTATATTATTGGTGGAATACTCTAGTTTCTGTTGTTCCGAGAAAGCGGGTCACCTGGGAGTTCTTTCAAACTGAATTCCGTAAGAAATACATCAGTCAGAGATTCATAGATCAGAAACGGAAGGAATTTCTTGAGCTTAAACAAGGTCAGATGTCAGTAACCGAATACGAGAGAGAGTTCGTGTGGCTCAGCCGATATGCTCGCGAATGTGTATCCTCTGAGGCTATTATGTGTAAGCGTTTCGAGGACAGATTGAATGAAGATATCAGATTGCTGGTGGGAATTCTGGAAATTAAAGAGTTTGTCGTGCTAGTTGAGCGAGCTTGCAAAGCTGAAGAGCTCGGTAATGAGAAAAGAAAAGCCGAAGATGGAGCTAGAGAGTTCCGTAAGAGATCGACGGGAAAGTCTATTCAGTAATCGTCCAAAAAGATTAGAGATGACTCGGGCCGATCCAAGTATACTTTGGGTTTTTCTAGACGTGATCATCATCGACCCCCCGTGAGTTCGCGAGCTACTTCTGTCGCTAGTGTTGGCAATAAACGTCGGGATAGATCTGATTGTAAATATTGTGGTAAATGGCACCCGGGGAGTTGTAGACATCATGACTGCTCCTGCTTCAGATGCGGATCTGCCGATCACTTTATCAAAGACTATCCGAAAGTTGATGAACGCACTCCCGATCAGAGTCAAAGACCTAGTGGTACGGCTGCACGGGGTAGGCCACAGCGGCGTGGAGGAAATACTAGCAGTAGTCAGAGAGGGACTAGAGACACTGCAGTCAGATCCGAAGCTCGAGCACCTGCCAGAGCATATGTTATTAGTGCCCGGGAGGAGGCTTCTTCTCTGGATATTATTACCGGTACTTTCCCTCTCTTTAACACTAATGTTACGCTCTGATTGATCTCGGTTTGACCCATACATATGTGTGTGGAACTTTAGCCTCCAGTAAGACTCTTCTTATTGAGTCTACTGAGTTCGTAATTCGAGTGTCGAATCCTTTGGGTCATTGTGTTCTGGTTGATAAAATATGCAAGAAATGTCCCCTAATGGTTCGAGATTTCTATTTTCCGGCTGATTTGATGCTTTTGCCCTTTGATGAATTTGATATTATTCTCAGAATGGATTGGCTGACTGTTCATGATGCGATAGTGAATTGCAAGCGAAAGACTATCGATTTGTGATGTTCGGAGAATAAAATAATTCGGATCGAATCCACTGATTTAAATAGGCTACCTCCCGTAATCACTTCCATGTCAGCCCAGAAATACGTGAAAAAGGGTTATGAAGTGTATCTGGCTTATGTGCTAGACGACAAATTATCCGAACGAGAACTTGGGACTGTGCCCGTAGTTTGTGAGTTTTCAGATGTGTTCCCTGAGGAATTGCTGGGATTGTCACCCGTTAGAGAGGTTGAGTTTGGTATAGAGTTGGTTCCGGGTACGACTCCGATTTCGATTGCCCCGTACTGTATGGCACCCACTGAGTTGAAAGAATTGAAATCTCAGCTATAAGAGTTAACAGACAGAGGTTTTGCGCGACCGAGTTTCTCACCCTGGGGTGCGCCAGTTTTGTTTGTGAAAAAGAAAGACGGGACTATGAGAATGTGTATCGACTACAGACAACTAAATAAAGACACCGTGAAGAATAAGTATCCGTTTCCCCGAATTGATGACCTGTTTGATCAGTTGAAAGAAGCTTCAGTGTTTTCAAAGATTGATCTGCGATCCGGTTACTACCAGTTGAGAGTTAGAGATTCTGACGTGCCGAAGACCGCATTCAGAACGAGGTACGGACACTACAAATTCTTAGTGATGCCGTTCGGGCTCACTAATGCCCCTGCAGTTTTCATGGACTTGATGAATCGGGTGTTTAGGCCTATTTGGACCGTTTTGTAGTGGTGTTCATTGATGATATTTTAATTTACTCTCGTGATGAAATCGAGCAAGCCGAGCATTTGAGACTTGTACTTCAGGCTTTACGTGATAATCAATTGTATGCAAAATTCAGTAAGTGCGACTTCTGGTTACGCGAGGTCAGCTTTTTAGGACATATAATATCTACTTCGGGTATTCGAGTTGATCCGAACAAAATTTCAGCTATTCTCGACTGGAAACCCCCTAGAAATGTTTCTGAGGTTTGAAGCTTCTTAGAACTTGCTGGTTATTACCGGCGATTCGTCAAAGGTTTCTCGATGATTGCGGTACCATTGACAAGACTGCTACAAAAAGATGTCAAGTTCGAGTAGTCTAATAAGTGTCAGCAAAGTTTTGATCAGCTAAAGACTCTATTAACGGAAGCTCCAGTGTTAGTTCAGCCAGAATCCGGTAAAGAGTTCGTAGTTTATAGTGATGCATCTCTGAACGGTTTAGGCTGCATTTTGATGCGAGAAGGTCGAGTCGTCGCTTATGCTTCAAGGCAGTTGAAGCCTCACGAGTGGAATTATCCGACTCATGATCTTGAACTAGCCGCTATTGTTTTCGCTCTAAAAATTTGGCGTCACTATCTGTTCGGTGAGAAATGTCACATTTTCTCTGATCACAAAAGTCTCAAGTATCTGATGACTCAAAGAGATTTGAATTTGAGGCAAAGGCGGTGGCTAGAATTGCTTAAAGACTACGAGCTTATTATTGATTATCACCCGGGAAAAGCTAATGTAGTTGCAGACGCTCTTAGCCGGAAATCCTTATATTTCTTATGAGCTATGAACGTGAAATTAACATTGTCGGCAGATGATGTGTTGATTGCCGAATTGAAAACACAACCTGTGCTACTTCAACAAATTTGTAAGGCTCAGAAAGTCGACGATGATCTAGTTGCTAAACGAGTTTAGTGTGATTCAAGTGTTAATTCAGAGTTTCAGGTCGACGGTAATGATTGTTTGAGGTTTAGGGATCGTGTGTGTATTCCGAGGAATTCAGAGCTTATTTCGACAATTCTGAATGAGGCCCATAATAGCCGAGTATCCATTAATCCGGGCAATACTAAAATGTATAACGACTTGAAACGTCAATATTGGTGGCACGGTATGAAACGGGACATCTCTGATTTCGTATCTAAGTGTCTGATATGTCAACATGTAAAAGTGGAACATCAGGTGCCTTCGGGATTGCTTCAACCGATTTTGATACCCAAGTGGAAATGGGATCGAGTTACGATGGACTTTGTGTCCGGATTACCGCTAACGCCGAGTAAGAAAGATTCTATTTGGGTTATTGTGGACAGACTAACCAAATCAGCTCATTTCATTCCAGTTCGTACGGACTTTTCACTTCATAGGTTAGCGGAATTATATGTCTCCCAGATTGTACGATTGCACGAAGTGCCAACTTCTATTGTTTCAGGCCGAGATCCCCGATTTACTTCGTGATTCTGGAAGAAACTACATGAGGCATTGGGCACTAAGCTCCATTTTAGCACCACTTTTCATCCGCAGACTGACGGTCAATCCGAACGGGTTATTCAGATACTCGAGGATGTTGAGATGTTGCATTCTCGAGTTTAGCGGTTCCTGGGAAAAATATTTGCCCGTGATTGAATTCGCGTATAACAACAGTTTTCAATCGAGTATTCAAATGGCACCCTACGAAGCTCTTTACTATCGAATGTACCGTACACCTTTGTTTTGGACCGAAATTAGTGAGAATAAGATTTTCAGAGTTGACTTAATCAAAGAGGCTGAGTAGAAAGTGAAAACGATTCGTGACAGTTTGAAAACGGCATCAGACCTTTAGAAATCGTACGCAGATCTGAAACGTAAAAATATCGAGTATCAGGTTGGTGATAAAGTGTTTCTGAAAGTCTCACCATGGAAAAAGATACTCCGTTTTGGCCGTAAAGGCAAGTTGAGTCCGAGATTCATTGGACAGAATGAAATTTCAGAATGTATTGGGCCGGTTGCTTATCGACTAACTCTACCCCCTGAACTCGAAAAGATCCACAACGTTTTTCACATTTCGATGCTTCGACATTATAGATCCGACCTTTCCCATGTGATCAGTCCTTCTGATATTGAAATTCAGCCTGACTTAAGTTATGAAGAGGAGCCGATTCGTATTTTAGCTCGCGAGATGAAAGAATTATGAAACAAAAACGTTCTGTTAGTAAAGGTGTTGTGGCTCAAGCACGGGATCGAAGAAGCGACTTGGGAAACCGAGAATGCTATGATACCTAAACCTATTTTCTGGTAAGATTTCTAGGGACGAAAATCCCTAAAGGGGAGAGAGTTGTGACAGCCCTATTTCGACCCTAGTCGGGAAGTGGTTTCGGGACTGCTAAACCGAGTCTTTATAATAATTAAATAAAATATTCTATGTCTGAATTATGTGATAAATGTATGTGTGAATTTTTGCATGTTTGAATTTGACAACTTTAATGTGATTTTTTTTAAACTAAAGGACTTATGTGAGAATAAACTATGATATGTGTGGCTAAATTCAAGGGAGAAGTTGTATAAGGTTGTAAATTTAGGGACTTGCATGTCAAATTAGAAATTTGACATTTAGTGGCCGGCCATGCAAGATAATTAAGCAAATAAATTATATTATTTTTATGTTTATGATTATATTAAAGGAGATTTATGCATATTTGATAATAAAATAATAAAAGAAATGGTGGAAAGAACAAAGTGGACTTCATTTGTTTCTTCTTTGCCGTAACTTAAAGAGAGAAAGAGAGGAGAAATAAGCCAACATTCGGTCATTGTTGCATTCAAGTTAGTTTGCTTAGATTTTGTGAATTCTAGTTGATAGTTAGGCTTATGATATAGCCCATGTGTTGATTTTTGGTTTGGTTGTGAATGCACCTTTCGGCCATTGATGAATCTTATGGAACCTTGAAGTTTTTGAGTGTTAATGATATATGTATTGTATTATGGAGTCTTGAGAGATATTTTGGGGTTAAATTTGCAAGAATTCAAGAAAGTATGCTTAAATTATACCAATTTTGCCTTGAGTGGTTCTTAAATCAAAAAGGGGACATTCGGCCATGGAGGGTATGATGTTTTGTGGATGTTTTGATATTTTGGAGGGGGTAAGATCCTTTGTTTAATTAATATGAAGAGCAAATTGATGTTGGGTTTGTAGGTTAACATTTATTTTGGTGTATGCATATATGTTAGCCGAATGGAAAATTTGATGTTAAGAAAATAAACATTCGGTCTTGGTATTAATACATACATACATGTATTTGTTAAATAGTATTGTTTAGATGGTGTTTTGAGAAAATAATAGTATGAAAAGGTGGATTGGTTAAATTGATAGAAGAAGTCATGCTTTTTGGTGCCTTACTTGCTTAGTGAACATTCAGCTTTGTCTCTAGGGAATGAATGATTTGTTGATAATTGTTTATGGGAATTAGCTTTGCCATGTTATATTAACAAGATGAGAAATGAATTAAGATGGTCCTAGTAGCCGAATGGGAGCTAAAAAATTGAGTTAAAGATAGAAAATAGTGAATAAATATTTCATAGACTTTTGGACACTTAAGCTTGTATGAATTTGAGCCTACTAAGTGGTAACATATTCGGCTTTAGATGACTATTATGTCTTGAATAATGAATTTGATTAAAAGATTATATATTCTCGGTTGTCTATGAATTTTGGTTAAATGATGAATTTGTAATATTGAGAGTGGTTTATTAAATAGTAAACTTTGTTTAATTGAAGCTCAAGAACAAGGGACATCGAATTCAGATAAGGGAAAGGGGAAAGTACTTGAATAGCTATTGAAAGTGTTCATCAACTTTTGAGGTAAATTTGAAGTGTTATAACCTAACACTCGACTTGTTTTAACATGAAGTAGACATTAGTTATTCTTGTGAAGGTAAGAGAAACATATGGACAATGGTTGATGTAATGTAGTAGTGAAAAACGGCCAAATAGCCGAAAGTTTATTTGTCATATGATGGTTTTAGAAACCAATTTGACATGTGATTTACATATATGTTTATTGACCGAACATGTAGTGAAATTGCTATACTATGCATTATTGTGTGATTGAGGCAAATGAATGTTGACTTGTAATAGACTATGTGAAAAGTATATGTGATGGAGCAAAATGTATATGTTTCAGTGCCATAACCCGGGTTGAATCCCAAAGGGCATACGTGCCAGAGTTCATCCAGGTTGAATCTCGAAGGGCATACGTGCCAGAGTTCATCCGGGTTAAATCCCGAAGGGCATACGTGCCGGTGTTGCATCCAGGATAATTCCTGAAGGGCATTCGTGCTAGTGATTCATCCGGGCCGAGTCCCGAAGAGCCTTAAGGCTAGTATTATATTCCGGGCTAAGCCCGAAGGCATTCATGCTAGAAATAAAAAAAATTTTGGGCCTTATCAATCATAATAAATAAGCTCATTGCCTAAATTAACCAGGTACGTACTATATACAAATGGTGAACTTGCTTCTGTTTAAACTATGCTATGTAAATTGAGTAATACTGAATCCGACCTTTGTTTTGAGTGGTATAAAGGCATGATGCTTAATTATCGTACATGAAATCTGGATCATTGGAAATATGTTAAGATTGGTTTGAGTATACGAATGTATTATGATTGAACATAAGAAAATAAGTGCATGTGATTATACTTCCTATAAGGATTTAGCTTTGTAACCGAATTTGATATGTTTGACCAAGTGTTGGAGTTTGTTTGAGATAATGAAATTATCTATATGATTCGAAATGTAGTTGAGGAAATTTGTTTGATATGTACGTAGAATAGGGGTAAATTTAGCCTTGGATACATTCGGTTAAAGATAGACCTTGATAAGTATTAGAAGTACCATGCTTTAATCTTTGAATGTGTTCTTTTTATGGCTTAAAACTTACTAAGCATACGAATGCTTACTTTGTTGCTCTTAACCTTCTATTTTATAGATCTCGTTCGTTAGCTACGGTCTCGGGAATTCTCAAAGTTGAAGTCGTCCACACTATCCAAGCTTGATTTTGTACTTTTTGGTAGTAAAACTCTGATAATGGCATGTATAGGTTCGACTTTAGATTTTAAATTGTGTCATACTGATATTGTAAATATGGATAGCCATGCGAAAATGGCTTGCCAAATTATCATATGTATTTAGTAAAGTTAGTATTAATGTGTGATGGCATTTTGATAAATATTTGAATGTTTTGATGTGAATTAGACTTAAGAATGAATCAATGCACTTTTTATCATGAGGTGACCATGTTCGGCTATGAGTTAAATTGAGTATCAAACGATTAGTTTATTAGATATAGTAAGCGCTAAGATATTTCATGACTTTCTCATATCGTAAAATCAGAAAATATATGGGAACTAATTCGAGTTTAGCGAGCTTGATGCGAGTTAATTTTGGTGCATTGATGTGTGTTCAATTGACTTTAGTTGAGACGGTTGCATATTATGCTCTCGTGGAATCAAATATTTGTTATGTCATGTATGTGGTGGTAAAGCTAGCGAATGCTATAACCTCATGAAATATGACAACCATTGAAAGATATGTCTATGTCTGTAAAATGGTGTTAATAGTATAAGTAGTGCATATGACTAAGATTAAATAATACCATATGAATAGTAATGGTCATTTTACATGTACAATGGATTTAAAGTGATATTGTCATACATGTTTACATGATTCGGTTTTATGGGTGTTAAGATTAGATTTAGTTGGTGGATGTAAGTACGTTTATGCGTATGTGTGGATATCTTAGACTTGGAAATCTAGATATGTCTTTAAGTTATTATCCATAAGTCTCATAAACATGATTTGTGCGAAAGAAGCTTGATTGAGTTTTATATTTGACTCATAATGCCACTTAACCCTCCGGCGACGGATACGGGTTTAGGGGTGTTACAAAAGTCTTAAAACCCAAAATCAAAATATTTAAAGCGGGCTTATTACAAACCCAAATTAAAAATAAAACAATTGAAATAAACAATAATATAAGTAATCTAATAAAACCAGAAATGCAATCTACGTGGCCACTACAAATCCCTCGAGCTCCAAGTCCACCAATCTAGGGCTCACCTGCATGGATTGAAGAAAGGGGTGAGTTTGGAAACTCAGTGTGAAAAGAAGCCCATCCAGAGCCCAAATCAACTCAAGCCTACTGGGCCTAAGCCCTAACCAGTCTTAGTATTAATTGGGCCGAAGCCCTTTCCAGATACAGTAAATGGGCCTTAGCCCTTTTTTAGTAACAGTACAGCCCGTAGGCCCATTATGGTAACAAATCAGTGATTATGCATGTATGCCCAAACCCAGCCTAAATCCAGCCGCTACACTCCACCCGTACCAACCATAAACACTCCATGTGGGGAAACTACTCGGCCCACCCAACCGCTACACTCCACAGTCACAGCATCGCTGCTCAGATAAGGTGGCCAAGCCACTAACTGTAATACGAGGCAAAGCCTCTTTCAGTAAATAGTATGGGCAAAGCCCTTTTCAGTATTCAGTACGAGGCAAAGCCTTTTTCAGTAAATAGTACGAGGCAAAGCCTCTTTCAGTAATCGTGGCAATGCCACTTGCACTTCCTCCATCAATAATCCTAAATCCCATGCAACAGATAATCATGATATGGCATACAGTAAACAAAAACAGTAAAGCATGCATTTCAGTCCAATTTAACCCTAGGGGTATCACGGTCATTTTGCACCTAGGGGTAAAACTGTAATTTCTCTCCCTTAAAGGGGTATTTTAGTAATTATTCCACTTTTTAGGATTTTATGCATTTAGTAGTCTCATTTTCGTTACAATAACTTATCTAGCCCATTTTATCAGTTTTTAGTTACTGGGCCCTAAAACCCCCTAATGGGCCTTACAGTGTCTATTAGCTACTTAAGCCCAATTAGTCCAAGTTTTACGATTGACTTACCAGTTTTAGCAGTTTTGGACCTACAGTCTATCAGAACATGTTTATCGCTTATTTTACCCATATGGGCCCATAAGCCCATTAGGTCCACATTCGGCCCATCGAGGCCCAAACTTACTGAAGTGCACGAAATTGCGCACTCACCAACCTTATCGATTTTGATTACAGATCTACCACTTCCAATCAACCCACGAGCGTTCGCACGCTAGTAAGCCCATAAAATGCCGACATTTTAGCATTTCGTCTTTTCGGCTTTTGCCGATTTAGACTACAGAAGGGTGTTTGATACACACCTGATTTACGACGAACGCTACCAAGATCTCCCACGGTATCCTACAATCAGTCACTAAACATATTAGATCCAAATTACAATGACAACCATCATCATCCTACTTACCATAATCAGCCATCAACACCCAAGGCCTTTGAGATCTTACCTTTGCCGAAATTAGTGACTAGATCTAGATCTAATCGTTCCACTTGTTCAAGCCCTCGATCAGTAGCCTCTAGATCACACTAACACCAAAACAAATTGATTGATAAAAGCCTTTAGAGCCTTAAGCCCCAATTCGCCAGCCTCCCCATGCCTCTAGGGATTTTGGCTTTTCTAAATCCCGAAATAAAGAATAGATCTGAGATGTCGAGTACTTACCACAAGTTCTCTCAACCAAAACGATTCCACTTCTGTTCCTACTCAGATCTGATGCAGATCTAGCCCCTAAACACTAGCAGAGATCGAGTCTTAGAGATCTAGGGATTCGGTTACTAAGTCCCTAAAAGTATAGTGTTTTCGGCTTTTGGAACGGTGAAGAAGAAGATGATTTGGTGTTGTGGGTTTGAAGTGGTGTTGCCGAAAGAGGTTAGGGGTTTTGAGGATAAGAAAGTCGGCCAAAAGAGATAAAGAAGAGAAGACGAGTTTGGCTAGAAGAAATCGGCACAAGAAGCAGCCTTTTGGGATTTTGGCTTTTAGTAGTTGATGGGTTTGAGAAGAAAAGAATGGCATATTCCGTTTTTAAAGCAAAGAAAAGGAAAGATGGGTGAAGAGGAGAGGTGGTTCAGTTTTTAGAAAAATAAAAGAGAAGAAGAAAGAAAAAGAAGAATGGAAGAAAGGGTTTGTTAAAGAAAATTCAGCAAAATGAGAAAGGCTTGTTTGCATTTTCAACTTTTGGATCTAAGGGAGAAAACAAAAAAAGAAAAATAGGGAAACCCTAGTTGATACTACACTAATTCGGCCAAGAGATAAGAAGAGCTTAAACAAAACCCTAAGAGACCCCAAAGCTATTCGGCTTATACCCTAAACACTCCCTAGCCGAAATCCACTTAAGTTTAATCACATACCGGGCACATGCACAAAAATAAAAGTATCATCCGCTCACCTTGTGGCTTGAACCCTAGCCCTAGCACTCAGTCCACACGCCACTTTTTTAGAAGCTTAATGGCACCCCCTTGCCACTTTACCACGAGCCTCTTTGTGTCTTAATTAGCTAACTTTTCCTTAAAGGCCCACTTAACCAAGTCCCTTTCACTTAAAATCCAATATTGATATTTCTATCGGGTTTTAACGTAGGCTTGGGCCTCCTAAAGGCCCACTGACACACTTAAACACAATTTCACTAACCAAAACACCAAAATTTCAAGATTTCACCAAAATCACAAAAATCCCGAAAATCAGGGCGTTACAAGACACATTAAAACAAACATATTAAACACATTTAAACACATATTAAACACAAAACACATTAAACTCACTAATCTTAATAAACTTAGTAAATAAACTTATAAATGAACTACTTTAACTCTTAACTTAATTTAATAAACTATAATAAGTTATTCCAACAATTAAATAAACTAAGTTAAGCATTTATTTCCAGTAATTATTTAACTAAAAGAAGTTTAATATAAATGACAAATAATTATTAAACTAAAATGAGTTAAAGTCCAGCAACTCAATTATTAAACTAAGATGAATTAAAAAATAAATTCAAAGTTTAGCTTGCAATAAATTGCATGAAACGTCGATGGAGCTAAATGAGCTTGTAAAGAAGCTTCATTTTGCACTTAGGCCCCTCAAGCTTAGGACATTCTCGATCGCGTCGAATTGCATCATAACATGATGCAACTGGGTTCGCATCTTTAATTACTTGAAGAAAATTTATCCTCTTTTAACCACTTTGGGTCATCTTGTTTGTTCAAAATTGACCCTTACCGAGGGATAAGCCTACACATTGGAAGACAATTTTTGAGGTTTTGAGTATGGATCGATGATTTTACAATATTGTGATGTAAACATGAGATTATGCGCAATTTAAATTGAAAAGATGGGCACATTCTCAATAATGACCTTTGTAATGAGATTAACCATATTTGGAAATGATAAATGGCAGCCCTTTGTTCTCCCTGTCACTTGGAGAAATTTATATCCCTTGCTACCCCATTTTGAGTCTGATGTAGTTTCTTTCTGAACCCTAATTAAGTCATCCATCGAATATCATGGATTGAAAAGAAAGATAATAAAGAATGAAAGTAAAATTCTAAATTTTTTATCTTATTCCAAAAAAAAAAAGAAGAAATAGGGCAAGAGATTAAGAAACAAAAAAAGAAAGGAAATAGGAACGAGTAAGATCGAACAAAAGTGATTGGGAGATGGAAGGAGCAATCCAAAATTCAAAATAACTCCTCGTGGTTTTTATACACTTTCACATAATATATATATTAGCCTGGAATACCTTTCTTTGACTGACCCTTAACCCATAACCCTTAAACCACATAACAACCCTTAAAAGACCATTTTGATCAAATATGTTTATTCAAATCAAGAAGTTAATCCTTAGGAAATTGTGACGTCTTTAAGAGCATAAAAGAAGGAGATGAACTTTAGGGTGAAAACTCAAAAATGAGCAGTTTAGAGAGATTTCTAAATATATATATGAGATGCCTTGGAGGAAAATGAAGATTTTCAAAAGAAATAGATCCTCCGGTACGAGCCCTGAAGTAATCTATTTGAGCTTATTTTATCCCTTTCTTTGGCACCCAAACTCAAGCCGACACTATAACCTTGGAATAAGTTCATCTCTGATTGCTCATGGCCAGTTTAAATTAGGGAATTAATCTACTTTGAGAATGTAAGAGTCTATAGAAAGAAGATTTTGCTTAAATCAAGAAAAAAAAAAAGAACAAACAATAAAACAGAAAAAAGAAACCAAAAAATAAGAAACAATAGAGAGAAAGCAAGAGAAATGAGCTATATTGAAGAATATTTACTTTAAGACGCAATTTTGCAAAGGAGCATGGTATAGGGTTCACAGTCGAAACAATCCAAAGTCAGGAAAATGAAATTCAACTTCATGAGAATTAACGAGTTGACTCTCGGTGCAAGAAATTTATGTTTCAAGGGTGGATTTATGAATCCATAGTGCCAAGTTTGTTAAGTGAACTATCATCTGAGAATTTAATTTATGGGTCATAAAATCATTTTGAAATTTGTTAAGGTGATATCCCATGGAATTTGATTTTCATGATCTATTGTGTGTAGATAGGTGATGCGAGCACGCCCTATGGCTCAGCTAGTTCAAACAAGGATTCCATGGTGCTACCACCAGGTCCTATTACTCGAGCTCGAGCCAAGGCATTCAAAGAGTCTATCACAACTCTTGTGGCTCAACTTTGGGATGAGACACTGTTGGGACATATCGAGGAAGCTAACACCCGCTCTTTGAATTCACCGTGCAACTACTTGCAAGTCCAGTTCAGTTCATCGAGTTCACCACTAGCTCAAGACAGTTCCCATTCAGCTCAAAACTAGCTCACTAGCTCGGATTCAGCTCACCTTCAGTTGCCCAGCTCGGGTCTAGCTCATTACCAGCTCACGAGTCTAAGCCCAGCTCGGTTTTAACTCATGAGCTAAACTTTCAGCTCATAAAGTCCAAACTTTGACTGCATTTATTTTCTGTTGACCTTAATTTAATAAGTCTAATAAAAGTTATTTTATATATTACAAATTAAAATTAGGTTCACATTAGTTCTATTAAATATGTTTTAAATTCCTTAATGATGTTGATTAAATTTAATCATACCGAATTTAATGCTTGTATTTTTGTTCACATTAGCCGAAAATTAAGGTGCTCATATTGATTAATTAATTTTGTTCACATTCCTTGTGTAGGAACACCAATGGACGTAGGAAGCTTGAAGTGTCATGTTGTTTCAAAGGTAAATTGAATGATGCAAAGGGCATGAAGAAACATACCTTTTGGTGGGTGCATGGACGGCTAAGGTGCATGGATACTCAAGATGCATGATTTCGCCAAATGCATGCATGGCAAGGTGCATTGTTTTTCAAATGGTTCATGAATGACCAAGGGCCATGCATGGTGTGCTAAAATTTGAAGACTAATAGGTGCTTATTCGGCCAAAAGGAGGCTGCCCAATTTCATCCATATATTTGACCGAACACCTCCCCCATGAACCTCTTTATTCCATTCACACTTGCATTCACATGGCTAGCTTATTCGGTTCAACCTGTTCACACATGGAGGCTTTTCAATTTTCGGCATTCACATTTATTTTTGGCCCTTGGAGTATCCTAATTAATTCATAACTTTCGGCCAATACTTTTCAATTAATTCTCTTCATTTAACATGGTTGGCCGAATCTACCAAGTGCCCAATGGAGTCCATTCATTCATCTCATTGATTAAGCTTGAAAAATTCATTCTCTCCATTCATCCATGGCCGAATGTGGACAAGGCATCCAAGGGACTTCCTTCTAGAATTTTTAACATTCATTCATGAGAATTTACTTAGTCATTAAGCCCATGAATTAGCCTATTCGGCTACCTAGTCTTAAACCTATAAATACTTGTTAAATTTCCATTGTAAGGGACTTTTTGAACGTTGCTAATATTATTTACGAATTTGTGAGGAATTCTTTTCTCTAATTTCATTCAAAGATTTCGATTGGCTTGCCTAGTGTCCTAGTTGTGTCAACCGTCTTTCTTTGTCGAAAAACCCGAACTTATCACTACCCGTAGTGTGGCGTTTGACTATACCGAGGTTCCTATCTCTTTAGATAGTGGGTCGAGGTCCATTTACCAAATTCAAACCGAACTAAAAGAGCGTATAAACAAAAGGGTCGATATCTTCTTGATGTTGGTTCTTGTTTGCACTTTCGTTCAAACCATATTTTTCTTTCGTAAACCAATCCATACCCAAAAATCATAATTTATCATTTCGTACCATATCGATCATTCTTTCTCTTCTAACTCAACTTAACGAACCTTCTTCCTATTTACACCAACTCATTCCTTCTTCATCTATTTAGTTGAACAATACTTTCTCGTAGACGATCGGGCAATTACAAATACGACTCGACTCACCCGAGGCGGATCGTATCAATAGGGGTTTGATCTTTTTCAACCTAAAAACATGACTCTCAAAAAGATGATTTTTTATGAAAAAATCAAGAAAGAAAGAAAGAAAGGAAAGCATTCATTGCATTTAGAGCATTTACTTTTCATTGCATTTAAAGCCCAAGTATGGATGTCCATTTACTTTTCATTGCATTTAGAGGCTCAGGTGTGGAGGTCCATTTACTTTTCATTACATTTCTTCTGTATTTTCATTCCAAAGATTTGGTTGTGAGGTCTGAATTTATCTTGTTTCACTCTTCATGTTTTGATGGTTTGGTATCTACTTTTCTAGTTTTGGATAATGTAACATGTTTTTATCTGTTTTGGTTTTGGTAATTGCAAAATCTGTTATTCATTGTACTGCGATGTTGAGTGCTATGTGATAGTGGTTAGGTGTCTACGTCTAATGTTCCTCGCTATGCAAGCCACGAACAAAGAGGAGCGGCTATAAACACCCTTTTTTGTCTAAGCCCAATTGGAGGCCCATTTGTTCTTTTTAAATTTTTGTTCTCTCTTGGGCCTGTTCAAAGCCCACCCGATTTTGGTCAATTTGAGTCCTTTCTTTTTTTATTATTTTTCTTTCCTTTTTGGGCCTGTCAAGGGCCCAAATTATTATTATCATTACTACTACTATTATTATTAAATATTATTATTATCTTTTTTTTTACAAATAAATAAGATTGAAAAACAATATATAAACATGAAATGGAAGAAAAAAAAAAGGACGCTTTTCATATTCTTTTTTTTAAGGTAAAAAAAAAAAAAAAACAACAAGAATGCTATTTCTTTTTCTTTTCTTTATGTCATAGACATGTCATGAGGGATTGGGTTTTGGGCTTTGATGAAGGGGATGTCACCAGACTGTAAATCCTCCACCCCTAGGAACCCCAAAAATTCTTTTTTTTTCCCTTCCCCTTTCTAAAATAAAAGTTTCTTTAAAAAAAAGGCTTGACCTTAGAAAAAATTTTGATTTTTTTTTAAAAAAAAGAGAAAGTTTAGATTTTTAAAAATAAAAAATTGTTTTTTAGTCATTTTAAAGGAAAGTTTAAATTTTAAAAATAAAGTTTTGATTTTTTTTCAACTATTTCGAAATAAAATCTTTGATCTTTAAGAAAACTACTGATTTTTTAAAAGAAAAAGAAAAGAGAGAAAGTTTGGACTTTTTAAAAAAAAAGTTTTGATTTTTTTAACTATTTCAAAATAAAAGCTTTGATTTTTAAGAAAAGTAGTGATTTTTTTAAAGGAAAAAAAAAAGAGAGTTTAGATTTTTAAAAATAAAAATCTGTTTTATTAGACATTTTAAAGAAAAGTTTAAATTTTTAAAACAAAGTTTTGATTTTTTTCTACTATTTCAAAATAAAAGCTTTGATCTTTAAGAAAAGTAGTGATTTTTTAAAAGAAAAAAAAAAGAGAGAAAGTTTAGATTTTTAAAAATAAAAATCTTTTTTTTAGTTATTTTGAAGGAAAAGTTTAAATTTTTAAAATAAAGTTTTTATTTTTTTCAACTATTTTGAAATAAAGCTTTATTTTTAAGAAAAGTAATGATTTTTTCAAAGAAAACTTTGATTTTGCAAAATATATATATTTTTTACCACCATATGCGGCGACGCCACCACTGAAAGCCGGAGAGCCGTTGGACACTCCAGTGATGGAGCCATGGCCAACATAGAAGGAGGAAGAAAAGGGGGAAGAGTTTTTTTTTTTTTTTTTTAAATTAGGTTAAAATGAAAGATTGAATATAATTCTCCTATTTATAGGTGCCAAAATGGATAATTTATTCCCACCCCCTACTTTTTAAAATTACAAAAAAATACCCCACTTTTTGCATTGTCACCCTCACTCTCTGGCCTATTTACGCCCGTAACCCTTTTATTTATTCAAACCTTCGATTTAATATAAAATTTTAAATTTAAAAGAAAATTAATTGCTACATCAGTCCTCTGTCTTCCACATTTTTTATCTTTTAGTCCCAAAATCAAGCTATGTCATTTTGTTTCCATTTTTAATAAATTATTTATACTTATATCTTCCCTTTCATTTTCATTTATACCTTATATATTTAATGTCAATTATGTACTTTATTTTAATATTTTATATTTATTCACACTTGTATAATTTTTATTTATTCTTATTTCGTATTTATTTATTTTCATATCGATTTATATTTATATTTTTTTACAAATTCCCCTTACATATATTTTAATATTATATGTTTATGTTACTTTGATTCTTTTATTGTATTATGAATAAGGTGTATTATTGTTATTATTATCATCTTCATGTCAAGGTCTTATTTATTTCATTTATTTAAATTTTCTTTTTATTATTGTCCTTTTTGAAAGAGTTTTAACTTTTCATTAACTTTAGCCAATTTAATTAATTTTCATATTTTATTACTATTCGTTTTAAATTAGGGAACTTTAGGTCATTTTTCCATCCTATAAATGTTGGCATGAAGTTAGTTAAGTAGGTGATACATTTTAATGAAACCATAAGGTTTTTACATTTAGATTTAGGTTAGTCTTTAAGATCTTATCTTCCATTCACCCTAGAAAAATTGTAAATAATATGTAGGATTTTTTTTAGGATTATAAACTAATTTTAAATATCGTATAGGATTCCTCTTTAAAATCTTAAATTAATATGTAAATATTATTTAGGACTTTGTTCAAGATTAAAACTCAAGATTTTTGTAGGTGAATTATAAATCATGAGTAGGTCTTTCTAAGTATTTTATTTTAGAAACTTTTTAAGAAAGGTAATAAATGTTATTTAAGATATATTATTTTAGGATTTTGACAAATTTAAACCATAGATCAAGAATTTTAAAGTAAGATAAATCATAAACCCGACATAGGATACTTTCGTAAGATTCTGATAGGTTCAACGTTATTAATTAAATTTTAAAAAATAATTAAAAAAGATCGAATAAGTTGTAGGTGGATTTTAATATTTCTCCTAATTCATTAGTAATTTCTAGATTTTTTAGAATTCTAAAATAGAATATATTTTAGGAATTGAAGGTATTTTACTAGAATTATTTAGGTATCCTTTAAGGTTCCTATTAAAAGTAAAAATCTCTAATTTAAGTTTCAAATTAGATAAGTTTGGTGAACACATCTTAATCGAGTTACAAGTAAACTAGAGGCATTTTCTTTAGAGTTTTGATTTAAGATTTCCATAAATTTTAGCCTAGATTAAGACATTAATATGCTTAAATAATAATAAAAAAACCTCGCTCCTAAGACCCCATAGGACTATCCCTAGATAGGCATTGTACGGGTGTTATAACCTTTCCCACACGTAACCGTACTCCTGAACCTAAAATTTGGTGATGAAATCGAGTTTAGACTTTTAGGATTTTTCTGTAGTATTAATTCTAAACTTTTAGATGATAGGTGGCTAACCAATCTAGCCCTAATTGGTTAGTGGCGACTATATGTTAATTTAGGCCCTTCGTGTCTAGCTTTACTTACTAGGCCCCAATACTCTTATGTAGCCAACATTATGACAATAACATTTTTGCTTGAGTTGTGCGATGATATGACCGTATCGAGATGTGCCTTGCTAATCACATCAAATAGCTCATATTTATAAGTGCTGACAGATGCAAGAAATCTGCATTGCAACCTCGTAATTCTTCCCCAACTCAATCCCCTAACTTTCCTCCTAATTTTGGTACGTAGCTCATGCATATTTGAATGGTACTATTGAATGCTAATTCCACCGACTTTACTCCTACAAACACCACATTGAACTTTGTATTATAGATTTGATAGTCGTAGTATATAACGGATTTCACTAGTCGACTCATTTTAATATCGGTTACGTTTGGATGAATAAACACAAAAAAATAAGTAAAGAGTTGTCCGAAGGAGTACACACAACTCTCACCCATGATGCAAGGTTTTTTTTTTATATTAACTAGATGTGTGTCTATGTTATGAAAATTACGCCCCTTTTATAAGAAAATTATGTAGGGAGAAAGAGAATACGTACTATGAATTTTGTTTACGAATGCACACATTCATTGCATAGTGTATGGTGTAAATAATTTTTATTACACATTCAGAACTCATATAATTTTATTGAGATTTTACACTTCATAACATGCACAACAATCATTTAAAAAGGTACTTTCTACTCGGGGGAAGTAAAATATGTTAGAGAAAGCTCGCCCAAGTAAGGGGCTTTCTCTAACATATTAACTCTTCTCGGGGCTGAATAGCCTGACACTTCGAATAATTAAAACAATTTAAACACTTCAACATATTAAAAATATGTTCCAGTGCCCTTTGAAGGTTTTCTTTTACAAACGACCCTTCCATGTGGCTATAAAATGGCTCTCACATACCAAGCTTCATCATCTCTCACTCATATAATTTCTCTCCAATCATTTTTATTTCTCCACCATAAACCATTTCCCAAACTTAAAAATTTTGACCGTTAAAAATATTTAGTTTACGTTTGAGGTATTCTTGAGTCATCGGTGATGCGATACAATTCGAGCCGCAAACATTTCATATATCATGCTGAGATGGGATCATTGCCTCTAAAGCCCATCCTAGGGAAGTTAGTTATGGGATGATTTTGCTTTGTACGGTCAAGGGTGGAAGTTAATGTAGAGGTCTCAATCGCCAACCATTATGCAGTAATAGATCGAAGTATAACGGGAGAGCCAGTTGACGGTTGTTACTCGACCATGAGCTCAACTTTTAGAAATACCTGAAAATGATGCCCTATAAATACCATACAGAAGTTTGAGGTCATATTCATACGAAAAAACTCCAGGGTTTCTAACTATAATTGGAGTAATTTTTTTATCCATTTCCAAGCAACTAGTACCTTTAACCTTTATTCTTGTTCAAAGGTCGGTACCGTCATGGACACAAGAGGACTCTCAGGCAGGGAGTGGCTAGTACAGTGCAATAAAGGTGATGCTCCTTTTGGAGCGACGACGGTTGTCGTTATCACAACCCATTAATAACTACAAACACTATCGCGCCAACTCGAGTTTGACCTCTACTATGCCGGAACATTCGCTCTCTCCTAAAAGCCCTCTTGTGTCCACCTCAGTGTCGACCTTCGGACAAGAATGAAAGGTTAGAGATACAGGCTACTTGAAAATAGAGAAAACAATTATGTTGACTACATCGGAAGTCCCCAGACTTTTTTGTATGATTAAGGCCTCAATCTTATGTATGGTATATATAGCGCATTGTTTGTGGGTATCCAAAAAGCTTAAACTCTTGACCACGTAACGACCGTCACTTGGCCCACCGATTATACTCAAACTTGTGACCGTATCACGCCGTTGATTGGGACCTTCACGTTGAATTCAACCCCTGATTGTATCAATTATTATTACCCCAAAACCAAATTTCCCCACGATGGGTTTCTAAGATCATGGTCCTATCCCGCCGTGACATATAAAATGTATGTGTGCTGAGGTGTTATCACATCCCCGACCCCTCAAAACTACCTAATAATTTCTGTCGTTTCAATCGAAAACCCTAAACACTTTCAAAATACCCTAAACCTTAAAAAACCCTAAACCAGAACTCTAACCCTAATTAAAACCCTAACCCTAGGAAAGAGAACTGGAAAGTGTGTCCAGCTGGACAAGCTTTCTAGTTAAATCAACATATATCCCTAATTAAATTTAAAACCAACGTAAAACCCTAATTAAAAAAATTGACCTATAGGCCTTATTTTGTCGTTTATTTGTTCACCAGTGGATAAAATCTAATTACAAGAACATAAATATATAGCTATTTCTTAATCTTTATTAGTGAATTTATGAGAACTCCACTACCAATGGATAAAAACTAATCCAATTTTTTATACTAAAATTTACAAATTAAAATTTATAGCTTCAGGTTAAATTTAATGACCTAAAAAGCAAATCATCTGCAAAAGTTACAAAATTGAATAGTTGATCAAGACCCGGTTATCAAATTACAAAATTTTTCTTTAGGAAAAAAAAAAAAAAACCACATTTCTTGAAAATCATGGGAAATAATAATTTCCCTTCGGTCTTTGTATTTGTTTGAAATTTTCAACTACTGCTATTTTAATTGTGCCGAATCCCAAAATGCAGCATAAACTTCTTCCCTCGACTCTAACGGGACCGCAACAAAATTCAAAGAGCTAATATATTCTGTACATTTCGTATCACCAATTATTTCTGCAACTTCGAAGAGCCGACAAACCACATTTCTCCATATGAATTCCATCATCTTGTAGAAACTGTTACCTTCATTTCTGCCTCGTTCTCGTTTTTGTCGTCATCACTATGGTCTACAGATGGTCGTTTCAATCTCTGGAATAACTTATCTAGGGACTCTGAATTATGAGCTCAAACGGAGGACGATAAGTTTGACTTCCTGATTCTGGTGTAGGGGAAGAAACCTTTTAGCCTCAATGTTTGCTTTAATACTTTGAAAACCAGATTTCATTGATCGTCATGTTGTGGCCAATCTAAGGATGGCAATCCCTTCTGGTTACCAGAATGAGATTCGGTGATTATGTTATTCTGCACTGTTTTCTGATTTGATACATGTTGACTCTGTTCTTTTATCATCACAGTATACTTATTGCTGATGGCTTCTCTGCTTGTGCCATATTTATGGGTCTCTTCTTTCGAAGGTCTTAACGGAGATCCCTTCACACCATCGGTAGCTGAATTTCTTGCCTTCATTTCAACAACCGTACAATCCTGAGCAGTTCACTTTGAGTCAGAAACTAAACATCATTTAACTATAGGTTCTAGATGAAGAAGAGATTCTTTCTACATATGATTCATAGCAACTTCTATTAGTTGCCATACAATAAAGTAAATTGACAGATTCTTTTGAGATCGGTTACGTACTGTCATATCCTTGCCAGACTCGATATCAGCACCATTGAAATTCCTTGCCAATGGGATAACTTGTTCACCAACCGTGCATCCTTGTTCGAGCCAAGATCGTTCTGTAAAGAGGGCAGCTTATTAAGTCCTCATCATATGTCTAAATAATTCTTAGCAAGGAATTTTAAACCAAGACAACAGATATTTGCAAAATTCATAAATCAATGCTACTATTTTACCACAGTAATACTTTTTGTTATTACCAGATTCATAGCAGTAATTATCTATTTTACTATCTTTATATTTTACAGTCATAATGTGTCACATAAATAGAAAAGGCACAACCAATAGCTAGTAACTGATAGGTAATATCATGCAAATGTCAAATACACTTCTTAAACTTCATACACTTCTTAAACTTCATTTCTTAGTTCTGAGCAACTAATTTAGAAATTGAAGAGTATTTATATAGATGGTTGAGAAGAATAAAGCATTGGGTTCCTTACCCTTTTGTAGGATAATTAATATTGAGTAGTCAAATCTATTCATATCATCAGCCTCAGTTTGACATCGCAATCTTTTCCATTTCCCAAAAAAACCAACTACATGATCAAAGAAATTGCTAGCAACTAAAAAGTATATACAACCATGATAAGTGGTGTAACACCCCTAACCCCTATCCGTCGCTGGAACAGGGTTACGAAGCATTACTAGAGTTTACAGAACAAATACAAATAATTTATGTCATTTACTATTCATATTCGAAACTAATCATATCCTCTCTTGATTGGACCCTCGAGGCCCAATTTTAGCATTAGAAAAAAGTTGGGACTAATTTGGGATCTCAAAATTTTTTTTGCAAAATTTCAAAATTTTGCCCAAGTGCAGGGGTCACAAGCCCGTGTGATCAGGCCGTGTGGCTTACACTGCCAGATGAAATGCCCATGTCTCAGGCCGTGTGGCATATAAGGTAGGGCACACACCCGTGTCTCTAACCTATGTAACTCTCTATTTTGCAACTTAATTAAGTGCAAGGGTCACACGGCCAAGCCACAAGCCCGTGTGCTAAGCCGTGTGGTCAATTTAATTTTTGAAAATTAGGTGCAAGTTTCACACGGCCAAGATACACGCCCATGTTCTAGGCTATGTGTTTCACACGGCTGAGACACACGCCCATGTCTCTGCCCATATACCCAACTCTAAGCATTCTACTTCTAAATTTTAAGATGCAAAGGGATACATGGCCAAACCACATGCCCATGTGCCAGGCCATGTGTCACACACGGTCAAGACACACACTCGTGTGTCTACCCATGTGGACAAAATAAGGTCATTTCCTAGCCTTATTTCTCAACCTAATTTGCCAACAACCTACACCAATACTTGCAATCTTATACAAACCAATTCAAGCATTATAACCAAGCCAACTCTATCATCTAGCATAATATATCATCACATGCATTCATGTTTATAATCTTACCTTTTGTAAACATACATGTTTAACATAACTTAATTAAACCATACTAAGCACATATGAAATTACCATGATATTACTTTATAATTTTATCAAATCAAACCATCACTAGCCATTCCAATTGCTAGATTACGAACAACCATTTACAAACCAACAATTGGCCAAGTTAACATATACATGCCATTATACCAAAATAAGTTTACAATTTATACCAAAATAAGCTACTGGATAGTGTGATGATGATCCGACTAATTTCCAACCTTTACGAGCTTTCGAGCACTATAAAAATGAGGAAAGAAAACCTAGTAAGCATCCAATGCTTAGTAAGTTCATATAACAAGAATTAAACTTACTAAATTATATTCATTTAGAAAAGCACAACAATAACATGTTTTCCAATAATTTGGCAAAATTTGCCTAATCTCAAATACTCAAATAGGCAAGTTAGTCACATATTTCTCATGTACATCAATTAAGCATGGATGAGCTCATCATATTACAAACTTTTAGGTATTTCAGAAGCATTTGAGATATAATTCTTTTAATCTCATAATTTCCCATGTCAGGAATTTATTCTGTTGAATTATAGAAATATCGATGGATACTCAAGTAGTATACGTGAGGTATACGAATTAGTAATTCATCAATTCATTTTTTGGGGTACCTATTAGGGCACATAATCAGGGAGCACATTCTTGAGCCACATATATCAAGATGCTCAAATGAGCCATGTAACAGGATGCTTATCTAGACTAAGCAGGAATGCTCATACGAGCCATAAATAAGATGTTCACAAAGAACTTTTTAACTGGGAAGCTCATGAAGAGTTTATCAGGGATGCTCATAAAGAGCCATGTAACAGGAGCTTCAGATAGCCATATATTAGGGAGTTCAAGCGAGCATTAACAGGATGATCATATAGAGCTACATTTGTGTCTACAACATATGCGAGATCACAACTGATCACATAACAGGACGCTCACAAAGAGCTACGGTAGTATGCAACACATGCATAATCACTACCTATCAAGATGCTCACAGAACTATATAACAGGATGCTCGAGAAGGCTTTTAACAGGATGCTCATCCGAGCTATAATATCCACAACGTATACAAGATTATAATCAATACAGGAAAATCACGTATCCATCAAATTTCATTCTTCAAACGGAACTTATCATTTATCGAGCAATTTCAAGCATGTGATTATTTTCATACATTAATCGTTTATACAATTCTCACATATACAACACTTAATTCAAATATATAAATATACATGATTAGGTTACACGAACTTACCTCATCACTTGTTCGTATATAAGAGTCTACTAATCCGGCACCTTTTCTTTACCTCGATCTAATTCTCTATTTGATCTTTCTGGATCTATATAAATTAATTTAACATCAATTTATGACATTTCATATTCAATTGGATTCAATTTACATACTAGGTCAAATTACCATTTTGCCCTTATACTTTTTATAAATGACAATTTTGTCCCTAAGCTCAGAAAATAAAATTCATGCAATTTATCTGTAACACCCCAAACTCGGCCTGGAAATTTAGCCCGAATCTGGCGTGTCACATTGAAGTGTTTTTCGAAAACCATGTTTTCATTGAAAAACCTTCTCAATAATTAAAAACTTATACCCTTTTTAAACCCTGTTTAAAAAACCCCAGCTTAATAACACTCTTAACAGCTTTGTAAAAACCTTGGCAGTTACGGAAGCTTAATTTAAACAGTTGCGGATACGTGATGTTTTGAAAAAACAGTAGTTGTTTTGGAAAACTGTGTTCTACTACTAGCAATTATAAAACAATAAATAAAATTCCAAATTTGAAATCCAGAAATTACAACGGCTTTACTACAACCCAAATAAAAACATTTAAAAGTAAATAATCAAAACTATAACATAAGCAGTGTGTGTGGCTTCTTCCGAGCCCCTCGCAGCTCCGATCCGTCTAAGGCTGGAAATTACCTGATAGGAGACTGGAGTTCATCCGTGCTCTGAACACTTTTAGCCGACACCCAACACAAACGAGCCCGCCATAAAGCGAAAGGGATCAGCCAAGAAAGGCATGCCTACTCTCCTCATGGTTTGCCTTATTTAAAGCCAGCTTCGCATCCACTCTTATGTTAGCTTCCCGATGTAGGATCCCCCCATCATCAGAGTTTAAATCCAACACAAATCCAACACCAACTCTTGTCGTCCCAACATAGCAAAATATATAAATATTTGCTTGTAAGGGGATTTGAACCCAAGTCCCCCTTGCTCATGACGCCACACTCCTTGCTCCCCCTTACTAATGACGCCACAGCAACTCCACCACTAGGCTCCTTGTGTCAAATTTCAACCAAAAATATTCTGAAGGCTACCTACTCACACCTAGGGTTTAATTTACCTAAAACCCAAAATTTTTGCTAGAGTCCAGGTTTGAACCTAGGACTTCTCTAACACTTCTTAGGACCCTCAACCATTGAAACAAGCCTTCATTTATGAAATTTCATGCACAACAAAATATTATAAGCCGCCTTCAATCGATCCCATGATCAAGGCCCAAAACTTCTAGGCCCAAATTTAGGGTGTTACAACTCTACCTCTCTTAAAGAAATTTCGTCCCCGAAATTTCCATCTAACGAGATAGTCGTGTAACATATACCCCACTACGTTACCGCTGCGCACTCTAATCCTACTATCACTATCACACTTCAACTATAACTTGAAACATCTCATACATACAACACTTAATCACTGAAGCATACACATATTTATCACAAATATATACAATTTCTATATCCAAACATCACATCCACATAAAATAAATACCAAATTTAAATTCAAACCAATATTTAAAGAATCCACAGTACTTCAATTTCTAAACAGACAAAAGTATTCAGAAGACTTACAGATTCAGCGCTGGAGACTCGGTGAACCACACTTTTCAGGAAAACAGTCAGTAAAACATTTCAAATACTTCAAATCTTTTGACACAGTTCTTTCAGAAATTCAAATTTAAAAGCCCAATCCATAGGCGAGTTTTCAAACTTGGCTCTGATACCACTAAATGTAACACCCCAAACCCAGCCTGGAAGTTTGGCCCGAATCTGGCGTGTCACATTGAAGTGTTTTTAGAAAATTATGTTTTCATTGAAAACCCTTCTCAATAATTAAAAACTTATACCCTTTTTAAACCCTGTTTAAAAAACCTCAGCTTAATAACATTCTTAACAGCTTTGTAAAAACATTGGCAGTTACGGAAGCTTAATTTAAAACAGTGTTTTGAAAAAATAGTAGTTGTTTTGGAAAACCGTGTTATACTACTAGCAATTATAAACTAATAAATAAAATTGCAAAATTGAAATCCAGAAATTACAATAGCTTTACTACAACCCAAATAAAAACATTTAAAAGTAAATAATCAAAACTATAACATAAGCAGTGTGTGTGGCTTCCTCCGGAACCCTCGTAGCTCTGATCCGTCTAAGGCTGGAAATTACCTAATAGGAGACTGGAGTTCATCCGCGCTCCGAGCATTTTTAGCCGACGCCCAACCCAAACGAGCCTACCATAAAGCGAAAGGGATCAGCCAAGAAAGGCATGCCTACTCTCCTCATGGTTTGCCCTATTTAAAGCCAGCTTCGTATCCACTCTTATGTTAGCTTCCCGATGTGGGATCCCCCCATCGTTAGAGTTTAAATCCAACACAAATCCAACACCAACTCTTATCGTCCCAACATAGTAAAATATATAAATATTTGCTTGCAAGGGGATTTGAACCCAAGTCCCCCTTGCTCATGACGCCACACTCCTTACTCCCCCTTGCTAATGACGCCACAGCCACTCCACCACTAGGCTCCTTGTGTCAAATTTCAACCAAAAATATTCTTAAGGCTACCTACTTACACCTAGGGTTTAATTTACCTAAATCACAATTTCATCAAAATTCTCTTTGTAAAAGTTGTTAATCTATCAACAACCTTTCATTTTCTACCATAAATTTCAAAATATCAACATATTCATCCATGGAAAAATTTCTATACTTTATATCTTTTCAAATTAATCCCTAAAATAGATAAATTAAGCTATTCCGATCTCAAAATATAAAAATTACTAAAAACGGGACAAGAATACTTACCCAATTAAGCCAAGAAAGTTTGTTTTCTCTTTCCTAGGGTTTCCATGAAATTTGGGGAAGAAGATGATATAAAATGATGATATTAAACCTTTATTAAATTTGTCATCTTTTAATTATTCTCATTTCCAATTTAGTCCTTATACTTTTCTAATTTTTCCATGGATGAATCACCAAAAATATCTACTAACTTTTCTTTAATGGTCTAAGTACCATATAAGGACTTCAAGTTTTGAATTTCATAGCAATTTGGTCCTTCTAGCTACTAGAATTCAACTTTTGCATTTTATGCAATTTGGTCCTTTCCATAATTAAACATGTAATCGGTAAAATTTTCTTATCAAAATTTTCATATAACATTCCTATCATAATCCAGACCATGAATAATATTAAAATAAATTTTCTTTCTGCCTCAGATTTGTGGTCCCAATGAACCGTGGGCTTAATTTTCCTTTACAACCAAACCGAAGAACTTTCTTCCATGGTGATACTTTCAAAAATACCTTATCACTAACTTGAAATTCTATCTCTTTTTGTTTAAGATTGGCATAAGACTTTTGGCAATCAGAGGTTGCTTTTAAACTATCTCGAATTACTTTCACATTTTCTTTAGTTTCATGGGCTAAATCAACTCCCTGTATCTTTTTCTCACTAAGTTCTGTCTAGTACAAGGGAGTTTTACATTTACAACCCTACAGAGCCTCATACGGTGCTATTTTAATACTGGACTGATAACTACTATTTTATGCAAATTCAACTAAAGGCAGATTTTTTCCCAATTACCTTCAAATTCTAGAATACAGCACCGAAGCATATCTTCAAGAACCTAAATCACATGTTTTGACTGACCATCGATTTCAGGATGAAATGCAGTACTAAAGTGCAATTGAGTACCAAAAGCTTCTTGCAATTTGTTCCAGAATCAAGATGTAAACCGAGCATCTCTGTCTGAAATAATAGAGATTGGTACTCCATGTAATCTAACAATCTCAAACACATATAATTTAGCCAACCTATCCAAAGAGAAATACATACGTATCGGAATAAAGTGTACAGACTTTCTTAATCGATCGGAGATTACCCAAATGGCATCTTTCTTCTTTGGAGACAAGGGTAATCCTGATACAAAATCCATGGTAATTATTTCACATTTCCATTCCAGTATCGTAACTGGCTGTAATAATCCCGAAGGCATCTGATGTTGTAACACCCTACACCCCTATCCGTCGCCGGAATAGGGTATAAGGTATTATAATCTAAATACAATTCACCGGGGTTCATAGTTACAAGCTAGACGTGAATTCATTGAGTTCCCTAATCGAAGATCATACTAGGTCGGTGCGGTCAGTCCATCATATTTTATTAAAAACATTCTATAAGCATGCTAGCAAAACTATACCTTGATGGCGACTAATAATTGGGCTAATTCGAACATTCAATGACCGATCATCATGTTAGAAATTCATCACATATTGGTTACTAACTAAATAACATGCCACAACCTCAAACCATACAAGTATCATTCACACACATACTTATATATTCAACTCGAAGACTAAGCAAGCCATTTTCGCATGGCTAGAATAATTACAACTCAAAATGAAGTTTGATTCAACCGAAGGAAAATAGCCTATACATGCCATTGACCCAAAATAACCATTAAATGTACCAAAAAGGCAGCGATAGTGTAGGTGATTAAGGCTTCAATCCCCAAGTCCGTAGCTTCCAAAAGAGATCTATAAAACAGAGGAAACAAGGGAAACGGAATAAGCATTACAATGCTTAGTAAGTTTTAAGCAATGACATTAAAAAGATCATCAAATTATAGCATAGTTGATCATATCTTTGTTTCCCTCTCCTTTTCGGGTATGTCACCCTTTTTCCAAACATAGACATTCACATCACGTACGAAAATGGATAGCTTCCACTCATAGTAAGTTCACATAACATATACATGTCATAAAAGTCACATAACATTTCACAAAGGCCAATTTTACTTTGGTCATATTAATAATCTCATTTCAAGCACACATATGAAATCACATAATGACTTTAGTATTCGGTCCAAAATCCATCTTGTATATAAGCCAAGGGTACATACCTGTATAGTTTAACACTTTCAGCGCAATTCATTAGCGATCGTTACCTTGAAGACCATTAGTCTTAGGCTTTATTCTCATCATCATCGAGGTCTTTAGCTCGGGTAAAACTCTATTCATAGCCATCGGGTCTCTAGCCCGGACATAATCCCCGCATATAGCCTTCGGGTCTTAATCCCGGACATCATCTCTGCATATAGCCTTCGGGTCTTAACCCGGACATCATCTCCACATATAGTCAGCGGGACTTAAATCCCGGATTCGCATCACAATTTCTCATATATGCATATATATATATATATTCACATGTAGCCAAGTTTCACATAGCAAGATTTCACTTACAATTCAATCAATTCATGTGCATACCAACATGTAACATGCTTCTCGACTTTATATCATAAATATACATATAATTCAAACTTATACACACATATACACTTCTTTTCTAAACTTTCGGCCCAATGATCAAACATACATAAGCAAATGCGTTTCAAAGCTCCATTTCGGCCCTTTTCTCTATGAGCCATTCGGCCATATCACAAACATGAATAAGGTTTCTTTCTCAATGGGACATCATTTAATATCAGCATGTATATCATGGCATTTTAACTTAAATACCAAATTCGATTACCCAAAACTTACCTTTAACTTTCACGAGGAACTACGAGTTGGCTATTCGACCACTTTAGCCTTCCCTTTATCCGAACTCGTCCCTCTATGCTCTTGAGCTAAATAAAACATTTAATTCTATTAATCCTTATTCAAGCACCTCAATGAATCATTTTCAGTCATAGTCAAATCATACATGCATATTCCTCTCATTACAAACACACATGCACATTGGAGCATTTCACATACATGTCATAAGTCACAACAAGCTGATTTTCTGAGCAGCATTCAGTAATTTATTCATAACTGGAGCTACGAAACTCCAAATGTAGTGCTGTAAATTTTTCATGAAAATAGACTCATTTATCTTTAATCCATAAAATTTTCATAATTTTTGATTTGGTCAATCAATACCAGAATTTTCTTAAAGTTTCCCTATTTCACTGCTTGACTAGACTGACCACTCTATACTACGAACTGAATTTCTCCTTGTACAGAATTCCAAATGCGTCCTCACCAATTTTATTCGAAACTAGACTCATTGAGGAGTCTAAGAATATAAATTTTGTCTCATAAAAATTTTTATACAATTTATAGTGATTTTCCAAAAACAGAGCAGGGGACTTCAAAGTCAATCTGACACTGTCTCACTCTACTCTAAAAATCTATTCATCGGAAATTCCTTTGCTTGCAAGGTTTCTTTTATAAGAAACTAGACTCATTAGGCTTTAATTACACAATTTATTCAGCCTCTAATTCAACTCTCACAATTTATGGTGATTTTTCCAAAACACGTTACTGCTGCTGTACCAAGCAGAATTTTATACCAAATTCACTCTTTAGTGTTCTCATGCACATACTTAAAACATACCATTTCCTAAGGCACCATTTAGAGTAGTCATTGACCTTAACATATATATATATATACATAATTCATATTTATCCCATCCACAATCAGATTTCTCCATACAACACAAACCAAACTACTTATCAATTTAACACCCAAAACATCCAAAAACAACATCAAAGGCACATTCAAGCTCTTTAATTGATCCCTGTTAACAATCAATTCACAAATGTGCATTTAACAAGCTCAATTTCACTTATTAATCAAAAACACATTCGGCACCCTCATCCAAAATTACTAGCATTACTTATTTTTCAAGTACAAATAGCCTCACTTCCATTCATTAGCACACACACAAGTTGCAACAAAAGAAGTCATTTGACTACTAATACCTTATCTTTTACACATATACAATTCCTAATAGCAAATTCAAGTTCATGGCCGAACCTCCAAGTCAATAGCCAAAACAAAATTTCTATCATGGTTAAGTAAGACTCTTAATACTAAATTCAAAATCACAAATCTCACAACTTAGATTCGGAATTTAGAAGTAGGAAGCTAGACATACAACCGATTCAATCTATTCATAAAACCTCATAAATAAACCTCTATCTAGCTCAAACAACATCCAAACTCTATTATTTACACAACTCCAAATTAGACAAGAATTTTTCCCCACTTCTTCTCATATGGCCGAATATGGAGAGTGATATAAACTCAAAAACTTTCACAAGAGTCATGTTAGAAGCTTGGTTTTCATCTCAAAATCACAACATTCAAAGAAAAATTCCATGAATCTTACCTTGTTTGTGCTTCCCTTTTGCCAAATGCCCTAACTCAAGGGTTTCTTATTTTCTTTCTCTACTCAACTCACGGCAATGAGAGAACAAAGATGAATCACTTTGTTTTTTTTTTCACCCTAATTTACTAATATTAATTTAATTCTATTTTATTTATTTTATGCTACCAAATTACTAATTTCTTTTTATTTCTATTATTATTAATTAGCCACAAACAAAGCACAAAATGACAAACTAGGTCATCATTACCATCCACTATCATAAAAGTGGGTAATTTGACATGCAAGTCCCTTATTTTGCATGCATGCCTTTATTAGTCATCACACATCTAGCTAGTTTACTTTCAAAGTTCACAACTAAGTCCCTTTTAAGTGAAATTCAAATTTATAACTCTAAATTGACACACCAAACATGTCACACATGAATTAACACATATTATAGGCATCAAGAACATTAAATATATTTTAGGCCTCGGTTTCGTGGTCCCGAAACCACATTCCGACTAGGGTCATTTTAAGGTTGTCACAGATGTTCACCTTTAACTTGCTGTCATATCAAACATTTAGATACGAATGCAGAAATGTCACGTTTCATTCTCGGCCACTAGTACATCTTTTTCAAATCATTATACATTTTGTTACTCCCCAGATGAATAAACATTGTAACAGCCCAGTTTAGATATTTAAATATTGGTTTCGGAACCACATATCCGAGTCAAAAATATTTAAATATTATTTTTCGTGCTTTAAGTATGTGAATTTATATCCGTAAAATTTTCGTGAATTAATTTGTTCATTTGAGTGCTTAATTTGCAAAAATGACTAAATCGTAGAAAATACAAAATTGTCCTTCTATTTGAATAATGGTCAAATTGATGTATCTTTATGATTGAGAGGTCCTTATGTGGTTATTTGACCATTGAGTGCATTAAATGACATTAGTGGCCATGGTTTATATGATATATATGTTTTATTACAAAGGGTAAATTTGGTATTTAGTAAATAAGCATGAATTAAATAAAAGAAATATAAAACAAAGGCCATTATAATTCATGTTTTGCCAAAAATAAAGAAAATAAAAAGGGTTTTCAAGCTTTGTTCATTCGGCCATTGTTCTAGCTCGATTAAGGTATGTGCTTTGATCCGATTTTGATAATTTTTACATTTTTGTGATCGTTGCTTAGCATTCTATAAAGCCCATGCCTCAATTTTAGAATTTGATGATGATTTTGAAATGTTCCATTGATGAAATTGGAAGCTTTATGATGATTTTTGATGAATTATGAAAGATATGTGTTTGATAAACATGTTTTGTCTTTGGATTTTTGATGAATTTGAGTATATTGGACTAAATTCAGAAAATGATATTTTGAGGGACTAAAATGTGAAATAAGTGGAATATGTGGACTTGTATGAGCATTGTGAATATTCGGCCTAGCTATGGTGAAGTGAAATTTTGTGTATTTTGTGACTTTATGAAATAGGTACTAAAATGTCAAAATGTGAAAATGTGAGGGCTAATTTGTAAAATGCCCTAAATATGTGTTTTTAGATTAAATTAAATGCTTTGTTGAATAAAAGAGTTAAATTTGAATGTGTTTAGATCAAGAACAAAAGAAAACAGAATTAGATCGGGGAAAGTCGAAAATCGTTAAGTAATCGTTTTCGTTCGTTCGAATCCGAACGAGGTAAGTCGATATACAAATAAATGTGTTAGATTGAATTATATTTGCTATTATGATGCTTGAATTGTGTTGAATGGCTATGAGAGTCGAATATGTGAAATCTGAGATATTTCTGATAATGTGACGATGTCCGATAAGCCCGTACGAACCTAGGAATAGTTAGGATACATATGTCATGACATAGGATCCAATATGTCTTTTCGTGTAAGACCACGTCTGGGGCGTTGGCATTGATATGAGATTTATGTGTAAGACCGTGTCTGGGACATCGGCATCGTATTTGATTTTGTATAAGACCTTGTTTAGGATAGTGGCATCGATATGTGATTACATGTAAGACCACGTCTAGGACGTTGGCATTGTATGAGTTTTTTTAGCTATCCGCGTATCCTTTTTTATTCCGAACGGTTCAATGGGAATTTCGAGAAAATGAATGAGTATACGAATCTGCATTCGATTTCGGTACATATGAAAAATGTGCTATGTTTAAGATTAAAAGGTAGTATATGTTCAATGCTAAACTTATATTATATGCATAAGTGACATGAGAATAAGATGTGAGAAATGCAAGTGTTATATGATCATGTGAGCTATATGAGAAATGTGTACTTAAGATTGTGCTTTTTCATGAGTTAATTGAATAAATTAAGCTATGAATGTGTTATTCGATCAATTTATTTGTATATGGCTTACTAAGCTCTTTGTAGCTTACTTTGTGTGTGTTTGCATTGTTTTATAGATATCGAAGCTACTAGAAGCTCGAGAATCATCGAGGATCATCATCACAGTATCAAATATTGCTTTGGTACCTTTTGAACATATAAATGTTTAAGTGTGGCATGTATAAGCTAGAAGTACTTTGAATATGCTTTGAGTTGTTTATATGTTATGCCATGTGATATGACTAACTAATGAATGTGATTATGCTTGATTCTAGTAAGTGATAAGTGAGGCAGAATTTGGTATGTTTATAATGCATATATGGCCTAATGAGAAATGGTCATTTTGGCATGAAAAGATTGTGATTTTTGGTAAGTTTTGCGATGTCAATGAATATAGAATAAATGAGTTATGGAATATGAGTAGTGATATGTTTTGGCTTGATAAATTGTCATGGTTTAGTATAGAAATTAAGCATGAATTTGGATGAGAATTATGTGGCATGAATTGTGCATATTTTTGTTGTGTTTTGGCTAAGAAATGTTGGTATGAAATGTATTGGTTTTAGCTTGTAGGGATGACCCAAAAAGGGTGGCAAAGTTGGCTTTTCGAATGGCTTATTTTTGTCCACACGAACAGAGACACGGGCGTGTGTCTCAACCGTGTGGAACACACGGTCATTGTACACGGGCATGTGTCTCAGCCGTGTGTAACACACGGTCATTGTACACGGTCATACACGGTCGTGTGTCCGCTAAGGTACCCTTTCAAATTAAGTCAGTATAACCTACATGTTTGACATGGCCTAGACACACGAGCGTGTCTATTGGCCATGGGTTACAACGGGTTGGCACACGGGCGTGCAGTCGACCGTATGACCCAAGTCAGCAACCTCCTTAAATTTCACATGGCCTGGCACACGGGCGTGTCCCCGGTCGTGTGGTACAAGTCAAAATGTATGCCCTATTTTGCCATGGCCTAGACACACAGGCATGACTAATGCCGTGTGAGGCACACGGCCTAACCACACGGGCGTGTGACCTCTGTACCTTTGAAAAAGGTTAATTTTTGAAAAATTTTGTATGAGCTCAGTTTATTCCCGACCCCTTTCTAATGCATGTTTAAGGTCTCGTAGACCTTTTAAAGGGAAAAAATGTTTATGAATGATGATGATTTAATGATGTATGATAAATGTTTGTGAAATGTTACAATAAGCCCAGTAACGCCTCTTAACCCTAGTCTGGCGATGGATATGGGTTAGGGGTGTTACAGACATAATACCATCATGAGGTTCATGTAGAATCTTCTGTACTAGCTTCGAATTCCTTGGTACACATACTCTACCTCAGAATAATAGACAATCATCAGACCCAATCTGAATTTTTGAATCGGAATTTGACTTGCATTATACCCGTTTAGCTTGTAATTCATCATCATTTTTCTGAGCTTCACAGATTTGCTGCAGAATACCAATTTAGCTTTTAACTCAACTATGATTGAACCACTATCAAATAAATTCAACCGAGTATTCATTGCTTGCAAGGCGAACAGTGATTTTTTGCTTAAAGCATCTATTACCACGCTGGCTTTCCCCGAATGATAATATATACCCAGATCATAATCTTTCAATAATCAAGTCATCTGTGCTGTCTAAAGTTTAAGTCTTTCTGTGACATCAAATATGTCAAGCTCTTATGATCAGTAAAGATGTGACATTTTTCACCAAACAGATAATGTCGCCATATTTTCAATGCAAAAACAATGGCTGATAGCTCTAAATCATGTATCGGGTAATTCTTTTCATGTGGCTTAAGCTGTCTAGAAGCATAGGCTACTACTTTACCTTCTTGCATCAAGATACAGCCTAAACCATTTAATGATGCATCACAGTAAATTACAAATTCCTTACCCGATTCAAGCTGTACTAACATAGGTGCTTCAGTCAACAAGCTTTCAATTTGTCAAAACTCTGCTCACATTTATCAGACCACTCGAATTTTACATCTTTTTGCAACAGACGAGTCATCGGAGAAGCTGTCATTGAGAACCCTTGTATAAATCTTCAATAGTATCCAGCTAATCCCAGAAAACTTTTAACTTCAGATACATTTTTTGATGGCTTCCAATTAATAATAGCTGAGATTTTACTCAGATCTACCGTGATACCTTCTCCAGACACTATATGCCCAAGGAAACTGACTTCACATAGCCAAAATTCACATTTACTGAATTTGGCATATAATTATTTCTCACGTAGAGTTTGCAACACAATCCTCATATGATTAGCATGTTCATTTTTATTTTGAGAGTATACCAGGATATCATCAATAAATACTACCACAAACTTGTCTAGATACGGTCTGAAAATTCTATTCATCAGATCCATAAATACTACAGGTGTATTTGTCAAGCCAAACGACATCATAAAGAACTCATCGTGTCCATACCTATTCTGAAAGCTGTTTTCAGTTCATCTAAGCCTTTCACTCGCAACTGATAGTATCCAGAACAGAGATCTATTTTAGAGAACACAATAGCACTTTTCAACTGATCAAACAAGTCATCAATTCGAGGCAATGGATATTATTCTTTATTGTGACTTTATTGAGCTATCTGTAATCAATACACGACCTTAAAGATCCATCTTTCTTCTTTACAAACAGAATCGGTGCAACCCAAGGTGAATGACTAGGTCGAGCAAAGGCCCTGTCAGTAAGTTCTTGCAACTGTGCTTTCAACTCTTTCAATTCAATAGGAGCAATTTTGTAGGGTGCTATGGACATTGGTGTTATTCCTAGAACAAGATCTATAGAAAATTTTACTTCTCTAACCAGTGGTAAACCAAGTAATTCCTTCAAAACACATCAGGAAACTCACAAACTACTGGCATTGACTTAACCTCTAACTCAAATACCTTAGTGTCCAAAACATATGCAAGATAAGCATCATACCCTTTTCTGATATACTTCTGTGCTGATATTGTTGAGACCATATTAAATAACTCATCCAGTTTATTAGATTCTACATGGATTGACTGACCATTCTGACATTTTAGCACAATGTACTTATGTTTACAATTACCATTGCATCATGCTGGGTTAGCTAGTCCGCTCCCAAAATCACATCAAATTCATCAAAAGGCAGTAGCATCAAATTAGCCGAGAAGCAATAACTCCTTACCATTAACAAATAGTTTTTACAAACTTTATCTACAAATTCAGTGGACTCGATAGGTAGATTTTTAACAGATACTAAATTTGTGCATATGTATGAATGTCTTGGACCAGGATCAACAGAGTAGTTAATATCAAGAAGAGAATAGGTACCAGTAATGACATCTGGCACAGAAGCATCCTCTCTGGCATGAATAGCATATGTTCTAGCCGATGCTCGTGCTTCAAATTTAACTGTTGAATCTTTTTGTGCACCTCTGCTACCACTAACATTTCTGGAGTAATAGGGTGATTTGCCTCTCGAGGTGAGATTATTCGACTTTAAAGTTTGATTAGTATCCTTTTCAATTATTTCCAAACAATATTTGAGGAAATAATCAAGAGATCCACATCTAAAGTAGGCTCCACTTCTCATACGGCACTCCCTAAAATGAAATTTATTACAATGATTACATTTTAGTTTGGGGTTACCAACACTTCCAACACTTGTTACAGATGGAGAAGAAGATCTCAGTTAAAGCATTGAAAGCCCTGCTCTTTTCCAGAATATCCCACAGATATGGTAAAAAGATCATGGAATTTCTTTGATTTCTTCGCAATAGATGCTTGTGACTTCCCCATAAATCTTTTACTAGAATTTTTGGCTTTCCTCTCTACTTGTCTCTTCTCTTTGCTTAATTCCTCAGCTTTGTGTACCCTAACAGCCAGTACTACAAATTCCCTTAATTCAAGAATTCCTATCAATAGCTTCATATCTTAATTTAATCTTTCTTCAAAGCATTTACACATACCAGCCTCAGTCGGAATCCATTCTGTGACATACTTACTTAACCGAACAAATTCTCGCTTGTATTCAGATACAATCATGTTTCCTTGTTTGAGCTCTAAAAATTCTTTCTTTTTATGATCCAGAAATCTCTGACTAATGTACTTCTTTCTAAATTCTGTCTAGAAGAATTCCCATGTAACATTTTCTCTCAATACAACAAAAATCAAAGTATTCCACCTTTGATAAGGCGACTCTTTTAGTAATGATACAGCATATTTCAGACATTTAGCTGGTGTGCATGATAATTCATCCAAAACCCTGATTGTATTTTCTAACCAAAATTCAACCATTTACGGATCATCATCGACAATAGCCCTAAATTCCTCTGCCTTATACTCATAAATTTTATCCACCGGAGGCTTACCGATTCTAACAGGTTCAGCAGCCTGTGGCATCTCTGGAACCGGTTAAGGAACAGGTGGGGGAGGTTGTTGTACAACAGGATTTATTCTCAAATATTCAATAAACCACTTGTTCATCATTTGAAAGAAGGCTTCTTTTGCCTCCTCATCTTGGCCCTCAAATATGGGTCGTCTACTACAACTAGATGCAACTCTTTGTACAAAAGCTTGAATTATACTCTCAGCTTCCTCGGATTCAACTCTAGCTTGGTTGGATGACATTATTATATGAAAAACACATTTAAAATGGTCAAGAGATATCACACTATCACAAATTATATAATGGCATGTATACCTAAACTCATACTCGCTATGTTAGTCCGAGATTCGACTAAACCATCATTCTGATACCAAAAAATGTAACACCCCTAACCTGTATCCGCTGCCGAAATAGGGTTACGAAGCATTACCAGAGTTTACAAAACAAATACAGATAATATATGCCATTTACTATTTATATGCGAAACTAATCATATCGTCTCTTGATTGGACCCTTGAGGCCCAATTTTAGCATTTAAAACAAGTTGGGACTAACTCAGGATCTTCGAAATTTTTTTGCAAAATTTCAAAATTTTGCCAAGTGTAGGGGTCACATGCCCATGTGGTCAGGCCGTGTGGCTTACATGGCCAGGTGACATACCCATGTCTCAAGCCGTGTGGCATATAAGGTACGGTACACTTCCGTGTCCCTAATCCGTGTAACTCTCTATTTTGTAACATAATTAAGTGCAAGGGTCACACGGTCAAGCCACACACCCATGTGCTAGGTCATCTCGTTAATTTAATTTTCAAAAATTAGGTGCAGTTTCACACGGCCAAGACACACGCCCGTGTTCTAATGCCATGTGCTTTACATGGCTAAGACACACGCCCGTGTGCCCATTTCTGAGCATTCTGTTTCTAAATTTTAAGATGCAGGGACACACAGCCAAACCACACGCTCATGTGCCGGGTCGTGTGTCACACACGGTCAAGACACATGTCTGTGTGTCTACCGGTGGACAAAATAAGGCCATTTCCTAGCCTTATTTCTCACCCTAATTTGCCAACTGCCTTCACCAATACTTGCAATCTTATACCGACCAATTCAAGCATTATAACCAAGCTAACTCTATCATCTAGCATAAATATCATCACATGCATTCATGTTTATAATCTTACCTTTTGCAAACATACATGTTTAACATAACTTAATTAAACCATACTAAACACATATGAAATTACCATGATATAGCTTTATAATTGTACCAAATCAAACCATCACTAGCTATTCCAATGGCTAGATTACAAACAACAATTTACAAACCAATAATTGACCAAGTTAACCTACACATGTCATTATAATAAAATAAGTTTACTATTTTTACCAAAACGAGCTAGTGGATAGTGTGATGGTTCTCCGACTGATTTCTAACCTTTACAAGCTTCCAAGCACTATAAAATAGAGGAAAGAAACCTAGTAAGCATTCAATATTTAGTAATTTCGTATAACAAGAATTAAACTTACCAAATTATATTCATTTAGACAAGCATAACAATAACATGTTTTCCAACAATTTGGCAAAATTTGCCTAATCTCAAATACTCAAATAGGCAAGTTAGTCACATATTTCTCATGTACATCAATTAAATATGGATGAGCTCATCATATTACAAACTTTTAGGTATTCCAGAAGGATTTGAGATATAATTCTTTTAATTTCATAATTTCTCATGTCAGGAATTTATTCTGTTGAATTATAGAAATATCGATGGATACTCAAGTAGTATACGTGAGGTATACTAATTAGTAATCTATCAATTCATGTTTTGAGGTACCCATTAGGGCACAGAATCAGGGAGCACATTCTCAAGACACATATATCAAGATGCTCAAATGAGCCATGTAACAGCCCATTTTTAGTCAAGTCAGAACAGTGGTTTGGAACCACAAATTTGAAGTCAAAATATTTATTTTATTATTATTTTAATGTCTATAGCATGATAATATGATTGCGTGAAAATTTTGTTAGGAAATTTTACTGTTTGAATGTTTAATTTGATAAAAATGACTAAATCGCGTAAAATGTAAAAGTTGCGTTCTATAAGCGAAAAGTGTCAAATAGCTATAGAACTTTAAGATGGAGGTCCTTATGTGGTAATTAGACCACAAATGTTGATAATGGAATATGATTTCTTGGTATAAGTGAAATTTCTAATGTTTTAAAAGGTTATAATTGTAATTTGGTAAATAATGATAAAAACTAAAAGAATAAAATATGCTATCATCTTCCATTCATCATCATCAACTGAAAATTAGAAGGAAGAAAGCCATTGAAGTAGCTTAAAGGTTCGACCATGTTTAAACCTAGCATGTAAGTGATTTTTGACTCAGTTTTTAATGATTTCCATGTTTTTGAGATCGTTGCAAATAGGTCTAGCTCGCCCAGGGACTAAGTTGTAAAACTCTTAAAGGTTTAGGGTTTTGCCACTAATGAATGTATGAGTATTTTGATGTTTGATTATAGAAAAAGTATGGTTGTTGTTACATAAAACATTTGTAAAGTGATTTTGGTAAAATTGCAAATTAGGGATTAAATTGATATATATGAAAGTTTTGTTATTGAAATTGAAATAAATGAAAAGTATGGGCTGATATGCTAATAAGAGGAATTTGGCTTGCATGGGTAAGGACCTAATTGTATGAATTTGCATTTTTATGTGATAAGGACTAAATTGTAAAGAAGTTAAAATATTAGGGGAAAAAGTGTAATTTTGCCAAAATATGTAATTTGAGTTAAATTGAATAGAATGATAGTTGAATGAGTTAAATTTGATATTATATAGATCAACAAAAGCAAAAATCAGAATTAGATTAGAGAAAGGGCAAAGTTGTCGAATAGACGATTGTTTTCATTTGAGATATATTGAGGTAAGTTCGTATAGTTAGAATTGAGTATTTAAATGTGCACTTAATTGAAATGTATTTATATGAATTGAGATAATTAAATTATATGATATTGAATGCCTAAATGTTAAAGTTCGAATAATACCGAGCCCCGTTTGAACCTTAGGAATTCCTAGCATTCGAGTGACATGTCACAAGGGTTACCATTTGGTCGAGATTCCAGCATGTGTTGCATACTCACCACAACTCATATGAGCTTATCGATATTTTAGCTCGTAAGAGCTTACCGTTTCCAAGCTCATTAGAGCATATTGTTACCATAGCTCAGGAGGAGCTTACTATTTATAGCTCAAAAGAGCATATATGTACAGGAATTGACAGATTATTGATTTGTACACTTCATGTGTACCACCCTGTATCTAATGACATTCTAAGTGGTTCAACGGGCATAGTTCTATTACTGGTTAAATGAATTGATGAGAACTTGCACAATGATTTGAATGAATTACATGGAAAGGTTATTTCATGTCATATTGAGAGATGAAATGGATGATAAATGTATATGAACTTTGAATGATTGTGTATTCAACCATATGATTAGATGATTATATGCAATTTACATTACTAACCTATTATTGATTATATGTGTTTAGGCATTTGACGAAATGATTAAGTTATACTATGTTTATTTGCCTAAATTATGAATAAGAGGTAAGTTTAATTCTATATTATACGAGCTTACTAAGCTTTATAGCTTACTCTATTTTCTTTTCTCTGTTTTATAGTGTTTCAGAAGCTCGCTCGGTTCAGAAGTCATCGGATATCACATCATACTATCCAGCAATCATTTTGGTATTTTAAACTTGTTCATTTGGTTATATGGCATGTATAAGAGTAATGGTCATTTTGGTTTATAGTTTGGTAATGGATTTAGCCATTTGAATTGGCTTGTAAATGATGAATGCTTGGTTATATGTATAGCCATGTAACTTGGCTAATTTTTGGCATGTTTGGTTTTGTGGGATCGAATCGGCCCACGAGCGTTCGCACACTCGCAAGACCTCGAAATGCTAGTATTTTGGCATTTCAGTTTTTCTGCTTTTGCCGATCTATGCTATTAGAAGATGTCGTTACACACCTGATTTCAAATAAAGTTGACCAATTCTGCGAACAATCAACCTACAATAGCCCAAACGAAACGTTAATCTTATAGTCTGGCTTGCAAGCCATCACTACCAAATCTCTATAATATTTGACCATCACTAATACAAAACCATCATCCACTTACCTTTGCCGAAATCTAGCCAACAGATCTAGATTGCCTTGCTATTACTATCCACCAACCCTTCGCGTGTTTGCCTCCTACCAACGATTAAGAACACAGATAGCCAAAAGAGAAAGAACTTTAGTCGGCTTCCTAATTACAAGCTTATATGAGACCAACCATGAAGAGAGAAAAACACACTTACCTTGATCAGATCTTTGCTAACCCGCTACTAACCCCAACCTAGTACTCTTGCAGATCCAATCGAATACAATGAGGAAGAAGAGATTTACTATTCAGCTATGAAGGCAAAACTAGAGAAGTAGTCGATTGAAGAAGGGGTAATCGATTTAGGGGGGTTCAGTAATGAGTGTTTTGGCAACGATAGATGAGAGGATAACTAAATAGAGATTCGGTCAAGGGACTTAGGTAGAAAGAACGAAAAGAATCGACTCAAAAGGAATAAGGAGAATGGCTACTCAGGGATGTACCAATCGGCTATAATGGAGAAATAAAATAAAGAGAGGAGGGTTTGAGGTTTCGACCTTAAGAGAAAGGGTGATGAACAAAAATAAAAGGTGAAGAGAGAAAAGAGATTGTGGTGTCAGCTATGAATGAAGAAGAGAAAGAAGAAGTTCGGCCAATAGTGATTAATGCAACAAAAGAAGAAGAATGATAACTTAAGAGAGCACCAATCGGCCAAAGAGTGAAGAGAAAGAGAATATGGTTTTGGCTTGAAGAAAAATATATCAGAAGTAAAGAGAGTGTGGAGAGAATAGCTATGCCAATTTGGTTCTCTTGGGAACAAAAGCCTAAATGGTCCAAGCCAATACCACTTAGATGCACCTAAATGCCGAAAACTGAAACTCTAGAGAAAGAAGTCGGCAATCTATTCCCTACTTGCCGAAATGCCTAAAAGCAAAAGCCCTAGTTGATTTTGCCAATTCCAACTTACCCACATTCAACCACCACTTCCAACTCCTTGAAAATCTCCACAATTCCCTCCATGTTTATCTTTAATTTTATCCTAGGTATTAGCTCAAACTTCCAAGATCATGACATCCTTATTTCTTCACCAACCTGAAGAGTTTAACTTCCATACCATCACTTGCCGATTACAACTAGCAAAGGCTTTTTGCTTGCAAAGAGGCTCGAACCTCAGCTCCCCCACTAGCTAAATCACGCCACACCAAGCCCCACATGTGGCGCCTCTTGCCACTCCATCACAAGGCCTTTTGTGTTAAGAAATTACACCATTAATTTATAAGTCCTACCTACCAGTGTCCAGATTTATTTATGGCTAAAATTAGAATTTTTGTCAAGGGTTGGGCCTAAAACTAGGCCTTCCAAAGGCCCTATAGACACACTCAGAACAACAATTTAACAACCCAAGCATGCAAAAGTCAATTCAGGCAAAAATCCTAGAACCCTAAAATTTGGGGCGTTATAGTTTTAGTAAGTGGGTGTTAGTTCTATTGGCAATTAATTAACTGGATATTCTATTGGACTATAGGTTCGGTGCTTGTGGGGTGATCATAAGTTTTGCATACAGGTGTGTAATCACACCCCTCTCTACTGTGAATTGGCAAAAGCCAAAAAACTGAAACTTCGACATGTGAGGCCACACGAGCATGCGATCGCTCGTGCGGTGAACCGAGCCCACAAATCATGGGCAATAGATTGTAGAGGCCACCACGAGCATTCTCGTGCACTTGAGCCGTCATGGGCCACGTTGGGCCGAAATAGGCTCGTGGGCCCATACGGATTAAATCCTCGTTAAATGACAAACACTGGACTGGGCTATGTTGTTCGCCTCACCGTGACTGAATCTGGGCAGCGTATGGGCCAACCTGGGTAGAATAATGGATCTTAGACCCATTTACACTGTTATGACCATTTAGGTTTCCTGAGTCACTCGAGGCGACTGTGGACCTTCCACGAAGTCGTTATTTGTATCGAGACCCCAAAATAGGTGAAGTGACTGTAATACCCTTGTAGGGAAAAATGACAGTAATACCCTGTAGGGCAAAATGACCGTAATACCCCTATAGGGCAAAATGATCGTAATACCCATGTAGGGCAAAGTGACCGTAATACCCCTGTAGGGCAAAATGACCGTAATACCCCTGTAAGCAAAGTGACCATCATACCCCTGTAAACAAAGTGATCGTAATACCTCTGTAGGGTAAAATGATTGTAATACCCTGTAGGGTAAAATAATCGTAATACCCCAGTAGGGCAAAGTGACCGTAATACCTCTGTAGGGCAAAATGACCGTAATACCCCTGAGGGCAAAATGTCCGTAATACCCTGTAGCGCAAAATGATCGTAATACCCCTGTAGGGAAAAATGATCGTAATACCCCTATAGGGCAAAATAACCGTAATACCCTTGTAAGGCAAAATGATCGTAATACCCCTGCAAGGAAAAATGATCGTAATACCCCTTTAAGGCAAGATGACCGTTATACCCGTAGAGGTAGGTTGACTGATGAGTTATGACATTTACATGACTGAGTATGACATTCTGCATATACGTATTATTTATGACATGACATGATGCATTGCATGGGGTCAGGTAGATATGTTTGGAGGAAGTGTACTGTACTCGTAGGGTTGCACGGGTTGCACAAGACAATTGTGGACCAATACTGGCAGGGTTGCATGGATCGCACAAGACGACTGTAGACCCATATTGGCAAGATTGCATGGGACGCACAAGACTACTATGGATCCATACTGGCAAGGTCGCACGGGTCGTACAAGATGACTGTGCACCTACTAATGGCTATAAGCTGGGTATAATTCTGGTAGCTTTACTGCGATATTGGTGTGTTGGCTGGTTTGGGCTGGGTTGCATTTTTGCATGGTACTGATACTGCATTAGGGCTAAGGCCCACATTGTTACTGTAATGGGCTAAGGCCACATTGTTATTGTTTTAGGCTAGTCCCACACAGAACAGTTACTGAAAAGGGCTTAGGTCCAGACTGTTACTACATGCACTATTTACCGACTGACTGATAGGGGATTACACACTGAGTTTTCACAAACTCATCCTTTCTTTTAACTGTACAGGTAATCCCTAGCCTTAGGCGATTTGATGTTGCGAGGGACTTGGAGGTGGCCACACAACTACATCTACTCTACATTCAACTTTTTATTTTCAAAAGTTTTAGTTTGGGTATCTTTTTGTAATAAGGCCTCTCTGATTTTTTGCTTTTAGTTTGGGATTTTATTTATAATGATTGATATTTGTTAGAGGTAGAGCGCGGTTTTCTAAAACATTAACTATTTTCAAAACATCACATTTTCGGAACAAATTTTTTTAAGCTTTCGCAACAAACATTATTTTAAAGTGCAACAACGTTTGAATTTGATTAACATATTTTTGATTAAGTCATAATAAGGTTTTAATATAAAGCAAGTTTCCAAACAAAATCACGTTTTTGAAAAACACCTCAAATGGGTTGATTTGAGAAATTAACAAAGAGGCTTTAACCTTCAAATGGGATTTTTTTAATGGCAAGAACAAGGTTTCAAAAAACACTCTAATGTGACACTGCCAGATTTGACCATAATATCTGGGCCGGGTTTGGGGGTGTTACAAGCCTATTTTTGTCCACACGGGTAGATACACGGGCATGTATCTCATCCGTGTGTGACACACGGTCAGGTGACATGGCCGTGTGTCCTCTGCAGAATTTAATGAAAACAAGTCAGTGAGTTACACGGGTTGATCACACGGGCGTGTGGTTGGCTGTGTGGGACTAGTTAGAGAGTTGCACGGGGTAGGACACAGTCTGGGACATGGCCATGTGATCCCATTTCGAATGTCCACAAGACCTGTGACACGGGCGTGTCTTCGACCGTGTGAGACACACGGCCTGGACACATGGGCGTGCGTCCCCTGTATTTTGAAAATTTTTTATGTTTTCCAAAAAGTTTCCTGAGATATTGGTTTAGTCCTCAACCACTCCCATTGCAAGATTTAGGCCTCGTAGGCCCGTATTAGGGACAATGTGAATGTATTTGATTGATGATTATTCTAAATAGAAAAATGTATGTGAAATGCATGATTATTTATGTAATGAGTGTGGTAATGCTCTGTAACCCTATTTTAGCGACGGATACAGTTTAGAGGTGTTACATTTCGTAGTACCAGAGCTACGATTTCTAGGACTAACGTAGCATATGTAAGTCTAGCTAGACATGCCATATTTAACTTGTGATAGTGTGATATCTCTTAACAGTTTCTAAATTGTGTTTTTATAAAGTAAATGGATTCCAATCGAGCTGAATCTGATAATGTAAAGAGTAATACGCCAGCCTCCATTCATGGAGCTGCACCATCTAAATCGAGACTCGTATATGAGGGTCGTAGAGGAGAGGCTAAAGAAGACTTCTTCCAAATGATGAATGAATGATTTTGTAAGTATGTCCAAACGAATCTGGCTGCGCAACAACCTCTACCCCCACCTGTTCCCCAACCGGTCCCCATAACTCCTCAAGGTTTGGAACCTTTACGTTTGAGTAAGCTGCCCGTGGATAAAATTTGTAAGTATGCGGTTAAAGAATTTAGAGCTACTATTGATGATGATCCTGAGAGAGCTGAGTTTCAGCTTGAGAATACTATTCGGGTATTTGATGAATTGTCCTGTACACCCGCAGAATGTGTTAAATGCACTATATCTCTCCTGAAAGATGCTACATACCAATGGTGGAATACTTTAATTTCTGTGGTACCGAGAGAACATGTTACGTGGGATTTCTTTTAGCCTGAATTCAGAAAGAAGATATAAGCCAACAATTTATCGATCAAAAGCGCAATGAATTTCTAGAACTGAAACAGGGTCGTATGACTATATCAGAATATGAAAGAGAATTTGTAAGACTCAGTATATATGCCCGAGAATGTGTCTCCACTGAAGAGATTATGTGTAAGCGATTTGAAGATGGGTTAAATGAAGATATTAGACTTTTAGTCAGGATTATGAAATTGAAAGAATTTTTCGTGTTAGTCGGCAAAGCTTGCAAAGTCGAAGAGCTTAGTCGAGAAAAGAGAAAGGTAGATTCTGAAGCTAGAGATTAAAGAAAAAGATTTACAAGTCTCATTAGTCAGCATCTAAGAAATTTAAAGAACATCACTACTATTCTATTCTATGGTGCATTCTAGTCTAGACAAAGATGTGAAACACTTCACTTCTAAACATCAGACTACATCAATAGCTAGTGTGGGTAGTGTTAGAAATGCTAGACTCGAGTGCAAACATTGCAATAGGCCACATTATGGTGAGTGTCGGGTGAAGAGTAGAGCATGTTTCAGATGTAGATCCCTTGACTACTTCCTTGACTACTACCTTTGAATGAAAAAGCTCAAATAGTGCAACTGAGTAACATAGTGTAACACCCTAAACCCGACCTAGAAGTTTAGACCAAATCTCGGATGCTACATTGATCACCGAAGTGATCGTAGGTAAATCTTTACAAAACAAGTCATTCAAAATTCCATTTCCAAAAGTAATTAACTCTCAATGAACCAGAAACATTTAATTGTTTGAAATTTCGTCAGTAATATTATCAGAATAAAATGTTCGAATGAAATTTTAAAACAAAACTTGTACCACAGCCTTATAAAATTTTACAGTTCAAAACAGTGTAACCAAAATGAAAATTTAAAAGTAGAACCAAAATATTCCTTATAACCGTGACTTTCTGAGCCCTCCGTGTGCCGAGTCCAGTGTGAGAATTCATAATGTACCTGAAAGGGAAATAGAAGGGGGTGAGCTACACGAGCTCAGTCTAAGTTCAATACCAGTTTAACTACAGAATTAGAACACAAAGTGCCAAATATTAGTTCAAAAGCAGAACATTCTTACAGAAATACACAGAACCAAAAGGTAAGCTCGAAACTAACATCCCAACAAGGAATAGCAAATCAAGCACATTAAGTCACACAATCACAGGTACTTGTAACACCCCAAACCTGGCCTAGACATTATGGTCGAATTTGGTGGTGTCGCATTGAAGTGATTCGAAATCATATTTTCATTGGAAAGCCCGTTATATATATTAACACCTTATTATGACTAACAAAAATTGGTTGATCATATTAGCTTGTTATTACACTTTAAAAATATGTTTGTTACGGAAGCTTTTAAAATAGATTGCAAAATGCGGTGTTTTGAAAACTAGGTATCTTTCGAAAATCCGTGTCCAACTACTTTCAGATATGAATAGAAATAAATATAAGCCCAAAAGTAAAAGTTAAAATTTAAAAAGGCCTTATTACAAAACATATACCCAAATTAAATCCAAAATTATTATAAAGTACCAAATCTAACTTAATGAGTAGTGTCTATTGACATATTTTTCGGCTTTTGTCGATTTAAGATTTGGCAGTAGTTACACACACCTGATTGCGAAAATGCACCCCTTCTGTTTTATCTGTACAGGTCATCTCCAGTCATAGGCGGGTCGGTGCTGCGAGGGACTCGACGATGGCCACAAAACTGCTTGCTTCCATTTCTCGCTTTTGATTTTAAGTAATATATATTGGACATTTTGTTTTGTAAGAAGGCCTCTTTAAGTTTTTTTCTTAAAATTGGGATTTATTTACTTGATTCGTATCTGTTAGTAGTAGGCCGTGAATTTTTAAAACAAATAAATGCTTTCAAACCACCATGTTTACGCAAAACGTTCTAAAGGCTTCCGCAAACAAATATTGTTTTTAAAAGTAATGACAACCTAAAATGATTAACGTTTGCTTAAACGACTTGAGTATTAACAAAGTACAAGATATCCTAAAGTTTTGGTAAGATTACTGATTTTTCCAAATGAAATATGTTTTTTTCTGAAAAACACTTCAATGTGACACGCAGATTTTGTCATAACGTCTAGGCCAGATTTGGGGTGTTACATTTAATGGTATCAAAGCCAAGTTGCAAAACTCGACTATGGATTTGGGTTTCTTCTAAAACTTGGAACTTTCAAAAAAACTATTCCCAACAATTTGGAAGTATTTTGAAAATTTTTTTATTAAACCTTTGAAACTGCTGCTTGTTTAAATTAAAATACTGAGATTGTTGTAGACAATAGATTGTACTAAAATACTCTATTTAAGGTAAACTAAAGCTATAGTAAGACTGCGTTCCACGAAAACAAACCCCTAAATACTGATACTGGTTTTCCATAAGATACCTGTTAATAAACAATGAAACTATAAACTGATGCATAAAACTATTAAGAAGATAAAACAAAATTCAATAGCGAGCACGTGAGGTACTCGCGGGAGGGGTACAAGAGGCCGCGACGAAGGCCGTGGAGGTTTTCGAGCTGGGTCTTTGTCATCTGGAAGTATGCCTAATCTGGAAGCGAAGATTGGATTGACGTACTGTCCCAGTCTATCTAAAGACTGTACTGGAGGCAATCAGGACTAAATGTGGTAGTGGTTGGAACTAGAGTACGCAGTAGGAGCGTTGTGGTGTAGTCTGTGTTATGTGACTGATCTGATAGTTGGAAATTTTAGGGACAAAATTTCTTTAAAAAAGGGTGAATTGCAACACCCTGAATTTTTGGGCCTAGAAGTATTAGGTTTAGAGTAGGGGAACAGTTATGAGGCTGCACATAAAGGTTAGTTGTGCAAGAAAGTGACACTAATAAATGATTGCTGGAGTGGTTATGTGTTCTAGAAGAGTCTGAGAAGTCTTGGGTTCAAGCCTTGGCTTTTGCAAAAATTTTGTTTTTAGTGGATAACCCGTATCTCTAGTCAGTAGGCTTTTAAATAAATGTGGATAATTTATAACAGAAAGGGCCTACTGGTCTAGGGGGTAAGTGGCATGTTACCTATGCCAGAGGACTGAGGTTCAAATCCTGGTGGGGGCAGTGGAATGTTTTATTTTGCTGCTGATGCTGTGGAGGTGTTGTGGTTTGACCGAAACACTGAGGTAGTGGAGTGGAATTCAAACTAAATAGTTGAGTGGTCAGTTGAGGGATTTGAGGAGAGATTTTAGGAGAAAATCGTGAGGATTTGTGGTTGGAGATGATTCGATTTTGGGGGTTTTGGCATTTATTTCATGTTTCGATAGCTGACAACTTTTGTTATTTTCTTTTCTTTTCTGGAGAAACCGAATTGTTCTAGTAAGTATATCAATATCCTTTGTTTTTGGCTTTTCAGGTTTTCATTTTGGGGTCTTTTCTCTTCATGGTCGAATACTTTCTTCTTTTCTCTCATAGTCTTTCAGCTTTTTACTTTGGGGTCTTGATCGATTTCTTCTCTTCTCCCTCTCCTTCAATCGATTCCCTCTTTGTTAGGAAACTCTTTTATTTCCCCTTCTCAACTCTTCAAGGTTTTGGCTCTTATTCTCTCAACTTTTGGTTACATTTTCTCCCTTTTGTCGAATTTGTGTTCTTTCCTCTTTCTTAATTGGTTTCCCTTGGCCAACCGCTTTTTGTTCTTTTTCCTCTCTCGATCAAATCTTAGTAGTTCCTCTCCCTTTGTACTATTACCAAATATTTTTTGCTTTTCCCTCTCCTATTTTCGATTGTTCTTTAAAAAGGGAAAAAGTTGGCATTGGTTGCTTTTGTCCATAGTGGACTGTGGACCTACTGTTGGGCCGATAAGTATACCTAGGCCCCAAACTGATTAAATAACTGATATCCCCTAAGAGGTAAAATAATATGAGACAAAATGACTGTTTTTCCCTTATTTTGTGTATGACTGTATTTGAGCATGCCACGTTATATTTATGTTGCATCCATGTATGATATTATGGTACGATGCATGACATGTTGCATGGGGATGGGATTATTATTTTGGAGGAAGTGTACTGTACTAATAAGGTTGCATGGGTCGCCCAAGATGACTATGGACCTACTGTTGGCTTAATGTCGTTTATACTATTGGCAGCTTTGTTGTAATACTGTTTAGTGCCGCAACTGGTGCTAATATTGGTGTGTAGGGCTGGGTGGGTCGATTTTATCCCCACATGGTGTGACAAGTTGGACGGAGCTGGTGTGCAGGGTTGGTGGACATGTTATATGTTGTATGTTATCTGTTTCTGATACACTAATATTGATACTGTAACGGGCTCAAGCCCAAATTGCATTTAACTAATGTAAGATTGACTGTTGCTCGTTAGGGGATTACACACTGAGTTTCAAAAACTCACCCCTTCTATTTTATCTATACAGGTAATCTCCAGTAGTAGGCGGGTCGGTGCTGCGAGGGACTCGACGGTGGCCACACAACTGCTTGCTTCCATTTCTGGCTTTTTATTTTTAAGTAATATATATATATTTGACGTTTTGTTTTGTAAGAAGGCCTCTTTAAGTCTTTTTCTAAAAATTGGGATTTATTTACTTGATTCGTATCTGTTAGTAGTAGGCCGCGGATTTTTAAAACAAATAAATGATTGCAAACCACCACGTTTACGCAACACGTGCTAAAGACTTCCACAAACAAATATTGTTTTTGAAAGTAATGACAACCTAAAATGATTAATGTTTGCTTAAATGACTTGAGTATTAACAAAGTACAAGATATCCTAAAGTTTTGGTAAGATTACTGATTTTTCCAACAGAAATATGTTTTTTTTCCGAAAAACACTTCAATGTGATATCGCAGATTCGGTCATAACGTCTAAGCCGGGTTTGGCTTGTTACAGTAATATTTGGTCAGGCCGTGTAGCACCAAATCACTAAATCCCTAATTCCCAATCACAAATGCCCGTGTACCCAAGGGACACGACCGTGTGAAAATCGACAAAATCCCCAAATCAGCGACACGACCGTGTGGCCAGGCTGTGTGACACCTTAATTACGTTAGAAACCCTAAATCTCAAAAGTACACGGTCGTGTGACTCGACACACACCCGTGTGGCCTTCTGTGAGGTCATGAAACCACTCTTAAGTAGCCTCGAGAATTGTGCTTCCACCCTCAAAGCACTTCCCCACCCTCGACAACTCATGATTATACCAAAACTTACAGATTTTAAGCACAAAATAGCAGTACAATATTGAAAATACCGATTTACAACACTCACATGCAAGGTGTCGGCTATACATAAAGTCAAATTAAAAGTTTGCAAATTAAATAGAAAAGGTATGAACCCACACCTGTTTTGCGATTTAAGATGTCTAGAATCCAACTCGCAGACCAGGAAATCGAAGTTCACCAGAATTCCCAAGCAAAAACTGTTCAAAAGAAATTAAAGAGAAATAAAAGAAATGAGAAGCCAAGAGAGGGAAAAAAACGGTTCAAGAAAATAAAAATAGAAAATATAGACATTCTAAATAATAATTAAAGTAATAATAAAAAGTAACATAAATAGCTATAAATATTTACTTCATATAAAATAAAATATAAAAAGTCTCACCAAAAGGCACACACCAAGACTCAAACCCACATCATAGAGACAGACTAACTGTAACATCCCGAATTTTAGGCCTAGAAGTATTGGGCCTTGAGTTTGGGATCAGTTAGAAGGTGACTTAAATGATTTAAATATGTTTACAAATTTTACAGTTGCATGTTTAGTTATTCAGCTAAGTGATTTAGAAAGGGTTGGTAGTGTGGAAAAAGTCTTAGGCTCGATCCAGGGCTTTAGCAAAATTTTACATTTTTTTCTAAAGGACACTGGGCATTACGTTCAAGGCTTATTAATAAAGCTTGGTAAAACTTGACACAAAGGACGCGTTTGGCCTGATGGCAAAGGGGCGTGAAGAGCAGGAAGTGGAGCTGGGTTCAAGTTACGGCATGTGCGAAAATGCTAGTTTTTTTTAAAACAACCTGGATGACGGCAAAAAGGCTTTATAATTAGTTATGGAGGAAAAATGATGCAAATAAGGAGGGCGGCATAGTGGCAAGAGGCGTGTAGCATAGCCTGGGGACTGGAGGTTCGAACCTGGGTAGTAGCGAATATTTTTAGATTATTTTGGTTAACTCGATCGCTGGGTAGTAAGCCTTATAATTATTTGTGACGAAATTATAGCATAAGAAGAGTTGCGATGCAGTGCCAAACGGCGTGTAGGGAGCTTGGAGGGCTGGAGTTTGAGCTACCCCTTATGCATGGGAGATTTAATTTTACTGCTCATGTGGGGAAAGAATTGGGGTTTGACCGAAACTCCTCTTGCCAGTGAATTGAATCAGTTAAGCAGTGGATAATTTGAAATAGGAGGTTACTGTTCGGTGGAAGGAATTTGGATGGAATTCAAATGGGGTTGTTGGCTAAATTCAAGGAGGAAATGGTGGAATGGATCAAGGTTGGGGAGGGAGTTGATTGTTGGCCGAATGTAGGACTCGTTGGTGTATGTTTGGTGATAAGCACTTAGTGCCGAATTGGCTTTTGGGAAAAATAGTACTCTTGGTTTTTCTTTTTCTCGTTTTTCTTTTGTGCCAAATTCACATTTTGTTCTCTTTTTGCACTTCTAATATTCCTCTTCCTTTCTACCAAGTTTACATCTAAACAAAACGACCTCACGCACACTCTCGTTTTTGTTCATTTTAACCGAATCCCATCTCTACTTAGTTATTTTCTTCCCTCTCCTTCTAAAACTTTCTTTTCTCCTCTTTTCAAATAGCCGAATGCCCTTTTGCGTGTTTCTTCTTTTCTCTTCTTTTTCTTCTAAGTCAAAAGACAAACCTTATGTGATTTTCTAGCCGACTATCATATCTTTTCTTCTCTTCTTTGATCGAATCTAGCAACCTTTCCTATCCCCTTTCTTTTCTTTAATTGGATTTCTCCTTGTTTCCATCTTTATTTCCTTTTCCCAATTTTGGTTTGTTTATCTTTTCTCTGTTAGGCCGACTATTCTCTCTTTCTCTCTCTCAAATCTTTTACTCTTATTGTGTTAGCTGAACATTCTTGACTGTCTATTCCTGAAGTTCTTCTGGTTAGTCGGGGTGAATCTTTTTGTGGAAGTTGAGTTGGGTTCTCTCCTCGTGGTAAGTGGTCCATCGATTGATTTTAGGGTCAGTGTATTTGACCAAATGTTCCATGGCTATGTATTGGGGCTTTAAGTATTCTCTTCCCTTAGACGTTGTGTTTAATGGGTACATTGTATTACAGAGTCTTGATCAAGGAGGTCTTGTCGATTGTATTCAGTAGACGTAGGAGACTCAGGAACGTTCGTGCGCACGAGTTGAGTAGTTTACATAATGGACAAGTGATTGGAATTGGTTAAGCCTAATTAACGATTGACTAACAAGGTGCTGATGGGTTTTAGGTTCAGTTCGAGGGATTTAGTTGCACGTTCCGCAAGCAGGTGTGTAGTTTCACACTATTAGACTACAACGGCGAAATACTAAAATGCCAGTAACCCGTAACGCCGAAAGATGGGCGTTTGGCCACATAGGCGTGTGAACGCGCATGTGATCAACCGACCACTCAAATTATGGGTCTACATCGTAACGCGATCACCATGAGTGATTTTGGGGGGTTTTGGGACTCGATGGGCCCGCATGAGTGGAAATTTGTAAACAGATGTATGTTGTCGACACGGTTACTACACGTACTTGACTTAGGCCAAATCTGGACTCAGTGGGCCACATGATTGTGTGGGCCCACATGGGTCAGCTAAATGGGCCTCGGCCATAGACAAGTTTCTATACTGATAATGGTCGCACGTGTCGCTAAACAACCGTGGGCTCGATGATGGGCTTAGAGTACTTAGGCCCACACTTGTAATTGACTAAAAGGCCCCTAAGGGGCAAATTGAGCAAAATACCCCTCGTGGCTAAAATGTCTGTTTTGACCCTATAGAATATAAATATGACTAGGATTGCCATGAGATGATCTGATTATGTATATCTGCTCTGTTTGATGATGATTGTATAATCTGTTATCCACATCTTTGCATGCCATGATAGTATGTTGCATTACATTGGGGCAGGTTATTTTTGAAGAGAAAGAAGTCTGAAGGGCTTTTAGCCTGTGATTTGGTAGCTATGCTGCATACATCTGACATGTGTCGTTTCACGGTACCATACGTGGTGTGTAGGGTTGGATGGGTTGATTACATCCCCATACTTGGTGTGTAGGGCTGGGTGGGTCGATTATATCCCCACATAGTGTGTAAGGTTGGACAGAGATGGTGTGTAAGGTTGGTGGGCATGTTTTATGTTTTTGTATCTGATCTGTTCTGATTCTGCATCTAAGTGGGCTAAGACCACATCGTTTCTATATCAGGCTCAGGCCCAGTTTGTTCTGCATGACTTTGTTGTTTTTATTTGGGCTGCACACTAAGTTTTCGTAAACTCACCCAATTGTTTAAATGTACAAATAATCCCCGGGCATAGACGGTTCGACGTTGTGAGGGACTTGGAACGGGCCACACCTTTAAATTTGATTTAGACTCTATTTACCTTATTTATTATTTATGGGTTGTAATAAGCCTATTATTTAACCTTTAAATTCTGGGTTATTTAATTCGTTCAAATCTGTAAGCTCTAGGGCGTGGTTTTATAAATGATACTTGATTTCAAAATATCGCAATAATACAACAAATGGGTTTTTAAACAGAAGCTTCCGCTATAACTGGAACAAAACAAAGGTTTTAAAATGACAACTTAGGTTTTTAATCAAACTTACGAATTTACAAGCTACCACTGTTTTTAACCGCAATCAATCACATGATTTCAAGGTTTTTCATCAATAACAAATTTTTTTTTTGCCCTCCAATGTGGCACGCCAGACTAGGGCCTAACTTCGAGGCTGGGTTTGGGGTGTTACACTAACTATCACTCAACCACCAGACCAGTAGGCCTATTCTACCACTAAAATGCGCCACTACACACAATAGTGCATCCTCTTCACTGACCCTAACCACAAACACTCAAAACTTCTAACCCTAAAAGTTGGGGTGTTACACATAGCTACTAGAGGGAGACCACCCCGAAACATTGGAAATATGAGTGGTAATCATGGTACTACGAGAGATTCTACTGTGAGATCTGAGGCATGGATGCTAGCTAGAGATTATGCTATTTGTGCTTGCGAGGGCACATCGTCACTAGATGTTATCACCAGTACATTTTCTCTTTATGACATTGATATAATTGCTTTGATAAATCCTAGATCGACTCATTCATATGTCTGTATGAATCTTGTATCTAATAAGAGTTCACCTATTGAGTCCACTAAATTCGTAACTAAAGTATCGAACCCCTTAAGCAAGTATGTTATGGTTAATAAAGTTTGCAAAAATTGTCCTTTCATGACTAGAGGTTATTATTTTTCGGCTAATTTGATGCTTTTACCGTTTGATGAATTCGACATGATTTTGGGTATGGATTGTTGACTCTGCATGATGCAATTGTAAATTGTAGACGAAAGACTATTGAGTTGAAATGTCAGAATGGTGAGACTCTTTGTATTGAATATGTTGATTCGAGTTGATTACCTATGGTGATATTGTCTATGTTAGCTCAGAAATATGTGAGAAAGGGTTGTTGCTTATGTACTAGATACAAAAGTGTAACACCCCTTACCCGTATTCGAGGCCGGAATAGGGTACGAGGCATTACCAGACCTATTGCGTGAACAAACATTCAATCTTAGGTTACAAACTTGAGTCCAAATTAAAATCATTTGCAATTAATCACAAAGTCCCTAATACGAGCCTACGAGGCCCAAAACATACATTAGAGGTGATTCGGGACCTAACCAAGAACTTTAGGAAATTTCCCAAAACTTAGAAAATTTTTCCACAAAATAGGGGTCACACACCCATGTGGTTTGGGACACGTCCATGTGGGCAGGCCGTGTGGTCTCACACGCCCGTGTCCTAACCCGGTGTAACTCTCTGACTTGTAACTCATGACCAAATTGAGCTCCCACGGCCAAGACACAAGCCCGTGTGCTAAGCCGTATGGAAAATTAATTTTCAGAAAAATAGGTGCAGACTTCACACGGCCAAGGCACACTGCTGTGTTCGAGGCCGTCCCGTCCCCACGGTTGAGACACACACCCGTGTCTCTACCCGTGTGCTCAATTCTAACCATTCTGTTTCTCAAAATTAAGGTGCAGGGGACACACAACCTAAACACATACTCGTAGAGCTGACCGTGTGTCACCTCACAGCCTAGACATACGCCCATGTGCATACTTGTGTGGACAAAATATAGGCTATTTACTAAGCCATTTTGCCACCCTTTAATGCACACACCTACACAATAAAACATAACACCAATCCAAGCATATACATACAACCAAATATCCATAACTAAGACATTAACACATCATTCATGAAAGATATCATCATCTGAATTACTTATAATCAATATTGGCCCATTTCCTATGCACTTATACAAAATAAACATCAAACCAAAATAAGCCAACATATTTGGCCAAACCAAATATAACATATAACAAAATGACCAAGTCCTCCTATACATGCCATACTTTCAAAATACAAAGTTCATCAATACCCAAAATGAGAGAGTTGATAGTGTGATCCGAAATTCCGAAGATCTCCGATCCCCAAGCTAGCTTGGAGACACTACAGGACAAGGGAAAGAAAAGGGGAGTAAGCTATATAACTTAGTAAGTTCATATGCAAATAATAAGCATCATAATTACACAATTACCATACATTTCATATAATGAAAGATGACATAATTGTCATTAAAGTTCCATAGGTACAACTTCCTCAATCACAATCTTACCAAGAGTCCATCACTTATAGTATTCGTACTTGTGAGTTTTACGTACATACCTGTACCAAATCGTGACACAACCACACACACTTTCACATCTTTGACATTTCCTGTTGAACACTAGGAATATTAACGGATACTCAAAAATTTGCACATAAGTGCCACATATGTAGCCGAAGCTACCTCATCTCACTCTCGAGCTATTCACGGGTCTACTCACACAAGCTGTCGGTCATAATGTAGTTACCCAGTGCTGCTCACACAAGCTGCCAGATATCCGCAACATATGCTGGATTACCCAGCCACTGGTAGGACGTAAGAGACCAGCACCTAGAATCACATACACATAAATACACAAGGATTCCTAGTGACATATCACTTGTAGCCTATTCTATTCCTATGGTTCAATCGGTATTTCTCACTCATCGAAACTTTCACGAACTTGTCCAAAGGGTCAATCATACAATTTATGCAATATTAAAGCATTTAAACATAATATAACAATGCATTATTTACAAATGAACTTACCTCGGTACAAAATAGTTGGAATTGACCTAATCGTCAAATACTTTGTTCTTCCCCCGACCTAGGTCCGAACTTTGCTTTTCTTGATCTATAATAACAAATTTAACTCATTTAATATACACATTATTAAATTCAACCGAATAATCATATTATGACTAAATTACTTTTTTCCCCTAACTTTTCCATTATTTACACTTTAGTCTCTATGCTTGTAAAATGAATTTCTTTCAATTTCAGCCTAGCCGAACCTATTTCATACTCATAACAGCTCGCATTTTTCATTTAACCACATTTTCTACTACTCATTTTATAACTCTTACAAATAGGTCTTTTTGACATTTTACCGAAAAGCACTTAGTAAAAGTCATTTATCACACAACTAACATTCATTTTCTACCTTTAGACATCAAAATTGTAACACCCTACACCCCCGTCCGTCGCCCCAATAGGGTATTAAGGTATTACATAACTAGATACAGCCTATCGAGGTTCATAGTTACGTACTAGACATAGATTTATTTAGTTCTTTAACCGAATGTAACACTTGCAAATAAGTTCGGCCAGTACGTCATATCTCATAAAAGAAAACGTTTCATAAGCATAGCATGCTAGTATATTTCTACTATGTGGCTACTAACAACTTGGCCGAATCAAACCTTTCATTAACTGAACTCCCTATTAGCAACTCCTTACATATTGGGTATTAACTAAATAACATGCCACAACCTTAAACCATACAAGTAACATCCACACATATATTCAACTCGAAGACTAAGCAAGCCATTTTCGCATGGCTAGAATATTTACAACTCAAAATGTAGTTTAAAACAACAAAAGGAGATTAGCCTATACATGCCATTGATCCAAAATAACCATCAAATGTACCAAAATAACAGCGATAGTGTAGGTGATTAAGGCTTCAATCCCCGAGTCCGTAGCTTCCAAAAAGAGATCTATAAAACAGAGGAAACAAGGGAAACGGAGTAAGCATTACAATGCTTAGTAACTTTTAAGCAATGACATTAAATAAATCATCAAATTATAGCATAGTTGTTCGTATTTTTGTTTCCCTCTTCTCTCAGGTAAGTCACCCTTTTTCCACACATATACATTCACATCATATACGAAAGTGGATAGCTTTCACTTATAGTAAATTCACGTAAACATACACATGTCACAAAATTCACATAACATTTCACATAGGCTAAATGTACTTTGACCATATTAATAATCTCAATTCATGCACGCATATGCAATCACACAATGATCTTAGTATTTGGTCCAAAAATTCAGCTTGCATATAAGCCAAGGGTACATACCTGTATAACTTAACACTTTCAGTGCAATTCATTAGCGATCGTTACCTTCAAGACCATTAGTCTTAGGCTTTACTCGCATCATCATCGAGATCTTTAGCTTGGGTAAACTCTATACATAGCCATCGGGTCTCTACCCCGGATATAATCTCCGCATATAGCCTTCGGGTCTTAACCCGGACATCATCTCTGCATATAGCCTTCGGGTCTTAACCCGGACAACATCTCTGCATATAGCCTTCGGGTCTTAATCCCGGATTCGCATCACAAATTCTCGTACATATATATTCACATGTAGCCAAGTTTCACATAGCAAGATTGCATTTGTACTTCAATCAATTCATGTGCATACAAACATATAAAATGATTCTCGACTTTATATCATAAATATATATAATTCCAAACTTATACATGTACACTCTTCTTTTATAGACTTTCGGCCCAATGATCAACATACATAAGCAATGCATTTTAAATCTCAATTTTGGTCCTTTTCTCTATAAGCCATTCGGCTATATAACAAACATGAATAAGGTTTCTTTCTCAAAGGGACAACGTTCTAATATCAGCATGTATATCATGGCATTTTAACTTAAATACCAAATTGGTTTGCCCAAAACTTACCTTGAACTTTCCCGAGAAATTACGAGTCGGCTATTCGACCACTTTAGCCTTCCCTTTATCCGAACTCGTCCCTCTATGCTCTTGAGCTAAATAAAACATTTAATTCTATTAATCCTTATTCAAGCATCTCAATGAATCATTTTCACTCATAGTCAAATAATACATGCATATTCTTCTAATTGCAAACACATATGCACATTGGATCATTTCACATACATATCATAAGTCACAACAAGCTGATTTTCTAAGCAGCATTCAATAATTTACTCATAACTGGAGCTACGAAACTCCAAATGAAGTGCTGTAAATTTTTCATGAAAATAGACTCATTTATCTGTAATCCATAAAATTTTCATAATTTTTCGTTTGGTCAATCAATACCAGAATTTTCTTAAAGTTTCCCTATTTCACTGTTTGATTAGACTGACCACTCTATACTACGAACCAAATTTCTCTTTGTACAGAATTCTAAATATGTCCTCATCTATTTTATTCGAAACTAGACTCATTAAGGAGTCTAAGCATATAAATTTTGTCTCATAACAATTTTTATACAATTTATAGTGATTTTCCAAAAACAGAGCAGGGGACTTCAAAGTCAATCTGACACTGTCTCATTCTACTCTAAAAATCTATTTATCGGAAATTCCTTTGCTTGCAAGGTTTCTTTTATAACAAACTAGACTCATTAAGCTTTAATTACACAATTTATTCAGCCTCTAAATCAACTCTCACAATTTATGGTGATTTTTCCAAAACACGTTACTGCTGCTGTACCAAACAGATTGTATACCAAATTCACTCTTTAGTGTTCTTATGCACATACTTAAAACATAGCATTTCCTAAGGCACCATCTAGAGTAGTCATTGATTTTAACACAATGTACATATTTCATATTCATTTTAATCAATATACCACTCTTAAGACACCAATTATCAAAACAAACATCAAAGATTTTATGCACATGGCCGAATAGGTCATTTCTTTAACCAAGAAGCTCCCACAAGCATAAATTGATCAATTAGTTTAACTACCATTTCTAATGCATACACACTAAGGCCATTCGGCCATATGTCCAGCATGGACTTTATTCAAATCCATATCATACATAACACATTCATATAACTTACCCTACTAAACAACTAACATTTTATAGCATTCAATTTTATACATAACACATAATTCCATCATATAACACCATAAGGTTCATTGGCAAGCTTTAGTAAGTTCATGACTTCAATTTAACAATTCCTTAGCCTAATTTGACATAGCCGAATGCCTACATCTTTCAAGCTCAAGGAATTCCATAATGGGCAAGGGGGAGGACCCTTAAACTGTAAGAGTATGCCCAAAGATCAATCACGAGATGGTTGTAACAACATACTTGATTTATCATGTTTATTAATATAAGGCTTTGCCATTATTATTTCAGTTTCATTTCTGTGTGCATAAATAAACTGTTTTATAATAATGTCCTAAGAATAATATGATTATTCTTAAAAGATCCTTAGTCAAGTATTATTGTTGGCTAGGACAATAATAATGCATTGAGACTAACATGTAGTTGATTGATGATAAAGAGTTGTCATTGATATCGAGTATCAGAATCAATGCATGAATGTGTGTGTTAGAGAACAACATATTGGACCGACCCGCTATGAGTATGTTTCTTGGATTATTATGTAATTGTCACAATATTACTCATAGTGATTAATATGTATATGATCCTCATACTTGAGATCATCATCATTCCAACATCGTGAGTTGTATATTTTGATATAGTCAAACGAACACTGTAATTGGTTGTTCTATTAAGACTAATGTTGGATATACCACAATCTATGTAGAGGGATATGGTTGATCAATATAGGATAAGTCCCTCCTACATAATAGGAGTAATATCTCAGGCCACTTGATTGAGTGAGACTAGAAATGCATGGCCATGCTCAAATAAGTTGATATGAGATGTCATACTTATTTGTATATCATAGTCTACTCAAGGTATCAAGAAACATAGGATGGACTATGCAAGTGTGACTATTCCATGACTTGTGTCTATTCTAAAGATATTGGACTTAAGGATTAATGCATGAAAAGTTAATCACAAAAGGTTATGTCGAATCATGACTTCTTGTAACTTAGGTAGCAATGATGCATTGCTAGATGCCACTCATTATTTGTAATATTAGAATAGTTCTAATATTACTGCTAATGTTACAAGAACCTATAGGGTCACACCTTTTAATTGAAATGAACGGAGTAAAACATAGTTGGTATTGTGTCTGGTTGTCGCATGAATTAAATTAATTATAGAATTAATTAAATTCGGCAATCAAATTATTGAACATACTATATGTACAAGGATGTTGTACACATAATCAAGAACATAATTTTCTAATATATGATTTTGGTTCATATATATATAAATTTAAATAAATATAGTTTACCGAAATCTTTATTATAATTAACGTAATTATAATTTTCGGTTAAACGTTATTATATTTATTTAATAACGATTATTATGATTCGGATTATTTATGGTAATAAATATTCATTATGAATATATACCAATTAACACAAAGTTTTAAATATGGCAAGGGTAAAAACCCTAAAGGGGATATACATAGGCAATCCCGAAACCATAAAAAGAGAGGCCTAGCAGCCGTCAAAAGTGATACTCTCTGAAAATAGTTTCTGAGAGATTTCCGTTCATTGTCAATTGGGTGGACTACGTAGAGGCCGACATCGTTAAAGGTTGCGGCTTGGTTCGATAGTGCTTCAGGATTCCCGTTGCCTTGGCGTCGCTGTCTACTCAGATTGAAGTTTCGGTAATTTCGAAACCTTTATCACCCCGATTCGTTCCTTACACATGGATCCATGGTATGGATCGCCGGTAAAATTTATTATTCTAATTTTCCGCTGCGCCTTGGAGGCACCGGGCGATCCAACAGTGGTATCAGAGCCACTTGTGTGATACGAACTCGGGTTTAAATACTTGGGTGATGCAATTGTATGAGATACATGTTTTAATTTTATTTTGCTTTCCCTGTTTAAATCGTTTAAGCGAAATCTGATAATTGTTCCTTTCGATAAGTGATTAAATGTTAATCATGGTATTATGGCCTATTCAGTTTTATGTTGTTACTGTAAACATTAACAAGTTTGTTATGATGTAGCGGTGATTTTTCAATTTCCAGTAAGAGTTTACTGGCCAGTGGAACAAGAGTTGTTCCGATATGAAACCTGAAGGATTAAAATCCTGAAAACACGATTCTGTTGATAAAAGTTATCAAATCGTGAGGTTTCATTTGACTGGGGCATGCGGTTCGTACCGCGGGGCTCTGCCCCGCACCCCTGGTCCATACCGCGGGGGCTCCGCCCCCGCACCCCCGGGGATGGGGATCAGGCGGTTCCGGTCGCGGGCCTTCGGCCCGCTCCCTGTCACCGCCTTTTGATCCCCATCATCTTCCAGTATTTTTTTTTTAATAAATAAAACTTAATGGGCCATAAAAGGATTGAAAGGATATTTTAATATGTCACTTAACAAAACGTTGAATGGTACATGTTATTTTTGAAATGCACGGTGTTTGAAATGCATAGTTATAGCCCGTTGACCCATTTGATAAAAGGTTGTAATTTTATAAATACGGCCTGCGTGTCGTGCCTTACTACTATTCTTTTGTATTTCTCTTCTCATCTTACTCCCTCGTATGTAAAACGAGTTTCTGAATTTTGTAATTTGTAAAAATTGCCATGGACAAGACGAGAAGGAAGATTGGCTGACAAGTGTGGATCGACAGCGTATGAAACGGCTTACACCTTTAGGTTCCCTATTAGTTCTCCCATTGGCTTGGGTTGAACCACCATAGTTTATGGGCTATAACTATTGCATTTATTTATTGCTTTACTTATTCATGTATGAGATGCTATGGATGTCTAAAGCATGCAAATTTGGTAATAATAATAAACCCCACTAATTGATGAGATCAATTAAAAGATTAAATGGACTAAAGTAGACCATAATTGGTGAGATGTAACATTTTAATAAAATCCCTCAATTAAAATATTAAGTCAATATAGGCCTTCCAATTTATGCCCTCGTTAAAGCCTCGATCAATACTATGTAGGTTTTGCCAAAGCGAAGTACTAGTATTTATCTTGGTTAAACGCGAAGAATAAACAAGTGATATTCGCTGGTTAAAAATTGGTTAATGACTTAACTAGGTTACTCTAATAGGATTAGAAATCTAGAGGCAAGTAATTTGGATATATCATAAGATGATTAGAACAAGAGTTGTTCACCAAATTGTAGGAGTTACATATGATGTAATTAGCAAGTGTTGCTTACCTAAATAAACCATAATCTTGAGAGTAAAGCCAAAGCTGACTTAAGAGAAGGTGAAATATGGATCCTTGACCCACTAGAAATTCTTTGAAGAAAGTCTTTCCGAAATTAATATATGAGGGTTATTAATTTTGAAATAGTGGGAAACATCATCTAATAAAGTCCTTTTAATGATTAATATAAACTTGGTAAATCTATTCACACGCATATTTTATTGTTGTAGATATATTATGGCTGCAAACACTAATACACTCTCATTGCGATCGGTCCTTGAGAAGGACAAATTGAATGGTTTGAACTTTCTTGACTGGTTCCGTAACTTGAGGATTGTCCTCAAACAAGAACGGAAGTTATATGTCATTGAAAAATCACTTCCTTATGAACCACCTGCTAATGCCTCGAGGGCTGAAAAAGATGCTTATAAGAAGCATCTCGATGATATGGTAGACGTCGGATGTCTTATGCTTGCCACTATGAATCCTGATCTTCAAAAACAACATGAGGATATGGTTGCTTATGATATGATCGAGCACTTGAAAGAACTATATCAAGGGCAAGCAAGGCAAGAGAGGTTCGATATCTCTAAGGCCTTGTTCCAATGTAAGCTGGCTGAAGGAAGCCCAGTAGGACCTCATGTCCTTAAGATGATTGGTTATATTGAAAGCTTGTCTAAACTTGGGTTTCCATTGGGCCAAGAGTTGGCCACTGATGTTATTCTGCAATCGTTGCCGGATAGCTACAGCCAGTTTGTTCTCAATTTCAATATGAATGAAATTGACAAGACTCTACCACAACTGCTCAGTATGTTACGAACTGCTGAAGGCAACATGAAAAAGGTTGGACCCAAGCCCGTACTGATGGTCCGTAACAATAAGGGCAAGGGAAAGGCCAAAATCCCGACAAAGCCCAAGGGCAAAGGTAAGCCCAATCTTGGAAAGGGAAAGGCTGCACTGAAACCTAAAGGTGGGGTATCTAAGGAAGGAAACTGTTTTCATTGTGGTGTGACTGGACATTGGAAGCGGAACTGCTCTGTCTATCTTGAGGAAATCAAGAAAGCCAAAGCAAGCGGAACGTCTGCTTCAGGTATTTATGTTATTGATATTAATTTATCAACTACTACTTCTTGGGTATTAGATACTGGTTGTGGTTCTCATATTTGTACTTCTGTACAGGGACTACAAAGGAGTAGGACTTTGGCTAGAGGAGATGTGGACCTGCGAGTTGGAAATGGAGCAAGAGTTGCTGCATTAGCTGTAGGAACATATACTTTATCTTTGCCTAGTGGACTTGGTTTAATTTTAGAGGATTGTTATTTTGTGCCTAGTTTGACTAAAAACATTATTTCAATTTCTTGTTTAGACAAAATTGGCTTTGAGATAATAATTAAGAATAATTGTTGTTCCTTTTATCTCAATAATGTTTTTTATGGTTCGGCACAATTGATTAATGGCCTCTATATTTTAGATCAAATGAATCCCATTTACAACATAAATACTAAAAGATCTAAAATAAATGACTCAAATCAAACTTACCTTTGGCATTGTCGTTTGGGCCACATAAGTGAGAAACGTATATCCAAACTCCATAAAGATGGTTTCTTGGATTCATTTGTTTTCGAACAATTTGAAGTATGTGAATCTTGCTTATTAGGAAAAATGACTAAATCTCCTTTTACTGGTAAAAGTAAACGAGCTAATGATTTATTGGGCTTAATACATTCAGATGTATGTGGACCAATAAATACACAGGCCAGAGGTGGATTTCACTACTTCATTACTTTCACTGATGATTTCAGTAGATATGGATATATTTATCTCATGCGCCATAAGTCTGATGCCCTTGAAAAGTTCAAGGAATTCAAAAATGAAGTACAAAATCAACTAGGCAAAACTATCAAGACACTTCGATCTGATCGAGGTGGAGAGTATTTGAGCCTACAGTTTGATGATTTTTTGAAGGAATGTGGGATTGTCTCACAACTCACTCCTCCTGGTACTCCTCAATGGAATGGAGTTTCTGAGAGAAGAAATCGAACTCTGTTAGACATGGTTCGGTCCATGATGAGTCATGCTGATCTACCGACTTCCTTTTGGGGACATGCACTTGAAACAGCTGCTTTCACACTAAATCGTGTTCCATCTAAATCGGTTCAAAAGACGCCATATGAGATGTGGACTGGGAAACGTCCCAGTATGTCTTTTATGAAAATTTGGGGTTGTGAAGCTTATGTTAAACGTCAGACGTCTACTAAGCTTGAACCCAAATCTGAAAGGTGTAATTTTGTGGGGTATCCAAAAGAAACCAAAGGATATTATTTCTTTAATCCCACTGAGAACAAAGTGTTTGTTGCTCGGACTGGTGTCTTCCTAGAAAGAGAATTTATTTCTAGAAAAGGAAGTGGGAGAAAGATTGAACTTGAAGAAATTCGAGAATCACAAGATACCACCGAACTAGAGATAGAACAACAGCAAATTCCACAAGAAATTGAGGAACAAGTAACTGCTGTAGAAACACAACCACCACGTAGATCTTTAAGAGAACGCCGTGCACCTGAGAGATATGGATTTCTCATTACAATGCATGGTGACATTCTTCTTTTAGATCAAGATGAGCCTAGGACTTATCAAGAAGCGGTGGCGAGCCTAGACTCTGAGAAATGGCTGGAGGCTATGAGATCTGAGATGGATTCCATGCATGAAAATCAAGTATGGACTTTGGTTGACCCACCCGAAGGAGTAAAACCTATAGGGTGCAAGTGGGTTTTCAAAAAGAAAACTGACATGGATGGTAATGTACAAACATACAAGGGGCGTTTAGTCGCTAAAGGTTTTCGCCAAATTCATGGTGTGGACTATGATGAAACTTTTTCTCCTGTAGCTATGTTTAAATCCATCAGGATCTTGCTTGCTATAGCTGCATTTCATGATTATGAAATCTGGCAAATGGATGTCAAAACAGCTTTCCTTAACGGGAACCTTGAAGAGGATGTGTACATGACACAACCTGAAGGTTTTGTCAATCCAAAGGATGCTAGAAAGATATGTAAGTTACAAAGATCCATTTATGGATTAAAGCAAGCTTCTCGAAGTTGGAATCTTCGTTTTAATGATGCAATCAAAGAGTTTGGTTTTATTAAAAATGAAGATGAGCCATGTGTTTACAAGAAAGTTAGTGGGAGTATAATCACATTCTTGGTACTATATGTGGATGACATACTAATCATGGGAAATGACATACCTACCTTACAGTCTATTAAGACTTGGTTAGGAAGTTGTTTTTCTATGAAGGACTTGGGCGAAGCCACTTACATCTTAGGAGTCAAGATCTATAGAGATAGATCGAGACGACTACTAGGTCTAAGCCAAAGTACATACATAGACAAAGTATTGAAAAGGTTCAATATGGAAGAATCTAAAAGAGGATTCCTACCTATGAGACATGGTATTTCACTCTCGAAGGAAATGTGTCCTTCAACTCCACAAGAAAGAGAACGCATGAGTAAAATTACATATGCTTCTGCTATTGGATCTATCATGTATGCCATGTTATGTACCCGTCCAGATGTCTCATATGCCTTAAGTATGACGAGCAGGTACCAAGTAGATCCCGGTGAAAGTCACTGGATCACAGTCAAGAATATCCTTAAGTACTTAAGAAGAACTAAGGATACGTTCCTAATATACGGAGGTGAGGAAGAATTAAGTGTAAAAGGTTACACTGATGCTAGCTTCCAAACCGACAAGGATGATTCTCGATCACAATCAGGTTTTGTGTTTTGCCTTAACGGTGGTGCTGTGAGCTGGAAGAGTTCAAAGCAAAGTACAGTAGCCGATTCTACAACAGAGGCCGAGTATATTGCAGCTAGTGAGGCAGCAAAAGAAGCAGTTTGGATCAAAAAGTTCATTACTGAACTAGGGGTTGTGCCTAGCATATCAGATGCTATAGAACTCCGATGTGATAACAATGGAGCCATCGCACAAGCTAAAGAACCCAGATCTCACCAGCGATCCAAACATATACTAAGGCGCTACCATCTTATTCGAGAGATTATCGATAGAGGAGATGTAGAGATATGCAGAGTACCTACAGATGATAATATTGCTGATCCCCTGACCAAGCCTCTGACACAGCAGAAGCATGATCGTCACACTAAGTCACTTGGTATTAGATATATGAGTGATTGGTCTTAGTGCTAGTGGGAGATTGTAAGAGTATGCCCAAAGATCAATCACGAGATGGTTGTAACAACATACTTGATTTATCATGTTTATTAATATAAGGCTTTGCCATTATTATTTCAGTTTCATTTCTGTGTGCATAAATAAACTGTTTTATAATAATGTCCTAAGAATAATATGATTATTCTTAAAAGATCCTTAGTCAAGTATTATTGTTGGCTAGGACAATAATAATGCATTGAGACTAACATGTAGTTGATTGATGATAAAGAGTTGTCATTGATATCGAGTATCAGAATCAATGCATGAATGTGTGTGTTAGAGAACAACATATTGGACCGACCCGCTATGAGTATGTTTCTTGGATTATTATGTAATTGTCACAATATTACTCATAGTGATTAATATGTATATGATCCTCATACTTGAGATCATCATCATTCCAACATCGTGAGTTGTATATTTTGATATAGTCAAACGAACACTGTAATTGGTTGTTCTATTAAGACTAATGTTGGATATACCACAATCTATGTAGAGGGATATGGTTGATCAATATAGGATAAGTCCCTCCTACATAATAGGAGTAATATCTCAGGCCACTTGATTGAGTGAGACTAGAAATGCATGGCCATGCTCAAATAAGTTGATATGAGATGTCATACTTATTTGTATATCATAGTCTACTCAAGGTATCAAGAAACATAGGATGGACTATGCAAGTGTGACTATTCCATGACTTGTGTCTATTCTAAAGATATTGGACTTAAGGATTAATGCATGAAAAGTTAATCACAAAAGGTTATGTCGAATCATGACTTCTTGTAACTTAGGTAGCAATGATGCATTGCTAGATGCCACTCATTGTTTGTAATATTAGAATAGTTCTAATATTACTGCTAATGTTACAAGAACCTATAGGGTCACACCTTTTAATTGAAATGAACGGAGTAAAACATAGTTGGTATTGTGTCTGGTTGTCGCATGAATTAAATTAATTATAGAATTAATTAAATTCGGCAATCAAATTATTGAACATACTATATGTACAAGGATGTTGTACACATAATCAAGAACATAATTTTCTAATATATGATTTTGGTTCATATATATATAAATTTAAATAAATATAGTTTACCGAAATCTTTATTATAATTAACGTAATTATAATTTTCGGTTAAACGTTATTATATTTATTTAATAACGATTATTATGATTCGGATTATTTATGGTAATAAATATTCATTATGAATATATACCAATTAACACAAAGTTTTAAATATGGCAAGGGTAAAAACCCTAAAGGGGATATACATAGGCAATCCCGAAACCATAAAAAGAGAGGCCTAGCAGCCGTCAAAAGTGATACTCTCTGAAAATAGTTTCTGAGAGATTTCCGTTCATTGTCAATTGGGTGGACTACGTAGAGGCCGACATCGTTAAAGGTTGCGGCTTGGTTCGATAGTGCTTCAGGATTCCCGTTGCCTTGGCGTCGCTGTCTACTCAGATTGAAGTTTCGGTAATTTCGAAACCTTTATCACCCCGATTCGTTCCTTACACATGGATCCATGGTATGGATCGCCGGTAAAATTTATTATTCTAATTTTCCGCTGCGCCTTGGAGGCACCGGGCGATCCAACATAAACTAGCTCAAACAACACCCAAATTTCATTATTTAACACAAGCATCAAGAAAAGCACAATTCTCCCATCCTTGCTCATATGGCCGAATACCCCACTAAGCCCCAAACACAAAATTTCATTCACTCAAAGTTCAATTCACCAATTAAGCACATGCTACTAATGCTAAGAAAATTTCTACAATTTATCCTAGTTGGCCGAAAACACTTATGCTCTAGTTCATGAATTTAAACAACATTGGCCAACTTTTCAAGCTCAATTGAGCCATCAACCACACCTACTTTGTTCATACTCAAATAGAATCAATTATCCTTCAAGATCATCAAACATACAAAATATACCCCATTAAGCTCATGACCGATTGCTACATGCTTCATGAACACAAAAATTTTTCACATGGGTCTTGTTGCAAGCTTCAAAACCAACCAAAATTCACAATTTTTCAAAGAAAATAACATGAACCTTACCTTATTTGTGCTTCACTTTGCCGAATGCCCTAACTCAAGGGTTTCCTATTTTCTTTCGCTACTCACGGCAAGAAGAAGGAGAAAATAGCCTTGTTATTATCACTTCAACCTTATTTTATTCATTTGTTTTATTTACTCTTTATTAATTCAATTTTTATGACAACTAATTTCTCATTTCAATTAAAATTAATTAGCAACAAACAAAGCACAAAATGACAAACTAGGTCATCATTACCCTCCACTATCATAAAAGTGGGTAATTTGACATGCAAATCCCTTATTTTGCATGCATGCATTAACTAGTCTTCACACATTTGTCTAGCACATTTCCAAAGTTCACTACTAAGTCCTTTTTAGTAAAATTCAAATGTATAACTCTAAATCGATACACCAAACATGTCACACATGAATTAACACATACAATAGGCATCAAAATAAGTATTTAATATATTTTATACCTCGGTTTTGTGGTCCCGAAACCACATCCCGACTAGGGTCGTTTTAAGGCTGTCACAAAAATACATGCATGTCTAACATGGATAAAATTTTAAACTTCAATAATGCTTCAAATTAATCCTTAGAAAAGCTAGATTAGGTTACGAGGATCTCAAAAACATAAAAACCATTAAAAACGTGGTTAGGATGGACTTACAATCGAGCTTGGAAAGCTTGGCCAAACCCTAGCTATGCTTTCCTCTTCAATTTTGGCACAAGGGACTAATTTGATAAAGATGAAGAGTTTTTATTAGTTTTATTTGTCTTTATTAGCCAAATGACCAAAATACCCTTAATGCCTAACTTTAAAATTTCACCTAACCATGTCCATTTTTGTCCATCTTAAAGTATAATGATCTAACTAACTTTTTAGGACATCCAATTTAAAAATTCATTACAATCAAGCACCCATAGCTTCTAGAACACACACTTTACACTTATTACAATTTAGTCCTACTAATCAAATCGGACCCCCTATCGATAAAATTTTTAATTAATTTTTCACACATGCATTCAATCATACTATAAACCTTACAATATTATCACAATAAATATTTCTACTTCAGATTTTGGTCCTGAAATCACTGTTCCGATTTAGCCCTAAAACAGGCTGTTACAAAAAGTGTCTGAATCAAAGATTTAATCAATACCAGTGGTGTGTGAATATCTGAATGTATTTCCAGAAGAGTTACATGGGTTGCCACCAATTAGAGAAGTCGAGTTTGCTATTAAATTAATACCAGGAACTTTTTTGATATCGATAGCTTCGTACATAATGGCTCCTACAGAGTTGAAAGAATTGAAATCTTAGTTGCAAGAATTAACAAATAGAGGTTTTGCACGACCAATTTTCTTGCCCTAGGGTGCACTAGTTCTATTCATAAAGAAGAAAGATGGATCAATGAGAATGTGTATCGATTATCGACAGCTCAATAAAGTTACGATCAAGAATAAGTATCCTCTGCCGCTAATAGATGATTTATTTGATTAGTTGAGAGGGGAAACAGTGTTTTCTAAGATTGATTTACGATCTAGCTACTATCAATTACGAGTTAAAGATTCGGATGTGCCGAAAACTACATTCAGAAGCAGGTATAGACATTATGAATTTCTAGTAATGCCATTCAGATTAACTACCGCTCCTACAGTATTTATGGATTTGATTTAGACCGTATTTAGATAGATTCATTGTTGTATTCATTGAAGACATTTTGATCTATTCCTGATGTGAGTCTGAGCATGCTGAACATTTGAGAATTGTATTGCAAACTCTAAGAGATAAGCAACTGTATGCTAAATTCAATAAACAGAGTTTTGGCTCCGAGAAGTTGGATTTTTTAGACACATTGTTTCAACAGAAGGCATCAGAGTTTACCCGAGTAAGATTTCAGCAATTATTGACTGGAAACCACCAAGAAACTATCTGAAGTCAGAAGCTTTTTGGGGTTAGCTGGCTATTATCAGGATTTTTGTAAAAGGATTCTCGATGATTGCTACACCAATGACTCGATTGCTACAAAAAGATGTGAAATTCGAGTGGTCTGAGAAATGCTAATAGAGTTTTGAAAAGTTGAAAGCACTATTAACGGAAGCACCAGTTCTAGTTCAACCTGAATAGGGTAAAGAGTTCGTGATTTCAAGTGACGCATCATTGAATGGTTTGGGATGTGTTTTGATGTAAGAAGGCAAAGTGATAGCTTATGCTTCTAGACAATTAAAACTACATGAAAAGAACTATCCTACGCATGACTTAGAGTTGGCTACTATTATGTTCGCATTGAAAATTTGGTGACATTATTTATATAGTAAAAAGTGCACATATTTACTGATCACAAGAGTCTGAAGTATTTAATGCCTCAGAAAGATTTGAATTTGCGACAACGAAGATGGCTCTAGTTTTTGAAAGATTATGAGTTAGTAATTAATTACCATCTAGGGAAAGTGAATGCAGTCGCAGATGCTCTGAGCAGAAAATCTTTATTTGCTTTACGAGCGATGAATACACAGTTGACATTATCTGATGATGGAACGATCTTAGCTGAGTTAAAAGTTAAATTGTTATTTCTTCAGCAAATTTGTGAAGCTCAGAAATGTGACAATGAATTGCAAGCTAAAAGAGTTCATTGTGAGTTGACTCCTGATTCAAAGTTTCAGATTGGAACCGATGATTGCTTGATGTTCCAAGGTAGAATTTGTATACCGAGAGATTCCGAGCTTATTCAGAAAATTCTACACGAAGCGCATAGTAGTTGTTTATCTGTCCATCCGGGGAGTACAAAAATGTACAATGATTTGAAAAATTGTACTGGTGGTCGGGTATGAAACGAGACATTTTAGAATTTATGTCAAGATGCTTGGTTTGTCAACAAGTCAAAGCTGAACATCAAGTGCCTTCGGGACTGTTACAGCATGTGATGATACCTGAGCAAAAATGGGATAGAGTTACGATGGATTTCGTATCGGGGTTACCCCTATCTCTGAAAAGAAAAGATGTTATATGGGTTATTGTTGATAGATTGACAAAGTCTGCCCATTTCATTCCAGTGCATACAGACTTTTCACTCGACAGATTAGCTGAATTGTACATTTCTGAGATTGTTAGATTGCACGGGGTGTCAGTTTCTATTATTTTGAATAGAGATCCAAGATTTACGTCGCGATTTTGTAAGAAATTGCAAGAAGCTTTGGTTACGAGGTTGCACTTTAGTACTGCTTTTCATCCCCAAACTAACGATCAATCTGAGAGAATAATCCAGTTTCTTGAAGATATGCTTCGTTGTTGTGTTTTAGAGTTTGAAGGCAATTGGGAGAAATATTTACTGTTGGTTGAATTCACATATAACAACAATTGTCAATCGAGTATAATGATGGCACCATATGAAGCTTTATATGGTCATAAATGTCAAACTCCATTGTATTAGACCGAGCTTAGTGAGAAAAAGATTCACGAGATTGATTTAATTAGAGAGACTGAAGATAAAGTGAAAGTAATTTGTGACAATTTGAAAGTGGCTTTAGACCGACAGAAATTGTATGCGAATTTGAAACGTAAAGACATTGAATTTCAAATCGATGACAGAGTATTTCTAAAAGTATCACCATGGAATAAGATTCTCCGATTCAGTCATAAAGGAAAGTTAAGTCCGTGTTTTATTGGGCCGTATGAGATTATCTAGAGAATAGGGTCAGTGGCATATCGATTAGTTTTACCGTCAGAATTAGAAAAGATCCATAATGTGTTTTATGTGTCGATGTTACACCAATATAGATCAGATCCATTACATGTAGTTTCTCCAACAGAGATTGAAATTCAGCCTGATATGACGTACAACGAAGAACCAATCAAAATTCTAGCTAGAGAGATTAAAGAGTTGAGAAATAAAAGCATAGCTTTAGTAAAGGTTCTGTAACACCCCAAACTCGGCCTGGACGCTATGATCGAATCTGGCGATGTCACATTGAAGTGTTTTTCATAAAGCACGTTGTCATTAAAAACGCTTTTCTTTTCTATTTAACCTCCTTATTATTATCTTTCACTGATTCGAAGACATGTTGTTCATTTTCAAAACGTGATTTATTATCTAAGCCATTTACTTAAAAAAAGTTACGCATTGTCAAAATCTCGTTTTAGAGCGGAAGTTTGTGTTTTAAAAATATGTTACGTAATCGAGATGTTTTGATAAGCATTTATCTTTTGAAAATCCACGTCCTACTACTATCAGGCATGCAACAAAATAAATAAAATCCCAAATTAGAAATTAAAATTTTAAAAAGGCCTTATTACAAAACAAATACCCATATTAAATTTCTTGTAAATAAAAAGGAAAATATGGAAACGTGTGCAGTTGTGGGGCCACCATCGAGTCCCTTGCAGCACTGATTCGTCTAAGATTGGGGATTACCTACACAGATAAGCGGAAGGGTGAGTTTATGAAACTCAGTGTATAAACCCCTAATAAACAAACAGTCAGTAATACAATAGGCAAATACAGTCTGGGCCTAGGCCCAGTTCAGTAATAGTCCAGTATCTGTTAGGGCCTAAGCCTATTATAGTATCAGTATCAGTGTAGGCCTTAGCCCATTTCAGTAACAGTAACAGAAATGCAATCAGAAATCCTACACATCCATCCTCTACACTCCACTCCGTCCAGCCCTACACTCTATGTGGTGATAAACTCAACTCACCCATCCCTACACTCCAAAAAATAGCACCGATTGTGGAACTAAACAGTGTTTGTAGCAGAGCTACTAGTACAGTACACTTCTCTAGATTTAATAACCCATCCCCATGCAATGTCATGTCACAATTTATACATGTATGTAAAAATGACATGCTCGATTACAGTCATACATATCATAGGGCATATCAATCATTTTACTTCATAGGGGTATAACAGTCATTTCATCCAATTTGGGTCTAAGTATACTTACTGACCCAACAACAGGTCCACAGTCTTCTCGGGTGACCCGTGTAACCTTAATAGTCAGCAGTGAAAATGGGCCCAAAGCCCACAATACGGCCCATGTGGGCCCACACACATGTGTAGGCCATAAAGCCCCGAAATGGCCCTGGCCGCATGAGTTACACAACCTGGCCCAATATTCCACACATCCATGTGGTTTACCTGTGTGGGGTCCACAAGCCGGTCGGGCCCATAAAACCCAATCGGCCCAACGTGGCCCAAAATGGCCCTAGCCCATGGAATCGCTCATGGTGGCCTCTATGATCAAACGTCCACGTCTATACATTCAAATTACCACACGAGCGAGCGCATGCCCATGTAGCATCAAAGATCATATTTTTCGGCTTTTGCCGATCTAAAGTTTGGCAGTGTGGCTACGCACTTGATTGTGAATGTGCGAATAGTCCACGAGCACCAAACCTACATTCAATTAAGGTATTCTATTAGTCAACCGACAATAGGGTTAACAACCTACCTTAATAAAATCCCCACTTATCTTTAATACCTGCCTTGATTAAACAAATGTGGTTTAGTCCTCTTAGACCGTTGACTAAGATTGATCATACTCCAAGTTGAATATCTCTGTTACCAGCAAACTCTATTAGTTATGATTGTTTAAACCCATGGGTTGAATCAATATACCCCAAATCGAACACAACAACTACAAATAGAGTTACCTTTGGTCGAGTGGTGAGAAAAAGGTTTCGACTGCTTCAGTATCACTTGCAACTCCCTCCCTCCTCAAGAGATTCTAGAAATCAAATGAAACACCACATTATGAGAAAAAAGGGAAGATTCGGTAATACGAGAAAAAGAAGTATTCGGCTCTAAAAATATAAGAGGGAGGAGACTAGATACACATTGAAAGAGTAGACAGAGAACAAAAAGAAGTCAAATGCACTCACCAATTTGCCAGAGAATAGTCGCCAATCCAAAAAAAATGAAGAGAGTAAGAGGTGAAAAAGGGGAGAATCGATCAAAACCAAGGCTAAAACCGAAAGAGTTTGAGAGAGAGGGAAATGTGGGTATTCGGCCAACATAAAAATGAAGCAAGGAGAAACAATGAGTGAAGAGGGTAAAAGGGAAGAAGAAATCGGTCAAGATAGAAGAGCAAAACCAACACGTAAAGTACCCGAATGATAAAGGAAAAGTTTGGCTACCCCTAAACAGAGAATAAAGAGAACCCGAAAACAAAATAGAAGCTGAAAATGAGAAGAGAGTATTCAGAAAATTCATAAAACTTGAAATAGTGTACTCAACTCTCCCTCAAACCGAAATCCTAAGTGCCATAGTCCAATTTCGACACATTACTCCCTCTCCTCTCACTTCCCTTGTTTTTTCCTAAAATCCTCTTAAATTTTGGCTACACAATCCCCACACCCCTCAAAACACTCCAACCGCCCACTCCTCTATCCAAATCCCCTATTTTCTCCTACAATTTCTCAATGCCATCCACTCCCTCTCAACCACTCAATTCAAAGTCCATTCCAACACCTAAAATAGTAAAGTAATATGCCCCTTTTGCAATGCCAAGCCTCGAACCTCAGACCCCAAGAAACACCCCACACCCCTCCATCCCCTAGATCAATAGGCTTTTTATGACATGTTTTACCCATAATAATTTAAAAGTCTACCAGCTAGAGGCAAGGGTTACTCAAGTAAAAACAAAATTTTGGACAAGTCAAGTCTTGAACTCTACACTTCTCAGACACTTCCCAAGATACTAAACCACTGAAGCAGGCATACAATTATGGCAACAACTCACAAAATTAAAAACTTAGATTTTTGGGGCGTTACAGGTTCTATAGTAATGACACTGCATTGAAGAAGCTACATGGGAAGCCGAGGAAGCTATGAGAAAATAATACCCTAAACTATTCGCTGGTAAGATTTTCGGGGATAAAAATCCCTAAGGGGGAGAGTTGTAACAGCTCGTTTTTAGTCAAATCGAAATAGTAGTTTTGGAACCACAAATCTAAAGGAAAAATAATTATTTTATTATTATTTTAATGTCTGCAGCATGATAATATGATTGTGTGAAAATTTCGTTAAGAAATTTTATTGTTTGAATGCTTAATTTAATAAAAATGACTAAATCGCGTAAAATTTAAAAGTTACGTTCTATAAGCTAAAAGTGTCAAATAGCCATATAACTTTAACATGGAGGTATTTATGTGGTAATTAGACCATAAATGTTGATAGTGGAATATGATGGCTTAGTATAAGTGAAAATTTTAATGTTTAAAAAGGTTATAATTGTAATTTGGTAAATAATGATAAAAACAAAAAGAATAAAATATGCTATCATCTTCCATTCATCATCATGAACCGAAAATAAGAAGGAAGAAATCCATTGAAGTAGCTTAAAGGTTTGGCCATGTTTTTACCTAGCATGTAAGTGATTTTTAACTCAGTTTTTAATGATTTTTATGTTTTTGAGATCGTTACAACTAGGTCTAGCTAGCCCAGGGACTAATTTTTCCATTAATCAATGTATGATTATTTTGATGTTTTATTATAGAAAATGTATGGTTGTTGTTAGATAAACAACATTTGGAAAGTGATTTTGGTAAAATTGCCAATTAGGGATTAAATTGATAAATATGAAAATTTTATGGTTACAATGTGAAATAAATGAAAAATATGGGCTGATATGCTAATAGGAGGAATTCGGATAGCATGGGTAAGGACCTAATTGTATGATTTTGCATTTTTATGTGATAAGGACTAAATTGTAAATAAGTTAAAATATTAGGAGAAAAAGTGTAATTTTGTCAAAATGTGTAATTTGAGTTAAATTGAGTAGAATGATAGTTGAATGAGTTAAATTTGATATTATATAGATCAAGAAAAGCAAAGATTGGAATTATATCAGGGAAAGGGCAAAGTTGTGGAATAGATGATCGTTTTCATCCGAGCTATATCGAGGTAAGCTTGTATAGTTAGAATTGAGTATTTAAATGTGTGCTTAATTGAAATGTATTTATATGAATTGAGATAATTAAATTGTATGATATTTAATACCTAAATGTTGAAGTTCGAATAATACCAAGCACCGTTTGAACCTTAGGAATTAGTTAGGATATGAGTGACATGTCACTAGGGTTTGTAACATCCTAATTTTGGGCCTAGTTGGAATAGTGGTTTCAAGACCACAAATCTAAAGTAGAAATATTTTTTTATGATTGTTTTGAGGTTTATGACATGTTTGCATAATTGTGTGAAAGTTTCATGAAGAAATTTTGTGAATATGTGTCCAATTTGACTTTTAGGACTAAATTGCAAAAGTTGCAAAGTATGAAATTCTAGAAGCTTTAAGATGAAATTGCGTTGGAATCTTAATTAGAGGTCCTTAAATAGCAATTTTCCCAATTTTTATATTTTTGGACAAAAATGGGCATGCATGGATAAAATTTGAAAGTTTAGTAAAAAGGGCATTTTGGTCATTCGATTAATAAAAGATTAAAAAGGGAAAAATCAAGCAAAATTTGCTTATCTTTCTCATGTGGGTGCTGAAATCTCTAAGGGAGCCATAGCTAGGGTTTCTTCACTTTTCAAGCTTGATAGTAAGTGCATCCCAGCCCCATTTTTAATGCTCTTTACATTTTTGGAGTCCTTGTAACCTGATTTACCTATTTCTACCATTTATTTGACATAGGTTTCATGTTCAAAATTTAATCGATGTGTGATATGCATGTGTTTTCATGTTTCATGGTAGATTATGAAAGATTGATGTGTAATAAACAACTTTTACCAAGTGATTTTCGGTGAAAACGTCCAAAAGGACCTATTTGTAAAAGTTTATAAAATGTGTAGTAAAAGTATGTTCTAATGAAAATGTGGGCTACTATAATTATGAAAATGGTTCGACTAGGCTTAAAGTACAAAGAAATTGAATGAAAATCATTCTACGAGCCTAAGGACTAATTTATAAATATGTAAAAGCTTAAGGGCAAAACTATAATTTTACAAAGTATGATTCTTGGACTGATTTGTACAGTGTGATAATTAAATAAGTGAAATTTGCTATTATAGATCCAAAAAACCAGAGCCCGAACCTAAACTGAGGAAAGAACAAGGTTGTGACTAAATCGAATAGTTAGCCATATTTTGGTACCGAGGTAAGTTTGTGTGTAAATAATGCAATATTTCATTATTATGTATTTAATGTTTTAATATTGTATGAATTGTATAATTGTCTTTGTGGAATTGATTAATGATGACTCGATGACAATTCGACAAAGATTCGATACTCGAAAATCCCAGTTGAACCTTGGAATAGATAGGATACAAATGTCATGACATTAGGGTTATTGAGATCCCGTATAAGACCATATATAGGATATGGTGTCAGCATGTGATTTCGTGTAAGACCACGTCTGGGACATGGCTTCAAAATGAGACTTCGTATAAGACCATATCTTGGATATGGCATCGATATGAGACATCGTGTAAGACCATAGTTGGGCTATCGGCATCGATATGTGATCCCATGTAAGACCATATCTAGGATATGGCATTGGCATCTTACTATGTGTATGAGATTTCCTAGGTATCCTTCAGTATTCCAAGTGGTTCAACAGGTAACCTAAAAATAATGTCAAAGAAACGACAAGGTATGATCATGTTGAAAGAGTACAGGTATGTACACAAAGCTTATAAATAGTGAGATTATGAATTGAGGAGACCTCTGTAAGAAGTGAATGAATGAATAAAATATGATCATGAGTTTTATCATACATTATGTAAATGACATGATTTTAAATGTATCTATGATACTTGATGACATTGTGATAAATTATATTATGTTATGAGTATAATAATGTATGGTTAATATTGTTAATTATTTACATGCGAACTTACTAAGCATTATGCTTACTCCCCTCTCTTTCCTATTTTCTTATAGTATCGCTAAGCTAGCTCGGGAATCGAAGGATGTTGGAGACTTGATCACACTATCAATTGGAACATTTGGGTATAACTAGTCTTAACATCTTGAGTATGGCATGTATAGGGACTTGGTCATTTTGTTATGTGTCATATTCAATTTGGCCGAATACGTTGTCTTATTTTGATAATTGATTCATTTTGTATAAGGCCATGAGATGTGGCTCATATTCATTATTGGGTTGTAAACCTATTCATATATGCATGCATGTGCCCATGCCATTGTGATATTGCCTATGGTTATTGATAGTTGAATGATGATATGTTGCTTGTAACTTACTAAACTTGAGTTGGGTGAAAGATGATAGTTTTTTTTTTGTGTGTGTATATGTTGGTAGGAAAATGCATGCAAGCAAGTAAATGAAGTTTAATTGTATGTGAGGTGGTGTACTTGGTCTTGATAAGTATAAAGTCTTATGCATGTGTAAGTAGAGATGAAATGATCATGATCATGTCTTGTTTGTGTATGTTAAGTGTTCAATCATGCTTTGTTAAGTGTCATTGAAAGTGTACACGTGAGTGAGCAATTGAGGGTGGCCAAAGGCTTGGAAAATAGCCTCAAAACGGTCCACACGGGTAGGCACACGGGCATGTGTCTAGGCCGTGTGTAACACACAGCCAACCCTACTAGCGTGTGAATAGGCCATGTGTCCCCTACAACTTAATTTCAAGAAACAAAATGCTCAATATAGAGCACACGGGCAGAGACACGACCGTGTGTCTCAGCTGTGTGAAGGACACGGTCATAACATATAGGTGTGTGCCCAGGCCGTATGAAGTCTGCACCTTCAATGCGAAAATTAAATTCGCCACACGGCCTAGCACACGAGCGTGTGACTTGGCCATGTGAACCTATTTTGCTGATGATGTCATAAACAAAGAGTTACACGGGTTGAGGACATGGGCATATCCTAAGCCACACGGGCGTGTGTGACCACACGGCCAACTCACACGTGTGTGTGACTCTCTAAAACATGAAAATTTTTTAAGTGTTCTAAAGTTTTTGGTTTAGTCTCGAACCACCTCCAATGTATGTTTAGGGCCTTATAGGTCTGTATAAGGGACAATTGGCATGTGTATGAATGGTTTTGAATTGAATGAATTTTATGGCTCAATTTTGTACAATTGATTATGTTTAAGTCCAATAATGCCTCGTACCTTCTCCCGGCATCGGACTCAGGTAAGGGGTGTTACAGGGTTACCATTTGGTCGAGATTCCAACATGTGTTGCGGACTCACCACAGCTCATACGAGCTTACCAATATTTCAGCTTGTAAGAGCTTATCAATATTTCAGCTCGTAAGAGCTTACCATTTCCCAGCTCATTAGAGCTTACTGTTACCACAGCTCAGGAGGAGCTTACTATTAATAGCTTGAAAGAGCATATATGTACAGGAATTGAGAAATTACTGATTTATACACTTAATATGTACCACTCGTGTATCTAACGACACTTTAAGTGGTTCAATAGGCATAGTTCTATTACAGGCTAAATGAATTGATGAGAACTTGCATAATGATTTGAATGAATTACATGGAAAGGTTATTTCATGCCATATTGAGATATGAAATGAATGATAAATGTATATGAACTTTGAATGATTGTGTATTCAACCATATGATTAGATGATTATATGAACTTTACATGACTAACCTATTGGTGATTATATGTGTTTAGGCATTTGACGAAATGATTAAGTTATACTATGTTTATTTGCCTAAATTATGAATAAAGGGTAAGTTTAATTCTATATTATACTAGCTTACTAAGCTTTATAGCTTACCCTGTTTTCTTTTCTCTATTTTATAGTGTTTCGGAAGCTCGCTCGATTTGAAAGTCATCGAAGATCACATCACACTATCCAGCAATCATTTTGGTATTTTGAACTTATGCATTTGGTTATATGGCATGTATAGGAGTAATGGTCATTTTGGTTTATAGTTTGGTAATGGATTTAGCAATTTGAATTGGCTTGTAAATGATGAATGCTTAGTTATGTGTATAGCCATGTAACTTGGCTAATTTTTGGCATGTTTGGTTGTGTATATATAGGTGCAAATGACTTTTTGTCATATGGTTGGTATTGGTTATGTGATTTTATTACAAATTGGTAAATTAAGTATCTTATGGTTGAAATTGGAGATTTGATATATATGTGATGTTAAGTAAGAAAGTGTATATATGAAGTTAAGTAGTTAAATGATTTGTGAATGTGAATTTGGTATGGTTTGAATAGGTTATTGTGACACTTGAATGTCTAGTGATTGATGGTATTGATATAGCATGGATTGAGTTTGATTTAGATGAGTTTAAATGTCATTTAAAGACATGGTCATATGTTATTTGGTTTGTATAGGTGAATAAAAGTTTGGGGTGAGAAAAGTGGCTTTAAACTAGCCTATTTTCGTCCACACGGGCAGAGACATGGGCGTGTGTCTCAGCCGTGCGTGACACACAATCAAGTGACATGGCCATGTGTCCTCTATAGGATTTAATGAAAACAAGTCAATGAGTTACACGGGTTGATCACACGGGCATGTGTTGGTCATGTGGCACAAGTTAAAGAGTTACACAGGGTATGACATGGTCTAGGACACGGCCATGTGATCCCATTTCGAATGTCCACATAGCCTGGACACACGGGCGTGTGTCCCCTGTATTTTGAAAATTTTCTATGTTTGCCAAAATGTTTCCTGAGATATTGGTTTAGTCCCGAACCACTCCCATTGCAAGATTTAGGTAGGCTCGTATTAGGGACAATGTAAATGTATTTGATTGATGATTAATGTAAATGGGAAAATGCATGTGAAATGTATGATTATTTATGTAATGAGTTTCGTAATGCTCTGTAACCCTATTTCAGTGACGGATACGGGTTAAGGGTGTTACAAGCCATGTAACATCATGCTTATCCGGACTAAACAAGAATGCTCATACGAGCCATAAATAGGATGTTCACAAAGAACTTTTTAACCTGGAAACTAATGAAGAGCCTATCAGGGATGCTCATAAAGAGCCATGTAATAGGAGCTCCGCATAGCCATATATCATGGAGTTCAAGTGAGCACTAATAGGACGCTCATAAAAAACTGCATTTGTGTCTGCAACATATGCGAGATTACAACCGATCGCATAACAGGACGTTCACAAAGAGTTGTGTTTGTGTCCGCAACATATCCAGGATCACAACCAATCGAATCATGTAACAGGGTGCTCACAAAGAGCTGCAGTAGTATGCAACACATGCATAATCACTACCGATCAGGATGCTCACAAGAAATATATAATAGGATGCTTGAGAAGGCTTTTAACAGGATGCTCGTTCAAGCTATAATATTCGCAACGTATGCAGAATTATAATCCATAAAAGAAAACACGTATCCATCGAATTTCATTCTTCAAACAGAGCTTATCATTTACCGAGCAATTTTAGGCATGTGATTATTTTCATACATTAATCGTTGTACAATTCACACATATACAACACTTAATTCAAACATATAAATATACATGATTAGGTTACACAAACTTTCCTCGTCACTTGTTCGTATATAAGAGTCTACTAATCCGGCACATTTTCTTTACCTCGATCTAATTCTCTATTTGATATTTTTGAATCTATATAAATGAATTTAACATTAATTTATCATATTTCATATTCAATTGAATTCAATTTACATCTCAAGTAAAATTATTTTTTTGCCCTTATACTTTTTACAAATGACAACTGTCCTTATGCTTGGAAAATGAAATTCATGCAATTTATCACTTATTCCAAGCCTAGCTGATGTTCATATATAATAATAACAATCCATACATTTTACAAAAATTAGAATTTTTCCATGAATTTTACAACTTTATAATTTAGTCTCTAAATCACAATTTCATCAAAATTTACTTTGTAAAAGTTGTTTATCTATCAACATTTCATTTTTTACCATAAATTTCAAAATTTCAACATATTTATCCATGGAAAAATTTCTCAAAAATATAAAAATTACTAAAAACGAGACAAGATTACCAACTCTATGGAAATGTATAGAAGGCAAGAGAGACGATTAAGGACAACAGAATGCCAAATTAACATTTTAAAAGACCTGCCATTTCTTGCCCGATCAAAAAATAGAACCAAGATTACAATATCTCTACAAAATTAAACAAGAAAAATACAAAAATTTTAGTTGTACAAGCACCTCTTGCTTCTTTACTAAATGTATAAGGATAAAGAAAATAGATAGGTCAACTCCTCTGGGTAAAAGTGTAGCCTCAGCTAGGAGAATCACTGCAGACATGATTCCAAGTACAATAGCCAAGACCTTCCTTAGTTGTTTCCTTAGGATGCATAGCCAAATAAATTCTGCAAAAGGAAAACTACTTAGTTCAAGCATAGCACATTAAAGCCTCTTATAAAACATCTTGTCTTCAAGGATACAAAATCCATTATATCCATCCTTAAAGGACCTGAAACTATTAGAGGATCGTAATGGTCCCTGTTTATCAGAGACTGGTTGCGAAAAGTTCAACTGAAAGATAGTTAAAGGCATCTTTATACAAAAGATCTATGGCAAAACTTTAATGAGAACACACACACACAGAGAACTCTAAAAAGAACAAAGTTTTTGGGTCTTCCCAAAAAAAAAGCAAAGAATAATGAAACAAGGCAATTACTGATTCTAAAATATAAAAGCAAGAGAGCTCTAATTACCTATTTTATCCAAGAGCATTCCCATTTCCCAAAGCGACCAGATCTGAAACTTGAAACATAATTCCTGAAATGACATTATATACGAACAATAAAGGTTCAAGAAACACAGTTAAAACATGAAAAATCTAGAACAAAAGAAGACAACAAGGTTAGAAGAACATCATCCAGTTGAATTGCAACGTTCGTAGTTTTTTACAGTATCTTCAAGTTGAAGGGCCTCTATAACATAAGTCATGTACTCACTGCAAAACCAACTATATGTAAGATACAAAAATGCAAATGCTCCAAATACATTGCTAGATTGAAGTCTCTATGCACCCTATTCAGTTTAGGAATTAAGAACAAAAGTTCGTCCCACGATACATCAACTAAGGTTTACAAGAAAGAGAGGACAATCAATATCACCACTTCCCAAGCACATTTAAAATAGATTGAAGATGATGTACAACTTAGAACCAAGTAAATGCTTTGGATTAATAACAAGCTTAAAGTCTAACATCAACGTTCATTTTACCTTTTTTTACCAATAATACTCTTCTCGAGCTAGCTGAAGATGATGTCTAAATGTTGCCATAGATTTCTCATCCAAATCATAGTTCATATTGTTTTCTCCTAGCTAACTACCTTGTGGCTTAAAAAATAGGTCTTCCCTAAACTGGAGTCCAATTGGTTGTCTTACCATTGGATATGGTACATAATATCCCTGATTAGGATAAAATTGTACTTGTGGAGGCATAGGAACAAATCCTTGGTTGGATTTTGTTATTTTCCCTTTGTTGGGTTTATGAACAGTATTCCATTCTCCCATTAGAGGTTTTTTACCTCTATCCATAAGGCCTGCTAAGAAAATCAGCAAGAATATTTTCATCACTTTTTATATTTATGACTTGAAAATTAAAATTACATAACTCATTATACCATCGTATCCGTCTTGGTACTGTTTCTAAACTGTTATTAGTAAGAAATTGTTTAACAGCCTGATTGTCTGTTCTAATAATAAAATATTCGGATGCTAAATATATCAAGAATTTCTTTATTCCTTTCTTTATTGCTAATAACTCTTTTTCATATATAATATAATTAATTTCATTTGGTTTAAATTTTCCTGAACTATAACCACAAATTAATTCTTCACTTTTTGTTTTGGCTTTTAATATACAACCCCAATGTTTATCAGAAGCATCTGTTTCTAAAATTAATTTATCACCCTGTTTAGGTAAATAAACTTTTGGAATATAATTTATTTCTTCTTTTATTTCTTTAATAATTTCGGAATCTCTTTCAGTCCAATCAAATGTTATTCCTTTCTTTAGTTTTTCATATAACTTATCTAATTTTTTAGATAAATTAGGGAAAAAGGTTCTTCCATAATTAACAATTCCTATAAATTGCTGAAGTTGTTTTAGATCTTTAATATTATCAGGAAATTCCTTGATTTTTATTATAATATGATCCTGTAATTTAAGACCATCTTCAGATAATATTTATATAATAATTCAACAAATGAAATTGGGAAAAAATGATATTATCACTTTTTCAAAATTTCAACCAAAAAAATATTATACTTATATAGAAGTTACCTTTCAATTTAGAGAGTATAAAACATATTCTTTACACGCTCTATTAGACACAGGAGCTACAACAAGTAGCTGTAGACAAAATGCTATTCCATCAGAAAAATGGGAATTAATGAATAATCCCATAATGGCGGTAGGGGTAGATGGTAAAGAAACCTTAATTGTTCATAAAGCTAAGAATATACCAGTCTACATAAATAATGTAAGATTTGTAATTCCAAAAATTTTATGTTTCCCTGATATGCATGGTGATATTTTATTAGGTAATAATTTTATATATCAACATTTGCCTTTTTCAATTGATAGAAATATGATTACATTAACCACAGAAAACACTTATGTGGAAGTACCATTAATAGAAAATCATAAGTATATTTGTAATAAAGATTTTAATCCACCAAGGAAAGATCATTTTAAACAGATCGAAATAACCCATTGGCTGTTTAAAATATTAGAAAATAATTTTAGTGAAGAACCATTAAAATTATGGAAGAATAGCCCTCGATATTGCGAAATCAAGTTAGAAAATCCTAAAAAGATTATCAGGGTAAAACCAATGATCTATACTAAACAAGATATAGATGAGTTTGATATTCAAATAAATGAATTAATGGAAAAAGGATTAATAGAAGAAACTACTAGTCCACATTCTAGTCCTGCTTTTATGGTAAGAAACCATGCAGAAATAAAACGAGGAAAAGCTAGAATGGTTATTAACTATAAAAGATTAAATCAAAATATTATTTTTGATGGGTATTTTATTCCAAGAAAAGAGGTACTCATAAATCAAGCAAAACATGCTAAATATTTTAGTAAATTTGATTGTAAATCAGGTTTTTGGCAAATTATGCTAACAGAAGCTTCTAGGCCTTTAACAGCATTTAGTGCACCTAATGGACATTTTCAATGGAATGTAATGCCTTTTGGTCTGTGTAATGCACCACAGATTTTTCAAAGATGGATGGATTCTATTTTTAAGAAATATAAAAAATTTTGTGTAGTCTATATTGATGATATATTAATTTTTTCAGACACTCTAGAAAGACATAGAAAACATCTAAACATCATTTCTAGAGAATTCATAAAACATGGAATAATACTAAGTCCTAAAAAGATAGAATTAGAAAAAACTGAAATAGAATTTTTAGGATTAATATTATCTGAAGATGGTCTTAAATTACAGGATCATATTATAATAAAAATCAAGGAATTTCCTGATAATATTAAAGATCTAAAACAACTTCAGCAATTTATAGGAATTGTTAATTATGGAAGAACCTTTTTCCCTAATTTATCTAAAAAATTAGATAAGTTATATGAAAAACTAAAGAAAGGAATAACATTTGATTGGACTGAAAGAGATTCCGAAATTATTAAAGAAATAAAAGAAGAAATAAATTATATTCCAAAAGTTTATTTACCTAAACAGGGTGATAAATTAATTTTAGAAACAGATGCTTCTGATAAACATTGGGGTTGTATATTAAAAGCCAAAACAAAAAGTGAAGAATTAATTTGTGGTTATAGTTCAGGAAAATTTAAACCAAATGAAATTAATTATATTATATATGAAAAAGAGTTATTAGCAATAAAGAAAGGAATAAAGAAATTCTTGATATATTTAGCATCCGAATATTTTATTATTAGAACAGACAATCAGGCTGTTAAACAATTTCTTACTAATAACAGTTTAGAAACAGTACCAAGACGGATACGATGGTATAATGAGTTATGTAATTTTAATTTTCAAGTCATAAATATAAAAAGTGATGAAAATATTCTTGCTGATTTTCTTAGCAGGCCTTATGGATAGAGGTAAAAAACCTCTAATGGGAGAATGGAATACTGTTCATAAACCCAACAAAGGGAAAATAACAAAATCCAACCAAGGATTTGTTCCTATGCCTCCACAAGTACAATTTTATCCTAATCAGGGATATTATGTACCATATCCAATGGTAAGACAACCAATTGGAACTCAATTTTCATTGACGCCAAACCCGGTATGTCAATCTCAATGGTCACAAGATCCTAATTCGGCATTTCAAACCAGTTATGCTGAAATTATTAAGGGAGCAGAAAACTTTTTATCCCAACAATCGCTCTCTGAAATAAATGATTTTTATAATCCAGGATTACCACTGGAATATTATAATTATATTAATAAAATATGGAAAACCCATGTTTTAGAACAAAGAGCAAATTTTCGAAGAGCTCTTACTAATTTTTCTCAATTTTTAGTTGAAAAAACAACTAAAGAAAATAAAGCCCATGATCTTTTATTAAAATCAGTTTTATATAGAGAATGGGAAGATTGTTATGTAGATTATATGGATATTAAGGAGATAAATAATCTTCTTGATATATTTCAATATTTTATTGATAATGGGACAAACAGTCCTGTTATAAATAAAATGTTTAGAAGATGTTTATTTAATAAAGCTAGAAAAATTTTACCTATAGAAATTTTTACAAAAATAAACAGTATAATTTGCAACCAGCAAATTCAATTTAGAAAAACTTTTTCTGAATACTTTTTACAAGCCTATGTTTTTACAAATCATTTAGGAGAAAAATTCCCTACTATAAAATTTAGGCTTAATCATGAACCATTTGATATAACAAGTATTGAATGGGGATTTGTTAAAGAAATAACAGTCCAAAATCTTTCTTTTGATTTACTAAAAGATTTTCCAGCTATCGTAAAATCACGATTAGCAAGTTTTCCAAATATGGATTTCTTTTACTATTTTCATATAGAAATTAGTAGTTTTATTGGTATTGCTGAATATGAAAGATTTTTTCAGCCATATCAAATTTGGACTATTCAAACGATGTTTGGAGGAATAAACCTCTCATCGGTTGATGAAGATAAAGATCACTTGTCAAAAACCATTGACATGTGTTATAATAATTTTTCAAATTATCAAGTCCAAGCCGGAATTGATTTAATGCTTAAAGCTCAGTATTTACTCCAACATAATACTTATGTCCTCTGGACTGATGGAAGAAGAATACTGGCGTACAATACTGAAAGACCTCATCAAAACCGTGATGAAGATTCTCTACAGCTGTTAAAAAAGATAGCTGAAATGGAGATTGATGATTATCCATTAACGATGGAAATCAAGGACACGTGGGAAAGTTGGAACTCACCACCAGTCTCACCGGATTCATTACATCTCGATGAAATAGAAGAAATGAATCTGACAAATATCCAAGAAGGATAATCCCGAGACTAGACACGTGTAAAAATCCAAAAAAGGAGCATTTAATTATTGATGGAGACTTGCAACTATCTCATTAAAAAGATGTTGATGGAAGATGATGCAAGCCATGATGCAGAGATGATGGAAGCAACCATTAATGCACGCAACTATCAAGAAAGCGACAAATAAAAATGACTACGTGGAAGAAACCATCGAGTCAATATTTATTACGTCCTTATCAGGATATTTTCGGATTTGAATTGTAAATAAATTAGAGTTCAATTCTTACACTATAAATAGGCATTGTTGTAGCCTAAATAAGGCATGGATTCCTACACCAATCCATAGTATAGTTTTCTTAGATTTTGCCTTTTGTAATCTTTCTTTCAATAGCCTTTTGTAAAATCCTTTACTATCAATAAAACTCTTTGTAAAAATATATTCCGCTGTATTGAGCCACCATAGTCTCCCCCGTTATTGGTATCAGAGGGCCGGAGTAACGATACTTGGAAGCAAATATATCATAGTAATATTGTAAGTTTCTATCTTTTGTTCTCAATTCTGTTTATTTCATAGTTATTTATCTTAAAACCCATATATCTGTTGTTGTGTCTTTGTTGCCTGTTTAAGTCCAGGGAGGACGTGTTTAAGGCCTTTGTTAAAGACATATTAAGATAACGGACGGTTTTAGGTACCAAAGATAAATAATATGGAAGAGATAGATTGTTTATATAAAGATAAAACTTGTAATCATACTATGCATATAGAACCCAAAAATGAAAACAACATTTCGGCTCTTAGTAAAGGTATCAATAGTCTTGTGGATATAACTTCTGTTTATTTTAATAAGTTATATAATAAGGTTAATAATATTGAAAGTAAAATTGATAATATTAGTAAAGTAACAGAGTTAGACTTGAACAACGAGTCTAAGGAACTTTTAACAGATATTAATAATAAATTAGATAATGTTTTCACTAACAAAAGTGAAGACCAAGAAATGGATTTAGGTCCATTATACTATGGTAATAGTAATGTTATTTTAGCTTTATCTGAGGAAGACCAAACTTCTTCGGACGAGTCTAATACTAATAATAATATTAAAAAAAGAAAAACAAAAAGGAGAAAATTTAAAACAACAAAAACATGATTTCCAGTGTTATAAAGAGTTAATAGAACATTGGAAAATAAAATTCTCTACTACTAATGATAGTTATGAAAGAGTAGAATATTTAAAATTAATAGAGGAACTTTATGAAAAACATAAAGGTCTGTTTAAAATATTTAATTATCATTATATGTTAAATTATGATACTACAGAAAGTAGTAGTAGTTCTAATGAAGATAATAAATCAGAAGATAATAATTCTATGATTTCAGAAGAAATTAATGCAACTAGCTATAATTCTGATGAAGAAAACACTTCAACAGAAGAAAATATAGAAATACCGGAACCCATGGATACTGACAACACAGATCCATATATACCGAAACCTAAGGAAAAGGATAAGAAAGAAGAAATATTAATATTAAAACATAAACCAGAATTATTATATAAAAATTCTAGAAACACTAAAATAAAAAAGACAAAAAATACGATAATAATTCAACAAATGAAATTGGGAAAAAATGATATTATCACTTTTTCAAAATTTCAACCAAAAAAATATTATACTTATATAGAAGTTACCTTTCAATTTAGAGAGTATAAAACATATTCTTTACACGCTCTATTAGACACAGGAGCTACAACAAGTAGCTGTAGACAAAATGCTATTCCATCAGAAAAATGGGAATTAATGAATAATCCCATAATGGCGGTAGGGGTAGATGGTAAAGAAACCTTAATTGTTCATAAAGCTAAGAATATACCAGTCTACATAAATAATGTAAGATTTGTAATTCCAAAAATTTTATGTTTCCCTGATATGCATGGTGATATTTTATTAGGTAATAATTTTATATATCAACATTTGCCTTTTTCAATTGATAGAAATATGATTACATTAACCACAGAAAACACTTATGTGGAAGTACCATTAATAGAAAATCATAAGTATATTTGTAATAAAGATTTTAATCCACCAAGGAAAGATCATTTTAAACAGATCGAAATAACCCATTGGCTGTTTAAAATATTAGAAAATAATTTTAGTGAAGAACCATTAAAATTATGGAAGAATAGCCCTCGATATTGCGAAATCAAGTTAGAAAATCCTAAAAAGATTATCAGGGTAAAACCAATGATCTATACTAAACAAGATATAGATGAGTTTGATATTCAAATAAATGAATTAATGGAAAAAGGATTAATAGAAGAAACTACTAGTCCACATTCTAGTCCTGCTTTTATGGTAAGAAACCATGCAGAAATAAAACGAGGAAAAGCTAGAATGGTTATTAACTATAAAAGATTAAATCAAAATATTATTTTTGATGGGTATTTTATTCCAAGAAAGGAGGTACTCATAAATCAAGCAAAACATGCTAAATATTTTAGTAAATTTGATTGTAAATCAGGTTTTTGGCAAATTATGCTAACAGAAGCTTCTAGGCCTTTAACAGCATTTAGTGCACCTAATGGACATTTTCAATGGAATGTAATGCCTTTTGGTCTGTGTAATGCACCACAGATTTTTCAAAGATGGATGGATTCTATTTTTAAGAAATATAAAAAATTTTGTGTAGTCTATATTGATGATATATTAATTTTTTCAGACACTCTAGAAAGACATAGAAAACATCTAAACATCATTTCTAGAGAATTCATAAAACATGGAATAATACTAAGTCCTAAAAAGATAGAATTAGAAAAAACTGAAATAGAATTTTTAGGATTAATATTATCTGAAGATGGTCTTAAATTACAGGATCATATTATAATAAAAATCAAGGAATTTCCTGATAATATTAAAGATCTAAAACAACTTCAGCAATTTATAGGAATTGTTAATTATGGAAGAACCTTTTTCCCTAATTTATCTAAAAAATTAGATAAGTTATATGAAAAACTAAAGAAAGGAATAACATTTGATTGGACTGAAAGAGATTCCGAAATTATTAAAGAAATAAAAGAAGAAATAAATTATATTCCAAAAGTTTATTTACCTAAACAGGGTGATAAATTAATTTTAGAAACAGATGCTTCTGATAAACATTGGGGTTGTATATTAAAAGCCAAAACAAAAAGTGAAGAATTAATTTGTGGTTATAGTTCAGGAAAATTTAAACCAAATGAAATTAATTATATTATATATGAAAAAGAGTTATTAGCAATAAAGAAAGGAATAAAGAAATTCTTGATATATTTAGCATCCGAATATTTTATTATTAGAACAGACAATCAGGCTGTTAAACAATTTCTTACTAATAACAGTTTAGAAACAGTACCAAGACGGATACGATGGTATAATGAGTTATGTAATTTTAATTTTCAAGTCATAAATATAAAAAGTGATGAAAATATTCTTGCTGATTTTCTTAGCAGGCCTTATGGATAGAGGTAAAAAACCTCTAATGGGAGAATGGAATACTGTTCATAAACCCAACAAAGGGAAAATAACAAAATCCAACCAAGGATTTTGTTCCTATGCCTCCACAAGTACAATTTTATCCTAATCAGGGATATTATGTACCATATCCAATGGTAAGACAACCAATTGGAACTCAATTTTCATTGACGCCAAACCCGGTATGTCAATCTCAATGGTCACAAGATCCTAATTCGGCATTTCAAACCAGTTATGCTGAAATTATTAAGGGAGCAGAAAACTTTTTATCCCAACAATCGCTCTCTGAAATAAATGATTTTTATAATCCAGGATTACCACTGGAATATTATAATTATATTAATAAAACCCATGTTTTAGAACAAAGAGCAAAATTTCGAAGAGCTCTTACTAATTTTTCTCAATTTTTAGTTGAAAAAACAACTAAAGAAAATAAAGCCCATGATCTTTTATTAAAATCAGTTTTATATAGAGAATGGGAAGATTGTTATGTAGACTATATGGATATTAAGGAGATAAATAATCTTCTTGATATATTTCAATATTTTATTGATAATGGGACAAACAGTCCTGTTATAAATAAAATGTTTAGAAGATGTTTATTTAATAAAGCTAGAAAAATTTTACCTATAGAAATTTTTACAAAAATAAACAGTATAATTTGCAACCAGCAAATTCAATTTAGAAAAACTTTTTCTGAATACTTTTTACAAGCCTATGTTTTTACAAATCATTTAGGAGAAAAATTCCCTACTATAAAATTTAGGCTTAATCATGAACCATTTGATATAACAAGTATTGAATGGGGATTTGTTAAAGAAATAACAGTCCAAAATCTTTCTTTTGATTTACTAAAAGATTTTCCAGCTATCGTAAAATCACGATTAGCAAGTTTTCCAAATATGGATTTCTTTTACTATTTTCATATAGAAATTAGTAGTTTTATTGGTATTGCTGAATATGAAAGATTTTTTCAGCCATATCAAATTTGGACTATTCAAACGATGTTTGGAGGAATAAACCTCTCATCGGTTGATGAAGATAAAGATCACTTGTCAAAAACCATTGACATGTGTTATAATAATTTTTCAAATTATCAAGTCCAAGCCGGAATTGATTTAATGCTTAAAGCTCAGTATTTACTCCAACATAATACTTATGTCCTCTGGACTGATGGAAGAAGAATACTGGCGTACAATACTGAAAGACCTCATCAAAACCGTGATGAAGATTCTCTACAGCTGTTAAAAAAGATAGCTGAAATGGAGATTGATGATTATCCATTAACGATGGAAATCAAGGACACGTGGGAAAGTTGGAACTCACCACCAGTCTCACCGGATTCATTACATCTCGATGAAATAGAAGAAATGAACCTGACAAATATCCAAGAAGGATAATCCCGAGACTAGACACGTGTAAAAATCCAAAAAAGGAGCATTTAATTATTGATGGAGACTTGCAACTATCTCATTAAAAAGATGTTGATGGAAGATGATGCAAGCCATGATGCAGAGATGATGGAAGCAACCATTAATGCACGCAACCATCAAGAAAGCGACAAATAAAAATGACTACGTGGAAGAAACCATCGAGTCAATATTTATTACGTCCTTATCAGGATATTTTCGGATTTGAATTGTAAATAAATTAGAGTTCAATTCTTACACTATAAATAGGCATTGTTGTAGCCTAAATAAGGCATCGATTCCTACACCAATCCATAGTATAGTTTTCTTAGATTTTGCCTTTTGTAATCTTTCTTTCAATAGCCTTTTGTAAAATCCTTTACTATCAATAAAACTCTTTGTAAAAATATATTCCGCTGTATTGAGCCACCATAGTCTCCCCCGTTATTGGTATCAGAGGGCCGGAGTAACGATACTTGGAAGCAAATATATCATAGTAATATTGTAAGTTTCTATCTTTTGTTCTCAATTCTGTTTATTTCATAGTTATTTATCTTAAAACCCATATATATGTTGTTGTGTCTTTGTTGCCTGTTTAAGTCCAGGGAGGACGTGTTTAAGGCCTTTGTTAAAGACATATTAAGATAACGGACGGTTTTAGGTACCAAAGATAAATAATATGGAAGAGATAGATTGTTTATATAAAGATAAAACTTGTAATCATACTATGCATATAGAACCCAAAAATGAAAACAACATTTCGGCTCTTAGTAAAGGTATCAATAGTCTTGTGGATATAACTTCTGTTTATTTTAATAAGTTATATAATAAGGTTAATAATATTGAAAGTAAAATTGATAATATTAGTAAAGTAACAGAGTTAGACTTGAACAACGAGTCTAAAGAACTTTTAACAGATATTAATAATAAATTAGATAATGTTTTCACTAACAAAAGTGAAGACCAAGAAATGGATTTAGGTCCATTATACTATGGTAATAGTAATGTTATTTTAGCTTTATCTGAGGAAGACCAAACTTCTTCGGACGAGTCTAATACTAATAATAATATTAAAAAAGAAATTCTTGATATATTTAGCATCCGAATATTTTATTATTAGAACAGACAATCAGGCTGTTAAACAATTTCTTACTAATAACAGTTTAGAAACAGTACCAAGACGGATACGATGGTATAATGAGTTATGTAATTTTAATTTTCAAGTCATAAATATAAAAAGTGATGAAAATATTCTTGCTGATTTTCTTAGCAGGCCTTATGGATAGAGGTAAAAAACCTCTAATGGGAGAATGGAATACTGTTCATAAACCCAACAAAGGGAAAATAACAAAATCCAACCAAGGATTTGTTCCTATGCCTCCACAAGTACAATTTTATCCTAATCAGGGATATTATGTACCATATCCAATGGTAAGACAACCAATTGGAACTCAATTTTCATTGACGCCAAACCCGGTATGTCAATCTCAATGGTCACAAGATCCTAATTCGGCATTTCAAACCAGTTATGCTGAAATTATTAAGGGAGCAGAAAACTTTTTATCCCAACAATCGCTCTCTGAAATAAATGATTTTTATAATCCAGGATTACCACTGGAATATTATAATTATATTAATAAAATATGGAAAACCCATGTTTTAGAACAAAGAGCAAATTTTCGAAGAGCTCTTACTAATTTTTCTCAATTTTTAGTTGAAAAAACAACTAAAGAAAATAAAGCCCATGATCTTTTATTAAAATCAGTTTTATATAGAGAATGGGAAGATTGTTATGTAGATTATATGGATATTAAGGAGATAAATAATCTTCTTGATATATTTCAATATTTTATTGATAATGGGACAAACAGTCCTGTTATAAATAAAATATTGAAATATATCAAGAAGATTATTTATCTCCTTAATATCCATATAGTCTACATAACAATCTTCCCATTCTCTATATAAAACTGATTTTAATAAAAGATCATGGGCTTTATTTTCTTTAGTTGTTTTTTCAACTAAAAATTGAGAAAAATTAGTAAGAGCTCTTCGAAATTTTGCTCTTTGTTCTAAAACATGGGTTTTCCATATTTTATTAATATAATTATAATATTCCAGTGGTAATCCTGGATTATAAAAATCATTTATTTCAGAGAGCGATTGTTGTGATAAAAAGTTTTCTGCTCCCTTAATAATTTCAGCATAACTGGTTTGAAATGCCGAATTAGGATCTTGTGACCATTGAGATTGACATACCGGGTTTGGCGTCAATGAAAATTGAGTTCCAATTGGTTGTCTTACCATTGGATATGGTACATAATATCCCTGATTAGGATAAAATTGTACTTGTGGAGGCATAGGAACAAATCCTTGGTTGGATTTTGTTATTTTCCCTTTGTTGGGTTTATGAACAGTATTCCATTCTCCCATTAGAGGTTTTTTACCTCTATCCATAAGGCCTGCTAAGAAAATCAGCAAGAATATTTTCATCACTTTTTATATTTATGACTTGAAAATTAAAATTACATAACTCATTATACCATCGTATCCGTCTTGGTACTGTTTCTAAACTGTTATTAGTAAGAAATTGTTTAACAGCCTGATTGTCTGTTCTAATAATAAAATATTCGGATGCTAAATATATCAAGAATTTCTTTATTCCTTTCTTTAATTATATTATTAGAACATCCATGTATGGTCTCAAAGGATCATGCTTGGACATCTGATTGGATGTTGCTTGGGCAACCTGATGTAGGAAAGAACTAGTTAAACAAAAAAAATAAGGATTAACTTTGAATAATCAAAGAATGTTTAGCCTCTGAGGAAAAAATGGAATGTTGATAAACTAATTGCTGAAAGCATGAGGAAACTTCAAATGTTTCATTTACAAAAATCTAAAATTGAACAAATATACATTTCCTCTTATCACGACCATGTACACGCGTATAGTTGAGACTGAATTACAAAGAGATCCTAACATTAACATGCGCATGTTTTAGAGCCACACATTATTCTACAATGATACACACACAATATATATAAATATATATGCATAAATTATTTGAATGAAGGCAATTGTGCATCATATGGGAAATATATTTTAAAACTTTAATGGGGCCAACAAATACCATAATAGCATTTGAAAGTTCTTGATGAGCTTCATCGAGCTTCACAGTCATTTTAGCAATTTTATGAGAAAAAAACTTTTTGCCGGATGGCCCAATCTACATTTCTCCAAAGGGTCTTTGGAACTTCACTAAAACCAAAACCAAAACTAAGAAGAAATGCACCTATAACAAGCCCAAAAGTATTCGACAAGGCCATTGCTAAACTAAGGATCCCAACGCTCCTGTCAACAAAAATTTATCAAGTAATAGAAAATAAGAATGTGTCAGTTGACAAGAAAGGGAAAGTCTCTAACGCCCATGTAACACCCCAAATCCGACTTAGACGTTATGGCCGAATCTGGTTAGTTACATGGTGACTGGCTTCGAAAACTATCTACTTGATTTAAGGAAAAACTCGCTTTTAGTTTTGAATTATTTTACTTGGTTTGGATATCAGGTTCAAGTTTACATTAAACTATTGTTAAAAGGTTAAACCGTATTGCAAAAGTAGGTTCAAAAAATAGGTTAATTTTAGATCTTAAGTTTGCTAGACTCGTTTTAGGAAAACATAGCATGGTTTGATATCGAAAACGTTTGTTACTGGTTTAAATATCCGAGTTTGATTAGTTAGTCGTTTTACATCAGTTCCAAAGCCAATAATAAACCAAATTTTAAAGTTAAATCCGTAGTGGCCTTATTACAAGAACATAAACCCAAAATAGTATAGAGAAATATGATAAAAATTTAATGGAAATAAAGGAAAACCAAACAGAAAAGCATGTGGCCACCTCAAGTACCTCTCGGCTCCAAATCAGCTAAGTCTGGAGGTTACCTGCACAATGTAATAGCTAAAAGGGTGAGTTTTGTAAAAACTCAGTGTGCAACTACCCATCAGAACAGAATGGGCCGGAGCCCAGTACAGATAATAAGCAAATAATATGCAGAACCCATCCTACCCCACCCCAATCCAACCAATCACACCACTCGTACCAACCAAACACACCTATGGGGAGTAGCTCGACCCACCCAGCCAAACACACCAAAATGCAGCTAAGCTACTATATCAGAATTTGTGGCAGAGCCACCAGAAATAGATTATGTGGCAGAGCCACTTTAATAGAACGTTCTCCTCAGAAAACCCAACCCCATGCGGATTCAAAGAACAGATTACATCATGCATACAGAATAACAGATACAGAAATATTCATGCATACATACAAATCTACTATCTAGGGCATAACGGTCTTTTAGCATCTAGGGTCAAAATGGTAATTTTTACCCTCTTAGGGGTATTTCAGTCATCCTACCAAATTTAAGCATTTCATACCAAATACGACCCTTAGGCAGGTCCACGTTGCCTTAAGCAACTCAGAATCAGTATTTAGGTCAAAAGTGTCTATGGCCCCGGAAACCCCTATTGGGCCCGTTCAGCCCCACACGCCCATGTGGCCTATTAGGCCCATTTTTACGCCTAGAATTGCAGATTTTACTAACTAGTATGCTAACAATCTCTAACCCAGAAATTTACTCAAACGGGCCCATAGGCCTATTGAGCCCATTTCGACCCATCGAGGCCTAAAATGGTTCAGATGCGCGAAATAGCGCAAATCGATCTCCTCAGTTTGAAACCCATTACAGTGGGTTCAGATTAGCCCATGAGCGCTCGAACTCCAATGGGCCTTGAAATGCTGGCACTTCGGTATTTCGGCTTTTCAGCTTTTGCCGATGTACACTACAGTGTAGTTACACACCTGATTACGAATCAACTCCAAAAATCCTGTGAACGGTCAACCTACAATTGCCCAAACACATTATTAGACTATAACCAGATTGAAATCCATCATCCACTAATATTGACATATTCGGCCATGCCAACTTATAACATCCACTACTTACCTTTGTCGAGATCTAACTAGTAGATCTAGATGGCCTTGCCAATAATAACCTCCAATTAGCCTCCACGAGATCTACCTTCTACACTGGCTACAGAACATAAGCAGAAAGAGAGAACTTTAAGTCCACTTTCACAGATTAAAGCTGATTAGCAAAAGGGTGCTAGGGGGTTTCGGCTTCTCATACCATACTTAAAAAGAAACAATGAGAATAGAGTCCTTACCCAGAAGTCCACTTGACTATATTGATATCACAAGAAGTCGTCTTCCCCTAATCTACGCCCTGACCAAATCAAAGGAAAGAATCGATTTAGAGGGAGGAGTAATCAGTTAATGGGAGGATAGCATTCAATCAAAGAAGGATGTTTACAAATGGAGAGCAGGGTTCGGCCAGGAAGATGACTCAGGTTCGGCTAACAAGAGAAATAAAGTAGAGAGAAGAAAAGGGATGGTCTCCACAAGATATTTGGTCAAGCAAAATAGAAAGAAGAACAAGGGAATAAAGAACCGAATTCGGCAATGGAGGTATCAGTTTAAGATTTAAAGGATAGATGAAAGTAGGAGAAGGATTTAAGTTTCGGCTAATGAGCTAGAAGAGAGGCATGCAATATTCAGCGAAAGTGAACTCACAAAATAAAGAAGAGGAGATTGAGAAGGCAGGATTCGACAATGGAAAAGAAGTAGTGATGGAGAGGATGAGAAATAAGGATTTGGGTTTAGAAGGAGTGATAAAGAGTATCCGATTGCTAGGAAAGTATAGATCTCGGCTTTTGGGGTAATCAACCAAAGTGAAGTCTTTGACACAAAAGGAGCAATTTGGTAGACAGAAAAGAAGAGAAGAATTTTGGCAACCTACCCACCCAAAGCCGAAAATGCAAAACCAAAAAAAATGCACCTTCACTCACTTCCAAACTCAAATTCGGCTATACACTCCTCCAAATTCAACTTCCCACAATCCACTCCTAGATTTGCTCCTTGACTTACTCAACTCTCACATTTGAATTCAATTCAAATTCTCCATGACCAAGTCTTCTCTTACCCAGTCTCAACCACCTCCAGGGTTTGAACTTAATTGAACCACTTGCCGCCCACATTCAGCAAAATAAACTCCTTCGATTGCAAGGGGATTTGAACCCAAGATCCCCTTGTCCATGACGCCACCATATGCCCACATGTAGCGCCATTGCCACCTTGCCACAACCCTTTTTTGTGCCACAAAATTCCAACAACTACACATAGGCCCTACAAACCATCACACATACACCCCTAAGTCCAAAATCAAAATTTTGTTAAAGGCTTGGCTTAACCTCGGGCCTTCCAAAGGCCCTCTAAACCCGCTCAAATCCTCAATCTAGTATACCCAAACATGCAATTATGAATTAAGTAAAAATCATTAAAACCCTAAAATTTGAGGAGTTACAGCCCAGTTTTCTATACTTTATATAATCTATCAGTTCAAAAACATCTTCATGCAACATATCCGATCTAGAAAAGAAATTTCAGTAAATAGAATATCAACAGGAATGAAAAGTAATCCAAAGTCTTAAGAGAGGACATAAAAACATGATACAATTTTAAATGTAATCCAAACCTTAATAAGCATCCAAGAACATATCAAAAAGACTATAATAAAACGAAGAAAAGTAACAATAAGTAAAGAAAGACAAGCGAGCCAGTTGCTATTCATCAAGATGAGGAGAATAAGTCCTACAAGGCCAATAGAACCCACAACTAAATAGAAGACTAAATTGACATGCACACTAGTCTTCAATCTTTCAGTCACAAAGAAGTCTCCAGCATCTTCAAAACCCTGAATAAGGGGCACCACAACCCTGCTTAAAGATAACATAATTTAATTATATGAGGAAATGCACCACAATCTGCAAACCATATAGAAGAATCATCTTTATTCGCAACAAAATAATCCCACAACTTAACACAAATGAAAATATAGCAAATGGATAAGTACAACCACCAGTAATTGTCATTTCAAGCCCACATGAAAAAGTTGTAATAAATCATAACAATAAGAATACAGTGCACCACTTTTGAATTATTTTAACCTTAGCTTATAAAGTAGAATCTAAAAACTTGAAAACCTATATCCATCCCAAAAGAATTAAGAAAGTTCATTTACAAGAACTACAATCAATTGTGCCACTAAAGAAAATTGATCTACAATACTCTAAATGGCATATCCCCCGTGAATTTCAGTTCAACAAAAAAGGCGTCCATCAATAGAGAAACCAAATAAACTATGCGAAATTCGATGAAGAATAAAACGTACCATCCAAGGAGAAAAGTACCCCAATAAGACCAACTCTAAAAAAAATGAGATTCCTCCATTTTCAATGTTATTATCTGGGTTCGATATCGTCTGCACTAATTTAACATTATTTTTTTTTAATTCGCCTAGCCTAACTTATTACAATATTAAAAAAGAAAGAAAGACAGATCCAATAAATAAAGTACATTTCTAAACGGAATTAAAAAGAACAAAGAATTACTATCCAGATATCCATGTGACAACAATGATAATGGAAAGAGAATAGAACCAAGCGTATTCGACGGTGAAGAAGACGTAACGAGGGACATCAGGGCCAGCGAAGTACCTCAAGGTGAAAATAACCATCCCTAAGGTTAAAGGCAGCGAGATCAAGTAAAATACCCACATATCCCCTTGCCTTTTCCTCTTCCATGGATTTTCTTCTATTGAAATCACAACCAGTCACGGTGGTTGCTTCTTTCTATCAATCACGGTCAGCCACGGTGGTTGCTTTGTATTGTGCTCAACGCTTCGTGCGGGATTACGTATGGTGTGGGGCTAGGCGTTTTGGGACTAATGTTGCTTTAGGCTTGGGAGATTTAGTTAACCTTTAGATGGGCTGATTTTTGTGATTGGGGAAAATTTTGGGCTTTATAAATGAAAAGGAAAAATAAGGAAAAGACATGATCCAATAGAGATTTAAAACTCCGATAAGGGATAGAATCAAAGATGTTTCATATTTTTAAATTGTTGCCAATTGATGTTATTATTTTATTTTATTTTTAAAAAAAAATTTACTATTGTCAAGTAAGTTTTAGCTCAATTAGCATGGGTATTGTTGTTAATGCAGAAGGATGTAGGTTTTAGTGGGTTGAAATGTATTATCCTTTTATTTATAGGTTAGGAAGGGACTAGCATATATGAATAGAACCTATAATATAATTGTTCAAAAAAATTATACTTTGATGTGGTTTTTAATATTACTTATTATAATATATGTAGTTAGAATTTTTTTTTCAGAATACTACCTCGATATTTATAGGTATGGAGTTTGTTGAGATTTTTCTACTCGATCAAGTTTTTCACATCCTATTGGAATCAAGGTAATTATTTTGAAATGATCACAATACCTCAACACATATGAATGTCAAGATCCTTGTACAATATATAAACAATTATATTTATTAACAGCAATAATGAATTGCAATGAATATAAATATACATCAACATACATCTTCATCAACTTGTCAATTGATTTCTTATCACGTCCAAGTAAAGTCCTTTCAATAATGTGTATGATCCAAACAACCCCTAAGTTTGTTTAAATATTTAATACAATAGGTGATTATGAATATTGGTAATTGAATACAACATAAGATATGTTAGGAAGAGATGGGCCCTAACCACGTTATCTTTATCCATGCCCATGTTTGTAGAAGCAGTCAACTACCATTTATCTCATCAATCAATTCTCAAGTCGCCTTATGGAACACCCGGCACAAATATATCAAATTCGCTAAACCCCAATTGAATCGATTGATCATCCAAGAAAACTCTAGTGAGAAAGATACATGGTATGGACCTTATTGCTAGTCTTGTTTGGCAACAAAATTCCTCTTAACATCCAAAACATCCAAGCTTTTATAGATTGATTTATTTCCTCTACAATTGCAAATTGTGAAGGGGCTAGTTTGATAAACCTTTCCAATCATGTGCATTTCACACAATTGTCATCTAATTCTTCTTGTCCTTATCCTTAAACGGGATGACACCTAACAAATGATGGTACTTGTGCTCCACGTTGATGTTACTAGCTCTGGTTAAGGGACATCCTCTAGTGTTATAGTTACTTTGTAACACCCCAAACCCAGCCTAGAAGTTAGGTCCGAATCTGGCGTGTCACATTGAGGTGTTTTTCGAAAACCTTGTTTCCATTAAAAACCCTTCTTATTAAAACTTGTTGCCATTTAAAACTTGTGTAAAATCTCAAATTTCGTATGCATATTTTTAAAATGTGGTTTATTAAAAGACATTCTCTTGTAAAATGTTATTACTCTTAAAACCTTATTTGTTACGGAAGTCTAATTTAAAATAGTTGCGAAAATGTGATATTTTGAAAAATAGTTATTATTTCAGAAAAACTGTATTCGACTTCTAGCAATTATAAAATAATAAATAAAATCCCAAATGTAAAAACCAGAAAGTTTAAAAGGCCTTACTACAACCCAAACCAGAATAAAATACTTAAAAGTGAATCAAGACAGAGCATAAGCAATGTGTGGCCTTCTCCGAGTCCCTCGCAGCATCGATCCTCCTAAAGCTAGGGATGACCTACACAATTATTAAACAGGGTGAGTTTTATGAAAACTCAGTTTGTAATCCCCTACCATATAAAATGAACAGTCAGTCATACAAAAGAATTAAAAGTCTGGGCCCCACCCCTGCTACAATTCCAGTATCAATTGGGCCTTAGCCTACTATAACAAACAGTACCTGATGGGCCTTAGCCCATTACAGATTCAGAAACATTATCAGATTAGAATCAAAATCAGAATCAGAATTATGTGGGCCTAAGCCCAAAACAGAATCAGTAATAATATAATACAGATATGTAAAACAGACTGGGTCGAAGCCCTATACAGAACAGATTAGTCTGAGCCTTAGCCCTATACAGAACAGTGTGGGCTAAGCCCATAGCAGAATCAGAACAATATGCGAATACAATCCCAACCCAGTCCAGCCATCACACCACCCGTACCAACCCAACACACCATGTGGGGAATAACTCGACCCACCCAGCCCTACACACCAATGATGCAGCCATGCTACTAATTTAAATGCGGCTTTAAGCCTTTAGTAGCAGTATCATAATTGGCATAAAGCCATTTGTAACTGTAATAGGATTGCCACATAGCCATCAATTAGGGTAATATAACCAGTACACAGCCATGGGTAAATGTGATCGACACACAGTCATCAGTAAATAAGATAGGCACATAACTTTAGGCAAATATAATCGGCACAAAGCTATGATCCCGATAGCACAGAGCTATATGTTGGTTGGCACAAAGCCATACTCAGAATAACTGGCGACCTTATCAGATTATTACTGGATCCACAGTCGTCTTTTGTGACCCATGCGATCCTATCAGAACAGAACTTCCTCCATATCAATGTCCCAACCCAATATGTCGTGTATGCTATGCTCAATCATCACACATGTATGCAGAATGGCCATGTTCAGTATCAATCATTTAAACACATATTAAAACATATCAATCACACAACCACGGTCATGCCAGTCAAATCACTGTCATACAAACACAGTCAAATCCGTCAAACACACAGTCCAAGTCAGTCACTTGCCCACAAGGGCAAAACAGTCATTTAATACCCTAAGGGCAAAATGGTAATTTTACCCCACAGGGGTATCTCGGTAATTTTACCCTACAGGGGTATTTCAGTAATTCTACCCTACAGGAATATTTCGATAATTCTACCCTAAAGGGGTATTTCAATAATTCTACCCTACAAGGGTATTTCGGTAATTTTCCAAATTAAGGGTATTTATGTAATTTTGCAAGTCGAGGGTATTTCTGTAATTTTCCAAATCAGGGGTATTTCTATAATTTTACAAACCAGGGGTATTTTGGTCATTTTGCTAATTGAGGATATTTTAGTAATTTCACAGATTAGGGTAATTTTAGTAATTTCACAAATCGAGGGTATTTCAGTAATTCTACCCTACAGGGGTATTTCAGTAATCCTACCCTACAGGGGTATTTCAGTAATCCTACCCTACAGGGATATTTCAGTAATGCTACCCTACAGGGGTATTTCAGTAATCCTACCCTACAGGGGTATTTCAGTAATCCTACCCTACAGGGGTATTTCAGTAATCCTACCCTACAGGGGTATTTCAGTAATCCTACCCTATAGGGGTATTTTCAGAAATCCTACCCTACATGGGTATTTCAGTAATCCTACCCTACAGGGGTATTTCAGTAATCCTACCCTACAGGGGTATTTCAGTAATCCTACCCTATAGGGGTATTTCAGTAATCCTCCCCTACAGGGGTATTTTAGTAATTCTACCCTACAGGGGTATGAGATTCACATAATCTAGTCCAATATTTACTACGCAATCATACAATGTATCTGATTGGGCCCACGGGCCCATTGGGCCCACATGGCCCATTTCGGCCTGAAACAGCCATCCTACAGCCAGAGTAGTGAGAAATACACACCTAATAGGTATCTGAAGTTAATCCACGCTCTGAACGCTGCTATGCCCACAAGCCAACAATAATCGCACCCTTGACTCCTCAGGGGGTGTGTCGATCAACTACGATCACCACCACCGTGACCCAACGGCATACAGATCAACGAATGATCCAACACCTAACCCAAACGAACACGCCACAACATGAAAGGGATAAGTCAAGAAAGGTATGCCTACACTCCTCATAGTTTGCTCTATTTAAAGCCAGCTCCTCACCTATTCTCATGATAGCTTCCCGATGTGGGATTCTCCATCAATCCCCCAAAATTAAAGCATTAGCAAAATAATCAACCTTTGCGTGCAAAGGGATTTAAACCATAGTCCTCTCAATAACTATCCCACGCCACCACCACTAGGACACAAGCTCCTTTGTGTCATAAGTCCAACACATTTAACTTTAAAGCCTACCTACTCGCTTCCAGATTTATTTAAAAAGGAAACCAAAATAAATTGCAAGAGCTAAGACTTGAAACTTGGACCCCCTTACTTCCTTTATGGCGTCACTTCCTTGTCCCCTAAGTGGCGCCCCTTTGCCACTACACCACATTCCTTTCTGTGTCATACCTTCACCAAAAATACTCTTAAAGCCTACCCACAACCTCAAGGCTCCCATAAGAGAAAAACATAAATTTTTGCTAAGGCCCAGGTTTGAACCCAGGACTTCTCCAACACTCCTAAACCTCTTAGCCATCACATCCACACACCATTCAGTGAATATAGGCCCAAGGCCTATTACGCAACCCAAGTGGGGCCCACGTGCTTGCATGGCTCGCTAAGCCAGATTTGCCCACAGCCACGTGTACGACACAGCCGGTCCATTAATTCCCGTAAGTCCAAAAACAACGACCTGTGTGGGCCCACAAGCCCATTGGGCCCACACGGCCCATTCTTCCAGGCCAAATTTCGGGGCGTTACATACTTCCCCACATGAAACTGTAATGAATGTGTTTTTGACATCCATTTTTTGAACAAGACGACAAGTGACTTTGATAATTTTATACTATATTGAGCATGAACAACTTGATCGTGTCACTGTTTAAAATTTTACAAAAAAAATTATTAATATTTAATTTCACGAAATCTTAAAAACATTTCTACAAAAATAAAAAAAAAATTTACTTGCAAATTTTACCACATTCGCGAGATCTTTTGCTATACTTTTTTTTAAACATTAAATCAACCATTTCTTTCCCCAAAAAAGAAAAAAAAAAAGTTTTTTAAAGGTTTGAGAGAATTTTGGTTGAAAAAAAGAAAAGAGAGGAAATAATCTAGTATTTATAGAGTGGAAGTCGACTCTCATGATTGTCAAACTTTCACTTATTAAATAAGTTCGTTGAGACAATGGGCAAATAAATTCTCTGGTTAAATTTCGCAACCCTAAACTCGACATACTATTGAATGCACATTATAATACTTTCCTCATTGCATGCAAGCCCGGACTCTTATGATTATTTGATGATCTCTTGAATTTGACATTCATGGATGTAGAGGTATTTTAAAAAAATGTATTATAACAAATAACTTTTGAATATAATTATTTAGATAAATAATAAAATAATTTTATATTTAAGTAAAAAACTGCTTTTATGTTATTCTCTCAATATTCGATTTAATGGTTGATTTAAATTTTTAAAAGAACAACAAAATCGAAATGTCTAATCTCCAAATAATAGCTCTTTGTAATTGAATTTTTGAGTTTATTTAACATGGAAAAAGAGTTTTAAGGATTTGTTTTTGTTAGGAAGAAGAATAAATTTCAAAGCCAACAAACACCGACGATGTGAGAAAAAAAATATGTAATAAATATATTTATTAAAATTTTATATAAATATAAAGAGGTTTAATATAAACTACTATATTTAAAATTTATTATGTTGCTGATTCAAATATCGTAAGTTTTTTTTATTAATTTTAAAAGATAAAAAAATATCCTTATAATAATATAACTTGTTTTGTATATAAAAATTATTTTAATCGTTTTTAATTGAATTAGTGTTTGGTTAACTCGTGACACCAACTCAATTAATAATTTAAATATAATATAGAATTATAGAAAATATAACTAGCTTTGTATAATAAAAATGTATTTTAATTATTTCTCAACTAAATTGATACATAATTTACTCATAACATCAATTTAATTAGCAACTTAAATATAATATATATTAATATAATTTATTTTGTATATAAAATAATATTTTAGTCATTTTTTAACTAAATTAATGACTCGTGATAATAACTCAATTAGTAACTTAAATATATTATAAAAATAAATATTAAAATAGGAATTATAATAGCATACGTACAGCAAAATATACTTCATTTTAAAACATTATCAATATTAAAATATTTTCCCACAATTAACAATATATGTGGTGAAGTAACCTTTAAATTACTTTTTCGGGTGGGGGGTTTGGGGGGCGGGGGAGGGGGGAGGGGCATAGGTTAGTTCGTGGATTTAAAGCCCGTCATTGGTCATAAACAAAATTGTTGTGGGCCTCCAACACCACCGAAGAAAGAAAATTTGTCTCTACAAACCCATGTTTTTATACCTAACATTCTTCACATTCAATTTCACACCATTTCTTTAAAAAAAATGTCACTTTATACTTCAAAATTGTCATAGATTTATGCAAAAACAAATTTTCTATCTCCTAAGGTTGGGTGAGATTGAATTAGATATTTTTATTAAAATTTAATGATAAATATAGAGTGTGTCTTGTATTTACGAATCAACGTTGCGAAGAAAAAGAATCGACATCCTGACAATACGAAGAATGATGTCCCGACAAAGGACATATGAAGTGTGACATGTTTCCCAATTCAATCGGGTTTTCTCCTCCTAGTTAAACTTTACTATTGTTTCCCAGTTAAACTCTTATTAGTCTAGGGTTATTTTAGTTTTGTTTAACCTACGAATTTATCCTATAAAATGGATTTTTGTAACCTAGATTAATCATCTTCACCATATTTGAAATTGAGAGAATATTTTGAGCTTTTAGGGAATTTTGAGTTGTAGTCAGAGTGCTTTGTTCTTTCGGGATTTACGGTTATTTGTTGAGATTATCTTCATCTTGTACTGTTTCAGTTTTTACTCATTTAGTGAAGTCTCCACTACCCATGGTTTTTTGTCATCTTCTTTGGAGGAATTTTTCCATGTAAATATTTGTGTATTTGATCTTCTCTACTTTTACTTTTATTTTCTCGTTGCATATACAGATCAATCCCCAACAATAAATATATAAAAATATTAATAAAAATAATATTTTAAAATTATTATAAAAGTAATATGAGCTTTCAAACTCGAGAAATTTGTACTTATTACACTAATATGTAAATTGAAGTGCATGGCAATTAGGTAATTTTAATATCTAAACTTAAAAAAAGATGAATAACTTCAATTGTGACATGACATTAAGTCTAATTATTTTAGGTGATGACATAGCACAGCCTTAGACTATCACATCATCAATTTTTTGCATTTTTTTAATTTCAAGGATGAAAATGAATTTAATTGTTAAATTCATATATTAAAGTGAACAAAAATAAATACAAAAATCAAAGTGAATTTAATTATTAATTTGATAGCCATGAAAAATCAATAAACTGAACCACTTTGGTTTATTCATTATAAAAATATTTAGATTAAATTAAAATTGATATGAGTAGAAGATGGCCGTGATTGAGAATAATTACATTAGGATAAAGAAAGGAGAAGTCGAGAAATAAAAGCTTAGTACATGGTAGGATTTAGCAATTTAAAGTCACCCTTTATAAAGCCTGTCGAAACTTGAAACCACTTTTGAATGTGCTTTTCGTTTCTGCATTCAAACTACAACACAAAAATACAACTCCAAACATAAGCAAGACAAAAAATAAAATAAAAGATTCTCACTCGTTTTTCTACTTTGTTATTGACAATTTTCATGATTTTTTTTTTTAATAATGCAGTATATATTTACTAATATATGTATATCAGGAACTTATTTCTCGAATTTTTTTTTCTTTTACAGATACCTCACTTCTGTTTATGGTATGTTGAGCAGTCAACTATTTCGAATATAAGATTCCTCAAAAGTATAAAAAGTTTATTTATTACAAAATGTCAATATGAAAATTATGTATTTGACGTTAATTTTGATCGGTAAGACTTCAATTCCTATAACTGTCAGAGTTTCATATAAATTAACATCATGTATTTACATTTATTTTGGCCTATTAAAATTGTTATCCTAATTGTAACATTCCTAATTCTTATTTGTCATCGGAAAAAGGTTACGGAGTACTACTGAAATTTTTAGATCAATTATAAACGATACGCATTCATTTAGCATTCATATCATAATATACTCATGTTGTCCTTTTCATGAGCCTTCGAGACCCAAAATGCATGTTACAAACAAATCGAGACTAATTCGAACACTTAAGGAAATTTTTCGAGAAATTTCAAAATTTTTCCCTAGATGTAGAGCACACACGCCCGTGTGAATCTGGGACATGCCCATGTGGTCATGGGACACATCCGTGTCTCAAATTGTGTCCTACGCCGTATAACTCTCTGACTTAGGTCACACGACAGGCTGCACGCCCATGTGTTAGGCCGTATGCCTCACATGGCTGAGACACACGCCCGTGTCTCTGCCCGTGTGTAAATTCTCGGGCATTCTGTTATGAAAATTTTAAGTAGCAAGGGACACACGGCCAATTTACACGCCCATGTGTTAGCCGTTTGTCTCACATGGTCCAGTCACATGCCCGTGTGTCTGCCCGTGTGGACTCAATATGAGCCTTAAACATTAAGGTTACCATTCCCTACAATCTTACACATAAAGCAACTCAAAACCATTTATTCAACCAAATTAAAACTCAGTTAAACACACTCTAAACATGTCAAAATAGACATTCTAAGTACCTAACCAATGTACCTTCATAGGCGCTCTACCTAACTTATTCAAATATGTATGTACAAATTTTTATTAAATAATCTTCTTGAAACCAATTATCATTATACCTATATGCTTACATATAACCATAACCAATATGATTTTATGCACCTTTTATGTTTATTTGACTACAACTTTATCTCTCATCATTCATTCATATCAACATTTTAAGGCAATCATGCAAACACCATAATACCAAACACAAGCCAAATACATGACTAATTTTAACAAAACACCTATAGACTAACCTTTAATCAAAATAACCCATACATGCAATTATACATTTAATCAAAATAACCCATACATGCCATTATAACTAGAATCAAGTCATCAATAATTACCAATACAACCAATGGATAGATATAGCTCTGATAAGCTTCCAACCCATTCGAGCTTCCAATAATCTGTAAGGTAAATAAATAAAAAAATATGTAAGCAATGATTGCTTATTAAGCTCGTATAGTCTTTAATCATAAAAATTTATTTCACTTGTAAAACTTTACATATAAAAATAATCCAATAATGTTACCGTAATACTCATAAACTATTCTCACTAATTCACAAGTGAACTAATCCATAGTATCACACATAGATTTATACCCTCAAGCTTAATAAAATTTTATATAACCTTAATTCTTCCACACTTATTCCATATGCATATCATTCAGCCATGGTTACAAAGTAATGCATTTAACCAAGCCTTATTCTAATTGGACACATAATAATTCATTCCATAAGAAATTGCATAATCTAAACCTTACCATTCCTTTATGAACACTAACTTATTTTCATTTAAATACTTACCATTTCAATGCATCGAATAATTAAACAAATTACTATTCAGCTAATAGCTTGACACTTGCCTAAACATCAAGCAACAACAACAGTTAGCATAGTTGGACATCTTACATATAAATTTAATATTGATAAACATATGTTCTCGACATGTTACCATATACATGCTTTCCTTGTATCAACATAATCAAAGATAATCACATATTTACATGTCACTTTTTAATATATTAAGTAAATACCATTTCCATGTCACGTTTCAATATGTCATGTAAATATCATTTCCAAAACACGTTTCAATATATCAATTAAATATCATTTCCAAATATTTCAAGTATATACCAGTAATAATCATAGGTCTTTCAATATTAATTCATAAATATTTACAGATCACTCATAGTACATTCAATTCTCATTAATTTGTTATCTTAAATGGCTTTTCAAATTTCATTATACAATTGCAACATCCATTCCACAATCATTTCATGAATATATATATATATATATATACTTAACTCATATATTTCATATATCAATCATTCATTATCTTCAATTTGCCAATTCGTTCTTTTACCCCTATTAACGTGATTCGGACTTTGGTGGATACACGGATCCAACCAAAACACACCAGTACGGCACCTTGTGCCTCATCAGCCTTACTGAAGTAAGTCATACCCAATACCTTATCAGAATTATTCAAAGCAATAATACAACACATAGTGCCTCATCGGAATTATCCGAAGCAATAATACGACACATAGTGCCTCATCGACTCGATGTCAAAGTATCCCTGAACACTTACGGATAAAATCACTTTTCAATTTCAACCAATAGAGTTTAAAATCACTTTTCAATTTCAACCAATATTCATTTCAATTCAATAATCACAAATCCTCAAGAATTCAACCCATTATCATAATATCAAATACTCACCACATTCCACTTATCATACACATTAAATAATAATTAAAACAATTAATATTCATATACAGTCATTTTTTTATAAATTTCGTGTATATTTATTTCAGTAACAATTCATAATCATGAATTTACATAAATTTTTCATCTCACTAACCAAGTTATTTCAAATCAAAAAACGACTTACGGATTTGAGTACATCGTTTTTTTTGTGCCATAACTCAATTATGGTCTTTTCATTAAAATGCCATAGCCCAGCTATGGTCTTACATTTAAACATTGTCATGGTCCAACCATGGTCTTATCCATCAATTCATCTTTACACTGAACGACTGTACTCAATCCAACATTCTCTTCTTTTTTATCCTTTCAACTCAATTTCATAGTTCCAAAAATAATTTATTTTTAAAAATAAATATAAATAAATATCTCTATATATTACCATTCATAAATTTAACTCATAAACATTAAGGTTTAACCATATGAACTTACCTGGGGTAAATTGTGAAAGTTGTAGTAATTCAGGGACTATTCGACTAATTTCTCTTTTTCACGTTTGTCGTCGGATTCTTGATCTATAATATAAAATTATTCATTCATTAGCATCTAATTCAATTCTAATTCACTTTACAATTTATACCTTTCAAATTTTGAAATTACACATTTACTCCAAATTTTACAATTTTTACAATTTAGTCTATCAATTGAACTATTTTTTCTCAATTAACACATTATCTAATTATTTTAGGCTACCATACAGCCATTAATATTCATAATTTCAATACCAAACCCTAATTATTAACTTTTTCACAATTAGGTCCTAAAATTAATTTTTATTGAAATTACTTGATAAAATCATCATATAATAAAATTAAAGCTTCAAACCCATGCTAACTCATCACAAACATCCAGCACTCATTAATGGTGACTTTCAAAATCACCCATACAATCAAAAACTAATGAATTAGATAGTTAGACCTAATTGCAAAAGTCTTAAAAATACAAAAATTACGAGAAAAGGGCAAGAAATAAACTCACATGGAGAAAAAATAGGTAAAACCAGCTTAAGCTCTCTTCCATGGCATTTTGAGCAGAAAATTGAAGAAAGAAATATCCAGAAATCTTTATATTCAATTTGTTTCCTTTTAATTTTGCCCAAATTACAATTTTACCCTTAGTTCACACTAATTTTTTTTGTGTTTTTTCTCTACCCATGCCGCCCAAGCCATCTTCTTTAGGCTAATTTGCCTTTTAAGTCCTCTCTCATTTAACACTTGAGCTATTTAATCATTTTAGCAAGTTTTGCACCTTTTTCAATTTAGTCCTTTTTACTTAATTAATTATCCAAACGTTAAAATTTTCTAACGAAACTTTAATACTAACTCAATAACACTCCGTAAATATTTATAAAAATATTTACGACTTGGTTTATGAAATCGATGTCTCGACACCTCGTTTCTAAAACTAATTAACCTAATAATTCTTTTTAAAACACAAAATTCACTAATTCAAGAATATTTCTGAAATCATACTTAATTCATAAATTATAATTAATAAATTTTTTGAACTCACTTGTCGAATTTAGTGATCTCGAATCACTATTTCCGACACCACTGAAAATTGGGTTGTTACACTAATTAATATTGGAATACCTCTAAATTCATGAATATCAAGTTGTTGTTTTTTTTAATTTAATAAATGCATTCGATGAATTTTGATACTTTTGAATGTCAAGTTCTTTTTTAATAAGATCTTATTACTGCTTAGAAAATCTAAACCTAATAAATGCATTCAATTGATCTCGACACCCATGGGTATCATGGTTCATATTATCATAATTTTTCATTATTTAGGGTTTACCTAACCTTAATAAATGTATTCAATGGACCTTCAATGTCATGGTAAGTTTCAACTCAATTTTTTATTATGGCTATAAATCTTCTAGGAAGATGGTTGAGTTTTTTTTTTTTAACCTACTTAAACTAAAGTTTGAACTCATCAAAGTTTCAACCAATTGATCTTTACTGCTATTCTCGAACTCATTGTTGCTTAGAGCATAGTCTGTAATTCGAATGGCCCAACATGAACCAAATTGAGACTCTCCTAATGAAGGGTTGCACGATCCTTTAGCATGAAATGAAGAAGGTGAGAACTTATTTCTCTTTCTTTTTACATTGTGATGCATTTCCCATATTTCTTTTTCATTTCATTAATAGTTTGTAGTTTTAATTAATGTTTGATTTTCTTGTGTTTGTAGGTATCATTCAATGTTGTTTGAACTGGATCGGATCGACTGGTCAGACCGGTTGGATAAAGAACTGGTCGAGTACTGGTTCGAAGAGGGCCTTTGAACCAGATGACCCAAAAATTGATACGGAGTAACTGAACCGGATTTTTAATTTTTTATTATTTTTTAAATTTTTAATGATTTTTAATTGGACCAGTTTAACTGATCAGATCGATTGGACTGACAAATCAATAGCATGACCGGTTCGACCACTGGTTCAGTTTAAAAAAACATTGATACCATTCCATTTAGCTTGGACTAAACATATAGTTTAAAGCTTTAACGAAATGTGTCAAATATTCCAACATTTCATTTTGTGCTTCAAAGGGTAGTATTCTTCCTCTTTTCTCTTTTATGCATTTTGAATGAAGGAGAATATTCAATTTAAGTGGGAAAGTGTGGTATCTAGTTTCTAGGATTTGTCTTGTGTTATGATTATTTGCTAGTTTTTGTTAAGAATTATTAATAATTAATTTTTTTTTCAAAATATTTAGTATTTAAAAAAACATATTTGATGAGGAAAGACTATTTCTCAAGGCTATTAATTTTTTAAAAAACTTATATATTATTGAAGTTCAGTCTTAAGGAGATTTCGTTATCATGGTTTATTTTTGTAACAGTTTGTTTTTTAGTAGTGTTGGAAACAGTGGTTTTAGGGCTACAATTTTGACATGTCATTTCGTAAATATTATTTATTTAATATTTACGAGGTCATTAGTGTCATATTAAATTTTGGTTAAGAAATTTTAATTTTAGGTAGTTAATTAATTGAAAATGACTAAATCGTAAAAAGTACAAAAATTAATTACTATTGAGCTATTTGGGTCAAATGGTTAGGAAAACATTGTTTCATGGATTTAAATGGCAATAAAGCCATTTTTTTAGTTGGTGACCCGCCATTTGAATGAATTGATTTTGTTTTTATTTTTTTAATAGTAGAACATGTTATTAAATTTAATGTTAAAAAAAAAACAAAAACAAAAAGAAATAAGTTCTCACCTTCTTCATTTTCTTCTAATGCTCGGCCGAACCACCATTCTTGGAGTTTGAGAGCTTCGGTTGGGTATTTGTGCTTGCATGGTATGTTTTTATCACCTATTTTTCATGAAATTTATGTTTGTGAAATCATTTTAATTTAATTTAACTACTTGAGGGTTAATTTGTGAAAGTGTTAAAAGCTTAGGAAGATGTCATTGATGAGTTTGATGTGTTTTTTAAGTTAAATGATAGATCATTAAGCTTGGTTATTAAATAGGATTATTTTGTAAAGTAATTTAGTATGCTTTTTAAGTTTAAGGGTTTAATTGAAAATAATGAATTTATGACATGATTTTCTCATGAAATTTCAGCATGTGTGGGCTGATTTGGAGTAGATATAAATTTGGTTTAGAGGGGATAATGTTTAATTGTGTAAATAATCATGTTTTGTTCTTAAGGATTAAATTAAATAAAGTGTAAAAGTTTAAGGCAAAAGTGAAAAGTTGTAAATAGGATGAAATATGTACTAAATTGAGTATTGAATGAAATTGAGGCTAATAAATTGGAATAAATTATTTTATAAATCAAGAATAAGTAGATAAACAAGAAAAATGAAAAGTTGTTGAATAGTTCCTGAATTTTGTTATTTCTGCATTTTGGCCTAAGTAAGTTCTACAGTATTATTTTGAGTATTATTTTGAGTATTTTTAGTAACGTTGTTATTGCTAATTATGTAATTTGGTGACATTGGTTATATTTGAAATATTATGAAATGAATTGGTGAGAAATGGATTGAGATGGAAACTGATGTACAATTACGTGTATCGAGCTAAATGAACGTTGGTTAAGATACAATTAACATGCCAATAGGTTATATCGCACTCTGTACGGGCTTGAATTATGATGAGATGATAATTCCTGATTTATTCTTGTCCACTAAATATAACAGACTCTAGCATTTGTTGTGGACTATCGTATTATATTTACGGTGATTCTTGCTTGTTACTGGGGACAGATGTAAGGCCTTCGGGCTTGGAACATAATGCCGAGGTATGCTACTGGAGGGATGTTAGCCTACAGGCTAGGCACTTGGTACCAAAGCGTGTTCTCGATTGGTTTGGCTCGTTTGAGCATTTTGGTGTTTTGGTGGATCACCATGTATCCGTATATGATATATCGTTCATCGGGAAAATTTTTAATGGTTAAAAGACTTATGATTGAATTATATAAATGTTTGCATGTTTTCTAATATTATATTGTGACTTGGTATCGAATGATTTTGTATGTCTGAATGGAATACTACAACTTATATATATAGCTCACTGTTGAATGATTGTGGTTGACATGATTAATGCATATTAACATTGTTATTAAATGATATGCTATATTTATTCGGTAAATTTTATCGTTTCAACCTGTGAACTTACTAAGTTCTATTGAAGCTTACTAGTGACATTTTTCATGTTTCTTGTAGATAAATTTTTTGTGGAGTCGGGTGATCGGATCAACTTGAAGATCACACTATCCTAGTATATTTTGGTAGATTTTGATACGTTTATTTTGGGTTATATGACGTGTAATAGTCGTGTTTTGTATATGTTTTGAATATTTACTATATGTGTTACATATGAGATTGATGCAAAGATGCTTAAACTTTGTATTAGCTTGCTTGTGTATGTGCCTTTAATTTTGGTGTGAATATATTCATATAAAGTTGTTTTGGTCATTTGATATAAACTTTATGTAAGTTGATGTGATCCAGCTTGGGTGAATGAGATGGGTTCACTTCTATTGCCCGATCGTCATCTAGAAGATTGTTCGAACTAACAGAAGATGGAAGTTCAAGTTCAAATTGAAGCGGAAAGCTTGGAGCAAGGTTCAAAAGGAGTTTGGTTTGTAGGGGATGTATAGGCTCGATTTTAAGAAAGAAAAATGGATAAAGGATATGATGATTGGTTTGGTAACAAAGGAAATAAGTTTGGTGGAAGATGGGAAAATGAACTTAAACGGAGGAATGATTCAACACTATAGTGAGTGTCACCCCGATTCCTATGTGTTTAAGGTGGTCGGTGAAATAGAAGGAAAATCGAACGCCACACTGCGTAGTTGGTGATAAGTTCGTAAAAGGAGAACGCTTGATGCCACTAGCACGAACTAGATAAGTCGCACGAAACTCGCTAAAGATATGAGAGAAACAATCTCACAAAGAACAAAGTTCACATATAATTTTGCCAAAAGTTCCAAAGTCCCTTCAAAATGGTTGGTTACACATATTTATAGGTATAGAAAAGCTAGCTGAATGGTCACATCTTAATGTGCTAATAAAAACTGAAATTAAACTCAAGTCTCTTGGCCTTCTTGTAACAATTAACTCCATCATTGAATTCACTTTAATTCAGCTGAATAAATATCCTTGAATGCTTGAAAAATGTCTCTTGAGATGTCCCTTGGCTAGCCGAAAAGACACCAGCTACTTAATGGAGTTTTGGATGCTTGTTTTATTATTTGAAAGAACAAAATCAGCTGGTTGGTGAAGGGGTTGCTGCCAAATTTAAAAGGGTGTTAAAATGCTCCTTAAAACTCCTTAATTGAAGTATAAAACCTCCCTTGTAACAGCTCATTCCTTTGTAACCGAAAAACACTTGAAAAGTCACTTCCATTAAGTTGTAACAGCCTTGAAATGTAACAGTTGTGAGATGAAGAGACACCTGTAATAAACACATTTAAATGAACTTATTAAACACAATTAATCACTAATTAAACTCAAACACATTAAATACTTGACTTCAATAAATGAACTAGAAACAAAGGCATCAATTAATGCAGCAACTAGTTTAATTAAAAGAACATGCTTCAATAAATTGTCCTAGTAACTAGATTAATTAAGAGCAACACTTATGAAATAAAGTTCAACAAAACACTTATTAATTAAATTAAGATGAGTTGAATAAAGTCCAGCAACTCATTTATTAAAGTAAGATAAGTTCATTAAAATTTAAATTCAACTTGCAATAAATTACAAGTGATGCCAATTGGTTAATTCGTGCATGACTAACAGATTCGGCGACTTGCTCTTCTCGAACTAAGATCATATCACTCAGTGGGCTAGACCAAGAGTGTGCCCGGGGTGTGATCGTATCATAAGTGCTTGAATCATGGTATGAATGAATGTAAACGAATAAGAAGAAATGATAAGTTTGACATGAGTTTTATGGATGAACTTTTGAATTTGAATGCAAATAAGTTTGGTGTGACATGTGAATTGAGGTTGAATTGTGGTGTCAATGAGGACACATTGGTTAGGCACTTAGGTTGAAGGTTTTGACATGTTTTAAGCTTGCTTAAATGTGTTTTTAAAGTATGGAAATGGTTTATTTTGATTTGGCTTAGTACCTAAGTGTTGGATGAAAGTTTGCATTGTTTTGGAAGCTTTTTAAGGTGCACACGGCCTAGGACACGGGCTGTCACACGGTGTGTGCCACACACGTCTTAGCCATACAGTCGTGTGCCTTATTAATTTTAGGTGCAAGATTTTTCATACGGTCACTGTTAGTTACACGATCTAAGCGGGCATGTGGGATAGCCACACGGCCATGTTTAAGATCACACAAGCTAGTCTCTTTCACATGGCCCTATGACTCCTGTTTCCAAAAATTTGCAAATTTTTAATACTTTTCTGTTTTGATTCAAATTAGTCCCTGATTGTTTCTAAATTATTTTTAGAGCCCTGTAAACTCAATTTTAGGCCCATAATATATTTATACTATGAATAATATTTAGTTTTGATTATTGATATTTAAATGAACATTAAATAATTTAATGATGTTAAATGTATCATAATATCCCGTAACATTAATCTAACAACGGAGACAAATTCAGGGTATTATAATTTCTTCTTACTTGAGAAGATGTTCTTTTTTATATGACACCTCTTAAGTGTCAAGTATTTATGGGCTTTATGCCCAATTCTTCCAACCTAGTGGTATAACACCCTTAACTTGAACCGGTAATAACTCTAGTCAAACATCGCTACATTCAATGATCGGAGCCATTTATGATGATATAGTCGATGGACAGTATCTTTCTAACCGCTGGGTGAATATGGTGTTTCTATACAGTTAATCTATGTCAATTATTTGCGGTTCTCCATTTAAATACCCCACTCCCCATTCTTTTATTCTCATACAAAATCCTAGACCCTCCCAAAAAAACTTTAAATTATATCTTTTCCCTTTCCAACGTTAACCTGAATCTTTTATTTTAATTTACTAGTGAAATTATATTTAAAAAAGAAAAAACTTTTTGATAAAATGGTTTATTGAAGTTCAAATGATCACATACCTTCCTAAACCATAAACATGGTAAAACTACTCAAGTATTAAAACTTGTTATTATTAAATTGTGTTACTATTAAATTCTGTTTAGATTATAGTAAATCAAATATTAATTTCAGAGGCGGATCCAGGGGGGCAGGCATTGGCCCCGGCCCCCCCTAAAATGTAAATTTGTTATTTTAGCCCTTGAGATTTTTTAAAAATTTCAAATTAGTAAAGGTAAAATTACACTTTGCCCCCCCTAAAATTATAAAAATTTAATTTAATCATTTAAAAATTATAAGGATATAAATTATAAAAAATTAAAATTTTTTCCGGCCCCCCTATAAAATTGTTCTGGCTTCGCCCCTGATTAATTTTGTCTATTTTTAAACAAGCTGAAGATTGAACTGCTCAAGCCAGCCATAATCATAATTTTGGCCAATCGGATCCACGTATCAAAAAAACTTATAATGGTATGATTTATACACAGCATTTGAAATGCCGCACTTCAAAATTGTGCTGGAAACTTTTCATTTTTCCATGCAGGGAAGATATTATTACTCTAAAAGATGTAACTTTAATAATCTCGATGAAGAATTGGAATTGGGGATAGCACAATCGAGTTGTTACTCTTAATCAAGTGAAAATTGCCTAGACCAAGTAAGAATGTAACAAGACATCAGTGGCGGAGAAAATAAAAATTTTGGGTTAAAATTAAATTGTATATTTTACAATAGTAAAAATATAATTTCACCATTTTAATAATCTATATCTTCATAATTATTAAATAATTAAATTAAATTTTTATTATTTTTAAAGGTATATCTTCATAATTATTAAATAATTAAATTAAATTTTTATTATTTTTAAAGGTTAAAGTATAATTTTACTATTATTAATTTAAAATTTTATAAATTATAAAATACCTAAATGAAAAATTATTCCTTTTAAGAGTGTCACTACCAGCAGTTAGTTTGGACTGTTCATGTAGTTAATGTTCTAACAATCTTAATATTTTTAATGCATTGAACTTTATATTTTTATCTTGTAGTATAAAATTATGGATTAATATTTAGTATACTGGTAATGTAATTTTTTTAATTCTACAATTTGAAATTAAGAGTTAAAAAATTGTTATATGTTTTATTTCTTTTATATAGTTTTTTTAATATTTTATTATATCTTATAAAATATTTGTCATCACTCTAATTTTACTTATGAAATTTAAAAATTCTATCATTAATATATTAAATATTTCTCATTATTTTACTTAATATTATATAAAATTTTTAACAATAAACTTTAATTCCTACAAAAATTTGACATACGCAACGATTTTTAAAAACTATAAACTTTTATTTTATTATAATAAATTTATCTATCTTATGTAATATGAATAAAAATTATTTAAATTTAATGGTTTTTTTTTATAATTTTTTTTATTGTGCGATCAAACCAAGCTTTGATAGTAAAAGATTTTACTTGACCAAGCTTAATTTAACCTACAATATTTTTTTATAATTTTATAGTTTTAAATAGTTATTATCATATTTATTCTTTTGATATAATATTTAAAATTATTCATAGCTCTTATTTAACTCATAAATAAAATAATAATAATATGTTTCAACGCACTTGATTCCATATCTTCTTATATTGACAATAATACCGATATGAATCGAGCTAAGACTTCAACAACTATTCATGAAGATTATTGTTATTCAATTTTAAATTTATTCGAATCTTAACAATAATATAAATATTATACTCAACGTTTACATTAATAATTAAATTAAACATACATAACACAAGCCTAATTCTAGTTTGGAGGGTAAGGTTCCTACTGTAGGTGTGATTACTGCAGTTTTATATGGTCTAAGATTCAATCTTTATCTAAAGAAGGCTTAATACTTTTCTATAAAACAGAAAGTCAATAAATTTTTTTATTTTTTATTTATAGGTTGCTGAATAATAGTGAGTCCTCCAAGTATATGCTTGGAGCTGTGAAAAATCTTTTCTTTCATAAACTATTCTTCTAAGTAAGTTGTGATGTAATTAGCAAGGTTTACATATAAATCATGTAAGAGACAGGTGTCTTTGATCATGCTGCACAAAGTATTTCTTACGGCATAAGTGTTTTTATTAGAGAGTGCTTGTACATGTTACCATACCATAAATAACTTGTGAAATATTGATGGACGATTTTTCATCTTACATAACTTGAGTGTTCATATAGGGATGAATCATCTGAGTGTTTTACATCTCCATCAAATCACCCATTAATATCGGACCTCTCATTAAATTAATTATTGACAGGTACGTATTTATTTCTAAAAAAAGACCACTAAAAGATCATCAAAACGTAACAACTCTATACTACCTCAACAAGGGGAATGTTAAAACAGTACTACATTTATCGAAAATTAATGCGTAACAAATCTGTCACTTGATCTATCATATAGGCAAGTCACCAATCATATTGTCGGTGACATGACACCATCAAACATAATACTCTCAAGGCACAATAATAAAATGATCTTTTTCCCTAGCATTTAACACTAACATATAATCTCCTCCTCTATATCTTTTTAATTCTCTTCCTATTCCCCTTCTTTGTCTGACTCAAGAGAATCGACTTTTCATCATCTTTTTTTTATCTCTTTTCTTGTTGAACATCCGTATCAATAGAAATTTTCTTTTATTTTTTATCAATCAAACTGATGGAATTGATAAAATTATTCCAAAGGAGATAAAAAATTGTAACTTTACATTTACCTTAGTTGTAATTAGAAAGTAAGAAATGCATATTTGAACTACCAGCAGCATATTCCTTTGCTAACTTTGAACCTAGGATTCCATTTTTAATTGTTATTATTATTAAGGCATGAATGTCAAAAGTTATGTACTGTTCACTTTTCTGCCATTCTATTTATTGTTCTTTCTCAAAAGACAAAAAAGAAAAAGCTTCGTTCTTAATTTATGACCTTTAAATCAACTTTGTTTGAAGTAATAACGATTATTTTAATAAATCACAAAAGTCAAGATTTATTATATTTGTAGGAACCAAACCGAGCATTTTATTTTTGGGAAATTCTGGGTAAAGTTCGTTGTGGTGGACTTCGCATAAGCTCCCTCCTAATATTAAATGAGATATCTAGTAAACAAGTAAAAAAAATTATTTATTTTTTGATACTCATAATTTTTTATATATATACAAATAAAATATATTTGCATACTAATAAATCGAATTTTTTTTTAAAAATAATGCAAATTTTATAAGATAAACCAATATTTTACAGTCTTTCATAATTTTTGGTATCCTTCATATTTTTTATATTTTTTAAAAAATATTATAAAATGTAATTTTTTTTCTTTACAAAATTTAACGTGAAAAAATAATAATTTAAAAATTACCAAAATTTTTCATTACATAATTCCATTGAAACTTTTTAATATTTAAAAATTATGAAAGAAAACAAAAAAAAAAAGGATGTACCAAAAACTATGAGGGAAATACTAAAAAAATGCGAGGAAGTACTAAAAATTATGAGAGAGGACTAAATAACATGAGGGAATACCAAAAGTTGTGAGGGATGCCAATTTTTGGTTTGTCTTGATACTTTTTTTTCATTTATATAATTTTCATATTTTAAAAAAATTATGATGAAATATTTTTTTCAATACCAATTTTTAGCATTAAAAACTATAATTTGATACTTACAATTTTTTTTCCATTACAAAATCCTATTGAAATTTCTTAAATATCTTTTAATTACTCCAAAATTATATCTCGTTATCAAAATCTCTTGACAAAACAATACAAAATATTATGAGAGGATACCAAAAATTTTAAATATAAAAAAATATAAGGATGTATAAAAAAATTTGAAGGGAATAATAGAAAATTTGAGGAAGTACCAAAAACTATGAAGATGTACCAAAAATTATGAGGGATACTAATTTTTGGTTCGTCTTAAAAAATATTTTTTCATTTATTTAATTTTATACATTTTATTAAAATTATCATGAAATATAATTTTTTTCAGCACCAAGTTTTAGCATTGAAATTATAATATAACAATTACAATATTTTCCATTACAAAATCACATTGAAATTTCTTAATATTTAAAAATAATATTTTTTATTTACTCCAAAATTATATCTCATGCCAAATCCTCTTATTGAAATAATACCAAAAATATGAAGAAATTTAAAAAAATTTTATGAGGAGATACAAAAAATTATGAGCAAATACTAAAAATTAAGAGGAAGTATCAAAAAATATGAGGGAATACAAAAAATTATGAGAAAATATTAAAAATTATGAGAGAATACAAAAATTTGCGAGAAAGCACAAAAAAATTATGAAGGAATATAAAAAAATATGAGGAAGTACAAAAAAAATATTTTAATACCAAAAATATGAGAAAATACCAGAAATTATAAGAGAATACAAAAAATTATGAAAAAGTACTAAAAATTATGAGAGAATACTAAAAAATTTGAGGAAGTTAAAAAAAAAAAAGAAAAGAAAGAGGTAATACCAAAAATTATGATGAGATACCAAATTTGGGTTGTCTTAATAAATTTGTTTTATTTATTTAATTATTTTTTAATTATGATGAAATATTTTTTTCCTTACCAAATTTTGCTGAAAATATAATAATTTAAAAGTCGTCAAATTTTTCGTTACAAAATCTTATTAAATTTTTTAATATTTAAAAATAATATTTTTTACTCCAAAATATTATCTCGTATCAAATCCTGATTTCAAAATCATACCAAAAAATTTGAGTAAATGCAAAAAATTTTGAAAATATATAAAAAAATGAAAAAATACCAAAAATCATAAAAATATACCAATATTATGAAAAAATATCATAAATTATGAAAGTATACCACTTATTAACTTATAACATTTTTCTTTTTAATAAGTTGTTTTAAATCTATTAAATCATTATTTTTCGATTTATAAAAATATTACTTATATTAATTAGAATAGGAGGAATATGATCCATACTTTATTTTAATAAATTGATGGAATAAAAAAGTAGAAATTTTGATGATTTCAAATTTGGATTTGATGGTTTTGGTAGTGATGGCATTTTCGAGGAGGAAAGATGAGAGGAAATTAGTGAAGTGGGGAAGACTTGCACCTAATAAAGCAAGTGAAAATGACTTCCATTCAAGATTTCCATGCAATATGAATAAAACCATCTTGATGGAACATTTTCATTTAATGAATGTCATCATTTAATTCCCCAATTGAAGACTATTACAATTCCAACTACTCCCATACAATAATTATTCTCAACCGGGCAACTCTTTTGTTTAATAATAAATTATTAGCAATAATTAACAAAAATGCTTTTGCTATTAAATCAATTTTCAAATTTTGTTTTTTCATTACTTTCAATAGATTGAATTAAAATATTGTTATTTTTCTAGAATTTGACATACTTGGTATGTGGATGAAAAATATTATTTTTAAATAATTCTATCTTATAAATAAAAAAATACATTTATTCAGAAAAAAAAAAGTGGGGTTGTTTTAAAAGGAAAGATATGTGAGAGTTTTTTTTTTTTTTTTTGGTAAAATCAAGTAAAATTGGATAAATACTTTTTAAGTGGAAGGCTATTTTTTTATATAAATTAAAAAGTCAGAAATAGGAAAGTCGTGAATATTTTTAATTTTACTTTTAAATAATTAATGTACATATTTTTTTAAATTAAATTCTATCATTTCACTTCTCACTCAAGCTTAATTATAGGCTTTATAAATGTTTAAATATAATTCTAGAAAATACTTTTAAAATGTTGATTTAGACTTGGCAAAAAAAAAAAGTGTTAGGGAATTTTAAGATTATAAATTCATGTTTGATGGATTTTCTCATGATTTTTGTTCAAATTATAATTATTCTAATTATATTAATTATGATTATTATTATAATTGTAATTGTAACTTTTTAAAAAAAAAAATTATTTTAAGATACTAACTAACAAACTTTAAATAATGACAAGAAATGTGGTCCTTATCTCATAAAAGAAAAAAAAAGCCATAAATCAGATTACCCAAAATTGTATTCAACATCTTAATATCAATAGCTTACAAAGTGTGGAAGAAAAAAAAACAAAAAATTGACAATCTTTGAGTGACCAAATTTGTGATAGGAAAAAAGTAATAGGGAAAATAATTATTTAGTGTAAGAGTGAGTGACATGCATCATGTCATGTATGATGGGATATAGCATAAGGGACATATGTTTGTCATCTCTTTGGCCTTTTATGAAAGTCAACCTTTGGATAACAGCAATGTTTCTTATGGAATGACTTTCTTCACTTAAATATTGTCCATATATTAATATTAATTTTTTACACTCTCTTATTTTTCATGGTTACAGTAATTGGTCTCTTCTTCACAACTATGAATTTTGAGGTACATTTCACAACATTATGTGACTCACTCAAGTTGCTTTTGACACGATTTATTTTTCAAAAAAAAAGTTGTAGTTTATTAAAAGTTGTTTTCCCTAAACTACTAAATTAAGTATGCTCTACATTTTTATGCTATCCAAATAATTAAGTAGTTATCTATAATATATATTAGTTTCAAGAAACTTTTGAACCAATTGATTATGTTTTCTTGTTTATTATATGATTGGTTTTATCATTTTAAATATTTTTTATTATTTATAAGATTTATCAAATTTATAAATAAGAAAAAAAATTATGATAGTTATACATAAGATTTTTTATTATGTTAAAACACTTTTGTTAAATGAATTTATATAATAATAAATAAAAGCGATAAATTTTATAGAAAATTACTTTACATTTAAATTACTATTTTCCATCACAAAAATTAAAAAGAAAAGTTATATTACTTTAGTTTTAAATAGAAAATTTTAATTATTTATATTTAATAAATAATTTTTTTCATATATAAAATTTTATAAATAACACAGTTATATAATCCAATGTAATATAATATATTTATATTAATTATATATTATTTACAAATCATTATGTCTAATTTATTAACTATTAAAAAAATAAAATTGAATAGTGTAAAGTGTTTATTGCCCCCCAAAAAGGAAAGTGTAGAGTGTTAATTTATAATATATCATTTTTTATATTATAAAAATGTTTTAATAGTGGTTAGTGTAACCTCTCAACTCGGTTTAGTTATTAGTTTTGAATTTGGGAGATTATATTGACTACTGAAATAGCCTAGTAGAACTATCGAAATTTAAAAATGATCATTTTAAACATTAGTTTCTTTTAGAAGAAATTTAGTCTCTTTTCAGAAAAATTCAAGAGTTACTAAAAAAATGATTAAGTTTAACATTTTCTTTTTAACAGTGTCTACCTTTGAAAACTTAGTTACCTTTTCAAATTATTTACTTAACAAAACACATGTACAACTTAGCAGCGAAGAAGTGATATTAACGTGATTTTTAATGGAAATCATGTTTCATGCATAATTAAATTAAAATTCATATTCTAATAGCGTAAATGACTTAAATGTCATGCATGCCTTAAATAAAAACCTAAAAACTAAATCTTATGCCACAATTTAAAGTAAAGAAGTTTCAAATAACAAGAATTATAAAACAATAAGTCTAAAATGATTGCTTTTATATAAAAACAATAAATCGAGCCGAGTCCTCCAAGTGCTTTAGTCCGCGTCCTAACCTTGGAGATTATTTGTAAAGATGGAAATAAAGGGGAGTGAGTTATAAAAGTTTAGTGTGAGTTTCATCACAAGCAAAATAAGAGCAAACTATAAACAAGGCACATTGATTTAACAATTTCGAAAATAAACACAATCACAAAATACTTTAGATTAACAAATTTTCACAGAAAACACTTCACTTCATTATCTCAAAATTCTGAATAATAATAATCGAATGACAATTCAAAATATCGGTATTTCAGTTCAACTCAGCACAAGAATAATTAGTGCAATGATTATTCAAACAGAAACATTGTTCATAGAACTGTTCACAAAAGCAATTTCAACATAGCTATATTTCAGAGCACTCAACAATGTACATGTATATATATGTATCATCTCAAAAATTTCTAAATTTGTATGCACATGCTTTATGAATGTCATACAGTTTCGGTTTAACCGAAAAGATCCTACCCCATCGCTACATACCTTAATAGGAGTTCCCCAAAACTCCTCTACCTTTACACCACATTGTGGATAAACCACTTATCGTTGTGGATGAACCACTCATTTAAAAAAAAAAAAGCATGGAAGAACCACTGGGTTTTTTGTAGACAAGCTGCCATTAGGTTGTGGATGCACAACACATTTGCATATTAAAGCTGCTTGTATAGTGTGGATAAATCACTAGGCTATGAATGCACAATGGGTTTGCAGATAAAATATGCTAATACAGTATAGATAAATGTGACACCCTTAACCCCAAACCGTCGTCGAAACAGGGTTACGAGGCATTACAAGACTTAAACACTAGCAATCGTACAAAACCGAATCATAATTTTTGCGTTTCAATTTAAAACTTTTCAAATTCCATTAGAAAGTCCTTAATATGGGCGTACGAGGCCCAAAACATGCTTAGGAAATGATTTGAGACTAAACCGGAAACTTTAGAAAACTCTAGAAAATTTCATGAGAAATAGGGGCATACACCAGTGTGGCTTGGGACATGGCCGTGTGGCCAGCCCGTGTGGCTCACATGGCCGTGTGGCAAGCCCGTGTGGCAGGCTGATTTGCAATTTAATAAGAAACAGAGGGCCACACGGCCAGGGCACACGCCCATGTGGCTAGGCCGTATAGTAACCGAATTTTTCACTATTTTTAAGCCATTTTCACACGGTCGTATCACACAACCATGCTAGAACCGTGTCTTTCACATGACCAAGACACACGGCCATGTCTAGCCTGTGTGATATCCTAATTTCACATTTTAAAATGTAGGGGACACACGGCCAGATCATACGCCCATGTACTAGCGGTGTGTCTCACATGGTTTGGTCACACGCCCGTGTGCCAAGCCGCGTGGACTCTATATGAGCCTTAAAACACTAGACTAACCTCCCTGCAAATTTCAAACCAAAACCAAGTTGCAACCAATATATCAACCAAGACATTTCCACATTCAAACATTCTTATTATACCCTAATCATAACTTACTAACTTATTTAATAGATAATCATAATGCCATTCAAAATTCAACTTGTATTTCATTCATTCATTTCAAATTCAACACTTAACATACCATGCTTCAACTTATGTCTTATATACTATATTTACATCCAACGTTACAAAACAAATATATGTGACTAAGACCAAAACCTAGTAAATGCCACATTTACTCAAAGTTAAATTACATAACCAAAATGAAGCTGAGATTGGGAGTGACTTGGATGTTAGACTGAACTTCAACTTTACCTAGCCTGCGCACGGAAAACAACCGTACGCTGAGTATTGAAAATACTCAGTGGTATTACCATAATTCAAACTATAACAACAATAAAATATCATAAACATACATAGATAGTTAGCAAATCATACATATAAGCTCATACCAAATTATCATAATTCCATTATATCAATTTCAATAATTGATTCCATATATCATCAATGAGATTTCAAACAATTCATGAACCTTTGGTTCATCTCTTAACCGCATATAATTATTCAATTCACATTTCAAATATGAACACTTCATGAACATTTAGTTCATGCATTCAATCTCATTACGAATTTCATTTCACATTTCATCTTACAATATCACTTTCTCATTTCATTCAATAGCTCAATTAATCAAATTCATTTAATTTTCTTATTTCATTTATTTTTGCCTATTAACATGACTCGGACCTTGGCGGATATGTGGATACAACCAAACACACCAGATTAGCAACTAATGCCTCATCGAATAGTTCAAAGCAAATAAATGACACCCATTGTCTCATCGGCCTAGCCGAAGTAAAGTGGTACCCAGTACCTCATCGAATCTATCTGAAGTAAGTAATGACACTCAGTGTCTCATCGACTAAAGGTCGAAGTATCCCTGAACTCTTCCAATCCTATGGCATGCTAGTTAATAGGGTACCGGATTCACTTATTCATTTCACTTTCACTTTTAATTGATTACAATCATTCAAATTCAATTCAATCATAACATCTATTCAATCTCAATTTCAAATTCATTGTTATACTAACTTTACTCAATTCAATTTCAATTCAATCATACAATTCAATTTCACACACATATATAAATATTCATCAATAAATCCAAATCATATTCAATTTAAATATCAATATTTACCTCAATTTCATTTTCCATACACATATATTGAAATTAAATATTTAATAATAAATAACTTGAATTATGGTAATACTAACCGGATTTTTCGTATTCACTCCTTGTTTATTTCCTCCTTTCCTTTCAATGCTGATGCTTCGGTTTCTTTGTTAGCTACGAAAATAATAATAATTTATACTATTAATTTCAGCATTATTTTACCATAAATAAAATTTCTATTCAATTTCTACCTAAATTTTTAATTTAACCTAATTGAACTCATTCATTTTTCTAACTTAATTCCTACTTTATTTCTACTCAATTTCCTTCCATCTCTCACTTAACTATCAAATGTTCATATTAGAACCCTAATTCAAGCTTTCTCTCAACTTAGTCCCTTAAACACAAAATTTATAACCTCTTTTACAATTTAATCCCTTAACCACTTTTAATCAATAATTCTATCAATCAAGCCCTTAATTCAACCATTTGTCCAACATAAACTTTACTCAAAAACTTAAAAACTTCCATAACTTCAACTTAGTTTCAACAAAACTTAGTCCTAAAGCTTCTAAAACATCTAAATTAAAGAAAAAGAGCTTAATTGACTTACCTTTCAAACTTCCAAACTTCAAATCTCTAATTTCTCCTTTTTCTTCTTTCTTTCTTCTTTTCTTCTTTCTTTTTCGTTTTTTTCAGTAACTCTTTTCTTTCTTTTGTTTTATTTTATTTCATTTTACTTTTATTATTATAACATTTTAATAACTTCATATAATAATTTTATTAAATATCTATTTAATAACAAATATTATTATTACATTTGTATACATTTTTATCCTTACATTTGTCCAATATCATTACCATTCAATATTTTAATTATTTTATTAAACAAAAAAAATCTTATAATATTATTATTTAATTAGTAAATATCTTTTTACTAAATTATCAAGTAAATTCATAATTATAATACAAGTGTATAAATACACATTTTACACGTATACCATTTATCATCCTACACTTGTCTTAATTTAAATTATTTCATAATACAATAATAATATTAATAAACATTTATATAAAACCATAACAATAAAATAATTATATTCATTATAATTTTATATAATTAAACAATAAAAACTTAAATTTTAATCACCAATTGCCGCTTCAATTATGCTAATTGGCATAATTCCCATTTTAGCCCTTTTACTTTCTATTAATCTATAATTCAAATTTTACCTATTATTCAATTTAATCCATTTTCCTATTTACTCTTAATTAGACTAAATTCACTTAATTAGAACTTAATTAGACACACTTCTAAGCTCATAAATTTTCCTAATAATTATTTTCTAATTTGGTTTACTAAGACGGAGGCCCTATGACTCATTTTTCGGTACCCGTAAATTTTGGGTCATTACAATAAACCACTCAGTTTTGAATGCACAATGGGTTTACAGATAAAAGCTGTTAATATGGTGTGGATAAATCACTCAACAGTGTGGATAAACTGCTCAAACGGTGCAGATAAATTGCTTAAATGGTGTGGATAAAACAATCAATAGTGTAGATAAGCTACTCACACTTCCTTCATTCATATCGTCCCACCCATTGCAATACAATATGACATACTTATAATAGATCAATACGGTAGCAATTAATATGCTTATAACATATCGAAACAGTAGTAATTAATATGCTTATAACAAATCAATTAAGTACCAAATAATATGCTATAATCAAATAAATTTAGCAGCTAATGACATGTTTATTATGTGTGTTTATAATGTGTTCGGTTTAATGGTATAAGGCATTCCATAAGTACAATCACAAATATAATACAATAGACATTAGAGTTGCTCACTTTTCATGCAAAAATATGAAAACCATATGAATTCAGTCCATCAAATCATAGATTCTAATATAATTCATACTATCAGGGACCTAATTGCGTAAACAAAACACTAGAAATAGTTTGACAACTATTCAAGGACTAATTTGCACAAAATATAAAATTATGGGCAAAACTATAAAATTTAAGAAACATGGGACACGTGGCTGTGTGAAAATCGCAAAATTAAGGTACAAGGGAGACATGGCCATGTGGTAAGCCGTGTAGAAGGGTCCAGGCCGTGTGATAAGCAAAATAACTTGGGGTTTCAGTGGCACATGGTTATGTGAGAGGCTGTGTGGTCTACAGGAGTGGTCCACATGCTCGTGTGTTTGGTCATGTGGTCTTATTCTGAGGCTTGATTGTTTCCCCAATACCAAAAGCACGGACGACGTCCCTTGCAATCAAATTTGATGTGGTGTACCCACAATAGGTCCTTCAAACAACAAATTTGCATGAATTAACAATGGGGATTAAGGTTTGTCAGGATTATCGAAGAATTTGGTGAGAACCGAGAAAGATTGTTCAATCGATCTCAAGATTAGCATTAGATAGAAATTCTATAAAAATATGGGATCTAATAAAGGGAAAAGAAATGTACTTACCGATTCTTGACAATGATTGTGATTCTATTGATGATATTTTAAAATTGATGGAAAGAACGATTGGATGAAGAACGTTTTAGATTGGTAAAGCAAAATAATTATCAACAATTAAGATGAAAATATGGTGTAAAGAGAAAATAAATAGAAATATGGAGAGAAATTCTATAAGGATTTGAAAAGGGCAATATGAAAATCTAATTAGGAAAAGAAGATAAAAAAAAATGGTGAAGTTCTAGTTCAAATAGGAGTAGGAATGACTAAATAGCTAGGGTTTTCAAACTTTGAGGAGTTGCATGGTAAATTACCAAATTTGGTTGAAATTAAAATGGAAATGGGAAAGGGTGGCATGATTCGAACTTTGGAATGGAAGAAGTAAGGAGAACACTTAACCATTGAGTTTCTACCCACACTTGTTTATTTTCTATTACATTTAATATATATTCTAGAGTGTTTGTTGAAAATTAAAAGAAAATAAATGGAATAAGTGTGAATAAAACCTAGGACCTCTAGGAAGTATACTAGCAACTTAACCAACAAGCCTATTCAATTATTTGATTATTCATTTCCTCTAACCCCCTATATTTTGGGGCGTTACAGTTAGATTTTTTTTATTAGTATTGTATTTGAATTACCAAAATTATTTATATATTTCAATTATGTTTATTATTTATTATTTTAAATAATATTATTTTACATTAATTACATGAAATAAAATTATATTTTAATAAATTACAAATTTTATGTAACACCCTAACTCATATCTGTAGCTGAAAAAGGGTTTCGAAGCATTACCGAGTAAACTTAACCTAAATCATTCATTTCAAAATATTTCAATAATCATAACATAACCCATTATTAAACATGCATATCATCATTTATTCAAGCCTTCGAGGCCTTAGAATCATTTTAGAAATGATTAGGGCCTAAATCAGGAACATTTGAATAATTTTGGAAAAAGTTAGAAAAATTTCAATTACAGGGGTCATACACCTGTATGGCCAGGCTGTGTGCCTCACATGGCTGAGACATACGCACGTGTGGCAAAATTGTGTAACTCTCTGACTTGAGTCACATGCCCATGTGTGTTGCCTGTGTGTGACACACGCCCATGTGGCCAGGCCGTGTGCACCCAAAAGTACCTTAAAACTCAAGTTTACCATTTTCTACTTACTCGGGTACTAAGCAACTCAATTACCAATCGTTTAACCTATTCAAAACATGATTAAACATGCCCAAAATACACCAAATTCATCAGCTGATATGCCTAACCAATGTACCCTCATTGGTACCCCATGTTATATCATCAAAACATACTATCCATGAATCATTTGAATCAAAGTTTTAAACATGCCAAAATCAATCAATTTGGCCCAGCTTATATCTACCTAAAACATCAAACTTAAATTCACAAACACCTAACAAGTCTTGGTTCAAATTAACATGCCAAATTATGGCTTCAAACACAAACATATATTTATATACTAAAGCCAGCCTTATACTTATAACCTCATTTGCAATCCATCCACAAAATGACTATTAACTAAGACACTCTAGGTACATGCCATCACAAAAGGTAAAAATCACCACATTTGAGATCGAGATCGTTGTTGGATGCTGAGTCAGCGATCAAAAGAGAAGTAACTAACCTGTGCATAGAAAACAAAATCGTACGCTAAATAAAACTCAGTGATATTTCTATAATCTAAACATTTAAAGACATAAAGATACATGAATGCTCAATTTGAATTGTATAATCACACTACTATCTAACAAGCAATTGTAATTTATCACAATCTCAATTTCATTCATAGTACCACATTTTTCATGATTTGCTCAACTTTACAAATATTCTTCCATTAGTTGGTTTAACATATAACTCAATTAATATCACTTGCTATAAAAATAGCTTTTCATAGATCATTCAACAATTCATTTTTAACAATGGCATAAACCAACTATATTCAATCCATGAGTACATTACTCATATATCTCATTTATGATCACAACATTTTCACTTTTCATATATCAATCCACATTTCCATTCCTAATTCACATATTTTGTCATTTCAATATCGATCATAGAACTTTATTATTTAATTACCCCTATTAACACGACTCGGACTCGGACGGTACACGGATCCAACCAACACAGCAATTTGGCACCCAGTGCCTTATCGGATAAATACGGAGTAATAACTGCGCCCAGCGTTATATAAATTGACACACAATGTCAGTTAAACTGAAACAAATTGGCACCCAGTGCCTCATCGACCCGAAGTCGAAGAAATCTCTAAACTCTTCCTATCTTATGACATGCCATCTATATCTAACTCAGCCCGATACAATTAATAGGGTTTCATTTCACTTTTCAAATACAACCAATATCCAATTCTCATATTTGCACATTATCATATTTACACATATATTCATTTCAATTCAAATAATCAATACATTCATAATGTATATACCAATTCAATCAATTTTAATAAACTATAATTTCAATTCACTATCAAAGTGCTAAAATACTCACCTCAACCACTTACTAGATGCATTAAATCGAAATATAACAATTAACAACTAGGTTCGGATTTATAGAAATACAAATTATAGATTCCGAGCTATTCGACGTTGATTTTATCCTTCTCCTTTTTAGTTGAGGATTCTGGTACGACGTTAGCTATGGAATTAAAACAATTAAAATGCATTAATACAACAAAATTCAATATTTCAATTTTTACTCAACATTTTCTTCAATTCCAATTTAGTCCTTAAACCGAGACTAATTTTTATTTTTCACATTAATCCTATATTTTTATACTAATTTCACATTAAGCTAAATTTAGCTCCCTATTTTCAATTAAACCCCTAAAATTTTAATTTTCACAATTTAGTCCCTATTACTCAAAATTTACAATTTGTTCTACAATTTAATTTTTTTTTCATTTCTTGCTTAAAAATCTATCAATTAAATCACTAATACTAAAACTATTCAAAATAACAATATTTAAAATCTTAATCAATGTTAAAAATTTCAACATGAGTCAAGTAGTACTTAACACCGAAATTTCAAAAAAATAAAAATTATAAAAAAATGAATTAAATTAACTAACCGATTGAAGTTTGAACTTAAGGTCCGTATAACCGTGCGTTAACTCTTGTTCTCTTCTTTCTTTTTCTTTCTTTTATTTTCTATTTAATTGCATGCGTTCTATCATCAAATTTCACTTTCTTTTCATTTATTATACTTTAATATTATATAATAAATATATATTTTTAACTTTTAATTTATCAACTATTATAATATATTAAGTTTACATATAATAATATATATACTTCATAATGCCGTCCACTAAACAAGGAAAATGCATATTTGTTCCTTTAGTCCCTCAATAAATTTTTAATTTATATTTTAACTTTTACCCTATACGCGATTTAGTCCTTATACAATAATAATTCTTACACTTAACCAAAATCTAATTAACTATACAACTAACTTCATAAATATTTTAACTTTATAAATATTTTTAATAAATATTTACGAGTCCATTTACAGAAATACAATCTCGAGAATACACTTTCTAACACCTCTAACTATCGAGTAATTACATTTTAAATACATTAAATTATGTACAATGCATATAATGTTAGAAACTAATATATATAATCATGAGTTTAAATAATTTTTTTAACTAATTAAAATATTATTTATTATATTATTACATCAACATTCGAATATTGTTTTATTTTTATTTATTAAATTTAATATTAAAAGTTTTTTTTAAAGATGAAGTTACACACATTAACTATAATTTAAAATTATTCAAATTTAAGTTACAATTTGACATTTTAATAATATAAACGTAAGATTTATCAGTGATTATTTAAGTATTTTACTGAGTTGGTATCACTTTCAACCGGGTCAATAACTCAGTTAAGAAAATTATGAAAAATATTATTTCGTAATTAAAATAAGTTATGTTATTGGAGGATACTTTAGTCTTTTTATTTAAAAAAATTAATAAAAATATACATATGGTGGGATTTAAACTCAAACCAATTACATTAATTAAACTTTTAATTTACCACTCACCAAATTTTTTTTTAATTTTATTATGCACACTTTATTACCTCTATCAATCGTATATATATTTAATAATGTATTTAATTGAGTTGGTGTCACAAGTTAACTCCACACCAACTCTATGATAAACATTTTGATCTCTATTTTTAAACACATTTGTGTTCTAAATTTGTGATTTCCATACCTGTGATAGGATTTCTAGTATTCATTAATTAGTAATTAAAAATCTCAAAAATGTTAGAAATTCCTTATTATTTTCTTTCATACTTTTATGCTTTGAATTTTTTATTGTTGTAATATTCTAATTATAAAAATAATTAATATATTTTAATTTTATTCAAATAATATTATTTTACAGTAATCACATGAAATAAAAAAATTTATTATTTAATAAATTAAAAAATAAACACATAAAATCACGTGAAACAATTGTAACATTAAGAATTAGTTTGAATTAGATGTTGATCAAATTATTTTTTGTATAAATTAAAAAAATAAGAATTTATTAAAAATATCAATGAATACAAAATAAAAGTTAAGCATGAACTTATTTTGTTGTGATAAATTTATAAGAGTGTATTTGGTGTCGATTTTAATGTTATCTTTAGTGGTGTGATTTCCATGCAAGCTAAAATTTCTGCCATTAGATCTTAAAAGTAAATTTGAAGCTACTAATGTAACGTGACCTTAGCTCTAGTTTAGGTTCGTATTCTCATTTTTGTATCAATTAAGTGCATGGAACAAGCTCAACTCAAATATTAAACTACTAATGGCATATACTTGTCATTTCATTCAGAAAGGCATTGCGATAAAAACTAAAATTAAACATAATATCTATAAAAAAAATGTAACAAAAGATGCCACAAATTACTCAAAATAAGCTCTTTAAGTGATTAAAGAGCTTAATTAGACATATATAAATATGATAGATCATCACTAAAAGTGGAAACATAGTGTAACATCCCAAAAATTATAGGGTTAGAAATTATAAAATTATCATGAAATGAGTTTTTATATTGGTGGTTAAGAGCTTAGTAGATTACCTAGAGAATTAAGGTTCAAGCCTCACTTTTTACATTTTTCCTCTTTATTTTTTAACAATTAAGGATGAAAACCAAGTTAGTATAAGAAATAAATGTGGTAGAAAATAATTAAAAAATATATAATAGCCCAATGGTCAAGCATCATTCTATTTCCTTTGATGTTCCAAGTTCTATCCATGCCAAATCCCATCCATTTTTTCAAATTTCGAAAAAATGGTTTAATTACCAAATCAACCATCTAAAGTTTGCTTAATCTAGCCATTTAGTCCCTTCCAAATCATAATATATTTTTTATTATCCTTTTCAACCCTATTTAGAATTTCTTTTCTCTCTTCTTTAAACACATCTTTTTCTTTTATTTTCCCATTTATCTTTTTCATAAATCTTAATCTTCTTTTGCTGAAAATTTTATATTTGAATCTCGAACCCGAATTCAACCTTGTTCAATTTGTTCTTCGTATCAATTTAGCAAAACATCGTCAAATTCTATTCTAACGAGCCAAGATCGGTAAGCAATCTTGTTTCTAATTCCATAGAACCCTAGGATTCTAGAATAACATCATTCTTGACAATCTTTCAAATCATTTTTAAATCTTTTTTGAGTTTTCCCAAAAATCTTGCTAAAATTTGATAAATATTAAAGGTAGATATTAATTCACATTTTTGTCAATTTAAAGACCCATTTAGGTGACCCAGATCAAATTTGGATGTGAGGATCGTCGCTCTAAACCCTGAAAGTCAGGTGTGTGTTCTTTTATGAGAAAATTGAGGCAAAATCGAACCCAACCTAGACCACACGGCCTTGTGACACACATGGCCACATGACCTGGTCACACGGCCATGTGCCCCTATTTCTTAAATTTTACAGTTTTACACAGAATTTTATATTTTGTGCAGATTAGTCCCTGAATGGTTCTCGAACTGATTTTAGTGCTTCATTTATGCAATTAAGTCCCTTTTAGTTTGAATAATGCTTGAATCCATATTTAATTAATTTAATTATTTCTAAATATATACCCAATGGCATGATTTGTGACATCGCTAAATTGAACCTTTGAAAAAATATATGCTTTTGGTACTGAATTAATTGTTTGAAAGCACAATTATTGCAATGATATTTGATTATTTTTAATCATTATATCTCTTCTGTTATGTTCTGTTTGTAATAGCCCAATTTTAGTGAGATTGGAATAGTGGTTTCGAGACCACAAATCCGACTCGAAAATAAAAAATTATTTTATTTTATTATATGGCCCGTATTATGTTACAAATGTCATTTGAAAATTCTGATAAGAAAATTTTATTGATTTTGTGCTTAATTACGAGAAGGACTAAGTTGCATAAAAGGCAAAAGTTGAATTTTAGTAGCTATAAGGAGTAAATAGCTACGGAATTCAATTTGAGGTTTTTATTTAGTAATTAGACCATTAAGAAAAGTATGTAGATATTTTGGTGACTCATTCATGGAAATTTAGAAAAAGGGCAAGGACTAAATTGGAAATAGAAATAATTTATTTAATTAAAAAGATGATAAAAGATATCATCTTATTTTTACGTCATCTTCAACCTAAAATACATGGAAACCTTAGGAGAGAAAGAAGAAACTTTCATGGCTTAATTGGGTAAGTTTCCTTGTCCCGTTTTTAGTAATTTTGATATTTTTGAAACTGGGATAGTCTAATCTATCTATTTGAAGTCTCAATTTGAAAAGTTATCAAAATATGGGATATGGGTCATGGATGTATATGATGAAAATTAAAAATTTATGGTAGAAAAAGAAGGGCTGATAGATAAATAACTTTTACAAAGTGATTTTTGATGAAAATATGATTTAGGGACTAACAAGTAAAGTTGTGAAAATTGATGAAAAATTCTAAAATTTATAGAAAATATATGCTGTAAATTCTACTTTGAAATTTTGGTTAGGCTTGGAATAGGGAGTACATTGCACAAGTTTCATTTTTTGAGCCTAGGGACAAAATTGGAATTTATGGAAAAGTTAAGGGTAAAATGGTAATTTTTCCTAGGATGTAGATTGAGTCCAATTGATTATGAAATGTGTGAAACTTATGATTAAAGTTATTTATATAGATCCAAACAATACAAATTCAAGGTTAGATTTAGGAAAAGAAAAGGTTTCGAATTAGTAGATTACTTACGGCGAACAAGTGTCGAGGTAAGTTCGTGTAACTTAATCGAGCATGTAAATATGTTTATTTGAATGTTGTGTTTGTATGGAATGTGAATTATATTAATGTACATTATTTGAATGCTAAAAATGAAAATTTTGATACATGCTTGTAATGGTGAAAAAGGGGTTAAGTCTCGATTGAATATTGAATTCCGATGAATATACGTGCTTTCTCGAAATGGATGAGGTCCTGTGTTTGTTGCTAATGGATTTAGCTCATACGAGTGATCCTATGAACCTCGTTATAGAAAGGATTTAGCCCGGGCGAGTAATCCTGATATAATACCTTCGAGTATACGTTACAATTAGGGTTTAGCCTGGATTGGTAATCCTAATTGAGCTCTTCTGAGCATACGATATATAAAGAATTTAGCCTGGACTGGTAATCCTATTATACGATATGTGACTCGAGAGTGTTTTCCTTGAATAAGTGCCTTAATGGGTACTCTTGAAAAAGAATTGACGGGTTATTGTATTGTACACCTTGAGTGTACTACTTGAGCATCCATCGTAATTTCAATGATTCAATGGACACAACTCTTGACATGTTATAAGAAATATGAGATGAAATGATAATGGCATGAAAAAATATTGCATTATCCTTACTTGATGTATATGTAAAGTTTGTGACTCACATGTTTGTTTGGATGCATGTGTTTAGGCAATTTTGCCAAATGGATAGAAAACATGATATTGTATGTGTGACAGCCTAATTTAGGGCCTAAACGGAATAGTGGTTTCAAAACCACAAATTCAAAGTAGAAAAATTTATTGCGATTAAGTTTTAATATTTACTATGTGATTAAATGACTGTGTAAAATTTTCGTTACGGAATTTTATTATTTGGGTGCTCAATTTGGTATTTAGGACTAAATTGAAATAGGTGAAAAATGTGTGTTCTAGTTCATAAAGGTACTTGTGAGTAATGGGTTTTAAAGTAGAGGTCGTTAAATGGTAATTAGCCGATTTGTTAAATTGTTGGACAAAAATGGACATAGTATAGGTGAGATAAGATTTTTTTAAGTAAAGGTATTTTAGTCATTTTATAAATAAAAGAATAAAATGGGAAATCAAGCCAAAATTTCATTCATCTTCATTCTCCTTGGCCGAATATCATATGTTCTTAATAGCTAGGGTTTTGACAACTTTCAAGCTTGATAGTAAGTGCATCCTAACCCTGTCTTTAATGTTCTTCGTATTTTTGAGATCCTCGTAGTTCGGTTTACCTATTTCTATCATTATTTTGAGCTAGGGTTTGTGTTTAAAAAATTACCCATGGATGATATGCATGTATTTTGATTTTTTTGGTAGAATATGAATGTTTGGAGTGTGATAAACAACTTTTACTAGGTGATTTTTGATGAAATTGCATTAAAGGACTAATTTGTGAAAAGTTGTAAATTGTGTGTAAGTGTGTGATTTAGAGCAAATTGTGGACTGCTATGGTTATGAAAATGGTTCGGCTAGGCCTAAAATGTAAGGAAATTGAATAAAAATGATTTTATGAGCCTAGGGGCAAAACCGTAATTTTGTGAGATTTTAGGGGTAAAAATGTAATTTTGCCATAGTATGATTTTTGGACTAAATTGAATAATATGAGTATTAAATGAGCTAAACATGTTATTATAGATCAAGAAAGACGATGAATTGACCTTGATCGGAGAAAAGAAAAGGTTGTGGATTATATTACAAATTCATCACATAATTGTATCAATGTAAGTTCGTATGTAAATAATATCTAGTTTTATTTATGTTATAATATTTCGACATACTATATGAGACATGAATGGATAATTAAAGGACTATTAGATGTAAATTATGAATTGTAGTTGATTATTAATGAAGTTAATAAAGTGAGAATGAGTGAGACATTTCCCGGTTGAACCTTCGAAGTTGAAAGATATGAATGTTATGTAGCTAGGTCACATGATTGGTATTTCATGTGTACAAGAGAGCTACTAGATGGCTAGGTCACATGTGTGGTACTAAGAGTACACCATGTGTACAAGAGAGCCAGGTTATATACGTAGCTAGGTCACATGTGTGGTACCGAGAGTACACCATGTGTACAAGAGAGCTACCAAATGGCTAGGTCACATGTGTGGTACTAAGTGTTCACTATGTGTAGAAGAGAGCCAGATTACATATGTGGTGGGTTGAGTGTGAAACCACCGAGTATCTGTATTACTCCAAAATGTTCAACGGGAAAATGTACGAAGTGAAATTTTATGTGAAAATGTGGTGATAAGTACAGGATATGAATATGTGTTGTAAGTAATGTGCTTGATAAATGATCGAACTTCAGTTAGTTTGATGTGGGTAAGTGTTACTTTGAAAATTGACACAATGAAATTATGGAAAAAGTGAAATTTGAAATAAAAATAGTTTGGGACAGCAACAGTGGGGTGACTTTGAAAAATCACCAAAAATAGTAGAAATTGAATTAAAGTTTAGTGAGATATGTAATTAAAGTTTATTGAGTCTATTTTCATATAAAAGAAACATATCAAGTGAAAGAATTCTATATTCTGAGATATTTAGATTCTTGTTAGACAGGTTTAGAATGATTTGGGGATCCCCTATTCTGATTTGGAAAAATCATTAAGAATTGTACAAAAATAATTATGGGACATAATTTATATGTTTAGATTCCTTACTGAGTCTATTTTTGGAAGAAATAAACAAGAACATCATTTGAATTCTGTAAAAAGAGATAAATAAATTTTAGTGAAGAGTGGTTAGAACTGTCGAATAGCAAAATAGGGGATATTTTAATGAATAAACTGTACTAATTGCACAAACCAAAAATTCTAAAAATTTTATGGTAAGAAGCCATATGAGTCTAGTTTCTGGAAAAATTTGCAGAGCTTAATTTGGAGTTCCCGTAGCTCCAGATAAAAATAATTTAGTGACTATGACTCGAATGGATAGCTTGTTCTAAACTTGAATAAATGTTGGATCCATGTGTGGTTATAATTGTATAATTGGGAAAGCATATTTTGAAGATCTATAAAAGCTTTTAATAGTTTGCTTATTATTTACATACTTACTTATTAAGCTATATGCTTATTTTATTTTCTTTTCCTTGTCTTACCTTATAGTATTATCAAGTCAGCTCGTGATTCAGGGATTGTCCGAGATTCATCTACACTATTAACACTCTCTTTTGGTATTTTTGAAATCAATATTTGGAACTATGGCATGTGTAGAAGACTTAGTTACTTGTTGTATATCATATTAGTATGGCCTGAAATATTGGTCTTTAATATTTGATATCTCATTTTGTATAAAGTTATGATGTTAGTTAATATTATTTAAGTTATATGTTTATGATGATGAAAATTATGATATGCATGATTGCGTTGATTGAATGAATGATGAATAATTGAAAGGTTTTAATTTAGACGTAAATTTTATGTCTCAGTTTAGTACGATGATATCTGTTTTACTCCGGTAATGCCTCGTATCCTGTTCCAGCGTTGAACATGGGTAATGGGTGTTACAATATGCTTAGATTTAATAAATGAGATTGGTCAGTTTAGTTTCCATCATACGAACTTACTAAGCATGTAATGCTTACTCCGTTTTATTTTCCCCTGTTTTATAGTGCTAGGAAGCTCACGAAGGTTGGAGATCATTGGAACATCATCACACTATCTATTAGTTATTTTGGGTACATATAGTAAAAATTCATTTTGGTATAATGGCATGTATAGGACAACTTGGCCTTTAGTGATTAGATAGTGATGTTGTAATCTAACCATTGGTATGACTAGTAGTGGTTGTTTTGGTATGCATGTAATATTATGCTATGGTAGTTATATATAAATATATGTTAAGTAGTTGATCAAATCATGTTTAACACATGGATTGAATCAAGGTAAGTCTGTAAACATGGATGCATGCAATGATATACCATGTCGAATGATAGAAATTGTCTAATTTGAATGCTTGAAATGGTTAGAATGCGTTTGGTATATTTTAGTGTAGGAAAATGGTAAATTTGGGTGACCAATGAGGCTAGGAAATAACTTTATTTTGTCCATACGGGTAGACACACGGGCATGTGTCTAGACCATGTGTGATACACGGCTGGGTACATGGGCTTGTAGTTAGGCTGTGTGTCCCCTGCATCTTAATTTTGAGAAACAGAATGCTCAGAATTAAGCACACGGATAGAGACACGGGCGTGTTTCTCAGCCGTGTGAGGCACATAGCCTAGAACATGGGTGTGTCTCTTGGTCATGTGAATCCTGCACCTATTTTTCGAAAATTCGAATTAACCACACGGCCTAGCACATGGGCGTGTGACATCAATTTGTTCATGAGTTGCAAGTTAAAGAGTTACATGGGTTAGGGACACAGGCGTGTGATTCCACATGGCCTGACCACACGGGCATGTCCCATACCACACGGGCGTGTGACTCTTAATAATGAGAAAAAAATTTGGGATTTTGTGAAAAGTTCCCCGATATCTCAATTTGGTCCTAAATCAATTCTAATGCATGTTTTGGGCCTCGAGGGCCCTACTAAGGGACGTTATGAATAATCTCAAAAAATGAATAGTGTTTGACTCGATTTATATGAAAGTGTCCTGTAAATTCTAGTAATGCCTCGAAACCCTATTCTGGAGACGGATACGGGTTAGGGGTGTTACACTGTTTAAGCATGTCTTATTTTGTTGCATGGGTTGGGACACTTTGTAAGGAGGAAGTTCTAGCAGATTATAAATTGCAAATCTGGTGGTACATCCACATATTATCTGACTTTTATGTGCAAAAATGTTGTGTATACACAATCATCTGAAAGCATATTAACCTGCAACCTTTGGTGGTTTACCCACCCATTATTTGACATCTTTTATCTACAATTATGCTGTGTATTCACAACTGTTTGGCATCATATTAACCTGCATCTTTTGGTGGTTTATCCACAAACTAGTGTGTAGGGATGGATGAGTTCTAGGGAACACTTATGGTGTGTAGCGGTGGGGTAGTAACTTATTTGTTAAACCGATTCCATTTGCATCTGTAAAGCATGTGCTTGAAATTTTAAGATTTTTTCTATGATATGGTATATGTGTTTTTGCTTATACATGAGGTTTGATAACTCATGAGTTTTTCCATAAATTGACTAAGTTTTCTTCTAAGAATAAAGCAATGTTTTAATTAATTGTTCTGATAATTCTATTAGGCCATTTCGGTTGCTAATGTAATCTCCTGAATTCGTGTCTAACATTTAGGTTGAGTTGGGGAGGTTACACATAGAGATAAATAAGAGAACAATAAGATTTTTCAATCTAACCCTTCAAAGAAGAGATACAAGTTATGTATGAAAACTCGTTGGTTATGTACCTGTTGTACACTTGAGAATTTTATTATTCAATTAATATTTCTTAAAAGGAAGGAAACGTATGTATTGTAGACAATACAATAATGCATACTATCCTTAGGGATAAGAAGCGTTTTTCTTATTTGGTAATGAACTAACCAATCTTTGGTGGCACAAAATTAATTTAAAGCTCCAAAAGAGTTAATACATTGTACCTTATGTTCAATGTAGTAATGGAACATGTTAATATTTCATTATACAAAATTAATTCAAGGCTCCATAAGAGCTAGTACATTGTCATTTGGAAAACTAAAGTGATAATTAAGGCAATATGTTGTAGTTAGTCTCAAATACATTATTTTTGTAACACCCAGATCCCGTTTCCATTGCCAGAATAGGATACAAAATGTTACTAAACAAGTTGAATTAGTTAATAATGATTTACATTCAATAATAAATTCAATTCCATAATTACAAGTAATACTCAACATGAAAGAATCATTCAATTTCGGGTCTTAAATCGAGCTTTCAAAGCTCTAGAAATAAGTTACGAACATTCAAGAACCAATTCGAAACAAATCTGAACATTCAAGAAGAAATTGAAAATTTTTAAGTCAAAAGTCACACGACCGTGTATTCAAGCCGTAATCATTAGAAATTGAACATTCTAATTGGTTGAAAATTATTAAGTTCTTTTTTGGTAGGAAAAAAAATTATTAAGTTAATTGTTATCTTATTTTCAAATATAATATACAAGTTAATTTGCACATCAATTCACATTTTCTATTACTTTTTAGTTATTAATATCTAATGCAATAATCATTAGTATTTAAATGTATAGGTCCCACACATTAATGCGAAAGCTAATGATTGAATAATCATTGACAAAAAAAGTAAGAAAATGGAGTCAATTCCCTTAAAATCTTTACTCGACCTAGAACGATAACAATAAATTTAATTGTAATAATTTAAAAATATTACTTAATATAAATATTATTTAATCAATATCAACTTATTTTTAATTTTCTTTTTGGTTTTCACTTATTTTTAATCTTTAACACAATATCTAATATTGATGTTTTTAAATTTAATTTAAAATTGAAATTTATCATTAAATACAAAATTGAACCGGTGGCTTAATCTACTATGCAATAATAGATGTACATTTTCTTTTTAAGGGAAACAGATGTACGTTTTTCTTATGAAATATACATATACACCTTAATTAAGGTGATAAACAAGTAAGGGTCACGAGGTGGTTGAGCTAAAATAATTATGATGCTGGCTAATTTATTATTGGAAGAGTGACTGTTTTAAGAATAATATTTTTTTAATAATTACAAGTATCTTAATTTATTTTACAGATTAAAATTAATTTTATTTGAAAATCATTTCACCAACAAATAAATATTTAATATATTAACTAATTATATTATTTTTCTTTTAAAACTAAATTACAATCAATACCATCTAAATAATTATAACTATATTTAGTTATTACAATAACTAATTATTACAATAACTATCAAATCAGTAACCTAAATATATTCCAATTAAATTAGGATAAATCGTTTAAAACAAACCCACAGTTAATGAAATAGTAACCTAAAACTTTAAAATCAGACAACCTCATAAATGTAGATGATTTTGGTCCCCACAATTAAAAATAAGATAAATTATCCAATTATGTTCACGTTCTTGTTTTAGTCACTCAACTTTAAAAATTTTCAATTTAAACACTAACATTTGAACTCATTCCTGTTTTGATCATCCGTTGTTAAAGTGATAACAGGAAGCCTTGTAACACCCTTACTCAACCTATTCGCCGAATCCAGGTATAGGGTGTCACAATTGGACCGAATTCACATACAATATTAGAACTCATTATTTTAAAAATCAAACTGTATTTTGCCTATTTATAAAAAAAAAACTTACAACAGAGACATATTTTTAAGTAATGTTTACTATTCGAACTTCAAACTCTAAGGGCATTACATATTTACAATATATATATTCGACTCCACGGTAAAGTCTTTAAAGGTATCCCTTTCCTATGTGCATGACACTTTACTAATAGAGCTCATTGATCCAACACTGTCTGGCTTGATCCTCCCCGAGTCCTTTGTTCCGCAAATCCTGCAAAACACATGTCACACTTTGGTAAGTTCAGATGAACTTAGTGAGTCTTTACATAACTTGAAATTAGACCCCATCTTCTAAGGGTTAAATAGAAAGGAACTAAAATACAACTAACTCCTTGCTTGTGCGAGTAAAGCTTCCTAAGCTAGTCATAGTGGGCTCTGATTTATTCCCAATCCTATCCGTTTATGGATAGATAATTAAGCAAATTACACCTGGGCAATCACATCAACCTATGATCAGTCTCGATAGTTCTTCGGATGTCTCGCCATTTCCGCGGACTCTATCCTTACCGTTACTTGTATTCTTGTCACACCATAATTAGACAAAACAGATTGGTTTGAGAGACTGCGCCAGTAAAGACCGCCTAAGTTACGAAACTTAGAACGGGTAAAGGTGATAACTTCGCGGCAGAGAGTTATGAAGAACTTTACAAATTACACGAAGTACCAGTCCTAGCATTAAGAAGGCCATAATAGGGCGAGGACCTTACTAGGTAGACTTTTTTCCACTAATAAGATCGCCACTTGTGTTTTAGTATCATTACTTAAGTAAGTACGATGGCTTGTAGGATACGTTTATGTCACCTAACATCCTCATAGAGGCAACATGTCAACAACTAAGACACTTTAAAGCCTTATAGGATGTGATTAATTAGTGAAAGTGTGCGAGAACAAGTAATGATTAAAGATAAATCTAACTGGGATTCAGACGTGGGTTATCTATAAATAGGATAGCGTGGTAGTGGAAAGTAGAATTCTGATTCATCTTCTCAACCAGACTTTGTTACCATTGAAGAAACCAGAACAGATCTTTGCTACTAGCAAATGTATTAACTGTAAAAGTTAGAAGAACTTTAATGCTAGTTGTCTGCTGATAAATTCTTAAACATTCCTTTGAGTTTTACCAGATAGATAGAGACTAAATTAGGAAAAGATTAATGGGGCTTCCTTGAATACTAGGTAGGAAAAAAACTCTTAACCAGAAACTGTTTGCATGTCTATAGATTCTTGTTGTATCTTAAGTATTTGGTTATTTTTATGAATAAAAAAATTGTTTTACTGTTTAGCTAAAGAAATGGGAAAGGGTCCTAGTGCTAAAGGAAAAGAACTAGTAGAGTAGATAAAGCTCCAAGTAAAATATTTTGGTGATTTCTTCTGTACCTTGTGTCTAGTATATGTGCTAGTTTGTTTATTTCTAAACTCTGTATAGCTAGGAAAGTGGCTTAGTCATTTTCTTCTGATGTTTATCTATGGGAAGTTTCATGCAAAGAGTCAATGCAAGCATGGTTAATTATTTTTAACAGGCCCGAAAACCTAGATATATGCACAGTATGAGTACTTCTTCATTGATGCATAAGTTCCGTATTCAGACTGGTGTAAGAAGGTAATAGAGGGATAATATGAATAAAGATAAAGATATAGGATAATACGTTTTGCCTCTGGTATGATACTTGTTGCAAACTGTGACTAGTGAAAACTCAGTCTTACAGGAAAACGCTGGTGTGGTCATACAAGGAGGGGAGTTAGGAGGATACAAATGAGATGCTATTATAAGGTCCAGATGAGTGGATTTGAAGATATAGGAAAAATTGGGTTCTTCGGGAATTGAAGATCAAAAGCTAACATAAGGAAGGAAGTACATAAAAAGGGTGCATGTGGTATTACACACTGCATGAACACATGTTTAATAAGCTTACCTATCATAAAGGGGAAAACCATACAAGTGGGGTATTTGAGGAGCAGATGTGCCCGTGAATGTCATGCATAAGTATAAAAATTGGTGATGTTCGCCAGGATGCTGAACTATATGGATGTGTTATTCGTCAATTGAACCGAAAGTCATAGTAATGTATCTGCCAACTGGGGTGAAATAAACATGTCCTTTCATTTCCTTATTATTATGTCTAATAGTCATCGTGGTGAGGTTGTCCTTTTTAGGAACTCACTAAGTTCTCATGAACTTACCCAATTTCATCTTCCTTTTAAGTCTTTAGGTTCAGCGTGATAACGAAAATGGGCATAGTCAGATCTGCGTCTATTTGTGAGCCTTCTTAGTTTTCAGGGTTAACATGTAATTGTTGGGGGTGTTAGGTCTTTTGTTAGATACTGCCACTTGGGGATTTTTAACTTGTATTGAATGTTATTTTAAAAATGTTGAATGATGAATAGAAACAAATCCTTGTAGATAAATAATTTAAATTGCTAATTATTCATTTAAATAGATGTATGTCTAAAAAAATGTTGCTAGTTGATTAATTCAGGAAAAACCTTATGCATTGTTTGATATAGCCTAGAACCAAAAGGCTTACCTGCTGCTATATACCCTTAGTTCTTATATCTTTGAGCCTTAAGTATCTTTTTCTTGTGCGCCTTTATATCAAAGCCTCAAGCCTAAACGAGTCTAGGTATTGAGCCATAGATATTGAGGGATAGGTAGAAACATTATGGTGGCTTTGTTGTGAAAAAAGAAAATGAATGGATTACGTGAATTAGTATGTTAAAAAAAAAGTAAACGAAAGAATGAACAATAAGGAAGAAGAAAGCTAAATCAAAATTAAGCTCAAAAATGAAAATCATTTGATTCACAATTATAGATTTTGCACATACTAATCCCAAGTAATGCCTTCTATCATTTTGGAGAAATAAGGTATGTGAGAGAAGGAGAAATAAGGAAGTGAGCTTGTAAATAAATTGGGTATGAGTAGGGAATAATGTCGTGTGCTTAACTGATTCTAGTGCTTGAACCCGTTTTGAGTATCTATTGTTTGAATCCAAACCATTCTAAACCTCAAAATGCTACCAGCCTAGAAGACCTTTGGGACCCGAATAATTCACCAACGCACTAATTTGTAAATAGCTTGAATTTGTTTGAACGAACATGACAAAATTTTTTTAAATATCAATGAACGATCCGTATAAACTATTTTGATGGATAACACTTGTTCATATGTTCATTTACATTGCCTCTACATTTATTAACATTTTAACTTAGTGAACTAGTTATGTTTGCATTAGGAACAAATAAGTTAGCTAGCTACCATTCTTAAGTTGCATGTGAGGTAATTTTGGTACGATTTTGATGTCTTACCATTATGTAGCTTAATTGTCTAATTTAATCCAAGGGTCGGCTTTTTTTTTTGCATGTTTGGTGTGTTTGCTTGAGGACAAGCAAAGAGTTAAATGTGGGGGAGTTGATATGCCAAAAATTGATGGGCAAATTAGGCTTTCTATACATACTTAAGGAGCTTTTTCTCGAGCAAAATAGCTTCTTTTGCATAAGTTTTTTTTTTTTTTTATTTTATAAGTTAATAAGTGAAAATATCTCAGTTTTGCTCATTTTGAGACCCAATTTGGCCAATAGTGCCATTAGGGGGCCTAAAGTGTGATTAAGTGGTGTAGGGACGTGCTGGAGGTTGGAAATAAGGAAGAATGGCACCCAAGGGTATCGCGATATCTACATCTTGGAATCGCAATACCTCCAATAGTATGGAATATTAGAGACACCCTTCAGTGGTATCGCGATATCTATTTTAGGTATCGCAATATCCACCTTTCCAAGAAGAACCCAAGGCTTAACACTGCCCGAGGTGTCGCAATATCCTCTTTTGGGTACCACGACATTGACATCGTTAGTGGGACAAAATTAGATAAAAAGGGTAGTCTTTGTCCACCCGATCCACCAATCATCCAAAACTCATGTAGGGGTATTTTTGGCAACAAAAACTCATCAGAAGAAAGCCTAAAACAACCAAAATTGGTTGATGATGAGAGACACACACATTAGCTTAATCTTAGGTTTAGTTTTCTCTTAGTTTTTCTACACTTTTTCTAGGGCTTTCATTTTCTCTTCTTTTTTCTTAGTTTAGAGCTTATTTTTCTGCATTTACTACTTATTCTTGATGTTCTTAGTGTTAGTTAAGTTAGTTATCATTGGAGCTTAGGTTTATTTACACTTTTAGTCCCTGTACCCTAGTTGTAAGACATTTTTAACTTTAATGTAATTTAGTTTCTTTTACTTTAAATCTATTAAAGTTTGTTCCTTTTATATTTATTACTTTAGATTTTCTTGTTGAATGCTTTTAGTTTCATGTTCTTTAAGTTTTCTTACATTAAAATCTCAACTTTTATATTTTTTTAAGCTTTACTTTATGATTGTTTTGTTTTTTATTTTCATATTCATCCTCTTTATTTTTAGCATGAGTAGCTAAACTTAAAAGAAGGTTATTGATGGACATGTGGGTAAGCTGATTTTTGGACTAAGGAAAAATTCAAATAGACTTAAAAACTTAGAAGTGACGCCCCTAAGGGAATATCTAAACAAGTGAGATCGAAAGATAATCTTGTTGTGCATCCAGTAATTAGTCTTAGATTAACTGGTGAGATCGAGAGATAAATTGGAACTAATACATCTAAGTCAATAAAAGTGATTTCGAAAGATAAAAATGAGTTAGTAATTTAAGTGATTTAAGTTCCTTGTCTGAGAATCAGTGAAGCACATTGAAATCGACCAACCATCACTAGTTATTATTTGGTTAAATTCTTAGTTTTATATTCTTTACAAATTAGTCCTTAGATTAGCATATTTAATTTTCTTGCAAAATTTTCTTGTTATGATTTGTTGTACTATAAAGTTGTATTAGTAGCCACTTAGACTCTATGTACGCTGGGTGGCATGTTGGTGTGTTGGCTAAGAGATTTAGGAGTGTTTGGGAGTGTTGGAGAAGTCCTGGGTTCAAACCTGGACCTTAGCAAAAATTTTAATTTTTGCCTTAGGGAAACCCTAGTATCAAGTAATAGGCCTCTTAAACGAATTAAGGGGAAAATAGGACAAAGTAGGGCCTGTGGCCCAGTGGCAAGGTGGCGTTACATGGGAGCTGCAAGGTGGCGCTTCATGTAGGAAATAAGGTCCAAGGTTCGAGGCTCAAGTGTGGTAGTTTTGGGACATTATTTTTCCTCATGGAAAGAAGGTGGAGGCGCAAAAAGGGACTCTAGAGGGGAGTGTTCAGGAGAGAATTTTAAGGTGGAGATAATGGAGAGAAAATAGGGGATTGAGAGAGAGAGAGAGAGAGTTGGTGCCGAATGGGACTGTAAGGGAGGCTTGAATCGGCTTGTGCCTATTTAAAGAAGTGCCAAATGTGCATGAGGGTTTTTGGTTGTTTTGCCGAACTCACTTCTTAGCCTACTCCCCTTCAATTTCACAGAAACTTCACTAAAGATTTTCATCTCTCAAATTTGAACACCATCCCTAAATTTTTAAAAGCCAAAAGTCACCTTTGTTTCCCTAAAAGCCGAATACCTATACTCTCTTACCAACTTCTTCCCTTAAATCTCCTAAAAAACGAATATCCATCTCCTCTTGTCGATTTCTTTTGTTGATCTTTATCTCAAACCGGTTTTTGTTACTTGCAACCCTTAGTCAAGTGGTTAAAAGCCGATTGCACATTCAGTGGGGATCTAGGCCGCAAGTTTGGAGATCAGTTTCGGTAAGTGCCTAGTTAATCGTTTTAGTGTGTTTGGTAAAGCTGAAGGGGCTATCTAATCCTCTCTTTTCTTGTCGATTAACCCTGCTATAACTAGGGGTAGGATTCTAGGATTCCAAGCGAGGAAAAGATCTCTAGTGGATGGTAAGTGTATTCACTCTAAATTTCAGTTTCGTAGGTGGCCGAATGTAAATATGGTTGATAGGGGTTACTCGTGTGGAATACGAGTCACTTGATGTTAATAATATGTGTGTATTAGTGCAGATCTAAGGATAATCAGAAATAATAGCGAAGGAAAGGCTATTAAAATGGGTGGTACACAGTAAGGTTAGGTAAGGCTTTGGGATTTGATAAAGTTGTAGTTTAAGCTATAGAATTGATTCGGAAGTGGTTTTGGTTGTAGGATGGGGTTGGGAATAGAGTAGTGCGGGTCGTCAATCAGGTGTGTACATACACTACACACATGACAATCGACAAAAACCAAAATCCCGAAATCTCGAATGGGCCTGACGAACTTGTGGGCCTAAAGTGGCAAATTTGTGATATGAAACTGTATGATGGATTGACATACATGATTGTATGATTCCATGATTGGATTATGATCGGGCCTAATGGGCTGCATAAGCATGTTTGGGGCTTAATGGGTTTTATGGGTATGATTGGGCTAGTGGGCCTTTTGGGACTATAGAAATGCATGCTAGGGTTTTTATGGACTTTAGGCCTAGTTTTGACCTCTCAAATTTTACATAAGACTTAATTAAATAATTAAACATGTCTATGGACAAGTCGCTAGACTAAGGTGTGGTAATGGATGTATGCATGTCTAGGATTGGATCTAGGAAGAGCTTGGTACTTAAGTGGTCCAAGTAACCCACCTCCTCTTCTCTTGAGTCCTACCTAGTGCATAGTGTCTGTTCACTTAGTCACGAGGACTTGTTGATAGGCCAAAACCATAATTAAAATCTGTATCTTTAGAAAATTACGAAAATACCCCTGTAGGGTAGAATTACGAAAATACCCTCTAAGGTAGACTTACTATAATGCCCTGTAGGGTAGAATTACTAAAACACCCTCATAGGGTAGGAGTACTGAAACACCCTTTGTAGGGTAGAAAATTACCAAAATACCCCTAGGTAGTGGAATGACCGAAATACCCTACATGCTTAGTGTATGGAAAATCTTGTATGTGCATTCATAAAATGTTGTATGTGCATTCGTAAAATGTTGTATGTGCATGCATAAAATGTATGTTGCATTTGGGGGGATAAATTAGACGGAGGAAGATATGAGGATCGCATAGTCGCTTGACGACTGTGGATCCACCGATGGCTTTAAGCCCATTATATAGCAGCCTTGCTGCAACGTTTGAGTAGTGCCGCAACCGGTGCTACCTTTGCAGTGTAGGGATGAGTGTGTTGATATTTATATCCCCATAAGAGTGTAGGGTTGGAAGGGAATTGGAGTGTTGGGTTGGATTTGGGGTGGGAGAATTGCATTCATGTGATTCTGATATGATATGAGGTCAATGTGGGTAAGGCCTAGACCACCGTTATTGTTAGGGCTTAGACCCAATGTGATATGTGTATATTGAATTGATTTGATTGCCAAAGGTCATACACACTGAGTTGCGAAACTCACACCCTTAAATTTAATGTTTCAGGTAACCCTCAGTAGGCGGCTCGATGTGGAAGAGGACTCGGAGGTGGCCACACTGCAAGTTACTTAGGGATTTTAAATAAATAATTTCCTTCAATTACTTTAGTTTTGTTATTTTATTTTCATTTGATGTAATAAGGCCTAGTGTCTCCTATGTGACTGTATTTAGGGTTTATCAATGTTTTGATCGCCTAGTTTTTATTTTTACTTAGATAACTTTCTCAAATTAAACGTAGTTTTTAAATAACATTATTATTTGGGCGTTTTGTTTAAACATGGGCTTTTATTTTGGGCTTAACATGAACTTGAATTTTTAAATCTCAAATTTAAATTTTAACCAAGTAAATTTCCTATCAAACATATTCTCAATTTCATAAAATCATTTTGGAAATAATTTCTTTGATGTGACATCGCCGGATTTAGCCATAACGTCTGGGCCGAGTCGGGGGTGTTACACTATTGTTCAATCACCATCTCTTTTGGATTCAATCTTTGGAATACTTCTGTGTTCCATTGTAACACTACAAATATTATAACTAACCTGTACACTTATAGTAATACCATGCTTTAAAAATTGCCTTATAAAATCATTATTTTATGCGCACGCGCAAAAGTCGATCTAAGTCTTTTAATCAGTTTTCTCATTTTTGATTAGATTAAGGACATGTTTAGGTTCGTTAACTAATACAAATTGTCTTTCCGTACTACGAATACAAATTGTCTTTCCGTACTACGATTTGACCACGTAATACCATTTAATATTAGTTAAACATTTAGACAACCAATGAGCAACATTTGCTTCCATTTTGCTTTGTGTTCAAAAATCATGTGAGGACAATAATACAAAGTATTTATGTAATTCATGAATAATTTTATGAACCAAATTGTTCAAAAAATTACAAGTATTCTTAGACGAAAATACTACACTTAGAGCACTAAACAATCTTCTACTTGCCCTAGTGAAGTAGATGAGTCATGGTTCACATTTTTGTGCCCTTCCATATGTTTCTTAAAGAGCTCTCTTGGTAGTAGAGTCTTGGCAAAACAAATCCCTAGAGTTTTTTGATCTGCCACAAATTGATGTGTCAAATTGGGTCTCGTTTGTCAGCTAACGAGCTTGTTTTCAAGTATTTTCAGTTCTTTTTAGTAGATTTACGTAATTTTTGTTTTTACAAGTAGATTTGTCAAATCTTCTCTTTTTCCTCATTTTTCGATCCAAAATGACCAATTATGCCATTGGGGAACTTAATGGTTTATTGAGTGTTGTAGGGAAGCATCAGTAACCTAAATATGAGTGAAACATCACCTATAATGAGGTATCACGATATTGAAGCATGGAAGTCGTAATAGCCTTGATAGTGTTAAAATGAGAATAGAAGCCACCTAGTGCGGTCTCGCGATACCAAGTATAGTTATCGCGATACTGAGACCCCCAAGGCTCTATGTTTCATTTCTGACTTAGATATCATGATAGGTAAAACCAAATATCATGATACCCTAGGATGTTACAGCATCTAGACCCAGATGTTGCAACATTCTGCCTGATGAACAAAAAATTGATTGTAGGGGTAGTTTTGTTCAATGGCCGCACTAATCAAACTAAGTACCTAAGGGCATTTTGGTCCAAAATTTAGGGTTGAAATAATCTATTTAAAGCCACTTATGTTGAATAAAAAGAGGGAGCTTTTCACTTTTGGCTTTATAATCTTTTTCCTTAATTTTAGGTTAGGGTTAGGGTTTCTTTTCTTTTTTGTTTCTTTTCATTTTTAATTTAGGTTTTCTCTTTTCTTTTTAGAGTAGATTTCATAGTTATTAATTAAGTTAGTTTATGTTTTAGTTTTGTTTCATTTACATGTTAAAGACTTTAAACTTTCTTGGAATCAATCTTTAATCTTTGCTTAATATCATTTACATGTTTCTTACTTCTTACATTGCCGCTCGTTGTTCATTTTTACTTTGCTTTTAGATTTCTCCATAAAAAACCAATCTTTTATCTTTATTTTCTTGCGTTTGATGCTTATAGATATCTTAGTTTTTTCTTTCATGTTTGTTGGTTTTAATATGCTAATGGGTAACTAAACCCAAGGGGGTTGGTTGGTAGAGATATGGGTAAGCTTATTTTTGGACAAAGGACTAAATTGTAATAAATTGGACTAAATCGAATAGAACTAAGAACTTAGGTAGTGACGCCCTTAAGGGAATATTTAGATAAAGTGAAGGACTAAATTGTAATAAATTGGACTAAATCAAATAGAACTAAGAATTTAGGTAGTGACGCCCCTAAGGGAATATTTAGATAAAGTGAGACCGGAAGGTAATCTTATCGTGCACCTGTTCATTAGTCCTAGACTAACTGGTGAGCTTGGAAGATAAGTTGATAAAATTGAGATCGGAAGATAAAATATAGCCACTTAGTAATTTAAGCGCTTTAAGTTTCTTGTTCGAGGATTAGTGAACCACATTGAAATTAACCAACCACCATTAGTTATTTATTGGATAATTTCTTAGTTTTGTATTCTTTACAATTTAGTCCTTATGATAGTTAATTTAGAAATTAGTGTTAAAAATATTTGTTTATGCTTTACCGTACTATAATAATTAGTGAGTAGCTAGCTAGACTCCTTTCTTGCTTGTAATTTTTAATAGAAATAATTAAATCATCATCTCCTTTGGGTTCGATCCTTGGAATACTTCAGTGTTCCATTGTAACAATATAAATATTACAACTGACCTGTACGCTTGCAGTAAAGCCATACTTTAAAATTTAATTTATAAATTCATTATTTTATAACACACGTGCACAGCCAGTCAAGTTGTTGGCGCTGTTGCCGGGGAGTTGTAAGATTTGGTGATTTTTGTTTAGTTATTGCATGCTCGTTAGGGAGATAATTAGCAAAGTAGCATATAAGAGTGATCATATGGTCTTTGATTGAAGTGTCGAGCTTTTATTTATGCATTCATTAAGCTAGTTATGGCAGATTGTTGATCCAAGGCAGTTTGACCTCCGAACATGTCTTCTAGCTTATCTAAAATCACTTTAGCAGTCTTACAGCTCTCCAGTTGCTTATACAGAGTGCTAGTCATGCTTGCCAGTATATAGCAATGAGCTATCTCATCAAACTCTTCCCATCATTTCTAGCCTGAACTTGAGTGGCTGGAGGGTAGTTAGTATCAAGAACTTTTTTAAGTTTCTCATAAGTCAGGACAATTATCAGATTCCTTTTCCATTCCTTATAGTTGTTTTTGTTCAATTTATTTTCAATAAGTGTGTTCAATAAGGGAGTTGGTGCCATTTTTGAACTGAAAATAAAAACATTCATATATATGAAAACATTTCGGTTTGGGATTACCAACACTACCCACACTGGTCACAGATGGAGATGAAGACCTTGAGTTAGAATGTTGAGAGCCCGACTCTCTTCTAGAATATCCCGTAGAGGTGGTCACCTGATCATAGTACTTCTTTAATTTCTTAGAAGCAAATTATTGTGACTTACTCACAGTTTTTTCAAGAAACCCGAGCCTTTTTTTCAGCTTGTTTCTTCTCCTTACTCAATTCCTTAGCTTTGTATGCTCGATCGGCTAACACCGTAAATTCCCTTATCTCAAGAATTTCGATAAGAAATTTAATGTCTTCATTTAAACCCTCTTCAAAGCATTTACACATCTCAACCTCAGTTAGAACCCATTCTCTGGTATATTTGCTCAACCGAACAAATTCCCATTCATATTTGGATACAATCATGTTTCCCTGCTTGAGTTCTAAAAATTCTTTCTTTTTCTGATCCATAAATCTCTGACTCACATATTTCTTTTTGAATTCAATTTGGAAGAATTCCCATGTAATGCTCTCTCTCGACACAACTGAAGTTATGGTATTCCACCAATGGTAAGTTGTATCTTTCAGTAGGGATATTGCACATTTCAGACTTTCGACAGGTGTATAGGATAATTCATCAAAAACTCGGATAGTATTTTCTAGCCAAAATTTGGCCCTTTCCGAATCATCATCTGCGGTAGCTCTAAATTCTTCTGCCCCATACTTATAGATTTTATCTATTGTAGGCTTACTAATTCTAACAGGTTCAGCATCCTGTGGTACCTCAGGAACCGGTTGGGGAGCAGGTGTGAGAGGTCGTTGTACAGCAAGGTTTGTTCTTAAGTACTCGGTAAACCACTCATTCATTAATTAAAAGAAGGCTTGTTTTGCCTCCTCACCTTGGCCCTCAGACATGGGCCTTTCACTACTACACACAGAAGTAACTCTTCAAATTGAAGCTGAAGCATTACTCTCAACTTCCTTGGCTTCAGCTCTAGCTCGGTTGAATGATATTACTATATGAAAAACACATTTAAAATGATTAGGAGTAATCACATTATCATAGTTTATATAATGACATGTATAGCTAAACTCGTGTTTGCTACATCAAATTCGAGAATCGGCTAAACTGTAGCTCTGATCCACTAAATGTAACACCCTTAACCCGTATTCGTTGCCAGAACAGAGTTTCAAAGCATTACTAGAACTTTCAGAACATTTTCAGATAATTCATGTAAATTACTATTCATTTTCGAAATCATTCATAACATCCCTTAGTAGAGCCCTCGAGGCCCAAAACATGTATTAGAATCGACTCGGGACCAAATGGAAATCTAGAAATTTTTTTTTGCAAAATCCTAAAATTTTCTCTCTATTAAGAGTCACACGTCTGTGTAGTAAGGGACACACCCGTGTGGGTTCACACGCCTGTGTCCCTAACCCGTGTAACTCTTTGACTTGTAATCGATGAACAAATTGATGTCACACGGCCAAGTCACATGCCTGTGTGCTAGGCCGTATGGTTAATTTGAATTTTCGAAAAATAGGTGCAGAATTCACACGGCCGGGAGACACGCCCGTGTTCTAGTCCGTGTGTCCCACACAGCTGAGACACATGCCCGTTTCTTTACCTGTGTGCTCAATTTTGAGCATTCTGTTTCTCAAAACTTGGGTGCAGGGGACACACGGCCTAACCACATGCCCATGTTACTAGGCCATGGGTCACACACAGTCTAGACACACGACTGTTTGTCTGCCCGTGTGAACAAAATAAAGCCATTTCTAGCTTCATTTCTCACCCCAAAATCACACCCAAGACCTGCACTTAAAACACGCATCCAATACCAACCATTCCAAGCATACAATTTAACAAATTCCCTTATTCATCATGGCATACCATTACATGCATGTGTGTTTATAACTTACCTTGATTTAACTTAGGTATTAACAACATTTGATCTCATATACTTAACATATCACATGTGAAGATATCAAAATGACCTACTTAACATATATTTAGCTACCATAGTATGGTTATAAGTATATCAAAACGAACATTTCTAGCCATTCCAATGGCTAGATTACAAATATCATTATTAAGCCACTAATGGTCAAGTTGTCCTATACATGCCATTATACCAAAAGGATTCAACTATATATACCTAAAATAAGCTAGTTGATAGTGTGACGATGCTCCAATGATCTTCCAACCTTCGCGAGCTTTCGAGCACTATAAAACATGGGAAATAAAACGAAGTAAGCATTACATGCTTAGTAAGTTCGAATAACGAAAACTAAACTTACCACTCCCATTTATTAAATTTAAGCATGCATTATCATGTTTTCCATCCATTAGCAAAACTTCCTAAACACATGCATTCAATCAAACATGTTAGTCACCAAAATTTCCATATCAATCAAGCAAACATAGATGAGCTCATCATGCAATACTCTTTCAAGTCCTTATCATTTCATCTTATTTTCTCATAACATGTCAAGATTTGTGTCCGTTGAATCATTGAAATTCTGATGAATGCTCAAGTAGTACACTCGAGGCATACGATTTAATAATCCATCAGTTTCTTATTCAAAAATACCCGTTCGAGCATTTAATCAAGGAACACACTCTCGAGCCACATATAATGTAATAGGATTACCAGTCTAGGCTAAATCCTTTATATAACGTATGCTTAGAAGAGCTCAATTAGGATTACCAGTCCAGGCTAAACTCTAATCATATTGTATACTCAAGAGGTATTATATTAGGATTACTCGTCTAAGCTAAATCCTTTCTATAATGAGGTTAATAGGATTACTCATCCGACCTAAATCCCGTCCGTAACAAATATAGAACCTCATTTATTTCAGAAAAGCGCATATATTCATCAAAATTTAATATTCAATCGGGACTTAACCTTTTTTCACCATTTTCGAACATATATTCAATTTTCATTTTAGTATTCAAATAATGCACATCAAATATTCCATACAAACACAACATTCAATTAAACATATTTACATGCTTGATTAAGTTACACGAACTTACCTCGACACTTTTTCGTGTATAAAATCTACTAATCCGAAACCTTCTCTTTTCCTCTATCTAACCTCGAATTTGAGTTGTTTGGATCTATATAAATAACTTTAATAGTCAATTTCACAAATTTCATACTTATTAGAACTCAATCTACGTCCTAAGCAAAATTACCATTTTGGCCTTAATTTTTCCATAAATTTCGATTTTGTCTCTAGGCCCGAAGATTGAAATTTGTGCAATTTACTCCCCATTCCAAGCCTAACCAAAATCCCATTACAAAATTTACAGCATAAGCATTCATAAAAATTCAGCATTTTTCCTTCCATTTTACAACTTTGCATTTTAGTCCCTAAATCATGCTTTCATTAAAAATCACTTTGTAAAAGTTGTTTATCTATCAACAACCTTTCATTTTCCACCATCAATTTCAAATTTTCAACATTTTCTACCATCGATTTCAAATTTTCAGCATATACATCCATGACCCATTTTCATACTTTGATAACTCTTCAAATTAGTGCCCCAAATAAATAGATTAGACTATCCCGATTTCAAAAATGTCAAAATTACTAAAAATGGAACAAGGAAACTTACCCAATCCAGCCTTGAAAGTTTCTTTTCTCTCTCTTAGGGTTACCATGTATTTTTAGGTTGAAGATGATATAAAAAAGATGATATCTTTTATCATCTTTTTAATTTAATTAAATTATTTCAATTTCCAATTTAGTCCTTTCCCTTTTCTTAAATTTCCATGGATGATTCAACAAAGATATTTTCCATCTTTTGATTAATGGTCTAATTACCATATAAGGACCTCTAGTTTTGAATTCCATAGCTATTTAATCCTTATAGCAAATAGATTTCAACTTTTGCCTTTTTATGCAATTTAGTCCTCCTAATTAAACACGAAATCGGTAAAATCTTCTTATCAGAATTTTCACATGACATCAACATAATACATACCATATAATAAAATAAAATAAAATAAAATAAAATATATTTTTAGGCCAAATTTGTGGTCCCGAAACCACTATCTCAAAATAATAAATTATATTGTTAAGCTCACCCACTCCTTTTAGACTATTGCAGATTATTAGCATTCCGGTGTGAGCGGTGTGGTTTTCATGGGGTAATCCTAGCAAGTCCATTTTTGCTATTTCATATGTGTTTAATTTGAGATATTTGGACGTTTTTGTGGCGTATTTGTTCTTAGGATTTGAAGATTTGAATCATGATATGTGATTATTGCTCAGACTTATTTTCAATGTTTGAGGCTATTATTATAGTCATTTTGACGTTTATTTTATAGGGTAAAGGATTCATGTTAAACAGACTTGTATTGGAATGGTTGGTATGCTTAAATATGCTGAGTTTTTAGGGTTTGGACTAGAGGTATCAATCTTCGTGTAAAAATGATACCTATGAGATATTTCGATATGCAGGCAGTTAGAACCGTCCTTTGGTATCGATACTATATCATGAGTATCAATATTGGGAATAAAATTACTGATACATTTTGAAAGGTATTATAATTTCTTAAGTTTTATTTTTAGGTGAGAAACATAATGCTATTTTGGTATCGGTTTTCGATATGCAGGCAGTTATTTGGATATGCAGGCAGTTAGAACCGTCCTTTGGTATCGATACTATATCATGAGTATCAATATTGGGAATAAAATTACTGACACATTTTGAAAGGTATTATAATTTCTTAAGTTTTATTTTTAGGTGAGAAACATAATGCTATTTTGGTATCAGTTTTCCCATCGATGTCGATACCATTTAAAGGAAATATCAATACCTTTGTTTCAATACCAAAAGCTACGTGATTGTTTTGGGAAATTCTGTTATGTGGTCCCTATGCATGTTTAATTATATTTGTAAGACTATTTAATGTGTATGTATTAAGTATGATTAAGAGTATATTTGAGCTAAAACTCGTGTAAATGCTAAAATGAAAGAAGTTTCTTTAATAATGAGCTCATTTGTACTGTGTGTGATGTGAGATGGTAGTGTGACATCCTGATATTCGGGCTCGGCGACCAGGCTAGGTATAGGGTGTTACAAACTACTTCGATTGTGGGCTCAAACCAATTATATCGAAACATAGAACTAGAAAATGTTTTCTCTACTTTTGAGGTGAAAACAAAAATTCTCTCTTCTTAATAAAAATGATAAAATTGTTATGTTGGAAAAAAAAAATATAAGCAATAGATGAGAATAGATTCTCTTTATTTTTTTAGCAAAATAATAATCTCTCAAAGTTATGTTAATAGCTCTACCGATGCTATCTATTGATGCTATTTATTTATAGGAAGAGAAGGTAGAATCCTTGTTGAGTGGTAGTGGTTTATTTCAAATAGAAAAAAACAACATCCTATTTAGAACAGGACTAGAGTGGATGGCACACTCTAGTATTTCTACTAGAGTTGTCTCCCCCTTCTTGTCCATGAGGGGTTTTTGGGCTTCTCTCAAATTGGGTCAAATTACTAGTACTTCTTGGTCCTTTTTGACCCAGTACTCTGTAATGTGATTGCTACGTGTGAATATGATATGTAAATTGTGCAAGTATACACGTCGAATCAAGTAATAAAGTGATAAGTGAGATTGTCTCCATAAGGATCAGATTAGGTATAGAAATGGTCAAGTTATGATAATGAGTTATGATTAATGTTCTGGCAAAACCAAGTTAAGCATGCAGTGTTAAATTAAAATAGTAAGGATGTGTACGAAATGTATATTGACTAATACTGGAAAATGCTAAGGTAAGAATAAAAAGGTAACGGCAATTACGAGAATAATTGCATGAATAAAATCTGAGCGAATAAATAAATAACTAAGAAAGTTATGGAAAAGATACTACGGCAATGGATAGAAGGTCTAAGATGTTGATTTGGAAGGTTGGGATTTCTAAGAATCTACCCTTACTTTTAGTAATGCCTTGGCAATATCGTACTTAATCTACTGCTTAGAAGAGACCTAAAATGACTTGCTTCTTTCGAGAACAAGATCCCAAGTTACCTAGCCTGTGTCTATAAGCCTTAGTATGTTACCTTGCGCTATTTTGTTTTCATTCTATACAAGCGCTACTCTATGTCTACAGTTTTCTGTAAGTATTTGGTCAAATACCTGCTTGTATAATTCAATTTTAGTCCAACTATTGCAACCCTTTTAGAATTAGATATAGTTTTTGGGCATATTGCACACTTATCTATGTTTAAGGAATGTACACATACATTTGAGAAAAAAAAGGAATGAAATAGTAGATTAAATCAAATAAATACTTCAACCATTAAAGAAAATAAAAGTTTTCATCATGTAATCCCAACCCTATGAGATTTAGCTCAAGGGTTGGCAATTAAAATTCAAGTTCAAAATAACACCCAAGCTCCTAATGCAATTGATAAAAATACTAACAAAATGCCTGAAAATGCCATTAAATATACCCAAGTACAATAAATTAGCTAGATCTAAAGGTATGAAATATAACTCTCTTCAAGAGTTATCAAACCCCCAAACCTGAGTTATTGCTTGTCTTCAAGCAAAATATGCATGAATGCATGTATGCACCAGTATTGCTAGTGCATGTACCCATCTTATACTGTCAACCTATTCCAAGACCATTATATACATCAGTTCTCAGCAATTTTCTCTTGTTAAAACCCTATTTGAGCTTCAAATGTTTGGTTTAACAAAGGTAGTGCAGAAAATTACTCCCTAAAAATAAGATTTTCTAAGTTCTATGTATGTTCTGGCCATAGCAAATATCTTCTAGCTTACTCAGTTCATTTGTTACTTAAACTTAAGTTACTCTTGCTCTAAGCGTACTTGTATAAACCATTTACATTTGTGTTTTTTTTGCTTTATGTTGTTTTTTATTCTTTTTTAAATAATATTAGTATATTAGGGGATTTAGCATGCCACACAATTCTTTGAGTTGATAATCACAATGGAGCATACATCGAATTACCTAGTACCTAATCATGTCACAGTTTAAACATAAATCACTCTTAAAGCTAAGACTTTTGACTTAGAAAATAAATGGAGCAAATGACTACCTCTTTGGCTACTCAGTCCGTTACTATAGCGGAGTGCCCCTAATTTATTTACTTTCTATTACAAACTCTTACTTAAACTTAACTTTCTAGTCAACAACATGAAGGAGCAAACAAAGTGGTGCTGACTTACTCGACATTCTAAGCATTAGAGTGCCTACTGTCCTTTATTTAATAATGCCAAGGTAAAAAGACTGAACTTGGCTTCAAAAGTCCCTAAGTTCATTAGACGATACTTACTATAACCCCAAAAAAATTAAGTATAGGACATCTCATTTTTAGAAATTAATTTTCAAGTAACCAATCCTAAGCTAAATTCACCTAATCCATTGCCACATGTTCTAAGTGTATTGAAGAATCTAAGCTCATCATCGAACATGATAAGTACATATTGTATTCCTCATGGGCAAATTGTAACACCCCTTACCCGTATCCGACGCTGGAACAGGGTACAAGGCATTACCTTACTAAAACACAAGCAAACACACACTCCCGATTCATAAAAATTCGTTCCAATTTAAAACTTTTTCAAACATTAGTATTCGATCCTTGATATGGGCCTATTGGGCCTAGAACGTAGTTTAGAAACAATTCAGGACTATTTTGACACCTAAGAAAATTTCGTGAAAAACTACTGAAAACACGTCACACCCTAATGTGAGAGGGCAACACTCCCGTGTAGCCTCTAAACACGACCGTGCTAATGGCCCCTGTGGTTCAACGGCCTAAGCATTTAGGGATACGCTCATGCCCCTCGGTCGTGCAGAATTATTTTCTAACTTCGAACCTACAGGGGTTTTCACACGGCTTGGTACAGGCCCGTGTGAAAAAACCTGGGTATTCTGTTTTTGACTTCAGCATCCTTTAAGGGCCACACGGCGAAGGCACATGCCCATGTGCTCAGCCCGTGTGCGACACTGACTTGCCCAGCTTAAGGTGTAGGAGACATACGATCGAGTCACATGCCCTTTGGGCAGACTATATGCCACATATGACCTAGACACATGCCCGTTTGTCTACCCGTGTGGGCAAAACAAGGCTATTTACCAAGCCTATTTGCCACCCTTTTCTTGTACCATCCTACACAACATTACAAGGATACCTTCCCAACATATACATACATCATAAACATTCATAATCAATATCTCAACACATTATTCAAATGCTTCTTTAACCAACCAATATCTTTACATAATTAATAAGCCAAATTCATGGCTAAACATGTATTGAACACCAAAGCAACCATGGATTAAATTTACTTTACACTTAATACGACAACTAGCCTATACATGCCATATAACTAAAATTTTGCAAAGCTTAAAGTACCAAACCATGACGGGATAGTGTGTTGAGATTTCCATTACCTTCCAACTTGAGCAGACTTCCAAAGTCCTACCACATGTAAGAATAAACGAAGTAAGCTATAAAGCTTAGTAAGCTCATATAATCATTTGATTCATGTTAGCTATCAAATACATGTTGAGTAATTACACAATCATAAAGAGAAACCATACAAATTAAATTCGCGCATAGCCATTCATAGTGACATTAATAATAAAGTGGTTTCGCAATTAGCTTATCATTATCAATAATTACAATGGTATCGTACATAGCCCACCTTTGTCAATGATTTACGGTGGTATCGTACATAGCCCACCTTTACCAATAATTTACGGTGGTATCGCACATAGCCACCTTTGTCAATGATTTACAGTGGTATCGCACATAGCCACCTTTGTCAATGATTTACGGTGGTATCGCATATAGCCCACCTTTATCAATGATTTACGATGGTATCGCACATAGCCTACCTTTATCAATGATTTACGGTGGTATCGCACATAGCCCACCTTTATCAATAATTTACGAAATCTTATCCGTACTCACATTTCTCAGATTTTCATTTCATAAACTAAAAATAGTATCTCACATGTCAAACCATAACCTTTATCGTATTTATGGCAAGGATTTATTATACACCTTTAAGTTGCTACCACTCGATATTCTCATGAATTTCCTACGTACCTATCTCACTTAATTCGATTATGTTTTCACTGTCTTCTGGACTTTGTCCTTTGATTCACTTACACATTAATAAACAACATGTTATCTCATGTCATTATTAATAAATTGCATAAATTTATAAATCTTTTGCATCTCATATGTAAAACCAGATATGAATTTCACACTGTCTGTCTTACCCGTGGAGTTATTCGAAACACTAACAAATGCATCAGGAATCACGTATGTATGGTACCACTGCCACATTCCAGATATGGTCTTACGTGAGGTCGTCTACCAATGCCATGTCCCAGACATGGTCTTACACTGACATGTATCGAGGCTGATGCCATGTTCCAGACATGGTCTTACACTAGCTCTCTCGTATCAATGCTGATGCCATGTCCCAGACATGGTCTTATACTAGCACACATATCGAGCCGATGCCATGTCCTAGACAAGGTCTTACACTGACTCTCTCATAGCAAGGCTGACACCTTGTCCCAGACATGGTCTTACACTGACACTCGTATTGCCATGGTTCAACCATGGTCTTTTTCTGTCAATTCATCGTGAATCATAGTACGGTTGTACTTGACCCTACATTTCTACTGATTGATCTTCCGATCGAGTTCATACTTGTATTTTATCATGGTTAGATAACAAGCATATGAAATAATACAGTATCTCATTTCAAAATTTAATAATTGCTCATTGTAAATTAATCATATGAGCTTACCTTGTTTGCAAAAACGACGAAACATGTCGGCCAATTTGATACTTTTTTCTCCCTAGTTCTCTGTCCAAATCTCATTTCCCCCAATCTAAAAATAACCACTTTTACTTATTTAGTCGTCAATTTATACAATTTAGCCCAAAATACACATTAGGGCAACTTTACACTTTTGCCTTTAATGTTTCACATTCTTGTAATTTAGTCCCTATGACAGAAAAGTGAAAATTCATGAAATTAAACACAACTCAAGCTTAGCCGAGTTTCATAATCATCACTAGCTGTCCATAAAACATCCTTTGGCAAATTTACAGTTTTGCCCTTAAACTTTTACAAAATTATGGTTTTGCCCCAAGGCTCAAAAATCAATTTTTATCGAATTTCATCATTCCTTAGGCCTAACTGAGCCCTTTTTACTCTTATAGCAACTCAAGATTTCTATTATTTCACAACATTACTACCCATTTTACAATTTCTACAAATTAGTCCATTTAGTGACTTTTCATTGAAATCCTTTCACAAAAATAGTTTACTAAGCAACCAATATTCATTTTTTCTTCCATAAAATTCCAGCAAAAAGCATAAATGCTCTCATGGAAAATCCCTAAACTTTCAACCATTTTGCGAAATAATCCCCTCATTAGCTAGATTAAGCTTTAGGGGTTCCAAAAGTACAAAAATCATAAAAAATGTACATCAAAATCACTTACTCGTGATGGTGATAAGTTGCTGGAATTTTTGAGCTTCAAAACCCCTATTTTGCTGAACATTTAGGTGGACAAGAAGGGAAAAATGAAAGTGATGAAGCTTTTGTTTATTTTATCATTATTCTAGTCAAAATTAGCTACCAACCACACCTAATTTTGACCAAATAAATTTTCTTATCTCCCTTGCTTCTCATGGCTGGCCAGTCTCAACTTCAAGGGTCTAATTGCCCTTTAAAACCACCGGGTTTTAATTCTCTAGCCATTTAACACAATTTACTAGTAATTTGCAACTTTTACCTTCTACGCTATTTAGTCATTTTTTTCGTAATTGGGTTCACAATCGCGTAAATTAATTTACCAAAACTTTCATGCGTCTATATAATTATACATCAACTTATAAAATAATATTTAAAATAATTTGTTGACTTAGGATTTGTGGTTTCAGAACCACTGTTCCGATTAGGCCCAAAATTGGGCTGTTACACAAACAGTACATAATAGTTACATTGCAGTGGCAAAATAGATTTAACTATACTAAGATGATTATACCAAAATGATCATATATACTAAACATAACATGTAGCCTAAATGCACAACATATCCCCAAAACTAAGGGATGCATTATCCTCAATGCATAACCAAATATATAAGAGAACAACCAAAAGAGAAATTTGTACAACAAATACCATAGTAAAAGAAATGAAATGCAAGATTCATGAAAGAAAGAAAAAACTTAGTTGGCTTGGACTAATATGTAGATAATTCATTCTACCCAATGAGTGGATTTTCGGGCACTGACTTTGTATCCCCACATCCCTTTTTTAGGGTTCATTTCTTCCCCCTCCTTGTCAGTTTCCATTAACTCATAGATCAGACGATCAATGTCATGGTTCTGTGCGGTCACAGAAGCTGGTGGTGATGGTGGAATAAGGTCCTTCCCATTGGTGGTGGTAGTGGTGGTAGTGTCCTCCTTTTCTCCTTCTTCCTCCTTAATATTTAAGAATGTTGTCTTTTTAGGTTGTTCATTAGCAGTTTGAGTAGGTGCCACTGCAATAAGTTGGGTGGGTGCCTCAGCAGCAGCTTGAGTTGGCTCCTTGACAGCATCAAAAAATGGGAGCAAAGTGGTAGTGAAAATAGGAAATTCTCATTGGCTTTATAAAATTATTTTGCATAGATCTCTTAAGAGCCAAATCCCTACTCTTCACAGAAGCCCAATATTCAGCTTGCTGTTGCAGGGCCTAGCCATCTCTTCAGGCAGGTGAAACTACTGGATTTCAAAAAGGGACATCCTCTACTCTAACTATTTCAGGGAGTGCAATATTTGTTGTTCAAGGGAGCTACGAGAAACTAAAGGTGCTTTCGTGGGAGTATGTGCAGCAGAGGAAGTGGTGGCATGACTATGCTAAGTTGCTGTGGCAGCATCAGTACATTGGATCTTGGCAAAGATGGTCCTAGTCATGCCACCTTGTTAGAGGTGATATCCTTATCCTCATTAAGAGGGACTTGGACAGTTCACCGTAGAGTAGTAATAAGTGAGAGAAAGTTTAAGCTACCCGCATTCTTCTCAACACACCGGTGTACTTCCTAAAAGATGATCTTATCGACATTAAGTCTTCTCCTTTTATGATAGAGTGCAGCAAAAACATTATCTCTTTCGAAATAGTTATATTCTGCGTAGACAGCATAAGTTGGCTCCTCAAAAAATGATACCATATTTTCCCAATAGGCTTCAACAAAGCCCTCTTGACAGTATCACACTTCTAACTAGAAACAGTCCATCGTGTTCCTTCGATACATAAATCCTCTAATACTTTTGTTAAACCCTCAACAGTGATACTTTTAGCAAACGGCATGTGTTCATCTTGTATACCTACAAGGCCAAAGTGTGCATTAATATGGTCTTTATCAAAAGGAATAGAAGTATCCCTTATGTAGATAAAAGGGGAATCTAGAGAATTGACATGAGTATAAAATTCTCAAACAATTATTCCTTAAATGTCCTCGAGGTGCAAACAAAAAATATTCCACCCATGTTTTTCTACTATAGAGGATACAAATTCATTATATCCCATATATGGTTCATCTTTAAACAAGAACCCTTACTCAAAATAGAAAGGCCACTTCGTAATGTTGCTATCGTATCTCGTGGTTACAGCACTGCTAAAGAATGTCTTTGGCTGATAGCACCAGCTTTTGATGGTTCAATAGTTTTGGAAGTTGTTTTGACGTGAGCCATTAGACAAAATTGGAAGAAACCTTGGAGAATGTAATTGAAGAAAAGATAAGAGAGATTGAAAAGAATGAGTAATAAAAATGAAGAATTTAGGAGAAACATAAGAGACATGAAAAGTTAAGAAGAAGGAAATAAGGGGGTAGTAATGACAGTTCAACAAAAATGAAACGTGTTAGGGAAGTTGCATGACGTGGAGGAGGAAATAAAGAAACTAAGAAGATTTTTTTGGGGAATTATGAAGTGCCCTAATCCTTAAACAAAAAGTTTAACTTCCCTTCTATGGGCTCACCCAGTAATAGAATTGGCCCATCTAAAAAAATATCTCCTTTAGAATTATCTGCCCGAGCATCCTTACATTATCCATTACCTAGTTTGTCACAATGCTACGAAAAACTTCTCTTGATATCACAACTACTCAGTTCACATTCTTTATTCTGTCTTTAGAAATCATAGAAAACTATTCAAAAATAAAAACAGAAAATGAATCAGTATCAAATAAGTACTAAAAATAAAATTAAAGTAAAGCAATTAAAGAAAAAAAAGATAAAAGAAATTGTTAGCTTAAACATCTCGGAGATCAATGGAGTGCTTGTCTCGATCCATATGGGCACCCCAATAGTCCTTGAAGCATTGCCCATTATCTTTAAATGTGACCCCCATTTCAAAGTCTTTGATATGAACAACTCCATGAGGATACACCTGGGCTACTTCAAAAGGACCTGACTAGCAGGATTTTAATGTACCTAAGAATAATTTGAGCCTAGAGTTGAATAAGAACACTTGTTGTACTGGTTCAAATTGTTGTGGCATGATCTTTTATCGTGCCAACGCTTGGTCTTTTCCTTGTACAGCTTAGTATTCTCATATGCTTGTGCTCGAAACTCCTCCATTTCATTCAATACCAACAACCTTTTATGGCCAACGATGACCTAATCCATGTTTAGCTTCTTAATAGCCCAAAGTGCTTTGTGTTTAAGTTCAAAATGAAGGTGACATGACTTACCATAGACAACCTTAAAAAGAGACCTCTTCAATCACGTTTTCTACACGGTACGATACGCTAGAAAGCTTCATCCGATCTGGTAGACCAATCTTTATGATTAGGATTCACCAATTTTTCTAAAATTTTTTAATGTTTCTGTTAGAAATTTTAGCTTGTCCATTTGTTTGGGGGTGATATGTTGTGGCAATCTTATGTTTCACCTTATATCAATGCAAAGCATTGGCTACCAAATTGCAATCAAAATGACAACCTTCATCACTAATAATGGCTATAGGTGTACCAAAATTTGTAAAAATGATCCTATGTAAAAACTTCATTATTGACCTCACATCATTAGTAGGAAGGGCAACATCCTCAACCCACTTAGAGACATAGTCAACTGCTAACAGTATGTACAATTTTTTCGCTGATGGTGGAAATGAACCCATAAAGTCTATTCCCTATACATCAAACAACTCAAGCTCCAATATACTTTGCAATGGCATTTCGTGTCTCCTAGATAGATTTCTTGTTCTCTGACAATGGTTAAATGATTGATAAAATTAATGAGCATCCTTGAATAGAATTGACTAATAAAATCCTGACTGAAGTACTTTGGCAGTAGTCCCTATCCCTCCCAAATGTCCTCTGTACAGAGTTGAATGACAATGTTGTAGAATGCTATATATTTTGTCATTGGGAAAGCATTTCCTAATTATTTGATCAGCATAATGTTTAAGCAAGAAAGGTTCATCCCAATAATAGTTCTTAGCATCATGAAGAAGTTTCTGTCTTCTTTGACTGTTGAGATCAGGTGGCAACACACCACACATTAAATAGTTTACTATGTCATCATACTAAGGTAATGGCGTGGCAACTAACAGCTGTTCGTTTGGAAATTCTTCTTTAATAAGTGTGTCGTGACTACCTATACTTCCAGATTCTAACATCGACAAGTGATCAGCCACTTGATTCTCAGTCCCTTTCTGATATCTAATTTCCAAGTCAAACTCCTACAACAAAAGTATCCACCTAATCAACCTCGACTTAGCATCTTTCTTGCTCATTAGATACTTAATAGCATAATGATTTGTGTGGACTATGACCTTTTTTCCAACCAAATAAGAACAAAATTTATCAAATGCAAACACCACAACCAATAAAGTTCTACTAGCATAATATATTGCATGTAGTATTTTTTTATTTCTTTTGCCCTAACATGGCTCCCACATCATAATTGCTGGTGTCAGAGATGAGTTCAAAAGGCAGTGTCCATTCCAGAGCTACTACAATTGGTGCTGCTATAAGTTTTTTCTTTAAGTTTTGAAAGGCTACCAAGCAATGTTCATCAAAATTGAAAGGTCTATATTTTGCTCCAACAAAGTGCACAAGGGTTTAGATATCTTCGAAAAATCCTTAATGAATCTTCTATCAGAGCCTGTATGACCTAAAAAACTTCTAGTACCCATGACTCTAGTGGGAGGTGGCAATTTTTCATCACTTCAATTTTTGCTCTGTCCATTTCAGTTCCTCTCTGTGATATCCTATGCCCAGTATAATTCTTTTACGAACCAAGAAGTGGCATTTTTCCCAATTTAAAACAAGATTTGTTTCTTCACAGTGGCACAGGACCAACTCTAAAATTTTCAAACAATCCTCAAAATCATTCCCGAACAAAGAAAAATTATCCATGAAGACTTTAAGAAAATTTTCCACCATGTCAGAGGATATAGCCATCATATAATGTTGGAAAGTTGTCGGAGCATTACATAACCCGAACGATATTTATCTAAACACAAAAGTACCATATGGATATGTGAAAGTTGTCTTCTCTTAGTCATTGGGAGCTATGGCAATCTGATTATATCCTGAATAACAATCCAAAAAATAGTTGAAAGCTTTCCTAACTAATCTATTGAACATTTGATAAATGAATGGTAAGGGAAAATGGACCTTCCTCATGACAATGCAAGTTGGTATAAGTTCATTGTTTTCATTACTTACACTGTGACACCTCCTTTCATGGGTACACATTGTACGTAATAGTCCGTTTTTGGTCAAATCAAAATAGTGGTTTTAGAACCACAAATTCGAGGTCAGAAAATTTAGCTTATTATTATTTAAGTGTTTACAACATGATACTAGAGTAGTTTGAAATTTTTGTAAAGAAATTTTATCATTCGTGTGTTCAATTCGATAAAAAGAACTAAATTCATAAAGCGTAAAAGTGATGTTCTAATAGCTTGAAGTATTAAATGGCTATGAAATTAAATAGTGGAGGTCCTTATGCTATAATTATACCCTTTTTAATGCTAGTGGACATTTATGTACATGGTTTAAATGATTATAATGGTTTATCATTAAGGTTAATAAGGTAATTTAGTAAAATAAATAAGTATAATAATAAAACAATAAAGCCATCATTTTCTTCTTCAATTCTTCCACCAAAAATAGAAAAAAGAAATGTTCTTAAGAGCTTGCGAGGGTTCGTTCAATTGGATGCTTAATTGGTAAGTGATTTTGACTCGGTTTGTAGTGGTTTCTATGTTTTTGAGATCGTTACAACTAGGTCCAGCTAGCTTAGGGACTATTTTGCAAAACTGTTAAAGTATGTAAGTGTTGCCATTGATGAACATATGTGTTCTTTGATGATTAATGATAGAGTATAAATGTTGATGATAGATTAACAAGTTTTGTTAAGAGATTTTTTAGAAAAATGTCCAAATAGGGATTAATTTGTGAAATGAGTAAAATGTGTGATTAAAAGTGTGAATAATTGATAAATATGGTCTACTAGGGATTTAATAGCAATTCGACAAGCTTGGGTTGTGATAAAATTTTATGAATTTGTGGTTTTATGAATTAAGGACTAATTTGCATAAATGTTGAAATATTGGGGGCAAAAATGTAATTTGTTATAATATAAATTATGGACTAAATTGAGTAAAAAGATGAATGAATAAGTTGAATTTGATTACATACTGATCAAGAAAGGAGGAATTCGGACTTAGATCGGGGAAAGAATAAGGTCTTGGACTAATCAACTCGTTACGTCGTTTTTTTGCATCTGAGGTAAGTTTGTATGTTAATGAGCTTTGATATATTTGTGTTTATATGCTTTAATATTGTATAATCTATGAATATGACCTTACGGATATGTTTGACGATGATTTGACTATGTGGAAATCCTATTTGAAGCTTAAGAATAGATAGGATACGAATGTCATGACATTAGTGTAACACCTCTAACCCGTACCCATCGCCGATTTCGGGTTACGAGGCATTACAGATCAAAAAATAGATCGAACCAGTCATTCATTAACGAACATGCATAAATAATGAAGTAACCTTACAATTGTCACCACTTCAGGATCATACCTGAAGGCATGTATAGAAGTATCAAAAGAGCCTTTCACCTAACTAAGTTTCGAATTTCTTTACTAAACAAAGTAAAGCTTAATCGATAAGCTAAACATGTACATCGGATTGAACAATTTACCTATAGGCCGATTATGCAACTTACAAAATTTATACTATTCATTTGGTAATTACCTAAAGCTATAGCCGATTATAAGACTTTTCCAAGCTTATGACACATTTGCTAATTCATATAATTAGGCCCAGATTAACATCAACAAATATTTACAAAATTATCAACCACATAATTTCGTCAAACTATACATTCATACTTAGCAATAAGGCAAGCCATTTTCGCATGGCTTTAATATATACATAGCCAAAATAAAAATTGTTTCAAAAAGGAGTTAAGCTTATACATGCCATCTGAAAAAATATAGACTTTTTAAAGAGTACCAAAACAGTAACGATAGTGTGGACGACTTTAGACTTGAATCCCCGAACTCGTAGCTTCCGATCTAAATCTATAAAATAGAAGAGAACACAAACATACACAGTAAGCAATTAAGCTTAGTAAGTCTTAAGTAATTTAAACAATTAACTCACTTATGAACTTTATTCATATGTGTACTCACATTATAAAAACAATTTCTACTTAACAATCAAATATCCAACATAACAATAACATTATCAAAGCTTATTACCACATGGCCGAATATACTAAATTACATACGTATAATTATAAACTGTCATTCCATTAGCTTCGAATTCATGTAAACATGAACACTTTAACATTTCAATGCCAACTTTAATTCACCCGAAATGAACAAGAATACATAGCCATATCCACATTTATAATATTCCTTCCATATTTGAAAATCACATATTCCATATTCGAAATCACATATATATATACTTCCACGCATAGTTTCACAAGGACCAAATGTTCGTAATTGAACATAAACATAAAACTATTTCTCATATGTTCACTTCACATAATTCATCTAATTCATTCAATTTCTCATGTACGTAAATGGGTTGTACATACCTGAATAATTTAATTTATGGAACGAATTCACATATCGTATTAGCACATAGCCTCATATCACCACACTTTTTAATAGTTTACTGGCAATTTGCCTGCTAGGTAATAACCTGAATTCGTCACTGGCAATAAGCCTGCTAGACTTTTAAGTCTGATATCATTTCACTAGCATTATGCCTGCTAGGCTCGGAGCCCGATAATATTCACCAGCGTAAAGCTTGCTAGGCCAAGGCCCGAATATCACATTACGATAATCAAAACACATATCATCTCATACCTTTTTAATCTGCCTTTCGCACTTGTATATGTTTATATATATATACATAGCCAAATATGTATTTATTCACAAAGGTTTCTATCCTTCGAGTATATCACATACAGAGTAGTTCACTCTTCATAATTGATCTTTAAACACATCATATCATCACATCCATTTCAAATTAGATCTATTAGTAACATTCGACTTATAGCCTTAAATTCAATAATCATGCGATACATTGACCATATAAAATTTGCATTTTCTTTGCTATATTCATTAACTCTTAATCATACGAAAGAATCAAGTTTAAACACTTAAGAACTTACCTCGAATGTCGTCGAACAACTACGGATCGACTATTCAATTAGTTTAACTTTTCCCCTTTCCGAGTTAAGCTCCTTTTGCTCTTGAGCTAGGTAAAATAAATCAGTTTGTTTAATTACTTAACTAATTTATTTAGGTTCAAACATTAATAATTTCTCATAATATGAAACATACGGCAACTCATTAACACAGTTTATTCACATCATTATTCATGACCACATTCGGCCATTGTAATATATATATCTAAATGCATATTAGCCACATTAGCCGATTATCAAATATCCATCAAGTCACATATATCAATTTTTTTTTACAAGCTCAAACTCATCCTTATCCCCATTTCTCATCTTAGTTCACATTCGGGAACCATATAACACATACTAACAATTTAACTATACATTTATAATTTTACATACCAATAAACACATTCGGCAAAACCTCATTTCAATTCACTTTAAAACACAAACAAACAAAATATTCCTTGACAATTTATCACATTCGGTCATAGGTAGGTAAATTCTTAGAAATCAAAATTTACTTCTATTAACTAGCATGAGGTTTTACAATTTAACCTCCATTGCCGAATGCCCCTTATCCATAAACTATTTTGTACTTTCAATCACCTAAATAAACAACAAATTACTCAATTACTTGCTTAAGTCCACATTTGGCATCTATATTCACGTAAACACAATAGCCGATTGCTATTTATCATCTAATTCAAACTTTAAATAACCTCAAATTATAAACAAATATTCAATTCATTAACTAACAAGTCATTCGGCAATTATACAAGTACAGATTAACACTTAGGCATTGTTTTCTAATATTTAGCTAAAACCCTCACATTAAAACACCTTAGCCGAATTTCCATTTTAAACAATTGAACCACTCAAGCACCAATTTCTCTATTTAAACTTACAAACTTATAATCACCTATATTTTAACATCATAATATCCATCAAACACCTATTCATCCATTTTTATCATAATCTCCAAATTTAATAAATTCTTATCCATTACTGAACATGAAATCACTACTAATTCAAGAGATAAATTTGTGAGTTTAAGATAGAATCGGCAAGAAGCTCAAGAACATTAAAACATAATCAAATTAACATGAATTTACCTTGAAATTTTTGCTCCTAGAGTGCCGAATGCTTAAGAATTCCTTCCTTAGTTCTTTCCTTTTAGTTTTCGGCAAAACCAAAGTAAAAATGTGCAACCATTACTTGATTTACTATTACATGCATGAACACTACTTATTAATTTACCATTTTAGCCTTTTTATAATAATTTCTTCTCCACTATCACATGGCCGATTTTGTCCATGCAATTTATGCATGGTCTAATTGCATCTTAAGTCCTTTATATTAAAAGAACATCTACAATTCGGCACTTGCACATTGTCCCACTAATTTTCCTTTTATGCAACTGAGCCATAAATTAATAAATTGACATCTAATTGACAAAATTAAAGTACCAAATTTTCACACATGATAATTCACATAGTATAAACACAGAAAATAAAATTTTAAAAATTTTCTAACTCAGTTTCGTGGTTTCGAAACCACTTTTTTGATTAGGGCCAAAATAGGGCTGTCACAATTAGGGATTACCGTGACGATGTGATTAGGGTGCTGGTCTCGTACGTCCTACCGGTGGCTAGGTATTCGCATGTGTTACGATACCTGATAGCTTGCGTGAGCAACACCGTATTGCTACGCCTTGACTGTGAGCTTGTGTGAGTAGACCCTGTGATAGCTTGAGAGTGAGCATATATGTGATATGAGATTGAGATAGCTTCGACTATATATGTGGCACTTAGGTGCGATGTGTTCCCGAGTATCCTTTAGTATCTTGAATTGTTCAAGAGGTATATTAGAGAAGTGAATGAATATGAGATTGTTATGAGATGGTACGGGTACGTATACGAATTGTGTGAGCAATAAATCAAAGAAATTTGATATCTTCATGTTTAATTTTGTGAAAAAGAAGTAAGGGTTTGTGAATTGGTATGAGTTATGTTATATTTTGTTATATGTTGAATTTATGTATATTTGGTATGTGTTATTTATGCATACGAGCTTACTAAGTTATTAAACTTACTTTGTTTTATTTTTCATGTTTTATAGTGATTTCAAGGCTAGCTCGAACGGGGATCCTCAGAGACTTCATACACTATCGATCTTCTACTTTGGTACTTTTGAACTTGTGTATATGGTAATATGACATGTATAGGCTATGTGGTCATTTTTGTATATGTTAGCTATGGATTTTAGCCATTTGAATTAGCTTGTAATTAATAAGTGTTTTGTTTATGTATAGCTATGTGAGTTGGCTTATTTTGGCACATTTGATAATGTGTATAAAGTTGCTTATGGCCAAGTTATATGTTTGATGATGGACTTGTGATGATGGTTGATATGTGGTTGATAATGGCTATATTTCATACTAGTTGTGAATTGGTAATTTGATATTAGTGTGCTTGTGGTTATAAGTCAAATATTACATAATTGGAAGTGATCATTTTGATGAATTGATAATGTGGTTTTGGTATGAAATTGAATGGATAGTTGTGTTAATTATATGTCTTGTGGAATAGGCATGTTTGATGCTTGTCTTGGTTGGATTAAAGTTCTGTTTTTGCATTAGTTATATTTGCTTTTGGGCATGCTTGAATTGATGTGGTTTGGGTGGCAAAATGGCTTGGTAAATAGCCTATTTTTGTTCATACAGGTAGAGACACGGGCGTGTGTCTCAGCCGTGTGCGACACACGATCAGGTGACACAGCCATGTGTCCCCTACAGCATTTAATGAAAACAAGTCAGTGAGTTACACGGGCTGGTCACACGAATATGTGGTTGGCCATGTGACACAAGTCAGAGAGTTACATAGGGTAGGACACGGGTTGAGACATAGCCATGTGCTCCCATTTTGAATGTCCACATGGCCTGTGACATGGGTGTGTCTTGTAGCTGTGTGAGACACATAGCTTGGCCACACAGGCATGTGTTGTAACGTCGCAATTTTAAGGGTTTTTGAATTTCTACTTTAATTTATTTTTACAGGTCTTGGTATGCTGAAGTAGTAAATTGAGTGTGGTTAGTGGACCTTTAGAAGGCCTAGGGTTAAGTCTAAAGCCTGGCAGAATTTTAGTTTTTACTCTATGTAAAAAGGGACTTTGGCAAAGTGGGCTTTTAAATTAATGTTTGGGTTTTTGTCACAAGTAAGCCTATGGTAAAGTGGCAAGGTGGCACCACTTAAAGCTTAGGGAGGTGGTGTGTGGAAGCTTGTGAGGGTGCTAAGGTTCGAATCCCTTGGTGGTTATTTTATTTTACTGTATGTGTATAGTAAGAGCTGGAATCCAAGTTGAATTCTGAGGTAAAGTGTTTGAGTTGCTCATGGGATTAGATTAAGGAATGATAAGGCGAGATTATCAAGGAGAGAATTTAGGAGTTAAAGTGTGAGGCTAGTGTTGGCCGAATGAGGGACTGTAGGATGTGCATTTTTGGCAAAAAGAGTAGAGGTGTGTGCTAAATTCCTTTTTAGGTTTCTTTCGGGATTTTTAGCTGCTTGAGTTTCAGCATTTGGGGTAGGTAGGCACCGATTACCATCTTAGGTGTCTCGGGATTTTCTTCATGGTGTGTACTTGTGACCATTTGGGGCATATAGTATTTGCTATTGTGCCGAATTACCAAAAGAAGCATCTCTCCTTCTCCTCTCTTCTTCTTAATAGCCGAAAGCTATTCTCTTCTTCTTCTTTTCCTTTTTCTTCATTGTTTGGAATCGGTTTCCCTAAGCTTCTCTTGGATAATTTTTTCAAAAGCTGAAAACCTGAAACACTTAGTCCCCTACTTGCCGATTTCTTCTTTGGCTAATTTCTTCAAAGCCGAAACTCACATCCTTCTCTTCTTTTTCATACTCCATACTGTACTAAGACCAAACCTAATCGTTTTCTACCCACTTTTTGTATAGCCGAATACTATTCTTTTTGTTAAACAAGTCCCTAAACTGATTGCCTTCTTCAAGTGTTCACCCCTCTTGTGTTGTTTGCATTAGCCAAATAATAGGATCTCTCCTCCTACATTGAGTTGCGATTAGATCTACAAGAGGGTTAAGATTGGGGCTTGTGAGCGACTGCCGCTAGATTTGAATAGATTGGTAAGCGAGTTGGGTAAGTACTTCTCGTTATAGATTTCGATTTTTGTATTTTGGCTTCTCTTTGAGTAAAGATTCAGTTTGGGAGGTTAACACTCATTTGACTTTCTTATGTTGGATTGGATCTATCCATGGTTGTAGGTACTTAGATCTGATATCGTTTGATCAATCCCAAAGGGAAGCATTGGATTTAAGTGATTGTAGGCAAGCGAAGCAATGGTAAGTAACCGTTGAGTAAGTTGGGTATAGTTTCGATAAGTACTGGTTAAGGTTTTTGATGGTCGTTGTTATGGTAATAGGTTGAGCGCGTGCTGGCTGTGGGGATCGCAAAATCAAGTGTGTAATGACACCCTTTAGTAGCTTAGATCGGCAAAAGCCAAAAAGCCAAAATGCTGAAATACCGGTATTTCGTGGACTTGCGAGTATGCGAACACTCATGGGTCGATCTAAAATCATGAATCTGGATTAATGGACGGTAAGGGCTTCGATGCGCGTTTTCGTGCACTTGGGCTGTTTTGGGCCTCAATAGGCTAAAATAGGGCCCAACGGGCTTAAGAGGCCATATGGGTAAAAGTATGCGGTAAGTGTTTTCTGGTAAACTGGATATTAAATCTATGATAATATGTGTAAAAATTAGACTGAGCGGGCCACAGTAGCATGTGGGCTCCCTTGGGCCCATTAGGGGTTTTTGGGCCTGATGGCACTATATGAATGAATGGGCTATTTGAGTCGCTCGGAGTGACGTCAGACCTACTAGAAGGTTGTATTAAGCATGAAACTTAAAGACATAGCTAAATTACCAAAATACCTCTGAAGAGTGAAAATTACTGTTTTCCCCTACATGCTAAATGACTATTTTACCCCTAGAAATACCTAACTGATTTGCATGTTACTGTATCTGATATTCTGTATGCCATGTCATGTAGTACTCTAATTTTCATGGGGTTAGGTTATGGATATGGAGGAAGTGCTAAAAGTGGCTTTGCCATGTAATTTGCCTAGAGGCTCTGCCTCGTATTTCTGTTCTGGTGGCTCTGCCATAATTTTTGTATTAGCAGCTCTGCTGCGACTGTGGTGTGTAGGGCTGGGTGGGTTGAGTTATTTCCCACATGGTGTGTAGGGCTGGTACGGGTGGTGTGTAGGGCTGGACTAGGCTTGGGCTTTGCATACATGTGCATATATATATACTCTGATCTGTTTCTGTAATGGGCCCAAGACCCACTCTATTTCTAAAAAGGGCCAAGGCCTAGTTTAATCTGTATCTGAATAGGACTTCGTCCCAAAATGAGCTTTGTCTGATCTTTGGCACTGGTTAGGTTGCTTTACACACTGAGTTTTCACAAAGTCATCCTCTCATTTCCATCCATGCAGGTAACCCCCAACCATAAAGGACTTAGAACTGCGAGGGATTCGGGGTGGCCATGTGATTCATACTTCTGGTTTATAGTTTACTTAAATTTACTTCATTTATATTTTATTTTTAAATTTCGGTTTTAAGTTGTAATAAAGCCGCTCAGGTATTTTGTGTTAGGTTTTCTTTATTATTTGTTTTTTTTCAACGGTAGACTAGTCAATGCAGGGTTTTTCTTCAAAGTTAATCAAATGTTTTCAAAACACGCAAGAATCACCAATTGGATAACTTAACATCAATAACAGAATAATGAGATCTATTAAAAAAGTGAAATTTTACTTTGTAATAGCTACAATTTTTAAAACTGAAGACGATTCCTATTTACAAGCTATTAAACACGGTTTTACTACAAACAACATAACGTTTTATTAAAAGAAGATCAAAGCTTAGACATTTGTCCATGTGACACACCAGATCTGGCCATAATGTCTGGGCCGGGTTTGGGGTGTTACATTTAGTGGTATCAGAGCCTGATTGCAACAACTCGCTGTGAAATAGGTTCAAACATTTTTTAAAAATCTAAGTTCTAACTTGTTTTAAAATTTGATTTTGAAAAATATTCTAATGAAAGGTCTTTAAAAATCATTTTTTTCCAAAAATATTTTCTTCGTTTTTCTAAAGACTAGAGTTTTTGAAAATTTTTTAATAGAGTACATTTAAAACAACTACTACTGACGAAACTTGGATTTTCTGAATTTGATTTCGAAAGAGTGGCACACCGAGTCTCTAGCACCAAGTTCGTAAGTATCTTCTGCCTTACTGTACTTAACTGTGATATTGCAAAACTGAAACATTACTGTAGATAGTACTAAAACCCTACTGAAACTCTGTAGTTAGGGTGACACTAAGACTGTAGAAGACTAAGATAACAGGAAAAACTAAAAACTCTAGAAGACTGAAACTGTAGCTAGGCTACGATTCTGCGAAAGCAAAACTCTGAAATACTATCTCTGCATAAAACATCTATAATAAATACTGAAATATTGAACTATTTCATAAAATTCGTATATTAGATAATACGATATGAGTACAAGGGCAGCACGTGGAAGAGGCCGTGGACGTGGCTGAGGAAGTATCCAGGCTGGATCTTTATTTTAGGGACAGATGCCAGCTGGGGAGGCACGAGTGCCATCAGCGACTGAGACGAGGTCTTATGATCGGGCTGCTGGGGATGACGCTTTATCCTAGGTAATGCTTCGTGTTTTGGAAAGGGTTACTGGAGTGAGCATGGGAACGGTGAATCGAGGATCAATTTTCGAACAGCTTCGAGCTAATAGAGTGGAGATTTTTAGGGGCGTATCAATTGTAGCCCCAAATGTGGCTGAGTATTGGTTGGAGGCCACAGAACGGATAATAGATGACCTAGACTGCTTAGTGGAGCAGAAGCTGAAAGGAGCAGTATCTTTGCTGCGTGACGAGGCCTACCAATTGTGGATCACTGTGAGAGAAGGTACACCAGCTGAGCGAGTGATTTGGGAGTTGTGTAAGATGGCCTTTAAAGGGAAGTACATCGGAGTGAGCTATGTAGACACCCGAAGGAAAGAATTCCTGAATCTGACTCAGGTAGTAAAACGGCCGCGGAATACAAAGTTGAATTTTTAAGGTTAAGCTGGTATGCTGGTGGTATAGTTGCTACAGAGTATGAATGCAGCGTGCAATTTGAGGATGGCCTTAGAGATGAGCTAAGAGTGCTGATTGCTCCATAGAGGGAGCATGATTTTGCTGCTCTGGTGGAAAAAGCCAAGATTACTGAGGAGGTGAAATGCACGGAGCGTCAGAACCGTGAAAAAGATAAAAATTGATTCAGGAGGGATTCAGGGTCCTCGGGTGCTGCGGGTAGGACTGTTAAAAGAGCTAGAGTGGACGAGCTAGTTTGAGCAGTTCCGATGAATGTGGTTAGATCGTAAGCTTGTGCGGATTGTGGAAAGGTACATTTGGGTGAATGTTGGAAGCATTCTGGAGCATGTTTCCGGTGTGGGGCCAAAGATCATTGACTTAAATATTGTCCTCAGAGGTCGATGCAGATGCAAGCTACTGAGCCGAAGGTTGCCTAGCCAGTGAGAGGTGGTCAACAACCACCGAGAGGCCGTGGTTAGGCTAGGGGTGGCAATGGAAATGGACGTGGACGTGGAGCACCAGGTAGGGGTGCTGGAAATGCTGAGGCACGATAGCTAGCGTTAGTTTATGCTACTCGTCGCTGAGAGGAGGGTGACGCACCTAACGTCATAACCGGTACATTTTTAATTTTTAGCACGCCATACACTACTATGATTGATATTGGATCTACTCATTCGTATGTTGCTTGTGATGTGTCTGGAACGTTGGGTGTGCAATCTGAGAAAACTATGAGTGGGGTATCTGTGATAAGACCACTGGGTCACTCGGTTAGGGTAGACAAACTCTTTAGGGATGTACCCTTAGAGACACAAGGTAGAATTTTCTCTACGGACTTGTTGGAGTTTCCATTTGGAGAGTTTGATCTCATCTTGGGTATGGATTGGCTTGCAAAGTATCGAGCGACGTTGGATTGCGCTGCCAAGCTGATGGTGTTAAAGTCCATGGAGGATGAGGAGGTAATAGTTATAGGGGAGCGAAGAGATTACTTATTCAATGTTATCTCAGCTTTAAAAGCTGAAAAGCTGATTCGCAAAGGTTGCGAGGCATTTTTGGCGTATGTGAGTCAGACAGATTCTAAGGGTTTGACCGTAGGAGAAGTTAGAACTGTCAAGGAATTCCAAGATGTTTTTCCAAATGAGCTTCCAGGGTTGCCTTCGAATCGTGAAGTCAAATTTAGAATAAACTTGTTGCTTGGAACAGCTTCGGTGTCCATGGCTCCTTATAGGATGGCACCGAAAGAGTTGGTGGAGTTGAAAGCGCAAATTCAAGAGCTTCTGGATCGAGGTTTTATTGGACCAAGTGTGTTTCCATGGGGAGCACCGGTTTTGTTCGTTAAGAAGAAGGATGGGACGATGCATATGTGCATTGATTATCGTCAGTTGAACAAACTAACTATTAAGAACAAGTACCCTCTACCAAGGATCGACAACCTATTTGACCAACTAAGAGGAGCTTCGGTATTTTCCAAGATCGATCTTCGATCTGGTTATCATCAATTAAGGGTCAAAGAGGAGGATATTTATAAGACAATGTTCAGGACTCGGTATAGTCATTACGAGTTCCTGGTAATGCCGTTTGGGTTGATGAATGCACTAGCGGCCTTCATAGATCTTATGAATCGAGTATTTCAACCCTATTTTGACCAGTTTGTGGTCGTCTTTATAGACGATATTCTGGTGTTTTCAAAAACTGAGGAGAATCATGATGAGCATCTCCAAATTGTTCTGCAAGTGTTGAGGGAGAAGCAACTGTACGCAAAATTTAGCAAGTACAAATTTTGGTTGCGAGAAGTGACATTCTTGGGTCACGTTGTTTCTGCTGTGGTGATTAGAGTGGATCCTCAGAAAATTGAGGCAGTTTTGGAATAGAAGCCACTGAGATCTGTGTCGAAAATTCAAAGTTTTCTAGGTTTGGCAGGGTACTATAGGAGATTCGTGGAAGGATTTTCCTTAATTGCGGCACTGTTGACGAAGCTTTTGAGAAAAGGGGCACCATTTATTTGGATTGAAAAACAACAAGAGAGTTTCGAGAAATTAAAGAAAGTTTTGATTGAGGCACCTATATTAATTCAACTGGAGTCTGGAAAGGATTTTACTGTGTATAGTGATGCATCGTTCGTTGGATTGGGTTGTGTCCTGATGCAAGAGGGTAAAGTAGTTGCTTATGCATCGCGACAGCTTAAGCCTCATGAAGCAAATTACCCTACGCATGACCTGGAATTGGTGGCGGTAATCTTTGCGCTAAAGATCTGGAGGCACTATTTGTATAGAGAAAAGTGTATCATATACACGGATCATAAGAGCGTCAAGTATCTTTTGACTGAAAAAGAGTTGAACCTTAGGCAACGAAGATGGATAGAGTTGCTTAAGGATTATGCCTCAAGTATCTTTTGACTAAAAAAGAGTTGAACCTTAGGCAACGAAGATGGATTGAGTTGCCTAAGGATTATGACTTTTCTATTGAGTACCACCAGGGCAAAGTGAATATTGTGGCTGATGCATTGAGTCGAAGAGCTATAACTGAGCTGAGAGTAATGTTTGCTCATTTTAGTTTGTATGATGATGGTAGTTGGTTAGCTGAATTGCAAGTAAGACCGACATGGATGGAGCAAATTAAGGAGAAACAATTATTGGATGAGTCATTGGCTCCTCGATTTCGACTGGTGGAAGAGGGTGGAACTTCTAATTTTGGTTTGAATAATGAAGGTATTTTTTGTTTCTGTGGAAGAGTTTGTGTCCCAAAGGACTCTGGTTTGAGGCAATCTATACTGCAAGAAGCTCATAACGGTCTTTGTGCCATGCATCCTGGTGGGAATAAGTTGTATCGGGATGTATGGGAGTTGTGTTAGTGGCCTGGACTTAAGCGGGAAGTAACAGAGTTTGTGGATAAGCATCTGACGTGCCAGTAGGTGAAAGCTAAGCATCAACTGCCTTCTGGACTTCTGCAACCGGTGAAGATTCTGCTGTGGAAGTGGGAAAGGGTAACTATGGACTTTGTGAGTGGGCTACCCTTAATGCCTACCAAGAAAGACTTGGTTTGGGTGATTGTGGATAGGCTGACCAAATCTGCTCATTTTATACCCGTCGGAACCGACTATTCACTACAAAAATTGGCAAAGTTGTATGTAACTGAGATAGTGCGACTTCATGGAGTGCCAGTTTCGATTATTTCTGACTGTGACCCTAGGTTTACATTTTGATTCTGGCAGAAGTTGCATGAGGCGTTGGGTACACAGCTGGACTTCAGCACTACTTTTCACCCCCAGGCAGATGGACAGTCAGAAAGGGTCATTCAAGTTCTGAAAGGTATGGTGAGAGGGTGTATTATCGATTTCTGAGGTAGCTGGGAAGATTACTTGTCGTTAGCGGAGTTTGCATATAACAATAGTTACCAGGCGAGTATTTGAATGGCACCATACGAGATGCTGTATGGTCGTAGGTGTCGTACGCCTACTTGTTGGACAGAATTGGGAGAACATCAGGTCCTTGGGCCAGATTTGGTAGCGAAGACAGAAAATAATGTCAAGCTGATCAGGGATCGATTAAAGGAGGCATCTGATAGGCAGAAATCTTATGCCAACTTGAAACATAAGGAAATTGCGTACTCGGTGGGAGATTTGGTTTTCTTGAAGGTCTCACCTTGGAAGAAAATTTTAAGGTTCGAAAAGAAAGGCAAATTGAGTCTGCGATTTATCGGGCCTTATCGAGTTCTTAAACGGGTGGGTCCAGTAGCATATCAGCTGGAACTACCTCTGGAGTTGGACCGGATTCATGATGTCTTTCATGTCTCCATGTTAAGGCGATATCGGTCTGATCTGTCCCACATTGTACTAGTTGAGGAAATTGAAGTAAGATCTGATCTGACATTCGAGGAAGAGCCTGTGTAGATTTTAGACCGTGATGTCAAGATGTTAAGGAAGAAATCAGTCCCTTTGGTAAAAGTGCTTTGGCATAATCACGGTAGAGAAGAAGCTACGTACGAGCCAGGGCAGGCGATACGTCAACAATACCCTCACTTGTTTGGACCAGGTAAAATTTTGAGGCCGAAATTTCTTTAAGGGGTAGAGTTGTAACGCACCAATTTTCAGGGTTTTTGAATTTCTACTTTAATTTATTTTTACATGTCTTGGTATGTTGAAGTAGTAAATTGAGTGTGGTTAGTAGACCTTTAGAAGGCCTAGGTTTAAGTCTAAAGCCTGGCAGAATTTTAGTTTTTACTCTATGTGAAAAGGGACTTTGGCAAAGTGAGCTTTTAAATTAATTTTTGGGTTTTTGGCACAAGTAAGCCTGTGGTAAAGTGGCAAGGTGGCACCACTTAAAGCTCAGGGAGGTGGTGTGTGGAAGCTTGTGAGGGAGCTAAGGTTCGAATCCTTTGGTGAGCTAGGTGCCTATTTTATTTTACTGTATGTGCATAGTAGGAGGTGGAATCCAAGTTGAACTCTGAGGTAAAGTGTTTGAGTTGCTCATGGGATTGGATTAAGGAGTGATAAGGGGAGATTATCAATGAGAGAATTTAATAGTTTGATTGTGAGTCTAGTGTTGGCTGAATGAGGGACTGTAGGATGTGTATTTTCAGCAAGAAGAGTAGAAGTGTGTGCCGAATTCCTTTTTTGGTTCTTTTCAGGATTTTTAGCGGCTTGAGTTTCGGCATTTGGGGTAGGTAGGCGTCGATTACCATCTTAGGTCTCTCGGGATTTTCTTCATGATGTGTACTTGTGACCATTTGGGGCATTTAGTATTTGCTAGTGTGCCGAATTACCAAAAGAAGCATCTCTCCTTCTCCTCTCTTCTTTTTAATAGCCGAAACCTATTCTCTTCTTCTTCTTTTCTTTTTCTTCATTATTTGGAATCGGTTTCCCTAAGCTCCTCTTGGGCGATTTTTTCAAAAGTCGAAAAACCCAAAACACTTAGTCCCCTACTTGCCAATTTCTTCTTTGGCCGATTTCTTCAAAGCTGAAACTCACATCCTTCTCTTCTTTTTCATAGTCCATACTTTGCTAAGACCAAACCAAATCGTTTTCTACCCACTTTTCGTATAGCCAAATACTGTTCTCCTTGTTAAACAAGTGCCTAAACCGATTACCTTCTTCAAGTGTTCACCCCTCTTATGTTGTTTACATTAGTCGAATAATAAGATCTCTCCTCCTACATCGAGTTGCGATTAGATCTACAAGAGGGTTAAGATTGGGGCTTGTGAGTGACTACCACTAGATTTCAATAGATCGATAAGCGAGTTGGGTAAGTACTTCTCGTTATAGATTTTGGTTTTTGTATTTCGACTTCTCTTTGAGTAAAGATTCGGTTTGGGAGGTTAACACTCCTTTGACTTTCTTATGTTGGATTGGATCTATCCATGGTCGTTGGTACTTAGATCTGATATCGTTCGATCAATCCCGAAGGGAAGCATTGGATTTAAGTGATTGTAGGCAAGTGAAGCAATGGTAATAATCGTTGAGTAAGTTGGGTATAGTTTCGATAAGTACTGGTTAAGGTTTTTGATGATCATTGTTATGGTAATTGGTTGAACGCGTGCTGGCTGTGGGGATCGCGAAATCAGGTGTGTAACGACACCGTCTAGTAGCTTAGATCGGCAAAAGCCAAAATGCCAGAATGCCGGCATTTCGTGGACTTCTGAGCATGCAAATGCTTGTGGGTCGATCCAAAATCATGAATCTGGATTAATGGACGGTAAGGGCTACGGTGCGCGTTTTCGTGCACTTGGGCTATTTTGGGCCTCAATGGGCCGAAATAGGGCCCAATGGGCTTATGGGCCCATATGGGTAAAAGTATGCGGTAAGTGATTTCTGGTAAACTGGATATTAAATCTGCGATAACATGTGTAAAAATTAGACTGAGCGGGCGACAATAGCATGTGGGCTCCCTCAGACCCATTAGGGGTTTTTGGGCCCAATGGCACTATATGAATGAATGGGCTATTTGAGTCGCTCGGAGCAAAGTTAGACCTGCTAGAAGGTCGTATTAAGCATGAAACTTAGAAACATGGCTAAATTACCAAAATACCCTTGAAGAGTAAAAATTACCGTTTTACCCCTAGATGCTAAATGACTGTTTTACCCCTAGAAATAGCTGACTGATTTGCATGTTACTATAGCTGATATTCTGTATGCTATGTCATGTAGTACTCTAATTTTTATGGGGTTGGGTTATGGATATGGAGGAAGTGCTAAAAGTGGCCTTGCCACGTAATCTGCCTAGAGGCTCTGTCTCGTATTTCTATTCTGGTGGCTTTGCCACGATTTCTTTATTAGCAGCTCTATTGCGACTGTGGTGTGTAGGGCTGGGTGGGTTGAGTTATTCCCCACATGGCGTGTAGGGCTGGTACAGGTGGTGTGTAGGGCTGGACTGGGCTTGGGCTTTGCATACATGCGCATAAATATACCCTGATCTGTTTTTGTAATGGGCCCAAGGCCCACTCTGTTTCTGAAAAGGGCCAAGGCCCAGTTTAATCTGTATCTGAATAGGGCTTCGCCCAGACTGAGCTTTGTCTGATCTTTGGCACTGGTTGGGTTGCTTTACACAATGAGTTTTCACAAACTCACCCTCTCATTTCCATCCATGCAGGTAACCCTCAACCATAGAGGACTTGGAGCTACGAGGGATTCAGGGTGGCCACATGATTCATACTTCCAGTTTATAGTTTTCTTAAATTTCATTTATTTATATTTTATTTTTAAATTTTAGATTTAAGTTGTAATAAGGCCACTTGGGTATTTTGTTTTGGGTTTTCTTTATTCTTTGTTTTCTTTTTCAACGGTAGACTAGTCAATGTAGGGTTTTTTTTCAAACTTAATCAAATGTTTTCAAAACACGTAATACGTACCGATTGGATAACTTAACATCAATAACAAAATAATAAGATCTATTAAAAAATGAAAATTTATTTGGTAATAGCTACAGTTTTTAAAACTGAAGATGATTTCTATTTACAAGCTATTAAACACAATTTTACTACAAACAACATAATGCTTTATTAAAAGAAGATTAAAGCTTAGACAATTGTCCATGTGACACACTAGATTTGGCCATAACGTCTGGGCCGGGTTTGGGGTATTACATTTAATGGTATCAGAGCCCGATTGTAATAACTCGTTCATCTGTCACCCCACGAACATGAGGTTTGGTGCCCTGACCATTCAAATTATAATTCATACTTGGTATCACCCTACGAGTAGAAGGATTAGCATCTTGACCATTTGGATTATCATTGAGACCAAGATCATTCCCCTTCCTAGCCATTTTTCGTAGTTCTTTCAGCCTTTTTCGTAAAGTTCTTTCGATCTCTTGGTAAAAAGGATTTTCTTTATTAGTAGGAATGCCTCTTCTCATGCACTGATGGGGAACCTGTAGAAATTAAATTAAATAAAGTTAAATAAAACTAACAGAATTAAGTAAAGTAACTAAACCAAATTACACCAATTTGTCGATCCCCAGTAACAGTGCCAAAAACTTGTCGCATGTGAATATGATATGTGACTTGTACAAGTATACACGTTAAGTCAAGTAATAAAGTGATAAGTGAAATCGTCTCCACAGAGACCGGATTAGGTATAGAAATGGTCAAGTTATGATAATGAGTTACGATTAATGTTATGGTAAAACCAATTTAATTACGCAATGGTAAATTAAAATAGTACAGATTTGTGCGAAATGTATATTGATTAATGCTGGAAAATGTTAAGACAAGAGTAAAAATGCAATGACAATTATGAGAATAATTACATGAACAAAATACGAGTGAATAAGTAAATAACTAAGAATGCTATGAAAAAGATATTACGGCAAATGATGGAAGGTCTACGATGTTGATTTGGAAGGTTGGGATTATTAAGAATCTACCTTTACTTTTAGTAATACCTTGGCAATATCATACTCAATCTACTGCTTAGAAGAGACCTAAAGTTACCTGCTTCTTTCGAGAGCAAGATCTCAAGTTACCTGGCTTGTGTCTATAGGCCTTAGCACGGTACCTTGCACTATTTTGTCTATATTCTATACAAATCATGCTCTATGTCTAGAGCTTCTATAAGTATCCGATTGAATACCCGCTTGTATCATTCAATTTCAGTCCAACTACTCCAACCTTTATGGGCATACTGCACACTCATCCATGTCTAGGGAATGTACGCATACAATTGGGAAATAAAAACAATTGAATGAAATGGTAGATTAAATAAAATATATGCTTCAACCATTAAAGAAAAAAGTTTTTATTGTGTAATCCCAACCCTATGAAATTTAGCTAATGGGTTGAAAATTAAAATTTAAGTTCAAAATAACACCCAACATTTTTTTGATCAATTTAATTCACGAGAGAACATATTTAGAAATAATGGAAGAACTTAGGAAGATGGTTTTGTAAAACCCGAAACCCGGCCTAGACGTTACGGCCGAATTCGGCAATGTCACATTGAAGTGTTTTGGAAATGTGACATTAATCAATCTCGTTGTAAAATCTTTTAGGTTCAGTAAAAACCATTAACCCAATTGATTCATTTAAATTGGTTATAAAGGTAGTTACTTTGGAAAACTTAACTCTTGTAGAAGCTTTGCTTTAACCCTCACTTGTTTTGAAACCGTGATTTTTTTTTAAAACATGTATTTTTTTTAAAAACTGCGCCCTAAAGCTAACAGATTTAGAATGTAATAAACAAACCCAAAATTTAAGTTAAAAAGTTAAGTAATGGCCTTACTACAAACCCAAAATATAAATAATAAAGTGAATCAAAACCTAAAAATAGTTTAAAGTGTGGCTGTCTCCAAGTCCCACGTAGCACCGAACCGTCTAAGCTGGGGATTACCTGCACAGTAAAAGCAGTTGGGTGAGTTTATGAAACCTTAATGTGTAATCCCAAGATTTATAGTATAACAGAGTTAGATTGGGCCTAAGTCCATTTCAGTACAGATCAGAACCTGTGGGCCTAAGCCCGATATATTATCAGTATAGTGTGCATATAGAATCTTACCCAACAAGCCTTTACACTCTACCTCCGTCCAACCCAACACCCCATGTGGGGATATAATCGACCCACCCAACCCTACACTCCACAGTGTAGTATCGAAGTAGCACTATCAGTAATATGCTGCCGTGCTGCCGGAATAATAGGCTATAAGCCATTAGAAATAACGTAGCGAAGTTGCTTCAACAAAATACTTTTTCCATAATACATATACCCAACCCCCATGCAATGCAATATAAACAGTGACATGCTATATCATGATGTAGAGTATAAACACATAATTATAACAACTCATAGCATGCATAGTCATCCAGATATCGTATAAGGTCAAATTAGTCATTTTACCAGTAAGGGGTTTTTTAGTCATTTACCCCTTAGGGGTATTTTAGTTATTTATCAGTGTGGACCTAAATACTTTAAGGCCCATCAGCAAGCCCACGGCCGCCTAGTGGCACATGAGATCGTATTAGTGCAGAAATTTGTTTATGAGGCAAAGCCCATTGAGCAGGCCCATGTGGGCCCACACAGTCGTATGGCTCGCCAAGCCCAAAATCTATCCTAGGCCATATATGTAACTTGGCCAACAATGTCATTACCCGTTTGTTAGAGATTTCCACTCGTGGGGCCTACGGTCCTGTCGGGCCCAAGTAGCCCATCTTGGCCTAATTCATGAAATCACCCATGGTGACCCTTTTTCGATATGGGCCCACAATCCGTGGGCTCAATCGGTCACATGCGCATTCGCACGCCCATTTGGCCATAAGCCCATCTATTTGCTTTTCAGCTTTTCGGCACCCCAGTATTTCGACACTTTGCCGTTGTAATCTAACAGTGTGAAAATACACACCTGCTTATGAATGTGCGACTTATCCCTTGTACCAAACCTAATAATTCAACAAACACCATGTTAGCCAATCACCAACTAAGGTTAACCGCTTCCAATCACTTAGCCATTATACAAATCTACCCACCTTGTACGCACTTGAATCTCCCAAATCTACTGACTATAATCGATAATACCTCTTGGTCAAATATCTATAAGAAAAATATACATCCTCTTGGACACAAACGTCTATAAAAACATGACTTATAATCCCAATACATAGTTATGGAGCATTCAGCCATATACTTACTCCAAAGTCAATCGATTGTTGATGGAGGGATTCTGGATTTCCCAGAGAACTCTACACCCCTTGAACCTTGAAACCCCACGACCACTATTAAAAACAAGAGGGTAAGAGCCAACACTCAGAGACTAAAACATTCGATGTTCAATAGATAAGTAACTAAGAAGAAAGAATGGCACCCCGATTAAAATGTTACTTACCTACAACGATTGACAGAAGAATGGAAAGAAAGGATTCAGCAAGAGCAACTTGACAATCTCGGCTAGGCACCAAACACAAAAAAAAAGTAAAGAGAGGGAAGAAAACAATCGGCCTAAGGGAGAGCCTATTAGGAGAAAAGAAAGAAGGGTGGACCCCAGAGGAGAAAAAAGATAAAAGGGTCGGCTCAAGAAAGAGGGGTAGACGTCAATAGCCTCAAAGCAACAATCGGCTACTAGGGCAAAGGGGTATTCGGTGTGTGAAAAAGAAGAAAAAGAGGATGCTCCAAAGACAATTTGGCCACTACAAAAAATGCAACAAGAGAGCCACAAGTAACTCACAAAAACAAAAGAGTATAATCTTTCAAAAAAAATGCGATTTCGGCACAATGGAAAAACAACAACCTATGACTGATTTTGCACCCAAAAGGGAGTCCCACACTCGGTCAACCACAAACACCTCTTCCTAGCTCCCAAAATTTGCTCCTCAAACCTCTCAACCACTGATTTGAAGAATTTTGAAACACCTTCCAACACGGTTGGCAACAACCTATTCAAATCTTATCCACATCTTAGGTGTTTCGGTCATGTACCACTTCCTCTTCTGCATGAGCAGCAAAGATAATAGCCATTAGTGCATGGAGTAACTCAAACCTGAGACCCCTAGACGTATATCACTCTCTGCCTTGCCACTTGAGTAGCACGCCTTTCATGTCTTGCAACATATGCATTAACTTAAAAGGTCTAAGATCAATAAATAAAGGTTCACTCAAGTCAAAAATTAATATTTTTACAAGAGCCAAGATTCGAACCCTGGCTTCCCAAACACCCCCGAACACATATGAAACACCTTGCCAGCATGCCCAACATGAAATTTGTGATTGAACATGTAGAAATAAAATTCAACCAACTTGGGGCGTTACAGTTGTCGCCAAACAATCCACCATCCAGCAGCACAGTGTCCTGTGGTGGCTTAGAAGGACTGCCTTCAATTTCCTCTTTCTATTTCTACTCAGCCGCTACTCTCTATTGTTGCCTTCAGATTTCCATTCCCTTTAGGGTTTCCACCTTTGGCTTTTTATAAGCTTTGCTTCCTAGGATAGCTCCAACAGCCTACGATATCCTCTCCTCTATTTTAGCTAGATTTTTTTGGTACAAGTAGAGTTGGGGTGAGACTAGTATGCGTCGAGTGTTGACTCGGTCATCTTCTTAAAATTGCCGTGGCATACAAGGTGGCAAACTGTCCAACCTCTTTTTCGAACAAACCTTCACTCTTTTATTTCTTTCTCCACATCCTGCACTTGCCAAATCACCAAACACAACCCCTCCACACGCAATTAAAAATATCTAACATGTAAACACGATCCAAGCTCCTAATGCAATTGATAAAAATACTAATAAAATACCCTAAAATGCCACTAAATGTACTTGAGTACAAACAATTAGCTAGGTATAAAAGTATGAAATATAACTCTCTTCAAGAATTATCAGTGATCCAACCCAATTTAGTTTTTTATATTCAAAATAAACTTTAATATTTATATATAAAATAATTTTCTTATCCCTATTTTACCCCTAGAAAAATTTTGACAATTTTATCCCAAGTAAATTTTTCACGATTTTGCCTCTGGTAAAGTTTTGAGAAAATATGTTAATATTTCGCAAATCAACATGTTCACTATGACCGAATGACTTATTATTATTTTCATGCTTCAAAATAGTCTAAAAATATAAACTCATTCTTCCAATCATTTTTTAAGTTATCTATATAGGATTGTAAATATATCATTTTCATTTCCTTTTTTGGAAACCTACATTCATTTCCAAATGATTCCATTTCTCCATTTCAGAGAAAACCATAATCATTCCTATGTGTTTCCCATTTCTCTTTTTCTATTCATTCCATTCATTTTTATTCAAACACACAATTCATTTCCAATTTCAACGAGCTAGTGGATGGGACCGATTGGACATATGTAGTTGAGGCTCAAATGATTTATAATTAAGTTCTGAATTTTCACCTATTTATTATAAACTCATTTAGTCACAAAGTCATTCACTATAGTGTTGTACTAAGCTCTCCCCAATAACATACCATTACAAAAACAACTACTAAATACTCGTACAATGAACTAGCCACAAGTTTGTTACCTTCATAGGATATCCTTGATCTTTTTGGGATAATATCTCTTCTCCTAATATGATCCTATTTTATCTCATGGTAACCATTACATCTTCTTTCATGAAAAGTCAATCACTATCAAATAGTGATCAAGGCATCCATTACAAAGACAGATAACCCATGACCACGTTTACTTTTCATCAACCTTGTAATGCCAATGAGAGGATATCAATTACCCATGATTTGGGCTATGAATTCCATTATTTTGAATGATGCTACATACTACAGAAGTCATACACCCAACGTACCAGCTTTTGATTCCTTATCAATTTGAACTTAGGCTTTTACTTACATCAAATTGTATGAGTCATGCATACATAGTCCGCCATCCACTCAGGATTTAGGTATGCAACATTATGAATGTCACAAGTGAATAAACACACAAACGAATTTAGGATCTATTTTGCTTAGGTCCTATCTAATGTATTATCAGTCTAATTAGTTACATCTATGTCTCTATCTTCTAGGAGTCATCTGCTTCGATTCCCAAAACAAGGCATCTTCTCAATTGGACTTGATAGATGACATATTAGTCTTTTAATCAATTTTCTCATTTTCGATTATATAAGGATATGTTTAGGTTCGTCAACTAATACAAGTTGTCTTTCTGGAATATGATCCGACCACATAATACCACTTTATATTAGTTAAACATTTAAACAACCAATGTAACACCCCTAACTTGTCTCCGTCATTAGATTAGGGTTATAGAGCATTACCGTACAATCAGAACAATAATTTCATTTAACAATAATTACATAAAACTCATCATAAACTAAGAAAACATATACGTTTGGTCCTGAAACTAAGCCTTTGAGGCCCTAAAAATAGTTTAGAAACAATTCGGGACTAATTTGAAATAAATCAAAAAATTTGGGGAAAAGTTTAAAACTTTGAAAACAGGGGTCACATGGCCATGTGACATAGCCCAGACCGTGTGGTATTCAAGTAATGGAGCACACAGTCGTATCTCAGCTCGTGTCTTAAACAGTGTAACTTACTGAGTTAGGTCACACGACCATTTCGCAAACTGTGTAACTCTCTGATTTATGTCACACGATCGTGTCATAGGCCATGTGCTAGAGCGTGTAATTCACTAACTTGACATACACAACCATGTCTTAGGCCGTGTGATACTCACACCTAAAATAATAAGTGACACACGACCATCTGATAGCCTGTGTCCCAAGCCGTGTGCTCCATAGTTTGACCCTAAAAACTAGCCATTTTCAAACCAAAACTTACCCAATCATCCATTCCATTTATGCATAAATTCAATAGACCTAAACACCTTTCAAATGCATATAAACATACCAATTTCAATCAACTTATTTCACCTAACCAATATGCCATTCTAAGGCACCATATTTATACCAAAACAACTTTAATCAAAACCATACTATAATGCCACATCTCAAGCTATAAACACAATCAATTTAGCTACCTAATGACATCAATTATAACCTCACTTTTCATAATAAACATACCAAAAAGACGATATATTACAAGATACTTAAAAATGACCAAAAGTCATAAACTTGCCAAAGCATTAAAAGTCTTTCAAACAAAATATATACTCCAACATCATATTCATACCAAATTGATCATTAACACATTCAAACTACCATTATATAAAGTCCTATACATGTAACAGTCCGAAACTGGGCTTAGTCAGAATAGTGATTTTGAAATCACTTCCTAAGGTTTGGAAAAATTATTTAGCATTATTTTATGTGTTGTAGTATTTTTATAAGTATGCATGAAGATTTTGGTGAACTAATTTACGTGATTGAGTGCTTAATCGCGAAAAAGGACGAAATCGCATAAAAGGCAAAAGTTGTGTTTTATTAGCAATTGGTGTTAAATAGCTAGAGAGTTAAAGTTTGGGGGTTTTATAGGGTAATTAAGCCCATTTTTACAAGCATGGCCGGCCAAGGGAGGTGAAAGGAAAAGAAAAGTCAAAGGGTTAAGTATTTTGTTGAATGATTTGATAAAACAATGCCTAATCTACATTTTCTTTTCACTTTCTTCTTCCTCTTACCAATTTTACTAGAAAAAAAAAAGGGGGTTTTAGAGTTTCAAATTCTCAGCTACTTTTATCACACATTTGTAAGTGATTTTCTTGCCTTTTTTTAAATATTTTTGTATTTTTGAGACCCTCATGGCATAAGCTTTCTATTGAGGGGTATATCTTGCATTTTGGTTGAAAGTTTTGAAATTTTCCATGAATGAATAAGTGATGTTTTTTGGAATGTTTGGGAAGAAAATGAGCTATTGTTGCTAAATAAACAACTATGTGAAGGAAATTATATGAAAACGCTTAAAGACAGCTTAGTCGTAAAAGTTGTAAAATAAAGGGTAAGTGTTGGAAATAATGAGAAATTTGGGTAGTAATAGGAATGCAAAGAGTTGATTAGGCTTGGTTAATGAGGAAATTCGATAAAAATCAATTTCTAAGCCTAGGGGCAAAATGGTCATTTCACCAAATTATGAATTTTGGATTGTTTTTTAGTGATTAAATGGATGAATTTTTATTCATATAGATCAAGAAGAGCATGGAGTCAACCTTGACCGGGGCAAGGGAAAAGCTTTAGAGTAAATTCCACATTTTTCGTATTTTGTATACCGATGTAAGTTTATATGTAAACGATACCTCTTTTATTAATATTTTTGCTCATGAATGTCTTATATGATGTGTGGTTAAATGTTATGGACATGTAATGAAATCAAGATAAGTGGGAGTATTATTATATTTCCATAAATCATGAATAAAGGTGGGCTATGTGCAAACCACCAGAGAATTGTTGAAACTAGCGAGCTAAGTGAAAATCGCTTGGTTGGTGATCATTATCGATGGGCTAAGTGCAAAACCATCGGAACCAAATTAGCAAGGGCGGGTTAAGTGTGATACCACTGTAACTTAATTAATAAAGGTGGGCTAAGTGCGATACCACCGTAACTTATTGAGGATGATGGGCTAAGTGCGGAATTCATCTTAATATTGCTAAAATTATTATGAATGACTATATATGAACCTATCTTGCATGGATATGTTTATTGTGAAATTTCTTGAATGAAATTCTATATGGGTTGTGATGATAGATAAGTGCAGGGATTGTATGTGCTAACCAATATGAGCTATGTGCGTAAAATTGTGTTGAGAATGTTGGATAAACGGTGGGAAGAGTAAGTGAACTTATAGTTGGAAGTATTGGTATGGTTGATACTATAGTTAATTGCCTAATACATGGTTATGGTATTAATTGTTTGCATATAGACTTACTAAGCTTATTGCTTACCCCTCTCCTTTTCTATTTTCTTATAGTGTCGTCTAAGAAATTCGAGGATCCAAGGACATTGGAGGCATCGTACACACTATCAACCAAAGCACTCGGTATAGTTATATTTTGTGTTTGAGTAATGGCATGTATAGTTGTATGGTCAATTTGTGTAAAATACTCTAGTTAGCCAATTGTGTTGGCCATTTGTTTTATGAAATTCATTTTGTAAATGGCCTTTGGAATTGGCCCAAAACTATCCAATTTACTTAGTGATATAAGAATGATTTATATGGAGATTTTGCAATTTTTTTAGTGGTTTACGCATGCATATTAAACTTGAATTGGTTAATGTTTAGGCACCTATTTAGGGGCATTAGATGAGTATTGATGTTATGATATGGTGAATGAAGATTGGGTTATACTTGTTGTTGTTTCAAGGTGGCTAAGGGCTTGGTAAATAGCCCTATAATACCCACACGGGTAGACACACAGGCATACATCTAGGCCATGTGAGACACATGGGCTGCACACGGGCATGTGGCTCTACCGTGTGTCCCCTCCACCTTGCATGGGAAGTATTAAATGCCATCAAGATTTCCCACGGGCATGAGATAAGGCCGTGTGTCTCAACCGTGTAGAGGACACGGCCAGCACACGGACGTGTGCCACGGCCGTGTGAATGATGACGTTAGAAACAAAATGTCTAGGTTTTTGCACACGGGCCGCGATATGGGCGTGTCATGGCCATGTGAAAGACACAGGCTGGGCACACGGGCGTTCGCCAAGCTGTGTGAAAACCCCTGTAGGTTGATGTTGGAAAATAAATCCACACAGATGAGGGGCGCGGGTGTGTCCCTCGATGGTTTAGGCCGTGTGAGGTACACGGGTTATCAACACGGCCATGTCTAGAGGCCACACGGACGTATGCCCTATTTGTAGTGGACTTCGTTGATAGATTGCTAAGTGTCTGAAATGGTCCCGAATTGTTTCTAAGCTACGAGTTTGGCCTCGTAGGCCCTTATTGGGGTCTGTAGGTCATCATTAGAAAAAGTTTTTATTTGGGACGTACTTTAGTGGTGTAAGATTGATAAATTGTATATGTTTTAGTAAGGTAATGCCTCGTACCTTGTCCCGGTTTTAGATATAGGTAAGGGGTGTTACAATACATGCCATTGATAACCTTGGCCAAAATGACTCAAAAACTACCAAGGTGATTGCTCTAGCTTCCAACCATCAAGCTTTCGATAATCTACGAAACAAAGGAAAATAACTACGTAAGCAACTATTGCTTAGTAAGCTCATATAAACTCAAACATAACTTACCATTCTTAAACTTAATTTATAAAATGTACATAACATCTTTACCATACTCATAAGCTTAATACAATCCTATAAGCATCACCAAACTCATAAATTAGTTGGTTTATGTATAATGCATATAGAAAATCAACCATTTCATAAATGAATCTTCATGAATATAACATTTATCACATAATCATTTAGTTCCCTTAAATTCATTTGCATTCATCCCAAATTTACATTTTATAAGTTTATGAGCAATTATCCATTTGTACACATGCCTTGTCAATTACCTTTACTTACCCGTTGAACCATCTAGAATTTTATTAGATATCTGGGAATGCTTACATAGTGTGCCTTTCCATATGATCGTAACCTTTCCTTTTCAATAGTACTCACACGAGCTGTGGAGAATCCACAACAAATGCAGGACCTCAACCATTGGTAGGACATTTAAAACCAGCACCCGAAACATGGAATCCCTAATGACATGTCATTTGTATCCTAAGAATTCTTAAAGTTCAAATGAGATTATTTATCTGTCAATTACTCAAAATGTCAATCTATCTATATATTCAAGTTAATTTGTAACCAATATAATATAATAGATAATCAATCAAACTATCATTAATAAGATTATAATTCATACGAACTTACCTTGATAATTATAGTCGCAAAAGTAGAGTTGGAGATTAATCCAAAGCTTTCGTCTTTCCTTGATTTAAGTTTGATTATTTATCTTGATCTACATAGATAATTTCATTCAATTAAATACTCCAATTCAATCTATAATTCATATTAATGTAAAATTACAAAATTATCTCTAATATTTTAACTTTTATACAACTTAGGGTTAGTTTGGCAATGCTTTTGAAAAGTGCTTTTGAGAAGTGTTGTGGAAAAGTACTTTCGTGAAGTGCTTTTGAAAAGTTTGGTTTAAAAATTGAGTGTTTAGCATTGCTGTCAAAAAGTGCTTTTGAGAAATAAAATGTCCATTTTAGACATGTTGTTTTCAAGTAACAAATATGCATTTAAATAATATTTAAATTATTTAATATTGTTATATTTTAGTAAGAATATAAAAAAATTATTATAACTTGTTAATATTTTAATATATGAAATATAAATTTTAAATATTTTTAAGCAAAAATATTAATTATTTATAAAATTTAATTAGAATATATAAACTATATTTTAAATATTTAAATACAACAATTGAATATTTATAGTTAGCATTTTAAAAAATATTTTTATTTTTAATTAATGATTTTAACACATTTGCAATTAAGCACCAAGAAAAAAAATTACTATGTTATTGTAGGGGTGAAAAAGTAATTAAGCACTAAAAGTGCTTTTGGGAGAGGAAAAGTTAAAAATTTTAGCTTCTCCCTTTCAGAAGGGCTTTTGAAAAGCACTTCTGAAAAGCTAAAAATTTCAGCCAAAAGCAGCTTGTTCTGCACAACTTTTCTTTCAGAAGTGCTTTTGGAGTCAGAAGTGTTTTTTTTAAGCAATGAAGAGCAGGCCCTTTGTCTTTAACCCTCTAACTTGAAAATTCACAATTTCTCTAACCCAAAACATGCTAGCTGATTTTTCCCTATACCTACATCAATCCATACTCATTTCACTCAAAATTCATTAATTTACCATTTAAAAAATTTAATCCCTAAACCCTAAATTGTGACAGCCTTAATCTGACCCTAGTCGGGAAGTGGTTTCAGGACCACTAAACCGAGTCATAAAAATATTTGAATGTTAAATTTAGTTCCTATTATATGTGAAGTTTCGATGCTTTGAATTTTTTCAAAATGAATGTGAATTTAATTAAAAGGACTATTGTGTGAAGTCTTGGAAATGTGATAGGTTGGATTGAAGTGATTAATGTTAAAAGGGTAGTAAATAGGTGGATTTGCATGTCAATATTACCTTTTTGTTTATAATGGCCGGTCATGATGATTGGTTTTATATTAAATATATTGTTTTATGTTAGTAAAATGATGATGGTTTTATTATATTAATAAGATATGAATTAAGTAAAGGAAAAAGGGTGAAAAAAAACTATGTTACTTACTCTTTTTCTCCTTTGCCGAAACCAACTAAGAATTTAGAAGAGGGTAAGCAAGCTTTCGGCCATGGTGGTGTTTAATTGAAGGTATGCATTTTATGTTAGTTCTTTAAATTTCTTTTAGATTTTAGGTAGTTATTAAGCTGTTGACACAACCCATTGTTGATTTTTTTAGTTTAATGGTGAATCCTCCATTCAGCCATTGTTGTTAAAATTGAAGCTTTTGAGTTTGATGATGGAGTTGAGTTATGGAGAGTTAAGAAGGATGTATTGAGGTCAAATTCATATGAATATATGTTAAAATGCTTATAGAATGCAAATTTTGCTTTGTGTAATTTAATTAGCTTAATGGGACTTTCGGCTATGTCTTTTTGGAATGAATGAATTGGTGGAAATTCTTCAATTGATTTTTTTACAAGTATAGTTGTTTTGGAAGCTTATTATATGTGTTTTAAGAGTTTTAAATTGAAATAAAATCATGTATTAGTTTGGGGGTTATAATGTTTTAATAATTTAGCATATTTGCCGACTGTTCCTATTTTTTAAGCATGTGTTAGTTAATGCAAATTAAGAATGTGTGGCTAAATAGCCGTGTGTGTGTGTGTATAAGGAGTGTCCAATGTCTTTTAAATGATATTTTCGGCATTTGGGAAATTGGGATTAAATATAAAATGCTAAATTCTATTGGTGAGGATTGAATGCCTTTCTTGAATATTTATTCATGAATGTGATTCATTTGTTAAGTGATTTACGACTTGTGCATTCTTGTGTCAAAGAATTTCCGAAAGTAGGTTTAGGTTGGGTGAAATCATTAATTTTGTAAGTGATTATTCACTTAGTGTGTATATATATATATATTTAGATGCTTGTGAATTAGTTGTATATATATATATATCTTTGTTTACATAATGGCCGAATATGGTTATTAGTAAAGAGATGAATGAATTGTTGATATAAATTATAATTTAATTTAAAAGCCGATTATAGATTTGAAATAAAAGAGATGTGATGAGTTTAAATTTGGTTTAAATTAGCTCAAGAGCATAGAGGGGCATCAACTGATAAGGGGAAAGCTCAAGTCACGGAATAGACAACCCCAAAATTGTCCAGAAAGATACGAGGTAAGTTTTAAGTAGTGAAGCCTAGTATATGAATTGATTAAACATGATATACATATTTATATGTACATGTGGTTAATGAATTGAGGCCTATTGACATTGTTTGATTATGAGTGATGCAAAGTAAGTTGTGAATATGGCAAATAGCCAAAAGTTCCTTAGAAATATAAGCTATGATAATTGATTTGATATGTGATCTATGTATGTGCCTATAGACTGAATATTAAGTGAAATGTTACGTTATGTGATAATATGTAAATGCGGCAAATGAATTTCAATTGAGATAGATTTTGTGAAATGTATACTTGATGGGTACATATGCATAAAGGTTCAGTGAGCAAAATCCGGGCTAAGTCCTGAAGGGCATTCGTGCCAATGTTATATCCGGGCTAATTCCCGAAGGGCATTCGTGCCAGTGTTATATCCGGGCTAATTCCTGAAGGGCATTCGTGCCAGTGTTATATCCGGGCTAAGTCCCGAAGATCCTTAATGCTAGTGTTGTAACCGGGCTAAGCCCCAAAGGCATTCATGCTGGAAATACGTGATTTATGTCGTATAATCTCAAGCAAATGGGCTCACTACCCTAAGTTTGTCAGGTATGAACTTCATGCTCATTGTGAAATTAATTCGTTTTAGATTGTGAATACACATTTGGATAGGGATGCTTTGGCTATTGATTAAGGTTACATGAAAGTCTATGACTTACTTATGATGAGTGAATTTCAATCCAAGTGGAATTGCATTAAGATGGATTTTTAGTGTATGAGCATATTAGATCAAAGTGTGAAGCTACATGAATATGTGATTATGTGTATAAGCTTAAGTTTAACATTTTAATTGCAATGTATGCTTTCGGCCAAGGGAGATTTTTAAATGGATTCAATGAAATTATCTATGTGATATGAATTTCTGTTTAAAGGAAGTGAAAATGTCATGTATGAAAGATAGTAGTATTTTTGTCATGGTTATATTCGGCCAAAGTAAAGAGGTTTAGCATTAATAGAACTATGCTTTAAATTCAAATGAATTCATTGCTTAAAACTTACTAAGCAAAGAAATGCTTACTCTGTGCCCTAAATTTTCTGTTTTATAGATCTCGTTCGTTAGCTACGGTTTCGGGAATCACAAGATCGAAGTCGTCCATACTATCAAAGCTCTTTCGGTACTTAGTAGCTAAACTTTGAATATGGCATGTATAGGCTTGACTTTTGATGATAATTAAGTATCATTTTGATGATGTATATATGTAATATCTCGAATTAGGGCCTAATCAGAATAGTGGTTTCGTGACCACAAATCCGAGATAGAAATAATTATTTTATAATTATTTTGAGGTTTATGATATGATTGCATGATTGTGTGAAAATTTCGTGAAGAAATTCTATGCGTAAAGTGCTTAATTTAAAATTAGGGACTAAATCGAATAAGTTGCAAAACTTGCATTCTAGAAGTTTCTAGTATGAAATTGCTTTGAAATATTAATTAGGAGGTCTTAAATAGTAATTTGGCCAATTTTAAGTTCATGGACAAAATTTGGACATGGATGGAATTTTTGAAAGTTTAGTAAGGAGGGGCATTTTGGTCATTTAGATATTAACATGAAATAAAATGGGAAAAATAACACAAAATTGATCATCTTCTTCATTACCACGAAATTTCAAGGGTTCTCCATAGCTAGGGTTTGTTTCAAGCTTCCAAGCTCCATAGTAAGTGATTCCAAGCCTCGTTTTTAATGATTTTTACGTTTTTGAGATCCCGGTAGCTCGATATAGCTTATGATAGCAATATTTTGAGTTAGGGTTCATATTTGGAAAAATACCCATAGGTGAAATTTGTGTATTTTGATGTTTTATGATAGAATATGAGGTTTTAAATTATGTTAGACAACTTGTGCTACTCGGTTTTAAGTAAAAATGAGTAAAACGGCTTAATCGGTAAAAAATACCTATTGTTCATAAGTGCATGTTGTAGTTGGAATTTGAGCTTGCTAATGGTAAATAAATGATCAGCATGTCCTAAAACATAAGAATTTGGAATAAAAGTTAATTTCCGAGCTTTGGGGCAAAAGTGTAAATATGTAAAAGTTTAGGGGCAAAATTGTAATTTTGCCAAAATTTGAATTTACGACTATTTTGATAAATGTGAGTATTAAATAAGTTAAATGTGTTATTTTAGATCAAGAAAGACGTGGAATCAACCTTGATCGAGGAAAAGAAAAGATTGTGGACTAAATTTCAAAATTGCTATATTTTGTACCGAGGTAAGTTCATGTGTAAGTAATGTAACATAATTGCTATTTTAAGTGATTTAATGCTATTTATATGATATGATACTTGTTATTATGAATATTATGCTTTGTGAAATATTATGTATTGGTATGAAAAGTATGTGATTAAATTGATAAGTATGAGATGCAAGCAACGTATTGGTTCCGATATTCCGAGGAGAATGTCTGGGAAATGTGTGATTGAGGAAAATCCCGTTTGAACCTTGGGAATAGATTAGGATACAAGTGACATGTCACTAGGATGGTTGGGCATCTGAGCTCATTGAGTTGAGTCCGAGTTCACTTATGGATGCAAATGTCCGAACTCGTTCAGTTGAGTCTGAGTTCGTGAGATGTAACTAGGCATCCGAACTCGTTGAGTTGAGTCCGAGTTCACTTATGGATGTGAATGCCCGAGCTCGTTGAGTTGAGTCCAAGTTTGCTTATGGGCGGGTTACATGGTCGCTTGATTACATATGTGGCACTTATGTGCAAATTATCCATGTATCCGAGTTATATCCCGATGTGTTCAACGGGTAAAATTTTTGCGAAATGGAAGAATGCTTGAGATGCAAATGATATTTTGGTAAGTGTCACGAAATGCACACTTTGGACAGGTATGTTCTTAACCCTCGGGTTGAAACTTGATACACGATGGTTAGAAATGTGGAATATGTCTTGGTGATAACATGCTAATGTTGTTTGGTATAATTGCTTTGCTATGTTACTTGTTATTTGCATATGGACTTACTAAGCATTTATGCTTACTCCCTCTTTTCCATTCATTGTAGTGTTGGATAAGCCGGCTCAGGAATCGGGATAGGTCGAAGGCTCGATCACACTATCCGAAGGACTTTTTGGTAAAATGGCTTGTACAACTTAAGTATGGCATGTATAGCAATGTTCTTATTTTGTGTAAATAATCTTATGATATGGTTGTGGTTTGGTTAAGAAAATGCTTGGTAATGATTAGTCATTGGAATGGCTAGCCTAGATAATGTTGGATGCTATGTGAGACTAATATGTTATGTAGTTCATGAAAATTCATAAAAAGATGAAATGTGCCATAAAACAGAACATTACTGTAACAATGATGTGAGTTTGAAAAATCACTAAAAATAGTAGAAACCAAATTAGGTTATGAATTAAATATGGAATTAAAGCTTATTGTGTCTAATTTCATATGGAAGAAGCAAAACAGGTAAAGGAGTTATATGTGATGAGATATTTGAGTTTTAGTGAGACAGGGCCAGAGCAATTTCTGGATCCCCTGTTCCAAATTTAGGAATTCACCATAAATTGTAAAAAAATAATTAGGAGGTATGCTTTATATTTTAAAAATCCTTATTGAGTCTAGTTTTAGTAGAAATAAACGGCATAGTCATATGACTTTTGTAGAGAGAGAAAAGTGGTTTGTAGTAAGCAGAGGACAGTGCAGTCGAGTCCTGAAACAGGGGTAAATTTAACTAATAAACTGTACTAATTGACCAAACCAAAAATTCTAGAAAAAAATTAGTATATAGATATATTAGTCTAGTTTCAGGGAAAATTTACAGATCTTGATTTCGAGTTTCGTAACTCAAGATATGATTGTTTTTGTAACTGTAACGCAGGTAGACAGTATGCTGTGAATGTAGAATTAAATGTTTCAAAGTTCTTAAAATGGAAAATTATGTTCAGTAACACCTCAAGCTCGACTCCGGCGACGGTCTCGAGCGTGGGGGCATTACAATATATATATATATATATATAGCCATGCGAAAATGGCTTGCTATGTTATCTTTTATTTGAATATGGATTTTAAGCTTGATAAATTTTGGTTGTAGATGAATGTGAAAGCTATGTGCATTCGGTTGTAAATGCTTGATATATATATATATATAGTGCATTTTGAAGTTTATGTTAGGAAAGCATGTAGGGGTTGAATGTGATCAAGAATGTTTAAATGTGGAAAGTTTGGAATGAGTGTGTGCATGCGGTAAGTGTGTATGAATTGAATGGTGCATATTAGAAACTATAATTTTGAACTTGATAATATGGATATGAAGCATGAGTAGAACCGAATGGACTATAGGTTGCATAGATGATTTATTTCATGAGAACATTTGATACCTGGTTGATGATATTCGGCATTACCTATTTCAGTAAATGACATGAATGAATGAGATGTTATCTGTAACGTCCCCACGCCCGAAACCGTCACCGGAGTCGAGCTTGAGGTGTTACTAAACACAATTTACCATTTTAAACAACTTTACAAAATCTATTTTCATTTTCGGAATAAATTGTTTTCTGCGTCATGGTCGCTCAAAAAATCATATCTCGAGTTACAAAACTCGAAATCAAGATCCGTAAATTTTTCCTAAATCTAGACTCATATATCTATTCACTAATTTTTTTCTAGAATTTTTGACTGAGCGGATTAGTACAGTTTATTAGTTAAAGTTTCCCCTGTTTCAGAACTCGACTGCACTGACCTCTACTCATTACGAATCACTTTTCTCCCTGTAAAAATTTCATATAACTATACCGTTTATTTCTATTAAAACTATATTCAATAAGGAATCTAGGAATATAAAGTAATCCTCCTAATTATTTTTGTACAATTTATGGTGAATTTTCAAAGTTGGAACAGGGGATCCAGAAATTGCTCTGGCCCTGTTTCACTAAAACTCAAATATCTCATAACATATAACTCCTTTACCTATTTTTCTTCTTCCATATGAAAGTAGACATGATAAGCTTCAATTTCATAACTAATATATCATCAAATTCGATTTATATGATTTTTAGTGAATTTTCAAACTCACGTCAGTGTTGCTGCAATGTTCTGTTTTATGGCTAATTTCATTTTCATAAAAGCTTTTATATACTAGATAACCTATTATTGTTTCACGACATCAAACATAATCTATATTAGCCATTTCAATGACTCAACATTATCAAGCATTTCCTCAACCAAACCACCACCATATCACAAGATTATTTACACAAAGTAGGTATGTTACTATACATGCCATACTAAATCTTACAAGCCATTTACCAAAAAGTCCTTTGGATAGTGTGAACGAGTCTTCGACCTATCCCGATTCTCGAGCCGGCTTGTCCAAAACTACAATGAATGAAAAGGAGGGAGTAAGCATAAATGCTTAGTAAGTTTACATGCAAATAACAAGTAACATAACAAAGTCATTATGCCAAACAACATTAACATAGCATCACCAAAACATATGTCGCAATTCTAGTCATCATACTTCATCTTACCACATTTTTGTTGTTGTCTCGGTTTTCAACCCAAGGGTTAAGTACATACCTGTCCAATACGGCCATTTCTCAACATTACCGAATTGTCACTTACGTCTTGAGTGCCTTTCCATTTCACTTGAATTTTACCCGTTGAACACATTGGAATACAACTCGGATACACGGATCATTTGCACATAAGTGCTGAATATGTAATCAATCAATCATGTAACCCGCCCATAAATGAACTCGGACTCAACTCAACGAGCTCGGGCGTTCGCATCCATAAGTGAACTCGGACTCAACTCAACGAGCTCGGATGCCTAGTTACATCTCACGAACTCGGACTCAACTCAACGAGTTCGGACATTCGCACCTATAAGTGAACTCGGACTCAACTCAACGAGCTCGGGTGCCAAACCATCCTAGTGACATGTCACTTGTATCCTAATCTATTCCCAAGGTTCAAACGGGATTTTCCTCGATCACTTATCCTTGCCGTCTTCCACATAATACCGGAACCAATACTCGGTAGCAATTTATATTTAACAAGTAGCACATATAATTTGCATATTGTTCAAAAATAACCACAAAGCATATATTTCATGATAAAAATTAGCATATCATATAAATAACATCGATTAACTTAAAAATAACAGTTATGTTACATTATTTGCACATGAACTTACCTTAGTACCAAAATACAAAGATTTTTGCAATTTAGTCCGTAATCTTTTCTTTTCCTCGATCAAGGTTGATTCCACGTCTTTCTTGATCTAAAATAACACATTTAGCTTATTTAATACTCACATTATCAAAATAGTCCTAAATTCAAATTTTGGAAAAATTACAATTTTGCCCCTAAACTTTTGCATATTTGCACTTTTGCCCCAAAGCTCGGGAATTAAATTTTATCTCAAATTCTTATGTTTTAGGACATGCTGATCATTTATTTACCATTAGCAAGCTCAAATTCATACTAAAACACTTACTTATGAATAATATGTACTTTTACCGATTAAGCCGTTTTACTCGTTTTTACTTAAAACCGAGTAGCACAAGTTTTCTAACATAATTTAAAACCTCATATTCTATCATAAAACATCAAAATACACAAATTTCACCTATGGGTATTTTTCCAAATATGAACCCTAACTTAAATTATTGCTAACATAAGCTTTATCGAGCTACCGGGATTTCAAAAACGTAAAAATCATTAAAAACGGGGCTTAGAATCACTTACTATGAAGCTTGGAAGCTTGAAACAAACCCTAGCTATGGAGAACCCTTGAAATTTCGTGGTAATGAAGAAGATGACCAATTTTGTGTTATTTTTCCCTTTTTATTTCATTAAATGCCCAAATGACCAAAATGCCCCTCCATACTAAACTTTCAAAAATTCCTTCCATGTCCTAGTTTGTCCATGAACATAAAATTGGTCTAATTACCATTTAAGACCTCCTAATTAATATTTCAAAGCAATTTCATACTGAAAACTTCTAGAATGCAAGTTTTGCAACTTATTCGATTTAATCCCTAACTCCAAATTAAGCACTTTACGCTTAGAATTTCTTCACGAAATTTTCACACCATCATAAAATCATATCATAAACATCAAAATAATTATAATATAATTATTTCTACCTCGGATTTGTGGTCACAAAACCACTATTCCGGTTAGGCCCTAATTCGGGATATTACAACTCTCCCCCCTTTTAAGGATTTTCGTCCTCGAAAATCTTACCGGTAAACAGATGTGGGTATTGTTTTCTCATAGTTTCCTCGGGTTTCCATGTAGCCTCTTCTATCCCATGCTTTTGCCACAACACTTTCACAAGAGCAATACTTTTGTTTCTTAGTTGTTTGACCTCTCGAGCTAAAACTTTTATCGGTTCTTCTTCATAGGTCATATCTGGTCGTAATTCAATTTCTGTCGATGAAACTACATGCGAAGGATTCGAGCGATACCGACGTAACATAGATACATGGAACACGTCATGAATTTTCTCTAACTCAGATGGTAATGCTAACCGATAAGCTACTGGTCCAACTCTTTCAGTTATTTCATACGGCCCAATAAAACGCGGACTTAACTTACCCTTCTGTCCAAATCTGAGGACTTTCTTCCACGGAGACACCTTTAAAAATACCTTATCACCAACTTGAAACTCGATTTCTTTTCGTTTCAAATCTGCATAAGATTTCTGTCTATCCGAAGCGGCTTTCAAACAATCTCGAATTACCTTCACTTTTTCTTCAGTTTCTTTAATTAGATCGACCCCATAAATTTGATTTTCCTTGAGTTCGGTCCAATACAAAGGCATCCGACACTTACGACCATACAATGCTTCATAAGGTGCCATTTTCAAACTTGTCTGGTAACTGTTATTATAAGCAAATTCCACCAACGGTAAATATCTTTCCCAGCTTCCTTGAAACTCTAATACACAACATCGAATCATGTCTTCAAGAATCTGAATTACTCTTTCTGATTGCCCATCCGTCTGTGGATGAAAAGCAGTACTGAAATTTAACCTTGTACCTAACGCTTCTTGCAACTTTTGCCAGAACCGCGAAGTAAATCTCGAATCTCTGTCTGAAATGATTGACAATGGTATTCTATGTAGTCTAACAATTTCTCTAACATACAATTCAGCTAACTTGTTAAGAGAATAATCCATACGTACTGGAATGAAATGAGCCGATTTAGTCAATCTGTCAACTATTACCCAAATGGCATCTTTCTTTCCTGGAGTTAACGGCAACCCTGAAACAAAATCCATAGTAATCCGATCCCATTTCCATTCAGGAACCATAATAGGCTGAAGTAATCCTGAAGGCACTTGGTGTTCTGCTTTCACCTGTTGACAAATTAAGCATTTGGACACAAATTCTGATATATCCCTTTTCATTCCTTTCCACCAGTACATTTTCTTCAAATCATTATACATTTTCGTACTGCCTGGATGAATCGACAAATAACCACCATGTGCTTCCTACAAAATCTTTTGAATTAACTCCTCATTTTTCAGTACACAAATTCGATCTTTAAACATCAAGCAACCATCAGGACCGATTCTAAAATCTGACTCTGTATCCACCTCACATTGCTTTCTTTTGGCTTGCAAGTCTTCATCGCTTTTCTGAACTTCACAAATCTCTTGTAAAAATATCGGTCTTACTTTTAGTTCGGCCAGAATGGAACCATCATCTGACATTTCCAACTGAGTGTTCATAACTCTCAAAGCAGCCAACAGTTTTCTACTCAAAGCATCAGCAACTACATTTGCTTTTCCTGGATGGTAGTCAATCACAAGCTCGTAATCTTTTAATAACTCCAACCATCTTCGTTGTCTCAAATTCAAGTCCTTTTGTGACATCAAATATTTAAGACTTTTATGGTCGGTGTATACCCGACATTTCTCACCATACAGATAATGTCGCCAAATCTTCAAAGCAAACACCACCGCAGCCAACTCCAAATCATGGGTCGGATAATTCCTCTCGTGAGGTTTTAACTGCCTTGAAGCATAAGCCACGACCTTTCCTTCTTGCATCAGTACACATCCCAAACCATTTAGAGAAGCATCACTATATACCACAAATTCTTTACCTGACTCGGGCTGTACTAACACTGGTGCCTCTGTCAATAACTTTTTCAATTCTTCGAAACTTTGTTGACATTCTTCCGTCCACTCAAATTTAACATCCTTGCGAAGTAATCTAGTCATAGGAGCAGCAATTATAGAAAATCCGTTCACAAACCGTCGATAATATCCGGCTAGCCCCAAGAAACTTCTAACCTCGGTTACATTCTTCGGTGGCTTCCAATCCACAATAGCTGAAATTTTACTGGGATCAACCCGTATACCATCACCCGAAACAATATGACCCAAAAATCCAACTTCCCGAAGCCAAAATTCACTTTTACTAAACTTGGCATATAACTGCTTGTCTCGTAAAGTTTGCAAAACTATCCTCAAGTGCTCAGCATGTTCTGTCTCATCTTTCGAATAAATCAAGATATCATCTATAAATACCACAACAAATTTATCCAAGTATGGCCGAAATATTCGATTCATCAAGTCCATAAACACAGCAGGAGCATTTGTTAATCCGAACGGCATAACTAAAAATTCATAATGACCATACCTTGTTCTAAAAGCAGTTTTAGACACATCTGACTCTTTTACCCGCAACTGATAGTATCCAGATCTCAAATCAATCTTTGAAAACCATGTCGCTCCTTTCAGCTGATCAAACAAATCATCAATTCTTGGCAATGGATACTTGTTCTTAATTGTCACTTTGTTTAATTGCCGATAGTCTACACACAATCTCATCGAACCATCCTTCTTTTTCACAAACAATACCGGAGCACCCCAAGGTGAAAAACTCGGTCTCACAAAGCCTTTGTCTGTCAACTCTTGCAACTGTGACTTTAATTCTTTCAACTCTGTTGGTGCCATTCTATACGGAGCAATCGAGATTGGAGCTGTTCCCGGCATCAACTCTATACCAAATTCTACTTCCCTGACTGGAGGCAAACCCGGCAATTCTTCAGGAAATACATCCGGAAATTCACATACAATCGGCACTGATTCCACTTTCTTTTCTATTTCTTTTGTATTTAATACATATGCCAGATAAGGTTCATAACCCTTTCTCAAATATCTCTGAGCCGACATTGAAGAGATTACACTAGACAATGCCTCTGATTTATCTGATTCAACCCGCAGAATTTCACCATTTTCACACTTTAGTTCAATAACTTTCTGTTTACAATTTACTATGGCATCATGCAATGTCAACCAGTCCATACCCAAAATAACATCAAACTCATCAAACGGCAACAACATCAAGTCGGCCGGAAAGTAATAACCCCGAATCATTAAAGGACATTTCTTGCATACTTTATCAACTATAACACATTTGCCTAACGGGTTTGACACTTTAATCATAAATTCTGTATTCTCAACAGGTATATTCATGCTAGACACCAATTTCATGCATACATATGAATGAGTAGAACCAGGATCAATTAGAGCAGTAACATTAACATCATAAAGAGAAAATATACCGGTAATCACATCGGGAGAGGAAGCATCTTCACGAGCTTTAATAGCATAAGTTCTAGCCGGAGCCCTTCCTTCAGATCTAACTGCTGCATCTCTGGCTACATTCTTGCTACTTGCTTCACTCCCAGCTTTTTTTGGGTACCTTCCTCGCGAATCTGCACCACTAGCTTTTGTATTCTGAAATTTTTCTTTTTCAATTCTCTCGGGGCAGTCTCTAATAAAATGATCCGGAGAACCACATCGGAAACATTCGTTTGCTCTGCACGGACCAAAATGATTTCTACCACACCGTTGACACTCGGGTTTAACAAATCTCGTGTTCCCTACACTGGCTGCCGAAGTAGTTTGGGACTTTGGACCCACATTTTGCTTCTTAAAATTCCCATAGGATTGTCCAGCTGAAACTTGGGAACGAGGATTCATATTTCTTGATCTTCCGGATTGCTGTGAGGGTGCATTAGTCATTTGTCTTTTCTTCCAGTTTCGTGTCTCAGATTCTGCCTTTTTCTTCTCTTTAAGTAGTTCTTCGGCCTTGCAAGCTCGGTCGACAAGTACCACCATTTCCTTTAATTCAAGAATCCCAACAAATACTTTAATTTCTTCATTGAGCCCATCTTCAAATCGCCTACACATTTTGGCCTCGGTAGGAACATATTCTCTGGCATACTTACTCAGTCGAACAAACTCTCTTTCATATTCTGTAACGGTCATGTTACCTTGTTTCAACTCGAGAAATTCCTTGCGCTTCTGATCAATAAATCTTTCACTGATGTATTTCTTCCGAAACTCTTCTTGAAAGAATTCCCAAGTTACCCTCTCTTTCGGTACCACGGAAATCAGTGTCTTCCACCAATTATATGCTGAATCTCTCAACAAAGATATAGCACATTTTAAGCATTCCTCAGGTGTGCAGGACAATTCATCAAATACCCAGATGGAATTCTCAAGCCAGAACTCTGCTTTTTCCGCGTCATCATCTATATTAGCTCTGAATTCTTCGGCCCCGAGCTTACGGATTTTATCAACTGGAGTTCTTTGAAATTTTATCATACCCACATCTTGAGGCATTGGGGGTACAGGTTGAGGAATTGGGGGAGGTGGGGGAGGTCGTACATTCGGGTTCGTACGAACGAACTCAGTGTACCATGCACTCATCATTTGGAGAAAGGCTTCCCGATCCCTTTCTCCTCCCTGACCAACAGTAGGTGGTGGATTTTCAGTCGGCGCTGCCCCTTCAGCCGGAGCTGGCGCATTACTCTCTACTTCATCAGCCACGGCTGGATCGGGATCCATTTACTATAAAAAAAATCATTTAAAAGGTCAGAAGTCGTCACACTATCACAATATACACATATGGCATGTATAGCAAAATCCGTACATAAAACATGTTAGTCCGAAAACCGACTAAACCTGCTCTGATACCACCAAATGTAACGTCCCCACGCCCGAAACCATCACTGGAGTCGAGCTTGAGGTGTTACTAAACACAATTTACCATTTTAAACAACTTTACAAAATCTATTTTCATTTTCGGAATAAATTGTTTTCTGCGTCATGGTCGCTCAAAAAATCATATCTCGAGTTACAAAACTCGAAATCAAGATCCGTAAATTTTTCCTAAATCTAGACTCATATATCTATTCACTAATTTTTTTCTAGAATTTTTGACTGAGCGGATTAGTACAGTTTATTAGTTAAAGTTTCCCCTATTTCAGAACTCGACTGCACTGACCTCTACTCATTACGAATCACTTTTCTCCCTGTAAAAATTTCATATAACTATACCGTTTATTTCTATTAAAACTATATTCAATAAGGAATCTAGGCATATAAAGTAATCCTCCTAATTATTTTTGTACAATTTATGGTGAATTTTCAAAGTTGGAACAGGGGATCCAGAAATTGCTCTGGCCCTGTTTCACTAAAACTCAAATATCTCATAACATATAACTCCTTTACCTATTTTTCTTCTTCCATATGAAATTAGACATGATAAGCTTCAATTTCATAACTAATCCATCATCAAATTCTATTTATATGATTTTTAGTGAATTTTCAAACTTACATCAGTGTTGCTGCAATGTTCTGTTTTATGGCTAATTTCATTTTCATAAAAGCTTTTATATACTAGATAACCTATTATTGTTTCACGACATCAAACATAATCTATATTAGCCATTTCAATGACTCAACATTATCAAGCATTTCCTCAACCAAACCACCACCATATCACAAGATTATTTACACAAAGTAGGTATATTACTATACATGCCATACTAAATCTTACAAGCCATTTACCAAAAAGTCCTTTGGATAGTGTGAACGAGTCTTCGACCTATCCCGATTCTCGAGCCGGCTTGTCCAAAACTACAATGAATGAAAAGGAGGGAGTAAGCATAAATGCTTAGTAAGTTTACATGCAAATAACAAGTAACATAACAAAGTCATTATGCCAAACAACATTAACATAGCATCACCAAAACATATGTCGCAATTCTAGTCATCATACTTCATCTTACCACATTTTTGTTGTTGTCTCGGTTTTCAACCCAAGGGTTAAGTACATACCTGTCCAATACGGCCATTTCTCAACATTACCGAATTGTCACTTACGTCTTGAGTGCCTTTCCATTTCACTTGAATTTTACCCGTTGAACACATTGGAATACAACTTGGATACACGGATCATTTGCACATAAGTGCTGAATATGTAATCAATCAATCATGTAACCCGCCCATAAATGAACTCGGACTCAACTCAACGAGCTCGGGCGTTCGCTTCCATAAGTGAACTCGGACTCAACTCAACGAGCTCGGATGCCTAGTTACATCTCACGAACTCGGACTCAACTCAACGAGTTCGGACATTCGCACCCATAAGTGAACTCGGACTCAACTCAACGAGCTCGGGTGCCAAACCATCCTAGTGACATGTCACTTGTATCCTAATCTATCCCCAAGGTTCAAACGGGATTTTCCTCGATCACTTATCCTTGCCGTCTTCCACATAATACCGGAACCAATACTCGGTAGCAATTTATATTTAACAAGTAGCACATATAATTTGCATATTGTTCAAAAATAACCACAAAGCATATATTTCATGATAAAAATCAGCATATCATATAAATAACATCGATTAACTTAAAAATAACAGTTATGTTACATTATTTGCACATGAACTTACCTTAGTACCAAAATACAAAGATTTTTGCAATTTAGTCCGTAATCTTTTCTTTTCCTCGATCAAGGTTGATTCCACGTCTTTCTTGATCTAAAATAACACATTTAGCTTATTTAATACTCACATTATCAAAATAGTCCTAAATTCAAATTTTGGAAAAATTACAATTTTGCCCCTAAACTTTTGCATATTTACACTTTTGCCCCAAAGCTCGGGAATTAAATTTTATCTCAAATTCTTATGTTTTAGGACATGCTGATCATTTATTTACCATTAGCAAGCTCAAATTCATACTAAAACACTTACTTATGAATAATATGTACTTTTACCGATTAAGCCGTTTTACTCGTTTTTACTTAAAACCGAGTAGCACAAGTTTTCTAACATAATTTAAAACCTCATATTCTATCATAAAACATCAAAATACACAAATTTCACCTATGGGTATTTTTCCAAATATGAACCCTAACTTAAATTATTGCTAACATAAGCTTTATCGAGCTACCGGGATTTCAAAAACGTAAAAATCATTAAAAACGGGGCTTAGAATCACTTACTATGAAGCTTGGAAGCTTGAAACAAACCCTAGCTATGGAGAACCCTTGAAATTTCGTGGTAATGAAGAAGATGACCAATTTTGTGTTATTTTTCCCTTTTTATTTCATTAAATGTCCAAATGACCAAAATGCCCCTCCATACTAAACTTTCAAAAATTCCTTCCATGTCCTAGTTTGTCCATGAACATAAAATTGGTCTAATTACCATTTAAGACCTCCTAATTAATATTTCAAAGCAATTTCATACTGAAAACTTCTAGAATGCAAGTTTTGCAACTTATTCGATTTAATCCCTAACTCCAAATTAAGCACTTTACGCTTAGAATTTCTTCACGAAATTTTCACACCATCATAAAATCATATCATAAACATCAAAATAATTATAATATAATTATTTCTACCTCGGATTTGTGGTCACAAAACCACTATTCCGGTTAGGCCCTAATTCGGGATATTACATTATCTTTTTAAATTGGGTAGTGAACTTTCGAATAGGTTAAAAAGGGAGATGTATAAGATGCATGAGAGTATGTTTGACAAGTACTTGAAATATCTTGTGAATTGATACTTCTTGAATGACATACATGCTTATGTACGTGCACTTTCGAAGTTGTATTAAATTAGACGATTGTCATGTAATGCCTCATAACGCTCCGGCGACGGGTACGGGGTTAGGGGTGTTACATAAATTCACTAAAATTCACTTAACAAATCATGTTCATTTAACCATCAAAATTAATAATCTATCCACTAACATCAAAACACATCAAATTCATTTATTGCAAGTCCCTCAACATTTAATAGCTTTGCAAATTAACCCCTTGGTCAGGTAGATTAAGCTAAAATGAGCTCAAAAATATAAAAATCACTAAAAACGGGTCACAAAATCTTACCATGCAATGCTCCTATGTTGGATGAATCTTAAAGCCAAAAAAATGGTGTTTTATTTCTTCAATTTTGGTGAAAGAGAAGAATTTTAGGAAGATGACCCTATTTGCTTAATTTAGTTTAAAATTTATTTGTTAATTACTAATTTACCCTTAGTTTATTAGTTTACAAAATGACAAAAATAAACCTATAATTGTTCATTAACCTTTCATATGGTATAAATACCATCTAAGCCCATTAATTTGCATTTCAATAGCTATTCAATCCATTTAACTATTAGAAACCGACTTTTGCATCTTTCACAATTTGGTCATTTTTACCTAACTAACCATTTAATCTTCAAAATTTCTTAAAAGAAATTTAATACTACCTTAAATTAACCCTATAAACATTAAATAAATATTAAAATAATAACTCACTTGTCGGAGTCATGGTCTCGAAATCACTATTTCTGACACCACTAAAATTGGGTTGTTACAACCAATGAGCAACATTGAGGACAATAATACAAAGTATTAATGAAATTTATGAATAATTTTATTAACTAATCTGTTTGAAAAATTACAAGTGTTCTTGGACAAAAATACTACACTTAGGGCACCATATCCAGCAGTTGCCATAGCCTAACTATGGTCTTACATGTAAGCAACCCATTTTGCCCGGGCCTTTTAAGCCCATTAAACCAAACCCATACACCCCACCAAAACCCAATTTAAAAACTAAACATAAAACCCACCTAAATTGACCCAAAACTCGGGGCCCATTTTGCACAACCCAAACCAACCAAACCCCACTTAAAACACCTAAGCCCAAATCCTAAATTACCTAGCCCAAACCCAATTAGCCCATTAGCCAAACTAGGGTTTCAGAAAAGCTGAAACCCTAGCCACCAACCGCCACCTGCTACTCCACTTGCCTCTGCAAGTTCACGTCCACCACCTCTCTACCGTCACTGTCTCCATCACCAAGTTGCACCTGCAAAGCATTAAAACGGAAAGGACAGAAAATCATAGAAAAAGAACTTGTGAAGGCTATAAAAGCCAAATCAAAATATTGTAAGATTTTTGGCCATTTTTCATCAATAAAAACGAGATTTTTATTCAAACAAACACAATAATAGAGATTGCAAATCGAAAAGAAAGAATAATCGAAAGCAAAACCAAATCAAAGCTAATTTTATATGTTTCCTATTTTTTAAAAAAAACTTTCGAAACTTTTTTTTCTTTCTTTCTCCTCTTTTCAGCATAAGCACATATATATATTGTAACAAAAAAAAACTAAAAAAATATACCTTTTCGGAAGTCCAGCCACTGTCTACGGTGATCGGCAGCGACGGAGGCGCGGCGGCGACGGCGACCCTCCTGGCCGGAATCTGGACCTGGTTTAGAGAGAAAACAGCCCTCCCCTCTACTTTTTTTTCTTCAAAACGCAAAATTAAATTTAAAAAAAAAAAAACTTGACTTTTATAGGGGTCCGGAACGGTGTTGTTTTAGGCCCTGCATTTAGGCACTGAAATGGCGTTGTTTCACCATGGTTCGGGCCGATCCGACCCAAACCTGCCTCAGGATCCGCGCGTTTCTATGTAATGGTCTAATTTCCATATCGATCCTTTCGATTTTTCTCTATTTTGCAATCAAGCTTCTTTCGTTTTTTAATTTTGACCCCAAATTCATTGCAGAATTCATTTGGATCCCTTGCGATACGCTGCGTTTTGGGGGGGGGGGGAGGAACATTTGCTCTTTTGGTCCCTTTAGGTCATGAGCGCATTGCAATTTAGCCCTATTTCCCATTTTATTGCTAATTGCACCCAAAGAATTCTGTTTTGATCTCGATTTCGTCCTTTTTTTGCCATTTTTATTTTTTTAAATATTATTTGTAATATTATATTTTTGCTATTATATATCATTATCATATTTATTATTATTTTCTATCTTATGTATTTATATATTTTCCTTTTAGTATTTACTTATATTATTTCTATTATTAGTACTATTGTCTTTATATATATATTATATTATTATTTTTATCACTTTTTTTCTATTATATATATTATCATTATTATTATCATATTATATTTATTATTTTCTTTTCATCATTATTAAATTTTTTCTTTTATATACATGTTATTATTTTATACTATTATTACAAATATATTATTTTTCTTATTATATTATTAGTACGTTTTTATTGTAAATATTATTGTTATTATTATTCTAATATCCTAATATTGTATTTTAATATTTTTCATTAATTGTATCAGTATTTTCCTTATTTATTTATTTATGAATTCTTATTACAATAATATTATTAGTTTTTTTGCTTTTTTTATTATTCTAGAAATATTTTATTCATATTTTTTAATTAATTTCAATAAATAAGGCAACGTATCGATTTTAACATTAAGTCTTTGATTTCATTACTATGTTGGGTGAATATCATTGGCTCGTGTTAAAAACGGGACGTCCTTCTAAAAATGACCAAAAAACTTAAAATTCTCATTTTTCAATCGGATCGCGATTAAATATTAAATTGAAATCGTATTTTTGAAACTTAAGACAACATGCGCTTAATGAGATACCAATTTTGGGCGTCACGAGGGTGCTAATACCTTCCTCGTGTGTAACCGACTCCCGAACCCTATTTTTCTCTAGATTTTTATGTAGACCTAAACTCGGCCTTCATTTTTATTCAAAAATAAGTTTTCTTTTAAGAAAAAGGATTTATTAGGTGTCCGATCACACCTAGGAAAAAGGATCGGTGGCGACTCCCTTTTTTCTTTAAAATCGATATTCGGTTTTCAAATTTTTAATAAATCGCCTTAATTAGCGCCCAAGCAAATTTTACGTCGTAACAGCTGGTGACTCCACTGAGGACCACTTTTTTTGAGAGTCGAGTCTAGAATTAAACGCGTGTTGTTAAAATTTTCAAAATTCCTTGTTCAAATTAATATTTAGTCGTGATCCTCAAATTTTGTTTTTTGAAAAGTCATGCATTTGCATCATGTTGTAAATATTTTTCTAACTTGTTTTATCTTTTTGTTTTTCAGCTCTAAGTTTTTACGGTTTTTTTAGTTTAAAATAAAAATGAAAAGGTTTGTAAGTTTCTCCCTACAGACCTTGCACTTGCATTTTTGCATAACATGAGCTTTCTACCCGGGCTCCGTTCGCTTAAGTGGAAGTAAACGCTATGCCTTCGTGAGTTAAGTCGTCCCTCCGCATAAGCTAGTGAATACTTTCGGGTTACATATGACTTATGCTTTTGTGAGTTAACTTGTCCCTCTGCATAGGTATAAGTAAATGTAATCGCTCGAATTGAACTCGTGAGCCTGTGATGGGCAATGACCGAGGCTCCGTACTAATCTTAGTAGACGACAGTACGAACAATTCGAGTACTTGTCTAGAACTGAAACCGCATATAGTGAACCATACGAGCCACCTAACTAGAGCTATGCCGAACCTTCGTCCGTTTAATAGTCACCAAAATAAGTACATGGGAGAAACACCTCTTACCTTTTATTTCTTTTACATTTACACTTTTTATGCAAGGGAATTTGGTCTGTTTAGTAAATTGGACTGGGTAGATTATCTGATGAGTATGTGGGGATAGATTTTTATAAAGCATGATGGCACAAAAAAAAAAGAGAATAAATAAAATAATAAAAACTTAGGTCAGTTTCACCAAAATGTACGATTAGATAGCTTAATTTGTAGATTTTCCATAGTTTTTCTCCGTTCATATTCGTTGTGATTACTAAGCAAGGTTATTTGTCTTCATTTTTATTTTTCATCATGCATCATAGGCATCTTGTTGGGAAGGTGTTGATTAGAGATTGGTTGCCAAAAATGGGTTTTTGATGTAGGAGTCAATTACACAAGTAACCGAGAAAAATGTCGTGGTTCGAGACTGGTCTTTGAAAACCCAGAAAGCAAAAGGGGATAGTTTAACAGAAGAATGTATCTCCAATCTTCCCAAGCATGTAACTTCAAATGCTCGTCAAAATAACCTCGAAGATTTGACTCGGATCTGGAAATAGTGGAACTCAAACACTAGGGGCATCTTCACTGAAAAGTATGGGGATATAGCTCACTTGATCGCCGTCAACGTAGACGAACAGCTGATTCAAGCCATGGTTCGATTCTGGGACCCAGCTTACCAATCTTTCACTTTCAATCAAAAAGATATGACTCCGACCATAGAAGAGTATGCTGCCTTGCTTTGCGTTGACAATGTACAATTCAACAAGATATATGTCAAAGAGCCCAAACCAATGACCTTCAAGAAAAAGCTAATGAAGTTGACGGGAATGACCAATACATGGGCTGAAAAATAGATAAAGAAATAGAACAAATTCAGTTGTGTTCTGTGGTTTTCTCTACGAGATTTAGTTCAAAACCATCCAGATATTTTAAAGAGAGTGGATCTGTTTGCTTTTGCCATTTACGGTGTGACGCCCTAATTTTTGGGATTTTTAGGGTTTGTTGCAATCCTTGTTGAAATTATGAATTTTGTGTGTTGGACTAATAAATTTGTGTTTAAGCATGTTAGTGGGCCTTTAGGAGGCCCAAACTCTGGTTAAAATCCAATAAAAATAGCAGAGGTATATTTCAAGTGAAAAAAGGAACTGGGTCAAGAGGGCCTTTAAGAAAAACCTAGCAAAAATTGTCACAAATGGAGCTTTGGCAACGTGGCAAGGCGGCACAACTAAGATCCTAAAAATGTGGCGCCTAAGAGGTGTATGAGGTCCAAGGTATGAGTTGCAAGGTAAGCATAAAGTCCTTTTATTTTTATGTGCATGTGTGGTCAGTGTTGGTGCCCAAGTAGAATTCTGTCTAGGAGAGTTTGAACTGGTCATGAGAGCAAATCAAGGAGTGAATTAAGGACATTTGAATTTGAAGAGGAAGTGGCCGGCCAAGGGACTCTCCATGGTGCAACAATCGGCAAGTAATTCAAGTGTAGCATTTTCGGCAATTAAGGGTTGATGTGCTGATTTCTTTAGGTTAGTGCATTCTCTTCTTCTGCCAATTCTATTTAGCATATTAGGGTTCCCTTTTGTTACCTTTTTTCTTGCTTTTTTGACCTAGTAGCCACATCTCACACCCAAGAAACCCCTATTACCGATTTCTTTGTGACCGAAACCACTCTCTAGTTTTTCTCCCTCTTTCATTCTTCTTCTATCCTCTTGCACCCATAAACCGATTTCATTCCATCCCTTTCCTCTTCAAGATCGAATCTATCTTTTTATTTCTCTTCTCTTCAACCTCTGTCGACATATCACTTGACTGAAACCTCACTTTAGCCGAATATCTATTTGACCGAAAACACACCCTCGTTGTTCATCTTTTGACCGAAACTAGTCATTCCTTCTTCTCTTGAATCTATTAAAAGCCGAACCCCTAGTTCATCACCGTTTCTATTGATTAACTCAAACCAATCCCTTGCTAAAGCTGACAAAAGCATATTGCCATAGATCCAAAAGCCGAAAACAACCCCTCTGAACCCTTCTAAAGCCGAATCTTTTAGATCTCTTTCTTGATAAAGTTTGGGAGTAGATCTAATAGAGATTTAGTCAAGTGGAAGCGTGGAAGTAGTATCCATCGTGTAGAGGCGTCGATAAGTAGTCTAAACCCTATGTGATATCATTTTCTTAACATCTAAGGAAAAAGCCGAAACCCTTAAGTCCTTAGGGGCTTTGTCGACATGGTCTATTGATAACTTAGGGTTATATTTTGGTTCTTTTATGTGTTAGTTAGCGAAAGAGGAGAGCCAACAAGGAATGGAAGGCATCTATTCAACTAGATCTAGATCTAAGGGGATCTAAGTCGACAAGGTGAGATCTATAGGGCCATTAAGGGTGTTAGCCGATTGTGGTAAGGGATTCTACTATTAGTTTCCTAGATTCATTGTTTAAACGTTTACGTGTTGGATTGTAGGGATATTCGCGTAGAGGAGTTCATCAGTGAAATCGCAATCAAGTGTGTGTATCGAACACCTTCTATGGTTCAAAGCGGCAAAAGCTGAAAAGCTGAAATGCCAAAGTTTTGGCATTTCGTGGGCTTATGAGAGTGCGAACGCTCTCAATTCAGTAGGAGTATGTTAGATCTGAAATCAGTAGTGGTAGGTGTTTTAATCGCGAAATTTCAGGCACGACAGTAAGTTGGGCCTCGGTGGGCCGAATATGGGCCCAATGGGTTTTAAGGCCCATTTGGGGTAAAAATAGGTTTAAAGGTATTTTTGGATGGACTATAAGTTAAAACTGCTAAAATGGGTAATTGGTTATGGAACATAGCCTAAATGGGCTTAAACTGCTAAATGACACTTTAGAGCCCATTAGGGGTTTTAGGGCTTAAAAGCTAAAACTATTAAATTGAGTTAACTGAATTACTGTAATGACTACTGGATTAGTAGAAACTGTGATAGACGTAAAAATTGTAGTAAGAGAGCAAAATTACTGAAATACCCTTCAGGGTGAGAATTACTATTTTGCCCCTAGGCATGAAATTACCATTATACCCCTAGGGCTAGAATCGACTGTACTGCTTGATATGACTGTTACTGTTACTGCATACCATGATATGTATATCTGTTGCATGGGTTGGGTTTATATTGGAGGAAGTGTGAGTGGCACTGCCACGTTACTGAAAGGGGCTATGCCTCGTACTGTTTTTGAAAAGGGCTTTGCCTCGTTATACTGTTTATCTGAGCAGCCATGTGCGACTGTGGTGTGTGGGCTAGGTGGGTCAAGTTATTCCCCACATGGTGTGTTGGTTGGTACGGGTGGCGTGTAGCGGCTGGGTGGGTCGAGTAGTCTCTCCACATGATATGGGTTGCATTCATATTGTTATTCTATACTGTACTGTTCTAGGCCTATGGGTCATACTGCTATCTGAATAGGGCTTCGGCCCAGTATCTGTTATCTGAATAGGGCTTCGGCCCAGTATACTATCAACTGGATAGGGCTTTGGCCTAATATATGACTGAGACTGGATTGGGCTTAGGCCCAGTGGGCTTGAGTCGACTAGGGCTTTGGATAGGCTTATGCACACACTGAGTTTTCCAAATTCACCCGTTTCTATTCCATTCTTGCAGGTAAGCCCTAGTTCGTGGACTTGGAGCTGGGGAAGGGATTCAGAGTGGCCACGAAGACTGAACTCAGTTTTAAACTGGTTTATTATTTTATATTTTTAATTAGTCGTTCTATTTTCAATATTGGTTGTAATAAGGCCATTTTAACTTTTCTAAGTGGGGATTTATTTTCATACTTATGCATGATTTACTAAAACTATAATGATACATATTTTCGAAAATTAAACAAACGTTTTCATAACCAACTTTGCAACACAATTGGCTAAGCAAGATAACAATACTAAAATGAAACGTTTAACAAATGGGTAGAAAGTAAGTCGATTATCCAATAAACCGAGAATTTTCTAAAACCAAGGTATTGCTTTACGAAACTTACCAACAGACTTAGTAATTAGGTAACGTGGAATAGTTTAGGTGATGTAGCACACCAGACTTGGCCATAACATCTAGGCCGGGTTTGAGGTGTTACATTTAGTGGTATCAGAGCCCGGTTGCAACAACTCGGCTGTGGATCGGGTCCTAAAAGACTTCCAAATTTTGTCAGCCCAAGAAGGGTATTTTTGGAAAATTAGGTTTTCTGAAAGAATTTTTGTTTTAAAGAAAATTTTTAAACTTGTCTTCTTTAAAGATAATATATTTTAAAAAAACGATTTTAAAAAGGGTCTAAATCTTTTTGAATTTTTTCTGGAATCTGATAATTTGAGAGGTGGCACACTGAATCCCCGACACCAAGTCTGTAAGTATTTTCTGCCCTAAATAATGTACTGTATTGAAACTGATACTGTAGATAGTACTGAGCCTTAGATATAATACTATAGATAAGGTAGTATTAAGTCTATAAAACTGAGACTGTAGGGTAAACTAAACCCTAGGAAACTAAGACAGTAGCTAGACTACGATTGCGCAAGAACAACTCTGAAACTTTATCTGTTCATAAGATACTCTGTAATGAACAACTGAAACATTAAACTAATGTCATAAAATTCATAATCAGATAAGACGATATGAGTACGAGAGCTGCTCGTGGACGAGGCCGTGGACGAGGCCAAGTTAGTGCTCAAGCTAGATCTTCATCTTCTAGACACATGCCAGCTAAGGAAGTGCAAGCTCTGCCAGTGACAGAGATTGGATCTTGTGATAGGGCTGCAGGGGTCGATGCTCTGTCCTAAGCCATGCTGAGGGTGTTAGAGAGGGTCGCTGGAGCAAGTACTAGAACTGTGAATAGAGGGTTTATTTCGGAACGACTCCGGGCTAACGGAGCTGAGGTTTTCAGGGGTATATCTGGTGTAGCCCCAAATGTGGCTGAGTATTGGTTAGAAGCCACAGAGCGGATAATGGATAACTTGGATTGCTTAGTGGAGCAGAAATTAAAACGTGCGGTATTGTTGCTGCGAGACAAGGCATATCAGTGGTGGATCACCGTAAGAGAGGGCACCTCAACTAATGGGGTAACCTGGGAATTGTTTAAGAAATCGTTCAAGGCAATATATGTTGGAGCTAGCTATGTGGATACGCGTAGGAAGAAATTCCTGAATCTGACTTAGGGAAGTAAGACTGTTGCTGAGTATGAGGCAGAGTTTCTGCGACTGAGCCGGGATGCTAGTGGTATTGTCTCTACTGAATATAAACGCAGTGTTCATTTTGAGGATGGCCTCAGAGATGAGCTGAGGGTACTCATAGCGCCGCAGAGGGAGCGCGACTTTGCTGCACTGGTGGAGAAGGCTAAGATAGCCGAAGAAGTAAAGCAAGCTGAACGACAGAACCGCGATAGAGATCGCAACCGTTTTAAGAGAGATTCTGGACCATCAGGTGCTGCAAACAGAAATTTTAAGAGAGCTAGAGTAGAGGAGCCAGTTCGAGCTGTACCAGTGAACGTGATTAGACCACAGGCTTGTGGGGACTGTGGTAGAGTGCATCGAGGAGAATGTTGGAAACCATTGGAGCTTGTTTTCGTTGTGGGTCTAAGGATCATCAAGTTAAGAACTGTCCACAGAAGCTAGCTCAGGCTCAAGCTGTTGATCAAAGGGTTGCTCAGCCTGCGCGAGGAGGATTGCCACCGCCAAGGGGCTGTGGTCAAGGTAGAGGAGGCAATGGTAATGGACGTGGTCGTGGAGCACCTGGTAGGGGTGCTGGTAATGCTGAGGCTCATCAGCCAGCCTTGGTGTATGCTGCTCGTCGTCGCGAGGAGGGTGATGCGCCTGATGTTATAACTGGTACGTTCTTGATATCTAGTATACCATATATTGCTTTGATTGACGTGGGTTCAACGCATTCATATGTTGCTTGTGAAATTTCTGGGTTGTTGGGTGTACACTATGAGGAGATTATGAGTGGAGTAACTGTAATTAGTCCCTTAGCTCACTCTGTTAAAGTAGATAAGCTCTTTAGGGATGTGCTTTTAGAGACTCAAGGTAGGATCTTTTTGGTAGACTTAATGGAGTTACCTTTTGGAGAGTTTGATTTGATACTGGGTATGGACTGGTTAACTAAGCACAAAGAGACTTTGGACTGTGCGGCCAAAAGGATGGTGTTGAGAACAACTGAGGGTGAGGAGGTACTGGTCATTGGAGAGCGAAGGGACTACTTGTCCAATGTGGTTTCTGCCTTAAGGGCTAAAAAGCTGATTCGCAAAGGTTGCAAAGCATATCTGGCTTTTGTAAGTCAAACTGAATCTGAAGGTATGACAGTAGAGACAGCTAGAACTATTAATGAGTTTCAAGATGTTTTTCCTGAGGAGCTTCCTGGATTACCTCCCAACCGAGAAGTTGAGTTTGGGATCGATCTGTTGCCTGGAACAGCTCCAGTGTCCATTGCACCTTACAGAATGGCACCAAAGGAGCTAGTAGAATTAAAAGCCTAGATTCAAGAATTGCTAGATAGGGGCTTCATTAGACCAAGTGTGTCTCTGTGGGGAGCACCGGTGCTATTTGTGAAAAAGAAGGATTGAACGATGCGTATGTGCATCGATTATCGCTAGTTGAACAAGCTAACGATAATGAATAAGTACCCTTTGCCGAGAATAGACGATTTGTTTGATCAACTTAGAGGAGCTTCTGTGTTTCCCAAGATCGATCTCTGGTCTAGATACCATCAACTAAGGGTAAAGGAGGTAGACGTTCACAAGACGGCATTCAGAACTCGATATGATCACTACGAGTTTTTGGTTATGCCATTTGGATTGACGAATGCACCTGCAGCCTTTATGGATTTAATGAATCAAGTGTTCCAGCTATACTTGGATCGATTTGTGGTAATCTTTATCGATGCTATATTGGTGTATTCGGAAACAGAGGAGAAGCATGATGATCATCTTCGAGTGGTTCTGCAAATTTTTAGAGAAAAGCAACTGTACGTCAAATTTAGTAAGTGTGAGTTCTGGCTGCGAGAAGTGACTTTTCTAGGGCATGTTGTTTCAGCTGAGGGGATTAGGGTAGATCGTTGCAAGATTGAGGCAATTTTGGACTGGAAGCCACCAAGGTCTGTATCGAAAATTCGTAGTTTTCTTGGCTTGGCAGGTTATTATAGAAGATTTGTTGAGGGGTTTTTGTTAATCGCGGCACCGTTGACAAAATTGTTAAGGAAGGGAGTAGCATTTATATGGACTGGGAAGCAACAAGAAGCTTTTGATAAGTTGAAAAAGGTGTTGACTGAGGCGCCAGTGTTGATTCAGCCAGAGTCTGGAAAGAACTTCACTGTGTATAGTGATGCTTCGCAAGTGGGGTTAGGATGTGTTTTGATGCAAGAGGGTAAGGTGGTCGCTTATGCTTCGCAACAGCTTAAGCCTCACGAAGCGAATTACCCTACATATGATTGGGAGTTGGCAGCGGTGGTATTTGCATTGAAAATCTAGAGACACTACCTTTATGGAGAAAAGTGTATTATATACACTGACCATAAAAGTCTCAAATATCTGTTGACTCAAAAGGAGTTGAATCTTAGGCAACGAAGATGGATAGAGTTGCTTAAGGATTATGACTGTTCGATCGAGTACCACCCAGGCAAGGCTAATGTAGTGGCTGTTGCACTGAGCCGAAGGACTGTTGCTGAGTTAAAGGCTATGTTTGCTCGTTTAAGTTTGTATGATGATGGGAGTTTATTAGCGGAATTGCAAGTGGGACCGTCTTGGACCGAGAAAATTAAAGAGTTATAATTGAGGGATGATTCGTTGATTCCTCGATTTCAGCAAGTCAAGAATAGTAAGAGTGAGGATTTTGGATTGAATTCTGATGGTGTTCTTTGTTTCCATGGAAGAGTTTGTGTTTCTAAGGACTCTGATTTGAGAAGGTTGATCTTGAGTGAGGCTCATTATGGACCATGTGCTATGCACCCTGAAGGTAATAAGTTATATCGAGATTTGCGAGAGACATACTGGTGGCCTGGACTCAAGTGAGAAGTGACTGAATTTGTTGGGAAATGTCTGACGTGCCAGCAAGTGAAAGCTGAGCACCAATTGTCTTTTGGATTGTTGCAGCTAGTGAAGATTCTACAGTGGAAATGGGAAAGAGTAACGATGGATTTTGTAAGTGGGTTGCCTTTGACACCTTCGAAGAAAGACTCTGTTTGGGTAGTCGTGGATAGATTGACGAAGTCTGCTCATTTTATACTGGTTAGAACCGATTACTCACTTCAGAAGTTGGCCAAGCTGTATGTAGCAGAGATAGTGCGTTTGCATAGGGTGCCAGTTTTGATAATTTTTGATCGAGATCCTAGGTTTACATCTTGATTTTGGTAGAAGTTGCATGAGGCGTTGGGTACGCGATTGAACTTTAGCACTGCATTTCACCCTCAGACAGATGGTCAGTCTGAGAGGGTCATCCAAGTGTTGGAAGACATGTTGAGAGGATGTGTAATTGATTTTCGTGGCAGTTGGGAAGACTATTTGCCTTTGGAAGAGTTTGCATACAACAACAGTTATCAAGCAAGTATTCGGATGGCTCCATATGAGGAACTTTATAGGCGAAGATGTCGTACTCCTACATGTTGGACAGACTAAGGAGAGCGCCAAGTTCTTGGACCCAAATTGGTGGCAGATACAGAGAACAAGGTTAGACTAATTTGAAATCGGTTAAAAGAAGCATTTGATAGGCAAAAGTCATATGCTGACCTTAAGCGCAAGGAAATTGAGTTTGCTGTTGGAGATATGGTATTTCTAAAGGTTTCGCCATGAAAGAAGATCTTGAGGTTTGGTAAAAAGGGTAAGTTAAGTCCGCAGTTTATTAGACCTGATCGGATTCTCAAGCAAATTGAGCCAGTAGCATACCAGTTGGAGTTGCTGCCAGAGTTGGACCGTATTCATGATGTTTTCCATGTGTCTCTGTTGAGGCAATATCGGTTGGATCCTTCGCATATTGTACCAGTAGAGGAGATTGCAATGAGTACTGATTTGACCTTCGAAGAGGAGCCTGTGCAAATCTTAGATTGTGAAGTCAAAGTCTTAAGGAGGAAGTTAGTTCCATTGGTAAAGGTGCTGTGGCGTAACTATGGTAGAGAAGAAGCTAATTGGGAGCCAGAGGTAGCGATGCATCAACAATACCCTCAGTTATTTGGATCAGGTAAATTTCGAGGCCGAAATTTCTTTAAGGGGGTAGAGTTGTGACGCCCTAATTTTTGGGATTTTTCGGGTTTGTTGCAATCCCTGTTGAAATTATGAATTTTGTGTGTTGGACTACTAAATTTGTGTTTAAGCATGTTAGTGGGCCTTTAGGAGGCCCAAACTCCGGTTAAAATCCGATAAAAATAGCAGAGGTATGTTTAAATGAAAGGAGGAACTGGGTCAAGAGGGCCTTTAAGAAAAACCTAGCAAAAATTGTCACAAATAGAGCTCTGGCAAGGTGGCAAGGTGGCGCCAGTAAGCTCCTAAAAAAGTGGCGCCTAAGAGGTGTATGAGGTCCAAGGTATGAGTTGCAAGGTAAGCATAAAGTCCTTTTATTTTTATGTGCATGTGTGGTCAGTGTTGGTGCCCAAGTAGAATTCTGTCTAGGAGAGTTTGAACTGGTCATGAGAGCAAATCAAGGAGTGAATTAAGGACATTTGAATTTGAAGTGGAAATGGCCGGCCAAGGGACTCTTCATGGTGCAAAAATCGGCAAGCAATTCAAGTATAGCATTTTTGGCAATTGAGGGTTGATGTGCCGATTTCTGTAGGTTAGTGCATTCTCTTCTTCTGCCGATTCTATTTAGCATATTAGGGTTCCCTTTTGTTACTTTTTTCTTGCTTTTCTGACCTAGTAGCTGTATCTCACACCCAAGAAACCCCTACTGCCGATTCTTTGTGACTGAAACCACTCTCTAGTTCTTCTCCCTCTTTCATTCTTCTTCTATCCTCTTGCACCCATAAACCGATTTCATTCCAGCCCTTTCCTCTTCAAGACCGAATCCATCTTCTTATTTCTCTTGTCTTCAACCTCTGTCGACATAACACTTGACTGAAACCTCACCTTAGCCGAATATCCATTTGACTGAAAACACACCCTCGTTGTTCATCTTTTGACCGAAACCAATCATTCCTTCTTCTCTTGAATCTATCAAAAGCCGAACCCCTAGTTCATCACCCCTTCTGCTATTGACTCCAACCAATCCCTTGCTAAAGCCGACAAAAGCATATTGCCATAGATCCAAAAGCTAAAAACAACCCCTCTGAACCCTTCTAAAGCCAAATCTTTTAGATCTCTTTCTTGATAACGTTTGGGAGTAGATCTAATAGAGATTTAGTCAAGTGGAAGACTGGAAGTAGTATCCATCGTGTAGAGGTGTTGGTAAGTGGTCTAAACCTTATATGATATCGTTTTCTTAACATCTAAGGAAAAAGTGGAAACCCCTCCTTAGGGTCTTTGTCGACATGGTCTATTGATAACCTAGGGTTGTATTTTAGTTCTTTTATGTGTTAGTTAGCGAAAGAGGAGAGCCAACAAGGAACGGTAGGCATCGATTCAACTAGATCTAGATCTAAGGGGATCTAAGTCGACAAGGTGAGATCTATAGGGCCATTAAGGGTGTTGGCCGATTGTGGTAAGGGACTCTAGTGTTAGTTTCCTGGATTCATTGTTTAAACGTTTACGTGTTGGATTATAGGGATATTCACGTAGAGGAGTTCATCAGTGAAATCGCAATCAGGTGTGTGTATCGAAACCCTCTATGGTTCAAAGTGGCAAAAGCCGAAAAGCCAAAATACCGAAGTTCTGGCATTTCGTGGGCTTGTGAGCATACTAACGCTCTCAAGTCGGTAGGAGTATGTTAGATCTGAAATCGGTAGTGCTAGGTCTTTTAACCGCCAAATTTCGGGCATGACGGTAAGTTGGGCCTTGGTGGGCCAAATATGGGCCCAATGGGCTTTTGGGCCTAATTGGGGTTAAAAAATAGGTTTAAAGGTATTTTTGGATGGACTATAAGTTAAAACTGCTAAAATGGGTAATTGGTTATGGAACATAGCCTAAATGGGCTTAAACTGCTAAATGACACTTTAGGGCCCATTAGGGGTTTTAGGGCTTAAAAGCTAAAACTATTAAACTGAGTTAACTGAATTACTGTAACGACTACTGGATTAGTAGAGACTGTGATAGACGTAAAAATTGCAATAAGAGAGCAAAATTACTGAAATACCCTTCAGGGTGAGAACTACTGTTTTGCCCCTAGGCATGAAATTACCATTATACCCCTAGGGCTAGAATCGACTGTACTGCTTGATATGACTGTTACTGTTACTGCATACCATGATATGTATATATGTTGCATGGGTTGGGTTTATATTGGAGGAAGTGTGAGTGGCACTGCCACGTTGCTGAAAGGGGCTATGCCTCGTACTGTTTTTGAAATGGGCTTTGCCTCGTTATACTGTTTATCTGAGTAGCCATGCTGCAACTGTGGTGTGTGGGCTAGGTGGGTCAAGTTATTCCCCACATAGTGTGTTGGTTGGTACGGGTGGCGTGTAGCGGCTGGGTAGGTCGAGTAGTCTCCCCACATGATATGGGTTGCATTCATATTGTTATTCTATACTGTACTGTTCTGGGCTTATGGGCCATACTGCTATCTGAATAGGGCTTCGGCCTAGTATCTATTATCTGAATAGGGCTTCGACCCAGTATACTATCAACTGGATAGGGCTTCGGCCTAGTATATGACTGAGACTGGATTGGACTTAGGCCCAATGGGCTTGAGTCGACTAGGGCTTTGGATGGGCTTATGCACACACTGAGTTTTCCAAACTCACCCGTTTCTATTCCATTCTTGCAGATGAGCCCTAGTTCGTGGACTTGGAGCTGGGGAAGGGATTCAGAGTGGCCACGAAGACTGAACTCGATTTTAAACTGGTTTATTATTTTATATTTTTAATTAGTCGTTCTATTTTTAATATTGGTTGTAATAAGGCCATTTTAACTTTTCTAAGTGGGGATTTATTTTCATACTTATGCATGATTTACTACAACTATAATGATACATATTTTCCAAAATTAAACAAACGTTTTCATAACCAACTTTGCAACACAATTGGCTAAGTAAGATAACAATACTAAAATAAACGTTTAACAAATGGGTAGAAAGTAAGTCGATTATCCAATAAACCAAGAATTTTCTAAAACCAAGGTATTGCTTTACAAAACTCACCAATAGACTTAGTAACTAGGTAACGTGGAATAGTTTAGGTGATGTAGCACACCAGACTTGGCCATAATGTCTAGGCCAGGTTTGGGGTGTTACATACGGATTAATCGTCTTCCCAAAGGTTCTTGGGCATATAGAAGTTGTGGTAGTGGATTTCTTCAAAAGGTTAAGGCAAGGGATTAACCCTGTCCCAACTATTTTGGCCGAGACTTTTAGATCTCTAAGCAGTTGTAGGAGAAAAGGGGAAGAACGTTTTATTGGATGCACGCAGTTACTTAATGTTTAGATTCTGAGTCATTTCTAGAAAGTGGAGTGCGCACCTTTCCACATGTTTTCAAAAACATTCGCCCCATTAAAAGCTTACCTTGAGAAAGATTGGCCAAACAATGTCACCGAACAGCACTATTTTTCGATTTTTCAGAACCCTCGCACCGAAGATATAACCTAAAGAGCACCATGGATCCGTTCTTCAGTTCTGTTATACAGAGGTGGAAGCCAAGATTGGATGCCTTTACTCAGATTATGGGGAGGAGTTTGATATGCTCCGTTAATGGTTCAAAGGCAGTTTACTTCACGACAATTCATCCCCGCTACCGGAGGGTTGGCACAATCTGAGTTTACCTTTAAAGGTGAGGGTTAGATGAAAAGAGTCCGAGATACTGAAAAGTCTTGGAAGGAAATTCACCTAATAGAGTTAGCTCTTTATGCTGATACTGTCACTCAAGATTATGACATATGGAGAAAACGACGAATGAATAGTTAACAAATCTCGCCGACGAACTACACTTTCCAGAATCCATTCTCAGAAGAAATGCCATCCGAGCTGGAAATAACAAGACATGAATTTGAACGTGAAAAGGCCAAGCTGTTACGGGATATCAGTTCTCTTTAAGAGGAAAACTACTAGATAAAGATCGATGTTCAAATTGAAAAATCCAAAACCGTGAAAGCTCAAAAAGAAGCTGAGATTGTGAGAAACGACTTAAGGGATCTTCATTTCAAAAATAAGAAATTAAGAAGCACTATAAAAAATAGTGGGTTGGGTAAATCATCGGTAGAATAGAAGGAAGAACTAAGCAACATCAAAGGTGGGATGGAATTCTGGAGAGGGAAAGCGAAAAAAGAAGAGGAAAAAGTTGCGTGTGCAATGATAGAGTTAAGGAACAAGAATGTTAAATACGAAACTGTGTCTGTAGAATTAATGATTAGTCAGTCTGAACGTCAAGAGCTAAGAAGGAAAATATGAGATTTAGAAAATACGCTGCAAGCTCCTCAGCAATAGTTGGATATTCTCCTAAAAGCCCTAGAAGAAAAGAATGGTTAGTATGATAGAGATACTCACGCCTACGAAAGAGCTCTCTAAGAAAAAGAAATGCATCTCGGCTGTTTGATCAATGAAATTCACAAGGCGACTGTGCAAATTGTACAATTATCAGATGAAGTCGAAGCTCTCAGTTGCCAATTCCTTCCGAGCCAAAGATCAAGCATGTCGGAGTTCCTAAAACGAGTGACGAAACAAGGCGATGTGGCTAGGAAATTTGTGTAACTAGAGATGGCAAGACGTTTTGTAATAGACTCTTTTGATTAATGAAATGCCTAAGTATGGGGCTATCTTGAAATCAATACCAAATTCTTGCATATTTATTCATGGCTAACCTTCATTTGTCATTTATTCATTCATCTATTCATTGCATGTGCATATCACCCTAATCATTCACTGAGGCTAAAATCGTATAATCCACAGTTGTGACATTACAAGTTTGGAATCACGCCATTCTTATAGGACGCGTTTAAGAGCTAGAATTATGGAGGCCGAAATCAATGAGAGAATTGAGAGGATGGAAAGGACCCAAAGAGAATTGCAAGAGCAGTTGGCTAAGTTACAATAGGAAGCAAAAGATCTGATGGTAAGATCTCGAGAGGAATCACTCGAGCAAAGGGATCAAATGGCCAAAGTGATGGAGATGATGACAACTTGGGTTAAAGGAAAGGAACCTATGCAGAGCCCTAACATCATGGAGCCTCAATCAAGAGTTAATCATGATCAGGATCCGCTCCATCCCCTAGGATTCACTCCACCTCACGCCTATGTAATGCAAAGAGGATATCCTCAAGGGGAACCTGTAGGCCTAGAGCAACGACCTGTACCACCAGCTCATCTAGGGCAAGGTATATTCGTATCGAACCCCAGAGCTAATCCTGCTAATCCAATTATTCCAGATTTGGATGATCCGATAGAAATAGCCATATTGAAAATGGATGATCATGATGCTCAGGATAAGTACAAGAGCTTGGAAGAAAGGCTCAAGGCGATAGAAGGTACTGAAGTCTTCTCTGCATTGAGTGCCAAAGAGCTCAGTTTGGTACCCGATCTGATTCTGCGTCCGAAATTTAAAGAGCTAGATTTTGAAAAATATGATGGAACGAGGTGTCCAAAGGCGCATCTTATCATGTTTTGCCGGAAGATGACTGGCTATGTGAATGAGGATAAATTGCTAATACACTGTTTCCAAGACATCCTGGTCGGATCGGCTCTTCGATGGTATAATCAACTTAGTAGAGAAAGGATCCGATCATGGAAAGACTTAGCATCAACATTTTATGAACAATACAAGCATGTATCTGAAATGGTGCCTGATCAGCTAACTCTGCAGATGATGGAAAAGAAGCTGACAGAGACTTTTATTAAATACACGCAAAGATATAGGGATATCTTGACACAAGTAGAAACCCCATTAACTAAAACTGAAATAACAGTCCTCTTCATCAACACTTTGAAAACACCATTTTATGATAAGTTAGTAGGAAGCGCCACGAAAGACTTCACAGATATTGTAATATCCAGGGAACTTATAGAGAATGCCATCAAGAGTGGAAGGATGGAAGGCCCCGAGAGCTCGAAAAGGGCAGCACCCATAAAGAAAAAAGAGGTAGAAACCCATATGGTGGGAACTGAGAGCCACCATACTTCTAATCCTTACCCAACCCGATCACGATCTCGATATCACCTACCTCCAAACTTCTATTTTCCTCCCCAAAGCCCTTACTATCAAGCACCTCCTCCTTACCTCGTCTACAGCACAGATAACTAAAGACCATTCGCCAAGTTCCCACCAAATACCATACCGGCTCAGGACCAACCCAAAAATGAACAAAGACCGGCAAAACCCAATCCTGAAAAACCTCAATTCACCCCTATTCTCGTGTCATGTAGAGACCTGTACCCAAAACTATTGGAAAAACAATTAATATCCCCACATTATATGGCAACCCTAAAGCCTCCATACCCAGAATGATACGATCCTAATGCTAGTTGCATGTACCACGCTGGAAACCAGGGGCATTCTATAGAAAATTGTCTTGCCTTTAAAAGGACGGTTCAAGGTCTTATTGATGCAGGCATTTTATGATTTTATGGTGCTAGTAATATGGCTGGAAATCCACTCCCTAACCATACTGAAGGGAACGTGATCGCAGTGACAAAGGAAGACAGGTGGAGAGCCAAAAGTTGTGTTTTTGAAATAAAGACACCTTTGCGGAAGGCTTGGGAAGTAATGGTTGAAAAAGGGCCGTTCTGTCATCCCAACAGAATTTTCAAAGAAGGAAATACAAAAAGTCAATGTTTTTGTTATTTCCATGGTATCGAAGGGCATGACATCCAATCTTGTGAGGGATCTAGAAAATTACTTTAAGACATGATGGACAACAAGGAGGTCGAGATCTTTAACAGAGTGAAAGAAGCCGATGAAGGAGAAGTATGCACTTCTGATAATCAATCATTAGGTTCCCCTTATAGTACTGATCGACCATTGGTGATTTATTACGAGGCAAAAAAGAAACAAGTGAAACCAAAGATGATAATTGAAGTACCATCTCCTTTCCCTTACAAAGACAATAAGGCAGTACCATGGAAATATGATGTCAATATTATCATACCCAAAGGTGAAAATTCCAAAGCTACGACTGGAACTGTTAGCGAAGTAGGACACTTTACCCGTAACGGGAGATGTTATTCTCCTAAGGTGGTTGAACCAATGAAGAAGACTGGTGACTTGAACCAGAAAGGAAAGGCACCGATGCATGAGGCCAAGGTCGAGTTTGAAACTCCATCCGAACAAGGAGTTAAAAGGCCTGTGAATGAGGAGGAAGCACATGAATTCTTGAAGTTCATTAAGCATAGTGAATATAACATCGTAGAATAATTAAACAAACAACCGGCGTGAATCTCGGTATTATCCCTACTGTTGAATTTAGAACCACATCGGAATGCTTTGCTGAAAGTGTTAAATCAAGCTTATGTGGCAAGCAACGTATCTGTTAAAAAGCTTGATAGGTGGGTGAATAACTTGAATACGGATAATTTCATTTCTTTCAGTGATGACGAAATACCGCCGAATGGTAGGGGCCATAAAAGCATTGTACATCACAACCAGTTGCAAGGGTTATATAATACCAAATGTGCTCATTGATAACGGGTCTGCACTCAATGTCATGCCTTTGGCCACTTTTTCTAGAATGCCAATTGATATGTCTTATCTGAGGCCTTGTCACTCTCCAGTAAGGGCATTTGATAGGACGCGATGAGAAATCATGGGGAAGATCAAAATTCCTCTAGAAGTAGGCCCATGTACATATGACATCGAGTTCTAGGTTATGGACATCACGCCTTCGTCTAATTGCCTTTTAAGGAGGGCTTGGATTCACTCTGCTGGGGCAGTTCCTTCATCTCTCCATCAAAAAGTAAAGTTTATCATGGATGGCCGCTTGATCACTATCGTAGGTGAGAAAGACATTGTCGCATCTATCTTTACTAATGCACCATACATCAAAGTAAGCAAGGATGCAGTAGAATGTTCCTTTCGTTCCTTCGAATTTATCAATGCTACATTTGTTGCTGAAGGAAAGAGGATTCCCATGCCCAAGCTGTCAAGGAATACCAAAATAGGGATTAAGCTAACTGTAGGAAAGAGAGCATGAGCGAGGAAAGGTTTGGGAAGATATCAGCAAGAGATAGTTAGAGCTCTAAAACCAGTGCACCACAAGGCTCGATACGGTTTAGGGTTCAAACCAGATATACTACAAAGAAGAAAATAGTTGCAGAAAGATCAAGAAAGGAGGATTGCAAGAGCCTTAGGCTGAGAATTGGAATGGGAGCCCATAACGTATCCTCCTTTGTCAAAAACATTTACATCTGCGGGAATAATGTACCCAGGGCAAGATAATTCGCGAAGCACGCTGATATTAATTAAAAGGGGTCTTTAGAATATCAATATAAATGTCATTGACAAAGGAGATGATGCAATTAAAGATGTTTCAATGATACGCCCTTGTCCTCTGGGATTCGTTTTGAACAATTTGATTGCTGCGGATCTTTTTGTAGTTTCTAAGTCTTCTCCAGAGTAATGCTTAATGTTAACTCTTCTTTTTGTGTGCCCCTAAGAAATAGTGGGATTCTTTTGCAAGAGCTTATGTTTGCTCTTTATCATTTAAATGAACATTAATGGAGATGCATTTTGTCATGGGTTCTTCATGCTCATTAACTTCATAATTACTCCCTCTTTTCACAACCTATCCTTACATGTATGTCATATCATGCCATAACATTATGCTTGTTGGTTCCAATACTTTGATGCTCTTCTATAGTTTCATTTTCCATTCAACTTTCAGGTGCTCAGATATCAACGACATGAGAAAACCCATTACAAGTCTTGAAATCAATTTCGAGAAAGCTATTTGTTTAGGAGAATTTGAAGCTGAGGAAAATGCTGAAGACTATGTCTTATCTCCTGACTCACTAAGAATGGTATAACAAGAAGATAAACTGATTCTACCCCATCAAGAATCTGTTGAGACAGTAAACTTGTGAAATGAATAAAAGAGGCAAGAAGTGAAGATTAGGACCTCCATTTTAGATAACACCAAACATGATTTGATCACCTTGCTTCATGAGTACAAAGATGTATTTGCATGGTCGTATCAGGACATGCCAAGTTTGAACGAGGACGTAGTAGTTCATAGACTCCTACTGAAACCAAAATGTAAACCTATTCAATAGAAGCTAAGACGACTGAGACCCAAAATGCTGTTAAAGATAAAAGAAGAAGTCTAGAAACAATTTGATGCTGGCTTCCTACAAGCCTCTAAGTACCCAAAATAGGTAGCTAACATAATTCCAGTACCGAAGAAAGACGGCAAGGTACGAATGTAATGCCTTAATTTTCAGGATTTTTCGGGATTTATGCAATTTTGATGAAAATTTGAAATTTGGTTGTTAAATTATGGAATTTATGTTTTAAATGTGTTAGTAGGCCTTTAGAAGGCCCAAGCTTAAGATAAAACCCAGCAGAAATATCAAATTTTGGATTTAAAGTGAAGGGGACTTGGCTAAGTGGGCTTTTAAGAAAAAGTGGGAAAATAAGACTCAAGTAAGCCCTTGGTAAAGTGGCAATGTGGTGCCACTTAAGTGCCTAAAAATGTGGCGTGTAGATGTGTGTGCAAGGGCCAGAGTTCAAGTCACAAGGTAAGTAGTATGGTACCTTTATTTTTGTTGCATGTGCTGGTCATGTGATAGAACTCAAGTAGCTAGAGAGAGTTTGAGTTGTCCATGAGATTAGATTAGGTAGATAAGGGAGAGAAATTATAGGAAATTTGAATGGGAGCATGTGGTGGCCGAACAAGGGACTCATGAGGGAGCATGGCCGATTGGGTTAATTGGTTTTGATATAGTTGGCTAAGGGAGTGTTTAGGGTGGTAGCCAAATATTTTCTTGGGGTCTTTTAGGGTTGTTTTGGCTCTTCTTTTCTTAGCTGCCGATTAGGTCTAGTGATAGGATCTTTTCTCTTCTCCTCTCTCTTTTCATAAAAGTCGAAAGTGTGGTAAATACCCTTTTAGCCTTTTTTACTAAAAGAAAACCCTCTTCTTCTTTATTTTCTCCACAAACCGATTGTCCAACTCTTCTGAATGAACCTACCTTCTTCATCTACTTCCTCTTTTCTTTAATAATTGTAGTCGACTCACCTAGAACCTACTTGGCCAATTTCTTCAAAAAGCCAAAATCCCAAAAATGTTGCTTTTGTGCCGTTTTGTCCTTAGCTGAATTCTCCTTTATTCTTCTTCCCCTTTTAGTCGAATTTCACACTCTCAAAACCCCAAACCTCTGTCGACATCACCTCTTCAATCCATAACTTCAAATCACCTTCTTCATTATTTCAAAAGCCGAAATCACCATACTCATAGGGATTTGGGAGTCGAACCCTTAAATCTATTAGATTCACTCTCTGTTCGTGTTTCGAGACTAGATCTGCGTCAGATCCGAGTTAAGTACAGGATTGGAATCATTCTGGTTAGTGAACCTACGGTAAGTTATTAGAATCTCATGTCCATTCTTTATTTCGGGATTTAAGGAAAAGCCGAAAACCTCTATGTAAGGTAACTGTCGATTGGGACTAAATGTTCTATCGGTCTCATTAACCAGTTTATTATGTGCTGGGGTGGATTGAAGGTGTTCAAACGAGAAGTATTGGAGGATTGGATCCTTGGAATGACTAGATCTAGATCTAGTCACTATTTTCAGCAAAGGTAAGCGTTCTAAGGCCTTAGGGATTGTTGGCCGAATGTAGTAAGTGGGTATTAAGTTGATTGTCATCATTTTGTAATCTGACATCATGGTAACTGATTGTAGGAAACACGTGGGAGATCTCGCTGTAGTAATCGCAAATTAGGTTTGTAAACGAACACCCTTCTATAGTCTAAATCGGCAAAAGCTGAAAAGTTGAAATGCCGAAATTATGGCATTTCGTGGGCTTGTAAGCGTATGAGTGCTCGTAAGTCGGTTGGAAATAGTGAGAGTTGTAATCGCAAATGGTAAGATGGATAAGTGCGCAATTTGGTGCACCTCGGTAATTTGGGCCTCGATGGGCTGAAAATAGGCCCAATGTGCTTACAGGCCCATATGGGTAAAAGTAAGCAGTAAGTGTGTTCTAATATACTGTAGGTTAAATCTATTAAAGTAGACTTAAAATTTGGGCTAAACGGGCTTAAAATAGCTAGATGACATTGTAGGGCCTATTAGGGGTTTTAGGGCCCAATAATTAAAAACTGCTAAAGTGAGCTAAATTAACTACTAAGATGAAAGTTGGACTATTAGGGACTGAAATATGCATAAAACCCTAAAAAACTGGTATAATTACTGAGATACCCCTTAAGGGTAAGAAATTACTATTTTACCCCTAGGTGCAAAATCACCGTTATACCCCTAGGGCTAAATTTGACTGAAATGCATGTTTTACTGTTTCTGTTTACTGTATGCCATGACATGATTATCTGTTGCATGGGACTGGGTTTATTGATGGAGGAAGTGCAAGTGGCATTGCCACGATTACTGAAAGAGGCTTTGCCTCGTACTGATTATTGAAAGGGGCTATGCCTCGTACTGTTTACTGAAAGGGGCTTTGCCTTGTATTATTGCTAGTGGCTTGGCCACATTATCTGAGCAGTGATGCTGTGACTGTGGAGTGTAGAGGCTGGGTGGGTTGAGTTGTTTCCCCACATGGTGTGTATATGGCTGGTACGGGTAGAGTGTAGCGGTTGGATTTAGGCTGGGTCTGGGCATACATGTATGATACCGTTCTGTTTCTGTAATGGGCCTATGGGCCATACTCTTTACTGAATAGGGCTAAGGCCCAGTAACTGATTACTGAATAATGCTTCAGCCCAGTTATTATTCAGATTGGATAGGGCTTAGGGCTAGTGGGCTTGAGTTGATTTTGGCTCTGGATGGCTTTCTTTGAACACTGAGTTTTCCAAACTCACCCCTTTTCATCCGTCCTTACAGGTGAGCCCTAGACTGGTGAACTTGGAGCCGGGAGGGATTCAGAGTGGCCACGAAGACTGTATTTTTGGTTTAATTAAGTTATTTATTCTATTTTACTATTTATTCTAATTATTTTTATTCTGTTTTGGGTTTGTAATAAGGCCACTTTAATTATTTTTAATTTGGGTTTTCAATTACTTATTTATACACTACTTTAAATTATTTGAATATGGTTGCGCTAGTTTTCTTAAAAATAATCAAACATTTTCAAAATCACTCACACGTAACGATCGAGTAACAGAAGTTAAATCTTGTAATAAGGAAGACCCCTAAAATTTGTTAGTGGATAAGACGTTCATAAATAAACAAGGATTTTCTCTTAAAACTTTAACAACGGTTTGCAAAGCTCACCCTAATCATAGTAACTAGGTAACATGGTTAGTTCGTCGTTAATGTGACACACCAGACTTGGCTGTAACATTTGGGTCAGGTTTGGGTGTTACATTTAGTGGTATTAGAGCTAAGTTGCAACAACTCAACTATGGATCAGTCTAAAAAGTTTTCGAAAATTTTTAATCAAGGCCCAAGAAGGGTATTTTGAAATCAGTTTTGGAAATTTCTAAGAAAACCCTTTTCAAATTCATTTTCTTCAAGGAGTACACGTTTTAAGGTTTATTCTTAAAGGTTTAAGTTTTTCTGGGTTTCTGAAATCTGGTATTTGAAGAAGTGGCACACTGAATCCCCGGCACCAAGTCTGTAAGTATTTCTGTTTCTTATACTGTACTGTACTGAGATATCATTGTAGATAGAGACCTTACTATGATACCATAGATAGAGTAGTACTGAAAACTGTAAGACTGATACTGTAGGGAAACTAAACCTTAGAAGACTGAGACTGTAGCTAGGCAACGATTTCACGAAAGGAAACTCTGGAACACTATTTGTACATAAAACATTTTGTAATAAACAACTGAAATATTAAACTAATGTCATAAAATCCGTAATTAGATAAGACGTTATGAGTACAAGGGCTACTCGTGGACGAAGCCATGGATGTGGCCAAGGCAGTGTTCAAGTTGGGTCTTCATTTTCGGAACACATGCCAGCTGAAGAGGCACAACCACCGCCGGTAGCTAAAAATAGGCCGTATGATCGGGCCGCAGGGGATGATGCCTTGTTCCAAGTGATGTTAAGGGTTCTAGAAAGGGTTGCTAGAGCTAATGTCGAGTCTGTGAATAGGGGATCAATTTCTGAGTGACTCTAGGCTAACGGAGCGGAGGTCTTCAGGCGTATATCAAGAGTAGCCCCAAATGTAGCTGAATAATTGTTGGAAGCTACGGAATGGAGTATGGATGACCTGGATTGCTCGGTGGAGCAAAAGCTGAAAGGAGTGGTGTCTCTACTGCGAGACGAGGCATATTAGTGGTGGATTACTGTGAAAGAGAGTACCCTAGTTGAGCGGGTAACCTGGGATCTATTTAAGATGGCTTTCAAGGGAAAGTACATCAGAGTAAGTTATGTGGATACGCATAGGAAAGAATTTCTGAATATGACCCAAGGCAATAAGTCTGTAGCTGAATATGAAGCTGAATTTCTGAGGTTGAGCTGGTATGCCAGCGGTATAGTTGCTACTGAGTACGAGCGTAGCATTCGTTTTGAGGATGGCCTCAGGGATGAGCTAAGGGTGCTAATAGCTCTGCAGAGGGAGCGCGAGTTTGCTGCATTGGTGGAGAAGGCGAAGACAGCCGAAGAGGTGAAGCGTACTGAATGGCAAAACCATGATAGGGACTGAAATCGATTCAAGAGGGATTTTGGACCCTCTAATGCAGTAAACCGAAATGCCAAGCGAGCTAGAGTGGAGGAACCGATCCAAGCAGTTCCGATGAATACAGTCAGACCGCAAGCTTGTGAAGTCTGTGGAAGAGTGTATTTTGGAGAATGTTGGAAGCGTACTGGGGCATGTCTCTAATGTGGGTCCAAGGAGAATAGGATCAAGAACTGTCCTTGGAGGCCAGCTCAGACTCAAGTTGCTGAACAGGGGGCTGCTTAACCAGGGCGAGGTGGAACGCTACTGCCAAGAGGCCGTGGTCAAAGTAGAGGCGGCAATGGTAATGGTTGTGGACATGGAGCACCTGGCAGGGGTGCTAGGGACGCTAAGGCTCGCCAGCTAGCATTGGTTTATGCTGCTCACCATCGAGAGGAAGGTGATGCACCTGACATCATAACTGGCACATTTTTTATCTCTAGCATGCCATACACTTCTTTGATTAATGTGGGTTTAACTTATTCGTATGTTGCATGTGACATTTCTGGATCGTTAGGAGTGCACTCTGAGGAAACAATAAGTGAGGTAACTGTGATAAGTCTACTGGGTCACTCGGTTAGGGTAGATACACTCTTTAGGGAGGTGCCTTCAGAGACTCAAGGTAGGATCTTTACCGGAGACTTAATGGAGCTACCATTCAGAGAGTTCGATCTTATTTTGGGGATGGACTGGTTGACTCAGCATAAGGTGACTCTGGATTATGTGGCTAAGAGGATGGTGTTGAGGACTACTGAAGATGAGAAGGTAATGGTTATTGGGGAGCGAAGGGAGTACTTGTCCAATGTTGTTTCGGCTCTAAGGGTTGAGAAGCTGATTCGCAAGGGTTGCAAAGCGTACTTGGCTTTTGTAAGTCAGGTTGAGACTGAGAATTTGACTGTAGAGATGGTTAGAACTATTAAGGAGTTCCAAGATGTTTTTTCTAAGGAGCTTCCTAGATTACCTTCGAATCGAGAAGTCAAGTTTGGAATCGACGTGCTGCCTAGAATGACTCCAGTGTCCATCGCACCCTATAAGATGGCACCGAAGGAGTTAGTGGAACTGTAGGCGAAAATCTAAGAATTGTTGGATAAAGGTTTCATTAGACCAAGCGTATCTTCGTGGGGAGCACCAGTACTGTTTGTGAAGAAGAAGGATGGGACGATATGTATGTGCATCGATTATCGCCAGTTGAACAAGCTAAAAATGAAGAACAAGTATCCTCTTCCAAGAATCGATGATCTATTTGACCAATTTAGAGGAGCTTTGGTGTTTTCCAAGATTGACCTTCGGTCTGGATATCACCAGTTAAGGGTCAAGGAAGTGGTTGTTCATAAGACAACATTCGAAACTCGGTATGGTCATTACGAGTTTCTGGTTATGCCATTTGGACTGAACGAATGCACCTGCAGCTTTCATGGATCTGATGAATCGAGTATTCCAACAGTACTTGGATCGATTCGTTGTCGCCTTTATTGACGATATTTTGGTATATTCAGAAACTGAGGAGAAGGATGAGCATCTCCGTATTGATCTGCAAGTGTTGATAGAGAAGCAACTCTATGCAAATTTGAGTAAGTGTGAATTTTGGTTGTGAGAAGTGACTTTTCTGGGCCATGTTGTCTCTGCTGAAGGGATTAGGGTAGATCCTCGGAAAATTGAGGCAATTCTAGAATGGAAGCCACCAAGGTCAGTATTGAAAACTCAGAGTTTTCTGGGTCTAGCAGGCTATTATAGAAGATTTGTAGAATGATTCTCTCTGATTGCTGCACCATTAACGAAATTGTTGAGGAAAGGAGTAGCATTTGTATGGATCGAGAAACAGCAAGAAGCCTTTGATAAGTTGAATGAGGTATTAACTGAGGCGCTAGTGTTGATTTAGCCAGAGTCTGGGAAGGATTTCACGGTGTATAGTGATGCGTCGCATGTGGGATTAGGCTGTATTCTGATGCAAGAGGGTAAGGTGGTCGCCTATGCTTCGCGACAGCTGAAGCCTCACGAAGCGAATTACCCTATGCATGATCTAGAGTTGGCAGCAGTGATTTTTGCGTTAAAAATCTGGAGACACTACCTGTGTGGAGAAAAGTGTATTTATACACAGATCATAAGAGTCTCAAGTATTTGTTGACTCAGAAGAAATTGAATCTTAGGCAACGAAGATGGATAGAGTTGCTTAAGGATTACTACTGTTCGATTGAGTATCACCCTGGCAAGGCAAATGTGGTGGCTGATGCATTAAGCCTAAGGGCTGTAGCTGAGTTGAGAGTAATGTTTGCTCGTTTGAGTCTATATGATGATGGGAGCTTGTTAGTAGAGTTGCAAGTGAGACTAACTTGGACTGAACAGATTAAAGAGAAGCAGTTAGAGGATGATTCGTTGGTTCCTCGGTTTCAACAAGCTGGAAGTGAAAAGAATTCAGATTTTAGACTAAATACTAATGGAGTTCTATGCTTTCATGGAAGAGTTTGTATTCCGAAAGACTCTGACTTGAGGCAGTTATTCTTAAAAGAGGCTCAGGGTGGACCTTGTGCCATGCATTCTGGAGGGAATAAGTTGTATCGAGACTTGAGAGAGTTGTACTGGCAGCCTGGACTTAAACGAGAAGTGACTAAATTTGTAGGGAAATGTCTGACATACCAGCAAGTAAAGGCTGAGTATCAACTGCCTTCTGGACTGTTGCAGTAAGTAAAGATTCCACTCTGGAAGTGGGAGAGAGTTACCATAGATTTTGTGAGTGGACTACCGTTGACACTCTCCAAGAAAGACTCTGTATGGGTAATTGTGGATAGGTTAATGAAATCTACCCATTTCATACCTGTCCGAACCGACTACTCACTTCAAAAGTTGGCCAAGTTATATGTGGCGGAGATAGTGCGACTGCATGGCGTGCTAGTTTTGATTATTTCTGATCAGGATCCTAGGTTTACATCTCGATTTTGGTAGAAGTTGCACGAGGCGTTAGGTACGCGATTGGATTCCAACACTGCTTTTCACCTTCAGACAGATTGACAGTCAGAAAGGGTTATTCAGGTTCTGGAGGACATGCTAAGGGGTTGTGTTATCGACTTTCGTGGTAGTTGGGAGGACTACTTGCCATTGGTAAAGTTTGCGTACAACAATAGTTACCAGGCAAGTATTCAGATGGCTCCATATGAGGCACTTTTATGGGTGAAGGTGTCGTACGCCTACGTGTTGGACATAGTTGGGAGAACGACAGGTTCTTGGACCAGAATTAGTGGCAGATATGAGAATAAGGTCAAGTTGATCAGGGATCAGTTAAAGGAGGCATCGGATAGGAAAAAGTCGTATGTCGATCTAAAGCATAAGGAAATCGAGTTCTCTGTAGGGGATATGGTATTTCTGAAAGTCTCGCCTTGGAAGAAGATCTTGAGGTTTGGTAAGAAGGGCAAGTTGAGTCCGTGATTTATTGGGCCTTATCGGGTTCTTAAACGAGTAGGACCGGTAGCTTATCAGCTAGAATTACTGCCAGAGCTGGATCGTATTCATGACGTCTTCCATGTGTCCATGCTAAGACGGTATTGATCGGATCCTTTGTATGTTGTATCGGTGGAAGAGATTAGGGTAAAAACTGATTTGACTTTTGAAGAGGAGCCTGTACAAATACTAGATCGAGAGATCAAAGTGTTAAGAAAGAAGTTAGTTCCATTGTCAAAGGTGCTTTGGCGTAATCATGGCAGAGAAGAGGCTACTTGGGAGCCAGAGGAGGCAATGTGTCAACAATACCCTCACCTATTTGGATCAAGTAAATTTCGAGGCCAAAATTTCTTTAAGGGGGTAGAGTTGTAACGCCCTGATTTTTTGGATTTTTCGGGATTTTTGTGATTTTGATGAAATTTTGAAATTTGGTTGTTAAATTATAGAATTTATGTTTTAAGTGTGTTAGTGGGCCTTTAGAAGGCCCAAGCTTAAGATAAAACCCAGTAGAAATATCAAATTTTAGATTTAAAGTGAAGGGGACTTGGCTAAGTGGGCTTTTAACAAAAAGTTGGAAAATAAGACTCAAGTAAGCCCTTGGTAAAGTGGCAATGTGGCGCCACTTAAGTGCCTAAAAATGTGGCGTGTAGATGTGTATGCAAGGGCCAGAGTTCAAGTCACAAGGTAATTTGTATGGTACCGTTATTTTTGTTGCATGTGCTGGTCATGTGATGGAACTCAAGTAAAACTCTATTGGAGAGAGTTTGAGTTGTCCATGAGATTAGATTAGGTAGATAAGGGAGAGAAATTATAGGAAATTTGAATGGGAGCATGTGGTTGTCGAACAAGGGACTCATGAGGGAGCATGGCCGATTGGGTTAATTGGTTTTGGTGTAGTCGGCTAAGGGAGTGTTTAGGGTGCTAGCCGAATATTTTCTTGGGGTCTTTTAGGGTTGTTTTGGATCTTCTTTTCTTAGCTGCCGATTAGGTTTAGTGATAGGTTCTTTTCTCTTCTCCTCCCTCTTTTCACAAAAGCCGAAAGTGTGCCAAATACCCCTTTAGCCGTTTTCACCAAAAGAAAACCCTCTTTTTCTTTATTTTCTCCACAAACCGATTGTCCAACTCTTCTGAATGAACCTACCTTCTTCATCTACTTCCTCTTTTCTTCAATAATTGTAGTCGACTCACCTAGAACCTACTTGGCCAATTTCTTCAAAAAGCCAAAATTCTGAAAAGGTTGCTTTTGTTCTATTTTGTCCTTAGCTGAATTCTCCTTTCTTCTTCTTCCCCTTTTAGCCGAATTTCACACTCTCAAAACCCCAAACCTCTATCGACATCACCTCTTCAATCCATAACTTCAAATCACCTTCTTCTTCATTATTTCAAAAGCCGAAATCACCATACTCATAGGGATTTGGGAGCTGAACCCTTAGATCTATTAGATTCACTCTCTGTTCGTGTTTCGAGGCTAGATCTGCGTAAAATCTGAGTTAAGTACAGGATTGGAATTATTCTGGTTAGTGAACCTACGGTAAGTTATCAGAATCTCCTGTTCATTTTTTACTTGGGATTTAAGGAAAAGCTGAAAACCCCTATGTAAAGTAACTGTCGATTGGGGCTAAAGGTTCTATAGATCTCATTAATCGGTTTATTACGTGCTAGGGTGGATTGAAGGTGTTCAAATGAGAAGTATTGGAGGATTGGATCCTTGAAACGGCTAGATCTAGATCTAGTCACTGTTTTCGGCAAAGGTAAGCATTCTAAGGCCTTAGGGGATATTGGCCGAATGTAGTAAGTGGGTATTAAGTTGATTATCGTTGTTTTGTAATCTGACATTATGGTAACCGATTGTAGGAAACGCGTGGGAGATCTCGCTATAGTAATCACAAATCAGGTGTGTAAACGAACACCCTTCTGTTGTCTAAATCGGGAAAAGCCGAAAAGCCGAAATGTTGAAACTCTGGCATTTCGTGGGCTTGCGAGTGTGCGAGCACTCGTAAGTCGGTTAGAAATAGTGAGATCTGTAATCGCACATGGTAAGATGGATAAGTGCGTAATTTCGTGCACCTTGGTAATTTGGGCCTCGATGGGCTAAAAATAGGCCCAATGGGCTTATGGGCCCATATGGGTAAAGGTAAGAGGTAAGTGTCTTCTGGTATAATGTAGGTTAAATCTGTTAAACTAGACTTAGAATTTGGGCTAAACGGGCTTAAAATAGCTAGATGACACTGTAGGGCCCATTAGAGGTTTTAGGGCCCATTAGATGTTTTAGGGCCCAATAACTAAAAACTGCTAAAGTGGGCTAAATTAACTACTAAGATGAAAGTTGGACTATTAGGGACTGAAATATGCATAAAACCCTAAAAAACTGGTATAATTACTGTGATACCCCTTAAGGGTGAGAAATTACTATTTTTACCCCTAGCTGCAAAATCACCGTTATACCCCTGGGCTAAATTTGACTGAAATTCATGTTTTACTGTTTCTATTCACTGTATGCCATGACATGATTATCTATTGCATGGGACTGGGTTTATTGATGGAGGAAGTGCAAGTGGCATTGCCACGATTACTGAAAGAAGCTTTGCCTCCTACTGATTACTGAAAGGGGCTATGCCTGGTACTATTTACTGAAAGGTGCTTTGCCTCGTATTACTGTTAGTGGCTTGGCCACATTATCTGAGCAGTGATGCTACGACTGTAGAGTGTAGAGGCTGGGTGGGTTGAGTTGTTTCCCCACATGGTGTGTATATGGCTGGTACGGGTAGAGTGTAGCGGTTGGATTTAGGCTGGGTCTGGGCATGCATGCATGATATTGTTATGTTTCTGTAATAGGCCTATGGGCCGCACTGTTTACTGAATAGGGTAAGGGCCAGTAATTGATTACTGAATAGGGCTTCGGCCCAGTTATTACTGAGACTAGATAGGGCTTAGGCTTAGTGGGCTTGAGCTGATTTGGGCTCTGGATGGGCTTTCTTTGCACATTGAGTTTTCCAAACTCACCCCTTTTCATCCATCCTTGCAGGTGAGCCCTAGACTGGTGGACTTGGAGCTGGGAGGGATTTAGAGTGGCTACGAAGACTGCATTTCTGGTTTAATTAAGTTATTTATTCTATTTTACTATTTATTTTAATTGTTTTTATTCTGGTTTGGGTTTGTAATAAGGCCGCTTTAATTATTTTTAATTTGGGTTTTCAATTACTTATTTATACACTACTTTAAATGATTTGAATATGGCTACGTGAGTTTTCTTAAAAATAATCAAACATTTTCAAAATCAATCACACGTAACGATCGAGTAACAAAAGTTAAATCTTGTAATAAGGAAGACCCCTAAAATTTGGTAGTGGATAAGACGTTCACAAATAAATCGGGATTTTCTCTTAAAACTTTAACAACAGTTTGCAAAGCTCACCCTAATCATAGTAACTAGGTAACATGGTTAGTTCATCGTTGATGTGACACACCAGACTTGGCCGTAACGTCTGGGTCGGGTTTAGGGTGTTACAACGAATGTATGTGGATTATCGCGATCTGAATTGAGCAAGTCCTAAAGATAATTTTCCTTTGCCACACATCGATACGTTGGTGGATAACACAGCAAAACATTCATTGTTTTCTTTCATGGATGGATTCTCGGGCTATAATCAAATAAAGATGGCTCTTGAGGATATGGAGAAAACCACCTTTGTAACGATGTGGGGAACTTTCTGCTATAAGGTGATGCCGTTCAGATTTAAAGAACGCTAGGGCAACATATCAGAGGGCCATGGTGATGTTGTTTCATGACATGATGCACAAAGAAATAGAAGTCTACGTCGATGATATGAGTGCCAAATCCTGGGGGGAAAGAGAGCATGTTGGGAACCTTAGGAAGTTGTTCGAAAGACTAAGAAAGTTCCAGCTGAAGCTTAATCCAGTGAAGTGTACATTTGGGGCTACCTCGGGAAAATTACTAGGCTTTATCGTCAGTAAGAGAGGCATTGAGGTTGATCCAGATAAGATAAGAGCCATACAAGAACTACCACCTCTGCGCACGCAAAAAGAAGTCAGAGGATTTTTAGGAAGGTTAAACTACATCGCCCGATTCATTGCTCAACTTACCAACCAGTGTGACCCAAATTTTTGACTCCTTCGAAAACATAATCCGGGAGAGTGGAACGAGGAGTGCCAAATGGCTTTTGACAAGATAAAATAGTATTTGTCTAGTCCCCCGGTGCTAGTACCGCCAACTCTAGGAAGACCGTTAATATTGTATCTGACTGTGTTTGAAAATTCAACGGGTTGCGTACTGGGGCAACATGATGAGTCAGGGAAAAGAGAAAAGGCGATTTACTACGTCAGTAAAAAGTTCACAGAGTATGAGGCAAAGTATTCGTCAATTGAAAAATTCTATTGCGCTTTAGTTTGGGTAGTTCAGAGGCTCAGGCAATATATGTTGTATCATACGACATGGTTAAATTCAAAGCTGGAACTAATAAAGCACATGATGGAATCGCCTGCACTCTCAGGAAGAATGGCACGATGGCAGATCCTACTATTGGAGTACGACATCGTCTATGTGAGCCAAAAGTCGATAAAAGGGAGCACAATAGCTGACTTCTTAGCAACTCAAACAACGGAGGAATATGAGCCATTGAGGTTTGATTTCCCAGATGAAGACTTGATGTGCATTACAGAGAAAGAAGGTGAGTCATCAAAAGAGAAGTCATGGAAGATGAGCTTTGATAGTGCATCGAATGCATTGGGGCATGGGATTAGAGCAGTCTTAGTATCACCAGAAGGGAACCATTGTTCGTTCACTGCTAGACTGAATTTCTTCTGTACCAATAACATAGCAGAATATGAGGCTTGTATCATGAGACTTCGTGCAGATATTGAACGAAACGTCAAAATTTTATAGGTGTACGGGGACTCAGCGTTGGTGATCTACGAAATTCGTGGAGATTGGGAAATGAGAGATTTAAAATTAGTTAAATACAATGATCTAGTGGCGGAACTGATTAAAGAATTCAAAGAAGTAACTTTTAATTACTTCCCACGAGAAGAAAACCAATTAGCTGATGCCCTGGCCACTTTGGCTTCAATGTTCAAAGCAGATAGAGTAACTGAAATAATGCCTCTCCAAATGAGCATATATGAGGTCCCTGCACATTGTTTTAGCATTGAAAAAGAGACAGATGGACGGCCATGGTTCTATGATATCTTAGAATATGTCAAGAATCAAAGGTATCCCGAACAAGCAAATGAGAATGACAAAAGAACAATCAGAAGAATAGCGGTGGGATTTGTTCTTGATGGGGACATACTGTACAAAAGAGGAAAAGATCAAGTGCTTCTGAGATGCGTGGATGCTGTTGAAGCGAAAAATACTTGAAGATGTCCATGAAGGAATTTGTGGGATGCATGCTAATGGTTTCACTATAGCTAGGCAGATTATGAGACTCGGTTATTACTGGTTGACAATGGAAAGCAACTGCGTTAGTTATGCACGAAAGTGTCACAAATGTCAAATTTACGGTGATAAAATTCATGTACCCCCTTTGCCCCTTCATGTCATGACTTCTCTGTGGCCTTTTTCTATGTGGGGCATGGATGTTAGAGGGCCAATTTCCCCAAAAGCTTCTAATGGACACCGATTCATTTTTGTGGTTATAGACTACTTTACAAAATGGATAGAAGCCGCTTCGTTTGCTAATGTGACGAACACTGCAGTTTGCAGGTTCTTAAAAAAGGAAATCATATGTCGATATGGTTTGCCTGAGAGAATCATTTCAGATAACGCCTTGAATCTGAATAACAAGATGATGAAGGAAGTGTGTGAGCAATTTCAAATAAAGCATCACAAATCCTCACCCTATCGCCCGAAAATGAATGGAGCCGTAGAAGCGGCCAACAAAAATATTAAGAGGATTATAGGGAAAATGATCGAGACATATAAAGACTAGCACGAGAAGCTACCATTCGCTTTGTATACATATCGCACATTTGTGCGGACATCTACAAGGGCAACTCCTTTCTCTCTAGTCTATGGAATGGAAGCTGTGCTACCCATCGAAGTTGAGATCCCCTCTCTACGGGTATTAATAGAGTCAAAACTAGAGGAATCAGAATGGGTTCGAGCTCGATATGACCAGCTAAATCTTATCGAAGAAAAACGCTTCAAGGCAATATGTCATGGATAGATGTACCAAAAGAGAATGATCGCGGCCCATGACAAGAAGGTACGGCCAAGAGAATTCCGTGAGGGAGAACTCGTACTGAGAAAGATTCTCCCAATACAAAAAGACTTTCGAGGAAAATGGGCACCAAATTGGGAAGGACCATACGTCATAAAGAAAGCCTTCTCGGGTGGAGCTTTCATTCTCACTAAGATGGATGGGAAGGAGTTACCTAATCCAGTGAACTCAGATGCTGTGAAGAAGTATTATGCCTAAAAAAAAGAGAGATCAAGGTGAAAACTCGGAAAGGGCATCTTGATAAACAAAAAGATTAGGATGAGAACCCGAAAAGGGCGTCCTAATGAAGCAGATTTGGGCTTAAGGAGTAAGATGGTTCAAACAGGGAGTCAAACGGTGAGACTATAGTATTTGAAGCATCTTCAGAGGCTCGAAATCTTCTACACAAAAAGCCATGCTCGAAAAGATTCTTGATTAAGAAACGTGGAAGAGTTCATGCGTTGAAGATCTGGAGCATTTGTATCCACTGAATACGATTCCCTTTTTCTTTATGACGCTTTTAACTATTCTTGGTCAACTTTCTTTGTTTGTTACTTTTGAAATAAATAAATGTGAGGTATCCCTTTCATACCTACCTGACCATTTTCATGCATCTCATTGTATGGCTTATTTAAATAATAAATAGTAGAATGACATACTCTAAACAAAAGAAATGTTGAGCATTACCCGGATGAAAATTTGATAAGTACAAGAGCCTCAAAGCAAGGACAAAGTTCAACGGGAGGCAAAAGAGTGATATCTGAGAAACACAAATTACCCGTAAAGCTTGAGGATGGATACAAAGCCTGAAGAGAAAGTCAAGAATCGAAGCAATGAATGCAGGTCATCACAAAAATCGTGACAAAAAAGAATATGTGGCAAACAAGCCCAATGCGCATAGCATAATCATGTAGGCATACAGGCATTTAAGACAAACATGTGCATATCATGATAACATCATGCATGACATATACATGTACTCCAGCAGAGCAAGAGGTTTTGATGATAGCTATACTGAATCAAGGAAAAAGACACCTGAGTTCCACCAGATGATATGTTTTGGTATTCTGATTTTTTTTATTTCTGTTTTTAAAAAATCAATTCATATTGCAAGAGGTGAGTTAAGCCTCGGGTCACATGCCGAGGTATTTTCAATTTCTATTTTTCAAAAAAATCAACTCATATTGCGAGAGGTGAGTTGAGCCTCGGGTCACATGCCGCGGTATTTTCAAATTCTTTTTTTTTAAAATTTAATTTCTGTTTTTCAAAAAAATCAACTCATATTACGAAAGGTAAGTTGAGACTCATGTCACACGCTGAGGTACTTTCAATTTCTGTGTTTCAAAAAAATCAACTCATATTGCGATAGGTGAGTTGAGCCTCAAGTCACACACTGAGGTATTTTCAATTTTTACTTTTTTCAAAAATTAACTCATAATCCGAGAGATGAGTTGAACTTCAGTTCGCATGCCGAGCTAATTTCGATGTTTGTTTTTCACTAAAGAATAAAGATTGGAGCTGATCAATTTTGCCTCCCTGAAGTTGCAGTGGAACTGATCGAGGATATTAGATCTTACCTTTCTGAAGTTGTAGAAGAGAAGACCACAAACCTTATCTCACTGAAGTGGTAGAAGAGCAGATCACAGCAAGCCTTATCTCCCTAAAGTTGCAGTGGAGCAGTGAAGCAGATCGAAGACAACAAATCCTATATCCCTGAAGATGCGAGTAGATTGAAGCTACAAGTCATATCTCTCTGAAGTTGCAATGGATTGAATCGAAGTTGCAAGATGCGATGAACTGGAACAAGGCCACCTAAAAAAGAAAATTACCAAAGAAGTCAAGACTCAGCAAGACCGACAAAATTGGTCTTTCTTAAAAGTATTTGCTCTATTCTCGTTACACGACAACGGCTCTGTTCTCGTTACACGACAATGAGCAAACAGGAGCAGTTGTAAGCAACCCATTTTACCCGAGCCTTTTAAGCCCATTAAACCAAACCCATACACCCCACCAAAACCCAATTTAAAAACTAAACATAAAACCCACCTAAATTGACCCAAAACTCAGGGCCCATTTTGCACAACCCAAACCAACCAAACCCCACTTAAAACACCTAAGCCCAAATCCTAAATTACCTAGCCCAAACCTAATTAGCCCATTAGTCAAACTAGGGTTTCAGAAAAGCTGAAACCCTAGCCACCAATCGCCACCTGCCACCCCACTTGCCTCAGCCAAGGTTACGCTCATCGCCTCTCCACCGCCACTGTCTCCATCAGCAAGTTGCACCTGCAAAGCATTAAAACGGAAAGGACAGAAAATCATAGAAAAAGAACTTGTAAAGGCTATAAAAGCCAAATCAAAATATTGTAAGATTTTCGGCCATTTTTCATCAATAAAAATGAGATTTCTATTTAAACAAACACAATAACAGAGATTGCAAATCGAAAAGAAAGAATAATGGAAAGCAAAACCAAATCAAAGGTAATTTTATATTTTTCCTATTTTTTAAAAAAACTTTTGAAACTTTTTTTCTTTCTTTCTCCTCTTTTTAGCATAAGCATATATACATATATATTGTAACAAAAAAATAAAAAAAACCTTTTCGGAAGTCTGGCCACCGTGTACAGTGGCTGACGGCGACGGTGGCCCTCCTGGCCAGATTCTGGACCTGGTCCAGAGAGAAAACAGCCCTCCCCTCTCCATTTTTTTCTTCAAAATGCAAAAATGAATTTTTTTTAAAAAAAAACCTTGACTTTTATAGGGGTCTAGAACGGCGTCGTTTTAGGCCCTACATTTACGCACTAAAACGGTGTTGTTTCACCATGGTTCGGGCCAATCTGACCCAAACCGCCTCAAGATTCGCTCGTTTTTGTGTAATGGTCTAATTGCCATATTGGTCCTTCCACTTTTTCTCTATTTTGCAATCAAGCTTCTTTCGTTTTTTAATTTTGACCCCAAATTCATTGCGGATTTCATTTGGATCCCTTGCGATACGCTGCGTTTTGGGGGGAGGAACATTTGCTCTTTTGGTCCCTCTAGGTCATGCGCACGTTGCAATTTAGCCCTGTTTCCCATTTTATTGCTAATTGCACCCCAAGAATTCTGTTTTGATCTCGATTTCGTCCTTTTTTGCCATTTTTATTTTTTAAAATATTATTTGTAATATTATATTTTTGCTATGATATATCATTATCATATTTATTATTATTTTCTATCTTATATATTTATATATTTTCCTTTTAGTATTTACTTATATTATTTCTATTATTATTACTATTGTCTTTATATATATTATATTTTTATTATTTTTATCACGTTTTTTACCATTGTATATATATTATCATTATTATTATCATATTATATTTATTATTTTCTTTTCATCATTATTAATTTTTTTTCTTTTATATGCATGTTATTATTTTATACTATTATTACAAATATATTATATTTCTTATTATATTATTAGTACATTTTTTATTGTAAATATTATTGTTATTATTATTCTATATCCTAATATTGTATTTTAATATTTTTCATTAATTATATCAGTATTTTCATTATTTATTTATTTATGAATTCTTATTACAATAATATTATTAGTTTTTTTTTTGCTTTTTTTATTATTCTAGAAATATTTTATTCATATTTTTAATTAATTTCAATAAATAAGGCAACGTACCGATTTTAACATTAAGTCTTTGATTTCATCGCTATGTTGGGTGAATATCATTGGCTCCTGTTAAAAATGGGACGTCCTTCTAAAAAAGACCAAAAAACTTAAAATTCTCGTTTTTCAATCGGATTGCGATTAAATATTAAATTGCAATCGTATTTTTGAAACTTAAGACAACATGCACTTAATGAGATACCAATTTTGGGTGTCACGAGTGTGCTAATACCTGCCTCGTGTGTAACCGACTCCCGAACCCTATTTTTCTCTGGATTTTGATGTAGACCTAAACTCGGCCTTCATTTTTATTCAAAAATAAATTTTCTTTTAAGAAAGAGGATTTATTAGGCGTCCGATCACACCTAGGAAAAAGGATCGGTGACGACTTCCTTTTTTTTCTTTAAAATCGATATTCGATTTTCAAATTTTCAATAAATCACCTCAATTAGCGCCCAAGTAAATTTTACGTTGCAACATTACATGTTAGACCTCTTTAAAGGTCGTCGTCCTAAAGGACCTTACCATCATTGCTGTGTAGCCCCATAAAGCCTACTAACCACTGTCACGTTGTTTTTCTCTATGGAACCTAATCATTGTCAATATCGTCTTATCATATATCCACATTAATGCTCGAACATTGTAGTGTCCCCCCTCCCCCAAGGCTCGAAGCTTCACACATCACGGTTTCCTCCTAGCAATCTTGAATGGCAGACTCAAAATGGAAATTTGATTTTCCTTTTTTCCTATTCATCCACCCATTCCTCCATTTGTTATCCTAACCTTGATGCTCAAACACTACAATGTCCCCTCCGCAAGCCCCTAAGCTTCGCACAACATGGGTTCACATAGCAACACAGTATGACAGCATCTAACAGAATTACCCTTTCTCAATCCTAACTCCATCTAATGTAACACCCCAGACCCGGACCAGACGTTATGGCCGAATCTGGCGATGTCACATTGAAAGGACTATTTTTTTCAAAATGACTTTATTCATTTAAGAACATGTCCGGTAGAAAATTTACTTGTTTTTACAAACTTAAGTTTTAGATTTAGAAATTCAAGTTCATGTTAAGTCCAAAAATGAAAGCTATATTTAAATGAAAACGCCCACATAATAATGTTATTTGAAACCACGTTTAATTTGAGAAATTTATCTAAGTAAATATAAAATTGGGCAATCGAAACATTAATAAACCCTAAATACAGTCGTATTAGAGACACAATGCCTTATTACATCAATTGAAAATAAAGTAATAAAACTAAGTAATTAAAAGGAAACAATTCATTTAAATATATATTGAAAATTCCTGAGTAACTTGTAGTGTGGCTATCTCCGAGTCCTCTCCCACGTCGAGCTGCATACTGAAGGTCACCTAAAACATTTAATTTAAGGGTGTGATTTTCGCAACTCAGTGTGTAAGACCCTTGTAAATCAAATCAGTTCAATATACACAAATCACATTGGGCCCAAGCCCTATCAATAACGGTGGTCTGGGCCTTAGCCCACATTGACCTCATATCATATCAGAATCACATGTATGCAATGCTCCCATCCCAAATCCAACCACTACACACCACCCGTACCAACCCTACACTCCTGTGGGGATGTCTACATCAACCCACCCATCCTCTACACTCTAATGGTAGCATCGGTTGCGGCACTACTCACGTTGCAGCAAGGCCACTGTATATGTGTGGTGTAGCAAAGCTACTCGATAGCTTAAAAGCCTACGGTGGATCCACAGTCATCAAGTGACTATGCGATCCTCAAAACACTTCCTCCGTATCATCAAAACCCACCCAAGTGCAACATACAATTCATGAATGCATCATACTCATTTTCACACATTTTCGCATATTAAGCACTTAGGGGTATTTTGGTCATTTCACTACCCAAGTGTATTTTCATAAATCTACCCTATAGGGGTATTTCGGTACTCTTACCCTACGTGGGTGTTTTAGTAGTTCTACCTTACAGGGCATTTTCGTAATTCTTCCTTAGAAGGGTATTTCCATAATTCTATCATAGAAAGGTATTTTCGTAAATCTAACCTACAGGGTTATTTTTGTAATTCTAACCTGCAGGGGTATTTTCGTAATTTCCTAAAGGTACAGATTTTTATTATAGGTTCTGGCCCATCAACAAGTCCTCGCGACTATGGTGAACGGACACTATGCACCAAGTAGGATTCAAGAGAAGAGAAGGTAGTTCACTCGGACCACTTAAGTACCAAGCTCTTCCTAGATCCAATCCTAGACATGCACACGTCCATTGCCACACCTTAGTCTAGCAACTTGCCCACGGGTTTGTTTAATTATTTAATTAAGTCTTATGTAAAATTTGAGAGATCAAATCTAGGCCTAAAGTCCATAAAACCCTAGCATGCATTTCTACAGTCCCGTAAGGCCTACTAGGCCCAATCATATTAAAAAACCCATTAAGTCCCAAACATGCTTATGTAGCCCACTAGGCCCAACCATAATCCAATCACACAATCATGCATGTCAATCCTTCAAACAATTACATATCACAACTTTGCCACTTTGGGCCCACAAGTTTGTCAGGCACATTTAGGATTTCGGCTTTTGCCGATTTTCATGTGTGTAGTGTATGTACACACCTGATTGACGACCCGCAATACTCTATTCTCAGCCTCGACCTACAACCAAAACCATTTTTGAATCAATTCCAAACCTTACTAAAACTTTATCAAATCCCGAAGCCTTACCGTAGCTTTACCGTGAACCTTCGGCTTTTCTAGCCTTTCCTTAGCGAGTAGTCTCGAATATACCTAGATATGCATCAACACACATATTCTATCAACATCAGGTGACTTGTCCTCTACACGAGTCACCCTTATGGCTACACATATAGGCACAAGCCGATTCAAACCCCCTTGCAGTCCCATTCGGCCCCATCTCCCTTTCTCTCTCACTCTCCTATTTTCTCTCCATTATTTCCACCTTAAAAATCTCTCCTGAACACTCCCCTTAGAGTCCATCTTCACGCCACTTCCAACCTTTTAGAAGGCCAAAATTAAACTCCTAAAAATACTAAGCTAGGATCCAAAACTTAACGAAGGTCCAATACTTCTAGGCCCAAAATTCAGGGTGTTACATCTAAACTGTTGATATTTCCTACTGTTTTTCAAGTTTTATAACACACAAGAAGAAGCATGTAAAAACTATTTAATTTAACCCAAATTCATGTTAACCATACAATATGCCAGAAATAGGGTATAGAAACTCACTTGATGCTTCTTTGAATTATTGATGTAGCTTACCAAACGCCATAGCTTCCATTCTCCTAGTAGCTAAGCATGACAACCAAAATCAAGAATTAGGTTCAGTATTCTCAGCTTGAACGTAATTTTCTAAAAATATGTAAAACCCCTAGAATGGTTCTAAAAGCCCTTATCTTTGCTTTCTAAATCTAACGTACACTGAATGACATACAACATTACCAGCTCATTGGATTCTCTACTTTTCTGACTCATACCCTCAAATTTCTGCTCCATAATGAACTTCATGTTATTATCCCGTTTTCGAAGCAATGAAGAAGATAAATAAAGGGAAGAAAATGAAATAGAATTGAGATGAATCCCCATCTAGAAGACACCTCTCAGCTATTTATAGCCCTTCTCGCACGGTCTTCAACCATGTAAAATCCACCCATTGACAATCATTGTGTCTCCCACTAAGAGATAGGTTGGTTCTAGTCCAACAAAACCAGACTTGGACCTCAACCCTATCCAATTTCAATTACTACTTTTTTAGATTTTCTAATAGACGCCCCCAACTTACGACTTCTTTTAATTTAACCCCCAATTGTTCCTAATTTCTAGACTTAAAGGAAACTGAGTGTGACAATCCTTTGTCAAACTGGTATAATAACACATTTAGTCCTCAATACTTACATATTCTATTAATTTGATCTTAATTCTAAATAGTTCAATATTATAATAGATGATGATAATGGCAATAAAATGATCACAAAAATAAAGAAAAATAAGAGAACATAGATTTTACGTGGAAACCCTTCCAAAAAAAACCACAGGCAGAGGAGAAGAAATTCACTAATGTTGGAAAAACAAATGATCCAAAAGGAGTTTTGACTACATCTATTTAAAGGTTGAAACACCTTATTCTAATCAATGTCAAATAGAAGAAGTGTAGTTCTATATGGATTCTACTTATGCGGCATGGTCCCCTTGTTTTGCCACTGTATTTTTATTTTTTTAGCAAGAATTCGAGTCACACAACTCTAACATTCAATAAAGTTAACTCTTCACAGTTATAAATTCTACCAACTTGCTCCTCAAACTTTTTAATTAAAGCTTTCAACTTTTAAAAACGGAGGCATTCTACATCTATACATTTGTAAAACCCAAAAAAGAAAAAAAATTCTTCAAAAGAAAAAAAAATTCTTTTAACTAACGAGCCGTTTTTCGAGCCAATTTTTGGTACCAATGAGTTTATCTTGAAACTTTATTTTCTTTATTTTATTAATTTTATTCTAAATATAATGTTTTATAACCGTTTGATTGATAAGATTTACTGTTGTTAACAATATGATATTTCCTTCAATGTACATAGAAATAGTCCTTGAATTTGGCCTTTGAAATTGAAAATTAAATCCAGAGTTAAAAAATATAACTTTGAAAAATCCAATTGTTCAATAAATAATTATATAAAAAAATTATGAGCATTTATTTTTTCATGAGAAAGAAAAATGAAAGAATTAATTGAATTTCTTTTTGTTACATTGTTAATGATTTTTCAATTTTATAAACTAATTAAGAGTTATTATTATTCTATTTATTTTTGAATATTTGTTTTTTATTTTTAAATTCACAATAAGCAATATGTATTACTAATAATCTAATTTAGTGACATATAATTTACCAAATTAATTATAAACTAAAATTATGCTAGTCAAAGTGAAATTTATTGTTTATAAACATTAAATTATTTATATAATTATATTACATATCATATAATTATATTTTATATTATTTTTAATGGTGTTTAATTAATTTTTAATACTAAATTCTTAAAAATATAAACAAAAAGGCTTATGTACTGAATTGGATAATGTCAACCATAAATAAAACAATTAATAGATATGAAATGACTCTATTTTAAAAGCTGAAAGCTTTGGTTAGGAAGTATGATAATCAAATTGATAGAATTCATAAAAATAAAAGGGTTAAATTTATGGAATTATTTTAAATTAAGATTAAATTAATAGAATAATACTTTATTAAAATAAAACCAACAACATTTAATCTTTTCTTTCCTTATTTCTTTCCCGTGTGCAATTGAAGTATTAGGGTGAAAAAAATTTGGATAACCTTTACTTTTATACTTACTTTTTTTTAAGAAAAAAAATTGAAATGGAAAGAAATAGATTAGGGTTATTAAGATTAATCAATTTGGGTTTAAAGTATTTATTTTTCTTGATTGAAAAATTGGTTGATCATTTCATTTTAAAAATTTTGGAATTTCTTTCTTGATTGATTTTAAGTACTGTAGCACCCCAAACTCGGCGTAGACGTTACGGCCAAGTCTGGTGTGTGACATTGAAGTATTTTTCAAAAACCATGTTTTCATTGAAAACCCTTCGTAATGTTTAGAAACTTTTACCGGTAAACTTGTATAAAACCTTTATTTTTTTCCAAAACGTGATTCATTGTAATAATCGAAACAACTTTGTAAAATCTAATGAAAAAATTGCGAAAGCTTGTAAACATTTGTGGTTGCGGAAACATGTTATTATAAAAACAGTTTAAGCATCGGAAAATCAGACTTTCTTTGTTACGGCTTAAAGTGAATGGATACTACAGGTAGGATTCAAGAGAAGAGGAGGTGAGTCATTTAGACTGCTTAAGTACCAAGCTCTTCCTAGATCCAATGCTAGACATGCACACATCCATTGCCACACTTTACCCTTATGACTTGTCCACGAACAACAAAATAAGTTTAAACATATTTAAGATATTTATTTATGCAAACATTTATGTTGCGAAAGCTTTGCTCTGTTTTCGAAATATTTTGAAAACAAGTAACTTTTATAAAAACGCACCGTAGAGCTAACCGATTTCAAAACGATTTAAACGATGTCCTACTTAAGCTAAAAACAATTAAAGAATTAAAGAATTAAAAACCCAAAATAAAATAAATAGAGCGGCCTTATTACAACCCAGAAACCAAAATAAAAATAATCTAAATAAATAATGAAATAAAATATTTGAAAACCAGAAATTTAATCTTCGTGGCCACTCTGAATCCCTCCCAGCTCCAAGTCCACCATCCAAGGCTCACCTGCATGGATGGAAAGAAAAGGGGTGAGTTTGGAAAACTCAGTGTGTAAAGAATGCCCATCCAGAGCCCAAGTCAGCTCAAGCCCACTGGGCCTAAGCCCTAATCAGTCTCAATTTTTAACTAGGCTGAAGCCCTATTCAGTTACAGTAAACTGGGCCTTAGCCCTTTTCAGATAACAGTATGGCCCATAGGCCCATTTTAGAACATAATAGATAATAACATGAATGCAAGCCCAAACCCAACCTAAATCCAGCCACTACACTCCACCCGTACCAGCCCTGCACACCATGTGGGGATAACTCAACCCACTTAGCCCTACACTCCACAGTTGCAGCATGGCTACTCAGATAACAGTAAATTGAGGCAAAGCCTCCAGTACGTGGTCAAGCCATTTTCAGTATTTCCTCCATCAATATCCCAGTCCCATGCAACAGATAATAATGACATGGCATGCAGTATACAGTAACAGTATAATCATGCTTTTTGCTCAAACTTAGCCCTAGGATATAACAGTCATTTTGCTCTTAAGAGTAAAATAGTAATTTTCCACCTCTAAGGGTATTTCAGTAATTCTATCAGTTTTTAGGGTTTCCATGCATATTACAATCACTAATAATCCATCCGTCATTGCAAAAGTCTATTTAACTTAGTTTATCAGTTTTAGCTATTGGGCCCTAAACCCCTAATAGGCCCTACAGTGTCTATTAACAAATTAAGCCCATTTAGTTCAAATTTTACGATTAGTTTATCAGTTTAAACAATTTTGAACCTACAGTCTATCAGTACACATTATTTACCTATTTTCACCTATATGGGCCCGTAAGCCCATTGGGCTTATTTTCAGCCCATCGAGGCCCAATTACCGAAGTGCACGAAATTTCACACACGACTAACTTACCACTTTACAATTTCAGATCTAACGTTTCCTAAACGTCTTGTGAGCACTCGCACACTCACAAGCCCACGAAATGTCAAAATTTTGGTATTTTGGCTTTTGTCGAATTGAACTAGAGAGGGTGTTCGATACACACCTATTTCGCGACGACTGCTACTAAGATCCCCCATGATGTCCTACAATCGATTACCACAATTCTTAGATTGCAAATCTACAACAAACAATCCCAATATTCACTTACCCATATTCGGCCAATGCCCTTAAAGCCTTCAAAATCTTACCTTTGTCGAAAACTGATGACTAGATATAAGTCTAGTTGTTCCAAAGATCCAAGCCTTCGATCAATCACCTCTAGTATACACTAATCACCAAAAGAAATCATTGGTTAATGACCCTTAGAGCCCTATGCCCAAATCGACAGCCTCCCTAGATTTTAGGGACTTTGGCTTTTTCTAAATTGTAAAATAACTTATAGATCTGGGTTAATGAGCACTTACCACTGATTTCCCTTTTTTTCTAATCAGATCTAATGTAGATATAGCCCCTAAACAATAGTAGAACTCAAATCCAGGAGATCTGAAGTTTCGGCTATAAGTCCCTAAATCTATGGTATTTCGGCGTTCTAAGTGATGAAGAAGATGATGATTTGAGGCTATAACTTTGGAGTAGTGTTTCCGATAGATACTAAGGGTTTAGAGAAGATGAAATTCAGTCAAAAGGAATGAAAATAATAGAAGGAATTGGCTTGGAGAAATCGGCACAAGAAGTAAGTTTTCAGGATTTCGACTTTTATGGCAATCGGCTATGGTGGTTTTAGGGAGGATGGATTAGAAAGAGAAGATGGATGTGAGTAATAGGGGTGTTCGGCTGAGGTAGGAAGCAAAAAGGAAAAGAAAACAATGGAGGAGAAGAAGAGGAAGAAGAAATCAGCACAAAAGAGAAGGAATTTGCATTTTCGGCTTTTGTGAAAACTTAGAAAAGGATGAATGAAAGGGAAAGCTTTCAGGTGGCTAACCCTAATTCTCCAGGACAGAAAAAGAAAAGAACCTAACCCTAATATCAACTAAAACAATCAGCCCAACCTCCCTAAGGCCCTTGCCAAAATTCATTTAAGTGATCAAATTCCCGGCATATGCCTAAAAACTAAAAAGTAACAATATGCTTAACTTGCAACTTGAACCCTGGACCTTTAATTCTTTCCCAGGCGCCACTTTTTTAGGAACTTAGTGACGCCACCTTGCCACTTTGTCAAAGCTCTTCTTGTATCATAATTTATGAAGTTTTTCTTAAAAGCCCACTTAACCAAGTCTCCTATCCACTTAAAATCCAAACTTGATATTTTACTGGTTTTAACTTAGGCTTGGGCCTTCTAAAGGCCCACTAACACTTTTAAACTCAATTCCAATATTGAGAACACCAAAATTTTAAAAATTCACCAAGAATCACAGAAACCCGAAAAATCTCAAAAATTAGGGCGTTACAAGTACTCAAAGAATTTCAAGCATAAAATTTTAAAACTTGCCTCACTTTTCTTATGATATGCTTGAAATTTTTAAAGCACTTGAAATGAACCAAGAAAAAAATATTAATATTTTTAAAATGAAATGGTTGACCAATTTTTCAATGAAAAATAAATACCTAATACTCAAATTGATTAACCTTAATAACTCTAATCTCTTACTTTTCATTCCAACATTTTTGCTCAAAAAAAAGAAGAAGAAAGTAAATTTGAAACCCTAATTATTATTATTTTTGATATTATGGATGTCCATTTTACGGTCCATGTTCAAGATTCATGGTTTCCCCTCCCAACAATGTTGTCTCTAAGGTTCAAACCTATGTTCTCACCTTGGGAGTGCAATGTGCCATCAAAGCTATATCTGATAGATTCATTATCATCATAAATGAGATCAAATCCTGTGGAAAGACTTATCCCAATGAAGAAGTAGTGCGGAAAATGCTTAAAAGTTTGCCAATGTCTTGGGATGCCAAAGTTACATGCATAGAGGAAGCAAAAAATTTGGAGACTCTTTCATTAGATGAGTTGATTGGTTCTTTGCTCACTCATGAAATAAGGTTCAAATGAGTGAATAAATGAGAAGAAAAAGTTGAAAAGAAGAAAGTTGGTATTGCCCTTAAGTCTACAATCGAAGAAGGGAATTCTAGTAATGATGTAGATGAAGATCAAGAGATGAAAATGTTTGCCTTATGGCCATAGATGAACCAAAGGTAAATTCTAAGTCATTTATTTCAAATTCTTATTCTTTTGATGAGTTGCAATATGCTTACGATGAATTACACTTAGAGTAATATAAAGAAACTATTTCAAAACTAAAAGAGGAAAATAATTTACTCTCTAAAGTCAAGCATGAACTTGAAAGTAAAATAAATAATATGCAAGCTAGTATAAATGATTTTGAGAAAAAGAATTTTGACTTGCATAATTTTTTTCTAAAGTTCATGATAATCATCAAAAGCAACTTGAGTTACTTAAGAGTGAAAAAGGTCACTCTAAGAAAGTTTTACGAAAAATATATTTTAAAGTAGAAAGCTAAAAAAAATGACAAAACTAGATTTAATTTCTATAAACATATAGGTCCCCTAAGTTTTTACAAAGGGACTTAAATTGTAACACCCCAATATAGGGCATCAAAGTTTTAGGGGTATTTTAGGGATTTTAGCCTTAGAGTGTTTGAAATTTTGCGACATCGTTTACCTGTTATGGTTTTTACTATGGTTTTTAGAAAATTAATTCAAATTTTGAAAAAGAGTTTTAAATACCTTTAATTTTGAAAAAAAAGGGCTGATTTGTAAAAGAGTCAAAACTTAGAGTTTTTAAGATGCAATTAGACCAGATTTTAAAATCCAACCTAAAACCCCAATTTATAGTTTTACTTTCACGTTAGTCTTCTTCTCCTCTCATACTTGTGTCGTCCATAGTTTTCCTAACTCTCCCAGTTGATTTTGAATTTCAAACCCTAATTCCTTTTGATTTTTATCATCTCTTAAGTTATAAACCTCCATAAAAGTTAAGAAAAAAAACTGAAAAAACACCATAGTTTTCTCCATTGTCAAGCTTTCGGGTTTTTTGGGTTTTCGATTAAGCACTCAGTTTTTCGTCATTTAAGGTAACTATTCAACTCCTAAATAGTTGTAAATGTTATTTATTCTTTAAAAATAAGTTTTTAGCCATTAAATTGCATGTTTTGAATAAAATTTGAAAATTGGCTCGTTAATGGTAGATTTCGAAATTTTGGGTAAAAATATGGTTTCAAAGTGTTTTTCCATTGGTTTGATGTACCTAAAAGGTTTGTAAACTTACTCTAAAGTTTCTCTACAGAATTGTTGAGTTTTAATGAATTTTTAGAAAATAGCCAAAAACATGTCAAAAAAGTCGATACCATGAATTGAGTAGTTTTGGGTAGCTTAAAGGTTGGGAATTATTCGTTGATGAATAATTAGATGAATGAAACTCGTTTTAGGTGAAAAGGTTAAATGTAGATCGAGATATTTGGACTTCAGTTTGGGTATGTTAAAGGTTTCAACTACATGAGAACATAGCTTAGGCTTATATTTTTGATTTCTTGTGGTGAATCCTTCGCTATTTTTTGAATGTTTTATTGTGTGAATTATTGTGTTGAATCTTCGGATTCATTAGGACCTTCTACGAGTAGAGATAAACGTAAGGAAAACCTAGTTTGAGCTTTCAACTTTTCGGCAAAAGCGTAATTGGTGAGTGTTTGGAATAATTACTAATGGACATGATTCAATGTGTTATTTGGGAATTTAGTAGTAGCCTAGACCCCTACTCTAAATTTTAAGAGTAAGCTTTCTCATACGTATGTTATCTTGTGAACAATGTGTTTATGTGTTTGTGAATATGTGGATTGAAATGGGATGCAATAACATGTGATATGTGGTTATGATAACCGTTGTGAAAATGCAAATGTGTACATGTTATGTATATGTTAAATGTTAGTGACAGTGTTTTGCTAAAGATGGAAATATGCAATGATAGTGCATGGATAATCGGTAAGTGATATGTGTTTGATTTTAGATATTTTGGCCTTGCAACCTTGAAACCGTTGGATATAGTTGACATGCCATAGGATTGTGAGTACTCACTTATATGTATAATGATTTTGGGCGTTGAGGCCTTGGGACATGTTGAAAGGATAAGGGAATGTGAGCTAAGCTCCATTCAACGGGACATGTGGGGGGAATTAAGGAGAGTGTTAGCTTTATGCATCATTTTTGGTTTGACTCTATGAGTTTATGTGGTGTGTTGGAGATCCGTGTATCCGATGAGTGATGATAGAGCTCACTTTTATATTTCATAGCTCTAGTGCCAAATTATCTTAAATTATGAATATATGTGTATTGTGATATATGTTTATATGACATGTGACAATTATGCAATTTATCTGTAAACATGTTTTTGAGTATTGCAATGTATGCTTAAATCTTATGTGATTATATGTGTAATGTGATATATGCTTAAAAGTGACTATGTTTACCATGTAAAAGAACTAGTAATAATGCACGAATAAGTATAATATGACATTAGAGTTGGAACTGTTGAGGTTATGTTATACGGTTTTTCCGTTGATGCTTGATGAATTGTTTGCATTGTGATTATTCTGAGCATTCACTAAGCTTGTTAAGCTCACCCAATCCTTTCTTAAAACCCTTGTAGAGTAGTTAAGTGCCAGTGTGAGCGGTGTGGTTTTCGAGGGGTGATCCAAGCAAGACGGTAGCTTTATTTCATAGGTGTTATTAATTTGTTTATGTTTTGGGGAAATAAAGGCAATACGGTAGAATTGTTGCATGAATTTTTCCATGATATTTTGGATGTTTCCATGGAACAATTTCCATAGTTTCTTGTGCTCAGGATTTAAAGATTAGAATCATGATATGTTGATTATTTCTCAGACTTATTCTCAATGTTTGAAACTATGATTATAGTCATTTTGATGTTTATTTGATGTTTATTTGATGATGATATGATGGCAAGATGAATTGGTACAAGTTATAATGACTTATATGCTTAAAAATGTTGTATTTTTCTGGTCTGAAGCAGAGGTATCGATATTCATGTTGTAAAAACGATACCTCTATGATTTTGATATACGCAGGAAGTTAGAATCGTAAATTGGTGCTAATACCATATCACGAATATCAATGCTCGGGGTAATTTTATCGATACTTTTACAAAATTACTGATATTCTCTAAGACTTTGATTTTAGACAAGAAACAAAATACTAATTTGGTACCAATTTTGCAAACGATATCGATATCGTACCAGGAAAATGTCGATACCCTTATCCTAGTATCCATACCTACGTGATTGTCTTGGAAATTTTGCTAAGTAATCCTAATGCATGTTCAATTATACTATAAGTTTATTTGAAGTATGTTTGGCATGTTCTAATGATGATTGATATATGTTTGACTAAAAATTTATTAGATGACCGATAAAGAGGATGATTTCTTAATAATGTGACCATTATGAGTATGACATGAGATGGTGGTGTGGATTCCTGATATTCAGGCTTGGCGACCATGCTGAATATAGGGTGTTACAAAAATTATAGGAAAGATTATTAAAAGTGCATGGGTTCCTAAAGGACTCTATTTTAGTTCCTATAATTTTAGTCTCTTTAGTTCCTATAATCTTTCCTTTGTAAAAACTTATGGGACCTAAATTATAAGGAAAGATTGTAGGAACTAAAGGGACTAAAATTATATAAACTAATGCTTATGGACCCAAAAGAATTTGGTACCAAAAATCAAAGTTCAACTCTATGTTTGTAGAAAGAGGAACATTGCTTCAAGGTGGAGAATTCATTAAAAAAACTCATGGTACCTTGATAGTGGATGCTCAAAGCACATGACTAATGACAAGATCTACTTCATCAATTTGAAGCCAAAAAATGCAAGAGTAGTTAGTTACATTTGGTGACAACTCTAAAGGACAAGTAGAAGGAACCGGCTCTTTTGGTACAAGCTCTTCAATTCTTATTGAAAATGTTCTCTATGTCAACAGTCTTAAGCATAATCTACTTAGTATTAGCCAACTGTGTGCTAGTTGTCTTAATGTCATTTTTTAGTCTAATGAATGTAAAATAGTCGACATTGTGTCCAATAAGATTATGCTTGTAGGACATAGGATAAGAAATATATATATAGTGCATTTAGATGATTTGCATGATTCACTCATATGCCTTTTTGCTAAAAAAATAATTCTTTATTATGGCATAGAAAACTAGGACATGCTAGAATAAGCATATTGCATAAACTAGCTAAAAATGACTTAGTAAGAGAATTGCCTAATATTATTTTTGAATTAGATAAAGTTTGTGATGCATGTCTTAAGGGTAAACAAAAAAGAGTTCCCTTTAAACCTATTAACAATGTATCAACTCATAGAGTTTTCCAACTAATTCACATAGATTTATTTGGTCCCAGTAGGTTAACTAGCTTGGGTGGAAAACAATATGCTTTTGTGCTTATTGATGACTATTTTAGGTTTACTTGAGTTATTTTCTTAAGTAATAAAGATGATGCTTTAGAAAAATTTATCACATTTTCAAAATGAATCAAAATGAAAAAGGTTACTCTATCACTAGTGTTAGAAGTGACCATGTAATTGAACTTCAAAATCTTGGTTTTGAAAATTTTTGCAACTCAAATGAAATTAGCCATAATTTTTTTGCACCTAGAACTCCTCAACAAAATGAAATTTTTGAGAGGAAAAATAGATCTTTATATGAAATAACTAGAACAATGCTTTGTGAAAATAATTTACAGAAATATTTTTAGGCAGAAGCCACAAACACTACTTGTTACATTGTTAATAGAGTGATGATTAGGTCTATTTTAAAGAGAACTCCATATGAACTTTTCAAAAATAAAAAGCCTAACATTAGCTACTTTTATCCTTTTGGATACAAATATTTTTTTTTTAAATCATGGAAAAGACAATCTTGGTAAATTTGATGCAAAAAGTGATGATGGAAATTTTTCTTGGTTACTCTTTAAATTCCAAAGCCTTTTGACTGTTTAACAAAAGAACTTTAGTTGTAGAAGAGTCTATACATGTTATTTTTTATGACTCTAACCTTTTTCTTAGAAATGATTCTTGTCTTGATGATGATGTAGAATTTTTTAATAATAATGATAAAGTAGATCAATCATCAAGTGAGAATATTCAAGAACATACACAAGGTGCTCTAAAGGAGCTTACAATAGAGGAAAGGGAAGTCACTCATCCAAGAGCGTTCAATTATGTGAAAGATGATAAGATTTTGGGAGATCCATCCAAAGGGGTAACTACTAGATCTTCTCTTAGAAAGACTTGTAATTACGTTGCATTTATCTCATGCATTGATCCTAAAAATATCAAAGAAGCATTAAATGATGAATATTGGATATTTACAATATAAGAAGAGATATATCAATTTGAGAGAAGTAAAGTAAGGACCCTAATGAAAAGAAATTTTGATAAGTCTACTATAGGTACTAAATGAGTTTTTAGGAATAAGTTAGATGAGAGTGGTAACATAGTGAGGAATAGATTATAATGAAATTTATGCTCCCGTAGCTAGGATGGAAGCCATTAGAATGCTTTTAGCTTTTGCATGTTTTAATGAGTTTAAACTATATCAAATGGATGTTAAAAGTTCTTTTTTAAATGGTTTTATAAATAAAGAAATGTATGTTGAAAAACCACTCGGTTTTGAAGATTCAAAATTTCGAATCATGTTTTCAAAATTTCAAAAGCCTTATATAGTTTAAAACAAGCTCCTAAAGCTTGGTATGAAATATTATCAAATTTCCTCATTGAAAAAGGTTATAAAGGGAAGGTTGACACAACACTTTTTATCAAAAGAAAAGACAAAGATTTATTAGTAGTTCAAATTTATGTTGATGATATCATTTTGGTTCAACTAATGATCTTTGTTAAGAATTCTCTAAGCTAATGTAAGGTGAATTTGAGATGAGCATGATAAGAGAACTAAATTTCTTTTTGGGACTCTAAATCAAGTAAAGAAAGGACGACATCTTCATCAATCAAGCTAAATACACAAAGGAAATGCTCAAGAAGTTTGGGGTAGACACTTTCAAACCACAAGCTACTCCTATGAGTTCTTCTAAAAAGCTTGACAAAGATGAGGAAGGTAAATATGTTGATTTAAAGTTATATAGGTCTATGATTTTCTTTATCTTACCATAAGTAGACCCGGTGTCATTTTTAGTATTTGCTTGTGTTCTAGATTTCAATCATGTCTTAAAGAATCACATTTCCAAGAACTTAAGAGAATCTTTAGATACCTTAGAGACTGTAACACCCCAAACCCGGCCCAGACATTATAACCGAATCTGGCAATATCACATTGAAGTGTTTTTTGTAAAGTGTGATGTTGATGAAAACCCTTATTTCTATTTAATCACTTTGTTTTACTCAATGAAGAATCTTAAAACGTATCATTCATTTTCAAAGCATGAATCATCGAACAGTTAATCACTTTTAAAAACGTTATTTATTGCGGAAGCTTTTTAACCATTTGTGTATTTGAGGTAATTTTGATAAAACATTTATCTTTTGAAAACTTACTTCTTTTCCTACTGCAAGCAGTTATAAATCAAATCAACAATAAAATCCCAAATTAAAAATATAATTCCAAAGGCCATTATTACAATAAAATACCCTAAAAATTAAGTTGAAATCATAAAATGCTAAATCGGATTAACTGGATCGTGTGGTCACACTGAGTCTTCCGTTGCACCGATCTGCCTATTTTTGGGGATTACCTGTATAGTTAAAACAGATGGGTGAGTTTACGAAAACTTAATGTGTAATCCATAATAGCAGACAGATAGAAACAACACAGTTTGGGCCTAAGCCCTTTTCAGTAACAGTGACAATCTTAGTTTGGGCTTTAGCCCATCTCAGTACAGAATAGTCATGTGCTTGGGCCTTGACCCATTGCAGTAACATTAATCAATGTAGTAACAGATTAAATAGTATACAGATCCTACCCATCTAGCCTCTACACTCCATCTCCGTCTACCCCTACACTCCATGTGGGGATATAATCAACCCAACCATCCCTACACTCCAAGTAGTACCGGTTGCGACACTATACAGTAATATACAGTTGGGCTGCCAGTAATTTAGGCTCGAAGCCTTTCAGTACACTTCCTCCGATCAATATGAAACCCACCCCCATGCAATGTATCATGCAATCATGTCATGTCATAACAGAATATCATACATGTATTCAATAAAGTTATAATAGCATGCTTAAGTATGGTCATACATGTACATATGTATATATATACAACACACAGGGGCATAATAGTCATTCAATCAATTAGGGGTCTAGGTAAGCTTATCGACCCAATAGTAAGTCTACAGTCATCTCGGGTGACCCGTGCAACCTTAACAGTCAAATAGTGAAAATGGGCCTACGACCTATATTGCGGGCCCTTGTAGGCCCACGCGTACGTGTAGGCCACACGGCCTAAAATAGCCTTGGTCGTATGGATCACATAGCCTGGCCCAACAATTTCCACACGTCCGTGTTGTCCACCCGTGTGGGGCCCACATGTCTGTGGGGCCCACACGACCTAATTCTACCCAATACAGCCCAATACGGCCCAGCCCATAAAATCACACATGGGTCTCGTCGATCATATGCCCATGTTTTAGTCACACGGGCTACCACATGGGTAGCTGCACGCCCGTGTGGTGTCGACTATTCATATTTTTGGCTTATTACCGATTTTCGATTAAGAGCTGTGTTTACACACACATCTGATTACAAAAGATGAACATACAATCCACAGTATTCTAAAACCTATGTTCAACAAAGAACACACAATTAATCGTAACTCAATTAAATTTAAACGATCCCTATTCCAAACACTTATGCCTTTGATCGACAATCCCTCACCTTGTTCGATCACCCCAAACCCTACGCACTTAAACTGTTAGAGACGAAAGATCACTAGCTCCTTGGTGAAATCTTGCAATCCAATCGAACCCTTATTAACCAAATAAACACTTACCCAAATGAGTACATACAAGGTACTCTAATCGAAAAGGAAAGTAAGCACTTAATCAACTAGCAACCCGATCGCTTTATAATAATACACTTACCAATTACAAAGTGCAAGATTAACGACAAGTCTAGAATAGTTACCAGAATATCGAGAAGGGAATACTAACGGCCCCCAAGAAGGGAAAAGGTTTGGCAATAAAGAAATGAATGAGAGGGATGGAGAAAAGGAAAGATCCGGCCAAGAAGAGCAATGGAGGGAACACTCATCCACAACACAAAAACAGTAGAAGAAATCGAACAAGTATTCGGAAAAGAAGGAGGAAGAAATATCTGTCGTGAAAAGCAAATGGCAAAATCAAAAGAACAACGGTCCAGCCGAACCACACACTTACCAAAACTCAGCAAGAAACAAAAGAAGGAAAAGAGAATGACCGGCTCAAGAGCAGAGACACAGAACAAATTTACTTTGCAAAAGAGAGCAAAAGAAGAAAGAAATAGAAAAGGAACACTCAAAGAAGATTCGGCTAAGAGAGAAAAGTTTTCAGAAAAATTTTTAGAGACAAAAACCAAACAGAAACTAAGCTGAATTTCCCCCTACAAGATTTAGTTCTACCTAAACTCTACCACCCTACTCTCCCCCAATCCACTCCTAAAATCCCTTAACCAAATCCTTAACAACTGAAAATTCCCCCCAATATCCTCCCAAAGATTCGGCCACACATCCCTACACCCCTCAAATTCTCTGAGTTTTAGTCAATTACAACTCTCTCACGGCCAACAGTAAAAATAAATTCCCTGCTTGCACCTGTACTCGAACTCCAGACCTCCTGCTCTCTAACACTCCTCTTAACTACCAAACCAGCAGGCCTATTCTGACATCTTTTACCATTATATATTTATAAGCCTACTGGCTAGAGATAGGGGTTTATTCAATAAAAAGCCAAAAATTGCCCAAGCCAATGCTCAAACCTGAAACTTCTTAGACACTTCCAGAACACATAACCACTGAAGTAGATAGACATTTGTGTCACAACATACGAAAATAATTATAAGGATTTCTAGGGCATTACGGAGACATTCCTAATTTAGGCCTTTGGTATCCTAGAGACTCATCCTTTATCTTGCATGCATTCTCGGATGTGGATTTTGAAGGATGCAAACTAGATAGGAAGAGCATCTTCGACACTTGTCAATTCCTAGGCAACATGCTTGTATCATGGTTTTCAAAGAAATAAAATAGTGTTGTTTTGTCCACTACTAAAGTAGAATATGTTTTTGTGTCAGTAGTTGTTGTGCTCAAGTTTTATAGATGAAACAACTTATAGACTATGGAATTGATGTAGGTACCATTCCTATTAAGTGTGACAATACTAGTGCTTTTGTCTCACTAAAAATCCCATCCAACATTCTAGAACTAAACATATTGAGATTAGGCATCATTTCATTAGAGATCATTTCCAAAAAGGAGAGATTGTTCTAGAGTATGTTGACACCTTAAACCAATTAGCTGATATTTTTACAAAACCTTTAGACAAAACCTTTACAAAACCTTACCTTAATTTTGTGTCCAAATGATTTTTTTTTTATTTTGCATTTTTTTGTTTTCAAAATGTTTTATGACTTAAAATTGATTGCAAAAGTGTATGCATTATTTTTATGACTTCTATATGCAATTATTTAGGGGGAGTTAATTGTTTCATGATTAATCTATTTTGATCAATATTTTCTAGCATAAAATTTTTGAATACCTTTAAATGTGCTCACGTAGACTTTGTTTGATGAAAATGTTCAATTTTTGCATACCTCATGATTCGTTATGTTTCATATGCATCATATTCAATTTTTCCATATTCAAGCATATAAACTCATCAGGAATTGTTGTTAAGTCATCTTAAGTTAGTATAGAACTAGTTAGAATTTAAAATTATTGATACTTGTTTAAAAAGTATTGATACTCATGGAGTCTTTTAAAGTACCTACAACGTGTTTTTGAACTGATTCAAAAAAACCCTAAAGTTTTATTTTTTTTCTTTTCAAACCCTCTTAACCCATTCTTTAAAGTCTTCAATTTCTTCATCTTCTCTTTAAAATATTGGCTCAAATCAATCTACATTATCATCTTCTATAAGGATTCTTCAAGTTTGCTCTCACTTTTCACAATTTCAAAGCAATTCTGAGGTAAAACTCTAATTTTCCTACTAAGAAATTTGTGGAATTCTTTTTAAATTGTTGATCAGAAATTGTATTTTGGGGTTGATTTGGAACAAAATTATGTGTTTTCATAGAGGTGCTTGCCTATTTTTAAACAAACTCTTAAAATTTTTCTTCAAACTTATTGCCCAAAAAGTGTTTGATAATATTCCCCAACCAAAATTTTAAGTGTTAATAGAGTTATTCTTAACTAGTTATGTAACAACCTTAACCCGTATCCATCGCTGGAACAAGGTTACGAGGCATTACCAGAGTTCTATAAAATATGTACATCTAAATCGAGTCAAGTATATTCATTTTTCGAGTATCATCAACACGTCCCTTAATTGGACCCTCGAGGCCCAATACATCCATTAGAATCAATTTAGGACTAAATCAGAAGCTCAGGGAATTTTTTGCAAAATTTCAAAATTTTTCTAATATTTAGGAGTCACACACCTGTGTGGTGAGAGGCACGCCCGCGTAGTCAGGCCGTGTGGCTTACACGGCCATATGACATGCCCAAGTCTTAGGCCGTATAGTGTCACACGCCCGTGTCCCTTACCCGTATAACTTTCTAACTTGCAACCCATGAAGAAATTGAAGAGACACGACCAAGTTACACGCCCATGTGCTAGGCCGAGTGGTTAATTTATTTTTTGAAAATTAGGTGCAGGTTTCATATGGTCGTATCGCACACCTGTGTTATAGCCGTGTACCTCACACGACTAAGACAAACGCTCGTGCCTTTGCCTGTGTACTCAACTCAGAGCATTCTGTTTCTCAATTTTAGGATGCAGGGGACACACAGCCAGGCTACATGCCCATGTAACAGACCGTGTGTCACACAAGGTCAAGACCCACGCCCGTGTGTCTATCCATGTGGACAAAAAAAGGCTATTTGAAAGCCTTATTTCTCACCCATTTTCATCCAAATCCTGCACCAATACTTGGAAATACCAATCAACCAATTCAATCACTATTGTCATGCATGATTCAACCTTACCAACACATTTATACAATTATAACTAAACCATATAAACATAACAAAATCACACTAAGACTAGCCATTCCAATAGCTAGTTTACATCCATCCAATTTAACTTCAATATTAGTTTAATAGCTTATACATGCCATTATACTATAGTAAGATTTCTAACTATACCAAAATAAGCTGATTGATAGTGTGATGATGCTCTGACCCTCGTCCAAGCCTCACGAGCTACCGAGCACTATAAAATAGAGAAAATAAAACTAAGTAAGCACTTAGTCCTTAGTAAGCTCATATAACTAGAAATTCACTTACCACAAAACCATTCAATAAATAAACATGCACATGCAAATCAAGCACTTTGACCATAACCTAAGCATACAATCTCACCAACATTGTTAGTCATTTATTTCATATAATCACCAACAACTATGATGAGCTCATCAATTCATGAAATCTCAAACATTCCATGTACTTTCATATAATGATCTTATTTTGATTTATTTCTTGAACTTCATATCATAATTTCCATGTACTATACTATCAATCCGTCAATTCTTAGTCAGAAGTGCTTCTATTAGCACTAAATAGAAAGCTTACTCTCAAGCACTTTAACAGAATGCTTAGGTGAGCATGAAACAGAAAGCATATCTGAGCTTGACAATAGAAAGTTCACAAAGAACTCTACTCAGGTGGCTCCAAAGAACATTATACAGCAAGCACCAGATAGCATATTACAGAAAGCTTCAGATAGGTTGGCAACAATAAGTTTAGGCAAGCACTATTAGTAAGCTCCAGTGAGATATTAATAGAAGGTTTACAAAGAACTTGATAACAGAACACTCATAGAGCGTGGGGGAGTCTACAACATATGCAGATCATGATCGTTCAGAATATTCTGAAGAACATATACAGAATACTTCGAAGAGTATAAACAGTAAGCTCGTAAGGACAGCATATCAATAAGCTTGAAAGGGCTTATGCTCTTTTGAGCCACAGATGTCTACAACACATGCAAGACACTATTATTTCGGGTAACAGAACCCTGTATCTATCCGAGTTTCATTCTTTTATGAAGTTTAATCACATTTTCAATATTTACAAAATATACTCGATTTTACATGCTTTTGGCCAATTCAACTCACATGCGACTCATTCAAACTAATTGAATCATTTCATTATACAAATAAGTTATATGAACTTACCTCGATGCTTATTCATTTTTAAAATCGACTAATACGAGACTTTTTCCTTTCGTCTATCTAGCTTCAAATTTGAGTTGTCTGGATCTATAGCAATAAATTTAATCATCAATTTCATTCAATTCACATTCAATTGCATTTAATTCGTACTCTGTGCAAATTTACCATTTTGTTCTTGAACTTTTCATTAATGGGAATTATGTCCTTAAGCTCAGAAAATGAAATTCTCACAATTCAATCCTTATTCCGAGCCTAACCAAAATTTCTATGTATCATTTACAACACTTATGTTTCACAAAATTCAGAATTTTCCATGAATTTCATAAGTTTACAATTTAGTCCCTAAATCTCCATTTCATGGAAATTCACTTTGTAAAAGTTGCTTCTCTACTATCAACCTTTCATTTTCTACCATAAATTTCAAATTTTCAAAAAATTCATCCATGGCATAAACTTTATACTTTGATATCTTTTCAATTTAATTCCTCATTTAGATAGATTACATTATCTCGATCTTAAAAATATAAAAATTACTAAAAACGGGACTTGATTACTTACCTAATTAAGCAAAGAAAGTTTGTTTCCTTTCTCTTAGGGTTTCTATGTAAATTGGGGAAGAAGATGATATAAAATGATGATCATTCCTTTTAATTTAATTATCATCTTTTATTTTCCCCAATTTCTAATTTTTGTCCTTTTTTCTCAATTTCCATGGATGATTCATCCATAAATATCTATTAAATTTTCTTAATGGTCTAATTACCATATAAGGACCTTTCATTTTGAATTCCATAGCTATTTAATCCTTCTAGCTTCTAGAATTCAACTTTTACATTTTATGAAATTTGGTTCGTTCTCTAATTAATCACTTAATCGGTAAAATTTTCCTATCAGTATTTTCACTCAACTTTCCAATCATAATATAGACCATGCAATAATATTTATATAAGTTTTCTTTCTAGCTCGAAGTTGTGGTTTCAAAACCACCGTTCTGATGTCATTGAAATTGGGCTATTACAAGTTAGTTAGAATGTCAGTTAGGAAACACCCTCGTTCCGGTCCTTCTTTTTCTTCTAGTGACTAACCCAATTCCTTTGATGATTGTTTTAGAGATAAAAATGACTCTTACAATTTTAATCAATATTTTCTAAAACGAAACGTTAATGTTTCTCGCACCCTTAATATCAATTTTTTTGGCCAAAATGAATTTTCCATTTCTTCAGACTTTAACCGAATGGCAGTGGATCAATTTTTTCAAAATTCGTTCAGTACTCATGCTAATCTTGTTTGAGCATTTTATTCAAATGCTAGACTCGAACATGATAAGTGTAATGAAATAGTTGTTGCTATAAATTCTTTTCTTCTGAATACTCCTATCCGTCTCACTTTAGAAAATTTTGGTGAAAATTTTAAACTTCCTCCCAGGGGTGAGTCGAATGACAGAAGCCATTATAATTTAGACTTGCATGTAACGCTCCAAATTTATAATCATGTTTTGATTAAAATGACACAATTGTGTATCTACTTCAATGGTTATATGTTCTGGGTGTGTATGAGAGGTCTCAGGTTCAAGCCACAACTTGGGTAAATTTTGGCATTTTTATGATTAAAGCCCTAACTCTAGTTTGTAGGCTTATAATTTGTTGTTCGTAAAAATATAACAGAATGGACCTGCTGGTCTGGTGGATAGATGGAGTGTTGGTGTGTTAGAGGTCCTTTGTTCGAGTCTTAGCGTAAGCTTGGACGCTAATATTTTTGTTACTAGCGTTGGGGAGAAGTTTGAAACAATCAGGATTCTATAGTGGTTGAGTTTGTATGGATTGTGGGTGAGAAATTTAAGGGAAGTTGGGGGAAGGATGTGGTCAGATTTCTTTTTTGGTTTTTTTCTTCTTTTCAGTCGTTTTCCTCTCCATCTTATTCCCTTGCTACTGTTTATCCCTTACCCATCTGCAAAATCCACCCATTTTCCTTCTATTTTTGTTTCTCAACTTCGTTTTGATTCGTCCTTTTGCGCAACTTAGTGGCACTCATTTGGTAAGCTTACGGTATTATGGTTTCTTCTAGTTTTTGTTAAGTGATTTATTGGGATTTCTTTGTTGTAGAAGGTCAGACGAGCTACAGTCGGTCGGTTGGTGTTAATTGTGCAGGGACGCGAATACTCGATCAAAGGTAGGGTTTAGAAGTATTGACATATTAATTGGTTTGATTTAGTTTCATGTAATTTTCACTCGTAACACTGAATTTGGGAATTGGATTATGGATTTCTAGGTTCTAGAGTACTCAAGGTTGTTTTAGCATCGATTCAATACCAGGTGTGTACCCGAAAACACAAGAAACGTAAATCGGCAAAAGCTGAAAAACGAAACTGTCGACGCCACACGAGAAGCCATGTGGCAGTACATGGCCGTGCGAATGACGAACCAGGCCGTGCGCGTGTGACACGGGCGCATGGCACGACTGTGTGATGGCCGATAAGGCCGTGTGTGAGACACAAGCTCAACTGATTGGGACGTGTAGGCCACACAGGTGTGTGGGCCCACACGAGCGTGTGGGATTTTGGGCCAAGCCCAGTGATCCACACGGCCAAGGCCAATTTGGGCCATGTAGGCCACATAGGCGAGCGTGAGCCTATTTTTTAAAAATAATCTGTAAGGTTGCATGGGTCGCTGAAGTCGATTGTGACCTAATGTTGGGTCGATAAGCATTATTTAGACCCTGTGTAACACCCCTTACCCGTATCCAACGCTAGGATAGGTTTCGAGGCGTTACCGTGCTTTAACATACTTAAACTTCTTAGACTGGGCCATAAAATTTCTTACAAAATTAAAACTTTCTAATTTCCATCTTAAAGTCCCTTATACGGGCCTACGAGGCCCTAAAACATACACTAGTAATGGTTCGGGACTAAACCGAGAGCTTTTAAAACTTTTGGGTCACAATTAAAATTTCCCTATTTTGGAGAGTCACATGCCCGTGTGGGCAGGCCGTGTGGTCTCACACGCCCGTGTGGTTCCGGACACACCCGTGTCCTCCGCCCGTGTAACTCTTTATTTATGACATCATCAAACATTTAGGAGCACATGGCCAAGTCACACGCCAGTATGCTAGGCCGTGTCCTCCACACGGCAGAAACACGGCAACACTTAGGCTATTTTCCAAGCCCTTTTGTTGCCCTTAATTATTTACACACTTATACATTCACATACATGTAATATATCACTAAAAATTCATAACAAATAAACATAATCATATCACACAAAAACTTAACACATGAATGCATAAATCGGTTTACATATTCATGGCCAATATGAGCCACATCTCATGGCCATATACAATATGGCAAAATAAGCTAATACATTTGACCAAATCTTAAGAATACATATTACCAATAACTAAGTTTCTATACATGCCACTCACTCGGAAACACCTAAGGCTTGTCATTACCCCGAACTTACATTTTGATAGTGTGATACTGTCTCTGACGATCTCCAACCCCGAGCCAACCTAACAACACTAAGATAAATGGAAAGGACAGAGTAAGCATTATAGCTTAGTAAATTGGCATGTAAATAATAATGAACAATTAATCAATATGACTTTTACCAATACTCACAATGTGATCTTAAGGAAATAAAATCATTATTTCACATGTTTCCTCTTTTTACTCATGTTTACCTTAGGCTGTCTTCCTAAGTTATTGTCACTAAATTAATTATATCTTAAGCTACAAAACTCAAAATTAAGTTCCATAAATTTTCCCTAAAACTAGACTCACATAACTTCTTTCCATAAAATTTCCAGAATTTCTTTGTTTTTTCAATTAGTACAATTTATTCTTTAAAGTCTCCCCTATTTCACTGTCTAATAGTTCTGACCTCTCTTAACTAAAAATTGATTATCTCATCATACAAAATTCAGATAACATTTCCATTTGTTTCTCATGAAATTATACCCATTTAGAAATTTAATCATATAAATTATACACCATTAAAATTTTTATACAATTTTTGGTGATTTTCCAAAGTCGGAACAGGAGATTCTGAAATCATTCTGACCCTGTCTCATAAAAATTTAAATATCTCATAATATAATATTATTTTGCTTACTCTGCTTCTTTTATAAGAAAATAGGCTCAATAAGCTTTCATTTCATATCTCATTCAGCATCTAATTAAATTTACACCATTTTTGGTGATTTTCCAAAATCACATAACGGCTGCTGTCTAATACTGTTTGACTACTAATTTCACTCTTTCATGACTTCATTGTTTTCACTTCTTTCTAAACATACTAATTATCAATCAAACTTGTCACATTCTCATACATCATAGATATTGATCTATAATTACAAGGTCATCATAAGATCATCTTAATATGCATTACTTACTCGTTTATAAACTCACCAAAATTCATTCATACATTGAGTACATTGCTCATGAGTTTGCATACAAACCTATACTATCTCATAACACTTCATTCATAAAATCATAACATTATCTTCATAATGCGTAATGTTGATTTACTATATACAACTTGCATACTTTTCCCGTTAAAGTACTTAGAATACCAAAGGATACTCGATTGCCATTCTCATGAAACGATGCGAATGCCATATCCCAGATATGATCTTACATAGGATCACATGTCAATGCCGAAGCCATATCCCAAATATGGTCTTACACAAGATCTCATATCGATGTCCATGTCATGTCCTAGACATGGTCTTACACGATATCGTAAACTGATGCTGACACCATGTCCCAGACATGGTCTTTTACGTGATCGTAATCTGATGTCGATGCCATGTCCAAGACATGGTCTTATAAGGAATCACTCTTAGATGCCAATGCCATGTCCTAGACATGGTCTTACAAGGGATCTAAGTCTCATCTCAGTGCCACGCCATGTCCCAAACATAATCTTATACGGGACCACATATCGATACCAATGCCATGTCCCAGACATGGTCTTACATGGGATCTTAGTTCGGTTTCGATGCCATGTCTCAGACATGGTCTTACACGAGACCAACAAATACTCATTTTATGACTACGATATCCTTCATATTCTTTAACATATATCCGGGATTTCTCTATAATAACTTTATCACTTTTTCATAAAAATCAGATCACTAATTCTCATGGAAATGATATGAATTTCAATTCATTACAGTGTCGTCTAGTATTGTAGGCATATTCTAAATTATTTCGTATGCATAGCATACCACGTGACTTTCTTGGAGTACTTCAATATCAAATACATACCATCATAATATTTAATCCAACATAGTCTAATTAACATACTAATTTAGATTTCAAGCATCAACAATAGTAACATCACATTATTATCATACCAACTTACCTCGGACGCGAAAGTAACTGATTTTCTCGACTTGGTCCATAACCTTATTCTTTTCCGATCTAAGCCCGAAGCTCGTTTTCTATGATCTATAATGTCACATTTAGCTCAATTATTAGTCACATTATTCAATGTAACCCAAAAATCATATTACGGAAAATTTTACGTTTTTACTCCTAAACTTTCACATAATTACACTTTTGCCCCTAGGCTTGTAAAATAATTTTTATTCAATTTTCTTGTATTTTAGACTTAGCCGAACCATTTTCATAACTATAGCAGTCCCCATTTCTTACTAATTCATACACTTATGACAAATTTTTCAACTTTTACAATTCGGTCCTTTTATATGCTTTCTTCAAAAGTCACTTAGGAAAACTCGTTCCTCTCATCATAGACAGGCATAATCTACCATTAATCGTCAAAATACACAATTATTCATCATTGGTAAATTTTTAAACTTAAACCCTAGCTCAAAATAATGGTAAAAATAGCTAAAGCAAGTTACGAGGATTTTAAAAATACGATGAACATTAAAAACGAGCTAGGAATCACTTACTATTGAGCTTGGAAAGCTTGAAAAAACCCTAGACATGGAGTTAATGGTATCTTCAGCCATCATATGAAGAAAATGACAACATTTTTGCTTGATTTTGGGTTTTTAATTCTTTTAATTAACAAATGACAAAAATGCCCTTTTGTCGTTTCTTGAGATTTTTTCTACTTATGCCCATTTTTGTCCAAATCAAAGTATAATGGTCTAATTACCATTTAAGGACCTTCAATTTAAAACTTCATAGCAATTAGATACTTCTAACATGTAGAACTCAACTTTTGCATTTTTTACAATTTAGTCCTTTTGACTAAATTGAGTGCCCAAACGTCGAAATTTTCAAACGAAATTTTTGAAAATATTTTCATGAAATTGTAGATCATAAAAATATAATAAATATAAAATTTTTTCTTATTAGATTTGTAGTCCCGAAACCACTGTTCCAACTAGGTCCAAAATTGGGTTGTTACACCCCAAATTCTGTATTCTGATTATGTGATATAAATTTTAAGCATGTATATCTGTACTGATCTGAACATAAATTTATGCCTGTTATTTGCATGGTTGCATGTTATATTGGTATGTTGCATGGCATCGAGGATGTGTTGATGAAGTTGAAGGGAGTATCTGAAAGGCTTTTAAAGCATGATATTTGGCAGTTAAGTTGGATATTTCTGATATGTTCCATATTTCGGTACTGTATGGTGTCTATTTGGTGTACAGGGATGGGTGGGTTGATTATATCCCCACATGGTGTGTTGGGTTGGACGGAGTTGGTGTGTAGGGTTGGTGGGTTGGGTTTTTCTGCTATTCTGTTCTGTGATGCATGTTATACTTGAGATGGGCTAAGGCCCTAAGTCATATCTGATTCTGTATCTGAGTGGGCTAAGGTCCACACCGATTCTGTAAAAGGTTCGGGCCCAATCTGTTCATAAATATTTGACTATATTCTAATGAATGTTTGTATGCATGCTTTTTGTTAGGGATTAACACTGAGTTTGCGAAAACTCACCCTGTCTCTGTTTAACTTGTTCAGGTAATCCCTAGCCGTAGACGGATCAGTGCAACAGAGGACTCGGCGGTGACCACTGCTACATATAATTTGGTTTTACGGGTTTTTATGCTTTTACTGCTCAAATTATTATTTTTAGGATTAGTTGTTGTAAATGCTGGAGTCTGGAACTGTTTAGACTTAATTTGGGACTTTAAACTATTATTTATGGAAATTACAAACTGCAACACATCAAAGTACAGTTTTTTAAAATTAACCAAGATTTTTCATAAATAAAAATGGTTTTCAAAATTTATCTAGTTTCAAAAGCTTCCGTGAAAAATAATCGTTTAAAAGCAAATCAATCAGTAAACATTTTCTTGAACTAAACAAACGATAGTGACTGGAACGATTTTAATGTACCTATACATTTTTTAAAGTACTCTCATGTGACACCACCAGATTCGGCCATAACGTCTAGTACCGGGTTTGGGGTGTTACATTTTTATGGATCAGAGCCAGGTTGCAAAACTCGACTGTGGTTTTGGGTTTTAAATAGGTGGTTTACAAGAAATGATTTGTAAATGATTTGAAAAGTTTTAAGAAAAGTAGGTGGTTCACCGAGTCTTCGGCATCGATCCGATAAGTCTTCTGAAATTCTGTTTAGATTGGTTTGAAAATATTATTAGAACATTTTGAACTACTTTAGGTATTAGAATATTATTAGAATTTATCTATATTAACAGTTTTATGTATTAATTAACATTCTGAACAGTCTAAAAAGTATAGTGAGACTATTACTCATGATAACTGACTCTGAACATTCTGATACTGTACCGCATGAAATATCTATTAATAAATATAGAAACTGTTAACTAATAAATAAAACTGTTAATATAGATAAATTTTGAAATTTACGATGAGCACACGTAGTACTCGTGGATAGGGTACTAGAGGCCGAGGTAGAGGCCGTAGAGGGGCTCGAACTGAGTCCTCGGTATCTGACACTGTTCCGAACTTGGACTCTAGCGAGATGCCGGTGTCACCTATTATAGAGATTGGGTTGGGGTTCCATGATCGTGCGGCTGGGGACGACGCACTGTCCCAAGCAATGCTATGGATTTTAAAGAGGGTCGCTAGGCCCAACATTGGAACTAGGGGCCATGGGTCGGCTACGGAATAACTCCAGTCCAATGGGGCTGAGTTATTCAGGGGCATCGCTAGAGTCGCTCCTAACGTGGCCGAGTATTGGATGGAAGCCACGGAAAGAATTATAGACGACTTAGATTTTACCGCTGAGCAAAAACTTAAGGAGGCTGTCTCTGTGGTGGCTGACGGTTAGGGAAGGTACTCAGCCTAACCGACTGACGTGGGATCTTTTTAAGACGACCTTCCAGAGTAAGTATGTGGGAGCCAGTTACATTGACGCTAGGAGGCGTGAGTTTCTTAATCTCACCCAAGGGGATCGTTTAGTGGCCGAGTATGAGGCCGAATTTCTAATGTTGAGCCATTATGCGTGAGGCATGGTGGCAATTGAGTATAAGCGCTGTGTCTGTTTTGAAGATGGTCTTCAGGATAGTTTGTGAGTTCTGATAGCTCCACAGAGTGAGCGTGAGTTTGCTACTCTGGTTCAGAAAGCAAAGATCACCAAAAAGGTAAAGTGCACTAAGCGCCAAAACTGAGACAGAGGAAAGACTAAGAGGGATTCAGAGCTCTCAAATTCTAGGATGAGGCCTAAGAAAAAGGCCAGGACTGATAGGCCAGTGAGAGTTGAGCCTCCTATTGCACTTACTGGTGTGGCGCTTTGTGGGCACTATGGTAGACGCCATCCAGGCGAGTGTTGGAGGACTACTGAGGCATGGCTGAGATGTGGGTCAACTGAGCACCGTGTTAGGGATTGTCCTTTGAGAGTTAATCAGATACAAGCTCCAGTTACTGAGACTGCACAGCTACTAAAAGTAGTTTAGTAGCAACTTAAGGGCCGAGGTTAGGCCAGGGGTAGAAATGGCATGGGCTGAGCGTAGAGAGCAATGGGTAGAGGTGCTGGACCGATTGAGGCGAGGCAACTTGCACTGGTCTACGCTGTTCATTATCGTGAGGACAAAGATGCTCCGAACGTCATTACGGGTACGTTTTTAATATTTGATGTACCTTATCTTGCATTGATAGACATAGGCTCTATACACTCATATATAGCTAGTACTGTGTCTGAAAGTTTGGGGATTTCAGTCGAGAGTACTGATGGTGAGGTAACTGTGCTAAGTCCTTTGGGGCAATCCGTCCGAGTTGGTAGATTGTAGCCAGAGGTTCAAAGAATAGTGTTTCTGGCTGATCTAATGGAGCTTCTACTTGGGGAGTTCAATCTGATTCTAGGAATTGACTAGCTAGTTGAGCACAGGGTGAGTCTAGATTGTGTGACGAAAAGGATTGTCTTGAAGACCGAAGAGGACAATGAAGTAGTCATGATTGGGGAACAACGTGACTATCTGACTAATGTGATCTCAGCTTTGGTAGCAGAAAGTTGGTGCGAAAAGGATGTCAGGCATTCTTGGCCTACATTAGTGTTTCTGATTTTGTGGACTCTTCGGTTAAGGACATCAAAACCGTGAGGGACTTTCCAGATGTTTTTCCTAAGGAACTACTAGGGTTGCCTCCGAGTCGTGATGTAGAGTTTGGTATTGAGTTGATTCCTAGTATAGCTCCGGTGTCTATCGCCCCTTACCAAACGGCACCGAAAGAGCCTACAGAACTTAAGGCTCAAATTCAAGAGCTGTTAGATCGTGGGTTTATTCGCCCCAATGTGTCTTCGTGGGGAGCACCTGTTCTGTTTGTAAACAAGAAAGATTGGATAATGAGGATGTGTATTGACTACCGTCAGTTGAATAAGTTAACGATCAAGAATAGGTATCCACTTTCGAGGATAGATGACTTATTCGACCAGTTCAGAGGGGCTTCTGTGTTTTTTAAGATCAATTTGCGATCAAGTTATCATCAATTGAGAGTTAAGGAGGCCAATGTATAGAAGACGGCATTTAGGACTCGTTATGGACACTATGAGCTCCTAGTTATGCCTTTTGGATTGACTAATGCACCAGCGGCATTTATGGACTTGATGAACCGTGTGTTTCAACCCTATCTGGATCGGTTCGTGGTACTATTCATCGATGGCATCTTGGTGTATTCTAAGTCTAAGGATAAGCACGATGAGTATTTTAGGGTAGTGTTGCAGACTCTTGGTGAGAAGCAGTTGTATGCGAAATTCAATAATTGCAAGTTCTAGTTCTGAAAAGTAACCGTTCTGAGACATGTGGTGTCTGTTGAGGGGGATTCGTGTCGATCCTCATAAGGTTGAGGTTGTGTTGGACTAGAAATAGCTGAAGAATGTGTCAGAAATTCGTAGCTTTCTAGGGCTGGCAGGGTATTATCAATGCTTCGTAGAAGGGTTCTCTTTAATCACAGCTCTGATGACTAAGCTTTTGCATAAGGGAGGTCCTTTTGTCTGGACTGGTGCACAGCAAGAGAGCTTTGAGAAGCTCAAAACTATTTTGACTCACGCTCCTGTTTTGATATAGCCTGAGCCCGGTAAAGACTTCGTGGTATACAGTAAGGCGTTGCATATAGGTCTGGGCTGTGTTCTGATGCAAGACGGCAAGGTAGTGGCTTATGCGTCTTAATAGCTCAAGACTCATGAGGTTAACTACCCGACGCATGATTTGGAGTTGGCAGCAGTAGTCTTTGCTCTGAAAATCTGGAGGCACTATCTGTATGGTGAGAAGTGTACTATCTACACTGATCACAAGAGCATCAAATATCTCCTCACTCAAAAGGAGTTAGACCTTAGGCAGCGTAGATAGGTTGAACTACTCAAGGACTATGATGCACTATCGAGTACCGTCCAGGTAAGGCCAATATGGTGGCTGATGCTTTGAGCCATAGGGCTATGATCGATCTAAGAGAGATGTTTGCTCGACTTAGCCTATTCGAAGATAGGAGTTTGTTGGTAGAACTTCAGGTTAAACCAACATGGATTGATCAGATCAAAGATATGCAGATTGGAGATAAGTCTCTTGAGTTGCATTTCCGTCAGGTTGAGAGTGGCACTACTACTAATTTTAGGATTAATATGATAGGGTATTATGTTTCCGCGGTCAGATTTGTGTACCAAATGATGAAGATTTGATACTGTCGATTCTGAAAGAGGCGCATAGTAGCCCTTATGCTATGCATCCCGGCGGGAACAAAATGTACCAAGATCTCTGAGAGTTATATTGATGGCCAGGGTTGAAGCGTGAGGTTACTGACTTCGTTGCTCATTGTTTGACTTGTCAGCAGGTTAAGGCTGAGCATCAGTTACCTTCAGGTTTGCTGCAACTGGTTAAGATACTGATGTGGAAATAGGAACGAGTAATGATGGACTTCATTAGTGGGTTGCCTTTAACACCCACTAGGAACGATCCTGTCTGGGTCATCGTTGATCGATTGACCAAGTCTGCTCACTTCATCCCGATCAGGACAGACTTCTCTTTACAGAAATTGGCTAAACTCTACATCTCTGAGATAGTGAGGTTACACGGGGTACTTGTCTCTATCATCTCTGATAGGGATCCTCATTTCACGTCTCGGTTCTAGAAGAAGCTTCATGAGGCTCTGGGTTCCAGATTAGACTTCAGTACTGCTTTCCATCCTTAGACAGATAGACAGTCAGAGAGGGTGATTCAGATACTGGAGGACATGTTGAGGGGCTGTATCATAGATTTCCGAGGCAATTGGGAGGAGTACTTGCCATTAGCAGAGTTCACTTACACTAACAGTTATCAGTCTAGTATATAGATGGCACTTACGAGGCACTATATGGTCGTAAGTCGTTGGGTGAACAACGTATTTTGGGTCCGAAATTGGTTTTAGAAGCTGAGGACAAGGTCCGTTTGATTCAAGATCGATTGAAAGTGGCTTATGATAGGCAGAAGTCTTATGCGGATCTAAAACGACATGAGATAGAGAATTTTGTGGAAGGCTTCATTTTTCTTAAGGTCTCGCCATGGAAAAACGTTCTGAGGTTCGGTCGCAAGGGTAAGTTGAGCCCTCAGTTTATTGGGCCGTACTGGATTTTAACACAAGTTGGGCCAATAGCGTATCAGTTGGAGCTACCTCTAGAGTTAGACCGCATACACAATGTTTTTCATGTCTCGATGTTCAGACGCTACCATTTTGATCCCACACACATTGTTTATATGGAGGAGGTTGAGGTTTGGCCAGATCTAACATTTTAGGAGGAGCTAGTTCAGATTTTAGATCGTGACATTAAGGTTCTACGGAGGAAGTCCATCCCCTTAGTGAAGGTGTTGTGGCGTAATCATAGCACTGAGGAGGCTACTTGAGAGCCAGAGGATTCGATGCATCAGCAGTATACTCACCTTTTCTGATCAGGTAAATTTTCAAGGCCAAAATTTTCTTTTAGGGGGTATAGTTGTAACGGCCCAAATTTGTAACTATGTTCTGATTAAAATGACACAATTATGTATCTGCTTCAATGGTTATGTGTTCTGGGTGTGTATGAGAGGTCCCAGGTTCAAGCCACAACTTGGGTAAATTTTGGCATTTTTATGATTAAAGCCCTAACTCTAGTCAGTAGGCTTATATTTAGTTGTTGGTAAAAGTATAACAGAATGGACATGCTAGTCTAGTGGATTGGTGGAGTGTTGGTGTGACAGAGGTCCTGTGTTCGAGTCTTAGCGTAAGCTTGGACACTAATATTTTTGTTACTAGCGTTGGGGAGAAGTTTGAAATAATCGGGATTCTGTAGTGGTTGAGTTTGTGAGGATTGTGGGTGAGAAAAATAAGGGAAGTTAGGGGAAGGATGTGGGTAGATTTTTTTTCCGGTTTTTTTCTTCTTTTCAGCCGTTTTCCTCTCCATCTTGTTCCCTTACTGCTGTTTATGCTTTAGCCATCTGCAAAATCCACTTGTTTTCCTTCTATTTTCGTTTCTCAACTTCGTTCTAATTCGCCTTTTTGCGCAACTTAGTGGCACTCATTCGGTAAGCTTACAGTATTGTGGTTTATTCTATTTTTTGTTAAGTGATTAATTGGGGTTTCTTTGTTTGGAGAAGGTTAGAGGAGCTAGAGTCAGTTGGTTGGTGTTAATTTTACAGGGACACGAATACTTGATCAAAGGTAAGGTTTAGAAGTATTGACATATTGATTGGTTCGATTTAGTTTCATGTAATTTTCACTCGTAACATCAATTTTGGGAATTGGATTATGGATTTCTAGGTTCTAGAATACTCGAGGTTGCTTTAGCATTGATTCAATACTAGGTGTGCACCTGAAAACACAAAAAAGGGGAATCGATGAAAGCTAAAAAATAAAATTTTCGATGCCATACGGGCGTGTGGTCGCCCATGTGGTAGGCCGTGTGACAGTACACGACCGTGTAAATGACTAACCAGGCTGTGCATATGTGACACGAGCGGATGACATAGCGGTGTGATGGTCGGCGAGGCCATGTGTGAGACATAAGCTCGACCAATTAGGTTGTATGGACTACACGGGCGTGTGGGATTTTGGACCAGGCCGTGTGATCTACCGGCCAAGGCCTATTTGGGTCGTGTGGGACACACGGGCGTATGGGACACACGGGCATGTGGGACACACGGGCGTGTGGGCCACACGGGCGTGTGGGTCCACACGGGCAGGCCACATGGGCATGTGAGCTTATTTTTCTGAAATAATCTATAAGGTTGCACGGTTTGCCAAAGTCGACTGTCATCTAACATAGGGTCGGTAAACATTATTTAGACCCCGGATTCTTTATTCTAATCATGTGATATAAGTTTGAAGCATGTATATCTGTACTGATCTAAACATAAATTTATGCCTGTTATCTGTATGGTTGTATGTCATATTGGTATGTTGCATGGCATCGGGGTTGGGTTGATGAAGTTGAAAGGAGTATCTGAAAGGCTTTTAAAGCCTGATATTTGGTAGTTAAGTTGCATATTTCTGATATGTGTCGTATTTCGGTACTGTATGGTGTGTAGGGATGGATGGGTACTTTATACCCTATTTGGTGTGTAAGGATGGGTGGGTCGATTATATCCCCACATGGTGTGTTGGGTTGGACGGAGTTGGTGTGCAGGGTTGGTGGGTTGGGTTTTTCTGCTATTCTGTTCTATTATGCATGCTATATCTGAGATGGGCTAAGGCCCTAAGTCATATATGATTTTGTATCTGAGTGGGCTAAGGTCCACACCGATTCTGTAAAGGGTTCAGGCCCGATCTGTTCATAAATATTTGAATGTATTCTGATGAATGTCTGTATGCATGTTTTCTGTGAGGGATTACACACTGAGTTTGCGACAACTCACCCTTTCTTTGTTTAACCTGTTCAGGTAATCCCCAACAGTAGACGGATCAGTGCAGTGGAGGACTCGATGGTGACCACTGCTACATATACTTTGGTTTTACAAGTTTTTATGCTTTTACTGCTCAAATTATTATTTTTGGGATTATTTGCTGTAAATGCTAGACTCTAAGACTCTTTGGACTTAATTTGGGACTTTAAACTGTTGTTTATGGAAATTATAAACCGCAACGCATCAAAGTATAGTTTTCTAAAATTAACCAAGATTTTCATAAATAAAAACGGTTTTTGAAAATTATTTAGTTTCAAAAGCTTCCACGAAAAATAATCGTTTAAAAGCAAATCAATCAATAAACGTTTTCTTGAACTAAACAAACGATAGTGACTAGAACAGTTTTAATGTACCCACGCATTTTCGAAAGCACTCTCATGTGACACCGCCAGATTCGGCCAAAATGTCCAGGACCGGGTTTGGGGTGTTACATTGCAAGTACGATGCTCGTTTGCATCGAGCTTGATGTCCATGTTCGCATTTTGCATTTTATTGTTACATAGATATTACGTCTTATATCAAAACATGCCATTCTCTGATCTACCGACTATTGGTGGATTGATTCTTTTCATAACAATATGCATCCGGATTTGGCTTTAATCTTATTCAATAACATTATCAAACGTATTGGTCAAAAGCTTGAAGGTAAGCTCTCTTTGCCCTTCGGTACGTTCTTGTCATACATTTTCAAATGTCTTAACATCCCCACAAATGTCGGTCCTTATTTGGTCGTTAAACATGAACCTATTAGCTTTTCTACCCTTCATAGAGCTGGTTTTAAATTGGATCCTACTACCAACACTTGGGTTAAAGATGTTCATAATGTTCCTTAAGACGATCATAATGAAGAACTTGAAGAGGACCTCGACTCTCCACCGGCTTCTACCCCTGCTCAAATATCTACTCAACCTCTCTCCAATGAATATTTGTCGTCATCCTTGACGCAATTACCTCATTGATTGAGGAGTTTAGGGGTTTTTAACACTCGGGTAGATGATGCCTTTGAGTATGTTAATAACAATGTTTTTTGGTTTAGACTCTAAGATGTCTAGGATAGAGGAAAATATTGCATTTCTAATGTCTCAATTCCCTCCTCCTCCACCTCAAAAAGACCAAGATGCATATATTTCATTTTCTCATGCATTTTACTCATCCTCATCGCACATTTTCTTACTTATATGTTAGAACTTAATGTTTATTTTGGTATCTTAATTGTGATACTTGTTAGCTTATTTTGATACATCTATGTTAGTTCTTTGTTTTTCAAATTATTTACTCTTTTATCAAACTAACAAAGTCTCTCTTTTAAGCTTTATTTGTTAATTTTTGATATAACAAAAAGGGGAGAAAAGAAGAGAAAGGTAAATTATCAGTATTTGGTTGATTTTATGACTAATCTTTTATTGCCAACATCAAGTGATTATTTTTTAATGTCGAATCCTTGTTTCCAAAATTTCACAAAAAAACAAGCTATTGCTTCAAATTGAACTTCAAAAATGGGAGTAACAAATTCAAAAACAAATTTACCAAAATATTTTGTTATATAAAAAGGGGAAGATTGTTGAACTAGCTTTATTTGTTAAATTATTTTGATATAATAAACATTTCTTTAAAATATAAATTTGTTTTTCTTTTGAACAAAGAATTCAAAGCATGAATAATATTTCAAACTTTCCAAACATCTTAGAAAATGCTTTAAACACTCACAATATTTTTTTTTATAAAGTTCTGAAAAAGAATTTAAACTTTTCAACTTAATTAAAATGATTTCAAATCAATTGCAAAACTACTTCCTACATGAAGTATCAATGTTTTCTAAAATGTATCGATACTTGTACAATTTTATCGATACCTTAATTTTTATTGATACCAAATTTACTCTCTATTTGGAATCAAAAATTGAACACAAAAAATATGTAACATACCGATTTTAGGGTTAGTCAAAACAGTGGTTTCGAGGACACAAATCCGATAAGGAAAATATTTTTTTATTATATTTTTATGATCTACGGTTTCACAGAAAGATTTCATGAAAATTTCGTTCGAAAATTTCGATGTTTGGGCACTCAATTTAGACAAAAGGACTAAATTGTAAATAGTGCAAAAGTTGAGTCCACATGTTAGAAGTGTCTAATTGTTATGAAGTTTTAAATTGAAGGTCCTTAAGTAGTAATTAGACCATTGGTTAAATTGTTGGACAAAAATGGGCATGAATAAGACAAATTTCAAAGAAAAGCCTTTAAAGGCATTTTGGTCATTTGGCCATTTAATGAATTAGAACACAAATAAAAACAAAAAAAATGTTCATATTCTCCTTGCTATGGCCGAATACACCATGGGAGAAGCCATGGCTAGGGTTTCAAGCTTTTCAAGCTCCATAGTAAGTGATTCTGAGCCTTATTTTTAATGTTTCTCGTATTTTTGAAATCCTTGAATCATAATCTACCTATTTCTACCATTATTTTGAGCTAGGGTTTATGTTTAAAAATTGACCCATGTTGAATAATTGTGCATTTTGATGGATTATGGTAGATTATGCATGTTTAAGGTTAGAGAAACGACTTTTACCAAATGATTTTCGACGAAAACGTCCGAAAGGACTAAATCGTAAAAGTCATAAAATTGGTCATAATTGTGTGTTTTAGTGAGAATTGTGGGCTGCCATATTCATGAAATGGTTCGGTTAGGCCTAAAATTCAAATAAATCGAATAAAAATTTATTTACGAGCCAAAGGGCAAAAGCATAATTTTGACAAACTTTAGGGGCAAAAATGTAAAATTTTAAAAGTATGATTTTTGGACTAATTTGAATAATTTGAGTGTTAAATAAGTGTTATTTGATATGTTAGATCGAGAAAACACAAAATTTGAGCTTAGATCGAGAGAGCACGAAACTTTGAGCTAAGACGGGAAATTAGCTGTTTTTGCATTCGAGGTAAGTTGGTGTGGTAATAGTAACACAAAAACGTCAAAATGTATGTTTGAAATCTAAATTGTGGTATTAAATTGATTTTTTTATTTACATGTTTATTATATTATTATGTTAGTGAATTGATTTAATAATAATGCCTATGATACAAGGTGACGTAGGTGACATGGAAACGAATTGAGATGTTGTGTTTAAAAGTGCCTTCTATGATTATGATGATTATGTGACATTATAAGTTGTGTGTAAATAATGCCTTGACTATATATCTAAAATAATATTTCGATCAATATTATGAAGTATGATTAGGTGACATTTATGAACTGAAGATTTGTGAAAAGTGGTGATCCTGATTGAACCTTTAGAATAACGGGAGATACGGATAAAATATGGCTAGGTCACATGTGTGATAAATTGAGCTTACCATGTAGACCCGAGAGCTACGGAATTCAATGGCTAAATCACATGTGTGATAAAGTGAACTTCACCATGTGTACAAAATAGCTATGAGATTTATGTGGTAGCTAGGCCACATGGGTGATAAAGCGACCTTCACCATGTGTGCACGAGAACTAGGATCAAAGATAGCTAGGTTGTATGTATAGTACAGAGGGTACATCATGTAGACACGAGAGCTATGTTATAAGTAGCTAGGTCACATGAGTGATAAAGTGATCTTCACCATGTGTACACGAGAGCTGCAGGATTTAATGGCTAGGTCACATGGGTGATAAAACGACCTTCACCATGTGTACACGAGAGCCGAATTATTGTGTTGGTGGAGCTATGTGCTGAAACCACTGAGTATCAAGGGTTAATCTGAAAGGTTCAACGGGAAAGCTTACTAAAGAAATCGTTGTGGTAATGTAGTGTGTAAGTGCAGGTGCATCCATTTGAACAATGGTGTGTCATGAGCAATGTGCTCAATATGCGATTGAAATTGTGGTAAGGTTGATACAGTGTAAGTGCTATTATGAATACTTGTAATTATTGGTGATGATTATTCGTTTGAATGGCTAGTGTTGAGCATGCTTGGTGTTATATGTGTAACTATGATAGTAATATGAAGAAATCATGAGAGAGTAAAATTATCAGAAAAATAGTCTGAAACAGCAGCAGTTACGTGATTTTGAAAAAATCACTATAAATAGTGGAAATTGAATTAAATTCTGAATGAGATATGAAATTAAAGCTCATTGAGTCTATATTCACATAAAAGAAATTGTGCCAGTAAATGAATTTTCTATTATGAGATATTTAAATTTTGGTGAGACAAGGTTTGAATGGTTTCAGAAATCCCCTGTTCCAATTTTGGAAAATCACTAAAAATATATAAAAATGATTATGGTGTGTAATTTATATTCCTAGAATTCTTGATGAGTCTACTTTCAAGAGAACCAATGGAAAGGTTATCCGAGCTCTATATAATGAGAAATTTGATTTTTACTGAAGAGGTGTTGGAGCTATTAAACCGTTAAACAGGGGAATCTTTAATGAATAAATTGTATTGATTGGCTAAACCAAAAATTCTAGAAATTTCAAGAAAGTATGTGATTCTAGTTTTAAGGAAAATTAATGGATCTAAATTTGGAGTTCTGTAACTCCAGATATAATTAATTTAGCGACTGTGACTCAGAAAACAGCCTAAGCTGAACATGTGTAAAAAGGTGGAAATATGTATACAATGATTTTATTTCTTAAGAATACCTTTTGAGAAGTGGAAACATTTTATTAATTTAATTGCTTATTATTATATGCCAACTTACTAAGCTTTAAAGCTTACACCCTCTCTTCCATTTCTCTTAGTGTTGTCAGGTTGGCTCGGGCCAAGAGATCGTCGGAAGCGGCATCACACTATCGATTTGTCAAGGTGGGTTAATAGCGATTCTTGTTGCTTATAAGTGAGTGGCATGTATAGATAATTAGTCATTGATAGTATATATTATTGTAAATTGGTCAAATGTATTGGCTTATATCGCCTCATTATATATAGCCATGAGATGTGTCTCATAATGGTTATAGGTATGCAAATTCTGTTTTATGCATGACTTGCGGAAATACTTTCACATAGATAAGTATACTACTTGTGTTTGATGGTTAAGTTAGAATTAATTAAGGGTATAATATGGGTCAATGAATTGTATACTAGGGTGAAGAGTTAAGAGTAATACTAAAGGTTTGGAAAATAGCCTAAGTGTTGGCCACACGGGTAGAGACACGGCCATGTGTCTCAGCCATGTGGATGATACGACCTAGCATACGGATGTGTGACTTGGCCGTGTGCCCTCCAAATGTTTGTTGACATTAGAAACAGAATGCTCGATGTTTTTAACACGGGCTGGGACATGGGCGTGTGTGACCACACGGCCTGCCCCCACGGGCGTGTCCCAAGTCACACGGGCGTGTAACACTGTTTGAGTGAAAATTTTCATAAGTGTTTGAAAAGTTCCGGTTTGGTCCCGGATCATACCTAAAGTATCGTTTGGGCCTTGTAGGCCCATAATGTGGGTGTTATGTTAATGAATGAAAAAGTTTTAAATTTTACACGGAAATTATGTGTCAAAATCAAACGATCCTGCAAGTGTTGTTCGGTAATGCCTTATATCGTGTCCGACGATGGTTACGGGTGAGGGGTATTACACAATAAGTATCAATACCTTTAAAATTATATCGATACCTATTGATTTTTATTGATACTAAAAATTTATATCGACACCAATTTTGCATTATGTTTTTCATGATCTATTAAAAAATGTCAAAAAGTATGGATACCCATAAAATTATATCGATACCTTTTACCAGGTATCAATAAATCATTGTTTGGAATCATTGGAAATTAATTTTAACAGTCACTAACTTAGACATTAAATGCTTATAGTATCGATACTCGTACAAAAAGTATCGTTACTTTTTGTTACAATTAAATTTAGTGGTCTGGTATTTTCATCCCAACGGTTTTATTTATTCTCCCAACAACCATAACAGTTGGAAATGTGTTAGAAGCTATAAATACCAACTTTTGATGGTCCTACAACCACAAGAGACATAATCAAGCCTAAAAATCAATCAATTCAATCTTAGTGCTCAATTCTTTCATACTTTCTTGTACACACTTGTGAGTTTTTATTGTTATTCTTTAACTCAAGTGTATTCTTGTTTATTTGTGCTTTATTGGTAAACATTCTAATATTGTGAAGATTATTTCTTTGTTTGCTTCTTTTTAATTCTTTGAGAGTGTTTGTCTTAAGATTTGGGTAGATATCTTGAGAGAGTTGTAAGGTTAAACCTTGTCCTCAAAGGCTAAACAAATTAGTGAATTTGAGAAACTCCTTAGTTGTGGAAAGCTAAGCTAGTGGAGTAGGCAATTTGGGTCGAACCACTCTAAATCTTTGCGTTTATTGTTTCATTCTCTTTCTTTGCTTCCACCAATTTTTTTAAAGGTCAATTCATCCCCTCTTGGTAATTTCAGTTTGGTCAATCGAGATAACAGTTTGAGTAGATAATATTGGACAAATATTGAATTACATAAGTGATATTTTATTATTTTAAATTATTTCTTATTGAGAAAAAAATTAATTGCGAAGCCACTTAAAATATTAAAATAACATAAAAATGCTTCTTTTTAATAAAAAAAAGATAATTCAATAGGTTAAAATATGGTGTTAGTCAATGTACTTCTACATAATTTGAAATTTAGTTCCTATTCTTTAAAAGTTAAAAATTCAATCCTCCTACATTTTGAATTTACAAATCCAATCATTCTCTTCGTTGGTAATTTTTGTTAAAATTTTCCAACTTAAACATATTTATTTTCCATTAATCATATGCCATGTCATTTTAGGGCAACCTAATTAGTATTCCAAGTTGACAATTTTTTTATGAAAAATAATAACAGCGTTGTTGATTGGACTAAATTCTTTTTAGAAAAAATTAGGAGGACTTATTTTTTAATGTTTTAAGCATAGGAACAAAATTTCAAAAATTTTCAAAGTAGAAGGATGACAATATATTTTAACAAATTCAGCATGTTTACACTTTGAGAATAGATAAAGTTGGATAAATCTTAAGGATGGCTAGGATGATGGGATGAAGTTGGTATGGAGAAACCAAAATTGAGTAGGTTTGAAAGTGAGGAATCCAAAACTAAGTTGAGAGAAATCAATTTTGAAAATTCAAAGAAGTGAATACCCTTAATAAAAAGAATGAATTATTAAGAAAATAATTAAGGAATAGATTGGACCAAGGATGTTGACGATTTGGTTGGTATAAGTACTTGAATGTTAAAAAATCAGTTTGATAAATTTTGATACTTCAAGAAATAAAAAAATTAGATAGATTGTTCAAAGAAGAAACTGAATAGAAGATTGAGCAAAACTCGATTTGATTTAAAAAAATATTTTGTTCGAATTTCAAGTTAATCTAATCTAGATATTCAATTTTTTCAAGACAACTCAAATAAGTAATTCAAGTTTCAAGTTTGAGTCGAGTTAAATTTTACAATTCAACTAATTCGAATAACTCAAATAACAGGTTGGTGTAAATACACCTTTGGTCCTTGTGAATTTTGAAAATGAGCAAATTGGTCTCTCTCAACAAAAATTACAAAATAATTCAAAATATTTATAAAAATTCCAAAATTTATATTTTTAAAAAATTATAAAAATATTAAAAAATCTAAAGAATATTGTAACACCCCTATACCCGACTTGATCGCCGAGTCAAAGCTTCGGAATGCTACATTTGTTGCAGAAGCAACAACACATAAATTAAGTTCATTTTTATCTTCTTAATCAAATTATTAAGATCATTAACATTTACGACATGATTTGAACACAAATTTAGTTATATATAGGTTTATGATAGCTCTTTTAGTGGTCTAAGTTTGAATAGGGACTAGAATATGAAGTTTCCAAAATTTTGAGCTAACGTTGAAATATCAGAGGTTCCTCCTCACAATGACACTTTCTGACTTGCGTCGTCGCAACGTGAAATACTTGTTGTCGTGTAATGCACCCTGTTTTTCCAATTTTTCCATATTTCAATTTTCATCACCTAATACCCTATTCAAAAACAAATTCCAACTAATACAATCAACATATCATTCATATAAACTCAATTTCAATCTCAAGAACCATGCAATTTACCATAACTAATTCAAAATAAAGCTAAGTTTATAAGATTAACAAAAGTTTCAAGTTCTACAATTAGGTTCTCTAAAAGACTTATATACACAAATTAAACTTTACCTATGTACATGCCATTGCTAAAACCAAAAAATTCAAGCAATACTTTCTTCCAAGCTTGGGATGTGATGAGAAGAGTCAATGTTCATCATTCTCTCTATCACCTCAAATCTAACATTTACCTACGCATTTAAGCTTGTGACAGTTTAGTAAGTACTACAAGAATTAAACTATTTATTTAAGGTTTAACTAATGGTAATATATATAATTCATAAACCATTACCAATTAGCAAGATATCAATTTATAAAGTTTAAATCCATTGAAAATTTTCTCTTACCATGTTTCATTTGTATAACCCATTTTAGACTAAATAGAACACATAGGATATACAAAACAATCATTGTATTGCACTTAAGTGCCATTTTCATTTGCATTGAAGTGTTATATTTCCTTTGCACGTATATGATTTCCTAATGGCATTCCATTCACATCCTACTAGTTCATATCTTGTCTACATAGGCTTTTCATACATTTATTCATTGTACTTACTCAGTAAAATAAAAACGATTCAAACTTTTCCTCTTTTACTACTTAGTCCTTATTAACATAAAATTTCACTATATCTTGTAATTTCACCACACATTCATTTTACATATCATCACTATTTCATCATACTTCTTTCACATTCTCTTTTTCAACATTTGATTCCACATGAGTTATTTTTTTCACTTTGCAATTTAATCCTTTTACTACTACTTCAATATACTAATTCAGTTCAATAATATAAATACAATTTAAACCATATTTATCACTACTCATTTGTAAATTTTATACATAATATTATCATATTCATAATTAAATGAACTATTTTAACATAATTTATACTTAAATAAAATAAAATTCTAGAAGTACTTACAACCAAGGCTTGAATGAAATCTTTTCTTATTTCTTCACTGTTTGGCTACTTCCTTGCCTTTTTCTCCAACTAATCCTTCACTTTTATTCTCTCTTTCTTCATTTCCATATCTATGCTATTCTAATTAAAAGAAAATGAATTTCATGAACAAACTTATCATTCTTACCTTAATCACTTGTAATTTGTAACACCCCTCACCTGGCCTGGTCGCTAGACCCGAGATACGGAATACTACTTTTGTTACGAAAAAATTCACATTTAAAACTCAGCATAAATTCATTCAATCATCAATTATTAATATAAATACACATACCATACGTTAATAAAGTAGAATCAAACTTAATCGAGCTTACAAAAGCTTTAAATTTGACACGAGTATAAATAAGGACCAAACTGTAAACTTTTCAAAGTTTGAGGATAGGTATTGATACCCAGATGAAGTACTGATACCATCTTTAAATTCTATTTCCAAAAATCAAGTTAATATACCCAAGTATTGATGCCAAAATTAAGTATCGATACCATTTTGGCATTCTACCGTTTTCAAAATTTTGTGCACAAGTCAATCTGTATCGATACCTTTAAAGTCTCGATCTTTTGGATTAAGTACGGATACTTTATACTGGTATTGATACCAAATCGACATTCTGCCATTTTAAAACATTTTCATTTGATAAAGTACTGATACTTCAAGCCATGGTATTGATACTTTTTGTAAGAAAGTCAAGTGTAACACCCCTAACCCGTATCCGTCGCCGGAACAGGGTTATGAAGTATTAACAATGTTTACAGGTCAAACACAAGTAATTCATATTTTTACTATTCATAATCGAAACTAATCATATCATCCCCTGATTGGACCCTCGAGGCCCAATTTAAACATTAGAAACAAGTCAGGACTAAATCAAGATCACAAGAAATTTTTCGTGAAATTTCCAAAAATTATCCCGAGATGAGGGGCACACACGCCAGTGTGGTCAGGCCATGTGGCTTACATGGCCTAGTGACATGCCCATATATCAGGCCGTGGGTTTCCACACACTCATGTCCCCAACCCGTGTAACTCTCTAACTTGTAAAACATGAAGTAATAGAAGTCACATGGCCAAGTCACACACCCGTCTACTAAAACGTGTGGTTAATTCAATTTTCGAAAATTAGGTGCAGGTTTCACACAGCCATGTCACACACCCGTGTTCTATGCCATGCACCTCACACGTCTGAGACACATACCTGTGCCTGTTCCCCTGTGCTTAATTCTGATCATTCTGTTTCTCAATTTTAGAATATAGGGGACAGACGGCCAAGCCACATGCCCATGTACCAGGCCATGTGTCACACACGGTCAAAACACACACCCGTGTGTCTACATGTGTGGACAAATAAAATCATTTCCTAGCTTTATTTTCTTACCCAAACTTGCATCAACCTACAGCAAACTAAAAAATATATATATCAACCAATTCAAGCATCATAGCTTAGCTAATCCTATCATCTAATATGGTATATTCACACAGGTACATGTACTCATGTTTATAATCTTACCTTTCTGTAAAGATTTATATTTTACCTTAATTCAATCAAATCATACTATATACTTATATACAAAATAAGATATACCTTATAACTATATACCAAAATATATTATCATTAGCCATTCCAATGGCTATGTTACAAATAACCATGTACATGTCAACATTGGCAAAGATAACTTATACATGTTATTATATCACAATAAATTTTCTAGTTATACCAAAACAATAGGTGGATAGTGTGACGATACTCTGATCGATCTCTAGCCTTTGCGAGCTTCTGAGCACTATAAAACAGGGAAAAGAGAATCTAGTAAACATTCAATGCTTAGTAAGTTCATATAACAGAAATTAAACTTATCAATCATGTTCATTAATATTAGGCATAAAATAACATGATTCTCATAAATTTAGCAAATTGCCTAAACACATACACTCAATCAAGTAAGTTAGTCATGTAATTCATATATATATCAAATATACATAGATGAGCTCATCATACCACAACTTTCAGGTATTCCATATACATTCAATACATCTTTCTTTTGATCTCTCAATTTCTCATGCCAGGGTATTGTCCGTTGAATTTTTGAAATATCGATATAGGTAGTACACTTATGGTGCACAATTTAGAAATCCATCAATTTATTTCCAAGGTACCCATTAGGGCACATATTTAGAGAGTACACTCTCGAACCACTTATCAGGATGCTCTTATGAGCCATGTATCAGAATGCTCATCCGGGCTAAATCTTAGGAGTGCTCATTAAAGCCACAACTCAGGAAGTTCACAAAGAACTTTTAATCAAAATGCTCATAAGGAGCCTATCAAGATTGCTCTCAAAGGGCCATGTAACAGGAGCACCAGATAGTCATATCTCAGGGAGTTCAAGCGAGCTATATCAGGATGCTAACAAAGAACTGCGTTTGTGTTTGCAACATATGCCAGAACACAACCGATCGAATCATGTGTCAGGATGCTCACAAAGAGCTATGGTATTGTGCAACATATGCAAGTTCACTACCAATCAGGTTGCTCACAGGAACTATTAACAGGATGCTCGAGAGGGTACTTATTCAAGCTAAATCCTATCCGCAACATATGCAGGACCACATTTAATACGGGAAATCACATATATCCATCGAATTTGTATATTCGAACGGAACTTAACCTTTTTATTAACATTTCTGGGCATAAGATCATTTCTCACATTTATAACACTCATATAATTCACATCAACTTATACCACATTCAATCCAAATACAGCATCAATTCAAACATACTTACATACTCAATTAAGTTACACAAACTTACCTTGACACTTGTTCGTATATGGGTCTATTAATTCAAAATTTTTTCTTTTCCTCGATCTAGCTTCGAATTTGAGTTATCCAGATCCAATTAAGCTTTAGTAGTTTCTTCTCTCTCTCCTAGGGTTTCCATGCAAATTTTCAGGAAGATGATATAAAATAAGATGACATTTCTTTTATCATCTTTTAATTATTTTTATTTCCGATTTAGTCCTTAGCCTTTTCTAATTTTCCATGGATGAATTACCAAAAATACCTACTAACTTTTCTTTAATGGTATAATTACCATATAAGGACTTCAAGTTTTGAATTCTATAGCTATTTAATACTTATAGCTTCTAGAATTCAACTTTTGCATTTTATGCAATTTGGTCATTTCCACAATTAATCACTTACTCAGTAAAATTTTCTTATCAGTATTTTCAAATGACATACCTATCATACTACAGACCATGCAATAATATTAAAATAATTTTTCTTTCTAACTCGAATTTGTGGTCCCGAAACCATTGTTTCTATTTCACTGAAAATAGGCTATTACAACTCTCACCCTTAAGGATTTTCGTCCTTGAAAATCTTACCAGTAAAAAGATTTGGATATTGCTTTCTCATAGTATCCTCTGGTTCCTAGGTAGCCTTTTCTATACCATGTCATTGCCGGAGAACTTTTACTAATGATACCTTTTTATTTATTAATTCTTTTGTTTCACGTGCCAAGATTTTGATTTGTTCTTTACTATATGTCATGTCGGGTTGAATCTCAACTTCTGTCAGAGAAATTACATGTGAAGTATCCGATATATACCATCGTAACATAGACACATGAAAAACATTATGAATTCTGTCAAGTTCTGGTGGTAATGCTAATTGGTACGCAACAGGTCTGATTTTTTCTGTAATCTCATATGGCCTAATGAATCGCAGCTCAATTTTCCTTAAAGGCCAAACCAGAGTACTTTCTTCCAGGGTGATACTTTCAAAAATACTTTGTCGCCAACCTGAAATTCTATCTCTTTTCGTTTAAGATCAACATATGACTTTTGGCGATCTGAAGCTGCTTTCAAACTGTCTTGAATCACCTTTACCTTTCCTTCAGTTTCTCGAATTAAGTTAACCCCGTGTATCTTTTTCTCACTGAGCTCTATCCAATACAATGGTGTTCAACATTTGTGACCATACAAAGCTTCATATGGTGCCATTTTGACACTGGACAGATAGCAATTATTGTAAGCAAATCCAATTAAAGGCAGATATTTTTCCCAATTACCTTCAAATTCCAGCACACAACAGTCTGAGGATGGAATGTAGTACTGAAATGTAATTGTGTACCCAAAGCTTCTTACAACTTACTCCGGAATCGAGATGTGAACAGGGTATCTCTATCATAGATAATAGAAATTGGTAGCCCATACAATTTGACAATCTAGGAAACATATAATTTAGCCAATCTATCTAAGGAATAATCTATACTTACCGAAATAAAGTGTGCAGACTTTGCCAATCGGTCTACTATTACCCAAATAGCATCTTTCTTTTTCGGAGACAAGGGTAACCCCGATACAAAATCCATGGTAATTTTTTCTCATTTCCATTTTGGTTTCGTAACTGGTTGTAATAATTTCAAAGGCGCCTGATGTTCAGCTTTAACTTACTAACATATCAAACATTTAGACACAAATTTAGAAATATCCCATTTCATACCCGGCCACCAGTACATTTTCTTCAAATCATTGTACATTTTATTACAACCAAGATGAATAGACATTGTACACATTTCATACCCGGCCAACTCTAAATTCTTCGATACACATATTCTACCTTTGAATAATAAACAGCCATCAGATCCAATCTGAAATTCTGAATCAGAATTTGATTCACATTGGACCCGTTTAGCCTGTAGTTTAACATTACTCTTTTGAGCTTCACAAATTTGTTATAGAAATGTTGGTCTCGCTTTTAACCCAGCTATAATTGAACCATCATCAGATAAAGACAACCGAGTATTCATAGCTCATAAAACAAATAGAGATTTCTTACTTAAAGCATCTGCAACAACATTTGCTTTTCTCGAATTATAATCAATAATAAGATCATAATCTTTCAATAATTCAAGCCACCTACACTATTTTAAATTCAATCTTTCTGTGACATCAAATGCTTTAAGCTTTTATGATCAGTAAAGATATGACATTTTTCACCAAATAGGTAATGCTGCCAAATTTTCAATGTAGATCATGTATCGGATAATTTCTTTCATGTGGCTTTAGTTGTCTAGAAGCATAGGCCATTACTTTACCCTCTTGCATCAATACACAGCCTAAACCATTTAACGATGTATCACTATAAATTACAAATTCCTTACCTGATTCAGGCTAAACTAGCACAGGTGCTTCTGTTAATAATGCTTTCAATCTGTCAAAACTCTGCTGACATTTATCAGACCACTCAAATTTCACGTCTTTTTGTAACAGACGCGTCATCGGAGAAACTATCATTGAAAACCCTTTAACAAAGCTTCAATAATATCCAACCAGCCCTAGAAAACTTTGAACTTTAGATATATTCTTCGATTCTTTCCAATTAATAATAGCTAAAATTTTACTCGAATCTACCCTAATACCTTCTGCAGAAACTATATGTCTAAGAAAACCAACTTCTCATAACCAAAATTCACATTTACTGAATTTGGCATATAATTGCTTCTCACACAAAGTTTGCAACACAATTTTCAAATGATCAGCATGCTCATTTTCATCTCGAGAATAAACCAAAATGTCATCAATAAATACCACTACAAACTTGTCTAAGTACAGTTTGAAAGTTCTATTCATCAAGTCCATAAATACCGCAGGTGCATTAGTTAATCTAAATGGCATTACAAGAAACCCATAGTGCCCATACCTAATTCTAAAAGCTGTCTTTGGAACATCTAATTCCTTTACATGTAGCTGATAATAGCCAGAACGAAGATTAATAATTGAAAATACAATGGCACCTTTCAACTGGTCAAACAGCTCATCAATACGAGGCAATAGATACTTGTTCTTTATTGTAACCTTGTTGAGCTGTTGATAATCAATGCATAGCCTCAATGATCCATCTTTCTTCTTTACAAACAGAACTAATGCACCCCAAGGTGAGAAACTAGGTCGAGCAAAACCTTTGTCAATCAGTTCTTGCAACTGTGCTTTTAACTCTTTTATTTCGATAGGAGCCATCCTGTAAGGTGCTATAGATATCAGTGTTGTTCCTGGTACAGGATCTATAGAGAACTCCACTTCTTTATCAGGTGGTAAACTAAGAAATTCTTCCGAAAATACATCAGGAAATTCACAAACAATCGGCACTAACTGAATTTTTGACTTAGTTACTTTAGTACCCAACACATATGCAAGAGAAGCATAGTAACCCTTTCTAACATATTTTTGTGCTGATATTGTTGAAATCACAATAGATAATCCATCCAATTTATCAGATTCAATGTGAAGTAACTCACTATTTTAACATTTCAACACAATATATTTCTATTTACAATTTACCACTGCATCATGCTGAGTTAGCCAGTCCATTCCCAAAATCACATCAAATTCATCAAAGGGCAATAGCATCAAATTAGCCGAAAAAAATAACCTTTACCATCAACGGACAATTTTTACAAATTTTATCTACAATAACACATTGGCCTAGGGGATTTGAAACTTTAACCACAAATTTAGTGGACTCAACAAGTAAATTTTTAATAGACACCAAATTTGTACCTATGTATGAATGCGTTGATCCAGGATCAATTAAAGTAGTAATATCAGTATCAAGTAGAGAAAATGTACCAGTAATGACATCTGGTGCAGAAACATCTTCTCTAGCACGTCTAGCATGTGTCCTTACCAGTGCTCGTGCTTCATATTTGACTGTTGAATCTTTTATAGTACCTCAGCTACCACTAACGTTGCTGGGGAAACGAGGTGGCCTTCCTCTTGAGGCAGAATTAATCAGCTTTGAAGTTTGATCAGTATCCTTTTCAATCATTTCGGGGCAATCTTTGAGGAGATGATCAAGAGAACCACATCAGTAACAGGCTCAACTTCTCAAACGACACTCCTTGAAATGAAATTTGTTGCAATATTTACATTTCGATTTGGGAGTAGTAACACTTCCAACGCTAGTTACAGATGGAGACGAGGATCTCGAGTTAGAGCATTGAGAGCCTCACTCTTTTCCAGAATACCCCGTAAAGGTGGTAGAGCAATCACGATACTTCTTTGATTTCTTTGGAACAGACAATTGTGACTTACTCATAAATCTTTTACCAGACACTCGAGCTTTTCTTTCAGCTTGTTTCTTTTCTTTACTCAATTTTTCGGCTTTGTGTGCTTGATCAGCCAAAACTAGAAATTCCCTTAATTCAAGGATTCAGATTAACGAGTTAATATCTTCATTTAATCCTTCTTCAAATCATTTACACATATCAGCCTTGGTTGGAACCCATTCTTTAGCATACTTGCTCAACCGAACAAATTCTCGCTCGTACTCAAATATAGTCAGATGGCCTTGTTTAAGCTCTAAAAATTCTTTCTTTTTCGGTTCCAAAAATCTCTAACTAGTGTACTTTTTTCTAAATTCAGTCTGGAAGAATTCCCATGTAATATTTTCTCTCGGTACCAAAGAAGTTATGGTATTCCACCAATGGTAGGTTGTGTCTTTTAATAAGGAAACTACACATTTTAAACATTCGACTGGAGTACACGATAATTCATCTAAAAATCGAATGGTATTTTCTAAGCAATCTTCAGCCCTTTCTGGATCGTCATTAGAAATGGCTCTGAATTCCTCTACCCCATATTTTTAAATTTTATCAACTGAAGGCTTACCAGTTCTAACAGGTTCAACACCCTGTAGGATCTCAGGAACGGGTTGAGGAGCAGGTGGGGAAGGTTGTCAAATAATAGGGTTCGTTCTTATATATTCAGTGAACCTTTCATTCATCATTTCAAAGAAGGCTGTTTTTGCCTCCTTACCATGACCCTCAGATACAAGCCTCTTACTACTACTAGATACAGTTCGTTGTAGAAAAGCCTAAGCATACTCTCAGCCTCCTCAGGTTCAACTCTATCTTGGTTGAAGACATCACTATATGAAAAACACAATTAAAATGGTCAGGTGATATCACACTATCACAAATTATATAATGGTATGTACAGCTAATTTCTTACATACTACATTAGTCTGAGAATCAGCTAAACCGTAGCTCTGATACCAATAAATGTAACAGCCTAACATGTATCCATTGTCGGAACAGGGTTATGAAGTATTACTGAAGTTTACAAGACAAACACTGATAATTTATATTTTTTACTATTTATAATCGAAACTAATCATATCGTCCCTTGATTGGACCCTCGAGGCCCAATTTAAACATTAGAAACAAGTCGGAACTAAATTGGGATCACAAGAATTTTTTTGTGGAATTTCTAAAATTTTTCCCTAGATGCAGGGCACACACGCCCGTATGGTAAGGGACACACCTGTGTGGTCAGGTCGTGACATGCCCATATCTCAAGTCGTGTGGTTTCACACACCCGTGTCGCCAACCCATGTAACTCTCTGACTTGTAAAACATGATGTAATACAAGTCACACGACCAAGTCACATGCCCATGTGCTAAGCCGTGTGGTTAATTCAATATTCAAAAATTAGGTGTAGGTTTCACATAACCATGTCACACACCCATGTTCTAGGCCGTGTACCTCACACGGCTGAGACACACACCCATGTCTATGCCTATGTGCTCAATTCTGAGCATTCTGTTTCTCAATTTCTGGATGCAGGGGATACACGGCCAAGCCACATGCCTATGTACCCAGCCGTGTGTCACACACGGTCAAGACACATGCCCGTGTGTCTGCCTATGTGGACAAAATAAATCCATTTCCTAGCTTTATTTTCTCACCCAAACTTGTCATCAACCTACACCAAAACTTACAAGTATATATACCAACCAATTCAAGTATCATAGCCTAGCTAATCCTATCATCTAATATGGTATATTCACACATGTACGCACTCATGTTTATAATCTTACCTTTTTGTAAAGATTTATATTTTACCCTAATTCAATCAAATATTGCTATATATTTATATATTAAACAAGATATATGTAATGACCTCAAAAGCACAGGTATCGGAAAATAAGTTATTGGATCTCCGTTTTCAGTAAACGGACTCATAAATATTTATTAAAATATTTATGAAATTAATTATATGTTTAATTAGGCTTTGATTAGATAAATTTAGCCTAATTTAAGATAAATAGTAGAAAGGACTAAATTGAAATAGGAGTGAAAGTTGAATTAAACATTAATAGAAATTATAAAGGACCAAAATGGCAATTATGCCATTTTTTATTTGATGAGGCGGCAATTGTTGATAAAAATCTAAGATTTTACTTAGATTTTATTATTTATTATTTGTATTATTAATTATGGTTTTATATTAAATATTATTATTTTATAAAATAAACTAAAACATGACAAATGTATGGTAAAAATTTGTGACATGTGTAATAATAAAAATGTGTACAAATGAAAAATAAATATTGGTTATTAAATAGATTTTTATAACAACAATTATTATTTTAAATTAATATATATATGTATGTTATAAAAGAAAAAAAAGAAAAACAAAAAAAAAAAACAAGAAGAAAGAAACAGAGAGCAAACGTGAAACAGGGGAGAAAGGAAAGAAAGAAAGAAAAGAAAGAAAAAAAGGAAAAATTGGGGGTTTGATGCTTGAAGCTTAAATAGGTAAGTCAATTAAGTCCTTTTTACTTAATTTTGATGTTTTAGAAGCCTTGGAACAAGATTTTGATGAGGTTAAGTTAATATTTTGAAAGATAGTTAATTATTAGACATTGTTAATGTTGAATAAAATGATGAATTAAGGGTTAAATTGATAGAAATTCAAGTTAAGAATGAAATAAGGATTGAATTGTAAAGTAATTCATAAGTTTTATATGGTAGGGACTTAATTGAAGAAAATTCGAAATTAGAAAAATATGATGAAAGTTCAATAGTTAAACTTGAGTTGGGTAAAATTTGGTTACAAATAGAAGTGTGAATTGAATAAGAAATGTAAGTAAACTTAGTTAGGACTTAATTGCAAAATAAGCTATAAGAAACAGTTTTGGACAGCAACAGAAGCTTAACTTTGAAAAATCACTAAAAATTGTAGGAACCGAATTAAAGGGTGAATAAGATATGAAATTAAAGCTTGCTGAGTCTATTTTTAGATAAAAGAAAAAGAACAAGCAAATAAAGTCTGTAGATTGAGATATTTGTATTTTTGTAAAACTGGTTCAGGATGACTCCGAAATCCCCTGTTCTGATTTGATAAAATCATTAAAAATTGTACAAAAATATTTATGAGTTTTAGTTTATATGTTTAGAATCCTCGGTGAGTCTAGTTTCAAGAGAAATAGACGAGAACATTATCCGAATCCTGAGCTATGAGATAATTGAATTTTAGTACAGAAGGGTCGGAACTGTCAGACGGTGAATTAGGGGTAAATTTGAGGAATAAACTGTATTAATTGACAAGACTAAAAATTCTGAAAATTTTATGGTAGAAATTTACATGAGTCTAGTTTCAGGGAAAATTAACAGATCTTGATTTGGAGCTCTGTAGCTCAAGATATAAATAATTTAGTGACTATGACGCAGGTGGACAGCTTGAATGTTCACATATAAGTAAATAGTGAAATTATTGAAAATGTTACTTACAAGCATATTATATAAATTAAGTATGTTGAGACGAATAATAAATCCAAGTAAAACATGTCGAGAATAAGAATAAATACATTTGAGGGACAATATGTTTAATTTTAATTAGTTTCAAATATAAATGTTAGATGAAATAAAATATTTGATAAATAAATCGGTAACTCCGGTAATGCTCCGTAACTCTATTCCGGTAACGGATTGGGGTTAGGGGCGTTACAATATACCTTATAGAAATATACCAAACTATATTATCATTAGTCATTCTAATGGCTATGTTACAAATAACCATATACATATCAACATTAGCGAAGATAGCTTATACATGCCATTATATCAAAATAAATTTTATAGTTATGCCAAAACAAACAGGTGGATAGTGTGATGATAATCTGACCGATGTCCAACCTTTGCGAGCTTCCAAGCACTATAAAACAGGGAAAAGAGAATCTAATAAGCATTCAATGCTTAGTAAGTTTGTATAACAGAAATTAAACTTACCAATCATGTTCATTAATATTAGGCATAAAATAACATGATTCCCATAAATTTAGCAAATTGCCTGAACACATACTCTCAATCAAGTAAGTAAGTCATGTAATTCATATGTATATCAAATATGCATAGATGACCTCATCATGCCACAACTTTCAGGTAATCCATATATATTCAATACATCTTTGTTTAAATCTCTAAATTTCTCATGTCAGGAGTATTGTCCGTTGAGTTTTTGAAATATCGATGGATACTTAAGTAGTACACTTAAGGTGTACAATTCAGAAATCCATCAATTCATTTCCAGGGGTACCCATTTTGGCACATATTCAGAGAGTACACTCTCAAGCCACTTATCAAGATGCTCTTATAAGCCATGCATCAGAATGCTCATTAGGGCTAAATCTCAGGAGTGCTCATTAAAGCCACAACTTAGGAAGTTCACAAAGAACTTTTAATCATAAAGTTCACAAAGAACTTTTAATCATAAAGCTCAAATGGAGCCTATCAGGATTGCTCTCAAAGAGCCATATAATAAGAGCACTAGAGAGCCATATCTCAGGGAGTTCAAGCGAGCTATATCAGGATGCTCACGAAGAGCTGCATTTGTGTTCGCAACATATGCGAGAACGCAACCGATCGAATCATGTGTCAGGAGACTCACAAAGAGCTACGGTAGTGTGCAACATATGCTAGTTTACTATCAATCAGGTTGCTCGAAGGAACTATTAAAAGGATGCTCAAGAGGCTATATTAGGGATTACTAGTTCGAGCTAAATCCTATCCGCAACATATGCAAAACCACATTTAATACGGGAAATCATATATATCCATCGAATTTCTATTTTCAAATGGAATTTAACCCTTTTATTAACATATTCGAACAAAAGATCATTTCTCACATTTATAACATTCTTATAATTCACATCAACTTATACCACATTCAATCCAAATACAACATCAATTCAAACATACTTACGTACTCAATTAAGTTACATGAACTTACCTCGACACTTGTTCGTGTATGAGTCTGTTAATTTGAAACTTTTTTCTTTTCCTCGATCTAGCTTCGAATTTGAGTTATCCAGATCTAATTAAGCTTGACTAGTTTCTTCTCTCTCCTAGGGTTTCCATGCAAATTTTAGGGAAGATGATATAAAATAAGATGATATTTCTTTTATTATCTTTTAATTATTTTTAATTTCCAATTTAGTCCTTAGCCTTTTCTAATTTTCCATGGATGAAATACCAAAAATATCTACTAACTTTTCTTTAATGGTCTAGTTACCATATAAGGACCTCAAGTTTTGAATTCTACAACTATTTAGTACTTGTAGCTTCTAGAATTCAACTTTTGCATTTTATGTAATTTGGTCCTTTCCACAATTAATCACTTAATCGGTAAAATTTTCTTATCAGTATTTTCATATGACATACCTATCATACTACAGACCATGTAACAATATTAAAATAATTTTTCTTTCTAACTCAAATTTGTGGTCCTAAAACCACTATTCCGATTTCATTAAAAATGGGCTGTTACAACAAGTATATCATTTTGGTCGTATTTCATGCCAAAACAAAACTAAATTTCAAATGGTGCTTTTGAGCACACAACTACTTGCACAAAATCAATTCAAAACAACCAGTGTACCCCAATACAACCATTCCTCAGCCCTTAATTCTAACACATCATATTTGACATTTATACCACAACAATTTAACTTCCATCCAAGTAATTCATAATACTTGAATCATACACTTATTTCATACATGGAAATTTCATGTACCAACCAAGCATACCATTTTCTATTTACAAATCAACTGTGCACATATATCCATTAGATGCTAATGAAATATTATGCCTTATTTTATCAAAATGCCATTCACCACATTTCAAACAATAACCATCAACCATACCAATCTCGTCACAATAACTTAATTATTCACATTCAAATTCAAGCATCATTTAGGTCCATAACTATTGTCATTCAAGATAAACACTTGTGCATAACAACACCTATATACATGCCACATAACCGAGTCCAAAAAACTAAAAAAACTACCAACTTGATGGCTTATAGTGTGAGCTCTGAAGAGATCTGATCGCCTCGTTCCACAATAGATAACTACAAGTAGAGAAAACATAATAGAATAAGCATTACTACGCTTAGTAAGTTCATATAAGCTAAAATAGTAAACTCACCTCATATCACAACTAACATAACGAATTAGCTAACTATACAAGTTTCCTGTCATCACATCTCACATTGATGTGATCTCAGTTCAAATTATTGGGCCAAAACACAAGATGCCCATTTATACATCATTTGGGCCTATGACGTGGGCTAGAAATAAGAAACTTAAATAAGCAATGAACCAACAAGCTTGGGCTGATTATAGAAAATCCAGTTCATATTGGGCCCTTCTAAAAATCCCAAGCCCATGCAACATTTTGCATGTGGGCTTTTAAGGCCCAAATCGTCCATCTAGTATTTTAATTTCCACGGCATTTAATTATAAGTTTATTTTATGTCTTGTTATTACGTAATTTTTTTAATATGTCCTAAAATCTATTTTAATCCTGATGTCATTATCATGTCTGTTTGTTACATTTTAATTAGTGAATTTATTATGTCCTAATGTGTGTTTAATATGTCTTAGGAAATTTAACAGCCAACCACCTTTTAGATATGCTAAGGGACTATTTGTTTTTGCTAAAGGAATCAAGGGTGTTCACACATAAAATGGTTGTTATTTTTAGCTTGAAAGGTGACCATTCGGCCAACCATTGCTTCATCAATTGCCACCGTCCAAATGGGTGTTGAATGAGACCTTTGGATGTTTTCTAGAATATGACTATTGGTCATTCCCATGCACCATAAAGGCCACCGTTCATCAAAGGGGATGTATGAGACTTTTACAGAATACTTAGCCATTAAGCATGCATGTATGCTTTCCCAACGCATTAAATTCAGCCAATAAAATCAATGTCAAGGTGCATGGATGGCAAGGAGCATGAACTCAAATTTAAAGTTCTAATTTAAAACATATAATCTTATTAATGACCGAAATTGACCATTCATGTGTTAATGCTTACGGTCACTTGTGTTGTAAGAAGCTAATGAACATTTTTATATTTTGAGATAAATCTCTTTGTTCTTTAAGAACTTATCCCAAACTTATCAAGATTCATTCTTGTGGTATTCAACCCTTTTTAATCTTATCACTCTCGTTTTCCCTTCTAAGTCTGTAAGTGTGGTGGTCAACCTTATACCGATTGGTTCCTATCTCATTACAGATAGTGGGTCATGTTTATTCTTCTTGTTTTACCAAACTTTTCAAGTCTTAACATCTTTATAGAAATCGAGTCTCGTTGTATTATAATGTAAGTTCCTTTCTAGGATTGTTTCATATTCAAGAGTTATATCCTTTTACACTATTTTGAGAGAATTACCTATTAAGAATGATCGAGAACTTTAAAATTGTGATTCACATATTAATGTGTAACAAGGTTCATGTCATTTGGTATCAGAACTAGTTTTCTTATCAGGTATCGTATATTTTCTATCTTCTAGGTTTAAAAATGTGAAAAAAAAAAGAAAAAGAAATGAAAAAAGAGAAAATTTGATATTTGAAAAAAAATTCTAGGAACCATACAAAAATGTTTTCTATTGAATCATGTTTTTTAGCTTACTTTACATCTTTTGGTAAAATTTTACAATAGCAAAATTTTTTTGAGCCAAAAATTTTCTTTTTGCCTGTATCCCCAAAAATGCCTTCTAAACACCTTTTTAAGCCTTTTGAAACCATTTCTGCCAAATTATTTTGCAAACCTACCATTTTTGTTTCGTTTGTCTCATCCCAGCAACGCTTCAAGATTGTGTTTTGTTAAGTTTGTAACAGCCTGAATCAGGGCCTAAACAGAATAGTGGTTTCGAAAACCATGAATCTGACGTAGAAATATTTATTGCGGTTAAGTTTTAAGGTTTATAATGTGATTGGATGCTTGTGTGAAAAATTCATTAAGAAATTTTGTCGATTGGGTGTTCAATTTGGTGTTTAGGACTAAATTGTAAAAGGTGAAAAATGTGTATTCTTGTTCATAAAAGTACTTGATTGAAATGGGGTTTTCAAATGGAGGCCCTTAAATGGCAATTAGACCATTATATTTTGTTTGGACAAAAATGGGCATAAATAGGACAAATTTGAAAGAAAAGCCTTTAAGGGCATTTTGGTCATTTGGTAATTAAAAGAATAAAATGGGAAAAATAAGCCAAAATGTTGTCCATGCTTCTTCAACCTTGGCTGAAACTCTCCATGGACACCATGACTAGGGTTTTCAAGCTTCCAAGCTCAATAATAAGTGCACCCAATGTAACACCCCAAACCTGGCCCAAACGTTACGGCCAAGTCTGGTGTGTCACATCAACGACGGACCAACCATGTTTCCTAGTTACTACAATTAGGGTGAGTTTTGCCAAAACATTATTATAGTTCAACGAGAAAATCCAGGTTTATTTGTGAACGCCCTAACCACTATAATTGTTAAGAGATTTCTTATTATAAGATTTAGCTTTTGTTACTCATTTGCTACGTGTGATTGATTTTGAAAACGTTTGATTAATTTTGAGAAGACTCGTATAGCCTTATTCAAACCATTAAAGTATAGTATAAATAAATAATTGAAAACCCAAATTAAAATAATTAAAGTGGCCTTATTACAAACCCAAAACCAGATTAAGAATAATTGAAAATAATTAAGGAGATAAATAACTTAATTTAAAAACCAGCTATGCAGTCCACGTGGCCACTCTGAATCCCTCCCAACTCCAAGTCCACCAGTCTAAGGCTCACCTGTATGGATGGAAGAAAAGGGGTGAGTTTGGAAACTCAGTGTGTAAAGAAAACCTATCTAGAGCCCAAATCAGCTCAAGCTTACTAGGCCTAAGCCCTATCCAGTCTCAGTAATAACTGGGCCGAAGCCCTATTTAGTAATCAGTGCGGCCTATAGGGCCATTACAGTAACAGATCAATATTAATGCATGTATGCCCAAACCCAGCCTAAATCCAGCCGCTACACTCCACCCATACCAGCCATACACTCCATGTGGGGAAACAACTCGACCCACCCAGCCTCTACACTCTACAGTCGCAGCATAGCTACTCAGATAATGTGGCCAAGCCACTAACAGTATAACGAGGCAAAGCCCCTTTCATAATACGAGGCAAAGCCCCTTTTAGTAAACCGAGGCAAAACCCCTTTTCAGTAACGTGGCAATGCCACTTGCACTTCCTCCATCAATAACCCTGTCCCATGTAACAGTTTAAACATGTCATGGCATACGGTGAACAGAAACAATAAAGCATGTATTTTAGTCAAATTTAGCCCTAGGGGTATCACGGTCATTTTGCATCTAGGGGTAAAATAGTAATTTTTCACCTATAAAGGGTATTCCCATAATTATACCAGTTTTTAAGGTTTTATGCATATTTCAGTTATTAACAGTCTCATTTTCATCTCAGTAACTTATCCAGCCCATTTTTAGCAGTTTAAAGTTATTGGACCCTAAACCCCTAATGGGCCCTACAGTGTCACCTAGCTATCTTGGCCCGCTTAGCCCAAATTTTACGACTAGTTTAACAGTTTTAACCTACAGTATACCAGAACACGCTTACCGCTTATTTTTACCCATATGGGCCCGTAAGCCCATTGGGCTCAATTTCAGCCCATCGAGGCCCAAATTATTGAGGTGCAAGAAATCGCACACTCACCATCTTTACCGATTTCGGTTACAAAATCTTGCCACTTCCTGCTAACCCACGAGTGATCGCACAATCGCAAGCCCATGAAATATCAGAATTCGGTATTTCGGCTTTTCAGCTTTTACCGATTTAGACTACAAGAGGGTGTTCGTTTACACACCTGATTTACGATTACTATAGCGAGATCTTCCACATAATTTTTCCTACAATCATTACAAACCACATATCACTATAGATCTAACTGAGTAATTTATACCAACCACATACCTATTCGGCCAACACCCTTTATGGCCCTCAAACACTTACCTTTGCCGAAATAGTGACTTGATCTAGATCTAGTCGTTCCAATATCATTGCTTCTCACTACTCCTAGATCGACAGCCTTTGGTCCACCTTACTCATAATAGAATGATAAACAAACCAATAAACCTTTTAGTCTTAGTCTACAGCCACCCCCTATTCATAGGGGTTTTCAGCTTTTCTTAAATCCCGAATAATGAATAGAAATAAGAGATATGAGTACTTACCAAAGATCCACTAGACAAGAATGCTTCCAACCCTTCCCTATCACAGATCTGACGCAGATCCAGCCTCTAAACACAAGTAGAGAAAGAATCTAAGAGATCTAAAGGTTTGGCTACCAAATCCCTATAAATATGGTGATTTCGATTTTCTTAAGAGTATTCGGCTAGGAGAAGTTGTCTAGAACAGATTCGGGTTTTAATCTTGAACAATCGGTTTAGTGAGGTTTAAGAGAATCAATGAAGAAGATAAAGAAAAGAAGGAATAATTTTTATCCAAGGGTAATCGGCAATGGTGGGTTCGGTCAAAAGGAAAATGACAGCAACACAAAGTTTCGGCTTTTGTGAAAGTTGACTACTAGTCTTTGAGGAGTGACTAGTTGATGAAGATGTAAGGAGAAGAGAATGGGAAGGAGAGATGGGTTCGACTTGAGAAGAAAGTAGGGGAGAAAGGAAGAAAAGAAAGGAAGAGAGTTGAGATGGAAGAAGAGTAGAGAGGAGAGGTTCGGTTATGGTCAAATAGGCACAAGAAGAGTATGGAGGCCTAGGTTTCAGTTTCTAGCAAAAAGAAGGAGAAGGAAAAGAACCCTAAGGCACTATACCCTAAATTGGCAAGACAAAAGAGAAGCTAAAACAAATCCCGAAAGGTCTTAACCTCTACCAATATCGGCACACACCCTAATTACCGAAAGTGTAACCCCTAATGCCCTAGCCGAATACACCTTCCCTTCACCAAAAGTCGATTTACTCTTCCAAGACTCCTATATTCGGCCACCACTAGCTCTCTTTCAAAATCCCTAAAACTTCTCCCCCTTATCCTCTTTGATCAAATCCCATGAACATCTCAAACTCTTCCTAGCAGAGTTCCATTTGAGCTCCATCACATGACCAACACATGCATCAAAAATAACAATAACCATACTGCTTACCTTGTGACTTGAACCCTGGCCCTTGCACTCATCCACACGCCACTTTTTTTAGGAACTAGGTGGTGCCATATTGCCACTTTGCCAAGGGCTCTCTTGTGTCCTAATTCCCTCACTTTTTCTTAAAAGCCCACTTAACCAAGTCCCCTTCACTTTAAATTCAACATTTGATATTTTTGCCGGGTTTTATCTTAGGCTTGGGCCTTCTAAAGGCCCACTAACACACTTAAAACATAAATTTCTTAATCTAACAACAAAATTTCAAAATTTCACCAAAATCACAAAAATCCCAAAAAATCCCGAAAATTAGGGCGTTACACCCAAGCCCCGTTTTTAATATTCGTTACATTTTTGAGATCCTAGTAACTCAGTTTAGCTATTTCTACCATTATTTTGAGCTAGGGTTTGAGTTTAAAAATTTACCCATGAATAATATGCATGTATTTTAATGTCTAATGGTAGAAAATGAATGCTTGAAATGTGGTGAACATATTTTGCTAGGTGATTTTCGGTGAAAATCGTAAAAAGGACCTAAATGCAAAAGTTGTAAAATTATGCATAAATGTGTGATAAGGTGGAAATTAGGGGCTGATATAGGGGGATAATGGTTCGACTAAGTCCATTATGCTAGGAAATTGAATAAAAATTATTTTACAAGCATAGGGGCAAAAGTGTAAATATGTGAAAGTTTAGAGGCAAAAACATAAATTTGCCATAATATAATGTTTGAGTCACATTGAATAATGTGATTAACAAATGAGCTAATTATGATGTTATAGATCATGGAAAATGAGATTCGAGCTTGGATAGAGGTTGTGGACCAAATCGGGAAAAGTAGACACCTTCGCGTCCGAGGTAAGTTGGTGTGATAATAATATAACAATGTCATAATGTATGTTTGAAACCTAAATTATGGTATTAGATTTGATTTTGTTGAATTACATGGTTATTATATTATTATGTTAGTGAATTGATTTAATAATAATGCCTATGATACAAGGTGACATAGGTGACATGGAAATGAATTGAGATGTTGTGTTTAAAAGTGCTTTCTATGATTATGGTGACTATGTGAAATTATGAGTTTGTGTGTAAATAATGCCCTGAATATATTGTAAACTAATATTTTGATGAATCTTATAAAGTATGATTAGGTGATATTTATGAATTGGAGATTTGTGAAAAGTGGTGATCCCCATTGAATTTTTGAAAAACTAAAGATACGGATGACATGTAGCTAAGTAACATGGGTGATAAAGTGAACTTCACCATGTGTATAAGAGAGCTACAAGATTTTTGTGGTAGCTAAGTCACATGGGTGATAAAGCGACCTTCACTGTGTGTACAAGAGAGCCACAGGATTTGTATGGTAGTTAGGTCACATGGGTGATAAAGTGAACTTCACCATGTGTACAAGAGAGCTACGAGATTTATGTCGTAGCTAGGCTACATGGGTGATAAAGTGACCTTCATCATGTGTGCACGAGAGCTATGCTATAAGTAGCTAGGTCACATGAGTGATAAAGTGATCTTCACCATGTGCACACGAAAGCTACATGATTTAATGGCTAGGTCACACGGGTGATAAAGCGACCTTTACCATGTGCACACGAGAGCTAAATTATTGTGTTGGTGGAGCTTGTGCTGAAACCACTGAGTATCAAAGGTTAAACTGAAGGGTTTAATGGGAAAGCTTAATAAAGAAATTGCTGTGGTAATGTAATGTGTAAGTGCATGTGCATCCATTTGAACAATGGTGTTTTGTGAGCAATGTGCTTGATATGTGATTGAAATTGTGGTATGGATGATATCAGTGCTATTATGAATATTCATAAATATTGGCGATGATTATTCATTTGGATGGCTAGTGTTGAGCATATTTGGTGTTATAAGTGTAACTATGATAGTAATATGAAGAAATCATGAGAGAGTAAAATTATCAAAAAAAAGTCTGAAACAGCAGCAGTTACGTGATTTTGAAAAATCACCATAAATAGTGGCAATTGAATTAAATGTTGAATGAGAGATGAAATTAAAGATTATTGAGTCCATTTTCACATAAAAGAAACAGTGTGAGTAAATGAATTTTCTATTCTGAGATATTTAAATTTTGGTGAGACAGGGTCTGAATGGTTTCAGAAATCCCCTGTTCCAACTTTGGAAAATTAGTAAAAATTATATAAAAATGTTTATGGTGTATAATTTATATTTTTATAATCCTTGATGAGTCTATTTTTAAGAGAAACAAATAGGAAGGTTATCTGAACTCTGTATAATGAGAAATTTGATTATTAGTGAAAACAAGTCAGAGCTATCGAATAGCAAAACAAGGGAGAATTTAATGAATAAAATGTATTGATTGGATAAACCAAAAATTCTGGAAATTTTATGGTAAGAATGTATATGATTCTAGTTTCAAGGAAAATTAGCGGATCTTAATTTGGAGTTCCGTAACTCCAGATATAATCAATTTAGTCACCGTGACTCAAAAAGACAACTTAGGCTGGATGAGAGGAAAAGTGAAACTATGTGAAATATCTTACTAATTAAATTGATTATTGTTATATGCCAACTTACTAAGCTATAAAGCTTATACCCTCCTTTCTTTTTCTCTTAGTGTTGTCAGGATAGCTCGGGGTTGAAGATCGTCGGGGCAGCGTCACACTATTAATTCGGTAAGTTGGAGAAATGTCAATTCTTCTTAGTTACAAGTGAGTGGCATGTATAGTGATTTAATTATTAGTAATATGTATCATTGTGAGTTGGTTAATTGTATTAGTTGATGATACTACATTATATATTGCCGTAAGATATGGTTCATAATGGTTATGGGTATGTAATCCCCTTTTTATACACGCATAGAGATGCTTTGAGGTAGTTAGGTATATTACATATGTTTGATGGTCAAATCCAGAATAATCAAAGGTGTGATACATGTTTGTGAATTGTTTGTGAGTGTGAAGAGTTAAGATCATAAAAAGGGCTTGGAAAATAGCCTAAGTGTTTACCATATGGGTAGAGACACGACCGTGTGTCTCAGCCGTGTGGAGGACACGGCCTAGCACACAGGCGTGTGTCATGGCCGTGTGCCCCAAATTGTATGTTGACGTCATAAATAAAATGCTCAGTGTATTTAACACGAGATGGGACACGGGCATGTGAGATAATACGGCTTGCCCATACAGGCGTGTCCCGAGTCACACTGGCGTATGACAATGTTTGGAAGAAAATTTCCTTGAGTGATCTAGAGAATCCAGTTTAGTCCCAAACCATTCATAAAGTATGCTCTGGGCCTCGTAGACCCACATAAGGGACTCTAAAGTAGAAATTGAAAGGTTTTAAATTAGAGTGGAGTTTATGGCTTGATATTGTACAGTTGGTTGTGTTATCGTCTGATAACACCTCGTACCTTGTCCTAATGTCAGATAAGGGTAAGGGATGTTACAAATTTCTTATCATATCATGTTCTTAAAGAACTTAAGATATTCGAGTGGAAAAAGGCACAAGCATATAAGATCAATCGAGTGGTAAAAGCCAAGATTGTCTGCAAACACGAGTGGAGTGATTTTTCTTTCTGAATGAATATCGTGAGGTTTGTTTTGGTGAGGTACACATATATTATTTGAAATACTCTTTTGTTTACTAATCTTTTGGTAAATCATGTCTCAAAGTCTTGAAAGAAATGTTCCCAACAAGGGAGTTTAACCTTCAAATCTACAATATCAAGTATTTCTATGAGAAATGTAATGGATGATTGGAGCTTATTCATGAGAGGCTTGATCAAGTGAAGGAATGTTCACAACGAGGTTGTTTGCTTCAAGGTCCTAATTTATAAGGAGATTGCATGCCTATGAGAAATAAAAATAATGGTTACTATGGCAACGATGAAGTGGAAAGTGATCGTGGTTCCATTATTAGCATAAGACGTCAAGGAAGAAGGGTTCGTTAAAGGTTCAATGCTAATCTCGAAAACATCAAGTTGAAAATTCTGACGTTTCAAGGTGTGAATGATCTTAAAGACTATCTAGAGTGGGAAAAAAAGATCAAAATGATCTTTGATTGCCACAACTACTTCGAGTTGAAAAAGATAAAATCAGTTGCTATTGAGTTTTCTAATTATGCTATGATATGATAGGATCAACTAACCTTGAGTAGGAGACAAAACAGAGAGTGTCTCGTGGAGACTTAGGCTGAAATGAGAGCAATCATGCGAAAGAGGTTCATTCCTAGTCACTATCAATAAGGCCTCTATCAAAAACTACAAGTTGTGACCCAAGGAAGTCGAAATGTGGAAGAATACCGCAAAGACATGGAAATCGCCATGATTCAAGCCAATATTGATGAAAATCGAGAGGCTACCATGGCTCGATTTCTAGTTGGACTGAATCAAGAGATAAACAACATCGTAGAACTTCAACATTACATTGAATTAACCGATATGGTTCATATAGCTATCAAGGTGGAAAGACAACTCAAGTGAATAGGGTTATTGAGGCCTGTAAACGATGTGGGGTCATCTTCAAGGTGGAATCAAAATGCCATTAAAAGAGATGTGGCACCCTAATTGAAAAGTCAAACCGAAGTGCCTAAAGCCAACAAACCCAACGTTCAAAATGATAAAGGCAAGGTCGAAGTCCAACAAGGTTGTTCACGCAATGTGAAGTGCTTCAAATGTTTGGGATGTGGTCACATTGCTAGCCAATGTCCTAACTGAAGTGTGATGCCTTAAAGATAGTGGAGTGATTTAATCCAAAGATAAGAATGAGCAAGAGTTTATGTTACCGATCAATGATTCAAGTTAGGGGTGAGCGTTCAATCGAATAGAATCGAATTGAATGAAAATATTTCGAGTTAATCGAGTTAACTAATCATATTTTATCATCCTAATTTGATTTGAAATTTTCTCGAATCGAGTCGAGTGAAATGGAATTCAAATCGAATCGAATCGAATCGAATATATTTTTTCGAGTTAAATTTTAAAAAAATAATTTTGGGTCTTTGTAACCACTATCACTCATCGTAATAAAATTTGTCACTGTAATCAATTTTTTTATTAACTTTCATCACTTCATAATTTATTTATTAATGTTTTATATACGTGTTAGCTTCTTTGCTTGCTTAGTTGTTTCAATTATCTTCAAATTTTTGTCACTATGTATTTTGGAATTAAAAAATATATTAAATGTAAATGTGATTTTTCAATAAAAGTTATTTTAAAGATAAAATGTGAAATTGATACTAGTATAAAATTTTAACATGAATATTTTATGGCATCATAAATAATTCAATTTTAATATAAATATTCAATATGACTAAACAATTCAATAATATAAATAATATAAAATGTGAAATTTAATTTAATAATATAAATAGTAGATATAAATAAATTTATTACTATTTATGTTTAGGGATTTTTTGGATAATTTTGATTTTTTATTTGGGAGTAAAGGGTGAGAAGTAAAAGTTTAGGGGGGAAATAAAAAGTTTTAGGGAGTAAAAGTTTGAGGGAAAGTAAATAGAGGGAGTACAATTTTGGAGGGAAAATATGAAAAAAAATTGGGGGGGATGGGTTTGGGGTAGATGGGGGGTGGGATTGGAAGAGAGTAAAAATTTTAGGGGGAAGTGGAAGGGAATAAAAATTTGGGGGAAAATAAAAAGTTTTGAGGGTTTTTTAGAGTAAAATTTTGAGGAAAAGTAAATGGAAGAGTAAAATTTTGATGGGAAATGGATTTTGAGTAGATGGGGGGTTGGGATGGAAAGGGAGTAAAAGTTTTGGAGGGAAAGTGTGAAGGAGTAAAAGTTTTGAGGGAAAAGTAAAAATGTTTGAGAGTTTGAGGGAAAAATGTAAAATATTATAGTTTGATATTTGAATTATTCGTATTATTCGAGTTATTCGAATTTGAAAATTCAACTCAATTTGAACTCGAAATTCGAAAAAAATTTGAGTTGACTCGAATAGCTCGATTCGTTTAACTCGAAATTCAAATTTTTTTTCGATTTTTTCAAGTCGAATCGAATTTTTCTCACCCCTAATTCAAGTGATATAGAATTTGCCATCGAATGAGAGCTCCTAGTGGTCAAGCGAAGTTTGAGTATACAATCAAAGGAAGAGGAGCAACAACATGAAAATATATTTCACACTCATTTCCACATCAATGGCAAAGTGTGTAGTATGATTATAGACGAAGGGAGCTACACAAATGTGGCAAGTTCAGTTTTAGTCGAGAAGCTTGGTTTGCCAACAACAAAGCAACCACAACCCTACAAGCTTCAATGGCTAAATGATGGTGGAAAGATCAAAGTCATGAAACAAGCATTAATCACGTTTTCCATAGGTAAATATACTGATGAAATTCTATGTGATGTCATTCCCATGCATGTCGGCCATGTTTTGCTTGGTAGGCCATGGCAATACAATCGAAAAGTTATGCATAATGGATACACCAACCGCTACTCTTTCAAGTTCAAGAGAAGTCCATTACACTTGCACCAACAACTCCAAAGCAAGTGTATGACGATCAAATTAGATTGAAGGACGAACGTGAAGAAAACAATTCAAAAGACACTAAAATGTTAAAGTCGAGAGACAATAGTTTGAGTGAAAAAGAAAAAGAGAGTGTATGGATCAAAACATCTGAGAATGTGGTGATAAAAATTATAGAGAAAGAGAGAGGTAAAAATGTGGAGGGAAGGAAAGAGAGAACGTCCAAAAAGAAACTAGTTTTTTTTGTTAAAAAAGTCGAAAGTGTGAGAGTTTTGAGAATAGATTCAGCATTTAAAGTGAAGACATGTGAGGAGCATTATGATTATTCTAATAAAGTTCACCATTCCATTGTCTTATTTCAAGTTCTTAATAATCACTTTTGTGGAGGTACGATAAGCTTTGTGAGACAAAAAAGGAGCTAGAAGATGGAGCTATATTTTGCACAATCAATTGTTTAAGTTATCTCTAAAGGATTTTGAGCAATTAAACTATAAAAAGAAATAATACTTGTTTCATTTAATACTTGTTTTGAGTATTTGAATTTTGATTACTTGTTCCCTTATGATATAGGTGCCGATTAGCGGACAAATCACTCTGAAGAGGGAAGGAATGATGTAATCTCGGGTTCGATTATTGGGCTAAAACTCAAGATGCCCTTTTATACATCATTTGGGCCTATGACATGGGCTAGAATTAAGAAGCTTAAAGAAGCAATGAACCAGCAAGCTTGGGCTGATTATAAAAAATCCAATTTGTATTGGGCCCCACTAAAAAACCCAAGCCCATGCAACATTTTGCATGTGGGCTTTTAAGGCCCAGACCGTCCATTTAGTATTTTCCACATCATTTGATTAGAATTTTATTTTATGTCTTGGTATTACATGATTTTTTAATATGTCCAAAAATCTATTTTAATTCTGATGTCGTTATCATGTCTGTTTGTTACATTTTAATTAGTGAATTTATGATGTCCTAATGTGTGTTTAATATGTCTTAGGAAATCTAACGGCTGACCACCTTTAAAATATGCTAAAAGGACTATTTGTTTTTGCTAAATGAATCAAGGGTGTTCACACATAAAATGGTTGTTAATTTTAGCTTGGAATGTGACCATTCGGCCAAATATTGCTTCATTAATTGCCATCGTCCAAATGGGAGCTAAATGCAACAAAGCTTTCTAGAATATGACTATTGGTCATTCCCATGCACCATAAAGGCCACCATCCATCAAGGGGGGAGTATGAGACTTTTGAAGAATAGTTAGCCATTAAGCATACATGTATTCTTCCCCAACGCATTAAATTCAGCCACCACAATCAATGGCAAGGTGCATGGATGGGAAGGAGCATGAACTCAAATTTAAAGTTCCTATTTAACACATGTAATCCTATTAATGGCCGAAAATATGTAATATCTCGAATTTGGGCTTAGTCGGAATAGTGGTTCGAGACCATAAATCTGAAGTAGAAATATTTGTTTTATAATTATTTTGAAGTCCATGACATGATTGCATGATTGTTTGAAAGTTTCATGAAGAAATTTTATAAACAAGAGTCCAATTTAACTTTTAAGACTAAATTGCAAAAGTTGTAAAATATGATATTCTAGAAGCTTTGGGTACTTAATTGAAATGCATGTGTAAATTAGAGGTCCTTATTTAGTAAATAGACCATTTTATGTCATAATGGTAAAAAATGGGCATGGAAGGGAAAAATATCAAGGAAGGGCCTTAAGGGCATTTTGGTCATTTAGTTAATAAATTAATAAAAAGGGAAAATCAAGCAAAAAGTTGTTCATCTTCTCCAAGTAGCTGCTAAAATTTCTAAGCCCTCCATAGCTAGGGTTTTTCAACTTCCAAGCTTCATAGTAAGTATATCCTAGCCCCATTTTTAATGCTCTTTACATTTTTGAAACCCTCGTAACCCGATTTACCTATTTCTAGCCATATTTTGAGCTAGGGTTCATGTTCAAAAATTTATCCATGTGTGACATGCATGTATTTTGATGTTTAATGAAGGAATATGGAAGTTTGATGTGTGATAAACATCTTTTACCAAGTGCTTTTTCATGAAAACACCTAAAAAGGACTAATTTATAAAAGTTACAAAATAAGTAGTAAAAAAGGTGTTTTAATGGAAATTGTGGGCTGTTATAGTTATGAAAGTGGTTCGGCTAGGTTTGAGTAGCAAAGAAAATGAGTCCATGTCATTTTACGAACCTAGGGACTAATTTGTAAATAAGCGAAAGTTTAGGGGCAAAATTTTATTTTTTCCAAAGTATGATTTATGGACTGATTTGAACAATGTGATGGTTAAATAAGTGAAATTTGTTATTATAGATCAAGAAGAACGAAGTCCGAACCTAAATCGAGGGAAGAATAAAGTTTCGGACTAAATTGAATAACTAGTCACATTTTGGTATCGAGGTAAGTTTGTTGGTAAATAAAACAACATTATTTCATTATGTATTTAATGCTTTATTTTTTGCATGATATGTATACTTGTTTTATGATTTTGGTTTACAATGACTCGATGATGATGTAAAGAGGTTTAATGTTTCGAAATCCCGGTTGAAATTTAGGAATAGATAGGATACAAATGTCATGATATTAGGGTTATGTGTGATCCCATGTAAGACCATGTTTGGGACATGGCATTGGCATCGATATGTGATCCCATGTAAGACCATGTCTGGGACATGGCATTGGCATCAATATGAGATCTTGTATAAGACCATATCTAGGATATGACATTGGCATCGATATGTGTACCATGTATATGAGATTTCCTGAGTATCCTTTAGTATTCCAAGTGGTTCAATGGGTGATCCCAAGAGTATGCCAAAGAAAAGGCAAGGTATGTTCATGTTGAAAGGGTATAGGTATGTACACGAAGCTCATAACTATTGAGTTTATGTATTGATGAATCTCGGTAAGAAATGAATAAATAAATCATGACTATGAGTTCTATGGTATATTATGAAATGAACATGAGTAAAGATGTATCCATGATACTTATTGACATCTATGATGAGTTATAAATATGTTATGTGTATGATATTGCATGATTAATGTTGTTATTTATTTACATGCAAACTTACTAAGCTTTATGCTTACTCCCTTTTTCCTTTCCATTTTCCTATAGTATTGCCAAGCTAGCTCGAGGATCGAAGGATGCCGGAGGCTCGACCACACTATCACTATCAATTAGAATATTTGGGTATAGCTAACCTTTTATTTTGAGTATGTCATGTATAGGAACTTGGTCATTTTGTTATATGTCATATTGGTTTAGCTAAATGAGTTGGCTTACGATGATAATTGATGAAAATTCATTTTGTACAAGGTTATTAAAAGTTGGCCAATATTGATACTTGATATATGCATATGATGATGTTATTCATGGAAGTGATAGCTTGTAGGTTTAAGTTGCTAAGTATGTGGTGTATAGGCTTGATAAGTGTGGTATGTGAATGATGTGTGGATGAATTGGTTTTGAGATATTTGACAACTTAAATATGTTATGTTATGTGCCTTTGAATTGGTGTAAAAGTGTTTGTGTTTCAAGGTGGCAAAAGGCTTGGTAAATAGCTTTATATTTCTCCACACGGGTAGACACATAGGCGTGTGTTTAAGCCGTGTATGACACACGGTTAGCCCCATGGGCGTGTGAATAGGCCGTGTGTCCCCTATACCCTAATTTTGCAAAACAGAATGTTCAGTAGTAAACACACGGGCATAGACACAGCCGTGTGTCTTAGTCATGTAAAAGACACGGCCTAAGGACATGGGCGTGTACTCAGGCCGTGTGAAGCCTGCACTTAATTTTCGAAATTTAATTCGCCACACGGTCTAAGGACACGGGCATGTGCCTTGGCTGTGTGACCTTATTTGGGTGATGACATCATAAATAGAATGTCCCCTATTTTGGACACAGCCTGGAACACGGGCGTGTCCTAGGGTCATACGGGCATGTGAGTCCACACGGCCTGCCCACACGAGCGTGTGACTCTCCAAAACATGAAAATTTTCTAAGTTTCCCAAAAGTTTCGAAAGTTCTCGGTTCAGTCCCGAACCACCCCCAATGTATGTTTTGGGTCTCATGGGCCTATATAAGGGACAATATGAATATGAATGAGAAGTTTGAAATTTATGGTCCGGTTTTGCATGAATGTTTATGTCTAAGCCTAGTAACGCATCATATCCTGTTCCGGCAATGAACACGGGTAAAGGGTGTTACAAAATGACCATCCATGCACTAAAGCCTATATATATTTGGTCATTTGTGTTGTAAGAGGCTAATGAAAGTTTTTATATTGTAAGATAAATATCTTTGTTCTTTAAGAACTTATCCCAAACTTATCAGGATTTGTTCCTGTGGCATTAAACCCTTTTTGATTTTATCACTCTTGTTTTCCCTTCTAAGTCTGTGAGTATGGCGATCAACCTTATATCGATTGGTTCCTATCTCATTATATATAGTGGGTCACAATTATTTTTCTTGTTTTACTAAACTTTTTGAGTTTTAACATCTTTATACGAATCGGGTCTTGTTGTATTATAACGTAGGTTCCTTTTTAGGATTATTTCATATTCAAGAGTTATATCCTTTTATACTATTTCAAAAGAACTACCTGTCAAGAATGATTGGGAACTTTAAAATCATGACTCGCATATCAACGTGTAGCGAGGTTCGTCATACATCAATAAGGTGAGTTTTTCAATTATAATCTTATAATATGAATAATACATTTCCATTCAGTGTCATTTCATCATTCCAATCTCATATAGCAACTTCCAAATACAATACATATTATCAATTAGATATTATCTGTTTTACACAAACCATTTTCCCCGTTAAACTATAATAACATATACAAATACACGGGTAACCACTAAAACACACCAAATTGCTCGTACAAGCTATAACATCAAAACACACCTGAGCACCGAAGTGCTAAGCTCATAGGCATCATATATCATGAGACATTAGATCACTCTAGAACACATCGGGGTCTTCGTAGAGACAATCAATAATAGTGGTCTACATAGAGACAAATCTCGGTTATCCGCAAAATATGTTGGATTCCAATTTAAATTGTAAATTTTTCATACATCAATATTGTCTCATATCATAATCCCGTACAACGTGCAAATAACCTTATTGGCATGCCAATTTTATCCTATCCTTTCTTATGTTCATCTGGGCACATTTAAAGCATTAGTTCACTTCTTCACCATGCAGTCCATTTCTCACATTTTTTTACCAATTTGTGTATAATTCAAAGTATTTTCACACAATAGAAATGTATAATTCAAAAAATACATTATATAAACACATATATATACCATATGAACTTACAAGACCAAAATGGTAATAAGTGCAACGTCAGAGATTGATTCATAATTTTCTCTTTTCCTCGATTATCTACTGATTGATTCAAATCTTGATCTATACTATAATTCATTTTAATTTATCAGTTTTAATTACCTTATAACATCTTAATCTATGCATATGGCATTTTAATTTCATTTTTTACTAATCCCCTAAAGTTTCATATTCTATTCAATGTAGTCCCTAAAATCGAAACAATCATATCTTTCACATTTAAGTCCCATTTTTCAATCTGATTTCAACCAAATCCTTCTATAGCCTTCTAATATCTATAAATATAGAAGTTTCATGTCAATTTCAAAATGTTTACAATTTAGCCCCTATGTTTAAAACTAACACTTTCACTTTACAAATTAGTCTTTTTTCATAACTAAGCTCAAAATCTATCAATTTAGTATCAAAAGCTTCAAGCTTCAACAATGGAAACATTTTGAAACTTTAACAATTTTGAAAACTAACATACAGGTTAGCTAAATTGAGTTACAACGATTTAGAAAACATAAAATTTACGAAAAACAGACTTTAAAATCACTTACATGCAAGGTCAAATGTTGAAGCATTCAACAATGGTTTATCTTGGTTCCTTTTTTATGGTAGACGATGAAGAAAGAAAGAGAATAAAGATAGTGACTTTCTTTTCCTTTGTTTGTTTTATTAATATATCATTTAATCTTAATTTTAATTAAAATTTAACATGTAAATCACTTAAACTAAGCAATAACCATCCACCCATTTTAGAAATAGGCTTATTGCCATTTAAACCCTTGAATAATTTCTATTTAAGCCTTTTAACTAATAAAAATCAGTAGCGATTAACTTTTAAGATTTTTACAAATTAGCCTTTGTACCTTAATTACTAACTGTTCAATAAAATTACCAAACCGAAACTTAATATAACACTATACTAAAGTCTTAAATATTAATTAATGATATTTTTTGACTCAAGCATCGAAAAACGGGATTCTAAAATCACTATTTTCGGCACCATTGAAAACAGGTTGTTACATAAGCAAATCTTAATTCTTATTTTCTCTCTCCTTTAAGACAACTATTGATGCTCTTTTCATGAAATCAATGTGGCTAGCAAGCTTCTCTAATGATTTTACTAAGGACTCATGAAAGAAATTTGAGGAATTAAGCTTGAAAAGCTTGAAAATGATGGAAATGACCTATTTGTAATAAAAATAGCTCGTGTGAGCAGACCTATTTCATAGCTTGTGTGAGCATTATTCGAGAGGAAAGGTTATGGTTACATGAAAAGGCTCACTATGTGTGAGCATTCCGGGGTATCCGATGAAATTCTGTATGGTTCACTGGGTGAGTAAAAGTAAAACAAAAAGGTTTGGATATGAAACTATTGATATTATAGACCATATGAAATGGGATGCTAATATGTGCAAATGAATGGAAAAGGGCACTACCAATATGGGAAGAAAGGTGAATGAATGTAATTCATTTCATGCTATACACCAAGGTTCACAAATGTTATGTTTTAAGTTACTTACTAAATATGTGGATTGCTATGAATAGGAAAGTAAAATGCTTATATGAACTTTTGGGCATGGTTGAATGATTTATCATTTAGGGTTTGGTAAGTTTAAGTTTATTTAATACGAGCTTATTAAGCACTAGTTGCTTATCTAGTTGTTTCTCCTCTATTTTGATCATCGGAAGCTCGATTGGTTGGAACCTTGTCAGATTCCTATCACACTATCCAACAATCATTTTGGTAGATTTTGAGTTATTTTGGATATGGTTATAAATGGCATGTATAGGGCTTTTATATAATGAAAGATATTGTGTATGCTATTTGGTTATCATGATGTGGATATGTCTTTTGTGTACAGTTTGGACTTATAATGTCTGGAAAGTATGAATCTTTTGGTCACTTTTAGGTATAAGGTAAATATATGATTTGAATTATGTTTATATGAGATTATAAGGGATGAATTATAAGTGTGTGGTGTAGGTTGAGAGCATAAAACCATGTTATTTAGTTGAGTTATTTAGATGTGTATATTGTGGTACCAATGAGGGTACATTGGTTGATTGATGGAAATATGTTGTATATGTATGATTTTGGCATGTTTTGGTATTGTTCAAGTGTGAATGGAATATGTCTAAAGGTTGGCAAATGGTATGCTTGTGGCTTAAGAAAGTATTTTTTGTAAACTTATTTTTCAAGGTACATTTGGTACACATGGCCTGAGACACGGGCTGTCACACCACCATGTGTCTCAAAACAATTTGTTACACGATCTGGCACACAGCCTGTGACACGGACATGTGACCCTATTTCGAATACACACACGGGCGAACATACAGGCTGGAACACGATCGTGTGTCCCTACTTCGAATGTCTACACGGTTTGGGCTATGTTATACAGCTTGGCCACACAGCCGTGTGATCCCTGTTTTCTCAAGTTTTCATGTTTTTATCAAAATTTTCCGATTTATTCAAATCCATCCCTAATTGCTTTTAAATTGTTTTTAGGGCACTAAAAATTCGATTTAAGGCTCAAATGTGTATGTTTGTTATGATTGGAATGAAATATTGGAATTTATATTTAAGTTGAATTATTTGTTCTATTTTGAATTTAAAGGTTCTGTTTTGTACATTAACATTTTGTAACCCTAATTGGGCGACAGAGACAGGTTAGGGGTATTACACGTTGAGTAAGAGGTTTGAGATTTAATGAAAGTATAAATATTATCATATAAAATTAATATAACTACTATAATTATGATTTATTTTTAAAATTATTTTAATATTGTAATTATATTAAATAATGATTATTTATATTAATGATATAAATATAAATATTTTATCAAATAATAAAATTAATTATAATCTAATCTAATTAATTTAAAATAGTTGGACATTTTGAAAAACAAAATTATTTGCAAAATAATGATTAATATCTTAATTTTCAAATAGTTTTGTTGATTAGTTTTATATATTTCAATCTTATAAGTTTATCATTACGAGGTAATTTAAAAAAAAATATTATGAGGTAAAAGTATTGTGGAGACTATTATATTAGAAGTTTTGATTATATTTTGTTTCTTCTATTGAAAATAATAAATAAATTAGTCATTGTACATTAGATCAAAGAGTAAATTAGGTTTTTTTGTGTTAAAAGTTTCATTCATTTCTAATGTTAAAAAATTGGTCCTTGTACGTCAACATGGGTATATATGGTACATCACTTACAATTTAACTCTTAATAGAAGGCTTCCATAATACTTTTACTACATTATACTTAATTTTTTTGGAACAATCTTCAACCCATAAATAGTAGGATAATGCGTTTTAATGCACTCGAATCTACATCATCCTACATTAACAACAATGCTCATATCAGTTGAACTAAAACTCAATCAGCTACATTATAATTAATTCATATCAAAATTGGATGATAATTCAAGCATAGTAAATATAAAATATTTATATATCTTGATAATCATCTCTATAGTACTAATCACCAAAGTATTTATTCTTTTAACGAAAAGAATAGCTACACCTCACTCCTAACTCTTTGTTTAAAAGAAATTAGAAATTCTATTATATGTGTATGTATGTAAAAATCATTTATTTTAAATAAAGATATATGATTAAAAATAAAAATAATGTATTTTAAATAAATATATATAATTAAAAATAACATATAATAAATTTGTTAAGTAATTTTTAAAGTGTGTCCTCTTCAGATAGGTTAAACTACATATTTATATGATATGGTTACTGTTCATAAATGTGATATTGTAGGTAAGTTTCTATGCATGTTGACCACGTATCCTACTTTAGAGTTAATATGTGTTTGCAAGATATGGGTTTGCCTATATGATAGTGCGAATCCACATTATGCGGTCTCATCATAAAAAGGGTGCAAATACCTTATATGCGAATTCAAATTGCGAACTACATATAATAAATTTAAAATTTTACTAATTCAATTGATGTGGATTTAAACATCTATATACACATTTTTATTTTAAGAGGAGGTTTTGTTAAAATAAAAAATTAAAATATTATTGAATAATAAATTGTTCATATTAAAATAAAATATATAGTATGGATTCAAATTTGATGATAATTTTTTTATTGGGTAATTTACCAAACCAAATTAAAAAGTAGTATTTGATTTCCTATACTTTTAATGTTTTCATAATCCGAACGCTGACACTGTAATTCACTGAGATTTATTTATCAAAACCTCAAAATCCCCTCGCCCCAAAAAGAAATCACTGAAAACCTCAAAAAGACAAAAATAAATAAATAAATAAATAAAGAGAAACCCACAAGAAAAATTGAAGAAGAAAAGGAATGTTATGCTGACACCATAAAACCACAGCTCAGCTCAATAAAAGTCCACTCTATCTCTCTTTAGACATCTCTGCAACATTTCTCCATGTCCGTCGCCAAATCCCCTTAGACCGCCGCCCACTCATCCATCCTTTTCGTTATTGAAATTTCCGGTGTTCCGTACATGGCGGAGGAGGGTGACGTCGTTTCGAAGACCTTCCGAGCACTCGTGGAGAGCGCGGACCGTAAATTCGCACGAGTCCGGGACTTCCCGTCGTACGGACGAGCGCAAGGGCAATGTTATTTCCAGAAAGTCTTCAAAGCGTACATGCGGTTGTGGAAGTACCAGCAAGAGCACCGAACGGAGCTTGTCAAAGCCGGTCTGAACCGCTGGGAGATTGGGGAGATCGCCGGTCGGATCGGCCAGCTGTATTTCGGCCAGTACACGAGGACGAGCGAGGCCAGATTTCTGGTCGAAGCCTACGTTTTCTACGAAGCGATTCTGAAGAGGAGGTATTTTGAAGGGTGTAAAGTGAAGGATCTTGGAGTCCGGTTTAAGGAGTTGAGGTTTTACGCCCGTTTTTTACTCGTTTCCTTGATTTTGAACCGGACCCAGACGGTGAAAGTTGTCGTTGAAAAGCTCAAATCTCTGGTTGATGATTGCAACACTAATTTCCGGGTAAAGAAATGTTTCTATTTATTTATATATTTTTTGAAAATTTTCTTCATTTCTCTTCGTTTATATTTACTATCGCTGGATACGGTTTTTTTTTTTCATTTTTTCTTATGCTATTTTTGGCTGCTAAGGGGAATTTAAAAAGAAAAACAAAGTTTTCCTCAATTGACTGGAATATTAAGACAATGAAGGGCTTGTATTCTTTTTTTTTTTTATTGATTACCATAATAATTACCGTACTTTCAGATAATACAACTCGATCTTTCTTTTTTCTTTTTCTTTTTTTTTTAAAGAAAAAAAGGGACGTGAATAACATTTAGGTGACTTACTAATGAATATAACTTGAATTTTCGTTAAAAAGTTTATAATTAAATAAGTTAATGGATCTGCTCACTTATATTTGCTTTAATTCTTAATTTTCTCTTCTTTTTGACCCCATTTTCCTAGTATCTTTTGCAATTTCATCATTGGTGAAACAAAAATTAGTTATTCTTTCTGAAATAGTAGGTAACTGAAGTACATGAAGTGAAGACTTATCAGAATATAATTGTTTGAATTGATGAATTTAGATACATTATTTCCTCCTTTATTCTAAGTAATGATGGCAGTTGAGTGCTCTGAAGTGCATTAGAGGATGATGGAATATTATATGGTGACATTGTTTATGAATATTTTATTGTTATGGGCGTGTTTCATTGTACAAAATGTTAGCAGCTACTGATGAAGGCATATGTTTTTCTTTTTCTTTTTTTTCTTTTTAATAGGAGACGAACTTTAAAGAATGGAAACTAGTAGTGCAAGAAATTGTCCGCTTTATGAATGCCGATACAACTTTTACAATTGCAAGTGCTAGGCCATTTAGGTACTCTGCTATATTTGACTGTCATCCAAATTCTGTTCAATACGTGGCTCGGTTCCATGCTAAGAAGGTTCTAAAGTTTCGAGATGCAATCCTGATGAGTTATCATCGGAATGAGGTGAAACCCATTTTTGCTGATTTGATCATTGATTTTGGGATTGCTCAAAATCAGCCATAACCTGCAAATCAAGGTTGTCATAATCTATTATTCTGTTGTCTTTTTTAGGTAAAATTTGCTGAACTTACTCTGGATGCATATAGAATGCTGCAATGTTTAGAGTGGGAGTCTAGCGGATCATTTTACCAAAAGCATCTGGCTGAAACAAAGGAGAATGGTGTTGTAGTTGATTATTCTGGAACTTCGGGACTGATAGATATGAAGTTGGTTGCAGACATGACTGATCCAACTTTACCTCCAAATCCCAGGAAGGCTATCCTGTACCGACCCTCTGCAACACATTTGATAGCAGTGAGTTTTATAAAGCCTGTTTATTGAATTTGCTACTGTAACAATTTTCTATTATTAGGAGACAAGTAGGTTGGGGCGTTTTTTTAGATTGCTTCATGTGATTTGTCTAATTGTATTTTTAGGCCATGAATGGCAATCTTCATATCTTCCATTAGAAGAAAAACAAGAACTGCCCAAATAGAAAAGAAAAAATATACGTGTTCCTTTGGAATGCCTGACATTAAGTCTTTCTTAATTTTTTTTTCTAATCATATTATTATGCTGGGGATGGATGTAGATACTGTTAGATTTTATGGTAGTCGACATAATATGTACATAAAATAAATAACTAGTAATCTTTAATTCAGTGAAATCTTTACACCCAAATTAGATGGATCATTAATAATTGTTGCTACCGTGTTAAAACAGTATATCTACAATTCTTTGCCTTATATGTTTTTTTACATAGGCTTTTTATATGGATATAATCATCATGGTTGAGTTTGGGCAGGTTATGGCAACAATTTGCGAGGAGCTCCCTCCAGAGAGTGTTATACTGGTTTATCTGTCAGCTTCAGGTATTTTTCTTCCACATCATAATCATCAGAGGAAAAAAGTCAAAATAATTTTAATGTGTTTATTCTTCCTAAGTTGTTGACACTTGATACTGTAATGAATATGCAGGGAAACCTAGTCATATTAATGCTTCTCCAGTAGAATCTTCAGGAGGATCCAAGCGAACAACAAAAAACAAACTTACTTCTCACAATTCCCTAGAGCAGAATTTTTCTTCACCTGAATCCCACATTAATGGCAAGAAAGGGTCTAGTGACTATTATGATGATTATCTTTGGCTAGGTTCTAAAGGAAATGGTGGTAGGTAGCTGTAGTCATATTTAATACTAAATGATATCTTTAGTTTTTATTCTGAGGGTTTTGTAGATTGGAACTCCTGAATTCCATGTTGCATGTCTCAATTGATCCTATGCATGACTTTCTGGAATTTGCAGGTTCAAGTAATCTCTATCCTGGTGATATAATTCCTTTTACCCGAAGACCTCTTTTCTTGGTCATTGATAGTGACAGCAGCCATGCATTCAAGGCAGGTTTGTCATAACTTATGCATGGTTTGTCCAAGATTTTTTTGCCTTGTTATGCAAAAAGTGATATGTTATACAGTTATAGCATCATTTAGTGGCATATTTGGATTAATAAGTTTGAAAAAGCAATTTAAGATTTGGGAGGACATATAATAACTCCAGACTGGTATGATAAAAATGAAGTAGATGACTTTTGCTGCAACTTGCGAATCGAGTTCAATTCATTGTATTGCATTTCGCGAATGAAAATGATGGATAGTGAACTTAACGGAAGAACTAGTTTTAATTATGATAAAAATGAAGGCTGGCAAAAAGCAGTTTGGAGGTTTGAGAAGACATTCAAACGTCTGGACTGATCTCTCATCATGTGGTAGATTGTTCTGGCTGCAATGTGCAAATAAAATCCTTTTATGGCAATTGCTTTTGTAGATAAAAATAATTTCACTCTTTGAATGTAATGGCAATGGATAGGCTTGTTTTTGTTCTACATCTAAAATGCTCTTTCAATTTCTAACTGAGATGAAAAATAAATATTGTTTATTAATCAATTAAAATTTATGACACCCCCCCACCTCCGAGAATTGAATTGCTTGGAACATGGTTGTTTAGAAATGGGTGTTAGCTGTTAGGTTCTTTTCTTTTTGGATTAGACAGTGGGATCTGCTAAGTTGCGAATAACTTCTTTAAACTTGTTGCATTATTTGTGATGGATGGCTTTACAGTATCTCATATTGCTTTCATCTTAATTCTTATTTATGTGGTTGCTTATCGTATAAAATTACTATGAATTTCAGGTCTTACATGGTGCAGAAAGAGGAGAGAAAGCTGCCTTACTGCTTTCGCCATTTAGACCAATGTTTAAGGACCCTTTTAGTGCTGATATTACTCAGAATGGAAGTCAGTTTACCTTTTTCTTGACTGCTCCTTTACAAGCATTTTGCCAAATGACTGGCTTCGCCTTATCTGATGGTGATATAGTAAGTTGATTTCAATTTTTCTTTAATGGTACATTCTCTCTGTGCCAGTTGGTGTTATTTTCATCTGTTCCTGTTTTTGTTCTTCGTAGGAAGTTCTAAATAATGCTGAAAACATCTTGTCTACTGCTTTTTCCAAGTGGGAAGTAATTCTCTGCAAGTCACCAAGCCTGGATCTGGTTTGGGCGCAAGTTTTGTCTGATCCTTTTTTAAGGCGGCTTATTATTAGGTATTTAATCTTTCATCTTTATCTCAGTATCTTTTGTCTGTTTATACAAAATTGGATAGATTTTTCTTGGTTTAACGGAAGCATGCTCGGATAAATATCTACTTAATGATATCAAGTGAGGAATTGCTGCTAAGTGGTGGTGCTTTGTAGAATATATTGGTGTTCATGATCCGAGTATGTTGGTTAATATTTTACATGCTTAGACAAACAAATGAAATGATGGTATCTTGCGATTTTCTCTCCAGATTCTTATTCTGTCGAGCTGTGCTCTCTGCTTTCTGTCCTCCAGAAGAGAGTGAACAATATGTACCTGTTTGCCTACCACAACTTCCTAATTCTCTGTCTCCAAAGGCTGAAGTCGTGCAGTCTTCAGTCAGCCAGCTTGCAAATCACCTGAACGTTGCTGATGGCTTTCACTTTGACAACACATAAACAGGGTCAGAAGTTGATGAACTCTGTACGATAACATTGTGGTTTTCTGATAGGAAGATTCATTCAATTTATAGTTTTTTATGGTACAGTAGCTCCTGTAATTTCACCCTTAGCTGGCAATTCTGGGTACTCAAAAAGACATGGTTGCTAAGTGAGGCTTAAACCAGGCAATGTCGAGGAATTTGCTTGAGCATGCTCACTTCAGCTTCTGTAATCGCCTACAAACTCCTCGCTGGTTTAACAATCTCTATTCCGGAACTTTATCCTGGTAAGCCACTATTCTTAAAATGGGTAAGGTATGCATGAACGTAGTGGCTGAACTTTTTAGGAGTCCCATTGATGTATAATAAGGTAACTGCTGTCATGATCGTTAGATAGAGCCTTTTCTGTTTAGTGTTCCATTTTTTAAAAAAAAAATTTTTGGGCAGATTTATAAAAGAAAAATGAGGTAGGCTAGTGGGTTTTTTTTTTTTTTTTTCCGGTTTGATTTATATGTTTTCTTAAAGAACTGTTAATGGAAACAACTAGAATGTAAATTGAATATTGGCAATCGAGGAAGCGTCTCAATACGTGTAATTGAAATGCATTTTTTTCCTTTAATAGTTGCACTTGCTTTCAATTTATTTTATTTTATTTTACAATTCCTACTATCATCTTGATTTGTTTAAGTGCGCTGGAATTTAATGTCTTGATGATATTAATTGAGTCAAGCTCAATCAATTATTTATTTTTAATATTACCTCTTTTGATAATAATAATAAAAAAAAACTCTTTTCAAGTAAATTTTAACAAAAAAAAAATACAGATGAGCATAACATATTTATTTAATTATGCAAATAGCATGCTAAAAGCATACATTCGGTTCAAATTAGTATTCCTATTCTTATATGCATCAATATAGTTTTTTACTATTTAAAAGAAACAAATCGTTCAACTTAAACAGCAATAATATTTATTGTTTAAAAATAATATTTATTATTTAATCTTTTTAAAGCATAATTTTCGATATAATTGTAGAGATTAATTTGAGCTCATTCCTATAATACATATTAAAAAAAAGGAATTATGTATTTTTAGGAACGGGAATTGTTATGTATTCACAAACAAAAGTAAATGTTCATATAAATTTTATCACAAAAATATTAAAAATTTATATAGTTAATATCTCAAAGGTTACAATATGATGCTAGTGTCTATGACAAAATTTAAAATTTAATTACTGTATTTTGAAAGTTAAAATTTTAATCTTCATTTTTTTTAAAATTTCAGTCAATAATAAAAATTGTAAATATTTTTATCAAAATTTGTAAATTTTAAATTTTAATTAGGTTGTTTTTGTATAATGTGATATGTGATTGAAAAAAAAAAACTTCTTAAATTGACAAATGTTATCAGAAACTATGAAAATGATAATAATTCACTACAAATTTTAAATTGCAAAAATATAAAATTAAAATTTTGACATAACTACTAACAACTGATTTTAACCTATTCAAAATGTAATTTTTATCCGAGCTTTAGGCACCCATAGCAGACCTTACTGACGAACGTCGTCGTTTCACAATCTCTGAACTCGAGTAAACTCTCAAAAGTGGCCACTTAAAAATGTTTTTCGTTTTTCAAAATCCATATCAGTACTTTTTCCGGTCAAAAGTTGGCCCGTCAGTCGGGTCAGTTCATGTTTGTGTTGTTCAGTCGGGTCCGATAGTGATTTGCAAAGCCACTTGCAGTTTAGATAGAGCTCCGATCGATCTCACTCAACAGTTAGGTCAATAGGCGCTTTTGCAAATCGCCTAAACCAAGCAAAAAAAGCCCCCAAAACTCGATAAGGCCATGGTAGTTGCTAGTTCCAATCCCCACAACAAGGAGATGCAAATCCGTAGAAGAATAAGCAACATGTAATTTTCTTTCTCTCTCGCTTTCTCCTTTCGTCTTCACTATTTACTGATGCAAATTGCTTCTGTTTTTTTTTTTTTTTGGGGGGGGGGGGGATTGTTTTAAATAGATTCAATAAAAGAGAAGAGGATTTTCCATCACTGAGAGAATACAATGATTACTTGGAAGAAGTGGAAGACATGAGTAAGTTGCGCTTTATTCAATTTCCCTTATCGTTTGGGTTTTTTTTTTCTTGGTTAAACTATCTAATTCGGGGGGTTTTGGGCAGTTTTTAAATTGATTGAAGGAATAGATGTTCAAGCTATTGAGGAGAAAATTACCAAGTATCAGCAAGAAAATGCTGAGCAGATTATGATCAATCAAGCTCGTAAGGTACCTTTCAGTAACCCCTTTTTTTGGTTTCCTCCAGGGTGATTGAGGCTTATAACAATATCATTAAATTTTCTTTTCACAATAATATTTCTTGGAAATTTTTACTTTTAAATTACTAATATAAGCTGTTTTGATGAACAGGCTGAAGATTTAGCTGCTGCAATGGCAGCAAGCAAGGGGCTTCCTGTACAGGCCGATACTGATGGGGTGAGAGAATTCTATCATCATTGCTGTTTTAGACGTTTACCTCAGTTCTTGAATTCTGTTTCTAAACATAAAGCATGCATCATCTCTTTGGTGTTATGTAGCTAGAACAATGCCTTGCAGTCAGTCTCAGTATGAAAGTGGTTGTAGATAATTTCTTAACCTCATTCGTGTTGCTACTGCCTACCTACCGGCTTTGAGCAAAATGGTTAATAGCCAGTTCAATTGTTTGACATTTTAGATAATGATGGTCGTATATATTATTGTTTCCGGGATCTTTTTTTCTATTCCATTACTTTTTTTCATTTTGTTTCACATGACTGGGAAGAAGAGAAAATATGTACTTTGGGAAGTTCATTTGTTGAACCTTAGTGTACATGTTTTTTTACATCTGATTAAACCTTCTGCTAGTTTTGGTTTGGAACCTTAGTGTACATGTTTTTTTACATCTGATTAAACCTTCTGCTAGTTTTGGTTTGGACATTTTCACCTACTCTAGTTTGTATTATTTGCTGGACTTGCAACGGATAACTGATATTTCCTTATTTATTTTGAGGTTCTCTCGAATTAATGTTTAGACCATTTTGATTTATTGTACTTCAGGTTCTTGTTAAGACTTGAGACAACTTTTGTATATTTAGTATTTGTTAAAGTTGCTTTCATGGTTCATCATTGCTGTAAATTTTTGGACTGGATGCATCTTGCTTCCATGTTTCTCAAATAAGGTTTCTTCTGCAGCTGTCAAAATGCAAAAATAATGTCTCATTTTGATAGATAGACTTTTAAATTGCTTGTATTCTACTGGTTTTTGACTCTTCTTTTTTGATCCTTTAACACGTGACATAATCTAAGCTGATTGTTTGTTTACTTAAACTGGCCCTGAGCCAGAGCTCACAAGCAGGGTTTGTAGCTGGTACCCAAGGTCAATATGCACCGACAGTTGCTGGAGGACAGCCACGACCAACAGGCATGGCACCACAACCGGTACCACTTGCTGGTGGGCTGGACATGCATGGCTATGCTCTTGATGATGAGGAAATGATGAGGCTCCGGGCAGAAAGAGGTGGAAGAGCAGGAGGGTGGAGTATAGAGTTGAGCAAGAAGAGGGCACTGGAAGAAGCCTTTGCAAGCATATGGATTTGATATTCTTGATGGAGTGCCACAGTTTGGCAAATGTAGCTTGGTTTTGTGCTGAATATAATACTGCAGCAGCTACCATGGATGGGGATTGCAAAAGAATTTTTTCTCTAGTTGTTAAGGGTGAAGTAACCCCATTAATGGTGCAAGAGCAAAGCTGAATTCGATTCAAAAAAATCGAAAAAAATTCTAATTTTTTGTTAATTGAATTGAGTTATTCGAATTATTTGAGTAAATTCGAATAAGTAATTGGAGTTTTGAGATCGAATCAAGTTGAATTTTACAGTTCGAATCAAGTTGAATTTTACAATTCGAATAACTCGAATAATTTGAATAACAGATTAGTGTAAATATTACTTTGGTCTATGTCGGGTTTGAAAATGCGTAAATTGGTCACTCTAAACAAAAATTAAGAAAAAGCTTAAAATAATTTTAAAAAATTCAAAATATTTATAAAATTTCAAATATATATTTTATAAATCATAAAAATTTCAAAAAAAATCTAAAAAAAATGAAGTTAAAAAATTAAATTTTTTCTAGGATAATAATTTTTGGACTTAAGTAAATTAATAATTTAAGTTTATCATATTAAAGTATTTTTTTATTTTACTTTCAAAAATTTTTTAAATATATATGGTTTCAAATTTATGTGATTTAACATGAAATTAGTTATTGTTAAACCAATCTTTATTTGATAAAAGATTTTGATATAACAAATTGAAATGTTTTTTTAGTATATATTAAATTTGAAAAAATAATTTTTAAATTTGAAGTTTAAGAAATAAAACTTTGAATATTTACATTAAACTCTTAGAAAATTTTGAAACAATTTTAAAATCAATTGAAAATTATTTTAACAAAGTTAAAATCATTTTAACATATCAAAATGATTTTCAAACAAGTCAGAATTTCTTCATGTAAAAAAGTATTGATATCACTTGGCCAAGTATCAATATTTTTTAAATTATCGATACCCTTTGAAAAATCAAGAAAACATGCATTTTGTTACTAAAAACCCTGAAAATTATCAATACCTTTTTTAAAAACGATATCAAAATTGCATTCTATTTCTTATAAACACTACAAAGTATCAATCCAATATTGATACCTATTTCAAAAAGCATCGATAAAACATTTTTTGGTATCGATTAATAAATCTTAACAGTCACTGAATCAACATTTATTACAAAAATTATAAATCCCTTTTATTTAGTATCGATACTCGCAGTTGCAAGTGAATTAAATGTTCTAGTTTTACATCCCAATGACCATATTCACTACACCAACAACCTCAACGGTTGAAATCTGTTAGGGGGTATAAATACCATCTTCCAAAGACCTAAACAACAAGAAAAGCACTTTCAAGCAAAAATCATCAATCAAACAACCTTAGAGCTTAATACTTTCACATTCTTCTTACATACACATGTGAGCTTTATGTCTATTCTCTTTCTCAAGTTTATTTTATTGTATTTGAGCTTCATTTTACAAACAAGTTAATCTTGTAAGGATTGTTTCTTTGTTTGCTTATTTGTATATCTTTGAAAGGGTTTGTAACTTAATATTTAGGGCAGAAATCTTAAGGAGTTGTTAAAGTCCCCAAAGGTAGTGGAGTAGGTAATTGGGGCGGAACCACTCTAAATTCTGTGTTCATTATTTCATTTTGTCTTTGCTTTCACCGAAATTTTTAAAAGCCAATTCACCTCTCTTGGCATTTTCGGTTTGTTCCATTCAGCTATCAATTATATTATAACAAGATTTTAATTTGACATGTTTAATTTAACTCAAACAATTTTACTCGATTTGAATTTTATTTTATTCGATTCAATTCGATTTGAAAAAATTTCAAATGAAATAAGAATAAAATAAAATTTATCAACTAAAAATTTGGATTTGTCAACTAAAAATTTTTTCACCCATCAAAGGCTCACCCCTAATCAGCCCTTTACAAATCACAGGCTAATTAAAGGCAGGGTTGACTTGTTAATAAATTTTCTAGTATTCTGATTCTTGTTTTTTAGGCTATATCTAGTGGATGTAACCTGGTGGATCTTCTTGAAAACTGAAACCAAATTGGAAGTTTATCGAAACATTAAGAAAAGCTAAATTTATTTGGGCCAAAACATGTAAAAAAATGGCTCTTGCAATTATCGTGTTTGTCATATTTTCTTGTGTTAAGATTGGGTAATAATTTTATCTGTTTAACTTTTGACTTATTAATAAGTTAGGTATTAAAGGTTTTGACACAGTGTGTTCATATTCATGTTTTGTTCACGTCATGTTTTTAGTAATTTTTTAATGCATCGCATTTGTGGTGTGTAATTATCATTATGAGGTATTTACTAATCATGCTTGATGGGCGATTTATTAGTTGTGTTCTCCTAAATCTCTTTGTAACACTCTTTGTAACACCTCTTACTCGAGATCATCGCCAGAATCGAGCACGAGGCGCTATTAAACTTAATCTATCACTTAAGCAACCTTAAATCGTTTATTTAAGCTTCTCGAAATTTGCTGCCATTCTACGTTATAGTCGCTTAAAAATTCCTATCTCGAGTTCCAAAATTCAAAATTAAGATCCGTAAATTTTCCCTGAAACTAGGTTCATATATCTATCTACTAATTTTTTTCTAGAATTTTTGGCTCGGCCAATTAGTACAGTTTATTAGTTAAAGTTACCCTTGTTTCACAACTCGACTGCACTGACCTCTGCTTACTACGAACCACTTTTCTCCCTGTACAAAATTCATATGACTATGCCGTTTGTTTCTATTAAAACTAGGCTCAATAAGGATTCTTAACATATAAAGTTCACCACCTAATTATTTTTGTACAATTTATAGTGAATTTCCAAAGTTGGAACAGGGGATCCTGAAATCGCTCTGGCCCTGTTTCACTAAAACTTAGATATCTCATAAAATACAATACCTTTACCTTTGTTCTTATTCCATATGAAAATAGACACAATAAGCTTTAATTTCATATATTATTCACCATCAAACCATGTTTCTACTATTTTTAGTGATTTTTCAAAGTCACGTCATTTCTGCTACTTGAATCTGTTTTTAAGCTACTTTCACATTTTCCTTAATTTCCATGTGATAGTTACTATTCAATCATACATACTATTAAACATGTATATCATCAGCCATTCTATTAGCTAATCACTAGCAAGTATTTACACATCATTCATTGATCATATCATATCAAAAGAAGCCAAGTTCCTATACGTGCCATACACGAAACGAAACGTCTAACTATACCAAAGTGATTCCTTTGATAGTGTGATCGGATCTCCGACGTTTCCTTCGATCCCCGAGTGGCTTGGCAAGAACTATAAGTAGCAGGAAATAAAGAGAGTAAGCACTAGGCTTAGTAAGTTTACAAGCAAATAAATCACAACATTCATCACAAAGGATAATTATGCATAATGTCACCTAGCATCATAAACTTTCTTTACATCTCATTTTCTACCTTCTTCTTTATTCACTTACCTTCTTTCTTACCTGACCTTTCATTATTCATAAATACAATCTACCTTTCCTTTGCTGATAATTCACTATAATTTAATTTGTACAATGGCCCGTTGAACCACTCGGAATACTAAGGATACTAGGGTCTTTCCTGTCTAACAATATCCTGCCAATGCCATGTCCTTGACATGGACTTACATGAATTATTCCTGTCTCCAATGCCATATATCTAATATAGGCTTACATGGCTCATTCCTGTCTCCAAAGCCGTATATCTGATATGGACTTACATGGCTCATTCCTGTCTTGTCCTGTCCTGTCAACCCCAAATGTCATGACATTTCGTATCCTAACATTCCTAAGGTTCAATCGGGGCTTTCTAATGCTTTTCTCTGTTACATCGTCTTTAATTCAACTTTGAATATTTTCATAAAATGAATATATAAATGCTGGAAATTGAAAATACTAATGTAAAATAAAGGAATATTGCATTTATTTACTGTAAACTTACCTCGATACAAAATGTGACTAAACTTTACAATTTAGTCCTTTAATTTTTCCTTTCCCCGATCTACTCCCGAATTTTGTTCTTCTTGATCTATAATAGCAAATTTAACTTATTTAATATTCACATTTATCAAAACAGTCCTTTACTCAAACTTTGGCAAAATTACATTTTTACCCTTAAACTTTTGCATATTTACACTTTTGCCCCAAGGCTCGAAAATCAAAATTTATCACAAATTCTTGTATTTTAAGACATGCTGATCATTTATTTACCAACAACATCTTCAAATTCCTACTATAACATACACTTATGTATAATAGGTATTTTTACCTATTAAGCTCTTTTACTCGTTTTTACCTAAAACCGAGTAGCACAAGTTGTCTAACCTAATCTAAAACCTTATATTCTATTATAAAACATCAAAATAAACACTTTTCACCTATGGGTATTTTTCCAAATATGAACCCTAACTTAAATTATTGCTAGCATAAGCTTTATCGAGCTACCGGGACTCCGAAAACGTAAAGAACATTAAAAACGGGGCTTGGAATCACTTACTATGGAGCTTGGAAGCTTGAAACAAACCCTAGTTATGGAGAACCCTTGAAATTTCGTGCTAATGAAGAAGATGATAGCAATTTTGTCATCTTTTTCCCTTTTTAATCATGCTAATAACCAAATGACCAAAATGCCCTTCCTTACTAAACTTTCAAAAATTCCACCCATGTCCAATTTTTGTCCATAAACTTAGAAATTGGTCAAATTGCTATTTAAAACCTCCTAATTAATATTCCAAAGCAATTTCATACTAAAAACTTCTAGAATGCAAATTTTGCAACTTATTCGATTTAGTCCCTAATTTCAAATTAAGCACTTTATGCATAGAATTTCTTCACGAAATTTTCACACCATCATGCAATCGCATCATAAACATCATAATAATAATAAAATAATTATTTCTATCTCAGATTTGTGGTCACGAAACCACTGTTCCGATTAAGCCCTATTTTGGGATGTTACACTCTTAACCCATATTTGTTGTCGGATTAGGGTTACGAGGCATTACCGATCAAAGCATAACTCAATACCATCACTCAATTCAAACATGCACCAAATTTATACCAACTTATTTATAATAGTTATTAAACTCGAATAGTAATCATCTATTCAAACACACATTTTTAATACCTAATCAATTGAAAACAAACATATTTCCTTATGTCATATATCGAATTTATATATGTCAATATATGTATTAATGTACCTTTATTTCATTAGCTAAATATTGATTATACCATATATTAACATACCTTTATTTCATTAGCTAAATATCGATTATACCATTTCGTAAACTATGAACATTCGTACGGCTAGCAAATTAACTTAAGATTTATGCCCATTTCACCATAGTAAATTTTATCATTTAAGCACAAAAGACAGTTCAAGCATACCTATTTCGCATACAAACATCATATTTAAACATCACATATTCAACTATTCGAATAGTCATATATTCAATCATCAAATTTATCCGCAATAAATCATACCATTAACACAACGAAATCTTGACTAGGTACACCAATTCATAGCTAGTTAACATTATTAACTAATTACATTTTTCTTGCTCAAATGACCAACCAATCATCCTTATAACATTATCATCTTTTGTCATTAAATACTGTACCAAATGACCAACTTCACGAACAATCACATATACATAAATAGCTTATAGAAACATATACATTATAGCAAAAACACATCCATCAACTAAATCATTACTCAAGTCGATTCATATAACCAAGCACACTACACACATATACTATGAAACATAATTCCCAAAATGAGCTAAATACATGGCCGATTATACATCATAACTAACATTATTATCAAGCCATTTTCGCATGGCTATTTATAGACAATTCAAAACTAACCATATCGAAACTAGACTATACATGCCATATGTCATAGTTACAAATTTCCAAAAGTACCGAATATTGCTTGATAGTGTGACGATGTTCCTTGACAATCCCTGAGCTCGAAGCTGGCTTTCAAAATCTATAAAACAATGAAAGAACACACAAAGTAAGCTTTGAAAGCTTAGTAAGCCATAAGAAAATAAATCCTCTCAATGGTATTTATAATTCAATTTAATTAGGCTGAATTTAACAAATCCCAACCACATATACATTCATCATACTCATAAATTCATATGATCACATTAAGTACTTTACTTACCTTAACTTTTCATAAACATAAAAACTTCACACGTACTTGATCCATTTAGCTCAATTTCACATTCGGTCTCAAATTGACATTGCCCGTTGAACCATTCTGTAACACCTCAAACCCGACCCAGACGTTATGGCCAAATCTGGTGTGTCACATGAACGTCTTATTCACTTACGACCCTCTTTTAATAAAACATTATGTTGTTTGATAGGAAAATCCATGTTTAGTAGCTTGTGATTAAGAATCAATATTAGTTTTAAAACCGTATCTATTACTACGTAAAATTCACTTCTTGAAAGATCATATTGTTGTGTTATCGTTGTTAAGTAATCCAATCATTACATAATGTATGTTTTGAAAATATTTGATTAAGTTTGGAAAACTCGCATAGACTAGTCTACTATTGTAAAATAAAGAAAACCCAAAACAAAATACCCGAGCGGCCTTATTACAACTTAAATTCTAAATTTTAAAAATGAAATATAAATAAACTAGATTTAATAAACATTAGAAACTGGAAACATGAACCTCGTGGCCACCTGAATCCCTCGCAGTTCCAAGTCCTCTATGGTTGGGGGTTACCTGTATAGATAGAATTAAAAGGGTGAGTTTGTGAAAACTCAGTGTGTAAAGAAACCCAACCAGTGTCAGAGATCAGACAAACTCAGTCTAGGCCGAAGCCCTATTCAGATATAGGTCATACTAGGCCTTGGCCCTTTTCAGAAACAAAGTGGGCCTTGGGCCCATTTCAAATACAGAACAGAATATATATATATATATATATATATGAGTTATTCCCCACGTGGAGTGTAGGGCTGGTACGGGTGGTGTGTAGGGCTGGACTGGGCTTGGGCTTTGCATACATACATTTATATATATATATATATATATGTATGTATGTATGCAAAGCCCAAGCCCAGTCCAGCCCTACACACCACCCGTACCAGCCCTACACACCACGTGGGGAATAACTCAACCACCCAGCCCTACACACCACAGACGCAGTAGAACTGCTAATACAAAAATCGTGGCAAAGCCACCAGAACAGAAATACGAGGCAGAGTCTCTAAGCAGATTACGTGGCAATGCCATTTTTAGCACTTCCTCCATATCCCTAACCCAACCCTATGCAACCTAGAGTACTACATGACATGGGCATACAGAATATCAGATACAATAACATGCAAATCAATAAACTATTTCTAAGGGTAAAACAGTCATTTAGCATCTAGGGGTAAAACGGTAATTTTTACCCTTTAGGGGTATTTTGGTAATTTAGCTACGTCTCTAAGTTTCATATTTAATACGACCTTCTAGTAGGTCTAACGTCGCTCAGGGCAACTCGAATAGTCCATACATTCATATAGTGCCATCGGGCCTAAAAACCCCTAATGGGCCCGATAAAGGCCACATGCTATTGTGGCCCACTCAGTCTAATTTTACACATATTATCGCCAATTTAGTATCCAGTTTATCAGAGATCACTTACCGCATACTTTTACCCATATGAGCCTGTAAGCCCATTGGGCCCAACTTCGGCCCATCGTGGCCCAAAACAGCCCAAGTGCATGAAAACGCACACAGTATCCCTTACTATCCATTATTTCCAATTTCATGATTTCATACCGACCCACGAGAGCTCGTACGCTCGTAAGCCCTCGAAATGCTGACATTTCGGCATTTCAGCTTTTCGGCTTTTGCCGATCTAAGCTACTAGAGAGTGTCGTTACACACCTAATTACGAACTACGTCAAGATCTCGCGAATGATCAACCTACAATAGTTTTAATCACTACTTTAACCCATAATCTAAAAGAAACTACTAACACCATACTCCACACATATTCGGCCATCATAAGAAATCACCTACTACTTACCTTTGTTGAAAACTGGCCCCGAACACTAGATCTAGCCTGCCTTGGTAACGTTCACCCTAGCCTCCACGAGATCCACCTTACGAAAGGCCATGAAACTCAGTCAGTTAACAAAAGAGTCCATAAATAGGTTCCCAAAGAAGGGATCCAAACCGATTATCACAAGAAGATCTAAAACATTCGGCTTTTCTTTATTCACATGAATATGAAGAAATAGAATCGAATACTTACCACAGGGGTTTGCTAGATTGATTCGATATCGCCAAGAGTTAATCCACTATACTAGGCCCAGATCTATACTTGATCTAATCGAAGCATAAGGGGAGAGAATGAATAGATGAAAGGGTTGGATAATCGACAGAGAAAAGAAGTTGGATTCGGTTTGAGAAGAGAACACTAGAGAGGGTTCAGCCAAGAAGTGTTCAAGAGAAAAGAGTGGTAGGGTTCGGCTCCTTGGGTAAATCGAAAAAAGGGGAAGGCTAACTATTTTGGGATGTCAGCTTTTAGAGAAACTGGCTAAAAGAAATCGGCTAGAAAATGAAGTGTTTCAAGTTTCGACTTTTGAAACAATCGGCCAAGGAGGGTTCTGGTGAGTCGATTTCAACTAATGAAGAAAAGAGGAAGAAGATGAAGAAGATAGGTTCGGTTAGAAGAAGAAAAGAAATGGAGAGGTTCAGTTTTTGCACCAATCAGCCAAGGGAGAGGTTGAAAGCTTAGGGACTGTCGGCTTTTTGACAAAAAGGGGAGAAGAAGTGAAAGAAAGAAAAGAGCAAAAAGGCAATTCTCAACTTACCTAATCGGCACTAAGAAGAAAATGACCAAAAGTAAATCCTGAAAGGCATACTTTACAACAAAAATTCGGCTTACTTTAACCACATATGCCGAAAATGCATACTCCAAAGACCATTAGTGAATTGGCTCTTCCCAGTCTCCCACAATCGGCCAACTCTCCCTTCATAACTCAATCCCTAAATTTTCTCCTTGATAAACTCCCCCTTATCACTCATTAATCCAATCCCATGAGCACTTCAAACTCCTTCCTTCAGAATTTAACTTGGAGTCCACCTCTTACCATGCACATGTAATAAAATAAAATAAACACTTTGCTCACAAAGGGATTCGAAACTTAGCTCCCTCACAAGCTTCCACACGCCATCATCCTGCTCTAAGTGGCGCCATCTTGCCACTTTACCGCAGGCTTCCTTGTGCCTTAAATCCCTAAATTTATTTAAAAGCCCACTTTGCTAAAGTCCATCCTCACTTAAAGCTAAAAATTAAAAATTCTGCCTGGCTTTAGACTTAAACCTAAGCCTTCTAAAGGTCTATTAAATACACCCAACACATCAATACAACACATCAAGCCATAAAAATAAATTCAAGCAAAAATTCAAAAACCCTAAAAATTGGGGCGCTACACATTCAAAATTGTTAAGGATACACGGAAATCATATAAAGCTTGTACAATGCCATATCCCAGATATGGTCTTACATGCTATCACATATTGATGCCACAATCCCAGACAGGGTCTTACACAAATCATATACGATTCCAAAGTCTTAGACATGGTCTAACACGTTTTCTCACTACGATGCCAATGTCTGTAACAGCCCGAATTAGGGCCTAGTCGAAATAGTAGTTTCGAGACCACAAATCTAGAGTAGAAAAGTATGATTTATGATTATTTTTAAGTTTATGACATGATTTCATAATAGTGATAAAAATTCATGAAGGAAATTTTGAGAATTTGTGATTAATTTGTCCTTTAGGACTAAATTGCAAAAGTTGCAAAATTGAGTTTCTAGAAGGTTTAAGTATGAAATAGCACTAGAAAAATTAGTAGGAGTCCTTATTTGGCAATTAGACCAATTTTTGGCACTATGGACAAAAATGCCCATGGAAGGGTAAAATTTTAAAGAAAAGCCATAAGGGCATTTTGGTCATTTGGTAAAGTTAAGTAATAAAAAGGGAAAATAAGCCAAAAATAGGCTCATCTTCTTCATGCAAGTGCCAAAAATCACAAGTCCTCCATTGCTAGGGTTTTCATCATTTTCAAGCTCCAAGTAAGTGACTCTAAGTCCTATTTTTCATGCTCTTCGTATTTTTGAAATCCTTGTAGCCTAATCTAGCTATTTCTACCACTAATTTGAGCTAGGGTTTATATTAAAAAATATACTCATGCATGACATGCAAGTATTTTGATATCTAGTGGTAGAATATGAGAGTTTAAAGTGTAGTAAACATTTTTTTTAGGTTATTTTTCATGAAAGTCCCTAATAGGAACTAAATTGCAAAAGTGTTAAAATGTGTAGTAAAAATGTGAATTTATGAGCAATAAGGGCTTTTATAGACATTAGTAAGTGTCGGTTAGGCTTAGGTAGCCAAGAGAATAAATACATTTCATTATATGAGTCTAGGGACTATTTTGCAAATATGTAAAAGTTTTGGGGAAAAATTGTAAAATTTTGCTAAAATATGAACTTTGGGCTAGTTAGCCAATGTGAGTACTAAATAAGTTAAATTTGTCGTTTTAGATCAAGAAACATGAAGCTCGAACTAAAACTGGGGAAAAAGTAAAGTTGTGGACTAAACCAAGTATTCGCCCATATTTTGGTCTCGAGGTAAGTTGTATGTAATAATTTAGCTCACATGTTATGTAATTTCATTATGATGGCCTTGTATGAATTATGCATAAATTCTATGATATTGATTTGTAGAAGCAATGTATAGAATTCATGAAATTTATTGATGTGAAAATTTTACCAAGAAATGATGAAAACATGGAAAGAGAAAATACATGCAAGTTTAAATGATACGAAGGATACCGCAGTCATATCATAAGTGTTGTAGAGTCTATATAAAACCATGTCTGGGGCATGGCATCAGCACCAAATTGAGATCCCATGTAAGATCATGTCTAGGACATGGAATTGGCATCGAGATATGAACCCCTGTGAGACCATGTCTAGGACATGGCTTCAGTACCAAGAAGAGATAAGGACCCCCTGTAAGACCATGTCTAGGACATGGTGTCGATATTAGAATATGATCTCGTGTAAGACTATGCTTGGGACATGGCATCGACATCGATGTGTGATTCTACGTAAGACCATGTCTGGGACATGGCATTGGCATCATTTCATGAGATTGAATTATGGGTATCCTTCGGTATTCTAAAAAAATCTTAAAGGAGAAAAGTTTTCAAGTTGGTAAGTTTTAAGAGAAGGCTAAAGTCTCATATTGAATGTTGCAGGTATATATGAGTAAGTATGAGAAATTTGAAAGTACATTGTTATGAGAAATACAGCATGAAAAGCTTGAGTAAGTATATGAATGAGTAAGTCATGAGGATGAGTAAGAAGCTATATGAAATCCATGATAACTTATTTGAGTAATGTTTCATGATTATTTTGTTGCTATTTTATTCATTCAACTGACTAAGCATTTATGTGCTTACTCCTTTCCTTTCTCTCTTCCATGTAGATTTGTCGAACTAGCTCGGGGATCGTTAAAGTTAGAGCTCGAAGTCACACTATCAAGCCATTCTTTTTGGTGTAGTAACGTCATTTATTTTTGATGTATTCATGTATAGGAAGTTTGATCATTTTGTTAAGTGTCATTTTGTGTAGCCAAGGGTGTTGGCTTTGATATTACTCAAGTTGTGTTGTAATGGCCTTTGGATATGACCTAATATTGCCAAATTTATATTTTATACAATGAAGATGAAGTTCATGAATGTGCAACATTGCATGTTTAAGTAGAGTAATGATGGATGAGAATGATATGCATGATGGCAATTGAATGCCTTAGTTGTGAGTAATTAGAGAGTATATTATGCTTGATGAGTGCTATAGAATTGGCTTTGTGTTGGTCATGTTTTAGGGTGGAATAGGGCTTGGAAAATAACCTATTATTGTCCACACGGGTGGGCCTACGGGCATGTGCCTAGGCCGTGTGTGACACACGGTCAACCTCGAAAGTGTGTTAGTAGGCCGTGTGTCCCCTGCATCCAATTTGGTTAAGTCAGTATAGAACACAGGCTGAGCACACGGGCGTGTGCCTTGGCTGTGTGCACCTCTGAAGTTATAGTATTCAAAGGCAGAATATTCCACGGGTTATTGGCACGGGCGTGTCTAGGTCGTGTGAGGGACACAGGTCATAGACACGGGGGTGTGCCCAAGCCGTGTCAAAACCCCTATAGGTTGAAAATAAAAATAAATTTGACATGGGCTAGGGACATGGGTATGTGAGACCACACGGCCTGCCCACACGGGCATGTCCCCTCCCACACGGGCGTGTGGCCTTGATTTAGGTAAAAATTTTCTAAGTGCCTGAGAGTTCCCTGATAAGTCCCGGAACATCTTTGATATGCGTTCTGGGCCTCATAGGCCCATAATAAGGATAGTAAGAGAATGCATGGAGGGTTTTGTAAAAGAATGAATTTTTATGCCGAGTTTTCGTCTTCAAGTAAGTTTAAGTACGGTAATGCCTCGTATCTTATTCCAGCGTCGGACTCGGGTAAGGGGTGTTACATTTAGTGGCATCAAAGCTAGTGTTTAGTCAATTCTAGGACTAACCTAGCACATATACGAGTCTAGCTATACATGCCACACTTATGTACTTATGAGAAATGATAGTGTGACGACTCCTGGCGGTTTAAATGTGTGTTATTATAGGAAATGAATCCCGAACGACGACAGATAATGTAGAAAGCAATGTGCCAGCTCCCGCAGAAGGGACGGTGCTAGCTGAAACCGAGAATAGGCCAGCTATTGTAAGTCAGGGAGGAGAAGCTCGAGAAGCCTTCTTCCAAATGATGAATGAGTGGTTCAATGAGTTTGTTTGAATGAACCCGGCCACTCAACACCAAGTTCCACCCTCACAATTCTCTCAACCTACCCTAGAAGCCCCTTAGATAATAGAGGTAGTGAGGTGAGAAAAGCCTTTAGTGGATAGATTCGGAAGCAAGGGGCAGAAGAGTTCCGGGCTACTAAGGATGATGACCCGGAAAGAGCCAAGTTTTGTCTAGAGAATACCATTAGGGTATTCGATGCGTTATCGTGCACCCTTGAAGAGTGCATGAAGTGTGTGGTATCTCTCTTACGAGTTTCAGCCTGTCAGTGGTGGAACACCCTTGTGTCGGTTGTACCAAGGAAGAAAGTCAATTGGGAGTTTTTTCAAGAAGAATTCCGTAAGAAATATATCAGTCCGAGGTTTATTAACCAGAAGCGTAAATATTTTCTAAAGTTGAAGCAAGGTTGGATGACTATAACTAAGTATGAGCGAGAGTTTGTAAGACTCAGCAAATACGCTCGAGAATGTGTATCCACCGAGGCCATCATGTGCAAAAGGTTTGATGATGGATTAAACGAGGACATCAAAATGTTTGTTGGCATTTTGAATTAAAGGAGTTTGTAGTGTTAGTGGATAGAGCTTGTAAGGCCAAGAATTGGTCAAGGAGAAGAGGAAGGCTAAGATGGAGTCTCATGACTCATGAAAGAGACCGTTTAGTAAGTTGTTTCAATCCTCCTCCAAGAAATCAAAGGAATTTTCTACACGATCAGCTACTTCAACTGGGTTTTGAAGTAAATGTAAAGGTAAACAGTACTCAGCCTCCAAAGCTCAAACCACCTCCGTTGCGAGTGTGGGTCACACTCGACCTAGTAGACCTGGGTGCCCCTAGTATAGTAGACGTCACCTCCGTGAGTGTCGAGCTCACGAGAGGGTTTGCTTCAAGTGTGGCTCTCTTGTAACACCCCTATCCCATAACCGTCACCGGAATAGGAACGGGGCATTACTGAAAACTAGAAATCAGATCAGGACGGTAAAATTTTGAACATTTCTTGAATAAAGGTCATTCATTTACTAAAATATTTAGACACAATTAAAGTACGAACTTAAAAACTTATACACGAAAATTCCATAAGATGCATATTCACATAACTTCTATACGAAGATCAAAGTATCATTCTACTTATTGTCCACCCTATACATGCCATAAGATAAGACCAGACACATGGTTGCCGTAATAAAAGATAGTGTGACGACGTACTGACGATCCCCGAGCTGGTAGTCAGAATCCACCATCTATAAAACAAAAACACAAAACAACAGAGTAAGCTTACATAAGCTTAGTAAGTCTTAAGTGAAACATAAATCTTGTTGAATTAAAGACAACTGTCTTGTATACATAAAACTGAGTAAGGTCTCATTTGACCTAATATACCTAACAAAATGTCACATAATTTAATTGACATATCTTAAATTTTGAGTTTAAAGTCACAAAATGTTTTCATTCGATGTCTTTGGTTATTCATTTCTTTTATTCGATGAGGTTGATCTAGAAATTCCTCTCAAACTATAAGTTTCAATAACCGCATCACTTAACCAATACATATATACTTTCATAGTATTGTCTAAGACAGTCGAAGATTCGCATATGCATTACTTTATAAGCTTTTGATTCAACCAAATGAAAACATTTTACTTCAACCACGTGTTATTTCAATGTTTATAATCACATAGTCATATCATAATCTATCGTGAATGTATATACGTATATATATAAAAACTTAATTCCTTAATTCATAATCACATCAATGTCTTTGAGTATTTCAATATAACAAGTGTAAGTTTTACCGCATAGGTACATAAAGGAATTGGCATATTCCTTATCACATATACTTAAGTTTAATGGATTACAATCATTACTTTGTCTTTGCACATAACTCCTTATACAACTTATTCTCAAATTATAAGGTCTTTTTGGCTGAATATGCACTAATACATAGGGTCATTTCAGCACATATACTTCATTATACAAGCATATCATTACCGAATTGGATCATTCACATTTTTATGTAATTTCATACCTCAATCGAATAGGCTCATATAATCATTCCGAGATATTAACACATATCTACTTGAACCAAAATACATATTCTATGAATTAGCCATATACTTTTATACAACCATCTGAAGTAGTCGGAAACAGTACTATTCATACAATAATCAAAATTTAAGCAGAGTCCAATTTACAGCTTGCATAAGATACGTACCTGATAAACTTAGGGTAATGAAATCATAAATTAAGATTATTACGACAGAAATCGCGTATTTTCCTGCATGAAAGCCTTCGGGCCCCGCCCGGATACAACACTGGCACAAAGGCCCTTCAGACTAAGTCCGGATATAACCTCGGCACATATGCCCTTCAAGACTGGGCCTGGATATAACACTAGCACGTATGCTCTTCGGGACTAGGCCCGGATATAACCTCGGCATGTATGCCCTTCAGGACTGGGCCCGGATATAACACTGGCACGTATGCCTTTCGGGACTAGGCCCGGATATAACACTGGCATGTCTGCCCTTCGGGACTAGGACCGGATATAACATTGGTACGTATGCCCTTCAGGACTAGGCTCGGATATAACACTGGCACGTATGCCCTTCGGGACTAGGCCCGGATATAACACTGAAACTTTGAGCATATTTATCCATCGAGTGTACATTACACCATTCTATCACATTAGTAAACTTATGTCACATTCGGATATAAGCACCATATAAACACTATCCTTTAAATGTGAAATCTCACGAACCCATACAATTTAACAACATACTGCCATTCAAAGGTAATCTGAAGCAACATTTTCACTTATAATTATTCTCCATAGGTATAATTTATGCATCAACACTTAATCTCTCAAATCCATTTATAGACACCAAATGCATTCGGCTTATAGCCCACTTTTATTCCACATTCGGCAATTGCCTTATTTAAAAATTTTCCTATCACATTCAGCTTTCCCCACATAGTTAATAATAACTTGTATATCATATTTACCTTTGGCTTTTACTAATCACAACTTGTTTTAAATTCCTTTGTCACACAAACGACATAATATATTTCCGTCCAAATGCTCTTTAGACATCTCACTTCTTACATCCAATTCAAAATATAAGCATATTAGCTATCTTTGGCTAATAGATTCAATTCTATTCTCATTCGGCATGTTAATAACAACAACTAATAACGACATTCTTTTAGCTACTTTCATTCAAACATTAAGCAAGTCAAATTAAACTAACTCTTAAGAACTTACTTGGAAATGTCATTGAACAATTTCGGACTTGATACTCAACAATGTTGTTTCTTCCCTTATCCGAGTTTGTCTCTCTTTGATCTCGAGCTAAATCAAACAAACTAACTTATTACATCACTTAATCGATTCTATTTTCATTCACATAATAAGCAACCAAAATGAGTTTCAAAATTAAAAATTGAATCAAGATAGACCTCAAGTTCATCCTATCGAAATATGCAAATAAATAGAATTTATATACTACCATGTTCCTCATGACCGAATATCATTTATCATATTAACACATGACTAAAAATTTAGTTATAACCTTACATAGTCGAAAGCATAGATACCATATTAAACTCAAATATCAAATCATGATCAAAACATAAATCATAGGCTTGGCCGTACATAGTCTCACCAAAAATTCTTGGTTATTTTACTTATCAACTAAAACCAAATATCCTACTAAACAACCATAAAACCTGTATTTGTTCTAATTGCATATACACATTCAAACCCTTACTTTATCACAAAATTTTCCCAATTCAAGGTTTATTTCAATATGCCCAAAATCGAATATCACAAGGCTATCAAAGGACATCTTTAACTAACTATTAAGCTTTCATTGTGATTTAAAGCTTCAGCTCACATTTGGCATTTATGAATTTCTTACTAAAACACATAAGCCGATTTCAACTTATCATAATCTAAATTCCTTTTAATTTCATCATATATATATTATAAAAAAAAGATAATAATTAAACATTCTTCTCAATTATCATCTAAGGTCGAATTTCACACTTTACCATATTATGTCTTTAACTTGTTCAATAAAATTTTTACACAACTTAATTCATTCACTTGTTCCATAATTTGCCACTTTAAACATTCCTTCCAACAAATTTTAAAATTCATTCATAAAAAATGTCATTTGGCAAAATATACAAGCATAGACTAATATTTAAACTTTGTTTTCTAGCATTTAGCTAAACATTTTACATCAAGTTATTTTAACCTAATGTATCTACTTACGGATTTATTCTTTAAGGCATTCAACACTTATTATAAATACATACAAACTAAGAACGAATGCCCTTTAGACCACTAAAAGCATAATGTTAAACATTTCATAATTTTCATATTTTGAAACCCTTTAATAACAAATCAAAACAAAATTACTTCATAGCTATTATCGAATTTCACATTCGGCCACCATGGACCTATTCAAGCTCATCAATCGATCCTTATCTAACATCTAATTCACAAATATGCATATTGAACAAGCTTAACTTCATTTATCCTCTATTTCTTCTTAAAACATGAAATCAACAACCATTTAAGCATCAAAACATTTAACCGTCGAAAATATAGCATCTCAAATTATGGCCGAATGCATCTTTCATCATAATTTCAAAAATTAATACTTGGGTCATGATAGGCACTTAGCAATCCACTCAATTTCACAAATAATTTACAAAAATTCACATGAACTTACCTTTCAATTAAGCTCAACCATGGCCGAAACACCTTGTTATTCTTCTTTACTTAATTTCTTTTGGTTTCGACAATGAAGAAAGGGAATGAGCAACTTTGTTTTTTTCACCCCACTATCTATTATTTTACTCTTATTTTTATGCTCATTTTTAACATATAATACTTATAATTTACTAAATTACGAAAACAGCATCATTTCATGCATTAGTTGGCCGGCCACTTAAATTAAAAAGGCATAATTGACATGCAAGTCCCTCCTTTATAAATGCCATGCATTTTTTCGGTCACTACCATTCTTCCTAGCATATTTTCAATGTTTCAGAACTAAGTCCTTTTCAAAAAAATTCACATCAAATGACTTAATCAAAATATCAAAATTTTCACACATGCAATTTCACCTATAATAGACATCAAATATAACATTTAATTATATATATATTTTGTGACTCGGTTTTGTGGTCCCGAAACCAATTTTCGATTGGGGTCACAATAAGGCTATCACATCTCTAGACCACTTCATTAGAGAGCGCCCTGAGATAGTTGAAAATGATAAAGATCAAAGTGCAAGGTCGGGTAATGCTCCCTCCAGAGGTAGACCTCAGAGAAACCTGAATACGGGAGTGAGTAGTAAGAGCGCACAAAAGGAACAGACTGCAAGACTAGAGGGTAGAGCCCCAGCGAGGACATATGCCATTCGTGATCACGAAGAGGCTTCTTCACCTGATGTGATAACGGGTACATTTTCTCTTCATGAAATTTTTGTTATTGCCTTGATAGACCCGGGATCTACCCACTCTTATATTTGCATGAAATTAATTCCTAGCATTAGTATGCCTGTAGAGTCTACGAAATTTGTGATAAAAGTATCTAATCCCCTAGGCAAGTGTGTATTAGTAGACAAAGTATGTAGAAATTGCCCTTTGATGATTAGGGGTCAATGCTTCCTAGCCAACCTCATTCAATGAATTTGATGTAATTCTTGGCATAGACTGGTTAACCATGTGACAGCCCTAATTTGACCCTAGTCGGGAAGTGGTTTCGGGACCACTAAACCGAGTAGCAAAAAAATAATTAAATGTTAAATTTCATGTTTATTATATGTGAAAATGCATGTGTGAAATTTTGATGCTTTGATTTTTGTCATTTGAGTGTGAATTTAATCAAAAGGGCTTATGTGAGAAACATGGAAAATGTGATGAATCAGTTTAGAAGGCCAATTAATGCATGGTTTTCAAAATGGGGACTTGCATGTCAAATACCCCATTTTAAAAGGTAGTGGCCGGCCATAATGATGATGATGAATAGTATATGTATTTTAAATTAGCATTGTTTTTTGTCATACGGCTTTATTTTATAAACAAAATAAAATAAAATAGCTATTTGGGGGAAAAAGAACAATGTTTTGTCCATTTTTGTTCTTCATAGCCGATTCTAAAGAGAAGAAAATAGCTCAAGCATATTCAGTCACTACATAACATGATTTAAGGTATGTTCCATGAGTTTTCTTTAAATTCTCGTGAAAATTAAGCTAGTTACTTAGTCCCCTACATAGCCCATGTTAAAATTTGGAGTTTGGTTGATATTGGTGCATTTGGCCATGTTAAAATCCTATGTGAGGAGGCGATATTTGAGCTTGTTAACTGTTAGATTTAAATGCTAAAGTTAATTGCATAAGTGTGTGTAATTGCCGAATGTAGATTAGGGAAATAAAATGAAGCATTCGATTTTGGGAGGTTTTATATGTTTAAATTTGATAGTTGATAATAGAAGTTGATTAAGGAGCATTTGTTAGACTCTATGATATTAAATTATAAGTGATTATAAGTTTATTAGTTAAATGGTGAAATTGGAATCGAGTATGTGATGGGAAGAAATTCCTTTTGTTTAAATTAATCATAAAATTGTTAAATTTGGGAAGTGAGTTGATGTTAATATATATATTCACATGGTTGCCAAATGTGTCAATTGATAAAGAAAGTGATGGTTAACGGTAATTAACAAGAGTAGTATGGAATGGAGTTAGGCTTTATGCTAGAAATAAATGTCTAATTCTTTTAGAAACTGCATGTATACTGCTAAACGTGATCTTGGTTGATAACTTGAGTAAGGGTTGTGTTTTGTGACAAATTAAATATTCGGTCATGATGATTTATTTAAAGATTTGGTTTCTGATGCTATAATTGAGAAGTATGTGTGGTTTAGTTGATAAAAAACAATTGGCTAATGTGTTATAAGGATATGAATTTGTCAAATGTGGTGATTGGTTTAAGGATGTTTTAATTGAATGTGTAATGATAAATGACCTTGAGGGTTTGGCTTTATGGATGGATAGATTGATTTTAAAGTATATGGTATTTTGGTATACACATATGTGCATTCGGTTACATTCATAACATGTATATAAAGTGTCATTTTGAGGTATATGCTTATGCACTTGAGAGTATTTGGGTTAAATTCCTTTATGACTAATTGGTAGAGAAGTTAACAAATAATTTGAATGTAGTCTTGAATAAGTAAATATTTGAGATGCTAAGTTAATTAAAAGGGAGGTGCCGAATGTACTAATATGATAAAGAATTTTTGCAAATATTTATTTAATGGATTTTTGGTCTAATTATATATGTACAATTTATTAAATTATAAATTTTGTAATTTTTCTTAAGGGTTATATGTACATCCGGCTATGTGATATATAAATATATATGAGACTTTAGTTGAATTTGTGAATAATGGTGAAGTATATTCGGTCATAAGTAAAGTGTAACCATATGGTATTAATAATTAATACATAAGTATTCATAAACAAATGTTTAAAGGATCGGCTGTTAGCATGGATAATGTGATTTTAATTGTGAATTATACTTTGATATAAACATATGTATATTTGGCTAGTGTGTTTTTGTGTCAATGATTGCCGATTATGGACTTAAGCAATTGGTCGTATATTTGTTGATTATATAATTGAATATTAGCTTAGCAAATGTATATTGAAATGACTGTGAATGAATCGAAATTGTGAATATGTAATTATATCCTTAAGTAAAAACTTACTCCATGCCTTGAATAAATGAGGGTATAGCCGAATATGATGTTTAAGTAGTGGATTGTGAGTAGCTAAATTATTGATTAAAAGAATCAGTTTGTTTAATCTAGCTCAGGAGCATAGAAAGCTAAACGAGAGAAAGGGAAAGCTAAAGTAACTGAATAACCGACTCGTAGTGGTTCGAAAGTAACCAAGGTAAGTTCTTAAGTGTTTGAACTTTATTAATTTTGTATGCTTAACAGTTGAATAATTGTAACTAAGAACATGTTTGATTAAATATTTGTAATCAAGTATTGAATCCATATTGAAATGAGGCTGGAAGCCGTATATGATACCTAGTCGAATTTGGTATGATGCAATTGGTGTACCAAGATATGTGTTATGTAACGTTGATAACCTTTGAACAAAGATATGTATATGTGGTGAGGCCGAAATGGCTAATGTTAAATGTGTGCAAGTTATATATATATGTTTTAAGGTCAAATGATATTTACGATATGAGGTCAAGGTGTATATTATATGCTTATATTCAAATGAAGCAAATGAATTACAAATGTAATATGCTATGTGAAATATATTAACATGTGAATAAACATACATGAAACTCGGTGATGTATTATATCCAGGCTAATGTCCCGCAGGCTTCGTGTTGGTATTATATCAGGGCTAGAGTCCCGCAGGCTTTATGCTGATAATATATCCAGGCTTAAAGTCCCGCAGGCTTCGTGCTGGTAATAAATCCGGGCTTAAGTCCCGTAGGCTTTGTGCTGGTAATATATCCGGGCTTAAAGTCCCGCAGGCTTCGTGCTGTAATATATCCGGGCTTAAAGTCCCACAGGCTTCATGCTGGTAATATATCCAGGCTTAAAGTCCCATAAGCTTCATGCCAGTGATATGTTCGGGCTAAAAGTCCCGCAGACTTCGTGCCGATGATTGAATTCGGGTTTTATACCTAGTAGGCCATGTGTCGGTGAATTTATGTAACACCCCAGACCCGGCCCAGACGTTATGGCCATGTCCGGTGTGCTACATCACCTAGACTATGCTACGCCGTCCTATATACTAAGTCTGATGTTTGAGATTTTTGAAAAGTAATACTTGTTTTTCTTGAAATTCCCGATTTAATTATTATTCAACCTAATTTCTATCTTATTTGTTATTCGTTTCATTTTAGTCTTATTGTCCTCCTTAGTCTTCAGTAAAGTCAGGTTGGTTAATAAAGTGTTTGTTTAATTTTGAAAACGGTGTAGGTTTGTGTTTGAAATAAAACGGTAGAGAAATCCCGAATAACAGTTATAGCGGCCTTATTACAACCCATGTCAAAATAAAACCAATAAAAGGTAATTAAATAATAAAATAAAAAAAACCAACTATGATGAAAGTTCAGTCCTCGTGGCCACTCTGAATCCCTCCCAGCGTCCAAGTCACGATCTAGGGCTCACCTGCAAGGATGGAAAGAAAGGGGTGAGTTTGGGAAAACTCAGTGTGTGCAGAACCCATCCAAAGCCCAAATTGGCTCAAGCCCACTGGGCCTAAACCCTAACCAGTCTCAGTCAGATACTGGGCCGAAGCCCTATTCAGGAAACAGTAATCTGGGCCAAGGCCCTATAACAGATACTGGGCTGAAGCCCTATTCAGATAACAGATTGGCCCATAGGCCCAGAACAGTACAGTACAGTAATACAGTATAAATGCAAACCCAATTGGGGAGACTACTCAACCCACCATCCGCTACACACCACCCGTACCAGCCAACACACCATGTGGGGAATAACTCGACCCACCCAGCCCACACACCACAGTCGCAGCATGGCTGCTCAGTTAAACAGTATACGAGGCAAAGCCCCTTTCAGAAACAGTACGAGGCATAGCCCCTTTTCAGTAACGTGGCTGTGCCACTCACACTTCCTCCATTATCAAAACCCAACCCATGCAATAGATACATATCATGGCATGCAATAACAGTAACAGTCATGTCAAACAGTACAGTCAATTTTAGCCCTAGGGGTATAACGGAAATTTTCTACCTAGGGGCAAAACAGTAATTTCTTACCCTAAGGGTATTTCAGTAATTTTGCTCTCATGTTACAGATTTTATGCTTATTACAGTATTTATTAATCACATAGTTATCATAGAAGTCCGGTTAACTCAGTTTTTCAGTCTTAGCATTCAAGCCCTAAAACCCCTAATGAGCCCTATTACGTCGATTGGCCCATTTAGTCCCAATTTCATAATCAGTTATCTTGTTTTAACTGTTTTCACGCCTACAGTTCATAATATTACCTTTAAACCCATTTTTACTCACATGGACCCAAATCACCCATTGGGCCCATATTTGGCCCACCGAGGCCCAACTTACCATAATGTCCAAAATTTAGCGGTCAACACGCCTAACAGTGCCGATTCCAAAACTAACCTTCTCCTACTAACTTGAGAACGTTCGCACGCTCACAAGCTCTCGAAATACCGAAACTTCGGCATTTCGGCTTTTCGGCTTTTGCCGATTTGCGCATTGAAGGGCGTTCGAAACACACACCTTTTTTGCAGTTTCTCCTACGAGATCTCCTATGCGTTAATCCCTACAATCCAATACTTAATTGATTAGACCATATTAACACTTAATCTGAATTGAAAACTTACCCAAAGCCTTACTTACACATTCGGCCAACACCTCCAATGGCCTTAATGTTCTTACCTTGCCGATTTAGATCCCTTTAGATCTAGATCTGATGTTCCAATGTCTTCAACTCCTTGTTTGATCACCTTCTTCTCTAACTAACACACAAAAAGAACAAAGAAAACACCACTTGATTTACCAAAAGTCCAAAACGACAAAATCCTTAACTTTAGGGACTTTCGGCTTTTCCAAATATGAAATATTGAATAGATCTGAAGTATTAAACACTTACCAACAATTTCCCTTCAGTTCCTATGCAGATCTGATGTAAATCTGACCCTTAAACGTCAGTAGAAACCTTATCTCTGAGATTTGCAATTTCGGCTATCTCCCTACAACTATGGTGATTTCGGCTTTTCAACAAGAGAAGAGGATGGCGTTTTGGGTGTAGATTTTGGGTGATGGTGTCGACAATGGTGTGATTCAAGGGAGTGTAGTAATCGGCCACAACAGGTGAAAGGAATAAGGGTGATTCGGCTTACAAGAAATCGGCAAGAAAGGAAGCTGTTTTCGGGATTTCTGGCACTTTAAGCAATCGGTTATGGTTGATTTTAAGAGGAATGAAAGCAAAAGTAAGAGTGGATCTGTGCAAGGTGGTTATTCGGCTAGGGAAGAGATCAAAGGGGAAGAAGAAAAATGAAAAAAAATAATGGTAGAGGTGGAGAGGAAGAATTCGGCTATGAGCTTTCCATGGAGGCAACTTTTGGCTTTTCTGACAGTAGAACAGAGAAAAATTCCTAAGGTGGCTAACCCTAATTGTCATGACAGAAAAAAGAAAATGATATAACCCTAGTAGTCCCTCTAAAGCAATCGGCCCAAGTCCCTAAAGCCCCCTTGCCGAAATTCACTTAAGTTAGGCACATGCCCTGCACATGCTTAAAAATTAAAAAGAACTCTACGCTTACCTTGTAACTCGAACCCTTGTCCTTGAATATCCACTTAGGCGCCACTTTTCTAGGAGCTTAGTGGCTCCACCTTGCCACTTTACCAAGAGCTCACTTGTGACATATTTTACACGGTTTTTCTTAAAAGCCCACTTAACCAAGTCCCCTTTCACTTGAAAATCCAACTTAATATTTTACCGGGTTTTAACTTAAACTTGGGCCTTCTATAGGCCCACTAACACATGTACATACATTATCAACCTTTAGAACACCAAAATTTTAAAAAATTTCACTAAAATTCACAAAACCCAAAAAATCCCGAAAATCAGGGCGTTACAACTCTACCCCCTTAAAGAAATTTCGGCCTCGAAATTTACCTGATCCAAATAACTGAGGGTATTGTTGACGCATCGCTTCCTCTGGCTCCCAAGTAGCTTCTTCTTTACCATGATTATGCCATAGCACCTTAACTAATGGAACGGACTTCCTCCTTAAGACTTTGACTTCACGATCTAAGATCTCCACAGGTTCCTCCTCGAAGGTCAAATCGGTATTCACTGCAATCTCCTCCAGTGGTACAATATGCGATGGGTCCGACCGATACCGTCTCAGCATAGACACATGAAAAACGTCATGAATACGATCCAACTCTGGTGGCAACTCCAGCTGATAGGCTACTGGCCCAATCCGCTTGAGAATCCGATAAGGCCCAATAAACCGCGGACTTAGCTTGCCCTTTTTACCGAATCTCAAGATCTTCTTCCACGGCGACACCTTTAGGAAGACCATATCCCCAACAGCGAACTCAATCTCCTTACGCTTAAGGTCAGCATATGACTTCTGCCGATCAGATGCCTCCTTTAACCGATCTTGAATCAGCTTAACCTTACTTTCAGTATCTGCCACTATCTCTGGTCCAAGAACTTTACGTTCCCCTAACTCTGTCCAACAAGTAGGAGTACGACATCTCCACCCATAAAGTGCCTCATATGGAGCCATCTGAATGCTTGCCTGATAGCTGTTGTTGTATGCAAACTCTGCCAACGGTAAATAATCTTCCCAACTACCATAAAAGTCGATAACACATCCTCTTAACATGTCTTCCAACACTTGAATAACCCTTTCAGACTGACCATCTGTCTGAGGGTGAAATGCAGTACTAAAATCCAAACGCGTACCCAATGCCTCGTGCAGCTTCTTCCAAAATCGAGAAGTAAATCTAGGGTCTCGATCAGAAATTATCGAAACTGGCACCCCATGCAAACGCACTATCTCTACTACATACAACTTGGCTAACTTCTGAAGTGAGTAATCAGTTCTAACCGGTATAAAATGAGCAGACTTCGTTAATCTATCCACAACTACCCAAACAGAGTCTTTCTTTGAAGGTGTCAAAGGCAATCCACTCATAAAATCCATCGTTACTCTCTCCCATTTCCACTGCGGAATCCTCACTGGCTGCAACAATCCAGAAGGTAACTGGTGTTCAGCTTTAACCTGCTGACATGTCAAACATTTCCTCACGAAATCAGTCACCTCTCGCTTAAGTCCAGGCCACCAATACACCTCTCGCAAATCCCTATACAACTTATTACTGCCAGGGTGCATCGCATAGGCTCCACCATGAGCCTCACTCAATAACAACTTCCTTAAGTCGGAGTCCTTAGGAATACAAATTCTTCCTCGAAAGCATAGGACTCCATCAGAATTCAGTCCAAAATCATCACTCTTACCTTCCTTGACTTGCTGAAATCGAGGAGTCAACGAATCATCCTTCCATTGCAACTCTTTAATCTTCTCAGTCCAAGCCGGTCTCACTTGCAGTTCTGCTAGCAAACTCCCATCATCATACAAACTCAAACGAGCGAACATCGCCTTTAACTCAGTAACAGTTCTTCAGCTCAGTGCATCAGCCACTACATTAGCTTTGTCAGGGTGATACTCAATCGAACAATCATAGTCCTTAAGCAACTCTATCCATCTCCGTTGCCTAAGGTTCAACTCTTTCTGAGTTAACAGATACTTGAGACTTTTATGGTCAGTGTATATAATACACTTTTCTCCATAAAGGTAGTGTCTCCAGATTTTCAATGCAAATATCACTGCAGCCAATTCCAAATCATGCGTAGGGTAGTTCGCCTCGTGAGGCTTAAGCTGCCGCGAAGCATAAGCAACCACCTTACCCTCTTGCATCAGTACACAACCCAATCCCACATGCGAAGCATCACTATAAACCGTAAAGTCTTTCCCAGATTCTGGCTGAATCAGTACTGGCGCCTCAGTCAACACCTTTTTCAGCTTCTCAAAAGCTTCTTGCTGTTTCTCAGTCCATACAAATGCTACTCCCTTCCTTAACAATTTCGTCAGTGGTGCCGCGATTAACGAAAATCCCTCAACAAATCTTCTATAATAACCTGCTAGGCCCAGAAAACTACGAATTTCTGAAACTGATCTTGGAGACTTCCAATCCAGAACTGCCTCAATTTTACGAGGATCTACCCTAATCCCCTCAGCAGAAACAACATGACCTAGAAAAGTCACTTCGCGAAGCCAAAATTCGCACTTGCTAAATTTCGCATACAGTTGCCTTTCCCTCAATACTTGCAGAACGATTCGAAGATGCTTGTCATGCTTCTCCTCTGTTTCCGAATACACCAATATATCATCAATAAAGACGACCACGAAACGATCCAAGTACGGCTGAAATACTCGGTTCATTAAATCCATAAAAGCTGCCGGTGCATTTGTCAATCCAAAGGGCATAACCAAAAACTCGTAGTGACCATAACGAGTTCTGAATGCGGTCTTATGCACGTCCACCTCCTTTACCCTTAACTGATGGTATCCAGATCGAAGGTCAATTTTGGAAAACACTGAAGCTCCTTTAAGCTGGTCAAACAGATCGTCAATTCTCGGCAAAGGATACTTATTCTTGATCGTCAGTTTGTTCAACTGGCGATAATCAATGCACATACGCATCGTCCCATCCTTCTTTTTCACAAACAGCACCGGTGCTCCCCACAGAGACACACTCGGTCTAATGAAACCCCTATCGAGCAACTCTTGAATCTGGGCTTTCAATTCCACTAGCTCCTTTGGTGCCATTCTGTAGGGCGCAACAGACACTGGAGCCGTTCCAGGCAACAGATCGATCCCAAATTCAACTTCGCGGTTAGGAGGTAAACCAGGAAGCTCCTCAGGAAAAATGTCTTGAAACTCATTAACAGTCCTCACTGTCTCTACTGTCACCCCTTCGGGTTCAGTTTGACTTATGAACGCTAAGTATGCTTCACAACCTTTACGCATCAATCTTTCAGCCCTTAAGGCAGAGACCACATTAGACAAATAGTCCCTACGTTCACCAATAATCATCACCTCCTCACCTTCAATTGTTCTCAGTACCATCCTTTTGGCCGCGCAATCCAGCATTGCCTTGTGCTTGGTTAACCAGTCCATACCCAAAATCAAATCGAAATCACCAAAAGGTAGCTCCATTAAATCTCCAATAAAGATTCTACCTTGAGTCTCTAAAGGCACTTCCCTAAATAGTTTGTCTACTGTAACAGAGTGACCTAAAGGACTAACTACTATGACACCCCTCACAGTCTCCTCAGAATACACACCCAATAACCCAGAAATCTTACAAGCAACATATGAATGTGTTGAACCCACGTCAATCAAAGCAGTGTATGGTATACTAGATATCAAGAACGTACCAGTTATAACATCAGGGGCATCACCCTCCTCGCGGCGACGAGCAGCATACACCAAGGCTGGCTGACGAGCCTCAGCATTACCAACACCCCTTCCAGGTGCTCCACGACCACGTCCATTACCATTGCCTCCTCTACCTTGACTACGGCCCCTTGGCGGTGGCGGTCCTCCTCGCACAGGCTGAGCAACCCTCTGATCAACAGCTTGAGCCTGAGCTGGCTTCCGTGGACAGTCTTTGACTTGATGATCCTTTGACCCATAACGAAAATAAGCTCCAATGCATTTCCAGCATTCTCCTCGATGAACTCTGCCACAGTCTCTACAAGCTTGCGGTCTAACAACATTCACTGGCACAGCTCGCACTGGTTCCTCTACTCTTGCTTTCTTAAAGTTTCTGCTCGCAGCACTAGTCGATCCAGAATCTCTCTTGAAGCGATTACGATCTCTATCGCGGTTCTGACGCTCATCTCGCTTCACTTCCTCAGCTATCTTAGCCTTCTCCACTAGTGCAGCAAAGTCACGCTCTCTCTGTGGCGCTATCAACACTCTCAGCTCATCTCTGAGGCCATCTTCAAAACGAACACTGCGTTCATATTCCGTGGAAACAATACCGCTAGCATACCGACTTAATCGCAGAAATTTCGCCTCATATTCAGCCACAGTCTTACTACCCTGGGTCAGGTTCAGATATTCCTTCCTTCGTGCGTCCACATAACTAGCCCCAACATATTTCGCCTTGAAAGACTGCTTAAACAATTCCCAGGTTACCCTCTCAGCTGGGGTACCTTCTCTCACGGTGATCCACTATTGATACGCCTCGTCCCTCAGCAACGATACCGCTCCTTTCAGTTTCTGCTCCACTGAGCAAACCAAGTCATCCATAATTCGCTCTGTGGCTTCTAACTAATACTCAGCCACGTTCGGGGCCACTCCAGATATGCCCCTAAAAACTTCCGCTCCATTGGCCCGAAGTCGCTCAGAAATGGACCCCCTATTCACCGGCCCAACATTAGCTGCGGCCACCCTTTCCAGAACTCTCAGCATGGCCTAGGACAGAGCGTCGTCCCCTGCAGCCTGATCGTACGGCCCATTTTCCTCAACCGGTGGTCGTGCCTCTCCTGCTGGCCTATGCTCAGAAGACGACGATCCAGCTTGAGCACTAACTCGGCCTCGTCCACGGCCTCATCCACGAGTAGCCCTTGTACTCATATCGATTATCTGATTTACAAAGTTTTATGACATTAGCTCAATGTTTCAGTTTTTATTACGGAATATCTTATGAACAGGTAGAATTTTAGAGTTGTTCTCGCGCAACGTAGTCTAATTACTGTCTCAATTTCCTAGGGTTTAGTTTACCCTACCGTCTCAGTGCTACAGCCTTAATACTACCTCATCCATAGTATTCTATCTAAGGCTCAGTGCTATCTACAGTTTTATTATCAGTACAGTACAGAATTTAAGGCAGAACATACTTACAACTTGGAGCCAGGGATTCAGTGTGCCACTTTCTGGTTTAGTAGTTCAAATACTTTGAGGCCTCAAAAAAACAATGTTTAAAAACTACAAGTTTGTTTAAAACCAAAAGAAAATTTTCAAAAAATTCAATTTTCCAAAGATACCCTTCTGGACTTTTAGATTTTTGAAACCCCTTTGTTTTTGGACCCGATCCACAGCCGAGTTATTGCAACTTGGCTCTGATACCACTAAATGTAACACCCCAGACCCGGCCCAGACGTTATGGCCATGTCCGGTGTGCTACATCACCTAGACTATGCTACACCGTCCTATATACTAAGTCTGATGTTTGAGATTTTTGAAAAGTAATACTTGTTTTTCTTGAAATTCCCGATTTAATTATTATTCAACCTAATTTCTATCTTATTTATTATTCGTTTCATTTTAGTCTTATTGTCGTCCTTAGTCTTCAGTAAAGTCAGGTTGGTTAATAAAATGTTTGTTTAATTTTGAAAACGGTGTAGGTTTGTGTTTGAAATAAAACGGTAGAGAAATCTCGGATAACAGTTATAGCGGCCTTATTACAACCCATGTCAAAATAAAACCAATAAAAGGTAATTAAATAATAAAATAAAAAAAACCAACTATGATGAAAGTTCAGTCCTCGTGGCCACTCTGAATCCCTCCCAGCGTCCAAGTCACGATCTAGGGCTCACCTGCAAGGATGGAAAGAAAGGGGTGAGTTTTTGAAAACTCAGTGTGTGCAGAACCCATCCAATGCCTAAATTGGCTCAAGCCCACTGGGCCTAAACCCTAACCAGTCTCAGTCAGATACTGGGCCGAAGCCCTATTCAGGAAACAGTAATCTGGGCCAAGGCCCTATAACAGATACTGGGCTGAAGCCCTATTCAGATAACAGATTGGCCCATAGGCCTAGAACAGTACAGTACAGTACAGTAATACAGTATAAATGCAAACCTAATTGGGGAGACTACTCAACCCACCATCCGCTACACACCACCCGTACCAGCCAACACACCATGTGGGGAATAACTCGACCCACCCAGCCCACACACCATAGTCGCAGCATGGCTGCTCAGTTAAACAGTATACGAGGCAAAGCCCCTTTCAGAAACAGTACGAGGCATAGCCCCTTTTCAGTAACGTGGCTGTGCCACTCACACTTCCTCCATTATCAAAACCCAACCCATGCAATAGATACATATCATGGCATGCAATAACAGTAACAGTCATGTCAAACAGTACAGTCAATTTTAGCCCTAGGGGTATAACGGAAATTTTCTACCTAGGGGCAAAACAGTAATTTCTTACCCTAAGGGTATGTCAGTAATTTTGCTCTCATGTTACAGATTTTATGCTTATTACAGTATTTATTAATCACATAGTTATCACAGAAGTCCGGTTAACTCAGTTTTTCAGTCTTAGCATTCAAGCCCTAAAACCCCTAATGAGCCCTATTACGTCGATTGGCCCATTAGGCCCATTTAGTCCCAATTTCATAATCAGTTATCTTGTTTTAACTGTTTTCACACCTACAGTTCATAATATTACCTTTAAACCCATTTTTACTCACATGGACCCAAATCGCCCATTGGGCCCATATTTAGCCCACCGAGGCCCAACTTACCATAATGTCCAAAATTTAGCGGTCAACACGCCTAACAGTGCCGATTCCAAAACTAACCTTCTCCTACTAACTTGAGAACGTTCGCACACTCACAAGCTCTCGAAATACCGAAACTTCGGCATTTCGGCTTTTCGACTTTTGCTGATTTGCGCATTGAAGGGCGTTCGAAACACACACCTGTTTTGCAGTTTCTCCTACGAGATCTCCTATGCGTTAATCCCTACAATCCAATACTTAATTGATTAGACCATATTAACACTTAATCTGAATTGAAAACTTACCCAAAGCCTTACTTACACATTCGGCCAACACCTCCAATGGCCTTAATGTTCTTACCTTGCCGATTTAGATCCCTTTAGATCTAGATCTGATGTTCCAATGTCTTCAACTCCTTGTTTGATCATCTTCTTCTCTAACTAACACACAAAAAGAACAAAGAAAACACCACTTGATTTACCAAAAGTCCAAAACGACAAAATCCTTAATTTAGGGACTTTCGGCTTTTCCAAATATGAAATATTGAACAGATCTGAAGTATTAAACACTTACCAACAATTTCCCTTCAGTTCCTATGCAGATCTGATGTAAATCTGACCCTTAAACGTCAGTAGAAACCTTATCTCTGAGATTTGCAATTTCGGCTATCTCCCTACAACTATGGTGATTTCGGCTTTTCAACAAGAGAAGAGGATGGCGTTTTGGGTGTAGATTTTGGGTGATGGTGTCGACAATGGTGTGATTTAAGGGAGTGTAGTAATCGGCCACAACAGGTGAAAGGAATAAGGGTGATTTGGCTTACAAGAAATCGGCAAGAAAGGAAGCAGTTTTCGGGATTTCTGGCACTTTGAGCAATCGGTTATGGTTGATTTTAAGAGGAATGAAAGCAAAAGTAAGAGTGGATCTGTGCAAGGTGGTTATTCGGCTAGGGAAGAGATCAAAGGGGAAGAAGAAAAATGAAAAAAAACAATGGTAGAGGTGGAGAGGAAGAATTCGGCTATGAGCTTTTCATGGAGGTAACTTTTGGCTTTTCTGACAGTAGAACAGAGAAAAATTCCTAAGGTGGCTAACCCTAATTGTCATGACAGAAAAAAGAAAATGATATAACCCTAGTAGCCCCTCTAAAGCAATCGGCCCAAGTCCCTAAAGCCCCCTTGCCGAAATTCACTTAAGTTAGGCACATGCCCGGCACATGCTTAAAAATTAAAAAGAACTCTACGCTTACCTTGTAACTCGAACCCTTGTCCTTGAATATCCACTTAGGCGCCACTTTTCTAGGAGCTTAGTGGCTCCACCTTGCCACTTTACCAAGAGCTCACTTGTGACATATTTTACACGGTTTTTCTTAAAAGCCCACTTAACCAAGTCCCCTTTCACTTGAAAATCCAACTTAATATTTTACCGGGTTTTAACTTAAACTTGGGCCTTTTATAGGCCCACTAACACATGTACATACATTATCAACATTTAGAACACCAAAATTTTAAAAAATTTCACTAAAATTCACAAAACCTGAAAAATCCCGAAAATCAGGGCGTTACAATTTACTAAAAGTATATGACCACGAGATCCTATGCTAAGAGGACAAATTGAACTCGTATTACACAATAAGTGACTTAGGTATGTGATATTTACCTTTTGATGTGAGAATGACTCGAAATGGATTTTCATTATATTCAATTGTGGACATTGAGTCATGTGAAACTATTCTTAGAAGTATACCAATTAGGTATGTGGTTACGAGATGAGAAGGTATGATTTAAAGGTAGAAATGGTATTGTATCACAGCTCAATTTGAGCAAATAATTATTGACATTGAGATCTTGAAGTGTTCTTGTTTATATAAATTTGAAAGTAATTAAATGACCTACTATTAGTGCACACGAGTGATTATATATATATCCAACCCTTGCAAAATTATATGCTAGAAGGCATAAGTTCTATGCATATGTGTTTACAGTCATTGAAATTAAATGATGATATAGTACCTTAAATTAACTCCATTGAGTTGAATTAATGAATGATTTTGTGGTATATGATGATGTGATTGTATGACACCAAATCTTAAGTAAATGAGATGTCAATATATATATATAAGTGAACGTGTATTAAGATCTTCTATTTGATTATGACATATTTAGCCAACGTGTGAAATTATGTGCAGATATTGAATTTTCCTATGAAATAACAATTTGAGGTTAATTGAAATTGTATGCTAAGTGTGCATTGTGTGCTCGTGAATATTCGGCCATTTTAGACATTATCATGAAAGTATATGATGTGACGGCCTTAAAACGACCCTAGTCGGAATGTGGTCTCGGGACCACCAAACCGAGGCATGAAATATATTTAATGTTCATTTTGATGCCTATTATATGTGTTAATTCATGTGTGACATGTTTGGTGTGTCAATTTAGAGTTATAAATTTGAATTTCGCTTAAAAGGACTTAGTTGTGAACTTTGAAAGTAAACTAGCTAGATGTGTGATGACTAATAAATGCATGCATGCAAAATAAGGGACTTGCATGTCAAATTGCCCACTTTGTGATAGTGGATGGTAATGATGAAGTTTTGGCATCTTGTGACTTGTAATTTAGTCATAATAATAATAATAGAAATAAAAGAAATTAGTAATTTGGTAGCATAAAATTGATAAAATAGAATTAATTAAATTAAGGAAATTGGGTGACGAAAACAATGTTTTTGTTCATTCTTTCTCTTTCATTGCCGTGGCTAGTTAAAGAAGAAGAAAAATTTCTTTTAAGGGTTGAGCCATGAGTGAAGCTAATCTAAGGTATGTTTGATGCATCAATTGAAACTATCCTATGCTTTGAGTTGTTTAGAAAGCCTTTTCCTTGGTTCATGTTAAAATTTTTGACTTGGTGAAGGAAGAAGCATTCGGCCATGGAAGAAACTCATGAGATTTTTGGAATGCTTTAGGTGTTAAGAATTTCTTTGATGGCCGAGTGAACTTTAGGCAATGTAGGTATGATATAATAGCATGCTTGGATATTGTTGTTTGTGTGTGTGGTGCCGAATGTGAGTTGAAGGTATGTGGTATGAAATTTGTCCAATTTGCTTGTGAGTTTAGCATGGTTCATGCATTTCTAAGTTAACCCATGGCCAAAGATTTTGAATTATGAAACATACATGAATTCGGCAAATTGGAATTAAGTTGTAAAATGTTGATATACATTGGAAAATGATGCCTTGATGTGGAATTGAAATTAGGATGGCCGAATGAACTTGTCATTAGTGAATGGTTAAATTTGGACCATTTGAGTTAAATGAAATTAGGGGTGCTTAATGGATTGTGTGATGCCTATATGCATGTGAAGTTGAATGGGTAAGTTAAGTCGTGAAAACTGAATTTTTGTGTGACCTAAACCTACTTGTAAATCGAAAATTTTGGAGCATGTTGGTTCGGCTAGTTAGTAATGTGATAAGGGAAACTATGCTTTGATGTTGTGATTGGGTTTTTGATGAATGAATAAACTTGTTTTGGCCGAATGGCCTTAATGTGTGTGCATTAGAAATGGTAGTAGACTAATTGATCAATTTGTGCTTGCGAGAGCTTCTTGGTTAAAGAAATAACCTATTCGGTCATGTGTATGAATCCTTTGGTTAAAACGAATGTGAATTATGTACATATATGTTAAGATTGATGACTACTCTAAATGGTGCCTTAGGAAATGCTATGTTTTAAATAAGTGAATAAGAACATTAAAGAGTGGATTTTGTATAAAAATCTGCTTGGTACAGCAGCAGTAACGTGTCTTGGAAAAATCACCATAAATTGTGGGAGATGAATTAGAGGCTGAATAAATTGTGTAATTGAAGCTTAGTGAGTCTAGTTTCTTATAAAGAAACCTTGCAAGCAAAGGGATTTCCGATAAATAGATTTTTAGAGTAGAGTGAGACAGTGTCAGTTTGACTTCGAAGTCCCCTGCTCTGTTTTTGGAAAATCACTATAAATTGTATAAAAATTGTTATGAGACCCCATTTATATGCTTAGACTCCTTAATGAGTCTAGTTTCGAATGAAATAAGTGAGGACATATTTGGAACTCTGTGCAAGGAGAAATTCGGTTCGTAGTATAGAGTGGTCGGTTTAATCAAACAGTGAATTAGGGGAACTTTAAGAAAATTCTGGTATTGATTGACCAAACCAAAAATTATGAAAATTTTATGGATTAAAGATAAATGAGTCTATTTTCATGCAAAATTTACGGCACTACATTTGGAATTTCGTAGCTCCAGTTATGAGTAAATTATTGAATGCTGCTCAGAAAATCAGCTTGTTGTGACTTATGATATGTATGTGAAATGCTCCAATGTGCATGTGTGTTTGCAATGAGAAGAATATGCATGTATGATTTGACTATGACTGAAAATGATTCATTGAGGTGCTTGAATAAGAATTAATAGAATTAAATGTTTTATTTAGCTCAAGAGCATAGAGGGACGAGTTCGGATAAAGGGAAGGCTAAAGTGGTCGAATAGCCAACTCGTAATTCCTCGTGAAAGTTCAAGGTAAGTTTTGAGTAATCGAAATTGGTAATTAAGTTAAAATGCCATGACATACATGCTGATATTCGGACGATGTCCCATTGAGAAAGACACCTTATTCATGTTTGATCATTTGGCCGAAAGTCTAGGAAAGAAAAGTATACGTGTATGAATTTTGAATTATATGTACAGTTACGATATAAAGTCGAGAAGCATGTTATATGTTTGTATGCATATGAATTGATTGAATTGTAAGTGAAATCTTGCTATGTGAAACTTGACTACATGCGAATATATATATATATACATATATGAGAATTTGTGATGCGAATCCGGGATTTAAGTCCCGCTGACTATATGTGGAGACTATGTCCGGGTTAAGACCCGAAGGCTATATGCAGAGATGATGTCCGGGTTAAGACCCGAAGGCTATATGCGGAGATTATGTCCGGGCTATAGACCCGATGGCTATGTATAGAGTTTACCCGAGCTAAAGACCTCGATGATGATGAGAATAAAGCCTAAGACTAATGGTCTTCAAGGTAACGATCGCTAATGAATTGCGCTGAAAGTGTTAAACTATACAGGTATGTACCCTTGGCTTATATACAAGATGGATTTTGGACCGAATACTAATGTCATTATGTGATTTCATATGTGTACTTGAAATGAGATTATTAAAATGATCAAAGTACAATTGGCCTATGTGAAATGTTATGTGACTTCTTGTGACATGTATATGTTATGTGAACTTACTATGAGTGGAAGCTATCCATTTTCGTATGTGATGTGAATGTCTATGTTTGGAAAAAGGGTGACATACCCAAAAAGGAGAGGGAAACAAAGATATGATCAATTATGCTATAATTTGATGACCTATTTAATGTCATTGCTTAAAACTTACTAAGCATTGTAATGCTTACTCCGTTTCCCTTGTTTCCTCTGTTTTATAGATCTCTTTTTGGAAGCTACGGACTCGGGGATTGAAGCCTTAATCACCTACACTATCGCTGTTATTTTGGTACATTCGATGGTTATTTTTGGGTCAATGGCATGTATAGGCTATTTTCCTTCGGTTGAATCAAACTTCATTTTGAGTTGTAAATATTTCTAGCCATGCGAAAATGGCTTGCTTAGTCTTCGAGTTTGCTTATATGGGTTGGAGTGATTCTCATACTATTCGATGTTGTGGCATGGAATTTAGTTAGTACTTAATATGCAATGATTTTTCTAATATGATGTTTGGTTATCGAATTTGTTCGTTTTAGCCAATTCGTTAGTATGCTTATAGAACGATTTAATAAGATACGATGTCCTGACCGAATCGACCTAAGTGTTATATTCAACTATTGAACTCAATGAATTCACGTCTAGCTTTGTATCTATGAACCTCGGTAGTTGTATTTTGATTTTGTAATACTCTAAACCCTAATCCGGCGACGGACAAGGGCTTAGGGTGTTACATTTTTATTGGTATCAGAGCTACGGTTTAGTCGATTCTCGGACTAACGTAGCGCGTGTGAGTATAGCTATACATGCCATTTGGTGAAAATGCGATAGTGTAGTGATTTCTGATATTTGAAATGTGTTTTCCCTATAGTGATGGATTCCGATCCCGATCGAGCCGTAGCGGAAGATATTGAGAGTGTGGCGGCTGCTCCCGTGCAAGGGACCGCACCGGTCGACTCTCAACCGAATGCCAGTTATCGAGATGATGACATGAGGCAGAACTTCTATGTAATGATGAATGATTGGTTCACCCAATTTCTTCGAACTAATCCGACTGTTCCACAACCTCCTCCCCCGAATAACCCACTTCCGACCCCTGTGGCTCCTCCTGAGGCCGACCTTGTGAGGTCGAGTAAACCCCCGGTCGATAAAATTAGAAAATATGGGGCTGAAGAGTTCCGGGCTACAGTTGATGACGATGCTGAGCGGGCCGAGTTTTGGCTCGATAATGTAATCCGTGTGTTTGATGAGCTGTCGTGTACGCCCGAAGAGTACTTGAAGTGTGCCGTATCTCTGCTGCGTGATTCTGCCTACTATTGGTGGAACACATTGGTTTCGGTGGTGCCGAGAGAACGAGTTAGTTGGGAGTTTTTCCAAGTTGAGTTCCGAAAGAAGTATATCAGCCAAAGATTTATCGATCAAAAACGGAAGGAATTCCTCGAGCTTAAACAAGGCCGAATGACCGTAACCGAGTATGAGAGAGAATTCGTACGACTTAGCCGATATGCTCGCGAGTGCATAGCATCCGAAGCTATTATGTGTAAACGCTTCGAGGACGGGTTAAATGAAGACATTAAACTTCTGGTGGGCATTCTAGAAATTCAAGAGTTCGTTGTTCTTGTTGAGCGAGCTTGCAAGGCCGAAGAGCTTCGAAATGAAAAGAGAAAAGCTGATAGCGGAGCCAGAGAGTTCCGTAAGAGATCTTCGGGGAGGTCTACTAAAAAATCCTCAAAGAAGTTCCGAAGTGAATCGGAGAGACCATCTACTATTTCGGGTTTTTCTAGACGAGACCGTGATCGACCCCCTATGAGTACACGTGCCACTTCTGCTGCTAGTGTTGGAAACGACCGTCGGGACAGAGCCGAGTGCAAGTATTGTGGAAAATGGCATTCGGGGAGCTGTAGATTTCATGATCGCTCCTGTTTTAAGTGCGGGTCGGCTGATCACTTTATAAGAGATTGCCCTAGATGGTCCGAGCAAAATGTGAACCCGAGTGGGAAACCGAGTACGACTTCAGCACGGGGTAGACCACCGAGGAATTCGTGAAATGCTAGCGACAGTCAGAGAAGGTTTAAAGATGCTACAACAAGATCCGAGGCTCATGCTCCTGCTAGGGCTTACGCTATTCGCGCACGAGAGGATGCCTCTTCGCCCGATGTTATCACCGGTACTTTTACTCTCTTTGATACTGATGTAATTGCTTTGATTGACCCCGGTTCAACTCATTCATATGTATGTGAAAATTTGGCATCCAGTAAGACTCTCCCTATTGAGTCTACTGAGTTTGTGATTCGAGTGTCCAATCCATTGGGTCGTTGTGTCTTAGTTGATAGAGTGTGTAAGAAATGTCCCCTTATGATTCGAAATTCATGTTTTCCGGTCGATTTGATGCTTTTGCCATTCGACGAATTCGACGTTATTCTCGGAATGGATTGGTTGACTGTGCATGATGCGGTAGTGAATTGCAAGCGAAAGACTATTGATTTGCGATGTTCGAATAATGAGATAATTCGTGTTGAGTCGTCTGATCTAAACGGGCTACCGGTAGTAATATCTTCAATTATGGCTAGAAATTTTATGAAAAAGGGTTGCGAGGCTTATCTTGCTTATGTTTTGGATAGCAAAATATCCGAACTAAAGCTTGAGATAGTACCTGTGGTTTGTGAGTATTCGGACGTATTTCCGGAAGAATTACCGGGATTACCACCTGTTAGAGAGGTCGAGTTCGGCATTGAGCTAGTTTCGGGTACAACTCTGATTTCAATTGCCCCATATCGTATGGCTCCGACGGAGTTGAAAGAGTTGAAGTCTCAGTTGCAAGAGTTAACCGATAGAGGGTTCGCAAGACCGAGCTTTTCTCCCTGGGGAGCACCCGTCTTGTTCGTGAAAAAGAAGGACGGGACTTTGAGAATGTGTATTGACTATCGGCAGTTGAACAAGGTGACTATAAAGAATAAATATCCATTGCCTTGTATCGACGACTTATTCGATCAGTTAAAGGGAGCCTCCGTGTTTTCAAAGATCGATTTGCGATCCGGCTACTATCAGTTGCGAGTTCGAGATTCAGACGTGCCCAAAACTGCTTTCAGAATGAGGTATGGACACTATGAATTTTTAGTGATGCCGTTTGGGTTGACTAATGCCCCCGCTGTTTTCATGGATCTGATGAATCGAGTGTTTAAGCCGTACCTAGACCGGTTTGTAGTCGTGTTTATCGATGACATTTTGGTTTACTCTCGCGACGAGATCGAACATGCCGAGCATTTAAGACTTGTGCTACAGATTTTGCGGGATAACCAGTTGTATGCGAAATTCAGTAAGTGTGAGTTCTGGTTGCGCGAGGTTGGCTTTTTGGGACACATTGTATCTGCTGCGGGTATCCGAGTTGATCCGAATAAAATCTCTGCTATCCTCGATTGGAAGCCTCCTAAAAATGTCTCGGAAGTCCGAAGCTTTTTAGGACTCGCCGAGTATTACCGACGGTTTGTGAAAGACTTTTCGATGATCTCAACCCCGTTGACGAAGCTATTGCAGAAGGATGTTAAATTCGAATGGTCCGAGAAGTGCCAAAAGAGTTTTGACCAATTGAAAGTAGTTCAACCTAAATCTGGTAAGGAGTTTGTAGTATATAGTGATGCGTCTTTGAATGGCTTGGGATGTGTTTTGATGCAAGATGGCAAAGTTGTTGCTTATGCTTCGAGGCAATTGAAGCCTCATGAGAAAAACTATCCGACTCACGATCTCGAATTAGCTGCTATTGTGTTTGCTTTGAAGATTTGGCGTCACTACCTTTTTGGTAAGAAATGTCATGTCTTTTCCGACCATAAAAGCCTCAAATACTTGATGACGCAAAGAGATTTGAATCTGAGACAAAGACGGTGGCTTGAATTGCTAAAGGATTACGAGCTTGTCATTGACTATCATCCGGGAAAGGCGAATGTAGTTGCTGATGCTCTTAGCCGAAAATCATTGTTTGCTTTACGAGCCATGAATGTACATTTATCAGTATCTGATGATGGCGTGATGATAGCGAAATTAAAAGCCAAACCGGTATTTCTCCGACAAGTTTGTGAAGCTCAGAAAGCGGATGACGACTTAATTTCTAAACGAGCTCAATGCGATTTAAATGTGGATTCTGAGTTTCAAGTTGATGACAATGATTGTTTGAGGTTTCAAGGCCGAGTATGTATACCGAGAAGTTCAGAGTTGGTTTCGGTGATTTTAGATGAAGCTCACAATAGCCGAATGTCAGTTCATCCGAGAAGCACAAAAATGTACAATGATTTGAAGCGTCAGTATTGGTGGCACGGTATGAAACGAGACATCTCAAATTTTGTGTCAAAGTGTCTGATATGCCAACAAGTAAAAGCGGAACATCAGGTGCCATCGGGTTTGTTGCAACCGATTTTAATTCCCGAGTGGAAATGGGATAGAGTCACGATGGATTTCGTATCTGGGCTACCGTTGACACCGAGCAAGAGGGATGCGATTTGGGTTGTCGTAGACCGATTAACCAAATCTGCTCACTTTATACCTGTGCGTACGGATTACTCACTTGATAAGCTAGCGGAGTTGTATGTTTCTCAGATCGTCAGATTGCACGGGGTCCTTATCTCCATCGTGTCGGATAGGGACCCGAGATTTACATTGCGGTTTTGGAAGAAACTACAAGATTCATTGGGTACTAAGCTACATTTTAGTACCGCGTTCCATCCTCAGACGGACGGTCAATCGGAACGAGTAATTCAGATACTCGAGGATATGTTGAGATGTTGTGTCCTTGAGTTTAGTGGTTCGTGGGAACGGTATTTGCCTTTGATCGAATTCGCTTACAACAACAGTTTTCAATCGAGCATTAAGATGGCACCTTACGAGGCCTTGTACGGTCGAAAATGCCGTACCCCGTTGTTTTGGACCGAGCTTGGTGAAAGTAAGATCTTTGGGGTCGACTTGATTAGAGATGCCGAGCAGAAAGTGAAAGTGATCCGAGATAATCTTAAAGCAGCCTCAGATCGTCAAAAATCATACGCGGATTTAAAGCGGAAAAATATCGAGTATCAGGTCGGAGATAAAGTATTCCTTAAAGTATCACCTTGGAGAAAGGTGCTCAGATTCGGCCGTAAGGGCAAATTGAGTCCGAGGTTCATCGGACCATACGAAATATCTGAACGGATTGGACCGGTAGCATATCGATTGATTTTGCCTCCCGAACTTGAAAAGATCCACAACGTTTTTCATGTTTCGATGCTCCGACGATATAGATCCGACCCATCGCATGTAATTAACCCATCTGACATTGAGATTCGATCTGATATGAGTTATGAGGAGGAACCAATTCGTATTTTGGCACACGAGGTTAAAAAGTTGCGGAATAAGAGGATTTCGTCAGTGAAGGTGTTGTGGGTCAAGCACGGGGTCGAAGAAGCTACTTGGGAGCTTGAGGAGTCGATAAGAGAACGTTGCCCAAACTTATTTTCCGGTAAGATTTTCGGGGACGAAAATTTCTTAAGTGGGGGAGAGTTGTGACGGCCTTAAAATGACCCTAGTCGGAATGTGGTCTCGGGACCACCAAACCGAGGCATGAAATATATTTAATGTTCATTTTGATGCCTATTATATGTGTTAATTCATGTGTGACATGTTTGGTGTGTCAATTTAGAGTTATAAATTTGAATTTCACTTAAAAGGACTTAGTTGTGAACTTTGAAAGTAAACTAGCTAGATGTGTGATGACTAATAAATGCATGCATGCAAAATAAGGGACTTGCATGTCAAATTGCCCACTTTGTGATAGTGGATGGTAATGATGAAGTTTTGGCATCTTGTGACTTGTAATTTAGTCATAATAATAATAATAGAAATAAAAGAAATTAGTAATTTGGTAGCATAAAATTGATAAAATAGAATTAATTAAATTAAGGAAATTGGGTGACGAAAACAATGTTTTTGTTCATTCTTTCTCTTTCATTGCCGTGGCTAGTTAAAGAAGAAGAAAAATTTCTTTTAAGGGTTGAGCCATGAGTGAAGCTAATCTAAGGTATGTTTGATGCATCAATTGAAACTATCCTATGCTTTGAGTTGTTTAGAAAGCCTTTTCCTTGGTTCATGTTAAAATTTTTGACTTGGTGAAGGAAGAAGCATTCGGCCATGGAAGAAACTCATGAGATTTTTGGAATGCTTTAGGTGTTAAGAATTTCTTTGATGGCCGAGTGAACTTTAGGCAATGTAGGTATGATATAATAGCATGCTTGGATATTGTTGTTTGTGTGTGTGGTGCCGAATGTGAGTTGAAGGTATGTGGTATGAAATTTGTCCAATTTGCTTGTGAGTTTAGCATGGTTCATGCATTTCTAAGTTAACCCATGGCCAAAGATTTTGAATTATGAAACATACATGAATTCGGCAAATTGGAATTAAGTTGTAAAATGTTGATATACATTGGAAAATGATGCCTTGATGTGGAATTGAAATTAGGATGGCCGAATGAACTTGTCATTAGTGAATGGTTAAATTTGGACCATTTGAGTTAAATGAAATTAGGGGTGCTTAATGGATTGTGTGATGCCTATATGCATGTGAAGTTGAATGGGTAAGTTAAGTCGTGAAAACTGAATTTTTGTGTGACCTAAACCTACTTGTAAATCGAAAATTTTGGAGCATGTTGGTTCGGCTAGTTAGTAATGTGATAAGGGAAACTATGCTTTGATGTTGTGATTGGGTTTTTGATGAATGAATAAACTTGTTTTGGCCGAATGGCCTTAATGTGTGTGCATTAGAAATGGTAGTAGACTAATTGATCAATTTGTGCTTGCGAGAGCTTCTTGGTTAAAGAAATAACCTATTCGGTCATGTGTATGAATCCTTTGGTTAAAACGAATGTGAATTATGTACATATATGTTAAGATTGATGACTACTCTAAATGGTGCCTTAGGAAATGCTATGTTTTAAATAAGTGAATAAGAACATTAAAGAGTGGATTTTGTATAAAAATCTGCTTGGTACAGCAGCAGTAACGTGTCTTGGAAAAATCACCATAAATTGTGGGAGATGAATTAGAGGCTGAATAAATTGTGTAATTGAAGCTTAGTGAGTCTAGTTTCTTATAAAAGAAACCTTGCAAGCAAAGGGATTTCCGATAAATAGATTTTTAGAGTAGAGTGAGACAGTGTCAGTTTGACTTCGAAGTCCCCTGCTCTGTTTTTGGAAAATCACTATAAATTGTATAAAAATTGTTATGAGACCCCATTTATATGCTTAGACTCCTTAATGAGTCTAGTTTCGAATGAAATAAGTAAGGACATATTTGGAACTCTGTGCAAGGAGAAATTCGGTTCGTAGTATAGAGTGGTCGGTTTAATCAAACAGTGAATTAGGGGAACTTTAAGAAAATTCTGGTATTGATTGACCAAACCAAAAATTATGAAAATTTTATGGATTAAAGATAAATGAGTCTATTTTCATACAAAATTTACGGCACTACATTTGGAGTTTCGTAGCTCCAGTTATGAGTAAATTATTGAATGCTGCTCAGAAAATCAGCTTGTTGTGACTTATGATATGTATGTGAAATGCTCCAATGTGCATGTGTGTTTGCAATGAGAAGAATATGCATGTATGATTTGACTATGACTGAAAATGATTCATTGAGGTGCTTGAATAAGAATTAATAGAATTAAATGTTTTATTTAGCTCGAGAGCATAGAGGGACGAGTTCGGATAAAGGGAAAGCTAAAGTGGTCGAATAGCCAACTCGTAATTCCTCGTGAAAGTTCAAGGTAAGTTTTGAGTAATCGAAATTGGTAATTAAGTTAAAATGCCATGACATACATGCTGATATTCGGACGATGTCCCATTGAGAAAGACACCTTATTCATGTTTGATCATTTGGCCGAAAGTCTAGGAAAGAAAAGTATACGTGTATGAATTTTGAATTATATGTACAGTTACGATATAAAGTCGAGAAGCATGTTATATGTTTGTATGCATATGAATTGATTGAATTGTAAGTGAAATCTTGCTATGTGAAACTTGACTACATGCGAATATATATATATATATATGAGAATTTGTGATGCGAATCCGGGATTTAAGTCCCGCTGACTATATGTGGAGACTATGTCCGGGTTAAGACCCGAAGGCTATATGCAGAGATGATGTCCGGGTTAAGACCCAAAGGCTATATGCGGAGATTATGTCCGGGCTATAGACCCGATGGCTATGTATAGAGTTTACCCGAGCTAAAGACCTCGATGATGATGAGAATAAAGCCTAAGACTAATGGTCTTCAAGGTAACGATCGCTAATGAATTGCACTGAAAGTGTTAAACTATACAGGTATGTACCCTTGGCTTATATACAAGATGGATTTTGGACCGAATACTAATGTCATTATGTGATTTCATATGTGTACTTGAAATGAGATTATTAAAATGATCAAAGTACAATTGGCCTATGTGAAATGTTATGTGACTTCTTGTGACATGTATATGTTATGTGAACTTACTATGAGTGGAAGCTATCCATTTTCGTATGTGATGTGAATGTCTATGTTTGGAAAAAGGGTGACATACCCAAAAAGGAGAGGGAAACAAAGATATGATCAATTATGCTATAATTTGATGATCTATTTAATGTCATTGCTTAAAACTTACTAAGCATTGTAATGCTTACTCCGTTTCCCTTGTTTCCTCTGTTTTATAGATCTCTTTTTGGAAGCTACGGACTCGGGGATTGAAGCCTTAATCACCTACACTATCGCTGTTATTTTGGTACATTCGATGGTTATTTTTGGGTCAATGGCATGTATAGGCTATTTTCCTTCGGTTGAATCAAACTTCATTTTGAGTTGTAAATATTTCTAGCCATGCGAAAATGGCTTGCTTAGTCTTCGAGTTTGCTTATATGGGTTGGAGTGATTCTCATACTATTCGATGTTGTGGCATGGAATTTAGTTAGTACTTAATATGCAATGATTTTTCTAATATGATGTTTGGTTATCGAATTTGTTTGTTTTAGCCAATTCGTTAGTATGCTTATAGAACGATTTAATAAGATACGATGTCCTGACCGAATCGACCTAAGTGTTATATTCAACTATTGAACTCAATGAATTCACGTCTAGCTTTGTATCTATGAACCTCGGTAGTTGTATTTTGATTTTGTAATACTCTAAACCCTAATCCGGCGACGGACAGGGGCTTAGGGTGTTACATATGAGGTAGCTATGTGATGTGATTATTGAAATTATAGATCGTTATGGAGCTCTAGATTGGCTTCATCGAATAGAAGGAATGACTGCTAATTGGTATTGGATGAAAACATTTTTGTGATATCAAACTCAATGCCAAAGAAATGTCAATTAAACTATGTGTAAATTAAGGGTAGGCTTATTCGGCCAAATGAGATTTCACTTAGATATTGTATATGAGATAAATGTGCTTAATTTAGCATAGTTAGTTACTTTACTTAAGACTTACTAAGCTTATGAAAGCTTACTTTGTATGTTATGTTTCTCTATTCTATAGATCGTTGATTCTTACTACCAGCTCGGGGATCGTCAGCATTTCATCACACTATCAACTATTGTGGTAACCATATGATTTGGACTTAGTTTATGGCATGTATAGGATAGACTATAAGTAGGATGATATTGTATATAAGCCATGTGAATATGGCATCCTTTGGAATGTCTATTTAAATTTTAAATTTCTATCTTGGTTGTGCTTGGAGATGCTTATGAATGTTAATATACTTATATCTATGTGAATGTACAAATGTAGTGTTTTTGTAACCCACTCCGGCGACGGATGCGGGTTATTGGGGTGTTACAAACCACTCATGATGTGGTAGTGAACTATGGTAGAAAATACATTGAATTGAAATGTTAGGGTGGTAATACTCTTCGAGTTAAATCAGATGAATCAGAAAGTTTGCCTATAGTGATTTCCTCCTTGGTTGCTCAAAAGTGCATAAGGAAAGGGTATGAAGCTTATCTTGCTTTTGTGATGGATACTAAAGAGACAGAGTCAAAAATAAAGTCAATACCAGTAGTTTGCAAGTATCAAGATGTATTTTCAGAAGAGTTGCCTGGATTACCTCTAGTTAGAGAGGTTGAATTTGCTATAGTTCGCTCCAGGTACGACTTCTGTTTCTATTGCTCCTTATAGAATGGCCCCGGTCGAGTTAAGGGAATTGAAGGCTCAGCTACAAGATTTAACAGACAAAGGCTTTACAAGACCCAGTCATTCTCCATGGGGTGCTCCCATATTATTCGTGAAAAAGAAAGATGGTTCGATGAGATTATGCATTGATTACTAAAAGTTTAATAAGGTAACCATAAAGAACAAGTATCCTTTGCCAAGGATCGACGATTTATTTGATCAGTTGCGAGGAGCCACAGTGTTCTCCAAGATAGACTTGAGGTCTGGGTATTATCAGCTTAGAGTTAAGGAGGCCGATGTGCCCAAGACGAATTTTCAGATGAGGTATGGTCACTACAAGTTTCTTTTCATGCCATTCGGCTTGACCAATGCCCCTGCAGTACTCATGGATTTAACGAACCGTATCTTTCGGCCATACTTGGATAGTTCATTGTAGTATTTATTGATGACATCTTGGTGTATTACATGATGAGGATGAACATGCCAAGCATTTGAGGATAGTTTTACAAACCTTACGAGATAAGAAACTTTATGCCAAATTTAGTAAAAGTGAATTTTGGCTTAAAGAAGTCAACTTTTTGGGCCATATTGTTTTGGGTGATGGCATTAGAGTTGATCCAAGTAAGATCTTGTCAATTGTTAAGTGGAAGCCGCCAAGAAGTGTATCCAAGGTCAGAAGCTTTTTAGGTTTGACCAGTTATTATCGGAGATTTGTCGAAAGATGTTCCATGATTACCACTCCAATGATAAGACTTTTGCAAAAAGATGTTAAATTTGAGTGGACAGAAAAGTGTCAGCAGAGTTTCGAGAAGTTAAAGACATTGTTGACTGAAGCTCCCATTCTAGTACAACCTGAACCCAAAAAGGAGTTCGTAGTTTACAGTGATGTATCCTTGAATGTATTAGGCTGTGTACTTATGCAAGAAGGTAAGGTGATTGCTTATGCCTTGAGACAATTGAAGCCTCACGAAAGAATTATCCGACTCATGATTTGGAGTTGGCTACAATAGTGTTTGCACTAAAGATATGGAGGCATTATTTATACTGTGAGCAGTGCGGAGTGTTCACGGACCACAAGAGTCTTAAGTACTTGATGACGCAAAAAGACTTGAATCTACAGCAACGACGATGACTCGAATTACTAAAGGATTATGAGTTGGTCATCGACTATCATCCAAGGAAAACAAATGTTGTTGCAGACGCTTTAAGTTGAAAGTCCCTATTTGCTTTGAGAGCCATGAACAGACAGTTGTCCCTAACTGATAACGATTCGGTTTTAGTAGAAATGAGAGAAAGACCAATGTTCATTCAAGAGATTTGTAAAGCATAGTTAAAAGACAAAGAGTTACAAGGCAAGAAGGCTTAGTGCGAGTTAAGTACTGACTCAGACTTTCAGATTGATTCATATGGTTGTATAAGGTTCCGAGATCAGCTTTGTGTACCAAAGGATGATGAGCTTATTAGGAGAATTTTATGTGAGGCACATAGTGGTTTTATGTCTATCCACCTCGGTAGTAACAAGATGTATATTGATTTGAGGAAATGGTATTGGTGGCCGAATATGAAAAGAGATATCTTTGAGTATGCTTCAAAATGCTTAATCTGTCAGCAAGTGAAAGCAGAACACCAAGTACCCTCTGGCTTACTACAGCCTATCATGGTTCCTGAGTGGAAATGGGACCGTATTACCATGGACTTTGTAATGGGTTTGCCAACAACACCGAAAAAGAAAGATGTTGTTTGGGTTCTAATTGATAAGCTTACGAAGTCGACCCATTTTATACCAGTGCGTATGGACTATTCACTCAATAAGCTAGCTGAATTGTATATTTTAGAGATTGTGAGGCTCCACGGAGTACCACTATCAATCATTTCGGATAGACATCTGAGATTCACATCATCATTTTGGAAGAAGCTACAAGAAGCATTGGGTACAAAGCTAAACTTTAGTATCCACAGACCGACGGCCAGTCGAAGAGAGTAATATAAGTGCTTGAGGACATGCTCAGATGTTGCGTATTGGAATTCCAAGGCAGTTGGGAAAAGTACCTACCTTTGGTCGAATTTGCGTATAACAACAGTTTTTAGTTGAGTCTGAAAATGGTGCCTTACGGGGCCTTATATGGGCGTAAGTGTAGAATGCCTTTGTAGTGGACAGAACTTAGGGAAAATTAGATTCATGAGGTTGATCTAGTCAAGGAAACAGAAGAGAAAGTAAAAGTGATTCGAGATTGCTTGAAAGTTACTTCCAATAGACAAAAATCATATGCCGATTTGAAATGAAAGGAGATAGAGTTTCGAGTCAGTGACAAAGTGTTCCTAAAAGTTTCTCCATGGAGGAAAGTTCTTAGATTTGGTCGGAAAGGCAAGTTAAGACCATGTTTTATTGGACCTTATAAGATCACTGAGAGGATAGGGCCAGTAGCCTATCAGTTAGCTTTACCGCCAGAATTGGAAAAGATTCATAATGTATTCCATGTTTCCATGCTACGATGCTAGCGATCGGACCCTTCACATGTGATTACCCCAGCAGAAATCGAGATTCAATCGGACATGACATATGGTGAAGAACCGGTTAAGATTTTAGCCCAAGAGGTTAAGCAGTTAAGAAATAAGAGTATATTTCTTGTGAAAGTACTATGGCAAAGACATGGGGTAGAAGAGGCAACATGGGAGCTCGAAGAAACCATGAGGAACCAATATCCCAACTGTTTACCGGTAAGATTTTCGGGGACGAAAATCCCTAAGGGGGAGAATTGTAACAACCCAAATTAGGGCCTAGTCAAAATAGTGGTTTTGAAACCAGAAATCTGGAGTAGAAAAGTATGATTTATGATTATTTTTAGGTTTATGACATGATTTCATAATAGTGATAAAAATACATGAAGGAAATTTTGAGAATTTGTGATTAATGTGTCCTTTAGGACTAAATTACAAAAGTTGCAAAATTGAGTTTCTAGAAGGTTTAAGTATGAAATAGCACTAGAAAAATTAGTAGGAGTCCTTCTTTGGCAATTAGACCAATTTTTGGCACTATGGACAAAAATGCCCATGGAAAGGTAAAATTTTAAAGAAAGGCCATAAGGGCATTTTGGTCATTTGGTAAAGTTAAGTAGTAAAAAGGGAAAATAAGCCAAAAATAGGCTCATCTTCTCCATGCAAGTGCCGAAAATCACAAGCCCTCCATAGCTAGGGTTTTCTTCATTTTGAAGCTCCAAGTAAGTGACTTTAAGTCCCGTTTTTCATGCTCTTCGTATTTTTGAAATCCTTGTAGCCTAATCTAGCTATTTCTACCACTAATTTGAGCTAGGGTTCATATTAAAAAATATACCCATGCATGACATGCAAGTATTTTGATGTCTAGTGGTAGAATATGAGAGTTTAAAGTGTAGTAAACACCTTTTTTTAGGTGATTTTTCATGAAAGTCCCTAATAGGAACTGCATCTCAAAAGTGTTAAAATGTGTAGTAAAAGTGTGAATTTATGAGCAATGAGGGCTTTTATGGACACTAGTTAGTGTCGGCTAGGCATGGGTAACTAAGAGAATAAATACATTTCATTATACGAGCCTAGAGTCTATTTTACAAATATGTAAAAGTTTTGGGGCAAAATTGTAAAATTTTGCTCAAATATGAACTTTGGGCTATTTAGCCAATGTGAGTACTAAATAAGTTAAATTTGTCGTTTTAGATCAAGAAACACGAAGCTCGGACCAAAATTGAGGAAAAAGTAAAGTTGACTAAACCGAGCATTCGCCCACATTTTGGACTCGAGGTAAGTTGTATGTAATAATTTAGCTCTCATGTTATGTAATTTCATTATGATGACCTTGTATGAAGTATGCATAAATTCCATGATATTGATTTGTAGAAGCAATGTATAGAATTCATGAAATTTATTGATGTGAAAATTTTACCAAGAAATGATGAAAACATGGAAAGAGAAATTACATGCAAGTTTAAATGATACGAAGGATACCGTAATCATGTCATAAGTGTTGTAAGTTCCATATAAGACCATGTTTGGGGCATGGCATCGGCACCAAACTAAGATCCCATGTAAGACCATGTCTGGGACATGGCATTGGCATCGAGATATGATCCTCTATGAAACCATGTCTGGGACATGGCATGGGCATCCGAGATGATGTCCTGTGTAAGACCATGTCTGGGACATGGCATGGGCATCCAATTTGAGATCCTGTGTAAGACCATGTTTGAGACATGGCGTCGACACCAGAATATGATCTCCTGTAAGACCATGTCTGGGACATGGCATCGACATCGGTGTGTGATCCCACGTAAGACCATGTCTGGGACACGGCATTGGCATCATTTCATGAGATTAAATTACGGGTATCCTTCGGTATTCTAAAAAAATCTTAAAGGAGAAAAGTATTCAAGTTGATAAGTTTTAAGAGAAAGGCTAAAGTTTCATATTGAGTGGTGCAGGTATATACGAGTAAGTATGAGAAATTTGAAAGTACATTGTTATGAGAAATACAACATGAAAAGCTTGAGTAAGTATATGAATGAGTAAGTCATGAGGATGAGTAGGACGCTATATGAAATCCATGATAACTTATTTGAGTGATGTTTCATGATTTTTTTGTTCCTATTTTATTCATGTAAGTTACTAAGCATTTTATTTGGTTACTCCTTTCCTTTCTCTCTTCCATGTAGATTTGTCGAACCAGCTCAGGGATCGTTAAAGTTAGAGCTCGAAGTCACATTGTCAAGCCATTCTTTTTTGTATAGTAACGTCAGTTATTTTTGATGTATGGCATGTATAGGAAGTTTGATCATTTTGTTAAGTGTCATTTTGTGTAGCCAAGGGTGTTGGCTTTGATATTACTCAAGTAGTGTTGTAATGACCTTTGGAAATGGCCTAATATTGCCAAATCCATATTTTATACAACAAAGATAAAGTTCATGAATGTGCAACATTGCATGTTTAAGTAGAGTAATGATGGATGAGAATGATATGCATGATGGCAATTGAATGCCTTAGTTGTGAGTAATTAGAGAGTATATTATGCTTGATGAGTGCTATAGAATTGGCTTTGTGTTGGTCATGTTTCAGGGTGGTACAGGGCTTGGAAAATAGCCTATTATTGTCCACACAGTTGGGCCCATGGGCGTGTGCTTAGGCCGTGTGTGACACACGGTCAACCTCAAAAGTGTGTTAATAGGCCGTGTGTCCCCTGCATCCAATTTGGTTAAGTCAGTATAGAACACGGGCTGAGCACACGGGCGTGTGCCTTGGCCGTGTGCAGCTCTGATAGTTATAGTATTCAAAGGCAGAATCTTCCACGGGTTATTGGCACGGGCGTGTCTAGGTCGTGTGAGGGACACAGGTCATAGACACGGGGGTGTGCCCAAGCCGTGTCAAAACCCCTATAGGTTGAAAATAAAAATAAATCTGACATGGGCTAGGGACATGGGTAGGTGAGACCACACGGCCTGCCCACACGGGCATGTCCCCTCCCACACGGGCGTGTGGCCTTGATTCAGGTAAAAATTTTCTAAGTGCCTGAGAGTTCCCTGATAAGTCCCGGAACATCTCTGATATGCATTCTGGGCCTCGTAGGCCCATAATAAGGATAGTAAGAGAATGCATGGAAGGTTTTGTAAAAGAATGAATTTTTATGCCGAGTTTTTGTCTTCAAGTAAGTTTAAGTACTGTAATGCCTCGTACCCTATTCTGACGTCGGACTCAGGTAAGGGGTGTTACAATGTGGCAGACATGGTCTTACACAGAATCACACCTCAGAAGTCCTAATGTCATGACATTTGTATCCTATACATTTCCTAGTGTTCATACGGGGGTTTCGACTTTGTAATTAAATCAATTCATGCTCGAAACATGTCTGCCAATGCTCAATTCAATTTGGCAATATTATTACATAAACATTCAATTCAATTATGCTATAAATACATATATACATTTGAATTTAAGAACATTTATTTAGTTATGAACTTACCTCGTATGGAAACGAACGGACCATAACGACTATTCAACAACGTTCGACTTCGCCAGATCCAAATCCGATTTCATCCTCTCTTGATCTAGATAAATTCAAATTTGACTTATTTAATGACATATTCATTAAATTTCATCCAAGAACACATAAATGGGCATTTTGTACTTTAGCCCCTAACATTTCACATTTTTACAATTTAGTCCCTATTTCAAAACAACACAAAATACTCAAAATTTCATTAACCCATGTTTGACCGAATATTCATTAGGTCCCTAGCAGCCCTTTAATTTCATTTATTTCATATTTTGACCCCTAAATTTTTAAATTTCACAATTTAATCCACAATAAGCATTTTTATCAAAAATCACTTAATTAAACATAATAATCTATCAACAAATATTTATTTTTCATCATCAAACAACAAAAACATCAAGCTATCATCAATGGCAAAACACAAAATCCTCAACCAATTCGAAAATTTAAGCATAGGCTAGCTAGTATACGAAGCAACGATCTCAAAAATGTAAAAATTATCAAAAATAGAGACCAAAACATACCTTAATCTAGATTGAAGAGTGCCAAACCTTTAAACAAGAAAAATGGCTTCTTTTCTTTCTTACATTCGGCCAACAAGAAAGATGAACATGCATGTTTACTTTATGTTTTATTTAATTACAAATTAACACATAATTTACCATTTTAACCTTTATAAATCAATTAGAAAACCATATAACATAAGCCCATAACTGTCCACTCCATTGTTTAATGGTCAAATAAGCACACAAGGACTTCATCTTTAATTAATTAAAGTAATTAAGCACTTTAACCTATAACATGCTACTTTTACATTTTACACGATTAAGTCCTTTTCTCAAATTAAACGACCAATCGATAAAATCAATTCACGAAACTTTCACACATTTTAATTCACATGTTGTAAACACAAAAAAATAATAGAAAAATAATTTTAAAACTTTGGATTTGTGGTTTTGAAACCACTATTCTGATTTACCTAAAATAGGGTTGTTACAACTCTCCCTCTAGTGATTTTCGTCCCCGAAAATCTTACCAATGAATAGGTTCGAGTATTGCTCTCTCATAGCATCCTCAATCTCCCACATAGCTTCTTTAACCTTGTGTTGATGCCATAAGACTTTCACTAATGAAATTTTCTTATTTCTCAATTCTTTAACCTCAAGATCTAAAACTCGGATCGATTCTTCTTTGTATGTCATATCAGATTGGATCTCAATCTCAGATGGAGAAATCACATGTGAGGGATCGGATCGATATCGTCAAAGCATCGATACGTGAAATACATTATGAATTTTTTCTAACTCAGGTGGCAAAAACAATCTATGAGTAACCGGCCTGATACGCTTGATAGTTTCATACAGCCCGATGAATCTTGGACTTAACTTGCCTTTTCTGCCAAATCTAAGTATTTTCTTCCATGGAGATACTGTCAAAAATACTCGATCCCCAATTTGAAACTCAATATCTTTTTGTTTCAAGTGTGCATATGATTTCTAACGATTTGACGCTGCTTTCAGACTATCATAAATCACTTTCACATTCTATACAGTCTCTTAAATCATCAACCCCGTGAATCTTATTCTCACTAAGTTTAGTCCAATACAAAGGTGTTTGGCATGTGCAACCATAAAAAGCTTTGGAATGTGCCATTTTTATGCTCGATTGAAAGCTATTATTATACGCAAATTCAATCAATGGCAAGTATCGTTCCCACGTACCCTCAAACTCAAGAGTGCAACATCTCAACATATCCTCGAGCATCTAAATAATCTGCTCAAATTGACCATCTGTTTACGGATGAAAAGAAGTACTAAAGTGTTATTTTGTACTAGTGAATCTTGTAGTTTCTTCCAAAACCATAATGTGAACCTCGAATCTCTATCCAAGACAATAGAAATAGGTACTCTGTGCAATCTCACAACCTAAAAAATGTATCATTCAGCTAACTTATCTAGGGAATAATCCATTCGTACTGGAATGAAATGAGCCAATTATGTCATTCTATCAACAACCACCCATATCGCATCTTTCTTACTTGACAGGGGCAAACCCGATACAAAATCCATTGTAATTCTGTTCCATTTCCACTCGAGAATCATAATTGACTGTAGTAACCCAGACGGTACCTGATGCTCAGATTTGACTTGCTGACAGATTAAACATTTTGAAACAAATTCAGATATATCACACTTCATACCAGACCACCAGTAAAATTATTTCAGATTGTTATACATTTTCGTACTTCCCATACAAACAAATAACCGACTATTATGAGCTTTATATAAAATCATCTGAATCAACTTTGAATTTCTTGGGACACATATTCGGCCTCTGAATCTTAGACAATCGTCCGCATCAATTTAAAATTCTGAATTAGGGTTCAAATCACATTGTACTAGTTTTGTTAACAATTCATTATAAACTTTTTGAGCTTCTTCACAAATCTACTGCATAAATAACGACCTCATTTTCAACTCAGCTACAATCGAGCCATTATCAGATAGAGACAACTGAGTATTCATCGTACGTATGGCAAATAAAGATTTCTGACTTAAGGCATCAGCAACAACATTTGCTCTTCCCTGATGATAATTAATCACTAACTCATAGTCTTTTAATAACTCTAACTATCTTCGTTGTCATAGATTCAGATATTTTTGAGTCATCAAATATTTCAATCTCTTATGATCAGAATAAACATGACATTTCTCACCGAATAGGTAATGACACCAAATCTTCAAAGCAAACACAATAGCTGTTAATTCCAAATCGTGCGTCGGGTAGTTCTTTTCATGCGACTTTAATTATCTCGAGGCATAAGCTATGACTTTGCCTTCCTGCATCAAAACACAACCCAATCCATTCAATAATGCATCACTATAAATTATGAATTCTTTACCCGATTCTGGCTAAACTAACACTAGAGCTTCGATTAATAAGGCTTTCAACTGATTAAAACTTTTCTGGCACTTATCTAACCACTTGAACTTAACATTTTTCTGAAGTAGCTTCGTCATCGGAGTTGCAATCATTGAGAAGCCTTTTACGAATCGTCTATAATAACTAGTGAGTCCTAGAAAGCTTCAGACTTCAATACTGTAACATCTTGATTTTTGGGGCTTAGTAATTTTGTGAGATGTTTGGTGAAATGTTAAATGTTGGTTTTTGGTTGTGAAATTCATGTTTAGAGTGTGTAAATGGGCTTATGGAAGGCCCATGAGTTGACCAAAACTCGATAGAATTTTTGAATTTTGGACTTAAAGAATTAGGGGCTCTGGTTAGAAGGCCTTAACAAAATATGTGGGTAAAATGTATCTCAAGAGGAGCCTTGGTAGAGTGGCTAAGTGATGCCACTAGTCTCCTAAAAAGGTGGCGTGTAAATGAGGAGAGAGGGCCAAGGATCGATTCACTGAGGGAACAAATGTGTGTTTATTTTTATGTCCTGTGCATGTGAGAGTTTGAATCGGTCAAGTGCATGGATAGTGGAGAGATAAGGGGGAGCATATCTAGGAGGGATTTTAGGAGAATTTGAAGGTAGGGAAGTGTTGGCCGGCCAAGGGAGTGTTCTTTGGTGCTAATTCGGCTTTTGAATTTTATTTGGCATATTTTCTCTTCTCTTTTCATTATTGCCGATTACCCATAAGCCATAACCTCTTTCTTTTCTTACATTTTCTTCACATACTCCCCTATACTATTTTCTTACTCTTCATCTCTTCTTTTTCTTTACTTAGCCGAATAGCCAAGGAAACCAAATCCCGAAAGTCCTTTTTATGCCGTTTTTCTCTAAGCCACAACCCTCAAGCTTTCTCCATCTCTTGAAGCCAATTTTAGTAACCTCTAAACCCTAATTCCATGTCGAGTATACCACTGCAAAAATACCAAATTAAATCACTATCTTCTCTTTTAAAGTAAAAAGCCGAAACACATCTTCCCTGGGGGGTTTGGTGGCCGAATTCTAAGACTTTTGTAAGGGGTGTTTGTTGCTGGCGTTGGGAGAGCCAGGATCGCTTAGAGTTAAGAGTAGTTCAAGAAGAGTAGCGTGGTAAGTACTCGTGTCTCATTTTTATTCGATATTTTAGGTGCTAAGTAAAGCCGAAACCCCCTAAAGCTTAGGAGGTTATCGATTTGTGGTATGGGCATTATTAGGCCTTATTCATTCGTTTTATGATCTTTTGGTAGCAAAGAGGACTACTTTGGATAAGCAGCAAGGATTGGAGAATCGGTGGGAATAAGTTTAGTTCGAATTGTCGAATCTTGCAGAGGTAAGCAATCTACGGCATTAGGGGTAGTGACCGAATAGTATTAATAAGATTGTGTTATTCTTTTGGATTTTTAAGATCTAATACATTAAGTATATGAATATAGGACGAGTGCGTGGAGGATTTTTGGGAAGTCAATCGTTGTTAAGCAGGTGTGTAACATACCCTGTAATAGCTTAGATCCATATTGTTTAAAAGCCGAAATATCAAATTCTGTTGTTGTTGTAACTTGGAAACCCGAGATGGTATGTGGATGAGTACGTTCACGATGGACGCAGTAAACAAAGTTGATGGAATAGGTAAGAGCACGATTTAGAGCAAATTTGGTAAGTTGGGCCTCGTTAGGCTAAAATAGGGCCCAATGGACTCTCGGGCCCATTTGGGTAAAGTTGGTAAGAAAAATGGAATCTGGTTAGATTGCATGTTAAAACTATTAGAACCGTTGCGTAACATAGGTTAAAAGAGCCTAAATGACTGAATCGGTTACGTAGGGCCCATTAGGGGTTTTGGGCCCAATAACTTGGTTGCACTAATATAGGCTAAAAATTCCTGCTTAAACACGTGGAATGGATAAATAACATGGAAAACCCTAATAAACGATACAATTACGAAATTACAAAATTACCCCTAAACATGGAAAATGACTATTTTACCCCTAGGTGAAAATGACCAGTATACCCCTAGGGTTTCATTCTGGATATGATGATTGTGATATTGATATTTTATGCTATGGTATGATATGCACATGATGTGCACATGATATGCTGCGATATGTATACGATATGCCATGTTATAATCATTACATGCATGGGTTGGGTTTATATGATTGGAGGAAGTGTTAAAGGGCTTTTGCCCCAGTTTACCGAAAAGGGCTTTTACCCCAGTTACCGAAAGAGGCTTGGCCTCAAGTTATATGATTAAGCAGCGATGTTGCCAGTGGTGTGTTGGTTGGGTGGGTTGAGTTATTCCCCACATGGTGTGTTGGATGGTACGGGTGGAGAGTAACGGTTGGTGGGTTGAGTAGTCTCCCCAAAATGGGTTTTCTGCATATATGTATGTCTTGACAGTTGGGATATTGAAATGGGCCTAAGGGCCATACCGTTTACAGAAAATAAAGGCTTCGGCCCTGTGATATGATCTATGAAAGGCTTCGACCCAGTTATTGTAAAAAGTTAAGGCTTCGGCCCAGTATATGTTGAAAATGAGTTGTGCATGTTTGGATTTGGGCTCTGAAAGGGCTTGTTATACACTGAGTTTTCCAAACTCACCCCTTATTCTAAACCTTGCAGGTAAGCCTTGATGTGGAGACTTGGAGCCGGTGGGGATTTAGAGTGGCCATGATGTTCAGTTGGACTTTCTTTTAAATGAGTTTTAGTTACATATTATTATCTGTTTTTGGGTTGTAATAAGGCCATTTTAATTATTTTCTTTTTGGGATTGTTTGGGTTAAAACTCTATACTTTGGGCTACTAATAATGTTTTGAAATGGGCTAGACCTAGGTTACGTTTTAAATAACTCTTGATTTCCAACTCCTACAAAGATAAATTATAACGTTTTAACTAAAACATCACTTTGAACAAACTCCATCTCGAGAAATTTTCAAAACTATCAGTAACCTAAAGTGTGGCAATGGTTGTGGGCATGTTGAGGATTGGATCCATTCAAGAGCTTGGTACTTAAGCAGCCTTCATGGCTCACCTCCTCTGTTTCGGATACCTACCTGGTGCACAGCTTCCATTCACTTTAGTCTTTTAAAATTATCGTTAATTTCTTTAAGGAAATTTTTGGGATCAGATCATGTGTTTTCAAAAATGTTCCAATGTGACATGTCAGATCTGGCCATAATATCTGGGCCGGGTTTGGGTTGTTACATTTAGTGGTATTAGAGCCAGGTTGCAACAACTCGGCTGTGGGTTTTAACGGGTTTTTTTCAAAACTTCAAATAATGACTTTTTAATCAAGTTTAAGGATTTCTAAAATACTTTTAACTTATTTTGTGGCTAAATATATGTTTTGAATGATTTGAAGAAAGAAGTGGCACACTGAATTCCCGGCACCAAGTCTGTAAGTATACTTACCTTATCATTCTAAAATGATGTTTGAGATTATATGATACTATCGTTGATATTGCTATGATGCTATAGATAGGATCAAGACCCTAGTATGTTACTTTAGATAGGGAAGAGCTAAAAACAGTAAGATCAAAACTATAGCTAGGATACGACACAACGGAAACAATTTCTGAACTACTATGTTTTCATAAGACATCTCGTAATAAACAAACTGAAATATTAAGCTAATGTCATAAAATTCGTAATCAAATAATTCGATATGAGTACCAGAGGAACTCGTGGACGGGGCCGCGGACGTGGGCGCGGTAGAGCGCGATCTGAATCATCATCTTTAGGGCATAGGCCAGCTGAAGAGGCATCTGTGCCACAAGCAACAGAGACTGGGTCGCATGATCGGGCTATAAGGGACGATGCTTTGTCCCAAGCAATGTTAAGGGTCTTAGAGAGGGTTGCTGGGACTAGTACTGGGACAGTGAATAGAGGATCTATCTCTGAGCGACTGCGGGCCAACGGAGCAGAGGTTTTTAGGGGCATATCTGGAGTAGCCCCGAATGTGGCTGAATATTGGCTTGAGGCAACAGAATGGATTATGGACGACTTGGATTGCTCTGTGGAGCAAAAGTTGAAAGGCGCGGTATCGTTGCTGCGAGACGAGGCTTACCAATGGTGGATCACAGTAAGGGAGAGTACCTCAGCTGAGGGGGTAACCTGGGATCTATTTAAGACTGCTTTTAAAGGCAGGTATGTTGAAGCTAGTTATGTGGATGCTCGTCGTAAGGAATTCCTGAATTTAACTCAGGGTAATAAGACTGTTGCTGAGTATGAGGCAGAATTTTTGAGGTTGAGCCGATATGCTAGTGGGATAGTTGCGACAGAATACGAGCGTAGCGTTCAGTTTGAGGATAGCCTTCGAGATGAGCTTAGGGTGCTGATAGCTCCACAGAGGGAGCGTGACTTTGCTGCGTTGGTAGAAAAGGCTAAGATAGCTAAGGAGGTAAAACGGGTTGAACAGCAGAATCGTCAGAGGGATTGACCTAGATTTAAGAGGGATTCTGGACCCTCAGGTGCTGTCTACCAAAATGTTAAGCGAGCCAGAGTGGAAGAGCCGATTCGAGCAGTTCCAGTGAATATCGCTAGACCGCAGACTTGCAGAGACTGTGGGAGAGTACATTCGGGAGAGTGTTGGAGAAAAACTGGGGGATGCTTTCGATGTGGGTCCAAGAAACATCAGTTCAGAGAGTGTCCTAGGAGAGCAGCTCAGGATCGAGTTGCTAGGCCAAGGGTTGATCCACCAGTGCGAGGAGGACCACCACCACAGAGAGGCCGTGGGCAAGGCAGAGGTGGTAATGGTAATAGACGAGGACGTGGGGCACCTGGCAGGGGTGCTGGTCATGCTGAAGCTCGTCAGCCAGCGTTGGTTTATGCTGCACGACGTTGTGAAGAGGGTGATGCTCCTGATGTTATAACCGGTACGTTCTTCATTCATAGCACGCCTTATACTGCTTTAATAGATGTTGGCTCCACTCATTCGTATGTTGCCTGTAATGTATCTGGGGCGTTGGGTGTGCTCCCTGAGGAAACTGTGAGTGGGGTATCAGTGATAAGTCCTTTGGGACACTCGGTTAAGATAGATAAACACTTTAGGGAGGTGCCTTTAGAGACTCAGGATAGGGTATTCGTAGGAGATTTAATGGAGCTGCCATTTGGAGAATTTGATCTTATCTTGGGAATGGACTGGTTAACTAAGCATAGGGCGACATTGGATTGTGCTGCCAAGAGGATGGTGCTGAGAACTGTCAAAGATGAGGAGGTATTGGTTATAGGGGAGCGAAGGAATTATTTGTCTAATGTGGTTTCAGCATTGAAAGCTGAGAAGTTGATTCAGAAAGGTGGCGAGGCGTATTTGGCTTTTGTAAGTCAAGCTGAGCCTGAGAAAGTGACCGTGGAGACAGTTAGGACTATCAAGGAGTTTCAAGATGTCTTTCCTGAGGAGCTTCCTGGATTACCTCCAAATCGCGAAGTTGAATTTGGAATTGACCTGCTACCTGGAACGGCTCCAGTGTCCATTACACCTTATAGGATGGCACCAAAGGAGTTAGTGGAACTGAAAGCTCAGATACAAGAACTTTTGGACAGAGGATTTATAAGACCAAGTGTTTCTCCGTGGGGCGCACCAGTGTTATTCGTTAAGAAAAAAGATGGAACCATGCGAATGTGTATCGACTATCGGCAGTTGAACAAACTGACGATCAAGAATAAATATCCCTTGCCAAGGATCGACGACCTATTCGATCAGCTAAGGGGAGCGTCAGTATTTTCAAAAATCGACCTTCGGTCAGGATATCATCAGTTGAGAGTCAAAGAGGTGGATATTCATAAGACAGCATTCAGAACTCGATATGGTCATTACGAGTTCTTGGTTATGCCCTTTGGACTGACAAACACACTAGCAGCATTCATGGACTTGATGAATCGAGTATTCCAGCCATATTTGGATCAGTTCGTAGTTGTGTTCATCGACGACATTTTGGTATACTCAGAAACGGAAGAGAAACATGATGAGCATCTTCGTACCGTTCTGCAAGTACTAAGAGAAAAGTAGCTCTATGCGAAGTTCAGTAAGTGCGAATTTTGATTGAATGAAGTGACTTTCTTAGGACATGTTGTTTCTGCTGAGGGGATTAAAGTGGACCCTCGAAAAATTGAGGCGATTCTGGAATGGAAGCCACCGAGGTCAGTATCAGAAATTTGAAGTTTTCTAGGGTTGGCAGGCTATTATAGAAGGTTTGTGGAAGGGTTCTCTGTACTGGCAGCACCGTTGACGAAACTCATAAGAAAAGGAGTACCGTTTGTTTGGTCTGAGAAGCAGCAAGAGGCTTTTGAGAAGTTAAAGAGAGTTTTGACCGAGGCACCAGTGTTGATACAGCCAGAGTCAGGTAAAGATTTCACCGTGTATAGCGATGCATCACATGTAGGTTTGGGTTGTGTGCTGATGCAAGAGGGAAAGGTGGTTGCATATGCTTCCCGGCAACTTAAGCCTCACGAGGTGAACTATCCTACTCATGATTTAGAGCTGGCGGCGGTGATTTTCGCGCTTAAAATTTGGAGGCATTACTTGTATGGGGAGAAGTGCATCATCTATACAGATCATAAAAGTCTTAAGTATCTATTAACTCAAAAGGAGCTGAATCTTAGACAGAGAAGGTGGATAGAGTTGTTGAAAGATTATGATTGTTCGATTGAGTACCATCCAGGCAAGGCAAATGTGGTGGCTGATGCATTGAGTCGTAGGACTATAGCAGAGTTGAAAGCAATGTTTGCTCATTTAAGCTTGTATGACGATGGGAGCTTATTGGCAGAGTTACAAGTGAAATCGACTTGGGTAGAACAGATTAAGAGGCAGCAGCTGTTGGATGAGTCGTTGGATTCTCGATTTCAGCAAGTCGAGAAAGAGGAGAATTCAGACTTTAGATTAAATAGTGATGGGGTTCTCTGTTTCCGAGGAAGAATTTGTATGCCGAAGGACTCTGATCTAAGATTGATGATTTTGAAAGAGGCTCATAGTGGACCGTGTGCCATGCATCCGGAGGAAATAAGTTATATCGAGACTTGCGAGAGTTATATTGGTGGCCTGGACTGAAGAAGGAAGTGACCGAGTTTGTGGGAAAATGTTTAACGTGTCAACAAGTAAAAGCCGAGCATCAACTGCCTCCAGGTTTGTTGCAGCCAGTGAAAATACCACTTTGGAAGTGGGAAAGAGCAACCATGGATTTCGTAAGTGGGCTGCCTTTGACACCTTCCAAGAAAGATTCAGTTTGGGTGATTGTGGATAGGCTGACAAAATCTGCCCATTTCATACCTGTTTGAACTGACTATTCACTTTAGAGGTTAGCCAAGTTGTACGTAGCGAGATAGTGCGTTTGCATGGGGTGCCAGTATCAATAATTTCTGATCGAGACCCAAGATTCACATCTCGGTTTTGGAGGAAATTGCATGAGGCGTTGGGAACGCGACTGGATTTTAGCACAGCTTTTCACCCTCAGTCAGATGGACAGTCAGAGAGAGTTATTCAGATCGTAGAGGACATGTTGAGGGGTTGTGTGATCGACTTTAGAGGCAGCTGGGAGGATTACTTGCCATTGGCAAAATTTGCTTATAATAACAGTTATCAAGCAAGTATTCAGATGGCCCCATATGAGGCACTGTATGAGAGGAAATGCCGTTCGCCTCCTTGTTGGACTGAGTTGGGAGAGAGACGAGTACTTGGACTAGAGTTAGTGGCTGATACAGAAGACAAAGTTAAGGTAATCAGAGACCGTTTGAAAGAGGTAGCAGATCGACAGAAGTCTTATGCGGATCTTAAGCGTAAGGATATTGAGTATGCTGTAGGAGACATGGTTTTTCTTAAGGTTTCGCCTTGGAAGAAGATATTGAGATTTGGTAAGAAGGGCAAGTTGAGTCCGCGATTCATTGGGCCTTATCGAATTGTAAAACGAATAGGACCGGTCGCTTATCAGCTAGAGTTACCACCGGAGTTGGATCGCATTCATGATATCTTTCACGTGTCAATGCTAAGGCGATATCGTTTTGACCCTACTCATATCGTGCCAGTTGCAGACATTGAGGTACAAGCGGATTTAACCTTCGAAGAAGAACCTGTGCAGATACTTGATCGCGACATTAAAGTGCTGAGAAGAAAATCTGTTCCATTGGTAAAGGTACTTTGGAGAAACCACGGCAGAGAGGAGGCTACTTGGGAGCCCGAGGAAGCGATGCGTCAACAATATCCTCAACTGTTCTGATAAGGTAAATTTCGAGGCCAAAATTTCTTTAAGGAGGGTAGAGTTGTAACATCCTGATTTTTGAGGCTTAGTAATTTTGTGAGATGTTTGGTGAAATGTTAAATGTTGGTTTTTGGTTGTGAAATTCATGTTTAGAGTGTGTAAATGGGCTTATGGAAGGCCCATGAGTTGACCAAAACTCGGTAGAATTTTTGAATTTTGGACTTAAAGAATTAGGGGCTCTAGTTAGAAGGCCTTATCAAAATATGTGGGTAAAATGTATCTCAAGAGGAGCCTTGGTAGAGTGGCTAAGTGACGCCACTAGTCTCCTAAAAAGGTGGCGTGTAAATGAGGAGAGAGGGCCAAGGATCGATTCACTGAGGGAACAAATGTGTGTTTATTTTTATGTCCTGTGTATGTGAGAGTTTGAAGTCAATTATAACTCTGTGTGAGAAGAGTTTGAATCGGTCAAGTGCATGGATAGTGGAGAGATAAGGGGGAGCATATCTAGGAGGGATTTTAGGAGAATTTGAAAGTAGGGAAGTGTTGGCCGGCCAAGGGAGTGTTCTTTGGTGCTAATTCGGCTTTTGAATTTTATTTGGCATATTTTCTCTTCTCTTTTCATTATTGCCGATTACCCATAAGCCATAACCTCTTTCTTTTCTTACATTTTCTTCACATACTCCCCTATACTATTTTCTTACTCTTCATCTCTTCTTTTTCTTTACTTAGCCGAATAGCCAAGGAAACCGAATCCCGAAAGTCCTTTTTACGCCATTTTTCTCTAAGCCACAACCCTCAAGCTTTCTCCATCTTTTGAAGCCGATTTTAGTAACCTCTAAACCCCAATTCCATGTCGAGTATACCACTGCAAAAATACCAAATTAAATCACTATCTTCTCTTTTAAAGTAAAAAGCCGAAACACATCTTCCCTGGGGGGTTTGGTGGCCGAATTCTAAGACCTTTGTAAGGGGTGTTTGTTGCTAGCATTGGGAGAGCCGGGATCGCTTAGAGTTAAGAGTAGTTCAAGAAGAGTAGCGTGGTAAGTACTCGTGTCTCTTTTTTATTCGATATTTTAGGTGCTAAGTAAAGCCGAAACCCCTTAAAGCTTAGGGAGGTTGTCGATTTGTGGTATGGGCATTATTAGGCCTTATTCATTCGTTTTATGATCTTTTGGTAGCAAAGAGGACTACTTTGGAGGAGCAGCAAGGATTGGAGAATCGGTGTGAATAAGTTTAGTTTGAATTGTCGAATCTTGCAGAGGTAAGCAATTTATGGCATTAGGGGTAGTGGCAGAATAGTATTAATAAGATTGTGTTATTCTTTTGGATTTTTAAGATCTGATACATTAAGTATATGAATATAGGACGAGTGCGTGGAGGATTTTTGGGAAGTCAATCGTTGTTAAGCAGGTGTGTAACATACCCCGTAATAGCTTAGATCCATATTGTTTAAAAGTCGAAATATCAAATTCTGTTGTTGTTGTAACTTGGAAACCCGAGATGGTATGTGGATGAGTACGTTCACGATGGACGCGGTAAACAAAGTTGATGGAACAGGTAAGAGCACGATTTAGAGCAAATTTGGTAAGTTGGGCCTCGTTGGGCTAAAATAGGGCCCAATGGACTCTCGGGCCCATTTGGGTAAAGTTGGTAAGAAAAGTGGAATCTGGTTAGATTGCATGTTAAAACTATTAGAACCGTTGCGTAACATAGGTTAAAAGAGCCTAAATGACTGAATCGGTTACGTAGGGCCCATTAGGGGTTTTGGGCCCAATAACTTGGTTGCACTAATATAGGCTAAAAATTCCTGTTTAAACACGTGGAATGGATAAATAACATGGAAAACCCTAATAAACGATACAGTTAAGAAATTACGAAATTACCCCTAAACATGGAAAATGACTATTTTGCCTCTAGGTGAAAATGACCAGTATACCCCTAGGGTTTCATTCTGGATATGATGATTGTGATATTGATATTTTATGCTATGGTATGATATGCACATGATAGGCACATGATATGCTGCGATATGTATACGATATGCCATGTTATAATCATTACATGCATGGGTTGGGTTTATATGATTGGAGGAAGTGTTAAAGGGCTTTTGCCCCAGTTTACCGAAAAGGGCTTTTGCCCCAGTTACCGAAAGAGGCTTGGCCTCCAGTTATATGATTAACCAGCGATGCTGCCAGTGGTGTATTGGTTGGGTGGGTTGAGTTATTCCCCACATGGTGTGTTGGATGGTACGGGTGGAGAGTAGTAGTTGGTGGGTTGAGTAGTCTCCCCAAAATGGGTTTTCTGCATATATGTATGTCTTGACAGTTGGGATATTGAAATGGGCCTAAGGGCCATACTGTTTACAGAAAATAAAGGCTTCGGCCCAGTGATATGGTCTATGAAAGGCTTCGGCCCAATTATTGTAAAAAGTAAAGGCTTCGGCGCAGTATATGTTGAAAATGAGTTGTGCATGTTTAGATTTGGGCTCTGAAAGGGCTTGTTATACACTGAGTTTTCCAAACTCACCCCTTATTCTAAACCTTGCAGGTGAGCCTTGATGTGGAGACTTGGAGCCGGTGGGGATTCAGAGTGGCCATGATGTTCAGTTGGACTTTCTTTTAAATGAGTTTTAGTTACATATTATTATCTGTTTTTGGGTTGTAATAAGGCCATTTTAATTATTTTCTTTTTGGGATTGTTTGGGTTAAAACTCTATACTTTGGGCTACTAATAATGTTTTAAAATAGGCTAGACCTAGGTTACATTTTAAATAACTCTTGATTTCCAACTCCTACAAAGATAAATTATAACGTTTTAACTAAAACATCACTTTGAACAAACTCCATCTCGAGAAATTTTCAAAACTATCAGCAACCTAAAGTGTGGCAATGGTTGTGGGCATGTCAAGGATTGGATCCATTCAAGAGCTTGGTACTTAAGCAGCCTTCATGGCTCACCTCCTCTGTTTCGGATACCTACCTGGTGCACAGCTTCCATTCACTTTAGTCTTTTAAAATTATCATTAATTTCTTTAAGGAAATTTTTGGGATCAGATCATGTGTTTTTGAAAATGTTCCAATGTGACATGTCAGATCTGGCCATAACATCTGGGCCGAGTTTGGGGTGTTACAAATACATTTCTCGGAGGCTTCCAATCTAGGATTGTTGAAATCTTACTCGGATCCACTCGAATACCTGAAGCTGACACAATATGCCCCAGAAAATCAACTTCGTGCAACCAGAATTCACATTTACTGAACTTTGCAAATAGTTGTTTATCTCTCAAAGTTTGTAACACTGTTCTCAGATGTTCAGCATGCTCGAATTCATCATGGGAATAAATCAAGATATCATCTAGAAACTGTAACAGCCCTAATTTGACCCTAGCCGGGAAGTGGCTTTGGGACCACTAAACCGAGTCGCAAAAATAATTAAGTGTTAAATTCCATGCTTATTATATGTGAAAATGCATGTGTAAAAATTTCATGTGTTGAGTTTGTCATTTGAATGTTAAATTAATCAAAGGGACTTGTATGGGAGATTTTGAAGATGTGTGAGGCCAATTGTAGTGGCCAAATAATTCATGGATTAAAACATGGGGATTTGCATGCCAAATTCCCCATTTTTAATCATAGTGCCAGCCATGAGAGCATTAGGTGAGTAAAATATACATTTTATATTTAAAATTATGACATAAAATTTTAAGTTAAGAAATAAAGACAAATAAAATAATGGATGGTAAAAAGAACAAGGAAAATTCATCTTTTGTTCTTCTTTGGCCGAAACTAAAAGAAAATAACTAAGGGTGGAGCTTTGAGCATTCGGCACTAGGGGGCTTAATTCAAGGTAATTTTTATGGAAGCTTGACTTTTCTTTAATGTTTTTGTGTTCCATGGCCGATTATAGCTTGAACCCATGGTTTTAATTCTTGAATTGGTAGTTAATTGGATGATTCAGCCATGGTGGTTTAAAAGCTATGAAATTTTGAAATTGATAGTAGAAATTGCCGTATGAATGTTAGAAAGACATTTTTTTTGGAGTTAAATTCATATGTTTATAGGCTCATAAGCTTAAATTAGGTAAATGGTGCTTTGTGTGGCTAAATTAATTAAGATGTGTATTCAGCTATGGAAGGGTTGGGGAGAAATGGTTGAGTTTTTGATGCTTTGATATGGAAATAATCTTGGTACGGGAATTAACTAATGAAAATTTGGTTTTGTACTTCAAATGAATGTTGCTTTCGCCTTTAGTATGTTTGGTCTTATGAATGATTAGTTTTGATGTTAAATAACATTTAGCATGAGTAGGATTAGAAGGGTGGATAAATTAAGGAGATTAAACTCGGTTTAGAAGTTAAGTAGAGAACTTGATAACTTAGTTGAAGATGAGTTCAATGACTCTATGAGATTCAGTTTCATTTTGTTCAGGTGTTGGATTTTGAAATTTTGCCGAATGTGTTCATAAGGTGAATGATTTGGATTTTTAATGTTTTATGTTTAAGGTTGAGTGAAAATGTTTGTGTGTTTAAAACGTTTAATTAATTAACAATGAAGAACCGAATTGTAACCTTAGAGATTCGTTGATTTAGATAGTCAAGGATGCCTTTGGCCATGCTTAAGATGTATCATAAGGTCGAGGTCTTATTGTCGTATAAAGAGGTGTAATTATGTGTGAAGACTTAAACTAAATGTTGTGAAATAATGCACTTGTAGTATAAATTTTAATAGAAGTTCAAATATGTTTATATATAGTGAATGGCCGTATGTGACCAAGCATATAGATGAAATTATTTCCCTGTTTTGTAGTTGAAATATATATATGTGTGTGCATTTTCCCGAATGTGAGATTGAGAAAGTTTAGGAATTTCTTTCGTTTTGAATGGATTATGCTATAACCGAATATAGTACATGAATGATGGCTTAGTAATATATTTGTTTTAAATTCAAGCTCATGAGCCTAAAGGAACAGGATCGAGTAAGGGAAAAATCAAAGTTGACGAGTAGCCGATTGAAACTGTTCATCTGACGTAAGGTAAGTTTTTTTTTAAGCAATTGAATTAAAGCTAATTTGGTATGTATATGTCATGTATGAATTGAAAGAAAATTCATGTATGTATATGTGCTATTGAATGATCAAATATGTGAGATTGATGGAGTCATTTAAGTTGTTTGTTACATCAATATTAAAGGAGATTGAACGCTTTAAAAATATTGAAACTATGGTACTTTATGTGCGGAAATGAAGTGCACTTTGTGTGCAGAAATGAAGGGCACTTTGTATACGGAAATGAAGTGCACTTTGTGTGCGGAAATGAAATGCACTTTGTGTGCGGAAATGAAGTGCACTTTGTGTGCGGAAATGAAGTGCACTTTATGCGCAGAAATGAAGTGCACTTTGTGTGTAGAAATGGAGGGCACTATGTGTGCGAGATCAGTCGTGGGGCACTATGTGTGCAAGATTGGTTAAAAGACTTTTAAACATCAAAATGGCATATATGATATATGAATATGAAAGGTATATGTATTTACTGATTTGATTGTATTATTTCCGAACGGACATGAAAAGTAGATTTTGAGCTAATCATGAAATAAGAGTAAGATTAAGTAAAGTTTATCAATACAACTCACCATGGACATTGTAATTGTTGATTGCGGAATGGTATAGCTTGTGATGAGTTGAAAACTTCTTCGTGATAGTCGAATGAGTATAAAAGCATTTACGTACATTTTTATTGAGAACGGGTTAGCTGATAAAAAGATGGTAGAGAATTGATTATAGACTAGATTATGATGAATGATTTTGTACTAAGGTATCTAAATATATGCGTCATAATGGGGGAAGAAAAACATTACATAAGCTATAAATTGAAATGTTGATATTATATGAAGTGACATTATTTTCTTACTTTGGTGCTAATTGAATTACTTATTCAATTTCTTATGACTTACTGAGTTAATGGCTTATTTCGTGTGTTTACTCTTTATGAATAGATTAAAGATCCGTGAAAAGCTTGGGGTCGTTCCTTTTGAAGTCATCGCACTTATCAACTACATTTTGGTACTTTAGTAAAAGTTTCTAAATTAAACATTTTGGCATGTAATAGCTATACTATGTGTTTGTGACTTGATAAGTTGAACCCTTTTGTATATAATGCCATGCGAATATGGCTTATAAATTTGTTACGAATTTCTATATGATAGTGTCACTTGAATTCTTTATGAATGGTATTTATTAATTACAGAGGTTGATGATTTCGATTTGAATGATAGGTCTAGTTAAATTTATGTGTATAGAAATTGGTTGGGTAATAGTAATAGTGTGTAGTATCCTAGTTATGTTCTTATATGCGCATATGCTTGTAGATGGTTTATGAATTTTGATTAATGATAGTTATATTGTCTAATAAGGTTTGAACTAATAAATTTTCAAATATCATTTCATGATAACTGAGCCGAGAGTTAATAATTAATACATTATAACCCATTCCGGGGACGGATACGGGTATTTGGGTGTCACATAAACACAATAACAAATTGATCCAAAGACAGTCTGAAGATCTGATTCTTTAGGTCCATAAACACAGTAGGTGCATTCATTAATCCAAAAGGCATAATTAAAAACTCATAATGCCCATACCTCATTCGGAAGGCAGTTTTTGGCATATCAGAGTCTTTAACTCGCAGCTGATAGTAACTCGATCTCAAATCTATCTAAGACAACACTGCAACCCCTTTCAACTGATCGAACAAATCATCAATTCGTGGCAGAGGATATTTATTCTTGATAGTCACTTTATTGAGTTGTCGATAATCGATGCACATTGTAACACCCCAAACCTGACCTGGGCGTTATGGCCGAATCTGGCGGTGTCACATTGGAGTGTGAAACGAAAATCTCGATGACGTTGGAAACCTCAAAATTATTTAGTCAAATAGTGATTCCAAAATGGGTTGTTCATTTCCAAAATGCGCGTTATTGAAGAGTTACTTACTTTTAAAATGTGATATCGTTTGAAAAGCCCAAGCTTTATTTAGCCTCTTTGTGTGATCTAAAAGAACAATTAAAAAAAATCTTGCGTTATTGTCAAAAGTACTTTTTTTTTTAAATGTTATCAATTTAAAATCTCGTTTATAGTGGAAGCATATCTTTTGAAAATAGTTGCGTGGATAAAACAGTTATCTTTTGAAAAACCTATGTTTTTCCTACATTTAGCAGTTTATAAACAGAGTAATAAAACCAAATTAAAAATAAAATCCAAAAGAGGCCCTATTACGATAAAAATACCCATAATAAACTACTTATAAATCAAAAGCTGAAAATGGAAGCAAATGCAATTGTGTGGCCACCGTCGAGTCCCTCGCATCACCGACCCGCCTATAATTGGGGGTTACCTGTACAGTTAAACAGAAGGGTGAGTTTACCAAAACTCAGTGTGTAACCCCTTATCAAACAGTCAACATACAATATGCAATAACAGTCTGGGCCATAGCCCTTTTTAGAAATAGTGTCAGTGTGGGCCTTAACCCATTACAGTATAGTATCAATGTGGGCCTTAGCCCATTACAGTATCAGTTGAGCCTTAGCCCATAATAGTATCAGTTGAACCTTAGCCCATAACAGTATCAGGAATCAAAATGCATGATGCACATAATTCGAACCAGCCCTACACACCATCTCCTGTGCAACCCTGTACTCTTATAGGGAATAAATCGACCCACCCATCCCTACACTCCAATGTTAGCGTCGGTTGTGGCACTAACCAGTATTGCAGCAAAGCTGCCAGTAATATAAGTGCCTTAAAGCCATCAGTAGGTCCACAGTCGTCTTGTGTGACCCGTGCGATCTTATCAGTCTAAGTCATCTTGTGTGACTCGTACGAACTTATCAATATAGTACATTTCCTCCAAATATCATAACCCATCCCTATGCAATGCAATATGTCATAACATAATATCATAAGTGTATGCAAAATATCATGCTCAAATACATTCATACATAAGTAAGGGCAAAACAGTCATTTGTCACATTGGAGTATAATATTCATTTTACACTATAGGGGTATTTTGATCATTTCACCTTATAGGGGTATTTCGGTCAATTTCCCCTATGGGGGTATTTCGGTCATTTTACCCTATAGGGGTATTTCGGTCATTTTACCCTATAGGGGTATATCGGTCATTTCACCCTATGGGGGTATATCGGTCATTTTACCCTATGGAGGTATATCGGTCATTTTACCTTATGGGGGTATATCGGTCAATTTATCCTATAGGGGTATATCGATCATTTTACCCTATGAGGGTATATCGGTCATTTTACCCTACGGGGGTATATCGGTCATTTTACCCTATGGGGGTATGTCGATTATTTCACCAAATTGGGGTCTAGGTACACTTACCGACCCATCAGATGGCCCACAAGCCTATTGGGCCCACACATCCCATTTCGGTCCAACTAGGCCAAAAACGGCCTAAGCCCATGAGTTCGCTCATGGTGGCCTCTACAGTCAAACGTCCATGTTCAGGCATTCGGATTACAACACGAGCGATCTCACGCCCATGTGGCATCAAATGTCATGTTTTCTGGTTTTTCTGCTTTTGTTGATTTTCAATTAAGACAGGGTAAATACACACACCTGTTTTCGAAAGTGTGTACTCCTCTCCCAAGCACCCCTCCTATAGCCAAAACATAACACACAATCAATAACTTGACTATAGGGTTAAACAACCCCCTCTTAAAAAAAACTTATACAACAAATCAACTATCACTTGCCTTAGATGAAAGACTATGGCTTTGCCCACTCAACTGTTGAAATCAAAAGGCTACCACTTCCTATAATCCAACCTAACCATTAATCACTAATCACATGATAGTTGAGCCATGTAAACTTTGGGGTAGCACAAAGGTATCACTTACACTTTTACCTACCAATCTTGATAGAAGAGAAGTAGAGGTTTCGGCCAAGAAAGAGACAAGTGAGATTCTTCGCTCACTACAGTGCGAAAATATAAGACATCCAACCAAATGGTTAGCAGTAAAAAGGAGAGAGAAAAGAAAAACTAACGAGTGTTCACGTGAGAGATAACCAAAATTAAAAATAGGAATTAAAGGGTAACTCAAAGCAGGAACTCAGCACTAAGTTGGCAAAGAGGAAAAATAAGGAAGGAAGAGCTGTTGTCTGTTCACCCGAAACACCCTATAACGCTTAAGTCAAAGTTTAGAAGAAACAAGGAAGAAATGGAAGAAAAATAGAGAAGGATGCACAAGGGAGAATTTGGCTTAAAATAATAGAGAATGCTAACAAGGGTTCCACAACAGGTTATGAAAAGAGAAAAACGAGAATATAATTAGTCACGAAAGAGGTGATTTGAGATAGGGAAGCGAAAAATAAGCAACAGAAAGAGGAGGAAATAGAAGAATTTGGCACCCAAAAGCACAAAGACCCAAATGCCAAGAGAAACACACACCAAACCGAAACTCAAGGAATAACACTCAGCCGAAATACTAAATACCTCCTAAGCAAATTCGGCACAACACCACTCCACCTCAAACTCCACTTTTTCCTCTTAAAATCTCTCCAACCTCCCCTCAAATCCCATGATCCACTCCCTAACCTCTTCATGACCAATGCAAATTCCACTTACTAGTGTTTTGGTCTAACTCTGCTTCTCACATGGCAAGAGAAGCAAAATAAATACTCACCTTGCATTGCCACGACTTGAACCCCAAACCTCAGAAGCACTCCACACGCCACTTACCACCAGACCAACAACTCCTTTGTGTCATAGTTTACCCCTATTTAATTATAAGCCTATTGGCCTAAAGCTAGGGGTTTACTCCATAAAAACAAAATTTTTTCCCAAGGTATAGCTTGAACCCAAGACTTATCAGACACTCCCAAACACTCCTAAATCACTTAACAATTGAAGCAGACATACATTTATGTCATTTTCTTGCACAACTAAATATTTATGTGCAATCTCCTAACTGTTCCCTTGTTCAATGCCCAATACTTCTAGGCCCAAATCCAGGGCGTTACACACATTCTCATAGTTCCGTCTTTCTTTTTCACAAACAACATCGGTGCACCCCAGGGAGAATAACTTGGTCCTGCGAAACCTCTATCTGTCAACTCTTGCAACTGAGCTTTCAACTCTTTTAATTTAGTCGGTGCCATTTTGTATGGAGCTATCGATATCGGAGTTGTTCCCGGCACTAACTCAATACCAAACTTTACCTCTTGGATCAGCGGCAAACCCAATAACTCTTCAAGAAACAATCTGGATAGTCACGCACAACTAGTACTGATTCAATCTCTTTTTTCAGTCACTTTAGAGCCGAGCACATAGGCAAAGTGAGCTTCACAACCCTTTCTTATATATTTTTGAGCTAACATCGAAGAAATCACTACCGATAAACTATTCAAATCACTAGACTCAATCTGAATTATCTCATCATTCTAACATCTCCAGTCAATAGTCTTCCGTTTGTAGTTCGCTATAGCATCATGCGACGTTAGCCAATCCATATCCAGAATTATATCAAATTTGTCGAATGGCAACAACATTAGATTAGCCGAAAAATAAAAACCCTGAATCATCAATGGACAGTTCTTGCATACTTTATCAATCAAAACACACCGGCCTAAGGGGTTCGATAATCTAATCACAAATTTAGTAGACTCTACATGCAAAGTTTTACTAGATACTAAAGTCTCACATACATAAGAATGAGTCAATCTAGGATTAATCAATGCAACAACACTAGTATCATAGAGAGTGAAAGTACCGGTAATAACATCAAGCGACGAAGCTTCTTTGCGAGCACGAATAGCATAAGCCTTGGCAGGTGCGCGAGCCTCAAATTTAACAGTAGTGTCTTTAGTTCCCCTCTGGCTACTACTCACATTACCCGTGTTTCTGGGTGGACTACTTCAAGTTGCTGTGTTACCCAGTCTCGTATTTTGTACTGTCTCTTGTTCAACCAATTCAGGACATTCACGAATGAAGTGATCCAATGATCCACATTTGAAACAGGCTCGATCATTCAATCTACAGTTCCTGGGATGTCGTTTACCACAATGTCTGCACTTGGGTCGATTTGGTTTGATATTACCAACACTAGCTATCGAGGTAGCTTTAGAACTCACGGGTGGTCTGTCTCGATCTCGTCTAGAATAACCCGCAGTAGCCTTTGAACGGCTAAATTCATCTCGAAACTTCTTTGATGCCGACTGAAATGACTTACTCGATGATCTTTTTCACGAATCTCTAGCTTTAAAATTATCTTTTCTTTTCTCTTTTCGGGGTTCTTCAGCTTTACATGCTCGCTCGACAAGTACCACAAACTCTTTTATTTCCAGAATCTCGACCAACAGCTTAATGTCTTCTTTCAAACTGTCCTCAAATCTTTTACACATTATAGCTTCAGTTGAAACACATTCCCGGGCATATCTGTTGAGTCTCACAAATTCCTGCTCATATTCTGTCACGGTCATACGACCCTGTTTCAACTCGAGAAATTCTTTGCGTTTCTGAGCTATGAATCTCTGACTGATATATTTTTTCTGGAATTCAATCTGAAAGAACTCCCAGGTAACCTGTTCTTTGGGAACCACCAATACCAATGTATTCCACCAGTGATATTCAGTGTCTCTAAGAAAAGATATGACACATTTAATATATTCATCTGGGGTACAGGATAATTCATCGAACACTCAGATCGTATTATCAAGCTAGAATTCAGCTCGTTCAGCATTATCATTGACAGTAGCTCTGAACTCTTCGGCCCCATATTTTCTGATTTATCAACTAGAGGTTTGTTTAATCGCATCGGATCAGTAACTTTAGGTATTACAGGTATTTGGGAAGGATTAGGCAGGGGTGGAATTGTTGAGCAACCAGATTTGTCCAGATATACTGTGTGAACAATTCGTTCATCATTTGGAAGAAGCTTCCTTAGCCTCTCCCTTGTGGCTATTCGTAATCGGCCTAGAATCAGTCGGCACTATCCCTTGAGCTGGAGCGAGCAAATTAGTTTCCACATCATCAGCTACGGCTCGACCGGGATCCATTTACTATACAAAAACATATTTTTTATTGTCAGGGATCATCACACTATCGTAGTTTATATATATGGCATGTATAGCTAGGCTCACACGTGCTACGTTAGTCCTAGAACCGACTAAACCGTAGCTCTAATGCTAATCAAATGTAACACCCGTAACCTGTATCTGTCACCGAATTAGGGTTACGAGGTATTACCGATCAAAGCACAACTCAATACGATCATTCAATTCAAACATGCACCAAATTTAAACCAACTTATTTATAATAAATAGTAAACTCGAATAGTAATAATCTATTCAAACATATAAGTCACATTCTCACATTTTTAATACCTAATCAATTAAAAAGAAACATATTTGCTTACTTCATATAGCAAATTTATATATGTCAATATATGTATTAACATACCTTTATTTCATTAGCTAAATATCGATTATACCATTTCATAAACTATGAACATTCGTATGGCTAGCAAATTAACTTAAGATTTATGCCCATTTCACCATAGTAAACTTTACCATTTAAGCACAAACGACAATTCAAGCATACCTATTTCGCATACAAACATCATATTTAAACATCACATATTCAACTATTCGAACAATCATATATTCAATCATCAAATTTATCTGCAATAAATCATACCATTAACATAATGAAATCTTGACTTGTAACACCCCTAATTTTTGTGTTTCTGGCTTTTATGAATTTGAGGCATGCAAAAAATATCTGAATATGTTTTGCATTAATTTGACAGAAATAATTATCTGCTATAGTGGATATGTGTTCTGGGAGTGTTTGGGGAGGTCCCAAGTTCAAGCCTCAATTTGGGATAAATTTTGGTTTTTATTTGAATTAAGCCTTATCTTTGGTTAATAGGCTTTTAAGTAAAAGTTAGATAAAATATAATAGAATGGGCCTGCTGGTATGGTGGTTGAGTGGAGTGTGGATATGTTGGAGGTCCTATGTTCGATTTGTGGTGTGGGCAGTATTTTTATGCTCGTTTGCTTAAGTGAATTTGAGTTGGATTAAAATTCTGATGCTAGTGGAGGGAAGTGGGTAGTTTGAGGAAGATTTGAGGGGGATTTGGGAGTTATCCTAGCTAGTTTTCCTCCACTGAAATTCTTTGCAAGTCTTCCTCTCCACTTTCATTTCTTTTTTCTTTTGCGATCAACTGAATTTCCCCTGATTTTTGCTGTTTTCCTTCCTGATATTATTAAATTTTTGGCCTTTTTCCATCATCGTTGCCCATCTTCATGTTTGGTGTGAACTTGGTAAGTGTAGGGTTGTATTTTGTTTTCGTTTTAATGGATGATGGTTTATTAAGGGTTTGCTTTCTATTTAGGAGATAACTGAGATTTTTGGGCTACTAACCAACGTTTTAGTCAGTGAAGAATCACCGTTATTCATTGGGGGTAAGATCGATCTCTCATTTTGGGATTTGCTTATTCTTAGTAACTCAATTTAAGTGACTGAATTGGGGCTTGAAATTCTCGATTCTAGGTTCTAGAGTGTTCGGTGGTCGTTTAGGCTTCAATCGAAACCAAGTGTGTACTCTGTTTGCATTAAAATTGCATTTCGGTGAAAGCCAAAAATGAATCTATCGACACCACACAAGCTTGTGGACTGTCCGTGTGGAGGCCTTGTGGAGAGACACGGCCGTGTGATTGACTAGCCAGGTAGTGCACGTGCCACACGGGCACAACGGACATAAGAGTGTGTGGCTGGCTAGGCTGTGTACAAGGCACGGGCTAGGGTAATTAGGCCGTGTGGGACACACAGGCGTGTGGGCCCACATGGATGAACCACATGGGTATGTGGGGGTTTGGGCTAGGCCATGTGATCTACACATAGCAAGGCGAATTTGGGCTGTGCAGGCTACACGAGCGTGTGAGCCTACACGGGCAAGCCACATGGGCGTGTGAGCCCTTTTTTCTGTATTGAACTATAAGGTTGCAAGGGTTGCCCGAGTCGACTGTGACCTGATGTAGGGTCAGTAAGCATTACTTAGACCCTTACACTGTGATATGATTCTGAGATGTATGCTAGCATGTTATACTTAGCATGTGTATTAATACTGTTCTATTTTGTTCTGAGTATGATCTATTATTCTGTATAAAAGAATGCCACTTATGTATGTTGCATCGCATTGGGTCGGGTTTGTTGTTGTGAAGAGAAGGAATACTGTAAGGCTTATAGCCAATTATTTGACAGCTATGATGTACTTACTATTATGTGCAGTTTTACAGTACCTCATGATGTGTAGGGTTGGATGGGTTGATTTTATCCCCATACTTGGTGTGTAGGGCTGGGTGGGTCGATTTTATCTCCACATGGTGTGTAGGGTGGATAGAGATGGTGTGCAGGGTTGGTGGACATGTACTGTTCTGATCTGATATGCATGTGTATCTGTATGGGCTAAGGCCTGAATATATCTGACTCAATTCTGAGTGGGCTAAGGCCTACACTGTATCTGTTAAGGGCTCAGGCCCGAATTATGACTAATTTCTAATCTCTAATTGTATGTATGCTTTACTGCGGAGATGTACACACCGAGTTTGTCAAAAACTCACCTCTTTATTTTAGTTTTCTGTCAAGTAATCCCCAGCAGTAAATGGATCAGTGCAGCAGAGGGCTCGACGGTGACCACTATTTGTTACGCTCTAATTTTCACGATTTTCTGACTTTTTATTGCGTTACGGTTTTAATTGTTTTGGGATTATTTATGTAATCTGGGACTTGGACAGTTTTTGGTTTTATTTTGGGATTTTAAATTGTTAATCTAACTAATTTATAAACTGCAGCATCGCAATTGCTTTTTAAAACTTAATTAAAGATTTTCGCATGAATGAACGATTTCAAAGCTTTCGTGATAAAGAAATGTTTTCAAGCAAATCAACCAATACATAATTTCTGGCTAAGAAAAGATAATAATCTGAACAGGATTTTAATAATCAAAATGGTTTTCTGGAAACTGTGACAGCCCTAAGTTGACCCTAGTCGGGAAGTGGTTTTGGAACCATTAAACCGAGTCAGAAAAATTTTTTAAGTGTTAGTTTCTGTGTTTTTATTTTTTGAATTTTAATATGTGAAGGTTTCGTGTCTTAATTTTGTTATTTGAATGCTAAATTAGCTTGAAGGGTCTAATTGCATGAAAAGAAAAATTAAGTGTTACATGTGTGAGTATTGAATTGTTGATGTTTTTGTAACTTAAGGGATTTATGATGCAATAAGACCAAGAAACCTTGCATGGACACTTTCAGTCATAGTTAGTGGGAAAGAAATAATTTTAGCAAGGCTAAAATAGTAACATAAAATATAAAATGTGTATTAATTAAATAAAAAATGAAATGGTTTTCATTTTTTTCTCTTATTGTTGCCGAAACATCAAACAAAAAGAACAAGGAAATTCCAAAGACCTTCGGCCATGGAAATTGCTTGAATTGAGGTATGTTTGAATGATTTTTAGAAAAATGTTTATGAATTTAGGTTGGTCAACGCATGGTTTAGTTAGCCCATGATTTGATTTCTTGAATTTTTGTTGTTCATGAGCATTCAGCAACTTGCTATGAGTTGAGAAATTGTGTTAGATGTTAAAGAAATGATGCATGGATGTTAAAATTGTTCATATCATAGTTGAAAGAGCTCAATAGTAAGAGATGGATTAGTAATTGTAATTTTGATGGGTTGAAAGAAGGTTGCGGTTTGTGTGTGTGCTTAAGTGGAGCTAATTGTCGAATGTATGAGTTTAAGTGAAGCTGTTTGTCGAATGTGTGTTTTTAAATGAGGGTACTTGTCGTGTATGTGTGTTCTTTTAAGAGAGAGTTGCCGTGGGTAAGAAATTCATTTGAAAACCATCCATATTGATTTTAGAATGTCTTAGTGATTGTATTGTAAAGTAGTTTATTATTTTTAATAAGATATATATATATATATATAGATTCGGTCATATGTTTTGAAGTTGTAAATAACTAGTTGATAAGGTTATTTGTATACAAACTATATGATCCATTAAACTTCTTGTCTTATGCGGCTTGTAAAAGTGGAGTAACACTTTCGGTTTGGTGATTTAGTTGTTACCTTAGCAATTGAGTTATGTTTTGTTTCCAAGGGAAGGAAGTATGTGAATTTAGGTTAGTTGAAGTTATGAGTGACCAATAAGTAGATAAATTGAGAACTTCATGTTTGATGATGAAAGTTAATGCTTAAATACTAAATAAGTTTTACATTGTGACCGTATGTGTTTAAGATTAAGACAAGGGTAATTAAGCTTAAAAGCTTTGCACATTTGATTGTGGTATATTATATAAGTTCTATGAAATATATGACACTCGGTCTTAATCATATATTCGTATGATTTGGAATGGTTTACTTCTATGAAATGGGTAATAATGAATTGAGAAATGTATATGTTTTATGTGTACTTTGGTTACCTTAAAATACATTCGGTTATAAGCTATCTTATTAGGAAATTTGATAAGTAAAATTTGTTTTTAAAGCTCAAGAACGTCAAGGACAAAGGTTGGACAAAGGGAAAGAAAAAGTGGTTGAATAGCCGGTCCACAACCGCTCGGAGGCAATTGAGGTAAGTTTTAAGTAATTAAGTTAGCATAAAAAGTAGTATGGCATGTTAGAAGTGTATGAAATGAGTCACGGCTCAATGACCTTATTTTATTTAAATTTTTTTATAATATGAGTTATGTGTAAGCATATAGCCGAATGATCTCTAGAAAATAAGCTAGGAAAAATTAGATGGATATGTGATCCTTGTGTGCATATAGACCAAATGCTAAATGAAAGTTATATATATATATATTATGTGCTCATATGCGAATTGAGCAAATGAAATGCTATTGTGATATGAAATTTGGAAATGTATACTTGATCTAGAAATGTGCATAAGGATTCAGTGTTGTATCCGGGCTTAGTCCCAAAGGTCATTTGTGCCAGTGATGTATCCAGGCTTAATCCCGAAGGGCATTCGTGCCAGTGATGTATCCGGGCTTAGTCCCAAAGGGCATTTGTGCCAGTGATGTATCCAGGCTTAATCCCGAAGGGCATTCGTGCCAGTGTTGTATCCGAGCTAAGTCCCAAAGGGCTTAGTGCTAGTTTATAATCGGGCTAAGCCCTGAAGGCATTCATGTTGGAAATACTTGATTTCTGCTGTAATAATCTTAACTAATGTGCTTACTACCCTAAGTTAGTCAGGTATGCACCCCATACTCGTTTGTGAATTTGATTCGTTTTAGATTGTGAATATACATTTGGATAGTGATGCTCTGGACATTGTTTGAGATTATATGAAAGTCTATAATCTACTTACGATATATGAACTTCGATTCTAGTGGTATTAGGATGAGATTGGCTTTGAGCATGTGAGTATATGTGGTTGAAGTGTAAAGTAACATGTATATGTGAAAATGCGTTTATGTAATAATTGAGCCAAGTAATTGTATTGAATGTTCGGCCAAATGATGAAGCTTGTTAGATAAAAAGAATTATCTATGTGATATGAATTTGTCTGTAAAGAAAATTGAAATGATATGAAATGAGCAATGGTAGTATATTTAGTTATGATTACATTTGGCCAAAGAGGAGATGATAAGCTTTAAGACTATTATGCTTTGATCTTTTAATGATTTTATTGCTTAAGACTTACTAAGCATAGAAATGCTTACTCTGTTGCTCTTAATTCTCTGTTTTATAGATCTTGTTCGTTAGCTACGGTCTCGGGAATCTCAAGATCAAAGTCATCCACACTATCAAAGCTCTTTCGGTACTTAGTAGCTAAACTTTGAAAATGGCATATATAGGCTTGACTTTTGGTTTATGAATCAATATCTTTTGATGATGTGTATATATACGTGTATAGCCATGTGAAATTGGCTTGCTAAGTTACTTTATATTCGCATATAGATTTATGTTTGATGAGGTCGGTTGGGAATGAATGTGAAAGTTATGTGTATATGGTTTTAATGCTTGATATTTTGGGTCTATTGAAAATTGATGTTTTGAGAGTAAATATTGGTTGTATGAGATTAAGATGGCATTCGGGATTACTCATTTTAATGTTGGACATGAATGCTTGAAATGTTAGATAACTGTAGTCAGTTGTGATCGTTTGTCTAGGTCAAAAAGGTTGTGGTAAAAAGGCATTGAAGTATGACATACGAATACTTAAATGACTTGAGTTTATGTACCTTTGGGATGACATGTATGTACTTGCATATTCGGCTAAGTGGTTAAAATGGTGCCTTGGTTAAGTTTAAAATTTTTTTTACCATGAATAGTAACCATTAATTAAGACATAACTAGTTCAATGTATAATTGTTATGTTTGCACAAATGTTTTAAATTAAGAGTGCTTGAGACCTTATGCAAATAGAATTTAGTGTTATTATGTGTTTGTCTTGTAATGCCTCATAACCCTCCGGCGACGGGTACGGGTTAGGGGTGTTACAAAAACACTCTCATGTGACGCCACCAGATTCGGCCATAACGTCTAGGCCGGGTTTGGGGTGTTACATGACTAGGTGCACCAATTCATAGCTAGTTAACATTATTAACTAATTACTTTTTTCTTGCTCAAATGACCAACCAATCATCCTTATAACATTACCGTCTTTTGTTATTAAATACTGTACCAAATGACCAACTTCACAAACAATCACATAGACATAACATAGATTATAGAAACATATACATTATAGCAAAAACACATCCAGCAACTAAATCATTACTCAAGCCGATTCATATAACCAAGCACACCATACACATACCATCAAACATAATTCCCAAAATAAGCTAAATACATGGTCGATTATACATCATAACTAACATTATTATCAAGCCATTTTTGCATGGCTATTTATAAACAATTCAAAACTAACCATATCGAAACTAGACTATACATGCCACATGTCATAGTTACAAATTTCCAAAAGTACCGAATATTGCTCAATAGTGTGACGATGTTCCTTGACAATCCCCGAGCTCAAAGCTAGCTTTCAAAATCAATAAAACAATGAAAGAACACATAAAGTAACCTTTGAAAGCTTAGTAAGCCATAAGCAAATAAATCCTCTCAATGATATTTATAATTCAATTCAACTAGGCTAAATTTAACAAATCTCAACCACATATACATTCATCATTCTCGTAAATTCATATGATCACATTAGGTACTTTACTTACCTTAACTTTTCATAAACATAAAAACTTCACACGTACCTGATCCATTTAGCTCAATTTCACATTCAGTCTCGAATTGACATTGCCCGTTGAACCATTTGAAATTGTTAAGGATATACAGAAATCATATAAAGCTCATACAATGTCATATCCCAGATATGATCTTACATGCTATCACATATTGATGCCATAGTCCCAGACAGGGTCTTACACGAATCATATAATATGCGAATGTCTTAGACATGGTCTTACACGTTTTCTCACTTTGGTGCCAATGTCCTAGACATGGTCTTACACGAAATCACACCTCAAAAGTCATGACATTAGTATCCTATACATTTCCTAGGGTTTGTACGGGGTTTTCGACTTCGTAATTAAATCAATTCATGCTTGAAACAAGTCTACCAATGCTCAATTCAAATTTGACAATATTATTACATAAATATTCAATTCAATTATGCTATAAATACATATATACATTTGAGTTTAAGAACATTTATTTACTTATGATCTTACCTTGTACAGAAATGAACGGACCAGAATGACTATTCAACAACTTTTGACTTCCCTCGATCCAAATCTGATTTCTTCCTTTCTTAATCTAAATAAATTCAAATTTGACTTATTTAATGGCACATTCATTCAATTTCATCCAAGAACACATAAATGGGCATTTTGTACTTTAGCCTCTGACATTTCACATTTTCACAATTTAGTCCCTATTTCAAAACAACACAAAATACTCAAAATTTCATTTAACCCATGTTTGACCGAATATTCATTAGGTCCCTAGCAGCCCTTTAATTTCATTTATTTCATATTTTGACCCCTAAATTTTCAAATTTCACAATTTAATCCATAATAAGCATTTTTATCAAAAATCACTTAATTAAACATAATAATCGATCAACAAATATTTATTTTTCATCATCAAACAACAAAGACATCAAGTTATCATCAATGGAAAAACACAAAATCCTCAACCAATTTGAAAATTTAAGCATGGGCTGGCTAGTATACGAAGCAACGATCTCAAAAACGTAAAAATTATCAAAAACCAAGCTCAAAACATACCTCAATCTAGCTTGGAGAGTGCCAAACCTTTAAACAAGAAAAATGGCTTATTTTCTTTCTTACATTCGGCCAACAAGAAAGATGAACATGCATGTTTACTTTATGTTTTATTTAATTACAAATTAACACATAATTTACCATTTTAGCCTTTATAAGTCAATTAGAAAACCATATAACATAAGCCCATAACCGTCCACTCCATTGTTTAATGGTTAAATAACCACATAAGGACTTCATCTTTAATTAATTAAAGCAATTAAGCACTTTAACATATAACATGTTACTTTTACATTTTACACGATTAAGTTCTTTTCTCAAATTAAACAACCAATCGATAAAATTAATATACGAAACTTTCACACATTTTAATTCACATGCTATAAACACACAAAATAATATAAAAATAATTTTACGACTTTGGATTTGTCGTTCTAAAACCACTGTTCCGATTTAGCTAAAACTAGGCTGTGACACTCTTGCCATACAATTTGCTGAAAATTATTTGGGTAAATTATATATATTTTCATCTAATTATAAAAATTCTCTATGTACATAATAACGTCACTCAAGCAGTCTCCATGGCATATTCCTAGTTTGATCTTTCTGGAATAACTAACCTAATTTTCGGTACTTGCATCATAACAGATGCTTGTAAGTTTGTATGAGCTTAGTGAGTTTTTAACCATGATTACCTAGAGCACTTGTTGTTGAATCTTCTCAACTTGATGAGTTTTGAATTCCTTTATGATATTGGTAGATACTTTTCCTTTTTCTCAATGGATTAATATACACTCATTTGTGAACTTGTCTAATACATTTATTCCACTTGTATGACGGACTACAATATTCACCTCTTATTGTGGATCTATTCCATAATCTTTTTGAAGATGGAAATTGATGCATTCCATAGAATATGTTCATCTTGACACCGCTTTTGGTGAATTTTCACACAGACAGATGTTGAATACTTCTTTCAGATGATACACACAGTTGTTGCTTTTGGAAGATTCTTATAATAACTAATATCTTAGATTGATCTACATACGAATCTTACCTTTGTTGGAATTCTGTATTGGCTAATCTTGGAGCAATTCCCAAGCGAGCCCTACCTTTGGCAGATTCTGATACTGCTTCTGATGGCTAACAGAATGCCAGTCAGATTGTAACCTTCTAAACTCAAATAAAGAATTTATACGGATGAATGTGACATTTGAGTCATTCATTAGAACTCTAGATAACTGTGTTACAAATCGCGAAAGTACCCAAATTTTGCAAATACTATAGAATCTGATAACCTCTTTACAAATTATGGATTTGCTTAGACTTGGTTGACACTTACACTGCCCATACTTTTGAGTACACTATGTTCTCTTTTTAACAGACTGCTATAGCGAAGACATAGTTCAGGACATTGTAAAATGAACTCCTTTAGAAACTACTTCAAAGAATAAGTAGACTTCGCCATGAAGGCAGCTAACTATTATTAGCCATTTAGGCGTTATAGAATACACTACAAAGGCTCTACAGAATACACCATAAATGCTCCACATAATAAGCCACAAAAGCTCCACAAATAACTTGCTTAAAAAGGCTCTATTTGGTTGCCACAAAGGTAACACATGAACTGCCGTGTTTGCGATATGGATTTGCCTAAACTCACCATTGCATAAGGTTTTCCCATCATCGCCTTGGGACATGTAGAAACCTAAGTAGATAAATGCTCCTATCCACCCTTTCCAGAATATGCCATGGCCATGGTCTTTCCTCAGATTTACCGTACCAAAAATTTGTGTTTACTGTCCCGACGGACTTTGTCAAATACCACCGTGGGGTCAAGTCTCATATCACACAATTTCTCGACACTCTGTTAAACCCTTATTTCTCCAACATTTTCAATCATGCATCATACATATAACATAAGTACACATTCATGCAAACTTCACTCTTACTCATAGTAGATTCATATTTCTATACATACAAGTTATCAACATAATCATGCAGCACAACATACGTTCCAAGTACAATCATATAGTTGCTTCATAGAAACACAAGTACTCATGCATACAACAAATCACACCTTAAACTCATGCAGATGCTATATGAGGATCACACATACAGTTTCTATAACACCCATAACCCATATCCATCGTAAAAAAAAGGTTATGAAGTATTACCATAAAAGCAAAAATTTAAAACATACATTTCAAATTTCAACATAAATATGATATAAATCATTCATATACATGCATATCGTCCCTTAGTCGAGCCTTTGAGGCCTTAGACACACTTTAGAAACGCTTCGAGACTAAATCAGAAACATTTGGAACATTTAAGAAAAGTTTGATAAATTGAATTGTAGGGGTCACAAGTCACACGGTTGAGACACACGCCCGTGTCTCGTGCTGTGTAACAATTGAAATAGGGATATATAGCTATCTCCCAACCCATGTCTGTACCCATGTAACTTTTGAAAGTGGGTCACACAGCCAAGCCACACGCTTGTGTGCCAGGCTGTGTAACACTCGAAATGGCCTCACATGCCTATGTGCTAGGCCGTATGCTAGGCTGTGTAACTGCCTGAGTTGCAACTTTTGAAACCTACAGGGGACACACGGCCGTGTCGTATGGCCGTGTGGACATAAAATTGGCAAAAAATAAAGCCATTTCTATCACCCATTTCAAGCTTGTACCTAAGCATAATTTGTGCAAAACTTCAAGGCTTCAAAACTTTACCAAAACATGCATTAAAATGACCATTAACGTGCAACCAATATGCCATGTAAGTCACCTCAATCACAATCAATCAAACATACCTAAACATATGCATATTTGACCATATTTCAACCATCTCAAAATATTCCATAACTTGAACTATTCCCTTTCAATCTAAACTTGCCATTTGTACCATTTCTCTCATGCATCACAAGCACATAATGATACAATTCAACCATTACTAAAATGGTACCAAACAACCAACATATATACATACCAAAATCAACATATAAGCATTCAACCAAACATTAAACATAAGTCCACATATACATGCCAATATAACCTTGGCTAAAACATCAAAAACTACTGATATAATCGCTGGATAGTGTGATAGACCTCTGACAAGCTTTGAAACCGATCGAGCTTCCGATAATCTATAAAACACAGGAAAGAAAACTACGCAAGCATATAATGCTTAGTAAGTTCGTAAAACATGAACATAACTTACCATTTCAATGCATAACTTTAAAATTAAACATGATACAATCTAACACAAGCTTGACACAAGCCTAAACATCATCAACAACACATATTAGTGCATCAACTCATAAGTCACTTGAATTAGCATAAAGTAAGCTATATGTACATAAGCAACATCATTTGAAATCATCATTTTCATAAACATAGATGTAATTTCATTGAACATTTCCTTTTTAATCCTTTTCATAGATTCACGACATAAGTCATTTGAACACTTACCGTTCCTTTCCTTTTTATGCCTATTGAACCGTTCAAAATAGCGTTGGATACGCAGGAAAACTGACACAAAGTGTGCTAAACATAGAATCTTTTCTTTTTTATTTACATTATTGCTCATATAAGCCGTGAAGTGGGTCTGCTCATATAAGCCGTGAAGTGGATCTACTCATACAAGTTGATGGTCGGAGTGTAAGCTACGCGATGCTGCTTACACAAGCTATTGAGTATTCAAAACAAATGCCAGACCTTAGTCATTGGTAGGACATTCAAGACCAGCACTCAAAACATGGTAACCCTAATGACATGTCATTTGTATCCTACATATTCCTAAGGCTCAAATGGGACTCGATAATCATCGTAACATGGTTGGATGTCCACATTTAATTTAAGGACAAACCATACATGAATATATAATTCAATATAACATTAAAATGTTAATTAATCATACGAACTTACCACGATTACAAAGACATAAAAATGAGATCAACTAATCCGAGGCTTTAGCTTTTCCTCGATCTAATTTCATACGAGGTTTTTCTTGATCTAAATAGGAAAATCCAATCCATTTAATACTCATACTATTCAATTCAGTTCAAAAATCATACTTTGCAAAATTACACTTTTGTTCCTAATATTTTAACTTCTTTACAATATAGTCTTTAAGCTCGTAAATTGAAATTTAAGCAATTTCATCCACATTTCTTCCTAGCCAAATGCACTAGGGACTTATATCAACCCATACAAAAAAACATTTGACAATTTTACCATGAAATTTTACTAGTTTTAAAAATAAGTCCCTAAATAACAATTTCATCAAAAAATCCCTTTACAAAACTTATTTATTTACAACAAGAACTCATAATATTTCATTAAAATTCAAGAATCATGCAAACATGATCATGTAAAAACCCTAAACCTTTAACAATTTTACAAAATAGTCCCTGGGCTAGCTAGATTGTAACAGCCTGATTTAGGGCCTAATAGAACGGTGGTTTCAGAACCATGAATCTGAAGTACAAAAATTTATGGCGATAAAGTTTTGAGGTTTATTATATGATTGAGGGCATGTGTGAAAATTAGGTTAAGAAATTTTATTGACAAAGTGCCCAATTTGATTTTTAGGACTAAATTGCAAAAGGTGAAAAATTGATAAGGGGATTTGATTGTGATGCTTTCTTAAATTAGAGGTCCTTAGATGGTAATTAGACCATTATATTTTAGTTTGGACAAAAATGAACATGGAAGGATAAAATATCAAAGATTTAAGTGAAGGACATTTTGGTCATTTGGTTATTTAATGAATAAAAAGGGAAAAATAAGTCAAAAATGTGTTCATCTTCCTCCTACCATAGCTGAAATCCTCAAGGATGCCATAGCTAGGGTTTTATTCATTTTCAAGCTCAAAGTAAGTGCATCCAAGCCCCGTTTTTAATGTTCTTTTCATTTTTAAAGTCCTCGTAACTCGATTTACCTATTTCTACCATTATTTTGAGCTAGGGTTCATATTCAAAATTCTACCCATGTGTGACATGCATGTATTTTGATGTTTAATGGTAGAAAATGAAAGTTTGATGTGTGATAAACAACTTTTACAAGGTGATTTTTTATGAAAATGTATAAAATGACTTATTTATAAAAGTTGTAAAATATGTGAATAAAATATGATTTAGTGTAAAATGTGGGCTAATATGAGCATGTGTGTGGGTTGGCTAGGCTTGGGTAACAAAGAAAATGAGTACATTTCGTTATACGAGCCTAGGGACTGAAGTATAAATATGTTAAACTTTAGAGGCAAAAATGTGGTTTTCCCATAGTGTGATTTTTGGACTGAACTGAATAATATGATAATTAAATGAGTTAAATTTGGCATTATAGATCAAGAAAGACAGGAAATCGAACTTGACCGGAGGAAAGGCAAGGTTGTGGACTAAACGCAAAATTTGTCATTTTGGACCAAGGTAAGTTTGTATGTAAATAATGCATTGATATATTTATGTATTAATTACTTTAATAATTGTATGCATTGTAAATAACCATTTGGATGTATATATCAACTAAGCTTCGACAAGTGAGAAAGATCTCGATTGAACCTTAGGAATCAAATATGATACAAGTGGCATGTCACTAGGAAACCAAGTGTGTCAGTGATAAGTGATAAGTGGTAGCTTCAGCTACAAATGATAAGTGGTAGCTTCGGCTATAAATGATAAGTGGTAGCTTCGGCTACAAGTGATAAGTGGTAGCTTCGGCTATAAATAAGTGTGGCAATTATGTGCTAAACTTCCAGTTATCCTATAGAATTCCAAGTGGTTCAACAGGTGATCTAGTGAAATAATGAAGTGTGGGTGCATGTGATTATGATATGGGTTGGCACAGGTACGTATGTGAAACTCCTAAAAGGTAAGTTCGATATGTGATGAACCATTGGTAAAGTTGTGAATGAGTAAGTTGTGATTGTAAGGTTTTGGTAGTATCCCTAAAATGGAATGACTTTACTTGTGTGTTAATATGTGTTATTAATGCTCATTATTTGCATATAAACTTACTAAGCGATTTAGGTTACTCCCCTTTCTTTCTCTTGTCTTATAGTATTGCCAAGCTAACTTAGATTAGGAGATCGTCGGAGGATTGCTTCACCCTATCAAATCATTTTTTGGGTATGCTTAGTTAAAAATTCTGTGTTATGGCATGTATAGGGGACTTGGTCATTTTGATATATGTGTCATGATTGATTTGGCCAAAATATTGGCTTATTTTGATGCATGATCCTTTTGTATAAGGCCATTTGAAATTGGCCAATACTGGTTATTGGTATGTGCATATGATGATGTTATTCATGGATGTGATAGCATGTATGTTTAAGTTGCAAAGTATGTGATGTATAGGCATGATGGGTGTGGTATGTGAATGATGTGTGGATGACTTGATTTTGAGATGTTTGATAACTTAAATATGTTATGCTATGTGCCTTTGAATTAGTGTAAGTGTGTTGGTGTTTTAGGGTGGCAAATGGCTTGGTAAATAGCCTTATATTTGTCCACACGAGTAGACACATGAGCGTGTGTCTAAGCCATGTGTGACACACAGTCTGCCCCATGGGTATATAGTCTGGCTGTGTGTCCCCTGCACTCTCATTTTACAAAATAGAATGTCTAGTAGTAAACACACAGGCCGAGACACAACCGTGAGTTTCGACCGTGTGAAGGGTACGGCCATAGGATATGAGCGTGTGTCCAGGCCGTGTGAAGTCTGCACCTTAAATGCGAAAATTAAATTCACCATACGGCTTAGCACACGGGCGTGTGACTTGGCCGTGTGACCCTAAATGGTTGATGACGTCAGAAATAGAGAGTTACACGGATTGAGGACGCAGCCTATCCACACGGGCATGTGACTCTCCAAAACATGAAAATTTTCTAAGTGATGGAAAAATTTTGAAAGTTCTCGGTTTAGTCTTGGACCACTTTCAAAGTATGTTTTGGGCTCGTAGGCCCATAATAGGGACGTTATATGTATGTATGAAAAGTTTTAAATTGAACGCAACTTTTATGAATCGGTGTGATATGTTTACGTGTGTTTAAGTCTGGTAATGCCTCGTACCACATTTCAGTAATGGATGCGAGTAAGGGGTGTTACATTTAGTGGTATTAGAGCTACGATTTAGTCAGATCTTGGACTACGTAGTGTGAGAGAGTCTAGCTATACATGCCAGAAATAAATTTTGATAGTGCGACGACTCTTGATAATATAAATTGTGTTTTCATATGGTAATTGGATCCCAATCGAGAAACAGCTGATGATGCTGAAAGTAATGCACTGGCTCCCACGCAAGGGGCTGTGCCTATTGAAAGTAGACTTGTAACGCATAGTCAGGGAGAGGGGGCTAGGGAAGCCTTCCTCCACATAATGAATGAATGGTATATAGAGTTCATTCGGGCGAATCCGAATACTCAACCTCCTCTACCCCTCCTATTCCTCAATCGGTTCCCATAGCTCCTCAAGGTGTAGAATTGGTAGGATTGTATAAACCCCTAGTTGATAAAATTTGTAAGCAAGGGATCGAAGAATTTAGGGCTAATGTAGAAGATGACCCCGAGAAAATGAAATTTTGGCTTAAGAACTCTATTTGGGTATTCGATGAACTTTCATGCACCCATGAAGAATGCTTGAGATATGCTATATCACTACTGAAGGATTTTGTGTTCCATTGGTGGAAGACACTTATCTCTGTGGTACTAAAGGAGAGGGTTACATGGGCATTCTTTCAAAAGAATTTAGAAAGAAGTACATAAGCCAGCTATTTATTGATAAAAAAACATAAAGAGTTTTTAGAGCTAAAACAAGGTCGTATGTCTGTGGCTAAATATAAGCGAGAATTTGTTTGGCTCAGTAAGTATGCTTAAGAGTGTGTTTCTACTGAGGCTATTATGTGTAAGATTTTTGAGGATGGGCTGAATGAGGACATTAAATTGTCTATTGGGATTTAGAGTTGAAGGAATTTGTTTTGCTGGTTGATCGAGCTTGCGAAGCTGAAGAACTAAGCAAGGAAAAGAGAAAGGCTGAGAGTGAGGCCAAGGACTTAAAGAAGAGGCCAATGAGTAAGTCTTATCAGTCTTCGTCAAAGAAATCAAGGGATATACATATCCGTTCAATTATTTCAGCTGAAAACCCAAACAGAGCTATTGGGAAGCAATATTCAAGTTCTAAGGCCCAGACTACATCTATAGTGAGTGTTGGGTGAGTGTCAGCATTGTGGTAGACGACATCCCGGTGAGTGTTGGGTGATCAACCAAGCTTGTTTCAAGTGAGGCTCTTAAGCGCACTTTATCAAGGATTGCCCTAAATTGGTTGAGAAAGATGATGTTCAAAATGTAAGATCGAGCAACATAGTGGCTAGAGGGAGACTGGTGAAAAATGTGGGAAATGTATCAAGTAATAAAGGTGTATCTAAGGATTTAGCTATGAGATCTGAGGTAAGAGCACCTGCTAAAGCTGATGCCATTCGTGCTCAGGAGGACGTATCATCCCCTAACGTTATCACGGGTACATTTTCTCTTTATGATACTAATGTTATTGCATTGATTGATCCCAAGTCTACTCATTCTTATGTTTGAATGAATTTGGTGATTAATAAGAATTTATCGGTTGAGTCTATTGAGTTTGTGATTAAAGTGTCAAACCCTTTAGGTAAATGTGTGCTAGTTGATAAGGTTTGTAAGAGTTGTCCTTTGATGATTCGAGGTCACTATTTTTCAACTGACTTAATGTTGTTGCCATTTGATGAATTTGATGCTATTTTGGGTATGGATTGGTTGACTTTGCATGATGCCAAAGTAAATAGTAGATAGAAAATTTTTGAATTGAAATGTAAAAATGGTGATGCTTTAGATTGAAACAGATGAATCAAGTGAATCGACTGTTGTGATTTCGTCTATGTTTACTCAAAGGTATGTAAGAAAGGGTTATAGAGCATTCCTTGTGTATGTGTTAAATACAAAAGTGTCCGAATTAAAGATTGAATCAATACCGATAGTTTGTAAGTATCCGAATGTGTTTCCAGAGGAGTTGCTTGGATTGTGTAACACCCCTAGACCTGTACCCATCGCAGGAGAGTAGAGAGGTATTACCGACCCTTCATTTAACTTAACAATGAATAAGGTACCCTAACTATCATCAAATTTATATTATTTTTGTTTTTTTTTGAAACATGATAAAGTCCATAAGAGTACAACAGAAAGGTTGCATTCGAAATTCATTTGATTTCACTTAATCTCACACTCTTCATCGAACATAAGCATCAAGATATAAGTATGCTTTGAGTGCATTCACATAATGGATACTTGAACTTTCATTGACATAAAACTAATTCAAGCATTAAACCATAGATATGGATAGAAGTATTCGGTAGGCCATTTTCGCATGGCCGACTTAATTACAAATCAAGGTCATATAGTTTTACAACAAAATATCGAGTCTATACATGCCATTTTCAAGGTTAAGCTTCAAATTACCAAAAGATGTTGTGATAGCGTGGATGACTACAACCCTGGAACTCCTGAGACCGTAGCTAGCAAGGGCGATCTATAAAACAGAAAATAAGAGCAACTAAGTAAGCGATTATTTGCTTAGTAAGTCCTTAAGTAACAAAATCATTCGAATAAGTATACTAGAAGTGTCTAAACTTGTTTGTTTCCTCTTCTGCCTGATTCGGCATACCATGACAATTCTTCCATTATTCGTATCACAAAATTTACATCAATGAAGTCAACTAAAATCAACTTATAACCATATACATTCATCTCAAGGATCAAGCTAAGTTCATGTCTATATACATACGTCCCCTATTCGAATAGTTGAATCTCCTAATTCTAATCACATTCACGAAAACAAGTCACGGATGTTAGGATCACTTTTAACAACTTCAAGGCATTCCCACCGAATATCTAATTCACTATCCATTGGCAATTAGGTTCTTGTCTAAGAATAAGATACATACCTGGCTATCTTACAGTAGGCAGCACAATTATTAGAGTGGGCTCGACATTTATTTTATAGCATTAGTACAGATGTCATTCGGGTCCAAGCCCGATTTCAACGCTGGCTCGTAGCCCTTCGGAACTAAGTTCGGTTATGTCACTGGCATAACAGCCCTTCGAGGCCAAGCTCGGATCATACCACTGGCTCGAAAGCCCTTCGAGGCTAAGCTCGGATCATTACCACTGGCTCGAAAGCCCTTCGAGGCTAAGCTCGAATCATACCACTGGCTCGAAAGCCCTTCGAGGCCAAGCTCGGATCATTATCTCTTTTGGATATTATTCTCGTTGTTCGAATGAAATCATGACAGGTTTACCCACATACACTTTCAACTCACTAGTCATAATCAAAAAGACACATTTCGTTTCAATTGATAACCAACTCAAAATAGTATTTGGTTTATAACAATTTCACAAATACTTTTTCCACAACATTATTCAAGCATAATCCATAAGTCTATATTAGTATTATAGGCTTACGTACTATGAATTAGTCAAGTCATAAGCTAAGATTCATTACTCAAGAACTTACCTCGTATCTTTCTGAGTAAAGTACAGGTTAGCTACTCCACGACCTTCGCTTTTCCCTTGTCCGAGAGTGTCCCCTTTGCTCTTGATCTTAATTGAGACAAATTTGATTGTGTAAATCCTTACTCAAGTAACTTATTTGATAACTAGACTTCATTTCAAGATAAAGAATTCCTAAGTTTCTTTTATCACACATTCGGTAGCATATACACACCAAAGTTTATGTTCAAAGATCACTTATAATTCACGCACACCAATTTCGAGTACAACAACCCTTATCTAGCATAACAAAATTTTAATCTACATGCATATCATCATTCGGCTCTTAAGGAACTAAAGAATTAACAATTACACATGATGCTCCTTTACAAAGCTGAAACTAATACCTTAACATATCCTACATTTTGGTCATTCTAATTTTAAACTATCCAATTTTTCTACCTTTATGAAAGGTACATTTCAAATGGTTGAATAACATAAGGCCTTATAAAAAAAAAAAATAGCCCAAGTGTACACTTTAGCTAATTTATACAAGGTTTTGAAGCATCTATCTACCTTTCAACAAGAATGTGCCCTATGACCGAATGCTCTACTAAAGTTGACCCGAAACATTTTAATTTCCATCAAGGATCACTTAAAGCCAAATTCCCAAACTTAGCTAAGAAAAGTCTTTTACAATTAAATTCACAAGCACAACCAAATTCGTTTATACACAACTAATTTACTAAAAATTTAAGGCTTTTGTAAATTTAAACTCAAACTAACAATTCGTCCAACCCATGTGCTAACTTCACATTCGGCACTCATTCAAAATTCTACCCTTACACACACAAGATTCTTAATCGGCCACAAGGTCCTCCAAACCATTCAATTTGTCAACCCATACATCCATTAGTACCCAATATCAACATCCCACAAAAATCTCATACAAACATATCATGACCGAAAGTGATTTCCCTTCATTTGGCTAATTTTAAGCCATGGGCTAGCTAGCATATTAGCTAACAACTAAAATGAAATGAAATTTTTCCAAGGAAAACAAATTTTGCATACCTTAATTGAGCACTTGAAAATGCCGAATGCTTTGAGCCTATCTTCCCCTTCTCAACACCTAGTTTCGGCTAACAAGAACAAATGAGCCATACTTTGTTCTTTTCACCCCTTTTTCTCTTATTTTTATTAAACTATAATATAATTCACTCCACCAATGCTTATTTAACCAATAAAAATGTAGAGATTTTAATTAAATCATTAGCATGGCCGGCCACTAGAGTCAAAGTGGGAAATTTGCCATGCAAATCTATTTATTCTACAATATTCTATTATTTCTCTCCTAAATTAGCCACATCCATTTTTCTATCTTTTCACTTGAATCCCTTTCATAAAGAATATAAAGCACCTTCGAATTTGCCAAATTTAAACATCCAAATTTCACAAAACAAATTAACACACACAATAAACATGATATAATATATTCAAATATTTCTATGATTCGGTTTAGCGGTCCCGAAATCGCTTCCCGACTTGGGTCGAAATAGGGCTGTCACAGATTGCCTTTAGTAAGAGAGATTGAATTTGCTATTGGCTTGTTACCGGGGATTGCACCAATATCCATAGCTCCATATAGGATGTCTCTGACTGAATTAAAGGAGTTAAAGACCCAGGTGCAAGAGTTGACACATAAGGGATTTGCGAGACCGAGTTTGTCCTCTTAGTTGCTTTCGTTTTGTTCGTAAAAAAGAAGGACAGATTTATGAGACTTTGTATCGACTATAGATAGCTCAACAAGGTGACAATAAAGAATAAGTATCTTTTGCTAAGGATCGATGATTTGTTTGATCAATTGAAAGGGGGGACTATGTTTTCGAAGATAGATTTGAGATCCGGCTACTACTAGTTGAGAGTTAAAGAGTAGGATGTGCCAAAAACTGCATTCAACATGAGGTATGGACATTATGAGTTCCTTGTGATGCCTTTTGGACTCACTAATGCTCCTTCCGTTTTTAGGATTTAATGAATCAGATTTTCTGACCATACTTGGATAAATTTGTGGTTATCTTCATAGATGATATCTTAATTTATTCTTGAGATGAATCTGAGCATGCTGAACATTTGAGAATTGTGTTGCAGATTTTGAAAGAAAAGAAATTGTTTGCTAAGTTCAGTAAAAGTGAGTTTTGGCTTTGAAAAGTTAGATTTTTGGGACACATCATTTTGAGTGATGGTATCTGGGTTGATCCAAGTAAGATTTTGACAATTGTTGATTTGAAACTACCGAGGAATGTATTCGAGGTTAGAAGCTTTTTGGGCTTGGCTAGGTATTATAGACTGTGATAGCCCTAATTTAACCCTAGTCGAAAAGTGGTTTCGGAACCACGAAACCGAGTCAGAAAAATAATTAAATGCCATATTTTGTGTTTATTATATGTGAATTAGTATGCGTAAATAAATTGGTATGAGAATTTTATTATTTGTGGCTTAATTAATTAAAAAATGGTTTATTTGATAAGGTTCAAAAGTTTAATGGATAGTTACAAAAAGACTCAATTGTATGTGATATTAAACATGGAGTACTTGTATGTCAATTAGCCATTCTTTGATATATGGCCTGCCAACACATGCAAGCAAGTCAATTTGGTTGTCATTTCTTTTATGTAGTTGGTGAGCTAATTATTAATTAAATAAAAGATAAAATAAAATGTGATAATGATATTAAGAATTAGTGGGTGGAGAAAACAAAGTGGGGGGGTTCATTTTGTTATCTCTCATGGCCGTAGCTAGTAAAAGGAAGAAGGGAAAACTTTGCCAAGAGGTTCGGCACTTTGCTCATTTGATTAAGGTATGAAATTATATTATTTTCCTTAGATTTTGTGGAATTTAGTTGATCATTGAGTTTTTGATACAACCCATATGTTAATTTGTGAATTTGAGGTGTATGGAGCATTCGGTCATGGTTAGGAATGTGTTAATTCATTGTTAGTTGATGTTTGTGTAATGAGAGATGATATGGGTGATTGTAAGCTAATTAAAGGTTACTATAGGTAACTAAATTGAGCAAATTGCATTCGGCTATTAAGGTGAATTGTGGAATTTGTATTTGATTTTGGATTTTTATAATTAAAGTGTTAGTAAGTGGTTATATGCTTGCCGATTTCGAACTAAGATGAGTGGAAGCTTGGCAATTTTATTAGTGACGAATTCTATACTTATATGATAATCGGTTATTCATGTTAGGTGCCATTTCAATGGCGTTTTGATGTTTAAGCTTGGAATTAGTGTTTAAATGAATCTTAGATTTGTTATAATTTGATAATAATGGATTGTGGACAAGGGACATTTGGCAATGGAAGTTAACTATTAATATTTGTAAATGATGGTCGAATATGAAATTAAGTAAAGAATGTAGTAATGAATAGTGTTTGTGGTGATTTGAGTGCTATTACCGAATGAAATTGATATTAAGGCACGTTTTGGTAAAATGCATTTGGCATGAAAAGAATTTAGTTGTTGTATATGTGATTGGAACTAATAAAATTTAGTTTATGATGAATTAATGAAATTATTGAACTAGTTAATTTGTGTAATTTAAGCTCAAGAGCGAAAGGAAACAAAGTCGGATTGAGGTAAGCAAAGTTGGTCGAGTAGTTGAAATACCTGTACGATAACATTCGAGGTAAGTTCTTAAGTGATTAAATTGATTCTATGTGTTTAATGATTAAATGAATATAGAATTAGAATGTGAAGCTTATGTGATTAACATATTTATATGCATACGAATGAATAGCACTGTTAACGTTATGAGCCGAAAAGGCTAACATGTTTAATTGAATTGTGGATGGCAATGAATTATATGTTAAGAGTTCATAGAGAATGACAAATGACAATTGTATTTCGAAGAAGCAAGGGTAAATGATATGAGTATGAATCTAGTAATGGCTAAGTGTGATAGCTAAATGTGCTATGAATTAATATAAGTGAATGGTAACTTAAATATATTGTATGATGTAATGACCGAATGCATTATGAAATGGGATATTAGTTAATGCTATAAGGTGAATGAAATTACTATGTGTGATATTCAGGCTAAGAGCCTAGCAAGCTAGTTGCCGTTGAAATGAATTCGGGTTAAATCTAGCAGGCTAAGTGCCGTTGAATTATTCCGAGCATGATATTAATGATATACCTACAAGGTAAGGTTAAAATTTGCTAATTGAAGGCCGATCGAATTGAGTTGTATTTAGCCAAATATGTAAATGCAAGGTATGGGTTATATTCGGTTACTTTATATGCGTGACAAAAATAAGAATATGCTTGATCTTTTACGTTCCTATATAGAAATCTATTAGTTGTTTAAATGATTCATTTGAAGATATGGAAGTAACGATGAACTAAAGAATTAACTACTATAAGCATATATGTTTATATGTACATGTATGAAAAGAGGTGCATCGAATAAGTGATTTAGAAGTATTGATATGTTAAGTGCAATTATAAAAATGTGATGAAGTTGATTGGTGTTATACATGTTTAAATAATATGAATGCAAAGAATGTGTTAAAGAGTAAATTTGTAGTAAATCTGCTTGGGAGAGCAGCAGTAACGTGATTTTAGAAAATCACTATAACTTGTTGGAGTTGAGTTAGAGGCTGAATAAATTATGTAATTAAAGCTTAATGAGTCTAGTTTCTTATAAAAGAAACCGTGTAAGAAAAAAAATTTCCAATAATGAGATATTTGATGTGGCGTGGGATAGAGTCAAAATGACTTCGAGATCCCCTGCTTTGTCTTTATAAAATCACTATAAATTGTACAAAAATGGTTATAAGATAAAATTTATATGCCTAGACTCCTTAATGAGTCTAGTTTCAAATGAAATAAACGAAAACATTTTGAATTCTGTGTAGGATCGCCCGGTGCCTCCAAGGCGCAGCGGAAAATTAGAATAATAAATTTTACCGGCGATCCATACCATGGATCCATGTGTAAGGAACGAATCGGGGTGATAAAGGTTTCGAAATTACCGAAACTTCAATCTGAGTAGACAGCGACGCCAAAGGCAACGGGAATCCTGAAGCACTATCGAACCAAGCCGCAACCTTTAACGATGTCGGCCTCTACGTAGTCCACCCAATTGACAATGAACGGAAATCTCTCAGAAACTATTTTCAGAGAGTATCACTTTTGACGGCTGCTAGGCCTCGCTTTTATGGTTTCGGGATTGCCTATGTATATTCCCTTTAGGGTTTTTACCCTTGCCATATTTAAAACTTTGTGTTAATTGGTATATATTCATAATGAATATTTATTACCATAAATAATCCGAATCATAATAATCGTTATTAAATAAATATAATAACGTTTAACCGAAAATTATAATTACGTTAATTATAATAAAGATTTCGGTAAACTATATTTATTTAAATTTATATATATATGAACCAAAATCATATATTAGAAAATTATGTTCTTGATTATGTGTACAACATCCTTGTACATATAGTATGTTCAATAATTTGATTGCCGAATTTAATTAATTCTATAATTAATTTAATTCATGCGACAACCAGACACAATACCAACTATGTTTTACTCCGTTCATTTCAATTAAAAGGTGTGACCCTATAGGTTCTTGTAACATTAGCAGTAATATTAGAACTATTCTAATATTACAAACAATGAGTGGCATCTAGCAATGCATCATTGCTACCTAAGTTACAAGAAGTCATGATTCGACATAACCTTTTGTGATTAACTTTTCATGCATTAATCCTTAAGTCCAATATCTTTAGAATAGACACAAGTCATGGAATAGTCACACTTGCATAGTCCATCCTATGTTTCTTGATACCTTGAGTAGACTATGATATACAAATAAGTATGACATCTCATATCAACTTATTTGAGCATGGCCATGCATTTCTAGTCTCACTCAATCAAGTGGCCTGAGATATTACTCCTATTATGTAGGAGGGACTTATCCTATATTGATCAACCATATCCCTCTACATAGATTGTGGTATATCCAACATTAGTCTTAATAGAACAACCAATTACAGTGTTCGTTTGACTATATCAAAATATACAACTCACGATGTTGGAATGATGATGATCTCAAGTATGAGGATCATATACATATTAATCACTATGAGTAATATTGTGACAATTACATAATAATCCAAGAAACATACTCATAGCGGGTCGGTCCAATATGTTGTTCTCTAACACACACATTCATGCATTGATTCTGATACTCGATATCAATGACAACTCTTTATCATCAATCAACTACATGTTAGTCTCAATGCATTATTATTGTCCTAGCCAACAATAATACTTGACTAAGGATCTTTTAAGAATAATCATATTATTCTTAGGACATTATTATAAAACAGTTTATTTATGCACACAGAAATGAAACTGAAATAATAATGGCAAAGCCTTATATTAATAAACATGATAAATCAAGTATGTTGTTACAACCATCTCGTGATTGATCTTTGGGCATACTCTTACATTCTGTACAATGAGAAATCTGATTCAAAAAGAAGAGTGTTCAGGATAGTCAAACAGTGAAACAGGGGAAACTTTAAGAAAAATCTGGTATTGATTGGCCAAACCAAGAATTCTGAAAATTTATTTGATAGAATATTTATGAGTCTATTTTCAGGGAAAATTTACAGCAATTGATTTGGAGATTCTTAACTCTAGTTATAAATAAATTAGTAACTGTTGCTCAGGAAGACAGCTTGCATTGAATTTGGGGAAGCTCATGCTATGCGGTATCCGAAGTTGTTCACTAAATTAAGTTGTTCAGGTATGTAAAAGTTATTTATGCAATGCATATGAGAAGTGGTGGTATATCAATGTATTTGGCTTCTATGGAATTTATATACATAGAAGTATATGTAATACCTATGTGATTTCAGATTCTAAACAAATGAGATGTCAATGAAAATGTGTACTATTGTGGTTAGGTCTATCCGGCCAAATAATGTTATAATTAGATTATTTATACTTAATCAATGTGTTTAACTAAGTTAAGTTGTTTTATTTACTTAAGACTTACTAAGCTAATAAGCTTACTCCGTTGTTATGTCTTTTGTTTTATAGATTGTTGATTTCGGCCAAATTGCTCAGGGATCGTCAGCAACTCGTCACACTATCACTATCTAACATTCGGTATTGTTATATTTTAGAAATGTATGGCATGTATAGAGAGGATTAAAGTGAATAATATTTCAAAAATTTAAATATTACAGCCATATGAATATGGCATCTTATGGAAGTTCGTTTTCTTTTAAGTTCTTAATTTGATTTTTAAATTGTGCTTAGCAACATCATTTGTAAAGAAATGATCTTTTATCCAAGAAAATGTTCAAAAATCTTACTGTGCTGATCGGCTTCGTAGTTTCTGGTATTGCCTCATCCTATTCCGGCGACGGTTATGGGATAGGAGTGTTACATAGACTCTTTGTCAAGGGATTTTTGATGACTGCTACACCTATGACCAAGTTGTTACGAAAAGATGTTAAGTTCAAATGGACTAAAAAGTGTCAACAAAGTTTTGAGAAATTGAAAGCATTGTTAACTGAGGCACTAATGTTAGTGCAAGCTGAGTCTAGGAAAGAGTTTGTAATTTATAGTGATGTATTTTTGAATGGTCTTGGATGTGTGTTGATGCAAGAGGGCAAGGTGATAGCTTCTACCTCGAGATAGTTGAAACCACATGAGAAGAACTACCCAACACATGATTTGGAATTGGCCGCCATCGTCTTTGCCTTAAAGATTTGGCGACATCATTTGTGTAGTGAGAAATACCATATCTTTACCGATCACAAGAGCTTGAAGTATTTAATGACTCAAAAGGTTTTGAACTTGCGACAAAGGAGATGGCTCAAGTTGTTGAAAGATTATGAGCTAGTGATTGATTATCATCCGAGAAAGGTAAATGTAGTCACTGATGCTTTAAGTAGAAAGTCCCTATTTGCTTTGAGAGCTATGAATACGAAGTTGGCATTGTCTGATGATGGTTCGATTTTGGCCGAAATGAGGGCTAGACCATTATTTCTTCAGCAAATTTATGAAGCTCAAAAGAGTGATAGTGAATTACAAGCCAAAAGAGCTTAGTGTGAACTGAGTAATGATTCAGATTTTAGAATCGTTTAGACGACTGCTTGATATTTCGAGATAGGGTATGTGTTCCAAAAATTTTTGAGTTGATTTAGAAAATTTTATATGAGGCACACAGTGGTTGATTGTCAGTGCATCCGGGCAGTGTGAAAATGTATAATGATTTGAAAAAATTGTATTGGTGGCCAGGTATGAAACGAGTCATCTCTGAGTTTGTGTCAAAGTGTTTAATTTGCCAATAAGTGAAAGTCAAGTATCAAGTGCCTTCGGGTTTACTTCAGCCAGTGATGGTTCCCAAGTGAAATGGGATTGAGTTATGAAGGACTTTGTGATGGGTTTGCCTCTGGCTCCTAAAAAGAAGGATGACATATGGGTCGTGGTTGATTGATTGATGAAATCAGCTCATTTCATTCCGGTGTGTACCGATTACTCGCTTGATAAGCTAGCCGAGCTAAAATTGTGAGATTGCATGGAATGCCTATTTCTATTATTTCGGATAGAGATTCGAGGTTTACTTCGAGGTTTTGGAAAAAGTTCCAAGAAGTTTTGGGTACGAAATTAAATTTTAGTACTGCTTTTCATCTGCGAACCGATGACCAATCAGAAAGATTATGTAACACCCCTAAGACCCGTACCTATTGCCGGAGGGTCAAGAGGTATTACCAAACACTTATAAACTAACCAAAACTTTTCATCAGACTAACGAGATACTACCACTATCCGCATGTGAATCATAGATACCATTGTATGACAAAACATGGGTACTTAGTTAAGACAAGTAACTAGTCTATGGAATGATTCCAAGCAAAGAGGGCATGACATATCATCATTTCATGATGCAACTAAATCATCCACTAGTGATCCTCACTCAACATCATATACACAAATAGAAACGTGCTTTGGTTGGATGGCTAAATTCAAAACGTGCAAGTATGTATTTATCATCCTAAAATAAAACATCCAGCTTCATAGATAAAATTTATTCATGCATAACAAAACATAAACTGCATCGAAACATATCCTCAGGTTCATGTTAACTATTTACAGCTAAAAGTTTTAGTAAAAACTCCAATCCGCTCACATGTATGTATGTATATAAGCCAACCGAAATATCAAATTCAATATTAAAGTTTCGGTAATTCGATCCTCATGTTTCTATTCATACTACGCATATAACTCAAAACAATCTTTCACAATTGCATACCAATTCGAACATTTGCTACCATCATCAATCTTAAGACTACATATAGACATAAAGCAATTTAAAGAGCCATTTTCGCATGGCTATGCTTAATTACAACCTCAAAACAAAAGTCTCTCGATTAACGACCATAAAACAAAAACTATACATGCCATTTACAAAGCGAGACTAAATAAGTACCAAAACAATGGCGATAGCGTAGATGACTTAACTTCAACCCCACGAGCTCGTAGCGTTAGACCAAGAGAAATCTACAGAAACAAAGAATCAAAGAAACAAAGTAAGCAATTACATGCTTAGTAAGCTTTAAGTCATAAAAAGTACAAATCAAAGATTCAAGCATAGTAATTCCACTATTTATCTAAGACTATCTTCAGCTGAATGTATCCAAAGATCTAAATCTCATGAACAGTAATTAAGAACCATGTCCTTTTAATATTCTAAGCAAAGGTCAGATTCGGTCTTACTCATTCGTTATAACATCATTTAAACAGAAGCAACCGCATAATTAGCATCCAGCACGTACCTGGTTAATTTAAGATCATGAATTTATTCATTTCGATCATTTAAGGCTCAACATTTTGTATTTCCAGCATTAATGCCTTCGGGTTTAGCCCGGAACATAACACTAGCCTTAAGGCTCTTCGGGACTCAGCCCGGATGAAAAACTGGCACAAATGCCCTTCAGGACTTATCCTGGATGTAACTCTAGCACGTATGCCCTTTGGTATTTAACCCGGACGAAACTCTGGCACGTATGCCCTTCGGGACTTAACCCGGATCATAGCACTGAGACATATATATATTGGGATCCATAACAAATACCTTTCACATAGTCTATTTGATACGATCTGCCTCAGGATGAGTTGAGTCGTATGTGAGTTTGCCCGATCGTCTATGAGAAAGTATCGTTCGATTTGCTTGTGAAATAAAGTTGATGGGAAAATAAGGCGGAAGCTAGGTTAAAGGGTTCAAAGATAGGTTATGGGTAAGAATATGTATAGGTTCGGTTATGATTAACAAATAAAAAAGATGAGGAGATAGGAAATGGTTTGGATAGGCGATGTGATGAATAAAAGGAAATTGGATAGAAAGATGGATATGGTAAAATAGGACTTAAGTTTCAAGTATGATTCGACACTATAGAGAGTATCGCCCCGGTACTTATATCACTTAAGGTGGAAATGAAAATGATAGAACCTCGACCCACTACTTAGCAAAGTAGGAACCTTGGTATAAGGGTGAACGCCACACTCGGTTGAGTGATAAGTTCAAAAGGAAGAACAAGGTTGACACCAACTAAGAACTAGATAGGCCAACAAGTCTTCAACGAAATATGAGAGAAAGAAATCTCACAAATTCCATAAATTTAACAAAGTTTCATTAAGAGAAAAGTCTACTTACAAATGAAAATGACAACTATATATATAGTGCCTAAAATGTCTATTGGAATTCGGCATCTAATGTGTTCACACAACAATAAAAACATTCACACTAAATCATTAGAATTGTTCATGAATTCAGTAGATTCATGCACTAGCTGAATAGACACTTTCTTCCCCCTTGGTGTGTGCATGAATGCTTAGCCATGAAGTAAGGCTTCAAGTGCCTTGTATGAGCACCAAAGGTTGCATTCATCTCCTTGGGACGTTCATGCACTTGTATAGAACATGCATCCTCATTAATAAACACTTTAATGACATGTAGGTTCATGAATGGTAGCATGAACTTAGTAAATTCGTTCTCCCCTTTGTGCATGCACTTAATTCAATCAATGTGTTGAATTATTGAGTTAATTCCTTCCCTTGGACGTTCTTGAACCCATCCATGCATGTGTAGTAGCTTATAGGTCAATTCAAAGTGTGAACATGTTCAAGGAACTCAACGGTCAACATAGAATTAGTTGGCAGCTACTTCTTGGCCGAATAAGTGCCTTGGAAAGTTAGGAGACAGCCACCGTACATGCACTTAAGCCATTCATGCATTATATCATCCCATGCATTTGATCCATTCATGGATTAGCCTTTAATGTCCATACATGCATTCGGCACATGCATGAATTTGTAGAAACCATGCATCTAGCCATACATGCACCAGCATTTAATACTTCTTCATTCATGCATGTGTGCCGTCCAAATAAGTTGAATCTTCAAGCATTCATTGTACCGTCCATGAGCATTGCACCTATAAAGAAAAAAAAACAATTCATAAGACATCATGTGAACACAAATAAATTTAGCAGTAATGTGAACACATTTAATGGCATGCATTAAATCGGTTAGAATGTGAACATAATTAAAATATGTGATAACTATGGCATATTAATAATAAATATAAAACAAGTTTAATGCGTAAATAAATATGTACAAATTTTATTTAAGGCATTAATGACAAAACTGAGTTTAAACTAAAAATGAGCTAAGTTTTAGCTCGTGAGCTAAAGTTGAGCTGGGGTTGAACTCCTAAGCTGAAGTTGAGCTAAGGGTTAGCTCGTGAGCTAGAAAAGAGCTAGGAGTGAGCTCGGTTTAGCTCAGGCAAGCTGGATCGAGCTCAAATGAGCTAGATTTGAGCTGGACGGAGCTCGGGGAGCTGGAAAGGAGCTAGGATCAGCTTGCCAACATAGCAATGCTCGACTCAGGAGACTTGATCGATGGGCTTTGCTGGGCGCGCTCGCATCATTCCCCCCTTCTTTTAGGCGACTTGTCCTCAAGTCGAGCCATTTGTCCTTTGGAACATATTTCTTCACACTCGGCTTTCCTCGATCGAATGGAATGGACGATATCATACAAACCTGAAAAAGTCTCATCACTTTTAGCAAGAAGAAATTCAAAGAAGTCAGACTCATATGATCTTCAAAATCCAAGAAAAACTCATTTAATCGAACATATGCCAAAAATCTAAGATGTGAAAAACAAGCATACGTAAAGTTATTAAAAAGTTTCGATATGTCATCATTGCAAACATGTGAATTTAATTGAAGCAAAGGGTAGTTGGTCACAAATGTTTGCAAGCAATTAGCAACATTATTCCTCGACCAAAGATTAGCAAAATGATCATACGAAAACAGCAACTTAATTGGTCCCTCGTCTTGCTTATACAAAGTATGCCATGGCCATAAGTATGCTAACTCTTTCTTTCGTTTATGAGCAATATGAGTGATGTCATTACATTCCAACAAAAGTACACTATCACTAGGCCAAGAAGAATGGTCAACCATGTCAGGATTCACATAATTTTCAAATATCAAATCAATAAAATTTTCATCGTCATGTAAATGACTCAAAGGAATTTGAAAAGTTTCAAGAACTATACCTTGTCGTTCTTGAAGAGAAGAAGATTGAAAATTGAGTTTACCTTTATCAAGCAAGATGAATCTCCTCTCTTTGGAAAGATAATGTAGAACTAACCTTTTGTTTCGAGCAACTCGATGTGAACAAGTATATCTCAAGCTTGTCAAAGCGGTATGTTCACAATAAGGAGAAATGTTAGTATCATTAGAAACAATGGACTTAGAATGAAAAGATGAAACATAAACAAAATTTGATTCAAGTCCATAGAAAAGCGTCGATTTTACCTTTTCAAAATGAAACAAAAGTTTCATATGTGGCCAAGCAAGATGATTAGAAAACAAACCAAAATTGGAAACCAAAACATTGAATTTCATTTCCTTGACTAAGGTTCGACCACCAAGCAAACAAAATTTAGATGCACAACATGCAAGTTGCTTGTGGTTTCCATAAGTCATACTGGAGTTACAGATTCCCGGTTTAAACACGCGAGCTTGATCACTAATTCCAACAGGCAACAAGTTTTGTCTAGTTTCCAATGTCAACATCATGTTAGAGAAAGAGAATGGAACCAACTCATCACATGACTTAATGTTCACTCGATCTAACATAAATGTGAAATTGATATAACAAGACAAACCATTAAATGAAATAGGCATTTTACATGTCATTAAGTGATCACACAAGTAATTCAAAGAATTTACGCATTTAAACACAACAAAATTAGCATGTGCAAAATTTTTATTGCAAAACTCCACACTTTGCATAGGTAAAACCATCTCAACAAAAGAGTTAAACATGTCATAAAATATATCTTTCATGGCATCTTTTGATTCAAAATCATTAAAATCAAAAGTTGAACAATGACTATTCAAATTAAGATATGATAACCCTTTAGGAATGAAGCCATCAAATTTTTCGTTAGCAATCTTTAATTCAAACGGCCTTGATTTGATAATCAAGGAATCCTTACCTCTCTTACCTTTGATCGCAAGTGGGTGGTTGTCATTCGCAAACTTACCTTTCTCGAACAACTGAAAACATCTCTCGTTCGGAAGGTAGTGAAGTTGGAATTGGTCGCACAAACTTCTAGGAACCTGAAAAATGTCATCACAAAAAGAACTAACAGGAGGGTTAGTGGAAATAGTCATCACTTGCTCACTATCTTTCTCACTCAAATCTTTTTTCTCGATATCACTTGATTCTTTTATCTCAATTTCTTTTTCCACTCTTTTTTCATGATGATATTTTTTTTTTCGCTCGAATTCTTTTTCAATTTCTCTTTCATTTTCTTTTTCTTTTTCAAAGACTTTTTGAAAGGCTTTTTCAATTTCTCTCATGATTCGCTCATTTTCTCTTTTGCTTGCCTTTTGTCTCTCTTTTCTTTTTATTTCTTTTGCCTTTTCTTCTTTTTCTTTTCTCGCTTTCTCTTTACAAAAAGAACTATGAGAATATAAGTCGTGTTTGAAAGAAGAAAAACTATTTTCATATGAATCACGATCAAGGCTTCGAGAAGAATACTCCTTGGATGATTTCTTTGAAGTTCGGGAAAAGATATATTTATCTCTTCGGATATCATCTTGGAAGGAGTCAATATCGTAGTCGGCTTCTCGTCTTCTTGAATTCCTTGATGAAAAGGACTTTCGATCTAAATCACTTCTCAAATTCGTCGATGAATACGAGTCATAGTATGAATCTCTTTGTCTTAAATCCTTGGGACAATAAGAATCTTGATCGAAATCTCGTCTCGAGTAATCATTAGACGTGTATCTTCGCGAAGTTCTCGATTCTGCTTTTTGACTTGATGACACTCGTTCTTGTGGATCTCTTTGTTCCAATCGATCTAACCTCTCATGCAATTTATCAAATTTGAACTTCACCATTCTTTGCATTTCTTGTACCAAATATTGGAATTCTGATTCGGTGAATTCTTCACGAGACATGATTTTTGTTTGGTGAAAAGAAATTGTTAGAATATAAACAAAACAAAAATTAGGTACCTCACCACAAAACTCACGATTTCACTCGGAAAGAAAGAAAAATTGGTAGCACTCACACTCGTGTTTACACTCGTTTGGCTTTTACCTCCACTCGAATGCGCTCACTCACTCGTGCCTTTTACCTCTCAAACTTTCTCTCGCAATTTCGTATTCAGACTCGCCAAGGCCTTATCGTAGGCTTAGGGGTCGGTTTCAAAATTGTTTAACAAAGGATAAATATGAGGGGTTCAGGGTTGGCTGAAAGAAAAAAAAATTTTCTCGGGTCTAAGTGTGGCGATGGGGTAGGAAGTGAATGGTAGAAATGAACGAACTTGATCGGGAGTACAAAATGGTCAACAAAAGAACTTTCAAAATTTTTTTTTTAATACTTCAAATTTTTTTTTTTCACTTCAATTTTTTTCTTTTTTTTTTCGAATTTTTTTTTCACATTTTTTTTTCTTTTTTTTCGAATTTTTTTCACATTTTTTTCTTCTTTTTTTTTTCACTATTTTTTTTTCACAAATTTTTCTTTTCAATTTTTTTCGAATTTTTTTTTTGAATTTTTTTTGAAATTTTTTTTTGAAATTTTTTTTTGAATTTTTTTTTTGCTAAAACGTGATCTCGGAAGTATAAGAAAATGTCGATTCTTACCTCAATTTAGCTAGCTCTGATACCAAATGATACGATCTGCCTCAGGATGAGTTGAGTCGTATGTGAGTTTGCCCGATCGTCTATGAGAAAGTATCGTTCGATTTGCTTGTGAAATAAAGTTGATGGGAAAATAAGGCGGAAGCTAGGTTAAAGGGTTCAAAGATAGGTTATGGGTAAGAATATGTATAGGTTCGGTTATGATTAACAAATAAAAAAGATGAGGAGATAGGAAATGGTTTGGATAGGCGATGTGATGAATAAAAGGAAATTGGATAGAAAGATGGATATGGTAAAATAGGACTTAAGTTTCAAGTATGATTCGACACTATAGAGAGTATCGCCCCGGTACTTATATCACTTAAGGTGGAAATGAAAATGATAGAACCTCGACCCACTACTTAGCAAAGTAGGAACCTTGGTATAAGGGTGAACGCCACACTCGGTTGAGTGATAAGTTCAAAAGGAAGAACAAGGTTGACACCAACTAAGAACTAGATAGGCCAACAAGTCTTCAACGAAATATGAGAGAAAGAAATCTCACAAATTCCATAAATTTAACAAAGTTTCATTAAGAGAAAAGTCTACTTACAAATGAAAATGACAACTATATATATAGTGCCTAAAATGTCTATTGGAATTCGGCATCTAATGTGTTCACACAACAATAAAAACATTTACACTAAATCATTAAAATTGTTCATGAATTCAGTAGATTCATGCACTAGCTGAATAGACACTTTCTTCCCCCTTGGTGTGTGCATGAATGCTTAGCCATGAAGTAAGGCTTCAAGTGCCTTGTATGAGCACCAAAGGTTGCATTCATCTCCTTGGGACGTTCATGCACTTGTATAGAACATGCATCCTCATTAATAAACACTTTAATGACATGTAGGTTCATGAATGGTAGCATGAACTTAGTAAATTCGTTCTCCCCTTTGTGCATGCACTTAATTCAATCAATGTGTTGAATTATTGAGTTAATTCCTTCCCTTGGACGTTCTTGAACCCATCCATGCATGTGTAGTAGCTTATAGGTCAATTCAAAGTGTGAACATGTTCAAGGAACTCAACGGTCAACATAGAATTAGTTGGCAGCTACTTCTTGGCCGAATAAGTGCCTTGGAAAGTTAGGAGACAGCCACCGTACATGCACTTAAGCCATTCATGCATTATATCATCCCATGCATTTGATCCATTCATGGATTAGCCTTTAATGTCCATACATGCATTCGGCACATGCATGAATTTGTAGAAACCATGCATCTAGCCATACATGCACCAGCATTTAATACTTCTTCATTCATGCATGTGTGCCGTCCAAATAAGTTGAATCTTCAAGCATTCATTGTACCGTCCATGAGCATTGCACCTATAAAGAAAAAAAAACAATTCATAAGACATCATGTGAACACAAATAAATTTAGCAGTAATGTGAACACATTTAATGGCATGCATTAAATCGGTTAGAATGTGAACATAATTAAAATATGTGATAACTATGGCATATTAATAATAAATATAAAACAAGTTTAATGCGTAAATAAATATGTACAAATTTTATTTAAGGCATTAATGACAAAACTGAGTTTAAACTAAAAATGAGCTAAGTTTTAGCTCGTGAGCTAAAGTTGAGCTGGGGTTGAACTCCTAAGCTGAAGTTGAGCTAAGGGTTAGCTCGTGAGCTAGAAAAGAGCTAGGAGTGAGCTCGGTTTAGCTCAGGCAAGCTGGATCGAGCTCAAATGAGCTAGATTTGAGCTGGACGGAGCTCGGGGAGCTGGAAAGGAGCTAGGATCAGCTTGCCAACATAGGAATGCTCGACTCAGGAGACTTGATCGATGGGCTTTGCTGGGCGCGCTCGCATCACTATTACATACTAACGTTCATTTGCCTTATTCACATATTAATTCAAAATGTGGTAAAATTTCATTACATTTTTGGTCAATAGGCATAAATGAATTTCGCATCAACTCAGATTCTGATGCCCTCACATGTCTACTGAACTTTCGGCTATATGATTAAATTCACTACTTCATTATGTCATCTCTATTCCACATACTTCATCTTACCATTTGCATGAGCAACTTAACATTCACCCCATGCTAAATCAAGTCACAAGCTAAGTTGTAACACTTAAAAACTTACCTCTTTTTGTTGCTGAGAAATTTCGGATTTAGCTATTCCACCGCCTTGGCTTTTCCTTTATCCAAATGCGCTCCTCTAGGTTCTTGAGCTTAAATTTGAACAAAGAAAGAATTTGCTATTCAAGACCTTATTATAATGAGTATTCGACTACTTTACACTACCATACTTTCATTCAAAGCCAACAAATCACAAAATTTATAAATACCAACTCATTCAATTGTCAAATATTCACTTCCAAAAAGACACATACACATGCTTCGCTTATACACACATTCGGCCGAACATAACTAGATGGTAAGTCATGAATAGATTAAGGGTTAGATCAAGTACATAATCTTTTTAACCAAACTAATCATTCAGGGCATATTAGTCAACCAAGACCGAATAGGTTTTTCATAAGATGAGCTCAATTCATTACTCTCATGTGGTACTCACACTAGAATCTTGACCCTTAACCAAAGTCAAAAATTCACTCTCGGAAATCACAACTACATGGCAACCCTTACTTCCATCTATCAAGGAATAATTTCATATATGAAACAACAAAGCACTTCACTTACCTAGCCTCACTCATACGGCATGCCTTGCTCTTCAAACACACTTAACAAAAAAATTTTCCCATGCTAATAGACCTTAACCGGATGTCCCCTTTCCCACTAAGCCACATTAAGCTCAAATCTCCCTTATTAACTTATACGTAAATGATTTACACATTTTTAACATCTTACTATCCATCTAGTATTTATTTAAGAATTTAACAAGGTTTCATCCCTTCCTTGGCCGAATAAGTATTTCTAAAAGCAACAATGTTTATTTCATCAACAAATCAACATATAACTCATCTAAGATCAAGATTTTCATTCCTTCAATACAACATTCAACTAACAACAAAATTGACCAAATTCTTAAGCATGGCCGAATACTTAAAACCTAAACCAAATTAGAAATTTCAACGTGGGTTGGTGAGGGAACTAGGTGCCTTGCTGAATTTTTACAAAAATTTTGGAAAAAATCTCATACCTTAAATTTGAAGCTAGAATGACCGAAAGCTTGGTCTTCTCTTCTCCCTTTTCTTTTGGTGAAATCGGCAATGAAAAACAAAGGTAAGAAACCTTGTTCTTTTCACCTTAATTTTTATTACTAAAATTATTTTATGATACTTATTTAATTAAACAAAAATACCATTTCTATTACAACATTATACTTGTGTAATTATGCAAAATACATGTAAAATACATTTTTCAATCATTACTACACATGGCCGGCCACTACATGAAGAAAATGTCAATTTGACATGCGAATCCCCTTGTTTTAAGTCTATCTAAAATTAGCCAATTTAATTTACCCAACAACGTTTCAAAGTTTCTCATCTAGGTCCTCATGCTCAAATTCACACTCAATATGACATGTTCAAACAATTCAAAATTCACACATACACTTATCACAAAAATTTAGACTTGAATATTAAAATCAGATACTTCTATGACTCGGTTTAGCAGTCCCGAACTGCTTCCCGACTAGGGTCGGAATAGGGCCGTCACAGATTAATTTAGATCCTCAAAGATATGCTCTGATGTTGTGTATTGGAATTCCAAGGTAGTTGGGAAAGATATTTACCATTGGTAGAGTTTGCATGCAACAATAGTTTTCAATCGAGTATAAAGATGGCACTGTATGAGGCATTGTATTGCTGCAAATGTAGAATTCCTTTATATTGGATCGAACTCAGCGAAAGACAAATTCATGGAGTTGATCTGGTTAGAGAAACCGAAGAAAAAGTGAAAGTAATCCGTGATTGTTTGAAAGCAGCTTCAGATCGACAAAAGTCGTATACGAATTTGAAAAGAAAAGAAATTAAATTTCAGGTGGGTGATAAAGTATTTCTGAAAGTGTCTCTGTGGAAGAAAATTCTGAGATTTGGCCATAAAGGAAAGTTGAGTCCACATTTTATCGGTCCGTATGAGGTTATTGAAAGAATAAGGCCAGTGGCATATCGATTAGCTTTACCGGTAGAGTTGGAAAGGATTAATAATGTGTTTCATGTGTTGATGTTGCAACGCTATCGTTCTGATCCATTGCATGTGATTTCACCGACAGAGGTTGAGATTCAACTGAATATGACTTATGGTGAAGAGCCAATCAAGATTTTGGCTTGGGAAGTAAAACAATTGAGAACTAAATGTATAGCCTTAGTAAAAGTATTGTGGCAGAGACATGGGATTAAAGAGGCTACGTGGGAACCTAAGGAGGCTATCAGAAAATAGTACCCAAACCTATTTCTTGGCAAGCTTTTTGGGGACAAAAATTCCTAAAGGGGGAGAGTTGTAACAACCCGATTTAGGGCCTAAACAGAATGGTGGTTTTGGAACGATGAATCTGAAGTAGAAAAATTTATTGCGATAAAGTTTTGAGGTTTATTATATGATTGAGTACATGTGTGAAAATTTGGTTAAGAAATTTTGTTGATAAAGTGCCCAATTAGATTTTTAGGACTAAATTGCAAAAGGTGAAAAATGTGTGTTTTAATTGATAAAGGGATTTGATTGTGATAAATTCTTAAATTAGAGGTCCTTAGATGGTAATTAAGCCATTATATTTTAGTTTGGACAAAAATGAACATGGAAGGATAAAATATCAAAGATTTAAGAGAAGGACATTTTGGTCATTTGGTTATTTAATGAATAAAAATGGAAAAATAGGTAAAAAATGTGTTCAACTTCCTCCTACCATAGCCGAAATTCTCAAGAAAGCCATAGCTAAGGTTTCATTCATTTTCAAGCTCAAAGTAAGTGCATCCAAGCCCCATTTTTAATGTTCTTTACATTTTTAAAGTCCTCGTAACCTGATTTACCTATTTCTACCATTATTTTGAGTTAAGGTTCATATTTAAAAATTTACCTGTAATGCCCTAATATTCGGGATTTTTCGGGATTTTTTCGATTCTGGTGAAATCATAAAAATTTGTTGCTTGGTTATGAAATTTATGTTCTAAGTATGTTAGGGGGCCTTTAGAAGGCCCAAGCCTAGTTAAAACTGGTAGAATTTTTGAATTTTGGACTTAAAGAGAAGGGGACTTGGTTATGTGGGCTTTTAAGAAAAAGTGAGGGAATTAAGACACAAGAAAACCCATGGTAAAGTGGCAATGTGGCGCCACTTAGTTCCTAAAAAAGTGGCATGTGGATGGGTGCAAGGGCCAGAGTTCAAGTCACAAGGTAAGCAGTGTGGTTTTTAATTTTTGTGCACGTGCTAGTCATGTGATGGATGTTAAGTGAAACTCTGATGGAAGAGTTTGAAATGTTCATGAGATTGAATCAGGTAGGATAAGGGAGAGAGATTTTAGGGATTTTGAAAGGAAGCATGTAATGGCCGATTAGGGGACTCTTGGGGAAGCATTGCCGTTTGGGACATTTGGTTTTGGTGTAAACGGCTAGGGGAGGTTTAGGGTGCTAGTCGAACACTTTTAGGGCCTTCCTTAGGGTCTTAATTCAACAATATGGGTGAGTATGTGTGCCGATTGGGTATAGAACCCTTAGGGTTTTGTTTTCTTTTGTTTTTCCCATTGATTTAGAAGCCGAAGCTGTAAATATCCACCCCTTGTGCCGACTTGGCCATAGTCAACCTCTCCTCTCCTCTCTTATTTCTCTCATCTCGTTCCTCTTTAGTTTTCACAAGTCAAACCCACTTCCTTCTACTCTACTTTCTTCTCAAGTTCACTAATCGACTACACTAAAAGCCGAGACCAAAAGGGATTGTCGTTTTCTCCCTTGGCCGATTACCTTCTCTTCTTTTTTTTCAAAACTTTCAAGAAGCTGGATCTCTAACCTCGTATCCCATTCTCTATCGATAGTTCTTTCACTTTGTGAACTTCTTTTCATCCATTCTTCCTTAAAGACAAAATAGACATTCTAGGATCGATCCCAAAAGCTGAAATAGTGGTATTCGTTCTCTGCTCGTGTTTGGAGGCTAGATTTGCGTCAAATCTAAGATAGAAACGGGATTGGTAGCATTTTGGTTTAGTGAACCTTTGGTAAGTTCTCGAATTATCTTTTCCATTTATTATTTTGGGTTGTAAGAAAGCTGAAAACCCCTATATGCATAGGGTGGCTGTCAACTAAGGCTAAAGAGTTATTGGTTTGTTTATCGGTTTGTTTTGTGCTAGTGAGGACTAAAGGCTACCGATCAAGGGCTTGGACAATTGGAACGACTAGATTTAGATCTAGTCACTGTTTTCGGCAAAGGTAAGTAGTTTAGGGCCTTAAGGGTTATTGGCCGAATATGGTAAGCATAGTTACATTAGTTGTTATTAATTCATAAGACTAATATGTAAGTGACCGATTGTAGGATACACGTGGGAGATCTCGTTAACGTTCGTCGCAAATCAGGTGTGTAAACGAACACCCTCTAGTAGACTAAATCGGTAAAAGCTGAAAAGCTGAAATGCTGAAATTCTGGCATTTCGTGGGCCTACGAGCGTGCAAGCACTTGTGGGTTGGTTGGAAGTGATAAGATCTGTAATCGCTATCGGTAAACTTGGTGATAGCGCACTTCGATAATTTGGGCCTCTATGGGCTGAATATGGGCCCAATGGGCTTACAGGCCCATTCGGGTGAAAACTAGCGGTAAGTGGGTCTTGACAATTCATATGTTAAAACTGTTAAACTAGACATAGAATTTGGGCTAAACGGGCCAAAATAGCTAAATAACATTGTAGGGCCCATTAGGGGTTTTAGGGCCCGATAGCTCTAAAGTTGGTAAATGCGTTAGATGAACTACTTAGATGGAAAATTGGACTGTTAATAACAGAAATGTGCATTAAACCTTAAAAACTGGTATAATTACCGAAATACCCCTTAAGGGTGGAAAATTACTATTTTACCCCTAGGTGCAAAATGACCTTTATGGCCCTAGGGCTAAATTTGATTGAAATACATGCTTTACTGTATTTGTTGCATGGGTTTGGGCTTTATTGATGGAGGAAGTGCTAAGTGGCAATGCCACATTTACTAAAAGGGGTTATGCCTCGGTTTTACTATAGTGTCTTGGCCATGTTCGCTGATTAAGCAGCCATGCTGCGACTGTGGTGTGTTGGACTGGATGGGTCGAGTTATTCCCCACATGTATGTTGGGCTGGTACGGGTGGTGTGTAGCGGATGGATTTAGGGCTGGGCTTTGCATACATGCATTACTCTGTTCTGTTACTGTAATGGGCGTAAGGGCCGTACTAAGATCTGAATAGGGCTAAGGCCCAGTTATCTGACTACTGGATAGGGCTTCGACGCAGTTATTACTGAGATTGGATAGGGCTTGGGCCCAGTAAGCTTAAGCTGATTTGGGCTCTGGATGGGCTTTCTTTGCACACTGAGTTTCCAAACTCACCCCTTTTCCATTCACCCATACAGGTGAGCCCTAGATTGGTGGACTTGGAGCTGGAGGGATTCAGAGTGGCCACGTGGACTGCATTGTTGGTGTTTATTTAAGTTATTTATTTTCTTATTTATTTTAATTATTTTCCATTCTGGATTTGGGTTTGTAATAAGGACACTTTAAGTATCTTAATTTGGGTTTTATTTTTCTTATTTATAATTTGATTTAAACTAGTAGACTAAGGCTGCGCGAGTTTTATCTAAAATTAAACAACATTTTCAAAATGAAACACTCGTATCAAATGGATAATGAATAGACAAACAAAATCTTGTAACAAATGAATTTTAAACTGGTAGTAGATAGGATGATCACAAACTAAACCTGGAACTTTCTTATCAAACTTTAGTAACGATTTTGCAAAACTCACCCTAACCACAATAGCTAAGGAATATGAGTAATCCATCATTGATGTGACACACTAGTCTTGGCTATATCGTCTGGGTCAGGTTTGGGGTGTTACATTATCCTTGTGTGACATGCATGTATTTTGATGTTTAATGGTAGAAAATGAAAGTTTGATGTGTGATAAACAACTTTTACTAGGTGATTTTTGATGAAAATGTATAAAATGACTTGTTTGTAAAAGTTGTAAAATATGTGAATAATATGTGGTTTAGTGTAAAATATGGGCTAATTTGAGCATGTGTGTGGGTTGGTTAGGCTTGGATAACAAAGAAAATGAGTACATTTCGTTATACGAGCCTAGAGACTAAAGTGTAAATATGTCAAACTTTAGGGGCAAAATTTTAATTTTGCCATAGTGTGATTTTTGGACTGAATTGAATAATGTGATAATTAAATGAGTTAAATTTGGCATTATAGATCAAGAAAGGCAAGAAATCGACCTTGACCGGGGGAAAGGCAAGGTTGTGGACTAAATCACAAAATTTGTCATTTTGGACCGATGTAAGTTTGTCTGTAAATAATGCATTGCTATATTTATGTATAGATTATGTACCCCTTCCGCGAGTACCTCTAGTGCTCATTTCGATTTATGCTTAATTTGATTCAGAAGTTTTATGAATCAATTCATAATTCTAGTAATTATTAACGGATGTTTTATAAAAAAGCAGTAGTTAAAGTTTTGTTTTCGCAGATCGGATTCTCACTACCGTTTTCAGTTTTCTATATCTAGAGTTTCACAGTACAGTCCTACTACCTATAGTAGTCCCTCAGTAATACATTTCATTCTATAACAATAAATAGTATTAGAGACTTACTGATTTGGCGCCGGAGACTCGATGTGCCACACTTGAGAATCTTTCAAAAATGATTTTAATTATTAAAATTAATTTTTAGAAAAATAAATTTTAAAACCCATTCCACAGTCGAGTTTTGCAACCTGGCTCTAATACCACTAAATGTAACACCCCAAACCCAGCCCAGACGTTATGGCCAAATTTGACGTGTCACATCAATGTGTCGTTTAAAAACTGGATATGTCGATAAAAGCTCGTTTCGATGTTTAAATCTTTTTTATTGAATTTACCAAATAGTTTCAACAAAAGCTTTCCAAAATTTGGACTTGTTGAAAAAAATCTGTATTTAAGTTAAAACCCTTTTAGTTTTTATTACTTGAGAAAATTTTAGCAAATTATGTTATTACAATTAGAAAACACTTATCAAAACGATTTTCATATTTGTTACTATTTAGTTCTTAAACTGATCAAAATCGTGGAAGTTTTTCTAATTAGAAACCTTGAAGTTTAAAATGCATGTCTTTCTTTGAAAACAATTATTATCTTGAAAACTCGTTTTACTACTCTAGCAGTTTAAAATAAGAAATCGATGCCCAATTTAAAAAATAAAACCTACTGGCCTTATTACATAATGAAAACCCAATATGAAATTCAAATAAATAAAGTCAAAAGCAAAACATCTGCGATTGTGTGGCCACCTCCGAGTCCCTCTGCAACCCAAATCGTCTAAGGCTGGGGATTAACTGTACAGTTAAAAGAAAGGGTGAGTTTACGAGAACTCAGTGTGTAATCCACTATCAATCAAACAGTAAACAGTGCATGCATAAATAGTCTGGGCCTAAGCCCTATATAGTAACAGAACTGTCTGGGCTTTAGCCCTATACAGTAACAGTGTGAGCCTAAGCCCAACACAGTATCAGTACAGTGCAGATCTTCAACCATCTCAATCCAACCAACACACCATGTGGGGATTAAATCGACCCACCTAGCCAGCACACCAATATCGCATCGAAGCTGCTAGCAGTAGTAACCCAACAAAGCTGCTAATAACAGTAAACGTGGCAAAGCCACCAGTATCAGAATATGTGGCAAAGCCACCAGAAACAGTAAATACGTGGCAGAGCCACTAGTATTTCCTCCGTAACAGTAACCCAACCCCATGCAATATGATGTGTAATAATTATTACGTGTATGCAGTATGTCACACTCGATATCAGTCATATAAATATCATGTACACATCAGTCAGCCTACCACTAGTGGTATAACAGTCATTTCGTCAGTTAGGGGTAAAATAGTAATTTTACCCCTCAGGGGTATTTTGGTCATTTATTAAAATTTAGGGTCTCAGTACAGATAACGATCTCTTGAAAGGTCTACCATAGCCTCGAGCGACTCAAGTAACCTATATGGCCAAAAAAGTGCAATTGGGCCTAAAGCCCATTACTCGGCCCAAGTAAGCCCACACGCTCATGTGGCCCATTTGGCCCAAATTCGGTCACGGCTATGCGATCTACAAGCCTAGTCCAATGTTTGACACTTACCGTGAATTTAATTCGTGTGAGGCCCACGAGCCCATTGGGCCCATTTCAACCCAACAAGGCCCAAAACGACCCAAGTCCAGGAGAACATTCGTGGTGGCCTCTACAGTCTGTCACCCATAACTTTGTGGGCTCAATTTATCACACGAGCATTTGCACGCTCGTGAGGCCTTAAGTGTTAAAGTTTTGACTTTTCAGCTTTTTAACAGTAATAGGTTTCGGTGCATGATTACACACCTTATTATGCGAAACTTGCGCGAACCCCTACGAGCACCAACCTACATTATTCCAGAAATTCAGTTAATCTCTTGGTAGAAAAGAGGTCAACACTTACTAACACTTATCCCTTAAAAAGAATAATATACACTTGCCTTAATCCACGAGTGTGGTTGAACCTGCCTAGATGTTAATCAAAGATTTGGCCACACCCTCCTTGCCGAGACACTACATTAACAATGGAATCTATTAACAACAATCTCCTAATCCAACGACTTGAATTCATGTTTATTACTCAGTTAAATCACACAACCAAAGATGGGGAATTCGGACAACAACCCACAGAGTTACCCCATATTCTTACCTTAATTCAAGAATTAGGAAAACTGTTCCTAAACCTAAATGCCACCAGAAACTTCTTCACTATGCACGGAATTCTGTGAATCAAAAAACAACACACCCAAAAGAAAAGGACTATATAAGGCTATAAGAAATAAGAAGGGATGTAACGCCCCAAACCCGGCCTAGACGTTATGGCCAAGACTGGTGTGCCACATTGAAGTGTTTTTTTTTTCGAAAACCATGTTTTCATTGAAAACCTTTCTTAAAGTTTAAAAACTCTTACCGTTAACCTTGTATAAAACCTTAGCTTGTCTTTTTCCAAAACGTGATTCGTTGAAATAATCATCCCTTTGCAAACATCGTTAAAACCTTTGCAAAAGTTTTATGAAAGCTTATAAACCCTTGTAGTTTGCAAAAACATGTTATTTTAAAAACGGTTTAAGTATAAAATAATTTTGACTTTTTTCGTTAAGACTTAAAGTGAATGGAAGCTATGCACCAGGTAGGATTCCAAAAAAGAGGAGGTGAGTCGAATAGACTGCTTAAGTACCAAGCTCTTCTTGGATCCACTCCTAGACATGCACACTACCATTGCCACACTTTAACTATTTGAAATATTTATCTACAAGATCATTTAAAAATTGCAGAAGCTTTGCTTGGTTATCGTGTTATTTTGAAAACAAGTAACTTTTATAAAAATCACGTCTTAAAATCATTTATTTTCAACTTGATTTAAATAATATCCTACGTAAGCTAAAACCAATTTAAATAAGCAAAGAATAAAACCCCAAATAAAAATAATTAAAGAGGCCCTTTTTATAACCCAAAACCAGAAATAAATAATTAAATCTAAATTCAAGTAGGTAACTTAATTAGAAATCCAATAGTCCAGTCTATGTGGCCACTCTGAATCCCTCCCAGCTCCAAGTCCACCAATCTAAGGCTCACCTGCAAGGATGGAAGGAGAAAGGGTGAGTTTGGAAAACTCAGTGTGCAACAAGCCACCTACAGAGCCCAAATCAATATCAGCATACTACGCCTAAGCCCCCAAATTAGTCTCAACATATAACTGGGCCGAAGCCATTTCAAATATCGGTTGCTGGGCCTTAGCCCTTTTTCATAAATCAATTCACTGGGTCGAAGCCTTTTCTGTAAACGGTATGGCCCAAAGGCCCATTTTAACAACACATATAATATCAGTGTGTGTGTGCAAAGCCCATTTCAATATCACATGTAATGTCAATGTATGTATGCAAAGCCCAATTGGGGAGACTACTCAACCCACCATCCGCTACTTTCCACCCGTACCAACCAACACACCATGTGGGGATGCTACTCAACCCACCCCGCCGCTACTCTCCACTGGCAGCATAGCTGCTTTATCATATAACTGGAGGCCTAGCCTCTTTTAATAACTGGGGTAGAAGCCCTTTCGGTAAACTGGGGCAAAAGCCCTTTTCGGTATACTGGGGCAAAGCCCTTTAACACTTCCTCCAATCATATAAACCCAACCCATGCATGTAATGATTATAACATGGCATATCGTATACCTATCGTAGCATATCATGTGCATATCATGTGCATATCATATCATTTCATGAAAAATATCAATATCACAATCAACATAATCATTTTACAACCCTAGGGGTATAATGGTCATTTCTACCTAGGGGTAAAATAGTCATTTTTAAGCTATAAGGGTAATTACGTAATTTTAACACTTATTAGGATTTTTCATGCTTATTCATCAATTCCAAATGTTTAAACAGCAATTTTAGCCTATTTTAGTACAACCGAGTTATGGGCCAAAAACCCCTAATGGGCCCTATGTAGCTAGATCAGTCGTCTAAGCCCACTTGGTCCAAATCCTACAATTAACTACTAATTTAACCAGTTTTAAGCCTATAGTCTATTAAGAAATGTCTATTACCCATTTTTACCCATATGGGCCCGTAAGCCCATTGGGCCCAATTTCAGCCCATCGAGGCCCAACTTACCATCGTGCACAAAATCGTGCCCTTACCTGTTCTATCGATCCAATCACCAATCTTATCATATGTATCACGGCTCAACCCATTCACAAAACCACAAGTTCGAAATGCCGAAGTTTAGGCATTTTGGCTTTTCAGCAAATATTAATCTAAGCTACTGTGGGGTTCATTACACACCTGCTTGCAACGAACGATGACTATATCCAATCCAAGTCAATCCTACATTCGATTACTAAAATATTAGACCACGAATCAATGATAACTAAATTTAACATACTCTTACCATATCCGGGCATCCATGAACAAGGCCTTAAATCCTTACCTTTGCTGAAGTTGATATCCAAATCTGGATCCGAACGCTCCACTGATCCAAGCCCTTAGTCAGCAGCCTTTAACCCTTACAAGCACAGAGTACAATAATTGGTAACAGCCCCTTAAAGCTCTAGGCACTATTTTGACAGCCTCCCTAAACACATAGGGATTCCAACTTTTCCAAATCCCAAAAATAAGAATAGATCACAGTCAAGTCATTCATATCACCAACTTATATCCACGGTCAAACTAGCCCAATCATCACACAAGTTTGTCATTTACCCACGAAGGGCAAAACAGTCATTTAACACCTAGGGGCAACATGGTAATTTTACCCCACAGGGGTATCTCGGTAATTCTACCCTACAGAGATATTCCAGTAATTCTACCCTAAAGGGGCATTTCAGTAATTTCACAAATCAAGGGTAAAACAGTAATTTTACAGATCAGGGATAAAACGATAATTTTACAAATCATGGGTAAAATGCTAATTTTACAAATCAGGGGTAAAATAGTAATTTTACAAATCAGGGGTAAAATAGTAATTTTACAAATCAGGGGTAAAATGGTAATTTTACAAATCAGGGGTAAAATAGTAATTTTACAAATCAGGGGTAAAATAGTAATTTTACAAATTAGGGGTAAAATGGTAATTTTACAAATCATGGGTACTTCTGTCATTGTACAAATCAAGGGTAATTCGATAATTTTATAAATCGGGATATTTCTTGTAATTTTACAAATCGAGGGTAATTCGGTAATTTTGTAAACCAAGGGTATTTTAGTAACTTTGTAAACTAAAGCATTTCTAAACAGAGATAACAATGCGAATGGGCCTAGGGCCCATTCTCGGCCCAAATGGGCCCACACGCTCGTGTGGCCCTTTTAGCCCCAGATCTAGCTACAGATATGAGATTCACCTAATCTAGCCCAATACTTACTATACAATCAAACAACTTATCCAATTGGGCCCGCAGGCCCATTGGGCCCACATGGCCTCTTCGGCCCATCGCAGCCCGAAGTAGCCGTCCTACCGCTAGAGCAGTGAGAAATACACACCTGATAGGAGACTGAAGTTAATCCGCGCTCCAAACACTCTTAGCCGATGCCCAACCCAAACGGGCATGCCATAAAGCGAAAGGGATCAGCCAAGAAGGCTGTGCCTACTCTCCTCCTGGTTTGCTCTATTTAAAGCTAGCTCCTCACCTGCTCTCATGTTAGCTTTCCGATGTGGGATTCTCCATCAATCCCCCCAAAATTAAAGCATTAGCAAAATAATCAACCTTTACGTGTAACGGGATTCGAACCAAAGTCCTCTCAGTAACCCTATCATGCCATCACCACGCGGACACAAGCTCCTTTGTGTCATAAGTCCAACACATTTAACTTTAAAGCTCACCTACTTGCTTCCAGATTTATTTAAAAGAAAAATCAAAATAAATTGCAAGAGCCAAGATTTGAACCTTGGACCCTTTGCTTCCTTGTCCCCTAAGTGGCGCTACTTTGCCACTACACCACATTCCTTTTTTGTGTCTTATTACACACATAATTCCTTACAACTCCTCTTTTCCAAGTCCTCTATTCCTTAAGTCCAAAAATCCAAGAATTCTCCGGGTTTTTAACCAACACTTGGGCCTTCCATGGGCCCAATAACACACTCCAAACACGAATTACACATCCAAATATCAAATTTTCAACATTACACCAAATATCACAAAAATCCTGGAATCCCAGAAATTAGCCCAAGACTTTTCCCCACACTATGAATACTTCGCAGATTACTAAAATACCACATTAACCCATTAATAATAACCTTCTATAACAGAATTCAACACATCAATAATTTTATTTCGAACTATCTCACAACCGCACCCAGGCCCAAGGCGCAATAATTCTAGGCCCAAATTCAGGGTGTTACAACTCTACCCTCCTTAAAGAAATTTCGTCCTCGAAATTTTAAACTATCAACTAACCGTATTACTCAAGTCCAACCACTATGCTTCTACTGCGCACTCTGATCCAAATAATTTTAGTACGACCCAGAACATCTAATTACTGAAATAAACATTAACACTAGCGCACACAATTTGTAACCAAACATCACACATTCCTAACTAGATTAAGCTTTGCAATCAAGAGCTCGATGTTCGAGGGACCCACATAAAAAGCACGCTCTTTTCTCCCTATCGCATTCACCCAGATGACGTCTATTGCAGTTGTTGCAAATCGGAGGTCTTAGTCGTGCCCTAGCATGTTTCACTGAACGAGACTCTATCCTTTGCGAACTAGGATCCTTCCTCTTCTTACACTCCAAGCACCCTGCTTGAAGCATTTCCCTAATTTCCTTAATTTTGGTATCAAAACTTCTTCTACCACTTTTCTTACTAGCTCGACCAGTGCCTCAGTACCAGGCTCCGAGTTATTGCTACCCGAAATTGGCAAACTTTGCTTACCCTCAGAATCCATATCAATACTCTACATTACCGGTACACATATCAAATAACTACAGAGTTCTCAAAATTTCTACTATTTATTCCTATGTCTTATGCAGAGATAGTATTTTAAAGCTTTTATTTTATTCAAGGTCATATCATAGCTACAGTCTCAAACTTTTAGTTTCTCTACAGTTTTAGTCTCTACAATTTTTCAGTATTACTCTATCTACAGTATCATAGAAAAGTCTCAAGTCTATTTACAGTACAGTTCAGTACATTACAGAATATAAAGCAGAAATACTTACAGACTTGGTGCCGGGGATTCAGTGTGCCATATCTCAATTTATCAGATTCTAGAAAAACTCAAAAAGATTCAAGCCTTTTAAAATAAATTTCCCAAAACATGTTAATTTTAGAGAAAACAAGTTTGAAACAATTCTCTTTTAAACAGAATTTTCCAAAAATCTAATTTTTCCAAAAATACCCTTCTTTGGACTTAAACTTAAAATTTCCCAAAATTTTTTTTAAAAAAATTATTTATTTGTAGAAAGAAAATCTTATAAACAATTTTGAAAACAAATTCTTAAAGCGACTTTCGGAAATCTTTGTTTTACCCTCTAAAAACTTCTATTTTTAGACCCGTTCCACAGCCGAGTTGTTGCAACCAGGCTCTGATACCACTAAATGTAACACCCCAAACCCGGCCTAGACGTTATGGCCAAGACTGGTGTGCCACATTGAAGTGTTTTTTTTTGAAAACCATGTTTTCATTGAAAACCCTTCTTAAAGTTTAAAAACTCTTACCGTTAACCTTGTATAAAACCTTAGCTTGTCTTTTTCCAAAACGTGATTCGTTGAAATAATCATCCCTTTGCAAACATCGTTAAAACCTTTGCAAAAGTTTTATGAAAGCTTATAAACCCTTGTAGTTTGCAAAAACATGTTATTTTAAAAACGGTTTAAGTATAAAATAATTTTGACTTTTTTCGTTAAGACTTAAAGTGAATGGAAGCTATGCACCAGGTAGGATTCCAGAAAAGAGGAGGTGAGTCGAATAGACTGCTTAAGTACCAAGCTCTTCTTGGATCCACTCCTAGACATGCACACTACCATTGCCACACTTTAACTATTTGAAATATTTATCTACAAGATCATTTAAAAATTGCAGAAGCTTTGCTTGGCTATCGTGTTATTTTGAAAACAAGTAACTTTTATAAAAATCACGTCTTAAAATCATTTATTTTCAACTTGATTTAAATAATATCCTACGTAAGCTAAAACCAATTTAAATAAGTAAAGAATAAAACCCCAAATAAAAATAATTAAAGAGGCCCTTTTTATAACCCAAAACCAGAAATAAATAATTAAATCTAAATTCAAGTAGGTAACTTAATTAGAAATCCAATAGTCCAGTCTATGTGGCCACTCTGAATCCCTCCCAGCTCCAAGTCCACCAATCTAAGGCTCACCTGCAAGGATGGAAGGAGAAAGGGTGAGTTTGGAAAACTCAGTGTGCAACAAGCCACCTACAGAGCCCAAATCAATATCAGCATACTACGCCTAAGCCCCCAAATTAGTCTCAACATATAACTGGGCCGAAGCCATTTCAAATATCGGTTGCTGGGCCTTAGCCCTTTTTCATAAATCAATTCACTGGGCCGAAGCCTTTTCTGTAAACGGTATGGCCCAAAGGCCCATTTTAACAACACATATAATATCAGTGTGTGTGTGCAAAGCCCATTTCAATATCACATGTAATGTCAATGTATGTATGCAAAGCCCAATTGGGGAGACTACTCAACCCACCATCCGCTACTTTCCACCCGTACCAACCAACACACCATGTGGGGATGCTACTCAACCAACCCCGCCGCTACTCTCCACTGGCAGCATAACTGCTTTATCATATAACTGGAGGCCTAGCCTCTTTTAATAACTGGGGTAGAAGCCTTTTCGGTAAACTGGGGCAAAAGCCCTTTTCGGTATACTAGGGCAAAGCCCTTTAACACTTCCTCCAATCATATAAACCCAACCCATGCATGTAATGATTATAACATGGCATATCGTATACATATCGTAGCATATCATGTGCATATCATGTGCATATCATATCATTTCATGAAAAATATCAATATCACAATCAACATAATCATTTTACAACCCTAGGGGTATAATGGTCATTTCTACCTAGGGGTAAAATAGTCATTTTTAAGCTATAAGGGTAATTACGTAATTTTAACACTTATTAGGATTTTTCATGCTTATTCATCAATTCCAAATGTTTAAACAGCAATTTTAGCCTATTTTAGTACAACCGAGTTATGGGCCAAAAACCCCTAATGGGCCCTATGTAGCTAGATCAGTCGTCTAAGCCCACTTGGTCCAAATCCTACAATTAACTACTAATTTAACCAGTTTTAAGCCTATAGTCTATTAAGAAATGTCTATTGCCCATTTTTACCCATATGGGCCCGTAAGCCCATTGGGCCCAATTTCAGCCCATCGAGGCCCAACTTACCATCGTGCACAAAATCGTGCCCTTACCTGTTCTATTGATCCAATCACCAATCTTATCATATGTATCACGGCTCAACCCATTCACAAAACCACAAGTTCGAAATGCCGAAGTTTAGGCATTTTGGCTTTTCAGCAAATATTAATCTAAGCTAATGTGGGGTTCATTACACACCTGCTTGCAACGAACGATGACTATATCCAATCCAAGTCAATCCTACATTCGATTACTAAAATATTAGACCACGAATCAATGATAACTAAATTTAACATACTCTTACCATATCCGGGCATCCATGAACAAGGCCTTAAATCCTTACCTTTGCTGAAGTTGATATCCAAATCTGGATCCGAACGCTCCACTGATCCAAGCCCTTAGTCAGCAGCCTTTAACCCTTACAAGCACAGAGTACAATAATTGGTAACAGCCCCTTAAAGCTCTAGGTACTATTTTGACAGCCTCCCTAAACACATAGGGATTCCAACTTTTCCAAATCCCAAAAATAAGAATAGATCACAGTCAAGTCATTCATATCACCAACTTATATCCACAGTCAAACTAGCCCAATCATCACACAAGTTTGTCATTTACCCACGAAGGGCAAAACAGTCATTTAACACCTAGGGGCAACATGGTAATTTTACCCCACAGGGGTATCTCGGTAATTCTACCCTACAGGGATATTCCAGTAATTCTACCCTAAAGGGGCATTTCAGTAATTTCACAAATCAAGGGTAAAACAGTAATTTTACAGATCAGGGATAAAACGATAATTTTACAAATCATGGGTAAAATGCTAATTTTACAAATCAGGGGTAAAATAGTAATTTTACAAATCAGGGGTAAAATAGTAATTTTACAAATCAGGGGTAAAATGGTAATTTTACAAATCAGGGGTAAAATAGTAATTTTACAAATCAGGGGTAAAATAGTAATTTTACAAATTAGGGGTAAAATGGTAATTTTACAAATCATGGGTACTTCTGTCATTGTACAAATCAAGGGTAATTCGATAATTTTATAAATCGGGATATTTCTTGTAATTTTGCAAATCGAGGGTAATTCGGTAATTTTGTAAACCAGGGGTATTTTAGTAACTTTGTAAACTAAAGCATTTCTAAACAGAGATAACAATGCGAATGGGCCTAGGGCCCATTCTCAGCCCAAATGGGCCCACACGCTCGTGTGGCCCTTTTAGCCCTAAATCTAGCTACAGATATGAGATTCACCTAATCTAGCCCAATACTTACTATACAATCAAACAACTTATCCAATTGGGCCCGCAGGCCCATTGGGCCCACATGGCCTCTTCGGCCCATCGCAGCCCGAAGTAGCCGTCCTACGCTAGAGCAGTGAGAAATACACACCTGATAGGAGACTGAAGTTAATCCGCGCTCCAAACACTCTTAGCCGATGCCCAACCCAAACGGACACGCCATAAAGCGAAAGGGATCAGCCAAGAAGGCTGTGCCTACTCTCCTCCTGGTTTGCTCTATTTAAAGCTAGCTCCTCACCTGCTCTCATGTTAGCTTTCCGATGTGGGATTCTCCATCAATCCCCCCAAAATTAAAGCATTAGTAAAATAATCAACCTTTGCGTGTAACGGGATTCGAACCAAAGTCCTCTCAGTAACCCTGTCATGCCATCACCACGCGGACACAAGCTCCTTTGTGTCATAAGTCCAACACATTTAACTTTAAAGCTCACCTACTTGCTTCCAGATTTATTTAAAAGAAAAACCAAAATAAATTGCAAGAGCCAAGATTTGAACCTTGGACCCTTTGCTTCCTTGTCCCCTAAGTGGCGCTACTTTGCCACTACACCACATTCCTTTTTTGTGTCTTATTACACACATAATTCCTTACAACTCCTCTTTTCCAAGTCCTCTATTCCTTAAGTCCAAAAATCCAAGAATTCTCCGGGTTTTTAACCAACACTTGGGCCTTCCATGGGCCCAATAACACACTCCAAACACGAATTACACATCCAAATATCAAAATTTCAACATTACACCAAATATCACAAAAATCCCGGAATCCCAGAAATTAGCCCAAGACTTTTCCCCACACTATGAATCCTTCGCAGATTACTAAAATACCACATTAACCCATTAATAATAACCTTCTATAACAGAATTCAACACATCAATAATTTTATTTCGAACTATCTCACAACCGCACCCAGGCCCAAGGCCCAATAATTCTAGGCCCAAATTCAGGGTGTTACAAGGGAGCTTAAAGCAAAGATAATTATGAAAAAGATTCATGAAATACAAATGAGAACCAATTGAACTTACGCTCACCAGAGAATGGCCACTAAACTAAAACTAGGTGAAGAGGTGAGAAGGGAGAATCGATCACAGTGGAATAAGAGGAAAAAGGGTGGAGTGTATTCGGTTATTGCTAGAAAAAGGAAAACTAATAAACGAATAGCAAAAGAAGAAGGGAAAGAAAAGAAGTATAATCGACTAAGATTATGAGAGAGGAGGGACAAGGTTCGGCCAAAAGAAGAAATGAGACCGAGAGGAGAAAGAAGTAGGGTTCAGCCTAAAGGATGAAAGTAAGAAAATGCCCCAAAAACAATTGGTCATCGCAGCAAAACATGAATCACAAGAGAAAAGAAAAAGAAACAAATTCAACACTCAGCAAAACTGAAACTAGATTTCACAACATCAAAACCCGAAATTGCCACAAAGAAACACCCTAAAATGTACTCAACTTGCCGAAATGCACTCCCTTACCCAAAGCCAAAATTAAATGCTTCACCTAAGCAAAAATCGGCACAAAGAGCATCCTATATTCGGCCAACCACTACCACCTACCAAACTCCATGATTCCCTCCATATTTTTCTCTCCTTATCACTCATTAATCCACTCCCAAAATCACTCCACAATCTTTTCCAAGACCAGTTAAAACTCTCACTCAAGAGAGTTCGAATCCACTTCAAACACTTACTATCCCATGTAGCAAAATAATTATTCCTTGCCTGCCATGGGATTCGAACCCATGCTCTCTCAGCTACCAAGTCACGCCACCACCACCAGGCCAGGAGCTCATTTTGTGACAAAAATCATGCGCAAATAAATATAAAGCCCACATACTAACATCTAGATTCATTTAAGAGCAAAAATTAAAATTTTTACAAGAGCAAGGACTTGAACGTAGGCTTCTCCAACACCCCTAAATATACCCAAATCATCTAGCCGACACACCAAACATGCATTTTGTGTCATAACATGCAAAATCAAAGACCCTATATTTTTGGGCCATTACACTATAGGGAAAAGAGAAAAGAAAGGGAGTAAGATACATAGCTTAGTAAGTCTATATGCAAATAATGGACATTTTAAACATATAAAACATACAAACACTATGAAAGAATTTGTATTCACAACTTACTCATTTCAACCTTACCAAAGGTCCAATATACACATCGATCACATTGCTTATGAATTTCACACTCATACCTCCATTAGCTCATAACACAACCATTTCAACTTGCTTGCACACTCTGCCATATCATTTAACTACCCGTTGAACCACTTGGAATACTAGAGGATACTCAGAAGTTTTGCACATAAGTGCCACACTTATTTGTAGCCAAAGCTACCACTTATCACTTATCACTTAAGGGCTATAATGACGGGCCTACTCAGACCAGCTGTCGGTCGTGATGTAGCTACACAGTGCTGCTCACACAAGCTGACAAGTATCTACAATACATGCTAGATTACCTAGCCACTGGTAGGATGTAAAGCCCCAAAAATTTAAAGTCTTTAATTTTGTATGATCTAACACAAATTGCATGTTTGCTTTATTAGCTAAGTGATTTGAGTGTGTTTGGGAGTGTATGAGAAGCCTGGATTCAAGTCTTGTCTTTTGCAAAATTTTTAGATTTGCTCTTAAATGAATCTGGACACTGGTAATAGGCCTTATAAATAATAGTGCTTGTATTATGATTCAAAGGGAGCTTGTGGTCTAGTGGCAAGGTGGCGTGTTGTGTAACTGTTAGGTTTGAGGTTTAAGTCCTAGGTTGCACAATGGAGTATTTATTTTGCTGCTTTAGATATGTAGGTAATGGAGTTGGACTGAAACACAGTTGAAGGGAGCTTGGATAGAATTTGAATGGAGTTGTTAGGGGAGTTGAGGAAAAATCAATGGAGTAATTCAAGGAGTGATAATAGGAGAGATTGTAGGAGTAGATCATGGAAGCTGGTGTGTGAGGAAGTGTTGTGCCGAATTTGGTCTTTGGCATTTGGGGAAAATTAATTTTTGGATGTTTTCTCTGTTGTGTTTCGTTGGGCATCGATTTTTCTCTAGTTTTTGGGCATTTTGGGAGCTGATTTCTTCTAAGGGTTTTGGTGAAATCTCTAGTTTTCTCTTTCGTCTATTTTTCTTTTCTTTTCCTCTTTTTGCATTTAGAGTTACCTTGGCCAAATAGTGCTTCTTCATCCCTTCCTCTTAAACCTTTTTATTTTGCTAGACGATTGCCTTTCTTTGCATCCTCTTGTTCTGATCGAATACTACTCCTTTTCCCTCTTTACCATTTCTTTTAACTTTTGGTTCTGGATTCCTCAATCAACCATTCTTTCCCTCTCATTTGCTTTCGACTTGTGGCTGTTCTATATTAGCTACCGAATCTTCGTCGCTGGAATGGGTTATGAGGCATTACTTAACAAGACACAACCTTTCATGCACTTGTAAAATTATACATGTCATATTCGTAACTCATAAAACTCATAATAAATCAAATCTTAAACATACAATGCAAAACATCGGATAAATGCAAACCAAACTTCAAAATAATATACAATATGCTTTTAAGTATATACATAATTAAATAAGTAAATATAATAGGCCGAATACATCTTAAGCAATAATCTACTTTCATAATATGCCTTAATATAATGCACAAAGCACAAATCATTTAGCGAATTCACATATAAGCATTTTAGGAACAAATAGCAAAAGTTACTAATCATTCGGTTAATATTTTTTTTATACTTTAGTCGAATGTTTATGTGCTTAATAATTAAGCTTTAACTAAAGTCTATTTTCAACTTAACTAATTCATTTTACAAGTCAAAACATTTCAAGAACCAAATCCATATGCCAAACATAATCTGTCTTTCTCATTCGTAAATCACAAATGTACCTATGACAGTCCGAATTTGACCCTATTCGGAACTATGGTTTTGGGACCACGAATCTGAGTTAGAAAAATATTTTAATATTAATTTATGTGTTTAAACTGGTGAATTTGCATGTGTGAAAATTTTGTGTTCGAATTTCGTCGTTTGGATGCCGATTTGATAAAAAGGACATGATTGCGAAAACATGAAAATTTATGATTTAATTGGTAGTGGCCGAATTGTATATGTTCTTGTAATATGGAGTATTCATATTGATATTAGACCATATTTAATTAAGTGGACAGTAGTGTCCAGGTTTTATAATGGTTTCATATATTTTATTTAAAGGTTAATTAGGTAAATTAATAAGTGTTATAAGTTAAGTCATAATAAAACATAAAATAAAGACATGCATTTTAGTTTATTTTGTGACTGAATAAACAAAAGAAAGAAAGAAAAACAAAGCTTAAGGGTTCTACTATTGTTGGAGCTTGATTCAAGGTGAGTTTTGCTTCGATTTTTGATAATTTTTACATTTTTGAGATCGTTGCTCTGAAACGTTCAAAGCCCATGTCCCAATTTCTGATTTTGATGATGATTTTCTGTTCTTCCATTATTGATATTTTGATGAATTTTGTGTTTGATGTTGTTAAATAAAAGTTATGTGATAGATTAACAAGTTTGTATTGAAATTTTTGGATGAAATTAACTAATAGGGCTTAATTGCAAAAATGGTAAATAGAGGGACCAAATTGTGAAATAAATGAAATGTGAGGATTTGTATGTGTATAAGGAGTATTCAGCCTAGTCATGGTATGAACAAATTATGTTTGTTTTGTGTTTTGTGAATTTTGGACTTAATTACTAGATGTGTAAAATGTATAGGGAAAAAGTGCAATTTGCCCATTTATGTGTTTTTGAGTGAATTGGATTGAATACTTGATTAAACAAGTTTATTTTCAATTAATCTAGATCAAGAAAAGAAAAAATTAGATTCGGATTGGGGAAAAACAAAAATAGACGAATAGTCAGTTTACGTCGTTCGTTGGTATCCGAGGTAAGTCTATAAGCAATTTAAACATCTTTGTTTTGAATGAAAATTAGTTTAAGTGCTAGTTTTGAATGAAAATTAGTTTAAGTGCTAATTTTGAATAAGTTATTATAAAAGTGCTCATTTTGAATATATAGACAAGTGTGTTATTGGCCGAATATGGTATTATAAATTTTGCATACTAAATTGATTTGAATTATGGTATGATATTGAAATGTTGAATGAAGAATAAGTTACCATTGAAGTTATTATAAAAGGGTTGTTGTGACAGCCCTAAGTTGACCCTAGTCGGGAAGTGGTTTCAGAACCATGAAACTGAGTCAGAAAAATTTTTTAAGTGTTAGTTTCTGTGTTTTTATTTTATGAATTTTAATATGTGAAGGTTTCATGTCTTAATTTTGTTATTTGAATGCTAAATTAGCTTGAAGGGTCTAATTGCATGAAAAGAAAAATTAAGTGTTACATGTGTGAGTATTGAATTGTTGATGTTTTTGTAACTTAAGGGATTTCTGATGCAATAAGACCAAGAAACCTTGCATGGACACTTTCGGTCATAGTTAGTGGGAAAGAAATAATTTTAGCAAGGCTAAAATAGTAACATAAAATATAAAATGTGTATTAATTAAATAAAAAATGAAATGGTTTTCATTTTTTCTCTTATTGTTGCCGAAACATCAAACAAAAAGAACAAGAAAATTCCGAAGACCTTCGGCCATGGAAATTGCTTGAATTGAGGTATGTTTGAGTGATTTTTAGAAAAATGTTTATGAATTTAGGTTGGTCAACGCATGGTTTAGTTAGCCCATGATTTGATTTCTTGAATTTTTGTTGTTCATGAGCATTCAGCAACTTGCTATGAGTTGAGAAATTGTGTTAGATGTTAAAGAAATGATGCATGGATGTTAAAATTGTTCATATCATAGTTGAAGGAGCTCAATAGTAAGAGATGGATTAGTAATTGTAATTTTGATGGGTTAAAAGAAGGTTACGATTTGTGTGTGTGCTTAAGTGGAGCTAATTTCTGAATATATGAGTTTAAGTGAAGCTGTTTGTCAAATGTGTGTTTTTAAATGAGGGTGCTTGTCGTGTATGTGTGTTCTTTTAAGAGAGAGTTGCCGTGGGTAAGAAATTCATTTGAAAACCATCCATATTGATTTTAGAATGTCTTAGTGATTGTATTGTAAAGTAGTTTATTATTTTTAATAAGATATATATATATATAGATTCGGTCATATGTTTTGAAGTTGTAAATAATTAGTCAATAAGGTTATTTGTATACAAGCTATATGATCTATTAAACTTCTTATCTTATGCGGCTTGTAAAAGTGGAGTAACACTTTCGGTTTGGTCATTTAGTTGTTACCTTAGCAATTGAGTTATGTTTTGTTTCCAAGGGAAGGAAGTATGTGAATTTTGGTTAGTTGAAGTTATGAGTGACCAATAAGTAGATAAATTGAAAACTTCATGTTTGATGATGAAAGTTAATGCTTAAATACTAAATAAGTTTTACATTGTGACCGTATGTGTTTATGATTAAGACAAGGGTAATTGAGCTTAAAAGCTTTGCACATTTGATTGTGGTATAGTATATAAGTTCTATGAAATATATGACACTCGGTCTTAATCATATATTCGTATGATTTGGAATGGTTTACTTCTATGAAATGGGTAATAATGAATTGAGAAATGTATATGTTTTATGTGTACTTTGGTTACCTTAAAAGACATTCAGTTATAAGCTATCTTATTAGGAAATTTGATAAGTAAAATTTGTTTTTAAAGCTCAAGAGCGCCAAGGACAAAGGTTGGACAAAGGGAAAGAAAAAGTGGTTGAATAGCCGGTCCACAACCGTTCAGAGGCACTTGAGGTAAGTTTTAAGTAATTAAGTTAGCATAAAAAGTAGTATGGCATGTTAGAAGTGTATGAAATAAGTCACGGCTCAATGACCTTATTTTATTTAAATTTTTTTATAATATGAGTTATGTGTAAGCATATAGCCGAATGATCTCTAGAAAATAAGCTAGGAAAAATTAGATGGATATGTGATCCTTGTGTGCATATAGACCAAATGCTAAATGAAAGTTATATATATATATATATAAATATATTATGTGCTCATATGCGAATTGAGCAAATGAAATGCTATTGTGATATGAAATTTGGATATGTATACTTGATCTATAAATGTGCATAAGGATTCAGTGTTGTATCCGAGCTTAGTCCCGAAGGGCATTTGTGCCAGTGATGTATTCGGGCTTAATCTCAAAGGGCATTCGTGCCAGTGATGTATCCGGGCTTAGTCTCGAAGGGCATTTGTGCCAGTGATGTATCCGGGCTTAATCCCGAAGGGCATTCGTGCCAGTGTTGTATCCGGGCTAAGTCCCGAAGGGTCTTAGTGCTAGTTTATAACCGAGCTAAGCCCCGAAGGCATTCATGTTGGAAATACTTGATTTCTGCCGTAATAATCTTAACTAATGTGCTTACTACCCTAAGTTAGTTAAGTACGTACCCCATACTCGTTTGTGAATTTGATTCGTTTTAGATTGAGAATATACATTTGGATAGTGATGCTCTGGACATTGTTTGAGATTATATGAAAGTCTATAATCTACTTACGATATATGAACTTCGATTCTAGTGGTATTAGGATGAGATTGGCTTTGAGCATATGAGTATATGTGGTTGAAGTGTGAAGTAACATGTATATGTGAAAATACGTTTATGTAATAATTGAGCCAAGTAATTGTATTGAATGTATTCGGCCAAATGATGAAGCTTGTTAGATAAAAAGAATTATCTATGTGATATGAATTTGTCTGTAAAGAAAATTGAAATGATATGAAATGAGCAATGGTAATATATTTAGTTATGATTACATTCGGCCAAAGAGGAGATGACAAGCTTTAAGACTATTATGCTTTGATCTTTTAATGATTTTGTGGCTTAAGACTTACTAAGCATAGAAATGATTACTCTGTTGCTCTTAATTTGGAATTCATGAAATAAGGTTAATTAAATTAAACAAAAAAAAAATTATGACTCATTTTCATCTTTTTACCACCAAAATTGAAGAATAAAGAGTTAGGGTTGAAGCTTGTTAAATTCGGCATTAGCTTTGCTTGATTAAGGTATGAATCTAGCTCGGTTTTTAGTAATCTCTATATTTTTGAGATCGTTGCTATGTGTTATAGCTAGCCCATGTCATGATTTTTGAAATTGTTAGTGATTTTGAAAAGTGCCTATAACAGCCCGATTTAGACCCTAGTCGGAACAGTGGTTTCAGGACTACGAATTTGAGTCAGAAAAATATTTTAAAATTTTTTCTGTGTTTATTATGTGTGAATTAATATCTGTGAAATTTTTGTAATTTAATTTTGTCGTTTGAGTGTCCGATTAATTAGAAGGACTTAATAGCGTAAAATGAAAATTTGATGGTTAATTGTAAAAAGCCCAAATTATTTTTTTCTTTTAATATGGAGGTTTTATGTTGTAATTATGCCACTGGCCAAATGAATGGACAGCATTAGGCATATATTATATAGTTTCCATATTATTTTATTAAGGTTAAAAATGTACATTAAACATTAAGTAATATATGTTATATTATAACATAAAAAAATTAAAAGCCATTTAGCGTTTATATCATGTTCTTGCCGAAACAAAAGAAAAGAAAATGGGTTTTAAATCTTTCAAATATTGGACCACCTTCCAAGCTTGATTCAAGGTTCGTTTTTACTCAGTTTTTGATAATTTTTACGTTTTTGAGATCGTTGCTAAGTTATCTACAAGACCCATGCTTGAATTTTTGGTTTTGTTGAATATTTTGGATTATGCTATTGTTGAAAGCTTGTGGTTTTTGTTGTTTGATGGTAGAAAATAAAAGATATGTTATAGATTAACATGTTTGTATTGGATTTTTTGATGATTTGTGCAACAGGGACTAAATTGTGAAAAAAGTAAAATGTCTGGGGAAAAAGTGTAATTTGCCCATTTATGTGTTTTTGGATGAGTTTGATTGAATATTTGATTAAATAAGTTTAATTTATATTAATTTAGATTAAGAAAAGAGAAAATAGAATTTGGATTGGGGGAAAACTAAAGTTGTCGACTAGTCGTCCCGTTCCGTTTTATATCGTCCGAGGTAAGTTTATAAGCAAATAGATGTGGTTAAATTTTAATATATATATATATATATGTGATCAATGAAGTAAATTATGAATCGGCATTGAGTAATGAAAATAATTTACGTTTGATGATAAAGTAATGAATGAGTTCTAGTATTGAAAGTGGTGACATGAGCTATACATATTAAAATATTGATTATTTGTATATAAATTGCAAGTTTGTACTCGGCTAAATAAGATATGTTTATGTATGTAATGTTAAAGTATTAATCATGGATATATATATATATATATGTATGTATATTCAACTATATGATGATATTGTGATCTTGGTAGCAAATGATAATTTTGTTAATGAACATATGTATGCTCTAACCAATTTAAAGTTGATACAAGGATGTGTATGAGGCATTGACATGTGAATTTCGATATGTGATGTGTGAGTAAGACCATGGCATTGATGTGTGATTCCTATATATGTGCGCAAGTAAGACCACGTTTAATACGTTGGCAGCAATATGTGATTCTGATATGTGATGTGCGAGTAAGACCATGGCATCGATATGTGACTCCAATATTGTAAAACCCCAAATCTAGCCTAGACGTTCTGACCAAATCTAACGTGTCATATTGAAGTGTCTTCTAAAATTTAGACTTGTTGATAAGAATCCGCGTTTAAATTAAAATCATTTAGTTCTAAATACAAGAGGAAAATTTGGTAGAATTCGTTGTTTCACTTTAAAACCAAGTTTAGAAAAAGTAGTTGCCATACTTATTATTGTTGGTTTCTTAATCTAAATAAAACTGTGAAAGCTTTTCTAGTTGGAGATCTTAAGGTTAAAAATGTGTGTTTCCTTTAAAAACATTTATTATTTTGAAAACTCATTTTCCTATTCTAGCAGTTTAAAAAGTGAAATCAAAAGTACAAATAAAATTTAAATTCCCCCAAAATGGCCTTATTACAAAGTTAAAACCCAAATATAAAATCTAAGTGAATAAAATCAAAAGCAAAATAACAGCAATTGTATGGCCACCTCTAAGTCCCTCGTAGGTCCAAATCGTCTACGGCTAGGGATTACCTATACAGTTAAAAGAAAGGGTGAGTTTACGAAAACTCAGTGTGTAATCCCTTATCAGTCAGACAGTAAACAGTGTATGCATAATCAGTCTGGGCCTAAGCCCTATTCAATAACAGAATAGTCTGGGCTTTAGCTCTATTCAATAATAGTTTGGCCTAAGCCTAGTACAGAGTCAATATAGTATAATGATGCAACCCATCCCAATCCAACCAACACACCATGTGGGGATAAAATCGACCCACCTAGCCAGCACAGCAATATCGCAGTGAAGCTGCTAGCAGTAATCATGCAGCAAAACTGCTAGTGACAGTAAACGTGGCAAAGCCACTAGAATCAGAAAATATGTGGCAACGCCACTATACAGTACTTCCTCCATAACACAAGCAGAATGTCGTGACATAAATATCACGTGAATGCAGTATGTCATGCTCAAAATCAATCATATAAACATCATGTACACATCAATCAACCTACCACTAGGGGTAAACTGGTCTTTCTATTAGTTAGGGGTAAAATGGTAATTTTACCCCTCAGGGGTAATTTTGGTCATTTTACTAATTGTGGGGTTTTGGTACATAAAACGACCCTTTAGAAGGTTTATAGTTGTCTCAAACGACTCAAGCGACCTAAGTGGTCAAAACAGTGTAAATGGGCCTAAGGCCCATCATTGGCCTAAATGGGCCCAACACTCGTGTTGCCCATTTAGCCCATATTCAGTCACGGCTATCTAATTTACAAAGTCTAGTCCAATAATTGTCACTTACCACAGATTTTTTCCATGTGGGCCCACTAGCTCATTGGGCCCATACGACCCATTTCGACCCAATGTGGCCCATAACGGCCCAAGCCTTCGAAAACACACATGGAAGCCTCTACAGTTTGTTGCCCATGCTTTGTGGACTCGGTTTACAACATGAGTGTTCGCACGCTCGTGAGGCTTCGAATGCTGAAGTTTCAGCTTTTTGGCTTTTCGACTATTGCAGATTTACAGTTACAGAAGGGTGCGATTACACACCTTATTGCAAAGCACGATTAACCCTTGAGCACCGTACCTTGATTGAACAAGAAGAGGTTTCTCACTTGAACTGTTACCCAAGACTAACAGCAATTTCCTCTTCTCAAAATCCCTATATTTCCAAACGTTATTAATGGACTATAGTATACATAGAAGTGCTAAAGTAAGGGCGCAGTCACTTACCAAGATTAAAAGAGATCTAATTGGCCTTAAATCTCACCTAGAACCCCCTATGACCAAAACCAAGTTATTACCACATAATTCTATCAATCGTTGATGTCAAAATAGAATGTTAGAAAACCATTATTCTAAAGATAGAAAGAGAAAGAATACGAAGGATTTCGTTACCATCTTCATTACTCATCAACAGAGGAGAAGGAAAGAAGAATCGGCCAAAGCACTTCTAGAGTACAAGAGTGTTTGAGAAAGAAACAAGGGGAGTAGCATTTGGTCAGAAAAAGAAAAGAAGAATAGAATGGAAAATAAGTGAAAAACAAAAAGAAAAGGAAATGGGTTCGGCCTAGATTGGGATAAAAGAGGAAGAAGGGAGATGAGCAATAGAACTCAAAGAATGAAACAAGAAAGGTTTAGCTAAAGAGAGGCAATGCGACAGCACAATGGGAAAGAGGAAATGAAAGGTTGGAGGAAAAGAATAGTGTCATTCGGTAAAAGTGGAAGAAAGGAAGTTGAGAATAAGGGTTTCGGCACAAAGAACTTACACTAATCAAATCCCGAAAAAGCATGAATGGTAACTTGTGAAATCGGCACTAGAGAGAAAAGAAACCAAAACACAAAAAGAACCAAAACTAGAAACGACCGAAAAAGAATTTTGCACCTACTCACTCTCTAGTTGCCATACCAACATTCCCAAAACCCTTTAGCCAAATTTGCACATACCAGCTACCTAATTCAGCTACAACTCTTCCCCTTTCCAACCCCGCGATTTTCTCCCCTTATCTCTCCACCTTTTCCTCCTTAAAACCCTAACAACCAACATATTATCCCATGATACCCTTTTACCAAGTCCACAACAACTCCATAGAGTTCGAATCCACCATAAAGACTTGCCACCCAAGTAGCATGTAACACCCCATACCCGGCCTAGACGTTACGGCCAAGTCTGGTGTGTCACATCAATGATGAACTAACCATGTTACCTAGTAACTATGATTAGAGTGACCCTTGCAAAATTGTTTTTAAAGTTTTCAAGAGAAAATCCCAGTTAAATTGTGAACGTCCTATCCACTACCAATTATTAGGGGTATTCCTTATTATAAGATTTAACTTTATTATTCGTTTCAGACGTGTAATTGATTTTGAAAACGTTTGATTAAATTTTAAGAAAACTCGCGCAGCCTTATTCAAATCAATTATTGTATAGTAAAAATAAATAATTTAAAACCCAAATTAAAAAAATTAGAGTGGCCTTATTACAGACCCAAAATCAGAATAAAAATAATTAAAGTAAATAATAAAATAAAATAAATAACTTAATTAAACTAGAAATGCAGTCTACGTGGCCACTTCGAATCCTTTCAGATCCAAGTCCACCAATCTAGGGCTCACCTGCATGGATGGAAGAAAAGGGGGTGAGTTTGGTGCAAAGATACCCATCCAGAGCCCAAATCAGCTCAAGCCCACTGGGTCTAAGCTCTATCCAATCTCAGTAATATTTGGGCCGAAACCCTTTCCAAATACAGTAAACTGGGCCTTATCCCTTTTCAGATAACAGTACGGCTCATAGGCCCATTTTAGAAATAGAACAGATATCATGCATGAATGCAAAGCCCATGGCCCATCCTAAATCCAACAGCTACACTCCACCTGTACCAGCCATATACACTCCATGTGGGGAAACAACTCAACCCACACAGCCACTACACTCCACAGTCGCAGCATAGCTGCTCAGATAATGTGGCCAAGCCACTAACAATATATCGAGGCAAAGCCCCTTTCAGTAAACAGTACGAGGCATAGCCTCTTTCAGAAATCAGTACGAGGCAAAGCCTCTTTCAGTAATCGTAGCAATGCCACTTGCACTTCCTCCATCATTAAATCCAGTTCCATGCAACAGATAATCATGTCATGGAATACAGTGAATAAAAACAGTAAAACATGCATTTTAGTCAAATTTAGCCCTATGGGTATAACGGTCATTTTGCACCTAGGGGTAAAATAGTAATTTCTCACCGTTAAGGGGTATTTCAGTAATTATACCAGTTTTTAGGGTTTATGCACATTTTAATCATTAATAATTCAACTTTTATCTCAGTAGCTTATTTAGCTCATTTTAGCAGTCTTTAGCTATTGGGCCCTAAAACTCCTAATGGGCCCTACAGTGTCATTTAGCTAATTTAGCCCGTTTAGCCCAAATTCTATGTCTAGTTTTATAGAATTTACCTATAGTATACCAAAACACACTTACCACTTACTTTTACCCATATGGGCCCATAAGCCCATTGGGACTAAATTTAGCCCATCGAGGCCCAAACTTATCGAAGTGCATGAAATCATGCACTCACCAACTTTACCAATTTCGGTTACAAATCTATCGCTTCTAACTGACCCATGAGCACTCGCACCCTCGAAAGCCCATGAAATGCCAGAATTTTGGCATTTCGGCTTTTCGGCTTTTGCCGATTTAGACTACAGAAGGGTGTTCGTTTACACACTTGATTTGCGACGAATGCTAATGAGATCTCCGATGGTATCCTATAATCAGTTACCACCAAATCAGATCCAAGATTTCAATGATACTAATTGTAAACTTGCTTACCAAAATCGGCTAACCTCCCTTAATGCCTTAGAACACTTACCTTGTCGAAAATAGGGACTAGATCTAGATCTAGTCGTTCCACTTGCCCAAACCCTCAATCGATAGCCTTTAGATCATACTAGCACAAAATAAATCAACTGTTAAGACCCATAGAGCCTTAAGCCCCAAATCGACAGCCTCCCTACGCACATAGGGGTTTTGGCTTTTCTTAAATCCTGAAATAAAGAATAGAATCAGAGATTTCGATAACTTACTGTAGGATCACTAAACCAGAATGATTTAATCCCATACTTAATTCAGATCTAACGCAGATCTATCCTCTAAACACGAGCAGAGAGTGAATCTAAGAGATCTAAGGGTTCGGCTCCCAAATCCCTATGAGTAGGGTGATTTCAGCTTTTGGTAAACAAAGGAGAACGAAAGATGGAAGCTTTAAAATAAGAAGAAGGAGATGTCGATAAGGCTATGAATGTTGGGAGATTTGGCTTAAAGAAAAAGAAAAGGTAAGGATATTCAATCAATAGGGAAATCGGCACAACCTAGAACCTTTTGGGATTTCAGCTTTTTAGAAGTATTCGGCTAAGAAGGTTTCACTAGAATAGGTTCAGGTTTTAGCTTGAAGCAATTGGCTAAGTGTGGTTTAAAGGGATCGATGGTGAAAAAGAAGAAGAGAAGAAAAGAAGAAGAGAAGAGAGGAGAAGAGAAGAATAGGTTTGGCTATGGACAAATCGGCACAAGAGAGTATGAAAGCTTAGGTTACGGTTTCTAGCAAAAAAGAGGAGAAAAAGAACCCTAAGGCACTATACCCTAAATCGGCAAGACAGAAAAGAACCCAAACAATTCCCGAAAGCTTAAAACCCCACATAAATCAGCACACACCACCCTAATTGCAGAAAGTAAGACCCCTTAACACCCTAGCCGAAAATACTAGACCAAAAACCCTTGATCAATTCGGCAATACACCCCCAAAAGTCCCTTGATCGGCCACTACATGCTCCTATTCAAGTTTCCTATAATTTCTCCCCCTTATCTACCTAATCTAATCTCATGAACAACTCAAAGTCTCCTCAGCAAAGTTCTACTTGAGTTCTATCACATAACCAGCACATGCACAAAATTAAAAACACACACAATGCTTACCTTGTGACTTGAACACTGGCCCTTGCACACATCTCCACATGCCACTTTTTTAGGCACTTAAGTGGCGCCACAATGCCACTTTACCAAGGGCTCACTTGAGTCTTATTTTCCCCACTTTTTCTTAAAAGCCCACTTAACCAAGTCCCCTTCACTTTAAATCCAAAGTTGATATTTTTGCTGGGTTTTATCTTAGGCTTGGGCCTTTTAAAGGCCCACTATCACACTTAAACACAAATTTAATAACCAAATCACCAAAATTTCAAGATTTCACTAAAATCACAAAAATCCTGAAAAATCCTAAAAATCAGGGCGTTACAACTCTACCCCCTTAAAAAAATTTCGGCCTCGAAATTTACCTGATCCAAATAGTTGAGGGTATTGTTATGCATCGCCTTTTCTGGCTCCCAAGTAGCCTCTTCTCTACCATGATTGCGCCAAAGCACTTTTACCAACGGAACTGACTTCCTTCTCAACACTTTGACCTCGCGATCTAGTATTTGCACAGGCTCCTCTTCAAAGGTCAAATCGGTCTTTACCTCAATCTCTTCCACTGGTATGACATGCTAAGAATCCAATCGATACCGTCTTAGCATGGACACATGAAAGACATCATGAATACGGTCCAGCTCTGGTGGTAACTCTAGCTGATAAGCTACTGGCCCTATCCGTTTAAGAACCCGATAAGGCCAAATAAACCGTAGACCCAATTTGCCTTTCTTACCAAACCTTAATATCTTCTTACAAGGCGAGACCTTTAAGAAGACCCTATCTCTTACAGAGAACTCGATTTCCTTACGCTTTAAATCAGCATATGACTTTTGTTTGTCGGATGCCTCCTTTAACTGATCTCTGATCAACTTAGCCTTATTCTCAGTATCTGCCACTAACTCTGGTCCGAGAATCTGTTGTTCTCCTAACTCTGTCCAACATGTAGGCATACGACACCTTCACCCATAAAGTGCCTCACACGGAGCCATCTGAATACTTGCTTGATAACTGTTGTTATAGGCAAATTCTGCCAATGGTAAGTAATCCTCCCAACTACCTCGAAAGTCAATAACACAACCCCTTAGCATGTCCTGCAGAACCTGAATAACCCTTTCTGACTGTCCATCTATCTGAGGGTGAAAAGCAATGCTGAAGTCCAATCATGTACCGAACGCCTCAAACAACTTTTGCCAAAATCGCAATGTAAACCTAGGGTCCTGATCAGAAATAATCAAAACTAGCACACCATGCAGTCAGACTATCTCCGCCACATACAGTTTCGCTAACTTCTGAAGTGAGTAATCAGTTCAGACAGGTATGAAATGAGCAGATTTCGTTAACCTATCCACAACTACCCATACAGAATCCTTCTTGGAGGGTGTCAAAGGTAGCCCACTCACAAAATCCATGGTAACCCTTTCCCACTTCCAGAGTGGAATCTTCACTGGCTGTAACAGTCCAGAAGGCAGTTGATGCTCAGCCTTTACTTGCTAGCATGTCAGACATTTCCCACAAACTCAGTCACCTATCGCTTAAGTCCAGGCCACCAATACACCTCTCGCAAGTCTCGATACAGCTTATTCCCTCCAGGATGCATGGCACAAGTTCCATCATGGGCCTCTTTCAGAATTAACTGCCTCAAATCAGAGTCCTTCGGAATACAAATTCTTGCACGAAAGCAGAGTACTCCATCAGTATTTAGTCCAAAATCTGAATTCTCATCATTCTCAGCTTGCTGAAATCGAAGAACCAACGAATCATCCTTTAACTACTTCTCTTTAATCTGCTCAGTCCAAGTTGGTCTCACTTGCAACTCCGCTAACAGACTTTCATCATCATATAGACTCAAATGAGCAAACACTACTCTCAGCTCAGCTACAGCCCTTCGGCTCAGTGCATCAGCCACCACATTCGCATTGCCTGGGTGATACTCAATCGAACAGTCATAATCCTTAAGCAACTCTATCCATCTTCGTTGCCTAAGATTCAGTTCCTTTTGAGTCAACAAATACTTGAGACTCTTTTGATCTGTGTATATAATACACTTTTCTCCATACAGATAATGTCTCTAGATTTTTAATGCGAAGACCACTGCTGCCAACTCTAGATCATGCATAGGGTAATTTGCTTCGTGAGGCTTAAGCTATCGCGAAGCATAAGCGACCACCTTACCCACTTACATCAGTACACAGCCCAATCCCACATGCGACGCATCACTATACACAGTGAAATACTTCCCAAACTCTGGCTGTATCAAAACTGGTGCCTAAGTTAAAACGTTCTTCAGCTTATCAAAGGCTTCCTGTTGTTTTTCAGTCCATACAAATGCTACTTCTTTTCTCAGCAGTTTCGTTAACGGTGCAGCAATCAGAGAGAATCCCTCTACAAATCTTCTATAGTACCTTGCCAGACCCAGAAAACTCTATATTTTCGATACCGACCTCGGTGGCTTTCATTCTAGAACTGCCTTAATTTTCTAAGGATCTACCCTAATCCCCTCAGCAGAAACAATGTGACCCAAAAAAGTCACTTCTCGAAGCCAAAATTCACACTTACTGAATTTTGCATAGTGTTGCTTCTCTCTCAACACTTGCAGAACAATACGGAGATGCTCATCATGCTTCTCCTTAGTTTCCGAATATACCAGAATATTTTCGATAAAGACGACTATGAATCGATCCAAATACAGTTGAAATACTCAATTTATCAGATCCATGAAAGCTGCAGGTGCATTTGTTAGTCCAAATGGCAAAACCAGAAACTCGTAATGACCATACCGAGTTCTGAATGCTGTCTTATGAATATCCACTTCCTTGACCCTTAATTGATGATATCCAGACCGAAGGTCAATCTTAGAAAATATCGAAGCTCCTCTAAGCTGGTCAAACAAATTATCGATCCTTGGCAGAGGATCTTATTTTTTATTGTCAGTTTGTTCAATTAGCGATAATTGATGCACATCGCATCGTCCCATCCTTCTTCTTCACGAACAGTATTGGTGCTCCCCACGGAGATACGCTTGGTCTAATGAAACCTCTATCTAACAACTCTTAGATTTGTGCTTTCAGTTCTACTAACTCCTTTGGTGCCATCCTATAGGGTGCGATGGACACTGGAGCCATTCTAGGCTATAAGTCAATCCCAAACTCGACTTCTCGGTTCAGAGGTAATCCAAGGAGCTCCTCAGGAAAGACATCTTGAAATTCCTTTATAGTTCTAACTGTCTCCACAGTCAAATTCTTAGTCTTAGCTTGACTCACAAAAGCCAAGTACGCTTCGCAACCCTTGCGCATCAGCTTCTCAGCCCTCAAGGCCGAAACAACATTGGACAACTAGTCCCTTTGCTCTCCAATAACCATTACCTCCTCATCCTCAACAGTCCTTAACACCATCCTCTTGGTCGCACAATCCAAAGTCGCCTTATGCTTAGTCAACCAGTCCATCCCTAAAATAAGATCGAACTCTTCGAGTGGTAGCTCCATTAAGTCTCTAATAAAGATCCTACCTTGAGTCTCTAAAGGCACCTCCTAAAAAGTTTATCTACCCTAACCAAGTGACCCAGTGGACTTATCACAGTTACCCCACTCACAGTTTCCTCAGAGTGCACACCCAACAACCCAGATATATCACATGCAACATACGAATGGGTTGAACCCACATCTATCAAAGCAGTGTATGGCATGCTTGAGATAAAAAACGTACCAGTTAGGATGTTTGGTGCATCACCTTCCTCTCGGCGTCGAGCAGCATATACCAATGATGGCTGGCGTGCCTTAGCCTTTCCAGCACCCTTGCCAGGTGCTCCAAGTCTACGACCATTACCATTACCGCCTCTACCTTGACCACGGCCTCTTGGCAATAGCAGTCCACCTCATACTGGTTAAGCCACCCTCTGTTTAGTAACTTGAGTCTACGCTAGCCTCTGAGAACAATCCTTGATCTTATGTTCTTTAGACCCGCATCGGAGACATGCCCTAGTACTCTTCCAGCATTCTCCAAAATGCACCCTTCCACAGTCCCCACAAGCCTGTGGTCTAACCGTATTCACCGGAACTGCTCAAACCGATTCCTCTACTCTAGCTCTCTTGACATTTCAGTTTCCAGTACCAGATGGTCCAGAATCCCTCCTAAATCAATTTTGATCCTTATCACAGTTCTGTCATTCAGTTTGCTTCACCTCCTCGGCTATCTTAGCCTTCTCCACCAATGCAGCAAAATCGCGCTCCCTCTGCGGAGCTATCAGCACCCTTAGCTCATCCCTGAGGCCATCCTCAAAATGAATGCTACGCTCGTACTCAGTAGCTACTATACCGCTGACATACCGACTCAACCTCAGAAATTCAGCCTCATATTTAGCAACAGTCTTATTACCCTGGGTCAGGTTCAGAAATTCTTTTCTACGTGCATCCATATAGCTTGCTCCAACGTACTTTCCCTTGAAAGCCGTCTTAAATAGTTCCCAGGTTACCCGCTCAGCTGGTCTACCCTCCTTCACAGTGATCCACCACTAATACGCCTCGTCTCGCAGTAGAGACACCGCCCCTTCTAGCTTTTGCTCCACCGAGCAATCCAGGTCATCCATAATCCATTCCGTAGCTTCCAGCCAATACTCAACTACATTTGGGCTACTCCAGATATGCCCCTGAAGACCTCCGCGCCGTTTGCCCGGAGTCGCTCAGAAATTGATCCCCTATTCACTGGCCCGACATTAGCTCCAACAACCCTCTCTAGAACCCTTAACATCATTTGGGACAAGGCATCATCCCCTACGGCCTGATCATACGGCCTATTTTCTGCTACCGGTGGCGGTCGTTCCTTCTCAGCTGGCATGTGTTCTGAAGATGAAGACCCAGCTTGAACACTGCCTCGACCTCGTCCACGAGCAGCCCTCGTACTCATAATGTTTTATCTGAACACTGCCTCGGCCTCATCCATGACCTAGCTACAGTCTCAGTTTTCTAGGGTTTAGTTTCCCTACAGTCTCAGTCTTACAGTTTTTAGTACTACCCTATCTACAGTGTCATAGCAGGGTCTTAGTTCTATCTACTATAATGTCTCAGTACAGTACAATATAACAAAAGAATACTTACAAACTTGATGCCATGGATTCAGTCTGCCACTTCTTTAGATGCCAAATTTCAGAAAGCCCAATTTAGCAAAACTTTTGAAGTAAAACCTTTAATAAATATATATTCAAGGAAAAATGAGTTTAAAAAAGGGTTTTCTAAATTTTCCAGAAACCAATTTCCAAAAATACCCTTCTTGGGCCTTGATTTTAAAATTTTGTAAAAACTTTTTGAACCCGATCCACAGCCGAGTTGTTGCAATTAGGCTCTGATACCACAAATGTAACACCCTATACCCGGCCCAGACATTAAGGCCAAGTCTGGTGTGTGACATCAACAACAAACTAACCATGTTACCTAGTTACTACGATTAGAGTGGGCCTTGCAAAACTATTATTAAAGTTTTAAAGAGAAAATCCCGGTTAAATTGTGAACGTCCTATCCACTACTAATTATTAGGGGTATTCCTTATTATAAGATTTAACTTTATTATTCGTTTCGGACGTGTGATTGATTTTAAAAACGTTTGATTAAATTTTAAGAAAACTGGCGCAGCCTTATTCAAATCAATTATTATATAGTAAAAATAAATAATTTAAAACCCAAATTAAAATAATTAGAGTGGCCTTATTACAGACCCAAAATCAGAATAAAAATAATTAAAGTAAATAATAAAATAAATAACTTAATTAAACCAGAAATGCAGTCTACGTGCCACTTCGAATCCCTCCAGCTCCAAGTCCACCAATCTAGGGCTCACCTGCATGGATGGAAGAAAAGGGGGTGAGTTTGGAAACTCAGTGTGCAAAGAAGCCCATCTAGAGCCCAAATCAGCTCAAGCCCACTGGGCCTAAGCTCTATCCAGTCTCAAAAATATCTGGGCCGAAGCCCTTTCCAGATACAGTAAACTAGGCCTTAGCCCTTTTCAGATAACAGTACGACCAATAGGCCCATTACAGAAACAGAATAGATATCATGCTTGAATGTAAAGCCCATGGCCCATCCTAAACCCAATCGCTACACTCCACCCGTACCAGCCATATACACTCCATATGGGGAAACAACTCAACCAACCCAGCCGCTACACTCCACAGTCGCAGCATAGCTGCTCAGATAATGTGGCCAAGCCACTAATAGTATATCGAGGCAAAGCCCCTTTAGTAAATAGTACGAGGCATATCCTCTCAGATAATGTGGCCAAGCCACTAACAGTATATCGAGGCAAAGCCCCTTTCAATAAACAGTACGAGGCATAGCCTCTTTCAGAAATCAGTACGAGGCAAAGCCTCTTTCAGTAATCGTGGCAATGTCACTTGCACTTCCTCTATCAATAAACCCAGTCCCATACAACAGATAATCATGTCATGGCATAAAGTTAACAAAAACAGTAAAACATGCATTTCAGTCAAATTTAGCCCTAGGGGTATAACGGTCATTTTGCACCTAGGGGTAAAATAGTAATTTCTCACCCTTAAGGGGTATTTCAGTAATTATACCAGTTTTTAGGGTTTTATGCACATTTTAATCATTAATAGTTTAGCTTTAATCTCATTAGCTTATTTAGCTCATTTTAGCAGTCTTTAACTATTGGGCCCTAAAACCCCTAATGGGCCCTACAGTGTCATTTAGCTAATTTAGCCCGTTTAGCCTAAATTCTATGTCTAGTTTTACAGAATTTACCTACAGTACACTAGAACACACTTACCACTTACTTTTACCCATATCTGCCCGTAAGCCCATTGGGCCCGAATTTAGCCCATCGAGGCCCAAACTTATTGAAGTGCACAAAATCGCGCACTCACCAACTTTATCGATTTTGGTTACAGATCTATCGCTTCCAACCGACCCATAAGCGCTCACACGCTCGTAAGCCCATGAAATGCCGAAATTTTGGCATTTTGGCTTTTTGACTTTAGCCGATTTAGACTACAGAAGGGTGTTCGTTTACACACCTAATTTATGACGAATGCTAACGAGATCTTCCATGGTATCCTACAATCGGTTACCACCAAATCAGATCCAAGATTTCAATGATACTAATTGTAAACTTGCTTACCAACATCGGCTAACCTCCCTTAATCCTTATAACACTTACCTTGTCGAAAATAGGGACTAGATCTAGATCTAGTCGTTCCACTTGCCCAAACCCTTAATCGGTAGCCTTTAGATCACGCTAGCACAAAATAAATCAATTGTTAAGACCCATAGAGCCTTAAGGCCCAAATCGACAGCCTCCCTATGGACATAGGGGTTTCGGCTTTTCTTAAATCCCGAAATAAAGAATAGAATCAGAGATTTCAATAACTTACCGTAGGATCACAAAACCAGAATGATTCAATCCCATACTTAATTTAGATCTGACGTAGATCTATCCTCTAAACATGAGCAGAGAGTGAATATAAGAGCTCTAAGGGTTCAGCTCCCAAATCCTTATGAGTAGGGTGATTTCGACTCTTGGTAAACAAAGGAGAAGGAAGAATAGAAGCTTTAAAATAAGAAGAAGGAGATGCTGACAAAGCTATGAATGTTGGGAGATTCAGCTTAAAGAAAAGGAAAAGGTAAGGGTATTCAATCAATAGGGAAATCGGCACAACCTAGAACCTTTCGGGATTCTGACTTTTTAGGAGTATTCGACTAAGAACGTTTCACTAGAATAGGTTCAGGTTTTAACTTGAAGCAATCGGCTAAGTATGGTTTAAAGGGATCAATGGTGAAAAAGAAGAAGAGAATAAGAGAAGAAAAGAAGAAGAGAAGAGAGGAGAAGACAAGAATAGGTTCGGCTATGGACAAATCCGCACAGGAGAGTATGGAAGCTTAGGTTTCGATTTCTACAAAAAGGAGGAGGAGAAAAAGAACCCTAAGGCACTATACCCTAATTTGGCAAGATAGAAAAGAACCCAAACAATTCCCGAAAGCTTAAACCCCTACACAAGTCAGCACACACCACTCTAATTGTCGAAAGTAAGACCCCTTAACACCCTAGCCGAAAATACTAGACCAAAAACCCTTGACCAATTCGATAATACACCCCCAAAAGTCCCTTGATCGGCCACTACATGATCCCATTCAAGTTTCCTATAATTTCTCCCCATTATCTACCTAATCTAATCTCATGAACAACTCAAACTCTCCTCAGCAGAGTTCTACTTAAGTTCCATCACATAACCAGCACATGCACAAAATTAAACACACACACAATGCTTACCTTGTGACTTGAACACTGGCCCCTGCACACACCACCACACGCTACTTTTTTAGGCACTTAAGTGGCACCATAATGCCACTTTACCAAGGGCTCACTTGAGTCTTATTTTCCCCATTTTTTCTTAAAAGCCCATTTAACCAAGTCCCTTTCACTTTAAATCCAAAGTTGATATTTTTGCCAGGTTTTATCTTAGGCTTGGGCCTTCTAAAGGCACACTAATATACTTAAACACAGATTTAATAACCAAATCACCAAAATTTCAAGATTTCACCAAAATCACAAAAATCCCAAAAAATCTTAAACATCAGGGCGTTGCATAACAAAATAAAATCCCCTTGCTTACCATGGGATTTGAACTCCAACTCTCACAATGCCAGTCACGCCACTTGCCACCAAGCCACAATATCTCTTATGTCAAAAAACAAACACAACTTAATATATGCCCTATCAGCTACTATCCAAGTTTCCAAAAGAGCAAAAAAAAAATTTACCAAAGGCCAGACTTAAACCCAGGCTTCCTAGAAACCCCTAAACACATCCAAATTACTTAGTCAATAAAGCAAACATGGAATTTATGTCAAAACTTGCAAAAACAAAGACCCTACATTTTTGAGGTGTTACAGATATATGTGTACAAGTAAGTCCACGTTTTATACGTTGGCATTGATATGTGACTCCAATATATGTGTACGAGTAAGTCCACATTTTATACAGTGGCATCGATATGTGATTACATGTAAGACCACATCTAGGATGTTGGCATTGTACGATATGTGTGATTATCCGAGTGTTCTATCCAATTTTGAGTGGTTCATCGGGCATCGATAAGTTGTGATCGAATGTGCAGAATAAGCTAAAGTGATCAGGTATGAATTGGTTTATCACCTACTTGAATAAGGTAAGTAAGTTACTTAATATTTGTTGCAACTCATATTTGAAGTAAAGGAAGAATGTAAGTGAATGTAAAAAATGTATTTGGCCTTGTGAATAAATAATATGAGTATTATTGAAATGATTTTTTCTGAATATGTGCAACTAGTGGTATGTTCGGCCATGAAGAAATACATATATGTGTGATTGTTATACTTTGACTTATGAGTATATGTATATAAGTGTATGTGTATTTGGTATGATAAAGATGTTTTGGCTTTGCCATTGAACGATAGTTTGTTAATGTATTCATATATAGATATAAGTGTTCATTCGGTCATTGCTATGCTTATGCATAAGAAACTATATTTTAATTCATGAGTATATGTTTATGTGTATACATGTATGTGGTCATTTAATGATTGAGCTTTGAAATCGAAAGATGCTTTGATAATATATATATGTATACGACCATAACTAAGTTATATGTGAAAGTATAAGATAAATGCTAAATCATAAGATTGAAGTTTAATTTGAATATGATAGTATAAATTGATTTAGTTTAAATGTATGGATTATGTCCTTGAATGGTTTATCTGCTTATGACTTACTAAGCTGTAAAAGTTTACTTTGTGTGTGTATGTTTGTTTTGTATTTTATAGATTTTAGATTCAAGTTACGAGCTCGAGAATCACTAGAGAAGCTTACCACACTATTGATTGTCTTCGGTATTTATAAGCTAAATCTTCGGACCTATGGCATGTATAGGCTGGATTATATTTTGAATGTTGGATTCTTGGTTATGTGTAATGTAACACCCCGAACCCGGCCCAGACGTTATGGCCATGTCTGGTGTGCTACATCACCTAGACTATCCTACGCCGCCCTATTTACTAAGTCCGATGATGAGTTTTGAAAAGCAATGCTTGATTTTTTTAGAAATTCCCGTTTCAATAACTATTTAACTTAATATCTAATTCATTTGTTAAGCGATTCACTTTAACCTTATTATCTTACTTAGTCTTTTGTAATAACAGGTTGGTTAAGAAAACATTTGTTTAATTTTTGAAAACATTGCGCAATTGTGGATGAAATAAAATAGTTGAAAGTCCCAAAAAAAACCAGATATAGTGGCCTTATTACAACCCATAACAAAATAAAACCAATAGTAAAAGTAATTAAATTAATAAACCAATTAAAAATACGAGTTTAGTCTTCGTGGCCACTCTGAATCCCTCCCAGCAACCAAGTCATGATCTAGGGCTTACCTGCAAGGATGGAAAGAGAATGGTGAGTTTGGGAAAACTCAGTGTGTGCAGAACCCATCCAAAGCCCACATCGGCTCGAGCCTACTGAGCCTGAGCCCTAACCAGTCTCAGTCAGATACTGGGCCGAAGCCCTATTCAGATTACAGATACTGGGCCAAAGCCCTATAACAGATACTGGGCCGAAGCCCTATTCAGATAACAGTTTGGCCCATAGGCCCATAATAGTACAGTATAGTATAACAGTATGAATGCAACCCAATTGGGGAGACTACTCAACCCACCAACCGCTACACACCACCCGTACCAGCCAACATACCATGTGGGGAATAACTCGACCCATCCAGCCCACACACCACAGTCGCAGCATGGCTGCTCAGATAAATAGTATACGAGGCAATGCCCCTTTCAGTAACAGTACGAGGCATAGCCCCTTTCAGTAACGTGGCAGTGCCACCTACACTTCCTCCATTATAAAACCCAACCCATGCAACAGATACATATCATGGTATGCAGTAACAGTAACAGTCATATCAAGCAGTACAGTCGATTTTAGCCCTAGGGGTATAATGGTAATTTTATACTTAGGGGTAGATCAGTAATTTCTCACCCTAAGGGTATTCCAGTAATTTTGTTCTCTTATTACCATTTTTATTATTGTTACAGCTCTACTGTTACAGTGGTTGTTACAGAAACTCATTTAATTCAGTTTATCAGTTTTAGCACTTAGGCCCTAAAACCCCTAATGGGCTCTACCATGCCATTTTAGCCCATTAGACCCATTTAAGCCTTAATTTCCAATCCATTATCTTGTTTTAACAGTTTTTACGCCTGCAATCCATATTATTTCCTTTAAACCTATTTTTACCTAACTGGGCCCAAATTGCCCATTGGACCCATATTCAGCCCACCGAGGCCCAACTTACCGTAGCGCCCTAAATTCCGCGGTCAGCCCGCCTGACAGTGTCGATTCCAAAGCCAACCTTCTTCTACCAACTTGAGAGTGTTCGCACGCTCACAAGCTCTCGAAATGCCAGAATTTTGGCATTTCGGCTTTTCGGCTTTTGCCGATTTGAGCATTGAAGGGTGTTCGAAACACACACCTGTTTTGCAGTTCCACTAACGAGATCTCCTATGCGACAGTTCCTACAACCCAATATCTACTCGATTAATCAATAGATCTACAAAAAACCAAAGCCACAATCCCTTACCACATTCGGCCACACCCTTAATGGCCATGGAAACTTACCTCTGACGATTTAGGTGCACTAGATCTAGATCTGGTGATACCGATGCCTTCAACTCCTTGCTTGATCACCTTCCTCGCTAACTATCACTCAAAAAGAATAAAAATACCACTTTGAATTTCTAAAAGTCCAAATCGACAATCCCCCTAACTTTAGGGACTTTCGACTTTTCCAAAACATGAAATAATGTACAGATCTGAGGTATTAAGCACTTACCAATGATTTCTCTTCGATTCTTATGCATATCTGATGTAAATCTGACCCTTAAACGTTAGTAGAACCCTTATCTCTGAGATTTGCAAATTCGGCTATCTCCCTAAAACTATGGTGATTTTGGCTTTTCAACTAGAGAAGAAGATGGCGATTTGGGCTATGAGTTTGAGTGATGGTGTTGACAATGATGTGGCTCAAGGGGATGTAGTAATCGGCCACAACAGGTGAAAGGAACAGGGGTAATTTAGCTTAGAATGATTCGGCAAAAGAAAGCAGTTTTTGGGATTTCTGGCACTTTGAGCAGTCGGCTATGGTTGATTTTGAGAGGGATGAAAGCAAAAGAAAGAGTGGATCTGAGTAAGGAGGGTATTCGGCTAGGGAAGAGATCAAAGAGGAAAAAGAAAAGTGAAAAAAATAATGGTAGAGGTGAAGAAGAAGAAATCGGCTAGAAGCTTTCTAGGGAGGCAAGTTTCGGCTTTTCTGACAGTAAAAGAGAAGATTAATTCCTAAGGTGGCTAACCCTAATTCTTATGACATAAAATAGAAAAAGATATAACCCTAAAAATCTCTCTAAAGTAATCGGCCCAAGTCCCTAGAAGCCCTTGCCGAAATTCACTGAAGTTAGGCACATGCCCGGCACATGCTTAAAAATTAAAAAGAACACTACGCTTACCCTGTAACTTGAACCCTTGTCCTTGAATACCCACTTAGGCGCCACTTTTTTAGGAGCTTAGTGGCGCCACCTTGCCACTCTACCAAGGCTCCCTTTGTGACATATTTCCCATGATTTTTCTTAAAGGCCCACTTAACCAAGTCCCCTCTCACTTGAAAATCCAACTTAATATTTTATCGGGTTTTAACTTAAGCTTAGGCCTTCTAAAGGCCCACTAACACATGTACATACATTTTCAACCTTCAGAACACCAAAATTTTAAAATTTCACTAAAATTCACAAAACCCGAAAAATCCCGAAAATCAGGGCGTTACAACTCTACCCCCTTAAAGAAATTTCGGCCTCGAAATTTACCTGATCCAAATAACTGAGGGTATTGTTGACGCATAGTCTCCTCTAGCTCCCAAGTAGCTTCTTCTCTACCATGATTACGCCATAGCACCTTTACCAATGGAACAGACTTCCTCCTTAAGACTTTGACTTCACGATCTAAGATCTCCACAGGTTCCTCCTCGAAAGTCATATCGGTATTTACTGCAATCTCCCCTACTGGTACAATATGCGAAGGGTCCGACCAATACCGTCTTAGCATAGACACATGAAAAATGTCATGGATACGATCCAACTTTGGTGGCAACTCCAACTGATATGCTACTGGCCCAATCCGCTTGAGAATCCTATAAGGCCCAATAAACCGCGGACTTAGCTTGTCCTTTTCACCAAATCTCAAGATCTTCTTCCACGGCGACACCTTTAGGAACACCGTATCCCCAACAGCGAACTCAATCTCCTTACGCTTAAGGTTAGCATAAGACTTTTACCGATCAGACGCCTTTTTTAACCGATCTCGAATCAGCTTAACCTTACTTTCAGTATCTGCCACTAACTCTGGTCCAAGCACTTGGCGCTCTCCCAACTCTGTCCAACAAGTAGGAGTACGACATCTTCACCCATAAAGTGCCTCATATGGAGCCATCTGAATACTTGCTTGATAACTGTTGTTGTATGCAAATTTCGCCAACGGTAGATAATCTTCCCAACTACCACGAAAGTCAATCACACATCCCCTCAACATGTCCTCCAACACTTGAATAACCCTCTCAGACTGACCATCTGTCTGAGGGTGAAATGCAGTACTAAAGTTCAATTGCGTACCTAATGTCTCATGCAACTTCTTCCAGAATCGAGATGTAAATCTAGGGTCTCGATCAGAAATTATCGAAACTGGCACCCCATGCAAACGCACAATTTCTGCTACATACAATTTGGCCAACTTCTGCAGTGAGTAATCGGTTCTGACCGGTACAAAATGAGCAGACTTCGTCAACCTATCCACAACTACCCAAACAGAGTCTTTCTTCGAAGGTGTCAAAGGCAACCCACTCGCAAAATCCATCGTTACTCTTTCCCATTTCCACTGCGGAATTTTCACTGGCTGCAACAATCCAGACAGCAGTTGGTGCTCAGCTTTAACTTGCTGACACGTCAAACATTTCCCAACGAACTCAGTCACCTCTCGCTTAAGTCCAGGCCACCAATAAACCTCTCGCAAGTCTTTGTACAACTTATTACCTCCAGGGTGCATAGCATAAGGTTCGCCATGAGCCTCACCCAAAATCAACTGCCTTAAATCAGAGTTCTTAGGAACGCAAATTCTCCCACGGAAACAAAGAACCCCATCAGAATTCAGTCTAAAATCCTCACTCTCACCATTCTTGACTTGCTAAAATTGAGGAATCAACGAATCATCCTTCAACTGTAACTCTTTGATTCTATCAGTCCAAGTCGGTCTTGCTTGCAACTCTGCTAGCAAGCTCCCATCATCATACAAACTCAAACGAGCAAACATGGCCTTTAACTTAGCAATGGTCCTTCGACTCAGTGCATCAGCCACTACGTTAGCCTTGCCAGGATGGTATTCAATCGAACAGTCATAGTCCTCAAGCAACTCTATCCATCTCCGTTGCCTAGGATTCAACTCCTTCTGAGTTAACAGATATTTGAGACTTTTATGGTCAGTGTATATAATACACTTTTCCCCATAAAGGTAGTGTCTCCATATTTTCAATGCAAATACCACCACTGCCAACTCCAAATCATGCGCAGGGTAATTCCCCTCGTGAGGCTTAAGCTGTCGCGAAGCATAAGCAAGTACCTTACCCTCTTGCATCAGTACATAACCTAATCTCACATGCGAAGCATCGCTATAAACCGTAAAGTCCTTCCCAGATTATGACTGAATCAACACTGGCGCCTCAGTCAACACCTTTTTCAGGTTGTCAAAAGCTTCTTGCTGCCTCTCAGTCCAATTAAAGGCTACTCCCTTCCTTAACAATTTCGTTAACGGAGCCGTGATGATAGAGAACCCCCAACAAACCTTCTATAATAGCCTGCCAAATCCAGAAAACTATGAATTTTTGACACCATCCTAGGCGGCTTCCAATCCAGAACTGCCTCAATCTTGCGAGGATCTACCCTAATTCCCTTAGCAGAAACAGCATGACCTAGAAAAGTCACTTCTCGAAGCCAGAATTCACACTTATTAAATTTCGCATACAATTGCTTTTCTCTTAGAGTCTGTAGAACGATTCGAAGATGCTTATCATGCTTCTCCTCTGTTTCTGAAAACACCAATATATCGTCAATAAAGACAACGATGAAACGATCCAGGTACGGCTGAAATACTCGATTCATTAAATCCATAAAAGCTGTTGGTGCATTCGTCAATCCAAAGGGTATAACCAAGAACTCGTAGTGACCATAACGAGTTCTGAATACTATTTTATGCACACCCACCTCCTTCACCCTTAACTGATGGTATCTAGATCGAAGGTCAATCTTGGAAAACACTGAAGCTCCTTTAAGCTGGTCAAACAGATCGTCGATTCTTGGTAGAGGATACTTATTCTTTATCGTCAGTTTGTTCAACTAGCGATAATCGAGACACATACGCATCGTTCCATCCTTCTTTTTCACAAACAGCACCGGTGCTTCCCACAGAGACACACTCGGTCTAATGAAGCCCCTATCTAACAACTCTTGAATCTGGGCTTTCAATTCCACTAGCTCATTTGGTGCCATTCTGTAAGGCGCAATGGACACTGGAGCTGTTCTAGGCAACAGATCGATCCCAAATTCCACTTATCGGTTAGGAGGTAATCCAGGTAGCTCCTCAGGAAATACATCTTGAAATTCATTAACAGTCCTCACTGTCTCCACTGTCACCCCTTCGAGTTCAGTTTGACTTATGAGCGCTAAGTATGCTTCACAACCTTTGCGCATCAACCTTTCAGCCCTTAAGGCAGAAACCACATTAGACAAATAGTCCCTACGTTCACCAATAACCATCACTTCCTCGCCTTCGGTTTTCTCAATACCATTCTTTTGGCCGTGCAATCCAGCGTTGCCTTGTGCTTGGTTAACCAGTCCATTCCCAAAATCAAGTCGAATTCTGCAAAAGGTAACTCCATCAAGTCTCCCAGAAAGATCCTACCTTGAGTCTCTAAAGGCACATCTCTAAAGAGTTTATCTACCCTAACAGAGTGACCTAAAGAACTAATCACAGATACCCCACTCACAGTTTCCTCAGAATGCACACCCAATGACCCAAAAATTTCACAAGCAACATACGAATCCATCGAACCCACATCAATTAAAGCAGTATATGGTGTATGATATATTAAGAACGTACCAGTTATAACATCAGGTGCATCACCCTCCTCGCGACGGTGAGCAGCATACACTAAGGCTGGCTGACGAGCCTCAGCATTACTAGTACCCCTGCCAGGTGCTCCACGACCACCTCTATTACCATTGCCTCCTCTACCTTGACCACGGCCCCTTGGCGGTGGCAGTCCTCCTCGCGCAGGCTGGGCAACCCTCTGATCAATAGCTTGAGCTTGAGCTGGCTTCTGTGGGCAGTCCTTAACCTGATGATCCTTAGACCCACAACGAAAACAAGCTCCACTGTGTTTCCAGCATTCTCCTCGATGAACTCTGCCACAGTCTCCACAAGCCTGTGGTCTAACAACATTCACTGGCATAGCTCGCACTGGTTCTTCTACTCTAGCCCTCTTAAAATTCTGGTTTGCAGCTCCTGATGTTCCAGAATCTCTTTTAAAATGGTTGCGATCCCTATCGCGATTCCGCCTTTCAGCTTGCTTCATTTCTTCGGCTATCTTAGCCTTCTCCACCAGTGGAGTAAAGTTGCGCTCCCTCTGCGGCGCTATCAATACTCTCAGCTCATCTCTGAGGCCATCCTCTAACCGAACACTACGCTCATACTTGGTGGAAACAATGCCACTAGCATACCAGCTTAATCGCAGAAATTCTGCCTCATATTCAGCCACAGTCTTACTACCCTGGGTCAGGTTCAGAAATTCCATCCTTCGTGCGTCCACATAACTAGCCCCAACATATTTTGCCTTAAAAGACTGCTTGAACAATTCCCAGGTTACCCTGTCAGCTGGGGTACCCTCTCTCACGGTGATCCACCATTGATACGCCTTGTTCCTCAGCAACGATACCGCTCCTTTCAACTTCTATTCCACTGAGCAGTCCAAGTCATCCATAATTCGCTCTGTGGCTTCCAACCAGTACTCAGCCACATTCGGGGCCACTCTAGATATGCCCCTAAAAACTTCCGCTCCATTGGCCCGGAGTCACTCAGAAATAGACCCCCTATTCACAGGCCCAACATTAGCTCCGGCCACCCTTTCCAGAACTCTCAGCATGGCCTGGGACAAAGCGTCGTCCCCTGCAGCACGATCGTACGGCCCATTATCCTTAACCGGTGGTCATGCCTCTCCAGCTGGCATATGCTCAGACGACGATGATCCATCTTGAGCACTAACTCAGCCTCGTCCACGGCCTCGTCCACGAGTAGCTCTTATACTCATATCGATTATCTGATTTACGAATTTTATGACATTAATTAATGTTTCAGTTGTTTATTATAGAATATCTTATGAACATATAAAATTTGAGAGCTGTATTCACGCGATCGCAGCCTAGCTACTGTCTTAGTTTCCTAGGGTTTAGTTTACCCTACAGTCTCACTTTTATAGCCTTAATACTACCTCACCTATAGTATCACATCCAAGGCTCAGTACTATCTACAGTTTTATTTTCAGTACCGTACAGAAGTTAATGCAGAAAATACTTACAACTTGGCACCAGGGATTCAGTGTGCCACTTTTTGATTTATCAAATCAAATAGTTTGAGGCCTCTTTAAAAAAAATCAATGTTTCAAACAACTTGTTTTAAAAACTACAATTTGAGGGAAAAAAAAACTTTTAAAACCAAAAATTTTCCGAAAATCTGATTTTTCCAAAATTCCCTTCTGGACTCTACATATTTGAAAACCCTTTTTGGACCAGATCCAGAGCCGAGTTGTTGCAACCGGGCTCGGATACCACTAAATGTAACACCCCGAACCCGGCCCAAATGTTATGGCCATGTCCGGTGTGCTACATCACCTAGACTATCCTACGCCGCTCTATTTACTAAGTCCGATGATGAGTTTTGAAAAGCAATGCTTGATTTTTTTGGAAATTCCCGTTTCAATAACTATTCAACTTAATCTCTAATTCATTTGTTAAGCGATTCACTTTAACCTTATTATCTTACTTAGTCTTTTGTAATAACAGGTTGGTTAAGAAAACATTTGTTTAATTTTCGAAAACATTGTGTAATTGTGGATGAAATAAAATAGTTGAAAGTCCCAAATAAAAATAGATATAGTGGCCTTATTACAACCCATAACAAAATAAAACCAATAGTAAAAGTAATTAAATTAATAAACTAATTAAAAATACAAGTTCAGTCTTCGTGGCCACTCTGAATCCCTCCCAGCAACCAAGTCACGATCTAGGGCTCACCTGCAAGGATGGAAAGAGAAGGGTGAGTTTGGGAAAACTCAGTGTGTGCAGAACCCATCCAAAGCCCACATCGGCTCGAGCCCACTGAGCCTGAGCCCTAACCAGTCTCAGTCAGATACTGGGCCGAAGCCCTATTCAGATTACAGATACTGGGCCAAAGCCCTATAATAGATACTGGGCCGAACCCCTATTCAGATAACAGTTTGGCCCATAGGCCCATAATAGTACAGTACAGTATAACAGTATGAATGCAACCCAATTGGGGAGACTACTCAACCCACCAACCGCTACACACCACTCGTACCAGCCAACACACCATGTGGGGAATAACTCGACCCACCCAGCCCACACACCACAGTCGCAGCATGGCTGCTCAGATAAACAGTATACGAGGCAAAGCCCCTTTTAGTAACAGTACGAGGCATAGCCCCTTTCAATAACGTGGCAGTGCCACTCACACTTCCTCCATTATAAAACCCAACCCATGCAACAGATACATATCATGGATGCAGTAACAGTAACAGTCATATCAAGCAGTACAGTCGATTTTAGCCCTAGGGGTATAATGGTAATTTTATACTTAGGGGTAGATCAGTAATTTCTCACCCTAAGGGTATTCCAGTAATTTTGTTCTCTTATTGCCGTTTTTATTATTGTTACAACCTCTACTATTACAGTGGTTGTTACAGAAACTCATTTAATTCAGTTTATCAGTTTTAGCACTTAGGCCCTAAAACCCCTAATGGGCTCTACCATGCCATTTTAGCCCATTAGGCCCATTTAAGCCTTAATTTCCAATCCATTATCTTGTTTTAACAGTTTTTTCGCCTGCAATCCATATTATTGCCTTTAAACCTATTTTTACCCAACTGGGCCCAAATTGCCCATTGGGCCTATATTCGGCCCACCGAGGCCCAACTTACCGTAGCGCCCTAAATTCCGCGGCCAGCCCGCCTGATAGTGCCGATTCCAAAACCAACCTTCTTCTACCAACTTGAGAGCGTTCGCACGCTCACAAGCTCTCAAAATGCCGAAATTTTGGCATTTTGGCTTTTCGACTTTTGCCGATTTGAGCATAGAAGGGTGTTCAAAACACACACCTGTTTTACAGTTCCACTGACGAGATCTCCTATGCGACAGTTCCTATAACCCAATATCTACTCGATTAATCAATAGATCTACGAAAAACCAAAGCCACAATCCCTTACCACATTCGGCTACACCCTTAATGGCCATGGAAACTTACCTCTGACGATTTAGGTGCATTAGATCTAGATCTGGTGATACCGATGCCTTCAACTCCTTGCTTGATCACCTTCCTCGCTAACTATCACTCAAAAAGAATAAAAATACCACTTTGAATTTTTAAAAGTCCAAATCGACAATCCCCCTAACTTTAGGGACTTTCGGCTTTTCCAAAACATGAAATAATGTACAGATCTGAGGTATTAAGCACTTACCATCGATTTCTCTTCGATTCCTATGCAGATCTGATGTAAATCTGACCCTTAAACGTTAGTAGAACCCTTATATCTGATATTTGCAAATTTGGCTATCTCCCTAAAACTATGGTGATTTCGGCTTTTCATCTAGAGAAGAAGATGGTGATTTGGGCTATGAGTTTGAGTGATGGTGTTGACAATGATGTGGCTCAAGGGGATGTAGTAATCGGCCACAACAAGTGAAAGGAACAGGGGTAATTTGGCTTAGAAAGATTCGGCAAAAGAAAGCAGTTTTTAGGATTTCTGACACTTTGAGCAATCAACTATGGTTGATTTTGAGAGGGATGAAAGCAAAAGAAAGAGTGGATCTGAATAAGGAGGGTATTCAGCTAGGGAAGAGATCAAAGAGGAAAAAGAAAAGTGAAAAAAATAATGGCAGAGGTGAAGAAGAAGAAATCGGCTAGAAGCTTTCTAGGGAGGCAAGTTTCGGCTTTTCTGACAGTAAAAGAAAAGATTAATTCCTAAGGTGGCTAACCCTAATTCTTATGACAGAAAATAGAAAAAGATATAACCCTAAAAATCTCTCTAAAGCAATCGGCCAAGTCCCTAAAAGCCCTTGCCGAAATTCACTTAAGTTAGGCACATGCCCGGCACATGCTTAAAAATTAAAAAGAACACTACGCTTACCCTGTAACTCGAACCCTTGTCCTTGAATACCCACTTAGGTGCCACTTTTTTAGGAGCTTAGTGATGCCACCTTGCCACTCTACCAAGGCTCCCTTTGTGACATATTTCCCATGGTTTTTCTTAAAGGCCCACTTAACCAAGTCCCCTCTCACTTGAAAATCCAACTTAATATTTTACTGGGTTTTAACTTAAGCTTGGGCCTTCTAAAGGCCCACTAACACATGTACATACATTTTCAACCTTCAGAACACCAAAATTTTAAAATTTTACTAAAATTCACAAAACCTGAAAAATCCCGAAAATCAGGGCGTTACATGTAACCTAAGCCATGCGAAAATGGCTAATCTTCTATGTTTGAAAATGACATAGGATTCTGAGATTTGATATTGCGTAAGACCATGTCTGGAACATTGGCATCGATTTGAGATTTACATGTAAGACCATGTCTGGGACATCAACATCATATATGATTTCATGTAAGACCTTGCCAGGGACAGTGGCATCGCTATTTGATAACATGTAAGACCATATCTGAGATATGGTATTGTACGAGCTTTATGAGCTATCTAAGTATCCCTATTGATTCCGAACGGTTCAACAAGCATTATTGAAAAGTGAACGAGCATGGGATTGAGCATCCGATTCAAGTATGTATGAAATGTATGTGTAATTTGGAGATGAAAGGTGAGTATGAATATGATTATTGATATGTGAATTACATAAGAATGTGTTGTGCTTATATGCAAATGATCTATGAATAAATGAGCTGTATGGGTAATATGAACTTGTATTTTTGTTTTGCCATGGTTTTTATGAATGAATTGGTCTATATTTGTTTTATGTGATAAGTTTATTTGTATATGGCTTACTAAGCTTTTGAAAGCTTACTTTTTTTTGATTGTTTTATAGATTATTAAAGCTACTGGGAGCTCGGGGATCGTCATCACACTATCAAACTATATTTTGGTACCTTTTGAAGTTGTATATGTTAATGTATGGCATGTATAGGCTAGAGATGTTATTATATGTTTTGAGATTGAAAATCTTGCCATGTGATATGGCTTGATTATGGTTGAGATTATGGCTTGATTTTGGTATAAGTGATGGTGTAACATCCCGATTTAGACCCTAATCAGAATAGTGGTTTCGGGACCACAAATCTATGTCAGAAAAATATTTTAAAATTATTTCCTGTGTTTATTTTGTGTGAATTTATATATGTGAAATTTTCGTGATTTAATTTTATCGTTCGAGTGTCTGATTAAATAAAAGGACTTAATCGCGTAAAGTGAAAATTTAGCGGTTATTTCTAAAAGGGGCTGAATTGTTAGTGGCTTTCTAAATTGAAGCCTTAAAGTTGTAATTATGCCATTACTAATATAGATGGACGGTAATGGCTAAGGAAAGTAATGATTTTTATTAAGTTAGGATAAATTAGTAATTTGGTTAATAAACATATAATAATTAAAACAAGTTAACATATTCATATTTTATTTCATTTGTTCATCCACTGAAAATAAGAAACTAATGAAAGAAAAGAGAAAACCTAGGTTTGACCATCCTTCCAAGCTCGATTTAAGTTCAAGAACCAAAGAAATCAGGTTTGGATTGGGGAAAATCGAAAGTCATCGACTAGTCGTCCGGTTCCATTTTACATTGTCTGAGGTAAGTTTATAAGCAAATAGAGGTTATTTATTTGACAAAAAACGAACTATATATATATGCTGAAATGTAATGATAGTATATTTATTTATGCTTAGCTGAATATGTATTCATTGTTTTGGTCTTGATTATGAAATTTGTTACATTACAAGATAAGTGATATTGGCATGTAGATTTGGTCTTGGTATTTTAAAGTATTAAACAAATGGATATTGTATTATATGAAAAAATACACATTTTTGATATTTATAAAGTGAAATGCAAATTAAGGTTAATATTCGGAATCAGTTCTATGTGAAATTATATGTTTTTATTGAGATTTAATAAAGTTAAAAGTGATCATTGAAATAAGCATAAGTAAAAAAAAAGAAGCAAATTTTATATTCGGCCAAGGCTATAGAAATTGATTATATGAGTAGTATCTTATGTTTCTATTAAACAAGATGATTTGATGCAAATTTAGTAAGTGGCTTTGTTATTTGTGCATCCACTATTATATATACTATGAAAGTAAATTGATGCTCATGTTACATTTATACATGATTATAAGCTATGAATTTTAATATAGAAATTGATTCAAATTTTGTGGTTCAAGTTTGATTCGTACGATATATGATTTCTTTTATTAATGTTAATTGGTTGTAAATTGAACAAAAATATGAATGGGAAGTGTGAATATGATTGAATGAAAAATGGCACTAAGTGTGCGGAATGTATTAGCTACGGCTATATGATGGCACTAGGTGTGCGGGAATGTATTAGCTACAGCTATGTGATGGCACTAAGTGTGCGAAATAAAAAAATGATAAAATGATATGTGATGTGCGACTAAGACCACATTTAGTATGTTGGCACCGATATGTGATTTTGATATGTGATTCGTGTAAGACCCTGTCTGGGACAGTGACATCGATACGTGGCTACATGTAAGACCACATCTGGGACGTTGGCATTGTACGATATGTGTGATTATCCAAGTGTCCTATCCAATTCTGAATAGTTCATCGGGCAACTGTAAATCATGATCGAATGTGTTAAACGAGCTAAAATGACCAGGTATGAATTAGCTTATTACCCACTTGAAATAAGGTAAGTAAGTTAATTGATATTTGTTGCAAATCATACATAAAATAAGTGAAGAACATATGTAAATATGGAATGTGTATTTGGCCTTTTGAATAAATAATATGAATATTTTTGAAATGATTCTTGAATATGTGTATAATAGATCATGTATATTCGGTCGTATAATAAGTGTTTGTATATGAGGTTGTATTTTGATTCATGAATTTGTGAATATGAGAGTGAGTATACTTGGTTATATAATGGCATTTGGGCCTTGAAAAGTGAATGATATTTTGCTAATATAATTACATGAGCATGCGGCCAAGGTAACATTTATGTATGTAAGTACATATTATTTATAAGGTTGTATGTTTGATGCTAAATGTGATAATGATATTATAACTTGGTTTAGTTAAATTGAGTTAACTATATCATTGAGTTATTTATTTGCTTATGACTTACTAAGCTATAAAAGTTTACTCTATATGTGTATGTTTGTTTTTGTTCTATAGATTTTGAATTCAAGTTATGAGCTCAGGAATCGTCAGAGAAGCTTATCACACTATCGACCGTCTTGGGTATTTTATAAGTTGCATATTTGGGACTATAACATGTATAGGCTGGATTACATTTTGAAATAATAAACTTTGGTTATGTATAAAAGCCATGCGAAAATTATTTATTTAATTATTTTAAGCTTGGTTTTGATGATTCGATCATTATACATAATTATATGCGAATTATGTTTGATATATATTTGCTAATAGAGGTAAAGTTAGGTCAAGATATATGTGTGTGGCATATTTGATATGATGTGAAATTGTGGTTGGATATATTAGTTGAGTATTATGCATGATATACGAGTGTGATGTATGTGGTAAATGACTATGGGTTAAAGTAATGGTCTATGGTTATTCAATTAACAAGATAGATATTTGTCTCATGCTCAATATATGTCATTTGCTCATACATGTTAAATTATATTTAAGTATCAAATGATATTAATGTATCAGTAGTTAAGTTTAGAAATTCAAATGTGATTATGTATAAGAAAATTTACATTTATTAATGTTATTGAACTTAGCAAGTTTATAATCGACCATTGTATTTGGTTTTGATCATTTGAATAGTAATGTGTGCTATAAGAAAGTAAGAAGTTTATATTCGTGTTAAGTAAATTTGGTTTGGTTAGTTGTGTATTAAATGATTAAGTAGTTTATGGAAGTATAATAGACTATGTTTCTAACGATCAATGTCGCATATGTTATGTTTGATCATTTAGTATATGTATATCATTAAGGTATTAAATGCTGAAATTTTATGAGGTATTCAGTTTACCTATGAAGATGATACATGAATATTTGTATGTATTTGAAAAGTATATTATACATGACTTTCAGTTTTCATACTTAATTGTGGTCTGATTTTAAATGGTTTAAATAATGTTTTAAACAGACTTATGTTTTAAAAATATGAATTTAGCATATGTGTATCTACAAATGTACAAAAGTCGTGTCTCGTCTGATAATACCTCGTAACCCCATTCTGGCGTCGGATGCAGGTTAGGGGTGTTACAGATGGAAGAATGGTCATTTTGGTAAGCTTGTTATGAAGTTGAATTGGTATGTTCATAGTTGTGAATTTGGTAAGGTTTTTGATATGATTTTGAGTTAAGTAAAAGTGTTGTTGAGACGTATAGATTGGAATGATTTTGGTTCATGAAACGGATGCTTTTTGATTTGTAAATGAATGTGATATTGGTTGATGATGTTATGGTTTGAATGGTGCATGTTTTGGAGTTGAAATTAACTGAAAATGTTTTATAATTCATGCTTGAATTTGGACTTGTAGGGATGACCCTAATGGGTGGCAAATTGGCTTTTCAAATGGCTTATTTTTGCCTACACGAGCAGGGACACGGGTGTGTGTCTCTGTCGTATTGCCCGAAGGCCAATTCGAATTGAGCCTAGGCACTCCACACAGCCCATGTCCACATAGCCTCACACATGGGCATATGGCAGGCCGTGTGGTCAAGTCAGTATACCCTACAAGTTTTGACACGGTTAAGCACATAGCCTGATGCACGGGTGTGTAGGCCATTTTGAAAGGGCACACGGGCTGATACACGGGCGTGTGGTTGGCTGTGTGACCCAGGTCAGTATACCCTCTAGGTTTTCACATGGCTTGGCACACGGGTGTGTCCTTGGTCGTGTGACCTAAGTCAGTAGGTATGCCCTGTTTTCCCACAACCTAGACACACAAGAATGTCTAATGCCGTGTGAGGCACATGGCTTGTTCACAAGGGCGTGTGACCTTTATAACTTAGAAAAAAATTGTTAAGTTTCAAAAAATTTTATACGAGATCAGTTTAGTCCCAAACCTTCTCTAAAGCATGTTTAAGGTCTTGTAGACCTTCTGAAGGGACTATATGATTATGATGGAATGTGATTTGATGATGCGTATGTTTAATGTATGTGAAAGGTTTGATTATGAAATGAAATGTCTGGTAATGCCTCTTAACCTTAGTTCAGTGACGGAACAGGTTAGGGGTGGTACAAACTTTTCCATCCATGCCCTGGTGGGCATCTTGCTTCATTGTCTTGGTGAACTTCATTTGTTGTCATAACCTAACTATGGCCTTACATATTATAATCCCATGTTTATTGTCCTATTGGCTTTTGATTCTGAGGAATCATTAAACCTTTTCTGAGATGTTGCCTCGAATGACCTATAAATCATCAACACAGTGTCGCCTCGAAGGACTAGTTGATAATAGCCATTGTGGTGTCACTCTATAGAGTCGATAGATCGTCGTTACGATGACGCTCTAGCAATACCACCTAAACTCCCTTGAATACCTATTTCAAATTTGTCAATTTCCTCCATTACACAGAATATTCTTACCTTCATTTACCCCATCAAGGTTTATTCCTCCACTCCATATATAATATAAACATGCATTTCACACAAAAGCAAGGTACTCATTAGAAAACACATAGTACGACAATTATTCAAACATCATGTGCTAACCACTTGACATTCAGCATTCATACTTACAAACATTCACATACTTGTATGAGATTATACATCCACACCATACTTATTCATCATTTTCACACCCAGTGGCGAATTCAGACAACTCAGAATAGTCATAACATAAATAATTCAATAACACAATTTCATGAACCACCCAAAGGTAGAGTACAAAAACTCACCTAAGTTCTTTTATCCTCACCAACTTAGCTTCTGCAAATGCTAGAGCCTTCTTCGTCTTGGCAGCTAAGCATGATAGCCATTTATTGGTTAAACCAAAGGTATTTGATCTTAAAATCCAGAACCCATTATTCAGAAACTTATTAAGAATCCTTACTCTCATTCTTCATCTAATCCATAAGTACCAAAAGTTAAGAAAGCTTACCAATTTCTCCATTTCTGCTCTTTCCGACTTCAAATCTTACAACTTCGGCTTCATGCAGAGTTTTTTCAAGTTTTCCTCTTTTTCAGAACAACAAAAAGAAAACGATGCAAATGAGAGGAAGTTGTAAACAAAATTGAGAGGAATTCCATTTTTTACAAGAATGTCCATTCTTACCAATATATATATAACTCTTATACACGGCCTCCCAATTTCTTTTGGCCAATCACTGGTAATTATTGCTCCCATTGCAAAACTAGCTGATTCTATCCTAACAAAACTAGAATTGAGACTTACCTATTTACCTAACAGTCACAAAATTTTTCCAAAATTCCTAGTAGGGTCGATCAACTCTCTACTTTGCTCCCTTAACCCCCAAAGCTGCTTTAAATTCAAGTTTTTATAGAAATCCAGACGTGACAACACTTTTGTTGACTCGAGCACGACATAAGACCAAATTGTAAAGTTTTAAAATTTCAGAGTTGACGTCGTGATGTCGCCAAATAGTTTGTCACGTCACAATGTCAAGCACTTGGCATCGCGACATCACTTATTGTCGGCCAGCGTTGTAATGAGGAAGAACAATCATTGGTAAAAGGACTCTATTTTTGGTAAAATTGAATCATTTGGTATCAATTTCATAGCTCCGAACCAAACCTGTCATTTTGTGCACCAAATACCAAACTTAATTGCATTAAAACACACCAAAGCATACCAACACAGGTCATTTAATCAATTCAAAACAAAACCAATTCAATATGAGCTCAACCTAATACAAATGAACAATTTTATTTACATTGAACCTAATACCATTCAACCCATCAACCAATCATTCAAATGCCAATTTTACCTGTAACACCCCTTAGCCCGCCAGAAGACATGGTGTTTATCAATTAGCCAAACAAAAAGCCCAATGGATCAGAGTGTTATTGATAGACTCAAATCCTTTGGCTTAATTTAAATCTTTGAGAAATCAGTTGTAATGGTTTTCCTTTCAGTGAAAGATCATTATTCTTGGTTCATTTAGTAACGCATTCCTTAAAGAAAATAATAGGAATTAATAGAGACAATCTTTAAAATATACTTTGCCATGTACGAGAATACAGTTAATAGAAAAGATAAGTTTGTAAATTACAAATCAATAGAGGCTTTACATTGAAAGAGAGCAACTATAGAGACTTTATGGCACATATTCGTCAAGTTACTGAAGCCTTCAATTGGGAATTGCTTTGTGAGAATAGACCTAGTGCAGATGAGGAACTAGTTCATGAATTCTACGCAAATTTAACCTCAAGCGAGTTGATCGAAGTTCCAGTTCACGGAATCAAGTGTAACACCCCCAAACCTGATGTTATTGCCAAATTCGGCGGTGTCACATTGAAGGGTGACTCGTATAAATAGTATACTTGGAAGACTTTGAAGACATTTGTCCGTCCGTGGTTCGAATAAGGGTTTATTTTCAAAACAGTTTTGCTAGAAAAATAACTTAGTTTAAAACGTGTTCATTAGAAGGTTCGCTTAGTCAAAAGTTTAGGTGAGTTTGAGTAAAAGCTTTGAGTTTATAAGTTCAAACCCAAGTGTAAATATCTTATTAAATTACAGCAAAAGCTTATGTTTTAAGAAAACGTGCAAATATTTATGTTGATTTAGCAAACATGTTTAATTTTAGAAATCCCGTTTGAGTTTGAAACTTTAGCAGTTATAATAATAAAATCCAAATATAAAATCATACCGGAGATAAAAGGCCTTATTACAACCCAATAAAACAATGTAAAATAAGGAAAGTAAATAAAACTAGTAATCCTCAAAGTAAATAGCAATGTAGTGTGGCCACCTCCGAGTTCTCTCATACGTCAAGCTGCCTACTGAGGGTCACCTAAAAAAATTAAAAAGAGGGATTGAGTTTCGAAACTCAGTGTGTACGACCCTCATCAAACAAGTAATCATGCAACAATTAGATTGGGCCAAAGCCCTATTCAATATCAGTGGCCTTTGGGCCTTAGCCCATAGTGGCCTCAGTTGATCCTAAGCCCATATCACAATATACAGTGGCCTTTGGGCTTAAGCTCATGGTGGCCTCGGTTGGGCATGAGCCCATATCACAGAGATCAATATGCGCATGCAATGCACAATTACACATAACCAACCTTGTACACCCCCTTCCAACCCTACAGTCCTGTGGAGAGATACTCGACCCACCCATCCTTACCGTTGTGACACCAGTTGCGGCACCACTCATCATTGCAGTAGAGCTGCTCGTGGCTTAAAAGCCTTCGTTGTAGCACCAGTTGTGGCACTACTCATCGTTGTAGCAAAGCTGCTCGTGGCTTAAAAGCCTTGGTTGGATCCACAGTCGTCAAGTGACCTTGCGACCCTCATATACACTTCTACCAATCATAACCCAACCCATATGCAACATATAATCTCATGAATGCATCATAATACACATATGTCATACAAATCGTACTTATATCAAATAGGGGTATTTTAGTAATTTTATCCTACAGGTGTACTTTAGGTAATTTCTACCTTACAGGGTATTTTGGTAATTTTTAAACAATATTGGTCTTAATTACGAACCTTGGCCCATCAACAAGTCCTCGTTGGCTAAGGTGAATGGACACTATGCACCAGGTAGGATTCCAGAGAAGAGGAGGTGGGTCATTAAGACCGCTTAAGTACCAAGCTCTCCCTAGATCCAATCCTAAACATGCATATGCTCATTGCCACACTCTAACCTTATGACTTGTCCACGATGCACTTGATAAATTAATTAAGTTTTATGCCACTTATGGATTCATTAGAAACTAGGCCTAAAAGTCCATTACATAACCCTAACGAGTCCACATACAGTCATATAGCCCATTAGGCCCAATCACATTTATATGGCCCAATAGGCCTAGTCACATTTATACGGCCCATCAGGCCCAATCACATCTATACGGCCCATCATGCATAAATCTACTCCAAGCCATACAACCAACTTAATAAGATCATCACTTATTACCAAACTACCAATTTTCGCTTATCTGGGCCCACGAGCCGTCGGGCCCGTTTGGCCCATTCTGGCCTAGTTGACCAAAACGTGACCCAAGTCCATGAGCTCACTCATGGGGTCTCTAATATCACATCAATTACCTTCATACGTGTTTTCATGCACTCGCACGACTATTGTAGCCAAACTTTCAGCTTTTTGACATTTTGGCATTTCAGCATTTCAGCATTTCAGAATTTGCCGATCTATTATGTGTGTGAAGTGTATGTACACACCTAATAATGAAACGTTCTACAATCTCCTTAGCGACGAACCTACAATCAACACCACCCTTCAATTAATCATATGCTTAACCATAATCTTTACCAAGAACCAAAATCTTACCATAGCCTTACCTTGTGCGACAGGTCCTAATAGCTTTTTCTTTAATCACTAACTGCGATTACTCCTAGATCTGTACCAACTTAACCAGTAGAGCCTAAGTAATAGGCGACTTGCATCCAACACGAGTCACCCTTATTACATATATGACCATTCGACCAACCCCTAAAACCAATGTGATGAACACTTACCCAAAACCCCAAAACGCTTAATGAGCAATTCGACAGAGATCTGAAATCTGAGATTCGATACTAATTCCCTACCAAAACCGATTTAGAAAGACTGAGGGAGAGATGAAATTAGTACTAGAAAGACCAACTAAAAGAAAGTAAAGTACTTACACAAGAACCGATCGGCCAACGTTGAAGACAAAGTGGTGGCACCATAGAATTTTGCCTAAAAGATATTCAGCTTTTAGATGAGAAAGGATATTTTCCCAAAAGAACAGGGTTTTGATGAGAAAGGAATGGAAGAAATCGACACAAAATAAAAGGGAAAGAATAAGGGATTTCGGCTTTTAGATATTTAGAGAGAAAAATGTTTTCAACAAAATAGAAAGGAAGAATTTGCCATTAGCCTAGAATCCCCAAAATCGGCACCTATATATACTATAGCTGAATTTACCTATCCCCAAATTCCCAATTTGGCTCCACTTCTCTACTCCTCAATCTCTTCCTAAGTTTTCTCTATTATCACTTCCTTGAATTTCTCTTCTGATCACTTCCTTCAGAGTTCAACTGTAATGCCACTACTAGCCATCCATAGTATAAAAATAAATACAAAATATTACCACGCTAGCACACGAACCAAGGATCCCCTTGCCAGCTATTGACGCCACCTCCTTGCTCCCTAAGTGGTGCCACTTAGCCACTACACCACAACCTCACTTGTATCCTATTTCTTCTCCATTTATTTAAAAGACATGACACTCGCAAACAGGGTTCTTTTAACATTTGATAGAAATTTCTCCACCTCAAAGCTCAAACTCAGAACTTAATAAATGGCCCTTTAACACTTTAATAACATTTAACTAAAATATCAAACACACCGTACACATCTTAACCACAAAAGAAAGTTCAAGATTTTTGGGGCGTTACATCAAGGTACCAATAAATTCAAATGCTATTAATGAGTTCTTTGAAATACCTAATTTTGAAAACGATGAATATTCTTCGTTGATAAGCAACATCGAGCCTAAAAATTTGTAAGAAATTCTCAAGGAACTTACAGTTCTAGGTTCTAAATGGAATGTGTCAAAGCAAGGAAACCACACTTCATCTGTTTCATCTGTTTGACACCACTCACAAAGGTATGGTTCTATTTCATCTGTTTCAGCCTTATGCCTAGTTCGCATGGGCCTATCAACTCATTAGAGCGAGTGGTCTTATTATAGTCGCACAACACTGATTACGCCATTACGCTTTTGCTGTGCACTCTAATTCTAGTACCAAAATAATTATACAGTACACTATGGTAGGGTGCGTACCAATATTCACATCAGGAGCATCTTCGACCTCTTGGTGACATGTGTGTAAACCAGAGCTGGCTGCCTTCTCTTAGCATAATCAGCACCCCTACTTAGTGCTCCACGACCTAAGCCATTCTCACGTCTGGCTTGACCTCGACCCCTTGGCAGCTGCTGACCACCCCTCTGAGGCTGCTCATGACCCCTGCCTACTTGCACTTGACCTCGCCTCCTTGGACACTCCCTAAAATGATGCTCCATTGAACCACAACCCACACAAGCTCCCATCCTAATCCAACACTCACCTAAGTATCCTTTCCCATAAAAAGCACAAGGTGGTATTCTAGCATTAGCATTAGCAGTAGGGGGCCCAGCTCTGACCGACCTGTCCACTCTAACCCTCCTCGTAGGCCTCTATCCAGCAGTAGAAGATTATGCATCCTGTTTGTTTTTTCCTCTTTCCTTATCCCAGTTTAAGTGCTCAATGCACTTTACCTCTTCCGTAACCTTAGCTTTCTCAACCAGTGCTGCGAAATCCCGCTCCCTTTGTGGAGCTATCAGCACCACCAGACTATCTCTCAGGCCATCCTCAAACTGCATGCACTGTTCATAATTTGTGGCCACTATTTCTTTAGCATACCTACTGAGTCGTAGGAATTCCACCTCATACTCCACCACGGATCTGTCTTCTTGTGTTAATTTTAAGAACTCCTTCCTTCGAGCATCTACATAGCTTGTTCCAATGTACTTCTGCTAAAATACGGACTTAAAGAATTCTCAAGTAATCCGCTTAGGTTGGGTGCCCTCTTTCACAGTCAGCCACCACTGGTAGGCTTCCTCCCTAAGTAGCGATATCGCCCCTTTTAACTTTTGCTCAGGTATGTAGTCCAAATCATCCATTATCCTTTTAGTGGCCTCCAACCAGTATTCAGCCACGTTGGGAGCCACACCAACAATACCCTTACAGATCTCAGCCCCATTGGATCGAAGTCGCTTCGAAATTGACCCACGATTTCCCACACCATTATTGGGCCCAGCGACCCTTTCCAAAATTCTCAGCATTGCCTGCGACAATGCATTGTCCCCAGCGGCTAAATCATACAACCTCACCTCAGCCATGGGTGAGGACGGAGCCTCTTCTACTTCAACATTGGGTATATGGCCCGATGCCGACGACCCAGCCCTAACACTTCCACGGTCTCTGCCGCGGCCTCTTGCATCTCTCCTAGCACTCGTCGTTGATTTATGTGTTATCTGAATTAGGAATTTTATGGAATTAGTTTATAGTTCCAATGATTTAAACAAATGTCTTATGAAAGTAGTAGTTTAAAAGCTATTTTCGCAGTCGCAAGTCCACTATAGTCTCAAGTTTCCTACGGGCTTTAGTTTTTCTCTACCTAAGAATCTATAATCTAAAGTAGCCCAGTAACTATCTACAGTACATCAATTTAAAACAAGTTTAGTAATAGGAGAACTTACTTGGCTCGGCGTCAAAGACTTAGTGTGCCACACATCAAAATCCTTCAAAACTTTTTGATTCATTTGCAAAAAATTTTAATTGGCCCATTTTACAACCCAAACTGTGCAATCGGACTTTGATACCACTAAATGTAACACCCCCAAACCCGGGCCAAACGTTATGGCCAAATCTGACGGTGTCACATTGAAAGGTGACTCGTGTAAATCGTATGCTTCGAAGACTTTGAAGACATTCGTCCGTCCGTGGTTTGAATAAGGGTTTATTTTCTAAACAGTTTGCTTAGAAAAGTTACTTAGTTTAAAACGTGTTCATTAGAAGGTTCGCTTAATCAAAAGTTTAGGTGAGTTTGAGTAAAAGCTTTGAGTTTATAAGTTGAAAATCCGAGTGTACATATCTTATTAAATTACAATGAAAGCTCATGTTTTAAGAAAATGTGCAGATATTTATGCTGATTTAGAAAACATGTTTAATTTTAGAAATCCTGTTTGAGTTTGAAACTTTAGTAGTTATAATAATAAAATCCAAATATAAAATCATACTGGAGATAAAAGGCCTTATTACAACCCAATAAAACAATGTAAAATAGGGAAAGTAAATAAAACTAGTAATCCTTAAAGTAAATAGCAGTGTAGTGTGGCCACCTCCGAGTTCTCTCCTACGTCGAGCTGCTTACTGAGTGTAGCGCCCCAAATTTTAGGCTTAGGAGAAATGGGCTTTGTGTATCGGAGAAATTCAGATTTTCGTGTTCAAGAAAATTTTGCAATTTCATGTTTGGATTGTTAATTAAGTGATTTGGAGTGCTTGGGGATGTCGGAGAAGTCTTGGGTTCAAAAAGGGACTTTATGAAAAATTCTAGTTTTTATCATTAAGAGGTATAGGCATTTGATATCCTCGTGATAAAAAGTAATAAAATTTATAAAGAACTTGATCAAACCCAAACTAACTAATATCATGACGTTTAAAGGCAAGCGCACCTATCGATAGCAGTATAGTCTAGTGATAAGATCGAGTATCGTACCCAAGGGAACCGAAAGTACTATTACTCACTTCCTTTCTATTATTTAACCTAGAAATTAAATGGGGATTTGTTTAAAACTAAATTCTAAAATCTAAACTAAGAATAAAACAAAAGAAAAAGTAAATTGGGAAGACTTTTTAGGGAAAGCTAATTGATATGATTAATACTCAAGGGAGGATCCACCTAGACTTCACTTGTTATTATCTTCTTGAATTATACGAGTTATTTACTTGACTTGATCCGTAGAGATCCCTAATCTATGCTAAACCCTCCGTCGAGGTGAAAAGCAACTAGGCCTAAGTTGTTAATTAAAGTTCCTTTATTAATTAACTCCTAGGTTGTATTAATTCGATCTATGGTTCCCCATATTAGGTTTGACCCTAATCCGGCAGATTTATGTCGCCCTATGTCTAGGGTTGCATGCAACTCTGCTTAATTATGGTAGATCTACTCTTATCACAGGGACTTTTGCTCCTCTGCTCTAAGCACATCCAATTCCTGAATTAATACCTAGGATTATTAATTCAAGGATTAAAACACATAATTAAGAACAATTCAAATAATTATCATATAAATCAAGAATAAATAACCAGATCTGTCTTAGGTTTCATCCCCCTCAAGTATTTGAGGGGTTTAGTTCATAATGATAAAAGAAAACATCTCAGAAGTTATCAAATAAGAAATCATAAAAGAAACCAAAAACCCCTGAAGGAATTTAGGAGAATCCTCTATGTTGATGCAGAATTTCAGCTTCTGAGATGAATCAATTGGCTTCTCCCTTCGAGTAATCCCTTGCTTCTACCTGTGGTATGGCAGAAAGACGAGAGGAAACGAGTATAGAGGGTGTGTAAAAGTGGGAAGAAGGCCCCCTCTATGTTGCCTCATGGGATCTTTATATAGAGAAGTTTTGGGGACTCTTTCTTAGCCTCTAAGCATCCCAATTCGAGTGAAATTCGTCTTTCTCACGACTAGAACATGCCCGTGTGGCACACCCGTGTGGGTTTCGACAGAGGCCGTGTGATTTAGCACGCCCGTGTATATTGGCCGTACTTGTCGGGACTTTGTTCGTGTGAGCTTTGTGAGGCACGCCCGTGTGGCACGGCCGTGTGGCACCTCTTGGCCCGTGTGATTCGTGCATTTTGGTTCATTTTTCACCGTTTTGGGCCCATTTTCTATTCTTTTATCTTCCCTAGGCTCTCTTGAGTATAAGATATGAAAAAGAATGGTTAAGAGCACCAATTCTCACTAATTTGATACTAATTCATCCAAAATATAGGCTAAACATGAGGTAAAAATATGTATAAATTAACGCTTATCAGCATTTCAAGGAAGGGTTATAAATATTTTTTTAGTTAAAACTGACGAATAAAAGCAAGTGGTCTGGTGGTTAGGAGCGTTGAGCACTGGCAGCATGTAGACGATCCAAGGTTCGAATCCTGGCCATGGCATAAATTCTTTTAATTTTCGCTCAAGGGCATGGAGGCTAGTGTTTAACCTTATAATTGTATGAGAGTAATTCATGACAAGAAAGGAGTAGTGGAAGAGTGGCGAACGGGGCGCTGGGCATTTGGAAAGGAGCAGGTTCGAGCCTGCTTGCAGGCAAAATTTTCTTTTTATTCACGAATTAAACCGTGGCTTCAGCAGCTAAAGGTTATAATTAATCGTGATCGTATTATAGTGTAAGAGAAGTAATGGCGTAGTGGCAAGCAGGGTATGGTGAGGTGCATGATCACTAGTGAGGTCTAAAGTTCGAGCTCCCTCTCACGCAAATGAGGTTAATTCTTGCTGCTCGTGCAAGGCTGGCTATTTATGGTAAGTGCTGGCTTGGTCAAGTGGTGGGTCTTTAAAGAAGGCTGCTGTTGGTGGGAAGAATCAAGCGGTGAATGCTTTGATTCTTTTTATTTTTTTATGGAAAGTTTAAATTGTAGGCTAGCTGATTACTTGCAGCTTTTAATGTGCTATTTGAGGCAAGAATCAGCCGATTGTGGACTTATTGGTCCTTTCGGTCAAAAGGTGTTATGGTTGCCTTGTTTGGGTACTAAGGATTGGGTAGTGTCGGCTTAGTTGTGGGATAGGAGGTCACCTTCTATTTTGTTCTCACCGACACAATTCTTGCTTTTGGCTCTATCACTCTTTTCTCTTGGATTTTTGGAATGCCAATTGTACTTTGCTCATTCTCTCCTCTTTGACTTGACAAAGTCGAATGCATCTTTGGCTATAGTTTACTGCATCAACCTCTAGTCTTTTCTCTACTCCTTCATTAACCGAACCATCTTTTCTTGCCTTTTGTCTCTTGTTCATTTTGTCGTTCTCTAAACCATGTGATTATATTTCTTTTAAATTACATCCACTCTTTGTTAGCTGATTTCTTTTATTTTCTATCTCCCTCTCTATACATTGATTTTGGTATTTAGCCGAGAATACCTAATTGCTCTTGCCGAACTTATCTTGTCCATTTGATTTTTTCCTACTGATTATTATTGAAGGTAATCTTTCGGTTTAAGGGCTGTTCTTTCCTTCTAGTTATTTCTTGAATGGAAATCATATGTTTAGTCTCTAGATACTGAATTTTGCTCTTTTGTTTTGATGTCGTTTGTGGGGTATCAAGTTTCGAGAAGTGTTACACCTTCTCTCTAACTTCTCGTTCTTCCTCTACGTAGCCCGAATCTAAGGTATGTGGTGTGTTGACCGAGTACTATCCTTCTATATTTTGGAATACGATTTTATTAGGAGAGGGTTGGCCGAACTCTCAAACTTTTGCAAGAGACTGTTTCTTATTTTGGTCTTTGAATTTCAGAAGCAGATAGCTACTATCTCGTTACAGGTGTGTTATCACACTTTTATAAAAATTGACCATATGGCCATCCGAATGCTCATATGAGTGACTGAGGCCATGGATTGTGGCCCTAAGTTGGAAAAATATTGTAATCATGAGCAATTTCAAGAGTTGGGCCGGAACGGGCCGAATGGGCTCAATGGGCCTTTGGGCCCGCTAATGAGCTTTAGGTCGTAATCGAATCTCTAAACTGTTTGGCTGCGTGTGTCGCTACACGACCATGGGCCTACTGATGGGCCTTCACATCTTGGGCTCACATTGGTAAATGACTGAAATGCCCTAAGGGCAAAATGACAAAAATACCCCTCGTGGGGAGAATGACCGTTATGATCCTAGTGGTAGGTTGATTAATGTTTGTATGATATTGGTATGTTTTATACTGGGCATGACATCCTGCATTCGCGTATGATTTTATGACATGTCATACTGTATGGGTTTGGGTTATATTGAGGGAGGAAGTATTATGGCTTATTGCCATCTTGTCTAAGGCCCATGGCCTTCCTACTTATGGCTTCGAGCCATCCTGTTATTTGGCAGCTTTGCTACAATGCTTATGGCCCTATGCCATCCTGTTATGGCTTTAAGCCATCCTATTAAGTTAGTGCTGCAACTGGTGCTAAGCTTGGTGTGTTGACTGGGTGGGTCGATTTTATCCCCACATAGTGTGTTGGTTAGTACGGACGGTGTATTGGTTGGACTGGGTTGGTTTTCCATTTGCATTTATGTACCTGTCATTGTTACTGTATTGGGTTAAGGCCCACTTGACACTGATTCTGTTATGGGCTTGGGCCCATTCTGTTTCTGCTTACTGCATATCTGATTATTTTTTATATAAGGGTTTACACACTGAGTATTCGTATACTCACCCTTTTTAATTTACTGTACAGGTAATTTCGAGGCATAGGCGATTTGGTGTTACGTGGAACTCAGAGGCGGCCACACTTTACTTTTATATTACTTTTGTTTTTACTACTTTAATTATGGTTTCATTTTGGGTTTGTAATAAGGCCGTTTTTCTTAATTTTTCTTAAGTTTTGAGTTTACTTATTGACATGTTTAATATATGTTAGCTCTGAGGTGCGCTTTACAAAATGATATCTGTTTTTCCAGAAACCACATTTCCACAACAAATGAGAATTTAAACAAAGCGTCCGCAATCAATATGCTTTTTCCGAAGTAAACTATTTTTATAACCAAATTAATCAAAGATAGGCGGAATACTGATTTCTTTAAAAATTTAAAGAACAAAGGGGTTTTTCTTTTACAATGAATTTAGTGAAACACGATTTGAGACAGTTCAATGTGACACTACCAAATACGACCGTAACGTCTGGGCTGGGTTTGGGATGTTACATTTAGTGGTATCAGAGCCCTATTGCAAAACTCAGCTGTGGAATAGAAATTTGAAAATTGTTGAATTTCTGTAAAAATGCTTTCAAAAGTTGGGTTTACTTCGAAATTTAATATTCTACAAACTATTTTTAAAGGAGTTGGAGAAAATTTGAATTCTACTATTGTATGTGTGGTCTCCAAGTTTCTGGCACCGAATCTGCAGGTGTTTACACTACTGTTATCTGTTTACTCATTGAATATTGAGATTGTTATGGTATGACACTTTGGATAGGTTAGACTGAGACTGTAGGAAACTAAAGACTGTAGTGTGATCCTGATCTGCAAAAACATACTATAAACTCCTGTTTCCATAAGACATTCTTAATAGTTACTGAAACTTAAGATAACGCATAAAACTTTTAAATCAGATAATACGAGTCGATATGAGCACTAGAGGAGGAAGAGCTGTTTGAAGTCGTAGGAGTGGTCGTGCTAGTAATACAGCCAGGTCTTCGACATCGGGACATGTGCCAAATAAGGAAGCCAGGGAAGTACCAGCCCGACCGGTAGCTAAGATTGGTTCATTTGATCGTGCAGCTGGGGATGAAGCTCTGTCCTAAGCGATGTTGTGGATACTGGAAAGGGTCACTGGACCCAATAATGGAGCGCGAGCCAGGGGTTATTTACTGAGCGACTGAGGTCAAACGGGGCAGAGGTTTTCAAGGGCATTTGCTAGAATAGCCCCTAATGTGACCGAGTATTAGCTGGAAGCCTAGAGCGAATCATGAACGACCTTGACTGAACATCTGAGCAGAAGTTGAAAGGTGCAGTTTATCTACTACGAGATGAAGCCCACCAATGGTGGCTAACGGTGAAGGAAAGAGCTCAGCCGTAGCAGATTTCATGGGAGTTTTTCAAGACTGGGTTTCAAGAAAAATATGTGGGTACTTGTTATGTCAACGCTCGTAGGAAAGAATTCCTGAACTTAGTGCAAGGAGTTAAGTCAATATTTGAGTACGAGGCAGAATTTCTACGACTCAGTCGTTATGCTTGTAGGATTGTGGCTACTGAGCATGAACGCTACATACAATTTGAGGATGGCCTCAAGGACAGCATCCGTGTAGTGATAGCTCCACAAAGGGAGTAGAACTTTATTGTGTTAATGGATAAAGCCAAGATAGCTGAGGAAGTTAAGCGTGCAGAATGTCAGAATCAGGAAAAGGAAAGGGGCAAAGATAGGAGGGATTTAGAAATCTCTAATTCGGATCAGAGGCTTAGGAAAAATGCCAAATAGGAAGGACCAGTTCGAGTTAGGGCCCTTGTTGCTATTGTTAGATCACCACCTTGTGCGAGTTGTGGGAATTATCATCAAGGCGAGTGTCGGAGAAAAACTGGGGCATGTTTCAGGTGCGGATCAGTGGAGCATCTTGTAAGAGATTGTACACAAAGGTTGAAGCAAATGCAGGCTGCAGTGCAGGGCTTTGTTCAGCGTGAGAGAGGGGGCCAGCAACCACCAAGAGGTCATGACCAAGCCAGGGGTGCAAACGGAGTTGGTCGTGGAGCACCAAGCAGGGGTACTGGTCAAGCTGAGGCAAAGTAACCAGCTTTAGTTTATGCAACACGTCGCCGAGAGGACGAAGACGCTCCAGATGTGGATACTGGTACGTACTCTACTCATAATGTTTATTTACCTAATCTGCAATAGAAATTAAAGTGTGCAGCAGAAGCATAGTGGTCTGACTTGTGTGGAGCGATTAGATGATAGTTGGAAATTTCGAGGATGAAATTTCTTTAAGGGGATTAGAGTTTTAATGCCCTAAATTTTGGGCTTTGGAGAAATGGGCTTTGTGTATCAGAGAAATTTAGATTTTTTTGGTCAAGAAAATTTTGTAATTTCATGTTTGGATTGTTAATTAAGTGATTTGGAGTGCTTGGGGATGTCAGAGAAGTCCTAGGTTCAAAAAGGGACTTTATGAAAAATTCTAGTTTTTATCACTAAGAGGTATAGGCATTTCAATGAAGGGTTATAAATATTTTTTTGGTTAAAACTAACGAATAAAAGCAAGTGGTCTGGTGGCTAGGAGCGTTGAGTGTTGGTAGCATGTAGACGGTCCAAGGTTCGAATCCTAGCCATGGCATAAATTCTTTTAATTTTCACTTAAGGGCATGGAGGCGGGCATTTAACCTTATAATTATATGAGGGTGATTCGTGACAAGAAAGAAGTAGTAGAAGAGTGGCGAATGGGGCAGTGGGCATTTGGAAGGGAACAGGTTCGAGTCTGCTTGCAGGTGAAATTTTTTTTTTGTTCACGAATTAAATAGTGGCTTCAGCAGCTAAAGGTTATAATTAATCGTGACCGTATTATAGTGTAAGAGAAGTAACGACGCAGTGGCAAACAGGGTATGGTTAGGCACATGGTCATTGGTGAGGTCTGAAGTTCGAGCTCCCTCTCATGCAAATAAGGTTAATTTTTGCTGCTCGTGCAAGGCTGGCAGTTTATGGTAAGTGCTGACTTGGTCAAGCGGTGGGTCTTTAAAGAAGGCTGCTGTCGATGGGAAGAATTAGGCGGTGAATGCTTTGATTCTTTTTTTTTATGGAAAGTTTAGATTGTAGGCTAGCTGATTACTTGTAGCTTTTAATGAGCTATATAAGGCAAGAATCGGCCGATTGTGGACTTATTGGTCCTTTCGGTCAAAAGGTGATATGGTTGCCTTGTTTGGGTGCTAAGGATTGGGTAGTGTCTGCTTAGTTGTGGGATAGGAGGTCACCTTCTATTTTGTTCTCCCCGACACAATTCTTGCTTTTGGCTCTATCACTCTTTTCTCTTGGATTTTTGGAATGCCGATTGTACTTTGCTCATTCTCTCCTATTTGACTTGACAAAGTCAAATGCATCTTTGGCTATAGTTTACTGCATCAACCTCTAGTCTTTTCTCTACTCCTTCTTTAACCAAACCATATTTTCTTTGCCTTTTGTCTCTTATTCATTTCGTTGTTCTCTAAATCATTTGATTATATTTCTTTTAAATTACATCCACTCTTTGTTAGTCGATTTCTTTTATTTTCTATCTCCCTCTCTATACATTGATTTTGGTACTTACGTAAAATACCTAATTGCTCTTGCTGAACCTATCTTGTCCATTTGATTTTTTTCCTACTGATTATTATTGAAGGTAATCTTTCAGTTTGAGGGCTATTCTTTCCTTCTAGTTATTTCTTTAATGGAAATCGTATGTTTAGTCTCTAGATACTAACTTTTGCTCTTTTGCTTTGATGTTGTTCGTGGCGTATCAAGTTTCGAGGAGTGTTGCACCTTCTCTCTAACTTCTCGTTCTTCCTCTACGTAGCCCGAATCTAGGGTCTATGGTGTGTTGATCGAATACTATCCTTCTATATTTCAGAATACAATTTTATTAGGAGAAGGTTGGCCAAACTCTCAAACTTTTGCAAGAGATCGTTTCTTCTGTGGGTGCTTAGATTCCGGAAGCATATAGCTACTATCTCGTTACAGGCGTGTTATCACACTTTTATAAAAATTGACCATATGGACGTACGAACGCTCATATGAGTGATTGAGGCCACGGATTGTGGCCCTATTTTGGAAAAAAATTGTAATCATGAGCAATTTGAAGAGTTGGGCCGGAACGGGCCAAATGGTCTTAGTGGGCTCGTGGGCCTGCTAATGAGCTTTAGGCCGTAACCGAATCTCTAAACTGTTTGGCTGGCTGAAATGCCCTAAGGTCGAAATAACAAAAATACCCCTCGTGGGTAGAATGACCGTTATGACCCTAGCGGTAGGTTGATTAATGTTTGTATGATATTGGTATATTTTATACTGGGCATGACATCCTGCATTCACGTATGACTTTATGACATGTCATCCTGCATGGGTTTGGGTTATATTGAGGGAGGAAGTATTATGGCTTATTGCCATCTTGTCTAAGGCCCATGGCCTTCCTGTTTATGGCTTTGAGCCATCCTGTTATTTGGCAACTCTGCTGCAATGCTTATGGCCCTGTGCCATCCTTTTATGGCTTTAAGCCATCCTGTTAACTTAATGCTGCAACCGGTGCTAAACTTGGTGTGTTGATTGGGTGGGTCAATTTTATCCCCACATGGTGTGTTGGTTGGTACAGACAGTGTATTGGTTGGACTGGGTTGGTAATCCATTTGCATTTATACACCTGTCATTGTTACTGTATTGGGCTAAGGCCCACTTGACATTGATTCTGTTATGGGCTTGGGCCCATTCTATTTCTGCTTACTGCATATCTAGTTATTTTTTTATATAAGGGGTTACACACTAAGTATTCGTATACTTACCCTTTTTAATTTACTGTACAGGTAATTTCGAGGCATAGGTGATTCGGTGTTACATGGAACTCGGAGGTGGCCACACTTTACTTTTTTATTGCTTTCGTTTTTACTACTTTAATTACTGTTTCATTTTGGGTTTGTAATAAGGCCGTTTTTCTTAATTTTTTTTAACTTTTGGGTTTACTTATCTACATGTTTAACATCTGTTAGCTCTCAGGTGCGCTTTACAGAATGATATCTGTTTTTCCAAAAACCACATTTCCACAACAAATGAGAGTTTAAACAAAGCTTCCGCAATCAATATGTTTTTTCCGAAGTAAACTATTTTTATAACCAGATTAATAAAAGATAGACGGAATAGTGCTTTCTTTAAAAATTTAAAGAACAAAGGGTTTTTTCTTTTACAATGAATTTAGTGAAGCACGATTTGAGACACTTCAATATGACACTACCAAATACAGCCACAATGTCTGGGTTGGGTTTGGGCTGTTACACATAAGGCCACTTGAAAAAATTAAAAAGAGGGAGTGAGTTTCGAAACTCAATATGTACCACCCTCGTCAAACAAGTAATCATGTAACAGTCAGATTGGGCCTAAGCCCTATTCAATTTTAGTGGCCTTTGGGCCTTAGCCCATAGTGGCGTCAGTTGAGCTTGAGCCCATATCACAATATACAGCGGCCTTTGGGCCTAAGCCCATAGTGACTTGATTAGGCCCGAGCCCATATCACAAATATCAATATGCGCATGCAATGCACAATTACCCATAACCAACCCTGTACACCCCTTCCAACCGTACACTCCTGTGGGGAGATATTCGACCCACCCATCCTTATACCCCCGTTGTAGCACCAGTTGCGACACTACTCATCATTGTAGTAGAGCTGCCTATGGCTTAAAAGCCTTGGTTGGATCCACAGTCGTCAAGTGACCTTGCGACCCTTATATACACTTTCACCAATCATAACCCAACCCATATGCAACATATAATCTCATGAATGCATCATAATACACATATGTCATACAAATCGTACTTATATCAAATAGGGGTATTTTAGTAATTTTATCTTACAGGTGTACTTTGGGTAATTTCTACCTTACAAGGTATTTTGATAATTTCAAGTCCTCGTTGGCTAAGGTGAACGAACTCTATGCACCATGTAGGATTCCAGAGAAGAGGAGGTGGGTCATTAAGACCACTTAAGTACCAAGCTCTCCCTAGATCCAATCCTAGACATGCATATGCCCATTGCCACACTCTAACCTTATGACTTGTCCACGATGCACTTGATAAATTAATTAAGTTTTATGCCGCTTACGGATTCATTAGAAACTAGGCTTAAAAGTCCATTACATAACCCTAACGAGTCCATATACATTCATATAGCCCATTAGGCCCAATCACATTTATATGGCCCAATAGGCCTAGTCACATTTATACGGCCCATCAGGCCCAATCACATCTATACGGCCCATCATGCATAAATCTACTCCAAGCCATACAACCAACTTAATCAGCTCATCACTTATTACCAATCTACCAATTTTCGCTTATCTGGGCCCACGAGCCGTCGGGCCCGTTTCACCCATTTTGGCCTAGTTGGCCAAAACGTGACCCAAGTCTATGAGATCACTCAAGGGTCTCTGATATTGCATCAATTACCCTAATACGAGTGTTCGCGCCCTTGCACAACTACCGTAGCCAAACTTTCAGCTTTTCTGCATTTCGGCATTTCGGCATTTTGGGATTTGCCGATCTATTGTGTGTGTGAAGTGTATGTACACAACTAATAATGAAACGTGCAACAATGTCCTTGGCTACGAACCTACAATCAACACCACCCTTCAATTAATCATATGCTTCACCACAATCTTTACCAAGAACCAAAATTTTACCATACCCTTACCTTGCGCGACAAGTCCTAATAGATTTTCCTTTAATCACTAACCGAGATTACTCCTAGATCTGCACCAACTTAACCATTAAAGCCTAAGTAATAGGTGACTTACATCCAACACGAGTCACCCTTATAACATATATGACCATTCGGCCAACCCCTAAAACCAAAGTGATGAACACTTACCCAAAACCCCAAAATACGTAATAAGCAATTCAGCAGAGATCTGAAATCCGAGATTCAATACTAATCCCCTACCAAAACCAATTTAGAAAGAGTGAGAGAGAGACGGAATTGGTACTAGAAAGACAAACTAAAAGAAAGTAAAGTACTTACACAAGAACTGATCGGCCAACGTTGAAGACAAAGTGGCGGCACCACAGAATTTTACCCAAAAGATATTCAGTTTTAGGGAAGGTCAACTAGGAGCGAGAAAGAAAAGGGTTTGATGAGAAAGGAAGGAAAGAAATCGGTACAAAATAAAAGGGAAAGAATAAGTGATTTCAGCTTTTAGATATTTGGAGAGAAAAGTGTTTTCGGCAAAATAGAAAGGAAGAATTCGACATTAGCCTAGAATCCCCAAAATCGGCACCTATATATACTATAGCCGAATTTACCCATCCCCAAATTCCCAATTCAGCTCCACTTCTCTACTCCTCAATCTCTTCCTAAGTTTTCTCTATTATCACTTCCTTGAATTTCTCTTCTGATCACTTCCTTCAGAGTTCAACTCCAATCCCACTACTAGCCGTCCATACTATGAAAATAAATCCAAAATATTACCATGCTAGCACTCGAACCAAGGATCCCCTTGCAAGCTATTGACTCCACCTCCTTTCTCCCTAAGTGGCGCCACTTAGCCACTACACCACAACCTCACTTGTGTCTTATTTCTTCTCCATTTATTGAAAAGCCATGACACTCGCAAACAGGGTTCTTTTAACATTTGACAGAAATTTCTCCACCTCAAAGCTTGAACTCAGAACACAATAAATGGCCCTTTAACACTTTAATAACACTTAACTAAAATATCAAACACACCATACACATCTTAACTACAAAAGAACATTCGGGATTTTTGAGGCGTTACATCAAGGTACCAATAAATTCAAATGCTATTAATGAGTTCTTTGAATTACCTGATTTTGAAAATGATGAATATTCTTCTTTGATAAACAACATCGAGCTTGAAAATTTGCAAGAAATTTTCAAGGAACTTACAGTTCTAGGTTCTAAATGGAATGTGTCAAAGCAAGGAATCCACACTTCTCGAAGGGAATATTTGACACCACTCGCAAAGGTATGGTTCTGTTTCATCTGTTTCAGCCTTATGCCTAGTTCGCATGGGACTACAATCTCATTAGAGCGAATGGTCTTATTATACTTGATTTTAATTGGAAAGACCATTGATGTGGGAAAAATCATCCTGAAAGAAATGCGAAATTGTGCCATTAAATGTTCTTGCCCTGCTTACTTCCCCTTTACGGTAACAATCCTGTGCTTGAAAGCTAAAATTCTTGCAAACGTAAAGAAGAAAAGGTATAGCTAGGGCACAATCATAGATTGGAAACTCTACCGGGTAGCTGGAGATTCTGTTCTACAGTAATGAATTGAAAAAAGTGAGGATCCTGAAGAAGAGGAAGTAGATCCCACAAAGATCGAGCCAGTGCAGTCAACTAAAGTCCCTGATAAGGTGGAACCAATGGAACTAGAATCTGAACCTGATATCGAAACTTCAATGTTCAGAGCTCAACCGCCTAACCCAGATCTTCGAGATGAGCTGTCAAAGTCGATAGACATAATGCAACATATGTAATGGCAGCAACAAGCTTACTGGAGATACTCAAAAATAAGGGATGACTCGATGATAAGTGCTCTTAAGAAAATTTATAATGACCCATTTATTTTTGTGCCTGAGTTTCCAGATTACATATTTGAACCATGGAGTCCATTATCGAAGAAGGAGCAAAGCAATTCATGCAAAAGGCAATAATGATGGAGCAAAAGATGAGTTGAATTCGGAAGGATCTGCAAATAAATAAAAACGAAGGATCTCAACTTTATTTTATTTCTGTTCTTAGGTGATTTTAGGACTAAGTTAATTAGGAATTTTTATTCTTGCAAAATAAAATAAGAGAGGAAAATCATTAATAAATTTTGAACAAGTCGCAAAGTATAAAGTGTGGTAATAGATATATTCATGTCTAGGATTGGATTTAGAGAGAGCTTGGTACTTAAGCAGTCAAATTGACTCACCTCCTTTTTTCTAGAATCCTACCTGATGTATAGTATCTATTCACTTTTAACAATGAGGACATTGTTCATTTTAAGTAGGGGGACCAAAAAATTGAAATTATTTCCACTCAGAATAAATTTTTCTTTTAATTATGATTAGGATATATTTTGATCAATAATTTGAAATTTTGTTAAGTATGCTAAACTTCAGTATAAATAAAGCTTTATTATTTCAATAAATTATTATGCTAGCTTAATAATGATATGAATGTATTTTTAATAAAGCATGCGATCATACCATAAATTTTTAGCTCCTTACAAAAATTAGGCATGCATAAAAGTTTAAGTCTTTAGAATTGACTTAGTAGTTTCTTGAGGCGATCCTAAGAAGCATGGAATGTTGAAAATGATTTAGACAACACTTGTTTGGACCGTTTAAGCCTTTCAAGCCAACCATAATGAATTTTTATCCCTTGAAACCCAACTTTGAGACTATATGGCCTAATGTTATTTGGACCCTTACAATATTTAGCCATCACTTTTCTCTTAATTATCTTTAAATTGTCCCAAACACTAGACTTCGTACTATTCAGAATATTCTTTGAAAATAAGTTTGGGAGAGTTGAAAAGAAGAATCAAATGCTCAAAAATTATAGTACATGAAGCAAGTGCTCGAATTTAAAAAAAAACACATGTACTTGAAAGAAAATAGATATACAAAAGAACATGTTAAAGTTAAGTAAGTTGGTGTATCGAAGGTAAAAATTCTAAAGGTCCGATTGACACTAAGTCTAGGGTTTTAAGCCTAAATATCTATCTTTTACCTACTCCTAGCCTAGCCACGTTACAACCTTTTTAAAAACCTATTGATTCAAGTTTCTATGCTACCTACATTAGCGGTGAGAAATTGCTATGATCAACATATGAAGACATCAGTTAAACTTAATAATTGCAGTTTAGCCTTAAATAAGGGAATAAAAATCAAATTGGTAAAGAGTTAACATGTCTTTATTAAGGAAGCATTTAGTCTAATTTTTCTATTATAATAGTTGTTTAGATTAATTCGAATGATATGTATACTTAAGTAGCACAATTATCAAATTTCTTGTTTTTGAGCATAAGTATACTAAATCATAATTTTGGGAAGAATGTTATTCTAAACGAGTTTTTCAAAAGTGTTTCCGAGAAATTCTTTTCAATTTTGTGCATTACTCGGGACGAGCAATGAATTAAGTTTGGAGGTGTGGAAACACGAAAATTTACACACTTTTACATGCCCTTTTTAACTTAAATTCATGAAAATTCGATTAAATTCTTGTCAAAAATAATTAATTTTTATAAAATAATTAAATTACACTTAAATTATGAACATGCTGAATTTTTATTAATTTTATAATTATTTTTTTATTAATTTTGACTATTTTTCGACAGATTTGCACAAACGGTGAAAAATGGCTCGACAGACATTGCTAGAAGCATAAAACCGAGAAGCAATTTGAAGTATCAAGACAAATTAATTTCTAGCATAAGACGGTCCAAATATGTGTATTAGTTCATAATATAATTAATTTTAATTTATACCAAATTTAATTTGGGCTAAATAAATTATTATTAATTAATTATGGAAAGAAAGTGGTCTAGTTGAACCAAACTGATTGAACCAAACTGGCCAAGAATTGGGCATTCCGGAACCGTCCAAATGCTGAAGCAAATAAACTTATTAGATGATTTAATTAAGCTTGCAAAGAGGTCCTTGAAGACTTGTCAAAGTTGCATTCAAACCCCTCCACAATTGGTGGCTTTATGGATTTGCCCCAAGCCATATTTAGCAAGGTTGAAACCATCAACTTTGCCACATAAGTGGCCGGCCAAGGGGTGGCTCTTTGGCTGATATTTTTAGCAAATTTTACCTGCCACATTCAGCTATAAAAACCCCCCTTGGCTGATCATTCAATCATCAATTCATTCATTCATATCTTCTCTCTCTTCTCTCCATTTGCTCTCTTCTTTCCATTCCAAAAATTCCTTTGCTCTCTTGCCGATTTGACCTCTTGGAAAAGGGGTGTTCTTCAGCCATTTTGGAGTAGCAACTGAGTGTTCATAGCAGGCTTGGTCAACAAGGACAACGGAGAATGAAGAACGGAGCAACCATTCAAGCCACGGAGAAACACCAGATTTGATTCTTGTTCCCTATATTTTTAATTTTCGTTGTTGTTATGATGAACATGTTTATGAATATTTATGTTTTTGAAATGGTTAATTTAATCAATTTAGCTTGAATTTAATTTGTGTTAGGTTGATTGCATTTAGTCTACTTAAACTATTAAAATTGTGTTTATGTTGTTATAGGCCTCGGTAAGATGCTTGATTAAGTAAAATCATGACTAAGTTATTCTTGCATTACAATTGTTAGATAACTAATGAATTAATTATTTAAATAGATTGAAATTGTAATTAATGGACACAGTACTTAACCAGTGCATGTTTATTCTTCTAAGGTAGCTGAAGGTTAAATTAGCATTGTATCTGGCGATACATTTGCCTTGCATAACTTGCAAAGATTATTGTGATTAAACTGTTTCAAGTTAGGGATACTTTGTTACCTCACATAGTCTTTTGTTTTTCTATTCAGATTTGTTTAATCGACTTGACATAGGGATATGTTAAGGAGATGAATGGGTTTTGGTAAGTAAGTATGTTCATAAGTTAGCAAGTTGCTGAGTTGTCGTAAATTTACTCGTAAAAACATAGACACAAGTTTAACAATTTAAGTTAAAGAATTGTAATTAATCTAACACAATTATCTCATCTTGATTTAAATCGTATTTTGAAATCATGCATTACAACTTTTTGTTTTATTTTAATTAGTTTACTTAGTTTAAAATTTTAGTTTTTAATCACCCACTTCAAACAAAATATTTTTTCCCACCAAAGTGTTTTAAATAGCATTCATAAATAATTCTTTTCATAGTCCCTGTGGGTATGATAACTCGACATTTACTTGTCACTTTATTACTTGTTGTGATTGTGTACACTTGCACATTTCTGTCGTTCCAATAGGCATCATTTTATAGCATAGACGATGAAAAATAAGCTTTCTGAATCAGTTTTATAATAAATTCATATATCATCAACAAAAACAACAACGAACCTGTCAAGATGTGGCTAGAAAACTCGATTCATCAGATCCATAGATGTTCCGGGAGCTATAGTCATTCCAAAAGGTATAACCAATGTGCCCTCAATGGCACCACAATTTAAACACCAAACTAATTCACATTCAACATTCACAGTTCCTGATTCATAAGCTTATCAAACATACCATTCCAACTATTTCCTTCACAACCAACTTACCAAACTTAGCTCAATATTCTCATATGAACATATGGTCAAGATATACCAAAAGTTCCAAGAAAATACAACCACAACATTTCATAATCAAATATGAAACAACGACTATCCAAAGCAAAACAAACTCAAAATGTCAACCTTATTCAATCATCAAATAAGTCCAAAATAACATACATCATAATCAACCATTTATACCAAAATCTTATCCACATGCCACTTATAACCCAGTCAAATTAAGTATATAACTACCAAAAATTCCAAAAGCAATTCAATCGACAACTCAAAGCTAATGATCTACAAAAAAGAAAAACCAAAATGAGGTAAGCTTGCATAAAGCATAGTAAGTCTATAATAAACTTAAACATTAACTTAATGTAAAAGATGTAATTTTAACATTTTATAAGATAATTCAATATATTGGTCATGATTTCATTAATTAACTCTATACATCATAAGTCTCACAAGGTTAGTGAGTTCATATAAAAAACATGTAACTATATCATGTTATCAAACATATACCCGAAAACACATTTGGTACATAAATCAACCATCACATATTCATTCAACATTTAGCACCTTTATTTCAAGATTTATTTCAAATGTCCCTTTTAACATATCTATATTCATATAAATATTTCGTATACACTTCATATAACCATTTCATACATTTATTTCCATATAAGTATTTCGTATATGCATTTCATATTACCATTTTTGTTTACTCATTTTTCACCCAATCATCCATAATGAAATAGCGTTGGACACACAGGAACAATGCTCACACAAGTTGTGATGATAAATGCTCACACGAGCTGTGAAATGAGCCTGCTCACACAAGTTGTGGATAGAGATGTTAGGCTACACGATGCTGCTCACATGAGTTGTGGAGAATCTGTAACAAATGGAAGACCTCAACCATTAGTAGGACATCCAAAACTACCACCCAAAATGATAAATAACCCTAATAACATGTCATTTGTAACACCCTTTACTCATGTTCAGCGTCAAAACAGGATATGAGGCATTACCAGAGCATACACATGCAACCGTACAAAATCGAGACATAAAATTTACATCCAAATTAAACTGTTCAATTTTCATCACTAAGTTTGCAATGCCCCAAAAATATAGGGTTGTAAGTTTTGTATGGTTTGACGTAGATGCATGTTTGGCATGTTGGCTAAGTGTTTGAGTGCGTTTGAGGGTTCTTAGGAAGCCAAGGTTTAGGTTGGACTCTTGACAAAATTTTTAATTTTTGTCTTAAGTTACTCTGGACGATGGCATGTAGGGTTTATAAGTAAATGTTGCTGTTTCATGACACAAAAAATGCCTCTGGCGGAGTGGTAGGTGATGCCACAAGCATGGGAAGGAGAGCTGGGGTTCAAATCCCCTTGTAAGCAAAATGAATTTATTTTGGTACATAGGGGCGGCAAGTGGTTCAATTGGCTACAAACTCTTGGGGTTGGTTGTATACTTGGTAAGAGATAAAGGTTAGACTTGTCTTGAACATTTGAGTTAAATTCGAATTGAGAGGTTGAGTGTATCAGGGAGAAAAAGGGGGAGGAAAATAAAGAGCAAATCGTGGGATTCAAAGTGGGTAAGGTTGTAGCCGAATTTAAGGTTTTAGAGGAACATATTTGGCTTTTGGTGTTTTGGGTAGAATTTTCTTTGGCTTTGAGTGGTAGAATCAGTTTTGATACCTTCGATTTTGGGTCGTTTGAGTGTTAGCTGAACCTTCTGCCTTTCGGTTCTCTCTCAATTTTGGTTCCTCATATCTTACTTCTTTCTCTCTTTTATTCTTTCAACCCCACTCTCATAACTGAACCCATCATTTCTTTCTTTCTTTCAAATATTCTCCTACTGATTTTAAGGGGTGATACGGTCAAGTTTGATCTCTCTTTTAGACCCGTTTTGTAACGCCCCAATTTTTGCGTTTTTGAATTTATGGTTGGATTTAAATTTTGCTTGGTTTGATATGTTATAGTGATGTGTTGGGTGTTTTTAGTGAACCTTTAGAAGGCTTAAGTTTAAGATTAAAGTCTGGCAATTTTTTATTTTTGAGCCTTAGGGGGAGAATGGACCTAAGCTAGTTGGGCTTTTAAATTAACATAGGGGTTTGAGACACAAGGAAGCTTGTGGTAAAGTGGCAAGGTGGCGCCACTTAGAGCTAAGGTGGTGGCGTGTCAAGGCTAGTGAGGGAGTTGAGGTTTGAATCTCTTGATGAGCAAGTGTTGTTTATTTTTATGCTTGTGTATGGTAAGTGGTGGACTCCAAGTGAAATTCTGAAGAGTTTGAGGTGCTTATGGAATTAGGTGTGGAGTGATAAGGGGAGGTTATCTAGGAGAAAATCTAGGAAATTGAAAGGGAAGCTAGAGTTGGCCGATATGGGTCTCTTGGATGAGCAATTTCGGCTAGGTCCTTGGAAGGTAGCATTTTCGACAATTGGGGTATGAGTGTGCCAAATTCTTTTGTTGTTCTTTTTGGGATTTTTTTTGGTCAAGCCTTAGTGCCAAATAGGTAAGATTCAAAGGCTGTTTCCATTCGGTTCATTTTCTTTTCTTTTTCTCTCTACTTTCCCTTTTGTTCTAAAAGCCAAAATCCCGAAGTTGTTAGCCCTCCTTTGTGGATTTACCCAAAGCCGAACCCTTTCATCACTTTTCTTCCAAAGCCAAACCAAGTTTCTTCCTCTTCTCTATTCACTTTTCTCTTCTTCTTCTCCCTTTTCTCCACCGATTGAAGTAACCTCCCTTAAAGCTTTGCTAGCCGATTGCTCTCAAAAGCTGAAACTGAACCATTTGTTAGCCGACTCTTCTTCTTTGGTTGAATCTCCTATTCTCCTTAACTCTATTCTTTCGAAAGCTGAAACTCTCGACTCTCTCATTCCCCTGTCGACCATTCCCTGTCTTTTTCATAGACTTCTTTTCTTCTTCCTAACTTTACAAAAGTCGAATCTTTGAGATCACTTTCCTTTTTGCGTTCTGACTGGATCTATAATAGATCTGGACTATGCTAGTGTCTGGAGACTCTTTTCTGTCAAGACAAGCCGGTGGTAAGTACTCGGATCCTTTCTTTCGTAATCTTGTGGTTTATGAAAAGTCGAAAACCCCTATCCTTCCTGGGTTGAATCGATTTTGACTTCTTTATTTGAAGAATATCCATTGAGCCTTTTCTTTTGGATCTCATGTATGTTAAAAGTGGTAAAGGGGCAATCTAGCAAGGGGCAGTGGAGGCTAGGGCCATTGTAGCGATCTAGATCTAGATCTAGTGGTTAGATTCGGCAAAGGTAAGTGTTGGGGATGCTCTATTGTGGCGGAGTAGGTATGCTAAGTTGGTATCGATTAGTCAATTGAATTATAGTTGACGTGTGGTTAAAACGGTTGTAGGTTAATCGTTCGAGGGATTCTAGCGTACTTCGCAACATGTGTGTAATCGACACCCTCTAGTAGACTAGATCAGCAAAAGCTGAAAAGTCGAAAATCCAAAATGCCAACATTTCGAGGGCTTGCAAGCGTGCGAGCGCTCGTGGGTTGGTTTGAAACGGTAAAATTGGTTTTCATGTATGGTAAGACTGTTATGCACATTTTCAGGCCTCGGTGGGCCGAATTTGGGCCTAATGGGCTTACGGGCCCATATGGGTAAAATCAAGCGGTAAGTACTCTCTGTTAATCTGGTTGTTGGATTTACTAAGATATGTGTAGATTTTAAATTTAGTTGGCCATAGTAGCTTGTGGGCTCCGTCGGGCCCATTAGGGGTTTTAGGCCTGATGACTCTGTATTAATGAAATGGGCTAATTAAGTCACTCGGACGATGTTAAATCTGTTAGTAGACTGTAATAAGCATAAAACCCTTAAAACCTAGCAAAATTACCGAAATACCCCTAAGGGTGGTAAATTACTATTTACCCCTATGTGCTAAAAGACCATTTTACCCCTAGGGTTAAGTTGACTGATTCGCATGTTATTATTCCTGATATTCTGTATGCCATGACATGTACATTCTGATTTGCATGGGTTGGGATATTATTATGGAGGAAGTGCTAAAAGTGGCAATGTCACGTATTCTGCTTAGAGGCTTTGCCTCGTATTATTGTTCTGGTGGCTTGGCCACGATATCTGTTTAAGCAGCTCTACTGCGACTGTGGTGTGTAGGGCTGGATAGGTTGAGTTATTCCCCACATGGTGTGTAGGGCTGGTACGGGTGGTGTGTAGGGCTGGATTGGACTTGGGCTTTGCATACATGCATAAAATACTATAATATGATCTGTTATTGTAATGGGCCCAAGGCCACACTACTTTCTGAATAGGGCCAAGGCCTAGTTAAAACTGTATCTGAATAGGGCTTCGGCCTAGTTGTGCTTGAACTAATCTCTGACTTTGGTTGGGTTAGCTTACACACTAAGTTTTCACAAACTCACCTTCTTTCTTCATCCTTGTAGGAGATCCCTAACCGTAGAGGACATAGAGCTGTGAGGGATTTGAGGTGGCCACGTGATTTCTTTTTTCTAATTTATTTTATTTATAGTTTAATTATTTTTCTTAAATTTGGGTTTTCAAGTTGTAATAAGGCTGCTCGGTTTTTATTTTTGGTTTGGGTATTTCTTTTATTTTTACTTGATACTTGTTTACAACAATTACTAGTTTGCACGGGTTTTTACCTCAAACTTAACAAACATTTTCAAAACAAGTATTACGTGACAAACGGGTAACCTAGTAACAATGACTCAATGATAAGATTTTTTAAAAATAACCTTTAATTGGTAGTGGATAGGGTTTTTACAAACTAAACAAGGTTTTTATATTCAAAAGGTAATATGGTTTTGTTTAAGTCAACATAATGATTATTAAAAGACGATCGTAGCGTGATTAGTTGTCCATGTGATAGACCAGATCTGGCCAGAACGTCTGGGCCGGGTTTAGGGTGTTACACGTTTTTCTGTTATTATTTTCTTTTGGACGATTCTTGGTTCACCTTCTCTTTGGCCAAACCTTATTCTTTCTCCTTCTTTTCTTCCTTTTGAACCGAATCTTCTCTTCTCTTTTCTCAACAACGTTAGTAACACTTGTTCTCTAATATTTCCTTTTAAGAACCGATTGTCATCTTTCTCTTTTCTATTGCTCTATTCCCTTAGTTATTTCTTCACCAATCCTTTGTTCACCATTTCTCTTCGTAAGGGGTTTGTTCTCTTGGCTGATTCCCTCTTAGGCATATTTGTTTTTGGGCTATTTGTTAATTACTGATTTCTCTCTTGGGTATTGTGTGCCGTTTGGGTTTTCGTAAGCAAATCCTTTCTCTATCTTTTAATATAGTAATGATGTTATTTTCCCTTGGGGAGGCCGAATGCTCCTTTGCCTTTGTAGATAGTTTTCAAAGGGATCGTTTGTTTCATAACGATTCTATCTAATAAGTCCTTTCGTTAACGCAGTTCTTTTTCAAAATGGAGTGTGTTCAATCTCAAACCTTTAATTTAAGGAACGAGCTATAGATCTCTCGACTGGGGTAAGTGGTATTCCCAAGAATGGGTTATTTGTGGATGAACCTAAATGGATTAAAGCTAACTTCTGATCATGTCAGTTTGTAGATGGCGTGCTTGTGAGTTATTCTACTCAAATCGTAAACAAGTGTGTAACCACACCCTTCTGTAGTGTAGATTTACAAAGGCCGAAAAACCCGAAATGTTGAAACATTGGTATTTGAGGCCTTACGGGTGTCCAAACGCTTGTGGGCCGAACCGAGCCCACGAGTCATGGGTAATAGACTGTGAAGCCGTAGTGCACAATTTTGTGCACTTGGGTCATTATGGGCTTCGATGGACTGGAATGGGCCTAGTGGGCCTAAGGGCCGATATGGGCAAAATACTCGGTAAGTGATCATTGGTATGTTGGATGATAAGGCTTGTAATACCGTACGTAAAATGGGACTGAATGGGCCACACGAGCGTGTGGGCCCACCTGGGCCCAATAAGGGTTTTGGGCCCATATACACTGTATGACCATATAGAGTATCTAAGTCGCTTGAAGCGACATTAGACATATTAGGAGGTCGCGTTAGATGCTGAGACCCCAGAATTTAGTAAAATGTCTAAAGTGCCCTTGAGGGGTAAAATTTACCATTTTACCCCTGATTTCCTAGAGGACTTTTATACCCCTAAAGACAAATTGTCTGACATGTGTATGAATGTATCTGCGTCTGTTAATCTGCATGCATTCTCTATATATATATTGTGACACCCCAAGACCCGTATGCGTCAACGAAGGGTCGAGAGGCATTACCTGACAGTCCCACAACCAAGCAAACCGCCACTCGTACAACATGTTCAAACTTTTATGGAAAAGACTATTCATACAATTCCAAAAACTCAAAATTTAATCTATACTTGTCTCTAGATTCATGATACAAATTCACATCTAGCTACTAAAAATCTTTTACTTCTTAAATTATAGAGACATCTACGAAATTCTCATCCTTTTTATTAGTACTTGCAACTAATATCAAATAGTAACCTAATTACTATTACTAATGGCCGATTATACTAACTTAGTAATATGACTCATTCCAACTAAAGCATATTTAATCATTCAACCATTAGACTCATTTAACAATTTCGGATGTGATGGTTTACCAAAGAACATAGCCAGAATCTTTTAATGACAAGGTAACTACTGTCAAGTCATATTAAGCATTATCACCATTGAAATTTATAATACTTCATTCAACAACACATTTGTAATTAGTGAGTGAGCAAGCCATTTTCGTATGGCTAAAATATATACATATTCAAAATAAAAGTTTCTTAATTTAACGACCACAAAAAATGCTTCCTATACATGCCATTTACAAAAGTTTAGCTAATTAAGTACCGAACTGGGCTTTGATAGTAGAGATGACTTCGAAAGCAAAATTCCCGAGACCCGTAGCTAACGATCAAGATCTATAAAATAGAAAATTAAGAGCAACGGAGTAAGCAATTACATGCTTAGCAAGTTTTACATAAAAAGAAAATCATTTGAAAGAGTAGCATAGCAATAATTAAGCTCGCTCATTTTATCCTTTGGCCAAACGAGATGATACTATGTTCACATTTTTGTCATTCATATTACAAAAAGGGAAATTCCAATATATCCGACGAAATTCGACTTTTAACCAAGCACGAACGCTCCAACTTTCAAACTAAACTCCTGTCTATAACATACCACTCATATCCAAGTAATTATACTCTTCTAATTCAGAACAGATACATTATAATCATGTCATAGGCGTTTGAAAGACTTTTAGCAATAATCAAAACATTTCCACAAACCCTAAACTTGCAATTCATAAGCAACAAAAATTTCGAACAACAGTAAGATGCATACCTGGCTATCTTACGGTAGGTACATATTTAATAAGACTGTATTAGAGTTTAATTATAACGCCAGCACGGATGTCCATCGAAACCAAGTCCAGTTTCAACATTGGCTCAAAGCCCTTCAGAACTAAGTCCGGATATGTCACTGGCTTGAAAGCCCTTCGAGACTAAGCTCGGATCGTATCACTAGCCCGAAAGCCCTTCGAGTCTAAGCTCGGATCATATCACTGGCCCGAAAGCCCTTCGAGTCTAGGCTCGGATCGTATTACTGGCCCGAAAGCCCTTCGAGTCTAAGCTCGAATGTAAATCCCCAAATCATTTATCATACATGTACATTTATATGAAATCACTTTGGAACTCATCACCAACCTTCAAATTTAATCACAGCATGTTTAGGACTCGTACCAAAAATCTGATTCACCAATCATAAAAGAAGGGGTACGGATTTACTTCAAAATACAACAAAACGAAGGTCAACATTCGGTTTTCTCACATTTGCTCAAATTATCTTTTCTACAACTACATTCGAACATGGCCTTTTTAAGTCTAAATTTACACATTCACATATGTACTAAGATTTCATTTCAATTATAAGCTAACTTCCATTACTCAAGAACTTACCTCGTAACTTTGGAGTATTTACGAGTAGACTATTCCGCCACCTTAGCCTTTCCTTTATCCGTTGCGGCCACTTGATGCTCTTGAGCTTAATTTGACACAACAAAATTTGAATTTCATTAAACACTCATCCTCTTACTTGACCAAGGCAAAGGATACAACTAAAATTTCGTTATCACACATTTATACACGTACAGAGGCATACATACACTTTCGGTCCAATGGACATTAATCTTACATCACAACTAAATTTTTTACTAACTAAATATATCATATCACCAATGAAACCATTCAGCATTCACACATATACTAAGCATGTATTTACGTATAGTTCATAAGCAAAATTGCTAATCCACAATACTGAATATGCCCTTCCAAAAATTCGCACAAATACCTTATTTAGTCACAAGGTATATGCGCTTATTAAAAGCACCTCTCCCCTTAATAGATTTCTAACTTTCATTAGGCCATAACCAAAATATCTATAATAACATTGTTACAAAAATCCAATGCCATACTTTACATGATACACACATATATAATTACTAAATTTAAGCACAATTTGCACCATTTCCCCTAATGGTCGAATATACATCACTTCCAAATTCACTTCTATTCGTTTAACCATTCTTCCTTTTTATGCTACTATTTTCTAAACGAAATACCATCCAACTAATACCTTTTAGCAAGCTTTAACTCAACTTCTAACCACCTTAAAATTAAAATCATCTAATATAAATTCTCTAAGCACAAAAGCCTTAGCCGAATGGTCTTTACACAACTAAACTATAATGCACAATCTCCCAATTTATACCTACACTCTTAAGCTCAACCTATCCATGGCCGGATACCCCTTTTTACCTTAATAATCAACCAAAGCAAAAATTGATACCATTCAAGCATGCTTTCATGAATTCTTAAAGTTTTAACCTCAAATCACCTCCCAAGACACCATATTACACTACAAAATCATAAAACTCAAATGCAACCAAATTCCATCAAGTTTATCAAAGACCGAATGAAACATTCACAACCAAAACAAAAATCAATACTTGGGTTATGCCATAAGCTTAATTATCAACATGAATTCATGAAATCTAAGCAAACTAATATGATTCCTTACCTTAAAATTAAGTAACCAAGACCAAATGGTAGCTTAGTTTCTCCCCTTTTCTCCTCTTTTATTTTCGGCCAAGAAGAACAATGAAAATCTCTTTTTTTTTTCTTTTCACCATTTCTTTTATTAATAATAGTTATCTAATATTAACCACCAATCACATTTATTTAATAACACAAAATACAAAAATAATCATTGAAAAGCTTGCATGGCCGGCCATTAATGTGCAATTATGCATATTTGACATGCAAATCCAAGTATTTCCAAGCTTTCATTATTTAGTCTTTATAATTTGTCCATCTAAATTACTAAGTTTCTCAACTAAGTCCTTGTTAATAAATTCACATCTAAAAGTTGTTAAATTCAAACAATAAAATTCACACATACCTTCCGCACATATATTAGACATAGAAAATTAATATCAACTATTTCATTGACTCGGTTTAGTGGTCCTGAAACCACTTCCCGACTAAGGTCGAAATAGGGCTGTCACATATATGATTATGTTTTATTATTCTGCATGGGGTTGGGTTGATATTGGAGGTAGCTCTGTAATAGTGGCACTGCCACGTAATTCTGTATAGTGGTTTCGCCACGTAAACTATATCTAGTGGCTCCGCCACGATATCTGTTATTAGCAGTTTGGCTGCGTATTGGTGTGCAAGCTGGTGGGTTGAGCTATTCCCTACATGGTGTGATAGGCTGGTACGGGTGGTGTGATGGTTGAACTAGGTTGGGTTATTCATGCATCTTCTGTTCTGTATCTGTAATGGGCTTGGGCCCACTCTGTTTCTGAATAGGGCAAGGCCCAGACTGATATTTCTGTATTGGGCTTCAGCCTAGTCTGTTCTATATATCTGTTCTCTATTATCGGTTGGGGAAGTTACATACTGAGTTTTTGCAAACTCACCTTTTAATTTAAATATGTAAATAGCACTTAGCCGTAGATGATTTGGAGTTGCGAGGGACTCAGGATGGCCACAAGTTTTCACTTTAGGACTTTGTTTTTATTAAATTTTAGTTTGGTTATTGATTATGTAATAAGGCCGTAATGGGTTTTATTTTGTTTAATTTTCTTTATTTAGGCTGATTTATTATTTCAAATGGTAAAGTAGTTAATCGGGTTTTTAAAACTAATAACAAACGGTTTTAAGTAATTCACGCGTGATGTTTTCAAAAACAATAATAAATTAAAAGGTTTCATAACTTTACTGAAATGAACACAACAAATATGACAACCATTTTTCATCAACCTGTTTTCCAACTGGTAAAAATGGTTTTAATTGGATTATATTTTATGAATAAAATAGAAACGGGGTTATCTTTTAGATAGTAAAAACTTTTTTTTATCGAGAAGTCCAATTTCGAACGTAACTTACATGTGACACACCAGATATGGTCATAACGTTTGGGCCGAGTTTGGGGTGTTACATTTAGTGGTATCAGAGCCAGGTTGCAACAACTCGACTGTGGAATGGAAATTGAAAGTTTTATTCAAAACTGATTTTAATGATTTAAATCGTTATGAAAATTTGATTTTTTTGAAAATTTTCTTAAAAAGGTTTCTGAATTGCTTTTCTAAACCATGGTTTTAAAAGAACTTATTTGTTTCTAAATGTTGTTACTGAAAGTGTGGCACACTGAGTCTCCGGCACCAAATCTATAAGATTTCTAATCTATTTTTTTTCCGTTATAGATTAAACTGTGATATTGAAAAACTACTGTAAACACTAGTACTATGCTAAAACTCTATAGTTAGGGCAAACTAAGACTGTAGGAAAAACTATAGAAGACTGAAAATTGTAGCTAGATTTTGATCTGCGAAAATAAAACTTTAAACTACTACTCTGTCATAAAACATTTGTTAATAAACCAATGGAAATATGAACTAATTCATAAAAATCGTAAACAGATAATATGCAAGTATTGATATGAGAACAAGAGCTGCACATGGAAAAGGTGCACAAGGCCGTGGTAGGGGTCGAGGTAGTGCTCGAATTGGATCTTCAATGTCGGGTCATATGCCTGCTAGGGAGGCACCAGCATCCCCGGTGACTGAGGCGGGGTCTGAGGATCGAGTTGCAGGGGATGATGATTTGTCTCAAGCAATGCTCCGTGTACTAGAGAGGGTAGCTAGAGCAAGTACTGGGTCCGTGGGCCGTGGATCGATTTCTGAGCGGCTCTAGGCTAATGGAGCAGAGATTTTCAGAGGTGTATCTGGCATAGCCCCGAATGTGGTTGAGTATTGGTTAGAGGCCACGTAGCAAATAATGGATGATCTGGACTACTCGGTGGAGCAGAAACTGAAGGGAGTAGTGTCTTTACTACGTGGTGAGGCCTACCAATGGTGGCTCACAGTGAGGGATGGTACACTGATTGATCGGTTAACATGGGATCTCTTCAAGACGGCCTTTCAAGGGAAGTATGTCGTGACGAGTTATGTGGACGCCCGGAGGAAGGAATTCTTAGGTCTGACTCAAGGGAACAAGTTCGTGGTAGAGTACAAGGCAAATGTTTTATGGTTAAGTCGATATGCCCGTGGGATTGTCGCCACTGAATATGTACACAGTGTACAGTTCGAGGATGGCCTACAGAGGGAGCGTGATTTTGCCGCCCTAGTTGAAAAAGCTAAGATAGCTGAAGATGTGAAGCGCTCAGAGATCCAGAATCAGGAGAAGGATAGGGTCAGATTCAAGAGAAATTTAGGGTCCTCGAGTTCTTCAGGGAGGCCTGTTAAGAAGGCCAGAGTGGATGAGCCGGTTCGAGCAGTTCTGGTAAATATGGTTAGATCGCAGGCTTGTGTGGATTGTGGGAAATCTTATCAACGTGAATGTTAGAAACGTTCTGGTGCTTGTTTTCGATGTAGGTCTAAGGATCACCGAGTCAGGGATTACCCTCAGAGGTTGATTCAGATGCAAGCTGCAGAGCAGAGGATTGCTTAGCCAGTGAGAGGTGCACAGCAGCCATCGAGAGGCTATGGCCGGGCCAGGGGCGGAATTGGTAGTAGACGTAGTCGTAGAACACCGAGCAGAGGTGCTAGTAATACTGAGGTATGATAGTTAGCTTTGGTCTATGCTACTCGTCGCTGAGAGGAAGGTGATGCACCTGACGTCATAACTGGTACGTTATTGATTCATAGCATGCCAACACTACTTTGATTGATATTGGGTCTACACAGTCATATGTTGTATGCGATATGTCTAAGATGTTGAGTATGCAATCTGAGAATATTGCTAGTGAGATATCTGTAAGTAGTCCACTGGGACACTCGTTAGGGTAGACAAACGTTTTAGAGATGTGCCCTTAGAAGTACAAGGTAAAATCTTTCTGGCGGATTTGATGGAATTACCATTTGGGGAATTCAATTTTATCTTGGGTATGGACTGGCTTGTTAAGCACCGTGCGAACTTGGATTGTGTTGTTAAGCGAATGGTATTAAAGACTTTGGAGGATGACGAGGTAGTTATGATAGGGGAGCGAAGAGTTTATTTGTCTAATGTTATCTCAGCGTTAAGGGCAAAAAGTTGGTACACAAGGGATGCGAGGCGTTTTTGGCATATGTGAGCAATTCTGAATCTAAAGGTCCTTCCGTGGGTAATGTTAGAACTGTCAAGGAATTTATAGATGTCTTTCCTGATGAACTTCTTGGGTTGCCTTCGAACCGAGAGGTCGAATTTGGAATTGATCTGTTGCCTGGAATAGCTCTAGTGTCTATTGCCCCTTACAGGATGGCACCGAAGGAGCTTGTGGAATTAAAGGCATAAATCCTAGAACTTCTGGATCGAGGATTTATCTGACAGAGTGTGTCTCTATAGGGAGCACCGGTGTTATTCGTCAAGAAGAAGGACAGGACGATGTGCATGTGTATTAACTATCGTCAGTTGAACAAACTGACTATTAAGAATAAGTTCCCCTGCTAAGGATCGATGACCTTTTTGATCAACTAAGAAGAGCTTCAGTATTCTCCAAGATTGACCTTTATTTTGGGTACCACCAATTGAGGGTTAAGGAGACAGACATTTATAAGATAGCATTCAGAACGCGGTATGGTCACTACGAGTTTCTGGTAATACCGTTCGGACTTACAAATTACCAGCAGCCTTCATGGACCTCATGAACTGGGTATTCTAACCCTACCTGGATCAATTTTTTGTTGTTTTTATAGATGACATTCTGATGTATTCCAGCTCTGAGGAAGATCATGACACACATCTTCAGATTGTTCTACAAATTCTGAGGAAGAAGTAGCTTTATGCAAAATTCAGGAAGTACAAATTTTGGTTAGGGAAGTGACGTTTTTGAGTCACGTGGTATCTACCGAGGGGATTAGGGTGGACCCTCAAAAAATCAAAGCGGTATTGGATTAGAAACTACCAAGGACGGTATCAAAAATTCAAAGCTTTCTGGGATTAGCTGGATATTATAGACGATTTATGGAAGGGTTTGTTGTGATTGTAGCACCATTGACTAAGTTACTGAGAAAAGGGGTACCATTTAGATGGACTGATAAGCAACAAGAAAGTTTTGAGAAATTGCAAAAAGTACTAACTGAAGCCCCTGTGTTAATTTAGCCAGAATCTAGGCAGGACTTTACTGTGTATAGTGATGCATCGCACATTGGATTGGGTTGTGTGCTGATTCAAGAAGGTAAAGTGGTGGCTTACGCGTCATGTCAACTCAAGCCTCATGAGGCAAATTACCCTACCCATGATTTAAAGTTAGCAGCGGTGGTGTTCGAGCTAAAGTTCTGGAGGCACTACTTATACGGGGAGAAATGTATCATTTACATGGACCACAAAAGCCTCAAATACCTCCTTACTCAGAAGGACCTGAACCTTAGGCAACGAAGATGGATAGAGTTGCTTAAGGACTATGATTGTTCAATTGAGTACCACCCGGGTAAAGCTAACGTGGTAGCAGATGCATTGAGCCGTCGGGCTGTATCTGATTTGATAGTGATGTTCGCTCATCTCAGCCTCTTTGATGATGGTAGTCTACTGGCTGAACTGCAAGTGAGACCAACTTGGACAGAGCAAATTAAGGAGAAATAGTTATTGGATGAGTCACTAGCTCATTGGTTTCGACAGGTGGAGAATGGTAAGACATTTGATTTTGGACTGAACAGTGAAGGTGTTTTGTGTTTTCATGGGAGAGTCTGTGTTCCGAAAGACTCTGATCTGAGGCGGTCAATACTTGTAACGCCCTAATTTTCGGGTTTCTCTTAGATTTTTCTCCATCTGATAAAATGTTTAAATTCTAGTATGTGGGTGTGTAATGCATGTTTGGAGTGTGTTAATGGGCCTATGGAAGGCCCAGGTGTTGGTTAGAAGCTCGGCAAAATTTTGTATTTTTGCCTTAGGAGATAGGGGTCTCTTGGTAGTAGGTGTTATAAATAATTGTGTATGGAATGAGACATAAACTGGCTAGTGGTGGAGTGGCAGCATGACGCCACTTAGGAGCTATAAAAGTGGCGCCTAAGTGAGCTTGGAGGTCCAAGGTTCTAGTCCCAGAGTAGGTAAGGTGGCGTTTTATTTTTATGCAGGAAGCAGGTAAGAGTTTAAGGCAGAGTTGAACTCTGTTGAGGAGTGTTTGAATCGGTCATGAGAGGTTTTGGTGGAGTGATAAGGGGAGCTTGTTGAGGAGAATTTTAAGGTGAGTTTGAATTTCGAAAAGAGGTGGCCGGCCAAGGGGTTCTTGATAGTGTATTTTCGGCAAATAGGTGTAAGTTGTGCCGAATTTACTTTTTGTTCTTTTGAGCTTTGTGCTGATTTTTCTAGGTGAAGTAAACTCCCTTTCTTTTGCTCATTTCGCATAGCTTAATACTTGGGTTTTTGCCATTTCGTCTTTCTTTTCTAAACTTGTAGCCGAACCCTACTACCCTTCTTTTGCCGAATCCCCATTTGTCAGAGAACTACTTTCTTTCCCTTCTCTTCTACTCATTTCTCTTATTTCTTCTTCTCACGCATAAACCGACTTCATACCACCAATCTCCTGCTAGCCGAATCTATTTTCCCCCGGTCAACTTAACTTTTCCTCTTCATCTCACTTCCATTGCCGATTCCTCTCTGGTCTCATACTTCTCTTTTTTTCCTCCCTCTTTGTTGTCGACATCTTCCATAACACCATAGCCGAACCTTCTTGTGTTTAAACTCTTTTCAACGTTCTTCTTTCCTCGTTATAGCAAGCAGGGCTAGTGTGGATTAGGGCTAGAGCGGTAAGTATTTCGTGACTTTATAGTGTTAGTTTCCTGGTATTAAGGCTTGAAGCCGAACCCCTTAGGGGTATTGTCGTTGGAACTAAAAGGCTCTTTGGCCTCTCTTTTTTGTTGGAAGGTGCAATAGTGTAGTCAAGGAGAGGATCGCGCATCAAGGATCCTGAAGGCTAGCAAGTGGACATCTAGTCCATAATCGGCAGAAAGGTAAGGCTTTTAGGGACTTAGGCCATGATGACCGATTTTGGGTAAAGGACTTGTGGCTTATTGGTTATTGGGTTTTAGGCTAACGCAATAAGGTGCAATTGTAGGCTATTCGTTCGTGGGTTCTTCAACGCTTCGTCAGTTAACAGGTGTGTAACTAACCCCAACTTTTAGACTAAAGTGGTAAAAGCCGAAATGGCCATAAAGTGACCGACAACTGGTGGAAAGTGACCGAAAACGCACTCGTGTAATACTTAAGAGTAATCGTTCACTCTGTTGGGGTTAACTATGAATTCGGTGGTGAAGGAATTGCAGAAGGTGCAATTTTGAACGTTTTGGTAAGTTGGGCTCCGATGGGTCAAGGTGGGCCCAATGGGCTTCCGAGCCCAAATCGGTAAAATGACTGTTAAAGGCTTTCTGGCGACATGGTTCAGTTGGTAAACTAAACCTAAAATTGGATTTAACGGGCTTGAGACGATATTGGACTTAGTAAGGCCCATTAAGGGTTTTAAGCTAAAAAGGGTAAAACTGGAAATTTGGCTTAAATGGACTTCCGTGGTTATTTATGGACTGATAATTTATTGAACTTGCATAAAATCTCTGAAAATATGATAAAGGACTAAAATACCCCTGAATGTGGAAAATTACCAAAATACCCCTAGGTGTAAAAAGACTATTAGACCTCTAGGGTCAATTCTGTATGAAATGTATAATTTTATGTATCTGCATGAGTTACCATTTAATTTGAATATATCTGATGCATGAGATGCTATATGTTGCATGCTAGTATGTATATATCTATTGCATGGGGTATGGGTTTTTATGATGGAGGAAGCGTTCTGGCAGCCTCGCTGCAATCTGGTGGCCTCGCCACGTATATATCTGTTCTGGTGGCCTCGCCACATATATATATTTGTTCTGGAAGCCTCACTGCAATCTGGTGGCATCACCACGTATATATCTGTTCTGGTGGCCTCGCCACAATATCTGTATCTGGTGACCTCGTCACAATATCTGGCAGCCTCGCTGTAAATTTTTGTGGTGTGTAGCGGTTGGGTGGGTCGAGTAGTCTCCCCACATGGTGTAAGGCTGGTACGGGGGTGTTATGGATGGATCTGGGTTGGGTTTTCTGTTTGTATATTATATCTGATCTGTATCTGTTATGGGCCTCCGGGCTTAACCTGATTTCTGTAATGGGCCAAGGCCCAATTAAATCTGATTCTGAGGCTGGTCTGTTTTGGCCTATGGTTGAGGTTATGTTATACACTGAGTTATCAAACTCACTCCTTCATTTCATCTCTGCAGGTAACCCTCAACCTTAGTGGGCTTGAAGCTGTGGGAGATTCGGAGTGGCCACAACCTCTGCAAATTCGGTTTTCTTTTTCATTTTAAGTATTTTGTTATCTTATTTTTGGGTTTTAATTGTAATAAGGCCGCTATTTAAATTTCATTATTGGTTTTGTTTTCTTTTATGGTTTAATTCATATTTTATCGAAACTGCTAGTTATAGGCTGTGCGGGTTTTTCAAACTCCTAAAAAGATTTTTAAAACTCAACAAATATCAAATATGGATAACCTAAAGGCTTATCAAAATTATTTTTCACAATCTTGCTGTTTTACTAAAAATATCACCTAAGTCACAACAAGCGAAAGGTTGTAAACTTAGTTATAGGTTCATGTGACACATCAGATCTGGTCATAACGTCTAGGCCGGGTATGGGGTGTTACATTTAGTGGTATCAGAGCCAAGTTGCAACAACTCAGCTGTGGATTGGGTCAAAAATGGAAGTTTTCAGACAATCAAAACAAAGATTTTTCGAAAGATCATGTTTTTAACATCATTTTCAAAAATTACTTGGAACTAGTTTTGATGAACTTTTTTCGTACCTAATTGATTTATTTTCAAAGAATAAATTAAGTTTTCCTATGTAATCTTTCTAAAGAGTGGCGCACTAAATCTCCGGCCCAAGCCTGTAAGTTTTCTGAACTTTTCTGATTAATACTGCAATTCTGATTATATGCCTGACTAAGATTCTATTGTAATACTTTAGCTAGGGTATTACTGAAACTATAGAGACTCTGATAGGTGGACTGAGACTGTAGCTAGGCTACCGCGAAAGAAGATAAACTCTGAAATTCTACTTATTCATAAGACATCTGTAATAAACACTGGAATATTAATCTGACTCATAAAATTCTACTACAAAAAATACGAAATGAGTACGCGAGCAGCTCGTGGTAGAGGCCGTGGACGGGGCCGAGGTAGTGCACGAGCTGAATCTTCATCTTTGGGTCATGCGCCAGCAACTGATGTACCGTTACCACTGGCAACAGAGGTGGAGTCTCATGATCGAGGTGTTGGGGATGACGCCCTATCACAAGCAATGCTTCGAGTTCTGGAAAGGGTTGCTGGAGCAAGTACTGGTAATGGATTTTGGGGATCTATTTCTGAGTGACTCCGAGCTAATGGAGCAGAATTCTTTAGGGGTGTGTCTAGTGTAGCCCCAAATGTGGTCGAGTATTGGTTGGAGGCCACAGAGCGAATCATGGATGATCTGGACTGCTCTGTGGAGCAGAAGCTGAAGGGAGCTGTATCGTTGCTGAGGGATGAAGCTTATCAGTGGTGGCTCATGGTAAGAGATGGAACTTCAGCTGGTGAGGTATCATGGGAGCTGTTTAAGACAGCCTTTAAAGGTAAATACATTGGAGCTAGCTACGTGGACGCCCGCCGGAAGGAATTCTTGAATTTGGTTCAGAGAGGTAGGACAGTATCTGAGTACGAGGCTGAGTTTCTGAGGCTAAGCCGGTATGCTTCCGGGATAGTTGCTACTGAATATGAGCGTAGCGTACGCTTTGAAGATGGTTTGAGAGATGAGCTGAGGGTGCTGATTGCTCCGCAGAGGGAGCGTAACTTTGCTGTGTTGGTTGAGAAAGCTAAGATAGCTGAAGAAGTAAAGCGTACCGAGAGGCAGAATCGCAAAAAGGATAGGAACCGCTTCCGGAGGGATTCTAGACCATCAGGTGGGGCTAACAGGAATACTAAGAGAGCAAGAGTGGCGGAGCCAGTGCGAGCTGTACCTATGAACGCAGTTAGACCACTAGGTTGCAGGAATTGTGGTAAGATACATATGGGCGAGTGTCGGAAATGTTCTGGAGCCTGTTTTCGATGTGGGTCGATAGAGCATAGGATTAAGGATTGTCCTCAGGAACCAGATCAGGATCAAGCTAGGGATCAGAGGGTTGCTCAACTAGTGAGGGGTGGACCACCAACTCCGAGAGGGCGTGGACAAGGTAGAGGTGGAAATGGTATACGTGGACGCCCGCCGAAAGGAATTCTTGAATTTGGTTCAGAGAGGTAGGACAGTATCTGAGTACGAGGCTGAGTTTCTGAGGCTAAGCCGGTATGCTTCCGGGATAGTTGCTACTGAATATGAGCGTAGCGTACGCTTTGAAGATGGTTTGAGAGATGAGCTGAGGGTGCTGATTGCTCCGCAGAGGGAGCGTAACTTTGCTGTGTTGGTTGAGAAAGCTAAGATAGCTGAAGAAGTAAAGCGTACCGAGAGGCAGAATCGCGAAAAGGATAGGAACCGCTTCCGGAGGGATTCTGGACCATCAGGTGGGGCTAACAGGAATACTAAGAGAGCAAGAGTGGCAGAGCCAGTGCGAGATGTACCTATGAACGCAGTTAGACCACTAGGTTGCAGGAATTGTGGTAAGATACATATGGGCGAGTGTCAGAAACGTTCTGGAGCCTGTTTTCGATGTGGGTCGATGGAGCATAGGATTAAGGATTGTCCTCAGGAACCAGATCAGGATCAAGCTAGGGATCAGAGGGTTGCTCAACCAGTGAGGGGTGGACCACCAACTCCGAGAGGGCGTGGACAAGGTAGAGGTGGAAATGGTAATAGTCGAGGACGAGGAGCACCTGGCAGGGGTGTTGGTTTTACTGAGGCTCATCAGCCAGCGTTGGTGTATGCAGCTCGTCGCCGAGAGGAGGGTGATGCTCCTGACATCATAATCGGTACATTTTTGATTTCTAGTATGCCATACACTGCGTTGATAAATGTTGGATCTACCCATTCTGATGTTGCATGTGCTATATCTGGGTCGCTGGGTGTGCGTTCTGAGGAGACAGTGGGTGGGGTATCTGTACTAAGTCCCTTGGGTCACTCGGTTAGGGTAGACAAACTGTATAGAGACGTGCCTATAGAGACTAAAGGAAAAATCTTTTCTGGAGACTTGATGGAGCTACCTTTCGGAGAATTTGATCTTATATTGGGAATGGATTGGCTTGTTAAGCATAGGGCTACTCTAGATTGTGCTGTAAAGCGAATGAGATTAAAGACCGCAGAGGACGAGGAAATTATGGTGATAGGTGAACGTAGAGATTATCTGTCCAATGTGGTGTCAGCATTAAGAGCCGAGAAGTGGATTCGAAAAGGATGCGAGGCTTATTTGGCATTCATAAGTCAAGAAGAAATTGAGGAACTAACTGTGGACAAAGTTAGAACCGTTAAGGATTTTTAAGATGTTTCTAGAAGAGCTTCCAGGGTTGCCTCCGAATCGAGAGGTTGAGTTTGGGATCAATTTGTTGCCTGGTACGGCACCGGTGTCCATTGCACCTTATAGGATTGTACCAAAGGAGTTGGTGGAGTTGAAAGCGCAGATTCAAGAACTATTGGATAGAGGCTTTATTAGGCCAAGTGTGTCTCCATAGGGAGCACCAGTGCTGTTCGTAAAGAAGAAAGATGGGTCAATGCGAATGTGCATCAATTATCGGCAGTTGAACAAACTGACAATTAAGAATAAGTACCCGTTGCCAAGAATCGATGATCTGTTCGATTAGCTTAGAGGAGCTTAAGTATTCTCCAAGATTGACCTTCGATCTGGGTACCATCAGTTAAGGGTGAAAGAGGTGGATATTCACAAGACAACATTCAGAACTCGGTATGGTCACTATGAATTCTTGGTTATGCCATTTGGGCTGACCAATGCACCTGTAGCATTTATGGATCTGATGAATCGAGTGTTCCAGCCATACTTGGATCGATTCGTGGTCGTCTTTATCGATGATATTCTGGTTTATTCTGAATCTGAGGAGAAACATGATGAGCATCTCCGTATTGTGCTGCAAGTGTTAAGGGAAAAGGAGCTTTATGCGAAATTTAGTAAGTGTGAGTTTTGGTTGAGAGAAGTAACTTTCTTGGGGCATGTTGTTTCTGCTGATGGTATAAAGGTGGACCCTCGAAAGATTGAAGCAATTCTGGAATGGAAACCACTGAGGTCGGTGGCAGAAATTTGAAGTTTTTTGGGTTTAGCTGGGTACTATAGAAGGTTTGTGGAAGGATTTTCTGTGATGGCAGCGCCGTTGACAAAGCTCATAAGGAAAGGGGTACCATTTATTTGGACCGAGCAGCAGCAAGAAGCTTTTGAGAAACTAAAGAAGGTTCTAACCGAGGCGCCTGTACTGATTCAACCAGAGTCTGGAAAAGATTTTACCGTGTACAGTGACGCATCACATGTTGGGTTGGGCTGTGTGTTGATGCAAGAGGGTAAAGTGGTTGCTTATGCATCGCGACAGCTTAAACCTCATGAAGTGAACTATCCTACTCATGATCTGGAGTTGGTAGCAGTAATCTTTGCACTCAAGATTTGGAGGCATTATCTGTATAGGGAAAGGTGTATCATATACACAGATCACAAGAGTCTTAAGTACTTGTTGACTCAGAAGGAGCTGAATCTTAGGCAACGGAGATGGATTGAGTTGCTTAAGGATTATGATTGTGCGATTGAGTATCATCCAGGCAAAGCTAATGTGGTGGCTGATGCCCTAAGTCATAGAATTGTATCTGATCTGAGAGCGATGTTTGCACGTTTGAGTCTGTATGATGACGGTAGTCTGTTAGCAGAACTGCAAGTAAGACCGACCTGGGTGGATGAGATTAAGGAAAAGTAGTCGAAGGATGAGTCTTTGGTTTCTCGATTTCAACAGGTTAAAGATGGGAGTACTTCTGAGTTTGGACTTAACAGTGAGGGAGTTCTATGTTTCCATGGTAGAATTTGTATTCCTAAGGATTCCAAGTTAAGGCAAGCAATTCTGAATGAAGCTCATAAAGGACTGTGTGCTATGCATCCTGGAGGTAATAAGATGTATCATGACTTAAAGGAGTTGTATTGGTGGCCTGGACTGAAGCGAGAGGTAACAGAATTTGTGGGGAAATGTTTGACTTGTCAGCAAGTGAAAGCTGAACATCAGTTACCTTCTGGACTTCTGCAACCAGTAAAGGTACCACTTTGGAAGTGGGAGAGGGTGACCATGGATTTTGTATGTGGGTTGCCCTTAACGGCGTCAAAGAAAAACTCGATTTGGGTGATCGTGGATAGGTTGACTAAATCTGCTCATTTCATCCCTGTACGTACTGATTATTCACTTCAGGAGTTAGCCAAATTGTATGTTACAGAGATTGTGTGACTGTATGGGGTACCAGTGTCTATCATTTCTGATCGAGATCCTAGGTTCACATCTCGGTTCTGGTAAAAGTTGCATGAGGCGTTGGGAACGCGACTGAACTTTAGCACGGCTTTTCATCCTCAGACTGATGGTCAGTCGGAAAGGGTTATTCAGATTCTGGAAGAGATGTTGAGGGGATGTGTTATGGACTTTCGAGGTAGTTGGGAGGATTATCTACCGTTGGCAGAATTTGCATATAATAACAGTTATCAGGCTAGCATCTGTATGGCACCTTGTGAGGCACTGTATGGGCGTAAGTGTCGTTCACCTAGTTGTTGGACCGAGTTGGGCGAGCGGCAAGTTCTAGGACCTGAGTTGGTAGCAGAAACTGAAAAGAAGGTCAAAATAATAAGGGATCGGTTAAAAGAGGCATCTGATCGACAGAAGTCTTATGCAGATTTGAAGCGTAAGGAGATTGAGTATTCAGTAGGTGACATGGTCTTCTTGAAAGTTTCGCCTTGGAAGAAGATACTAAGATTTGGTAAGAAAGGCAAGCTAAGTCCGCGGTTCATTGGGCCTTATCAGGTTCTTAAGCGAGTAGGTCCAGTGGCCTATCAGTTGGAATTACCTCCAAAGTTAAATAGAATTCATGATGTGTTTCACGTATCCATGCTAAGACGATATCGTTCTGACCCTACCCATATCCTGCCAGTTGCAGAGGTGGAAGTACAGCCTGATTTGACTTTCGAGGAAGAGCCTGTGCAGATTCTAGATCGAGACATAAAGGTTCTAAGAAGAAAATCAGTTCCCTTAGTAAAGGTACTTTGGTGTAATCATGGCAGAGAGGAAGCTACTTGGGAACCAGAGGAGGTAATGCGTCAGCAATATCCTCATTTGTTTGGATCAGGTAAATTTCGAGGACGAAATTTCTTTAAGGAGGGTAGAGTTGTAACGCCCTAATTTTCGGGTTTCTCTTAGATTTTTCTCCATCTGATAAAATATTTAAATTCTAGTATGTGGGTGTGTAATGCATGTTTAGAGTGTGTTAATGGGCCTATGGAAGGCCCAGGTGTTGGTTAGAAGCTCGGTAAAATTTTGTATTTTTGACTTAGGAGATAGGGGTCTCTTGGTAGTAGGTGTTATAAATAATTATGTATGGAATGAGACATAAACTAGCTAGTGGTGGAGTGGCAGCATGACGCCACTTAGGAGCTATAAAAGTGGCGCCTAAGTGAGCTTGGAGGTCCAAGGTTCTAGTCCCAGAGTAGGTAAGGTGGCGTTTTATTTTTGTGCAGGAAGCAGGTAAGAGTTTAAGGCAGAGTTGAACTCTGTTGAGGAGTGTTTGAATCGGTCATGAGAGGTTCTGGTGGAGGGATAAGGGGAGCTTGTTGAGGAGAATTTTAAGGTGAGTTTGAATTTCGAAAAGAGGTGACCGGCCAAGGGGTTCTTGATAGTGTATTTTCGGCAAATAGGTGTTAGTTGTGCCGAATTTACTTTTGGTTCTTTTGAGTTTTGTGCTGATTTTTCTAGGTGAAGTAAACTCCCTTTCTTTTGCTCATTTCGCATAGCTTAATACTTGGGTTTTTGCCATTTCGTCTTTCTTTTCTAAACTTGTAACCGAACCCTACTACCCTTCTTTTGCTGAATCCCCATTTGTCAGAGAACTACTTTCTTTCCCTTCTCTTCTACTCATTTCTCTTATTTCTTCTTCTCACACATAAACCGACTTCATACCACCAATCTCCTGCTAGCCGAATCTATTTTTTCCCGGTCAACTTAACTTTTCCTCTTCATCTCACTTCCATTGCCGATTGCTCTCTGGTCTCATACTTCTCTTCTTTTCCTCCCTCTTTGTTGTCGACATCTTCCATAACACCATAGCCGAACCTTCTTGTGTTTAAACTCTTTTCAACGTTCTTCTTTCCTCGTTATAGCAAGCAGGGCTAGTGTGGATTGGGGCTAAAGCGGTAAGTATTTCGTGACTTTATAGTGTTAGTTTCCTTGTATTAAGGCTTGAAGCCGAACCCCTTAGGGGTATTGTCGTTGGAACTAAAAGGCTCTTTGGCCTCTCTCTTTTGTTGGAAGGTGCAATAGTGTAGTCAAGGAGAGGATCGCGCATCAAGGATCCTGAAGGCTAGTAAGTGGACATCTAGTCCATAATCGGCAGAAAGGTAAGGCTTTTAGGGACTTACGCCATGATAGCCGATTTTGGGTAAAGGACTTGTGGCTTATTGGTTATTGGGTTTTAGGCTAACGCAATAAGGTGCAATTGTAGGCTATTCGTTCGTGGGTTCTTCAACGCTTCGTCAGTTAACAGGTGTGTAACTTACCCCAACTTTTAGACTAAAGTGGTAAAAGCCGAAATGGCCATAAAGTGACCGACAACTGGTGGAAAGTGACCGAAAACGCACTCGTGTAATACTTAAGAGTAATCGTTCACTCTGTTGGGGTTAACTATCAATTCGGTGGTGAAGGAATTGCAGAAGGTGCAATTCTGAACGTTTTGGTAAGTTGGGCTTCGATGGGTCAAGGTGGGATTTCTGTAAAATGACTGTTAAAGGCTTTCTGTCGACATGGTTAAATTGGTAAACTAAACCTAAAATGGGATTTAACAGGCTTGAGACGATATTGGACTTAGTAAGGCCCATTAGGGGTTTTAAGCTAAAATGGGTAAAATTGGAAATTTGGCTTAAATGGACTTCCATGGTTATTTATGGACTGATAATTTATTAAACTTGCATAAAATCTCTGAAAATATGATAAATGACTAAAATACCCCTGAATGTGGAAAATTACCAAAATACCCCTATGTGTAAAAAGACTATTATACCCCTAGGGTCAATTCTGTATGAAATGTATAATTTTATGTATCTGCATGAGTTACCATTTAATTTGAATATATCTGATGCATGAGATGCTATATGTTGCATGCTAGTATGTATATATCTGTTGCATGGGGTATGGGTTTTCATGATGGAGGAAGCGTTCTAGCAGCCTCGCTGCAATCTGGTGGCCTCGCCACGTATATATCTGTTCTGGTGGCCTCGCCACATATATATATCTGTTCTAGCAGACTCGCTGCAATCTGGTGGCATCGCCATGTATATATCTGTTCTGGTGGCCTCGCCACAATATCTGTATTTGGTGACCTCGTCACAATATCTGGCAGCCTCGCTGCAAATTTCTGTGGTGTGTAGCGGTTGGGTGGGTCGAGTAGTCTCCCCACATGGTGTAAGGCTGGTACGGGGGTGTTATGGATGGATCTGGGTTGGGTTTTCTGTTTGCATATTATATCTGATCTGTATCTGTTATGGGCCTCCGGGCTTAACCTGATTTCTGTAATGGGCCAAAGCCCAATTAAATCTGATTCTGGGGCTGGTCTGTTTTGGCCTATGGTTGAGGTTATGTTATACACTGAGTTATCAAACTCACTCCTTCATTTCATCTCTGCAGGTAACCCTCAACCTTAGTGGGCTTGGAGCTGTGGGAGATTCGGAGTGGCCACAACCTCTGCAAATTCGGTTTTCTTTTTCATTTTAAGTATTTTGTTATCTTATTTTTGGGTTTTAATTGTAATAAGGCCGCTATTTAAATTTCTTTATTGGTTTTGTTTTCTTTTATGGTTTAATTCATATTTTATCGAAACTGCTAGTTATAGGCTGCGCGGGTTTTTCAAACTCCTAAAAAGGTTTTGAAAACTCAACAAATATCAAATATGGATAACCTAAAGGCTTATCAAAATTATTTTTCACAATCTTGCTGTTTGACTAAAAATATCACCTAAGTCACAACAAGCGAAAGGTTGTAAACTTAGTTATAGGTTCATGTGACACATCAGATCTGGTCATAACGTCCAGGCCAGGTATGGGGTGTTACAATACTGCAGGAGGCGCATGGCAGCCCTTGTGCCATGCATCCTAGTGTAAATAAGTTATATCGGGATCTGCGTAGTTGTACTGGTGGCCTGGACTTAAGCACGAGGTAACAGAATTTGTAGGTAAGTGTTTGACATGCCAGGAGGTGAAAGCTGAGCATAACTGCCTTCTGAGCTTCTGCATCCAGTCAAGATTCTTATCTGGAAGTGGGAAGGGGTAACCATGGAGTTTTTGAGTGGGTTACCCTTGACACCTTCTAAAAAGGATTCGGTTTGGGTTATTGTAGACAGACTGACGAAATTTGCCCATTTTATACCGATCTAAATGAATTATTCACTTTAGAAGCTAGCTAAGCTATATGAGGCTGAGGTTATAAGACTATGTAGGGTGCGGATATCAATCATATCTGATAGAGATCCTAGATTCACATCCCAATTCTGAAAGAAGTTGCATGAAGCATTGGGTACCAGATTGGATTTCAGCACTGCTTTTCACCCTCAGACGGATGGACAGTCGGAAAGGGTGATTCAGATACTGGAAGATATGCTGAGAAGTTGTGTTATTGATTTTCGGGGTAGCTGGGAGGATCACTTGCCATTTGTAGAGTTTGCATACAATAATAGTTATCAGGCAAGTATTTAGATGGCACCATATGAGGCGTTGTATGGGCGTAGGTGTCATGCGCTTACATGTTGGATTGAATTGGGTGAGCATCAAGTGTTAGGGCCAAAGTTAGTTGCTGATACTGAGGACAAGGTTAAGCTGATTAGGGATCGATTAAAGTAAGCATCTAATAGGAAGAAGTTGTATGCTAATTTAAAGCGTAAGGAGATTGAGTACTCTGTGGAGGATTTGGAATTTTTGAAGGTCTCACCTTGGAAGAAGATTTTAAGATTTGGAAGAAAGGGCAAGCTAAGCCCTCGGTTTGTTAGACCCTATAGAATTCTAAAGTGGGTGGGCCCAGTAGCATATTAGCTCCAACTACCTCCTGAACTAGACTGGATTCACGATGTCTTTCATGTCTCCATAGTGAGGCAGTACCATTCTGATCCCTCGCATATAGTGCCAGTGAAGGAGATTGAAGTTAAACCTAATTTGACATTCAAAGAAAAATCAGTGCAAACTCTGGATCGTGACGTTAAAGTACTGAGAAGGAAATCTATTCCACTGGTCAAGGTGCTTTGGCATAACCACGGTACAAAAGAAGCCACGTGGGAGCTGGAAGAGGAGATGCACCAACAATACCCTCAGTTATTCTAACCAGGTAAATTTTGAGGCTGAAATTTCTTTAAGGGGGTAGAGTTGTAACACCCTAAAAATATAGGGGCTGTAATTTTTGTATGATTTGACGTAGATGCATGTTTGGCATGTTGGCTAAGTGTTTGAGTGCGCTTGAGGGTTCTTACTAAGCTAGGGTTCAGGTTGGACCCTTGACAAAAATTTTTAATTTTTGCCTCAAGTGAATCTGGACGATGCCATGTAGGGTTTATAAAGTAAATGTTGTTGTTTCATGACACAAAAAGTGCCTCTAGTGGAGTGGCAGGTTACGCCACAAGCATGGGAAGGAGAACTGGGGTTCAAATCCCTTTGTAAGCAAAATGAATTTATTTTGCTACATAGGGGCAGCAAGTGGTTCAATTGGCTACAAACTCTTGGGGTTGGTTGTAGACTTGGTAAGAGATAAAGCTTGGACTTGGTCTTGAGCATTTGAACTAAATTCGAATTGAGAGTTTGAGTGTATCAGGGAGAAAAAGGGGGAGGAAAATAAGAAGCAAATCATGGGATTCAAAGTGGTTAAGTTTGTAGCCGAATTTGAGGTTTTAGAAGTGCATATTCGGCTTTTGGTGCTTTGGTTTTGAGTGGTAGAATCGTTTTTGCTACCTTCAGTTTCATGACGTTTGAGTGTTAGTCGAACCTTCTGCCTTTCAGTTCTCTCCCAATTTTGGTGCCTCGTATCTTACTTATTTCTCGCTTTTATTCTTTCAACCCCACTTTCATAACCAAACCCATCCTTTCTTTCTTTCTTTCCAAATATTCTCCTACTGTTTCTCAGGGGTGATACGGTCGAATTTGATCTCTCTTTTAGACCTATTTTTCTTTTATTGTTTTCTTTTAGATGATTCTTGGTTAACCTTCTCTTTGGCCAAACCTTGTTCTTTCTCATTCTTTTCTTCCTTGTGAACCGAATCTTCTCTTCTTTTTTCTCAGCAAGGTTAGTCAAACTCGTTCCCTAATATTTCTTTTTAAGAACCGATTGTCATCTTCCTCTTTTCTATTGCTCAATTCCCTTAGTTATTTCTTAAGCAATCCTTTGTTAACCAATTCTCTTCGCAAGGGGTTTGTTCTCTTAGCCGATTCCCTCTTGGGCATATTTATTTTTGGGCTCTTTGTCAATTGCCGATTTCTCTCTTGGGTATAGTGTGCCGTTTGGGTTTTGGTAAGCAAATCCTTTCTCCATCTTTTACTATAGTAATGATGTTATTTTCCCTTGGAGAGGCCACATGCTCCTTTGCCTCTGTAGATAGTTTTCAAAGGGATCGTTTGTTTCATAACGATTCTATCTGATAAGTCCTCTCGTTAACGCAGTTCTTTTTTAAGGAGGAGTGTGTTCAATCTCAAACCTTTGATTTAAGGAACAGGCTGTAGATCTCTCTACTGGGGTAAGTGGTATTCCCAAGAATGGGTTATTTATAGATGAACCTAAATGGATTAAAGCTAACTTTTGATCATGCCGGTTTGTAGGTGGTGTGCTCGTGAGTTATTCTACTTGAATCGTAAAAAGGTGTGTAACCACACCCTTCTGTAGCGTAGATCGGCAAAGGCCAAAAAGTTGAAATGTCGAAACGTCGGTATTCGAGGCCTTACGGGTGTGCAAACACTTGTGGGCCGAACTGAGCCAACGAGTCATCGGCAATAAACTATGAGGCCTTAATGTGCAATTCTGTGCACTTGGGCCGTAATGGGCCTCGATAGGCCAAAATGGGCCTAGTGGGCCTACGGGCCCATATGGGCAAAATACTCGGTAAGTGACCATTGGTATGTTGGATGATAAGGCTTGTAATACCATACGTACAACAAGACTGAATGGGCCACACGAGCTTGTGGGCCCACTTGGGCCCAATAGGGGTTTTGGGCCCATATATACTATATGACCATATAGACTATCTGAGTCGTTTGAAGCGATGTTAGACTTATTAGGAGGTTGCATTAGATGCCGAGACCCCAGAATTTAGTAAAATGTCCAAAGTGCCCCTGAGGGGTAAAATTTACCATTTTACCCCTGACTGCCTAAAGGACTTTTATACCCCTAAAGATAAGTTGTCTTATATGTGTATGACTGTATTTGTGTCTGTTAATCTGCATGCATGATATATATATATATATATATATATGATTATGTTTTGTTATTCTGCATGGGGTTGGGTTGATATTGGAGGTAGCTCTGTAATAGTGGCACTGCTAGGTAATTCTGTATAGTGGCTTCGCCACGTAAACTGCATCTAGTGGCTTTGCCACGATATCTGTTATTAGTAGCTTGGCTGCGTATTGGTGTGCAGGCTGGGTGGGTTGAGCTATTCCCCACATGGTGTGATGGGCTGGTACGGGTGCTGTGATGGTTGGACTAGGTTGGGTTATTCATGCATCTTCTGTTTTGTATCTGTAATGGGCTTGGGCCCACTCTGTTTCTGAATAGGGCTAAGGCCCAGAATGATTTGTTCTGTATAGGGCTTTAGCCCACTCTGTTCTGTATATCTGTTCCCTGTTATTGGTTGGGGAAGTTCCACACTGAGTTTTCGCAAACTCACCTTTTAATTTAAATATGCAGGTAACCCCCAGCCATAGACGATTTGGAGCTGCAAGGGACGCGGGATGGCCACAAGTTTTTGCTTTCGAACTTTATTTTTATTAAATTTTAGTTTGGTTATTGATGATGTAATAAGGCCATTATGGGTTTTATTTTGTTTAATTTTTTTTATTTAGGCTGATTTATTATTTCAACTAGTAAAGTAGTTACTCGGGTTTTCAAAACTAATAACAAACTGTTTTAAGTAATTCGCGCGTGATGTTTTCAAAAACAATAATAAATTAAAAGGTTTCATAACTTCACTTAAATGAATACAACAAATATGACAACTATTTTTCATTAACCTATTTTCCAACTACTAAAAATTGTTTTAATTGGATTCTGTTTTATGAATAAAATAGAAACGGGGTTTTCTTTTAGATAGTAGAAACTTTTTTATCGAGAAGTCCAATTTCGAACGTAACTTCCATGTGACACACCAGATCTGGCCATAACGTCTGGGCCGAGTTTGGGGTGGTTCAAAGTCCCTGATATGGACCTACAAGGCCCAATACATACTATGGAAGTAGTCCGGGACTAAACCGAGAACTTTGGAAAAAGTTGGAAAATTTCTTGAAAATAGGGGAATACGCCCATGTCCAAGGGCGTGCCCTTCACACAACCATTCACATGTCACATTTATCACATCAACATCATGAACTAATTCATCCACACACATATGCAATCATGCTCATTCATGAATTGCATCATTTTAACTTATAACTTAACCAATAATAACTACATTAAATGGCCTTTTACAACAAAGACCTTCAAATAGCACAGGCCAATATTTTAGGCCAACTCATAGTAACATATAAACAATTAACCAAGTCCTTATACATGCCATAGACTTATAAATACTTGAAAACCTTTTTATATCAACCAACAGCTTGATATTGTGATTGAGTCTCCGGCGACCTCCAACTCGAGCTAGCATCTGTGACAATATAAGAAAAAGGGAAGGAAGGGAGTAAGCATTATAGCTTAGTAAGTAAGTATGCAAATAATAAGCAATTCATTAACATGCTATTATAAATCTTCACAATATGTCCTCCAAATAATATAATCATTCCTACACATAGATCCACTATTTACTTTAATTGAAAACAGGTTATCTATTTGAGTCATAGTCACTAAATTATTATATCTAGAGTTACGGAACTCCAAATTAAGATCCACTAATTTTCCTTGAAACTAGACTCATATATCTTCATGCCATAAAATTTTCAGAATTTTTTGTTTAGCCAATAAGTACATTTTATTCTTTAAATTATCCCCTATTCAGCTATCCAATAGTTTTGACCCCTCTTCACTAAAAATTAAGAATCTCCTTGTATAGGATTCAGATGATGTTCCTATTTCTTTCTCTTGAAAATATACTCATCAAGGATTTTAAGAATATAGATTACAACCTATAATTATTTTTTTACAATTTTTAATGATTTTCCAAATTCAGAATAGGGGATTCCAAAATCAATCTGACTTTATACCATGAAAATTCAAATATCTCATAATATGAAATTATTTTTCTTACAAAGTTCCTTTTATGTGAAAATAGACTCAAGAAGATTTAATTTCATATCTTATTAAACCTCTAATTTGATTTCCACCATTTTTGGTGATTTTTCAAAATCATACAATTGCTGCTGTCCAAAACTATTTTATTGCTAATTTTACTCTTTCATAAATTTTCTTTGTATTAACTTTGTAGTAACACTTACCCATATCAACCTTACCAAAGTTCGATCACATAATGAGCATAATGCTCATAAGTTTACACACACATAACTGCACTTATTCATCACTTAGTCATATTCGTTTACACTTAGTCATTTCCTGTTGAACAAATCGGAGTATTAATGGATACATCGGGATGTTTCACATAGTGCCACACTTGTAGCCAAAGATACTTCATTTCACAAGTTTCACATAGGCTCGTTCTCAGCTAATCACATTTAGCACAGTGCCATGGACTTATTTCACTTAGATGCCATGGTCTTATTTCACTTGGATGCCATGGACTTATTTCACTTAGTACAATACCATGGACTTATTTCACTTAGCACAATACCATGGACTTATTTCACTAAGAACAATACCATGGACTTATTTCACTTAGGTGCCATGGATTTATTTCACTTAGCATAAGGCCATGTGTAACACCCGAAACCCGGCTTAGACATTATGGCCGAATCTGGCAGTGTCACATTGGAGTGTGAAACATATAAGGCGTTGTCATTGGGAACCTCTTTGTGTGCATTAAAAGATGATTTAAAACCTTCCGTTACTATCGAAAGTTACTTTCTTTAAAACGTTACTAAAAATTTAAAATCTCATTCATAGCAGAAGCTTTACTTTTAAAACAGTCGCGTATTTGCGTTTGTTTGTAAAAAAAATGTTATTCTTTTTTAAAATCTAAGTTCTAATACTAGCAATTGTAAAGCAGAGTAATAAAACCAAATTAAAAATAAAATCCAAAAGAGGCCTTATTACATAAAAATTACCCAGATCAAAATTAATAGTAAATAAAAACTCAATATAAAATAGATGCAGTCGTGTGGCCACCCCGAGTCCCTCACGGCACCAATCCATCTATGGTTAGGGATTACCTGTACAGATGAACAGAAGGGTGAGTTTACGAAAACTCAATGTGTAATCCCTTATCAAACAGTCAATCATACAGTATACAGTAACAGTGCAGGCCTGAGCCCATTACAGTAACAGTATCAATGTTGGCCTTAGCCTATTACAGTAATAGTAGTAGTGCCATAATGCAATCAGAAATCCCACCCAATCAAGCCAAACACACCACTCCGTCCCGCCAATCACACCATGTGGGGATAAAATTGACCCACCCAGCCAGGCACACCAAGATTAGCACTGGTTATAGCACTAAACAGTTTTGCAGCAAAGCTGCTAGTAATATGAGCTGCTTAAAGCCGTCCGTAGGTCCACAGTCATCTTTGGTGACCATGCTACCTTATCAGTACAGTACACTTCCTCTAAATACAATAACCCGTCCCCATACAATTATCGTGTCATAAAATCTATAACATCCCGATTTAGGGCCCATCAGAACAGTGATTTTGAGGCCACAAATCTGACAAGGAAAACATTATTTTTATTATATTTTTATGATCTACGATTTCACGAAAAAGCTTCGTGAAAATATCATTCAAAAATTTCGACGTTTGGGCACTCAATTTAGTCAAAAGGACTAAATTGTAAATAGTGCAAAAGTTGAGTTCCATATGTTAGAAGTGTCCAATTGTTATGAAGTTCTAAATTGAAGGTCCTTAAATAGCAATTAGACCATTGGTTAAATTGTTGGACAAAAACGGGCATGAATAAGACAAATTTGAAAGAAAAGTCTTTAAGGGCATTTTGGTCATTTAGTAATTTAAAAGAATTAAAAAGGGAGAATGAAGAAAAAATTTGCTCATCTTCTTCCTCAAGGCTGAATATAGCATGGAGAAACCATGACTAGGGTTTTTCAAGCTTCTAAGCTCAATTGTAAGTCCGTTCTAGCCCTATTTTTAATGATTTTTACGTTTTTGAAATCCCAGTAACATGATTTCTCTATTTCTACCATTTATTTGAGATAGGGTTTGATTTCAAAAATTGACCCATGTTAAATAATTGTGCATTTTTATGAATTATGGTGGATTATGCATGTTTATGGTTAGAGAAACGGTTTTTGCCAAGTGATTTTTGACGAAAACGTCCGAAACGACTAAATCGTAAAAGCTATAAAATTGGTCATCAGTGTGAGTTTTAATGAGAATTGTGGGCTGCCATATTTGTGAAATGGATCGGTTAGGCCTAAAATGCAAAAAAAATTGAATAAAAATTCATTTCCAAGCTTTGGGGCAAAAGTGTAAATATGTAAAAGTTTAGGGGCAAAAATGTAAATTTTGTAAAAATATGTTTTAGGTCTAAAATGAGTAGTACATTGATTAAATAAGTGAAAGATGATGTTTTAGATCCCAGAAAACGAGATTTGGACCTAGAACAGGAGAAAAATCGAAAATTTGGAAAGTTGGTCAAAATGGCCATATTGGTATCGAGGTAAGTTCATGTGTTTAATAAGAATTTAATTAAGCATGTTTTAATACTAAATTGATATATTAGTTATAAATGTTTTAGTATTGATTTTTGAATATAATGATAATAATTGAGAAATGTTCGATAATGATTCGACATTAAAAGTGAGAATTCGAATAAGTTTACATATAAGACCATAGTGGTAATGTGGCTTTGTATAAGATCAAGAAAGTATCAAATAGCATAATTTGGGGAAAGTAGGATATGATGATATTAAGAATGTAAGTATGTAAGTTGAGTAGCATTTTATTATTATGAAATTGTTACTATTATTATTATTAAGTTAGGTAACTAACATTGAGAATTTTGAGCAAGTATGTTTTAGCTATGAATTGCCAAGACATTAATATTTCAAAGTCCATGTTTATATCATGGAAATTAAGGAAGAATTGATGGAAAAATACCATGGTTGACCCATGGCAACATAAGATAAGGATACCGAGTAAGACCATGCTAAGGCATGGCATTAGTGAATTTTACAAGGCAAGGAAATCATGTAAGACCATGTCAAGACATGACATTGATAAGTTACTATAAGGCAAATATCCCATGTAAGACCATGCCAAGGCATGGCATTGGTGAGTATATAAGGCAAGGATCCCATGTAAGACCATGCCAAGGCATGACATTGGTGAGTATATAAGGAAAGGATACCAAGTAAGACCATGTTAAGACATGGCAATGGTAAATTTCAAAAGGAAAGATACTTGAGTAATCCAAAGAGTAAGTCAAAGAGATGAAAGGCAAGATCACGAGGAAAGAGCACAGGTATGTACATAAGGCTTATTAATATTGAGGTTATATGTTGATGATATTAAAATTATTTTAATGAGTATATTCTAGTATTAAGTAAGTGATAAGTTTTCAATTATACTTATGACGCTTTGTAACATGATTAGCAATATGCCGATATATTATGAGAGAGTATTAATGTGTTAAGTGAGATGTTGCAAGTACATAATCAAGCTATTAAGTAAGGTATCTTTTTTTATTATTCCTAGCCTTTGGTAAGGTTACCAATGAGTAAGATGGGAAAGTAAGAACTTAACATTATTTATGCAAATTATGAAAGCTTAATAATAAGCTAAATTCATTACTAATGCCTATTATTTTACTTGTGAACTTACTAAGCTTTATAAGCTTACCTCTTTCCTTTCCTCCGTTCTAGAGTTTTATCAAACAAGCTCGGGTTGGAGGTCGTAGGAGATCGCTTCATACTTTCGACTATCAAGTTACAAATTGGGTATTTTCATTGAAACATTTTCAATTATGGCATGTATAGGGACTTGGCCATTTTGTGTGTATGTCCTTATGATATGGCTAAATAAGAACATGTGTTGATGTTATGTATGCCTAAATGAGGTTTAATGCAAAGAAATTATGAAAGAGTAAAAGTTGGTTATGAAACAGTTTTGAGACAGCAGTAGTGACGTGATTTTGAAAAATCACTAAAAATTGTAGAAATGGAATTGAATGGTTACTGAGATATAGAATTAAATCTTATTCAGTCTATTTTTATAGGAGAGAAATAGAGTAAGCAAAGGAAGTCTGTATTTTGAGATATTTAAACTCTTACAAGACTGGTTTAGAGTGACTTCGTGATCCCCTATTCCAATTTTAGAATTTCACTAAAAATTGTACAAAAAGAATTATGATGTATAATTTATATTTCTAGATTTCTTCACGAGTCTATTTTCATTAGAAATAAATAGAAACATTATCTGAATTCTGTAAAATGAGATAATCTATTTTTAGTGAAGAGAGGTTAGGTCTATTGGACTGCGAAACAGGGTAAATTTTAATGAATAAACTGTACTAATTGGCCAAACCAAAAATTCTGGAAAAATTATAGTAAGAAGATATATGAGTCTAGATTCAGAGAAAATTTACGGATTTAAATTTCAAGTTTTTTAACTCGAGTTATAATTGAGTTAGTGACTGTTACACAGGTGGACAGTTTTATTATAAATAGTGAAATAAATTGTTTTGATTTGTGCAAGTAATCGGAAAAATTTTAGTGTTCCCGGTTTGGTCTCGAACCGTTTCAATTGCATGTTTTAGGCCTCGAGGGCCCTTTTTAGGAATATATTGGATGAATGTGAGTGAATTAATTTTAAAAGTAAATTTTTATGCCCCGAAGTAGTAAGATAAGTCTGGTAACGCCTCGTGCTCGACTTCGGCGATGGTTTCTGGTAAGGGGTGTTACAAAATCATATGTGTATGCAAAATGTCATGCTCAATTATAGTCATACATCTCATAGGGCAAATCAGTCATTTTTACCTTACAAGGGTAAAACAGTCATTTTTATCAACCTGGGATCTAGGTACATTTACTGACCCATCAGAAGGTCCACAGTCATCTTGGACGACCCGTGTAACCTTAACAATCAAAACAGTGTAAATGGGCCCAAAGTCCATTATGCGGCCCATGTAAGCCCATACATCCGTGGGTCCCACGAAGCCCAAAAATGACATTGGCCGTGTGAACGTTACAACCAGGTCCAATATTTTCCCCATACATCCGTGTGATTTATCCGTGTGGGGCCCACAAGCCCATTGGGCCCATGTAACCCCCTAACATTCGGGATTTTTGTGATTTTGTGTGAACTTAAATTTTGCTTGTTGGGATGTGTTAAATTATGTTTGGGTGTGTTAGTGGGCCTTTAGAAAGCCCAAGCTTAAGTTAAAACCTGGTAGAATTTTAAAATCTTGGACTTAACGGAGAAGGGGCTCTAATTAGGTGGGCTTTTAAAAAAATATTGGTAATTTAAGACTCAAGATGGCCTGTGGTAAGGTGGCCATGTAATGCCACTTAGGAAGCAAGGGAGGCATGTGGAAGCTATGCAAGAGCTAAGGTTCAAGTCATATGGTAAGTAAGGTGCTATTTTATTTTTAGTGCATGTGCAAGGCATGTGATGGACTCCAAGTGAAACTCTGCTGGGAAGAGTTTGAGGTGCTCTTGGGATTGAATCAAAGAGGATAGGGAGGAGAAAATTTAGGGATTTCAAATGAGAGTAAGAGGTGGCTGGCCAAGGTACTTTGGAGTTGCATTTTCAGCTAGGAGAGCTTATGTAGCAATTTAGGCTTTTGTTTTGTGTGTGTCGATTGCCTTGAGTGTTTTCTTTCAGGATTTTTTTTGACCTCTTTTCTTGGTTTTCGAATAGGTATAGGGGTTAGGTTCTTTCATTCTTTCTTTTCTCCTCTCTTATGGTCTAAAAGCCGAAAACAAGACCCATACATTTTCCCTTTGCGCCAATTTGTGCAAGAAAACCAACTCCTCCTACTTTTTTACTTTTCTTCTAAAAGTTGAATAAGGTATTCTCTCCACTCTCTTCTTTCTTCTTCTTCTCCTCTCCATCAAGATAACCCCTTTTCTCAAAACCTTCTAGTCGATTACCATAAAAGCCGAAATCGAAGCTAGTGTTGCCGATTTCTCCATTGGCCGAATCTCCATTCTTTTCTTCAACCCGACTTCTTCAAAAGCCGAACCTCACCACCATCCTAACCTATGTTGACATCTTCTCTTCTCCATTATAAAAAAAAAAACTTCTAATCTTCTTCTCCTTCATTACACAAAAGCCGAAGCCTCCCTACCCATAGTGATTTGGGAACTAAGCCTCTAGATCTCTTAGTTTCGTTCTCTTTTAAGTTTTGATTAGATCTATACTAGATCTGGAATAGGAAGGGATTTTGGGATGTTTCTTTGGAAAGTAGATCTTTGGTAAGTATTCGAAACTCTTCTCATTCTTTAGCTTGTGATTCAAGAAAAGCCGAAAACCCCTAACTACTTAAGGTGGTTGTCGTTTTGGACTAAAGGCTTAATTAGCCTCTTTCTTTCGATTCTTTGTGTTTAATATGGATAGAAGGCAACAAAGAGCGTTGGAGGCAAGGACCATGGGACAATCTAGATCTAGATCTAATTATAGTTTCTGTAATAGCCCAAATTTGGCCCTAATCGGAACGGTGGTTTCGGGACCACGAATCTGAGTCAGAAAAATATTGAAATGTTATTTTTCTGTGTTTTGAATGAGTATATTTGTGCGTGCTAAGTTTTGTGTTTAAATTTCGGGGTGTGAGTGCTTAATTTATTAAAAAGAATCTGATTTCAAAATATGAAAATTTGAGGGTAGTTTTTAAGAGGGCCGAATTGTCTATGGTTTAATGAATGTGAAGTACTTGCATGGTTATTAAACCATCATGTTATAATGGACGGTAGAATCATGATTTAAATGGTTTATGCATGTGATTTTTTTTAAGGATAATTTGGTAATTCAATAATTTGTTAACTTATGTTATAAATAAATAAATAAATAAGGAACCATGCATGTTCATCTTAGTTGATCGAAAATAAAAGACAAAAAGAAAGGAAAAAGAGTTTGATATTCGACCCTTTGTTCAAGCAAATTAAGGTATGTTTTCAACTTAGTTTTCATTAATTTTTGTGTTTTTGAGTTAGTAGCTAAGTTATATTCATAGCCCAAGTGTTAATTTTTGAATTGATAGTTAAATGTTTATTCGGCCATGGTTAAATATCATAGATTGTTGCTGTAGATGATAAAACATTAGTGAAATGAGATGGATGGAGTAATTTCTGAATAACTAGGATTAATTTTGAAAATTATTAAATAGGAGGTTTAAATGGAAAATAAATAAAATGAAAGGGTTGATAGGTGAATAAAGTACATTTGGTTTTGGTGTGCCATGGAAGAATTTAATTGTACAATGTATTATGAAAATTGGACCGAATTGTTTAAGCTTATTTAAAAAAAAGACTATTTTGTAAATTATCATATTTTATATAATTTACTAATGAAGATAAGTTGATCAATTAATTAAGAAGTTTAAATTGTTTTAAATTAAGCTCAAGATTCAAATAAACGGGACCTGGATCGAGGAAAAATAAAGTTAGCCGAGTAGTCAACACGATCGTACAAAATTACCGAGGTAAGTCCTTAAACTATGTTTATGCACTAAATTTGCATCAATGTTAGCCGAATTGAATTATTAGAAATGGTTATGATATTACCGAATGTCAATTAAAGTGTTGAATATTTTAATTGTTGTATATTGAGGTGGTTGAAGGTGATTTATAATGTGAATAATATATGTGCTATGCATTCAATGTGAAGGATGAATGATGATGTAATTAAGTGTTGTGCTTCAGTTATGGTTTTTAAATGTGCTGTGCGTGGCTTTGAGTAGTTGAAATGTGGTAACTATGATATTATTAAAAGTGCCGATTGAATTATGAAGTGGAGAATTTATCAAATTGACATGTATATTGAATGTGCTGAATGTGAGTTTGATTGGGAAGTGATTAATCCAAATATTTTAGTTAAATCAGGCTTTACGCCTAGCAGGCATTGTGCCGGTGTTGTGAATCGGGCTTTACGCCTAGCAGGCCTCGTGCTGGTGAGTTCAAATCAAGCTTTACGCCTAGCAGGCTTTGATCCGGTGAACCGTATCATGCTTTATGCTCAAGAGGCATAGTGCCTATGTGAATCCAAAAGTGATAATTAAGACCTAAAGGTTTGAGTAAGTCGGACTAGCAAATACCATATTTAGGTATGTTTATAAACTTCCAAAATGTATTGCCATGAAGGTGTATCCATGCAATTATATTATCTAAATACAATTGTTAACATTGAATAATAAGCAAGAAGGTGGAAAAATATATTGTTAATAAGGCATACGTGAATTAAGGCATTCGGTCATGAGATTTTATGTAACGCCCTGATTTTCGGGATTTTTCGGGTTTTGTGAATTTTAGTGAAATTTTTAAAATTTTGGTGTTCTAAAGGTTGATAATGTATGTACATGTGTTAGTGGGCCTATAGAAGGCCTAAGTTTAAGTTAAAACCCGGTAAAATATTAAGTTGGATTTTCAAGTGAAAGGGGACTTGGTTAAGTGGGCTTTTAAGAAAAACTGTGTACAATATGTCACAAGTGAGCTCTTGGTAAAGTGGCAAGGTGGAGGCACTAAGCTCCTAGAAAAGTGGCGCCTAAGTGGATATTCAAGGACAAGGGTTCGAGTTACAAGGTAAGCGTAGAGTTCTTTTTAATTTTTAAGCATGTGCCGGGCATGTGCCTAACTTAAGTGAATTTCGGCAAGGGGGCTTTAGGGACTTGGGCCGATTGCTTTAGAGGGACTACTAGGGTTATATCATTTTCTTTTTTCTGTCATGACAATTAGGGTTAGCCACCTTAGGAATTTTTCTCTGTTCTACTGTCAGAAAAGCCAAAAGTTGCCTCCATGGAAAGCTCATAGCCGAATTCTTCCTCTCCACCTCTACCATTGTTTTTTTTCATTTTTCTTCTTCCCCTTTGATCTCTTCCCTAGCCGAATACCCACCTTGCACAGATCCACTCTTTCTTTTGCTTTCATTCCTCTTAAAATCAACCATAACCGATTGCTCAAAGTGCCAGAAATCCCGAAAACTGCTTCCTTTCTTGCCGATTTCTTGTAAGTCGAATCACCCCTATTCCTTTCACCGGTTGTGGTCGATTACTACACTCCCTTGAATCACACCATTTTCAACACCATCACCCAAAATCTACACCCAAAACGCCATCCTCTTCTCTTGTTGAAAAGCCAAAATCACCATAGTTGTAGGGAGATAGCCGAAATTGCAAATCTCAGAGATAAGGTTTCTACTGACGTTTAAGGGTCAGATTTACATCAGATCTGCATAGGAACTGAAGGGAAATCATTGGTAAGTGTTTAATACTTTAGATCTGTTCAATATTTCATATTTGGAAAAGCCGAAAGTCCCTAAAGTTAAGGATTTTGTCGTTTTGGACTTTTGGTAAATCAAGTGGTGTTTTCTTTGTTCTTTTTGTGTGTTAGTTAAAGAAGAAGGTGATCAAACAAGGAGTTGAAGACATTGGAACATCAAATCTAGATCTAAAGGGATCTAAATCGGCAAGGTAAGAACATTAAGGCCATTGGAGGTGTTGGCCGAATGTGTAAGTAAGGCCTTGGGTAAGTTTTCAATTCAGATTAAGTGTTAATATGGTCTAATCAATTAAGTATTGGATTGTAGGGATTAACGCATAGGAGATCTCGTAGGAGAAACTGCAAAACAGGTGTGTGTTTCGAACGCCCTTCAATGCGCAAATCGGCAAAAGCCGAAAAGCCGAAATGCCAAAGTTTCAGTATTTCGAGAGCTTGTGAGCGTGCGAACATTCTCAAGTTAGTAGGAGAAGGTTAGTTTTGGAATCGGCACTGTTAGGCGTGTTGACCGCTAAATTTTGGACATTATGGTAAGTTGGGCCTCGGTAGGCCAAATATGGGCCCAATGGGCGATTTGGGTCCATGTGAGTAAAAATGGGTTTAAAGGTAATATTATGAACTGTAGGCGTGAAAACAGTTAAAACAAGATAACTGATTATGAAATTGGGACTAAATGGGCCTAATGGGCCAATCGACATAATAGGGCTCATTAGGGGTTTTAGGGCTTGAATGCTAAGACTGAAAAACTGAGTTAACCGGACTTCTGTGACAACTATGTGATTAATAAATACTGTAATAAGCATAAAATCTGTAACATGAGAGAAAAATTACTGAAATACCCTTAGGGTAAGAAATTACTGTTTTGCCCCTAGGTAGAAAATTTCCGTTATACCCCTAGGGCTAAAATTGACTGTACTATTTGACATGACTGTTACTGTTATTGCATGCCATGATATGTATCTATTGCATGGGTTGGGTTTTGATAATGGAGGAAGTGTGAGTGGCACAGCCACGTTACTGAAAAGGGGCTATGCCTCGTACTGTTTCTGAAAGGGGCTTTGCCTCGTATACTGTTTAACTGAGCAGCCATGCTGCGACTGTGGTGTGTGGGCTGGGTGGGTCGAGTTATTCCCCACATGGTGTGTTGGCTGGTACGGGTGGTGTGTAGCGGTTGGTGGGTTGAGTAGTCTCCCCAATTGGGTTTGCATTTATACTGTATTACTGTACTGTACTGTTTTGGGCCTATGGGCCAATCTGTTATCTGAATAGGGCTTCAGCCCAGTATCTGTTATAGGGCCTTGGCCCAGATTACTGTTTCCTGAATAGGGCTTCGGCCCAGTATCTGACTGAGACTGGTTAGGGTTTAGGCCCAGTGGGCTTGAGCCAATTTGGGCTTTGGATGGGTTCTGCACACACTGAGTTTTCCCAAACTCACCCTTTCTTTCCATCCTTGCAGGTGAGCCCTAGATCGTGACTTGGACGCTGGGAGGGATTCAGAGTGGCCACGAGAACTGAACTTTCATCATAGTTGGTTTTTTTTTATTATTTAATTACCTTTTATTGGTTTTATTCTGATATGGGTTGTAATAAGGCCGCTATAACTGTTATTTGGGATTTCTCTACCGTTTTATTTCAAACACAAACCTACACCGTTTTCAAAATTAAACAAACATTTTATTAACCAACCTGACTTTACTGAAGACTAAGGAGGACAATAAGGCTAAAATGAAACGATTAACAAATGAGATAGAAATTAGGTTGAATAATAATTAAATCGAGAATTTCAAGAAAAACAAGTATTACTTTTCAAAAATCTCAAACATCAGACTTAGTATATAGAACGGCGTAGCATAGTCTAGGTGATGTAGCACACCAGACATGGCCATAACGACTGGGCCGGGTCTGGGGTGTTACATTTTAGTTTCTACGAATATGATTGTAAGCTAAGAATTCGAGATTAACTAGTCGATTGACTATATATATATAGTAGCTGAATATATATATTTATATATTTAAAGTATATAAATAAATGTGAATGTGAATCATTGGTATGTAGCACTAAGTGTGCAAGAATAAAAATGGCTATGGCTATACGAATGGCACTAAGTGTGCGATTTCACTATAGTTTCGGATAACTATGGAGCACTAAGAGTGCAAATTTATTGAGCGATATAAGATGAGCAAATGAGCTAATGTATTGAACTTTTAGGTGGCAAAGGTGGTATATATGTATGCGATAGTACAGGTATGTTATAGTTAAATGCTATATGATAATAAGGTAAGTTGGCTATATAATTTGTGATACAAATAACACATGATGGAAGGGAAAGTATATGTATGAGATATGGAAATGTAAATTTGATATTTATGCCAAAGGTTACATGTGTATTCGGGCATTTGGTATTTGAATGTGAAAACATGTATATAGAAATGTGAAATGTATGAACGTATTTATGATAGTATATATATTCGGCCAAGTAGGGTCTATGTGAAATTAAACCTGTTAATGGGTCAATGTGTAATTGGAAATGTTAAAACTTATGTTCATGTAAATGTTCAGTATTAGATTTCATAATTATGGCTTGAATATGCTTTAATGAATTATCAATGCTATTCAGATAATATTTGAAAGATTGAGCTATGAATGAAGTGAATGAAACTATATGTTAAAGTATATGATTATTTGTATTCTGTTTAATGATATGTATATAGGTATGATATGGTAAGGTGAAATACATATTTTTGCCAAGGTTTATATGCGCATTGGTCTATATGGTAATTGAATATGAATATGGAGTGGATATTCGGTTTAGTGAATAAACTTTTAGGATACTTTTGAACTGATTCTTGAATTTGAGTATTATATATATTATGTACCATTGGCCACATAAAAAGTATGTGCATAAGATGTTATATATTGATTCATGAACTGGTATATACGAGTGTAAGATTACTTGGTCATAATATGACATTTTCACTTTGAAATTTAGATGGCGTTTTGTTAGTATAGTTAATTAAGCATTCGGTCAAGTCACAAATTGTGCATGATAGAATATGCATTATTATTGAAGCGTTAGGTATAAGGTTATATGTGGTAGTGAAGTTAACGTTTAGTCTAATTTATTCAAGTTGACTATATTAATAATTTATTATTTGCTTATAACTTACTAAGCTATGATAGCTTACTCGGTGTTTTATAATTACTCTGTTTTATAGATTTAGAATTCAAGTTATGAGCTCGGAAATGTTAGAGAAGCTTATCACACTTCCGACTACCTTTGGTAATTATAAACTAAGTTTCCGAACTATGGCATGTATAGGCTGAATTATACTTTAGAAATGTTGAATTTTGGTTCATGTATAATTTGAGCCATGCGAAAATGGCTTAATTGTTAAGATAAGTTTGATTTGGTGCTTTGATAAATGACAAATATGCAGGCTTTGATGATTCGATTATGATATGCATATATATATATAAGAGTTATATGTATGATCTGTATGTGATATGTCGTTTGATATGATCTTGAATAAGATTGATATTAGTCGAATTAGATGATGTTCTTTGATTGGTTGATATCTTAGTGCAAGGTTTTTATGGACAGCTATGTTCCATGAACAAACATGAAATATGTATATTAGTTTTTGATAACTTTGTGAATTTGTGGCTATGCGTATGTGATTAAGACTTAGGGTTGAAACGGTGTTATATGATATACTATGGTTGGAAAAGCATTCGAATAAGAAATGAAAGGTTGAATAATTGGAAAATTGGTTCTTCAATATGATAGGCGTGAAGAATGGTTATTAATTATTGAAAGTGTACCTTAGTTAAGTGCAAGTTTTAAGTTTATTTATTTTCGGCTAAACTTATGGAAATGACCAAGTGAATAGTAAGTTATGTTAGATAATGATTAAACGGTTAGATGTGAATTTTGGCATTATGTTTTGAGCTTTGTGCGTTAATGCCCGTGTGACACTTGATCTAATGTATGTGCTTAATTTGGTAGCTTTGTAAAGGTATTACGTGCTCTTAAATTATCTGATGATAGTTGCCATCTAATGTTAATTAAATGTGATTTTAGGTTGATCATATGGAAGTGCCGAATATATATTTATATGGTTATTTAAAGTGTACGTGATTCATACGTTTGTTTTCTTACTAAGCTTTAATTTGTTTTTTTTTTTTTTTGTATGATGATATAGATTTATTAAAGAAGTATATAAATAGTGATTCATGAATTGTTAATGAGGTTATAAAAGTGCACTCTTTAATATGACCCTAAAGTACTTGTGTTTATAATGGTTGTGCATTGTCCGGTAATGCCTCGTAACCCCATTTTGGCGACGGATACGGGTAAGGGGTGTTACAGTTTCAGCAAAGGTAAGTACTTACGGGCCTTAGATGATGTTGGCCGAATATGGTGATAGTTGTTACATTGGTTATCATTGGTTCATGGTCTAATATCATAATGGACAATTGTAGGTTAATCGCGTGGGAGATCTCGTCGTAGTATATCGCAAATCAAGTGTGTAACCGACACCCACTTGTAGACTAGACCTGCAAAAGCCAAAAAGCCGAAATGCTAAAATTTTGGCATTTCGAGGGCTTGCAAGCGTGCGAATTCCTGTGGGTCAGTTGAAACGGTAAAATCGGTAATCGTAAGCGGTAAGAGTGCTGGGTGCGCGTTTTCGTGCATGTTGATGGATTTGGGCCTCAAGGTGCTGAATTTGGGCCCAATGGGCTTACGGGCCCATATGGGTGGAAACGGGCAGTAAGTGCATCCTGATAGTTTGAGTAATAAATATGATAAAACGGATGTAAATTTTGGGCTTAGTGGGCCGTAATAGTTTGTGGACACCGTAGGGCCCAGTAGGGGTTTTAGGGCCCGATAACCTTAAGTTGATAAAATGGGCTAAATAAATTATCTAGATGTCAATAAGACTGTTAACAAACTGTAGTGAGCAAAAAAGCCCTAAAAACGGGTAAATTTACTGAAATACCCCTTAAGGGTGGAAAATTACTATTTTACCCCTAGGTGCAAAAAGGCCATTATACCCCTAGGGTTAAATTGACTGAAATGCATGCTAAATTTTATCTGTTCACTATATGCCATGACATTTCATACTGTTGCATGGGATTGGGTTTTTGATGGAGGAAGTACTAAGGGGCAATGCCACGTTTACTGTTAGGGGCTTTGCCTCGTTTTACTATTAGTGGCTTGGCCACATTATCTGATTAAGCAGCCATGCTGCAACTGTGGTGTGTAGGGCTGGGTGGGTTGAGTTATTCCCCACATGGTGTGTAGGGCTGGATTGGGCTGGGCTTTGCATACATGCATAATTACTGTTCTAAGGGCTACACTAGTTTCTGAATAGGGCTAAGGCCTAGTTAATCACTGCTTACTAAATAGGGCTAAGGCCCAGTTAATACTGTATCTGGATAGGGCTTAGGCCCAGTTAAGCTTAAACTGATTTAGGCTCTGGTTGGGTTTAGCTTACACACTAAGTTTTCCAAACTCACTCCCTTTTGTTCCATCTATGTAGGTAAGCCCCAACCTTAGTGGACTTGGAGCTGGAGGGACTCGAAGCGGCCACGTGGACTGCACATGGTTAAATTTTTCTCAAAGTATCTTATTTCAATATTTTTCTTTAATTTATTTTCTTTTGGGTTTTTAAATTTGTAATAAGGCCGCTCATGGGTTATTTTTCTTTATGTTGGTTTTAATTATTAAATTATTACTTGTGTAAAATTGATAGAACTAGGCTGCGTGGGTTTTTATTCCAAAATTAATCAACGATTTCAAAATATATCATACGCATCAAATGGATCACCTAATGACAAAACAAGATCATTTGAAGAAATAAACTCTAACTTAGTAGTGGATAGGACTTTCACGAAGCAAATAACTTGGTTTCTCTAAACTCTTAAACAACGATTTTGTAAACTCGCCCTAACCGTGTTAATTAAAGAATGAAATGTAAGTCATCGTCCATGTGACACACCAGACTTGGCCATAATGCCTGGGCCGGGTTTGGGGTGTTGTAGCCCACATGGCCCATTTCAGCCCAACTAGGCCCAATACGGCCTAAGCCCATGAAATCACTCATGACGGACCTTACGGTAAAATGCCTACATTTCATATGTTTGGTTTACCATACGAAAAATCGCACACCCGTGTGGCATCAAATGTCATATTTTCTAGCTTTTCGGCTTTTGCCAATTTATAGTTAAAACAGTGTGAATACACACCTGTTTATGAAATCAAGTGAACAACCCACGAGCGTCCAAACCCTACATTCAATTAGAGCAATCCATTAGTCACTTTGTCAACAGGTTTAATCACCTTCTTTCATGCACTTAATCCAAAATAACACTTGCCTTGATTACAAGATTGAGAATCACTCTCTTAAACCGACTGCTTATAGCTCGCAAAGACTACTTGCATTCCAACCAATCTTGTTACTATTACCATTTGCACAAGTATTATGAACCAAGTGTAGATCAACTTACCAAAAGTGAAATCTAAGAGTAGAAAACAGACACAATCGGCCACATCCACACCAAAAGCCAAAGGTATAGCAAATGATAGAGGTACAATGAAAGAATTGCACCCTTATCCGAAACCGGCAGAACAAAGGAGATGTTAGGAGATAAAGGCCCTAATGATGAGAGGAACAAAAAGAGGGAAATAGGAGCACATACCAATTGTTAGGAAACTCTTGCAAAACCGAAACAATACACCAATAGCAGAGTAAGGGGGCAATCGGCCAAATACCAAATAATAGGATGAATGAAAATAATTAGAAAATGGGGTAGAGAGTATTCGACCAAGATAAAAGGAAAATGAAGTGTGAGAAGAGAAAAAGTATTTGGCTAATAGCAAATTCGGTTCAAAACTTGAAGAAGACCGAAAAGAAAAGAAATAAAGAGTGTAACAGCCCGGTTTAGACCCTAGTTGGAATAGTGGTTTCAAGACCACAAATTCGAGTCAAAAAATATTTAAATATTATTTTATGTGCTTAAAATAGGTGAATTGATATCTGTGAAATTTCTGTGATTTAATTTGTCTGTTTGATTGTTTAATTTGAAAAAGGATTAAAATGCATCAATGGTAAATTTAGCATTTTATATGTTTAAGGGGTTAATGGATTTTGGCTTATATATATGATGGCCTTATGTGATAATTAGACCTTACTAAATGGTAGTGGACATTTATGGTCTTATAAAATGTGTTTTATGTGTTTATAAATGAAGGACAATTTGGTAAATGGCTTATTAATGTATGTTTAATAAAACAAATGTATGAAATTAAAGCCATTTTCATCCATTTTGCCGAAAATTAGAAAATAAAGAAAAGAGTAAAAGCTTTGTAGGTTTCAGCTATGAATGTGTTTGATTAAGGTATAAGTTTTCGTCTGTTTTTGATAATTTCTACATTTTTGTAATCGTTGCTTTGTGTTTTCTCAAAGCCCATGCTTCAATTTCTAAATTTGAGTATGATTTTGAAATATACCATTGTTGATAATGTGAGTTTCATGAAGTTTGATGATGGAAATTAAAAGATGTGTGATTAATTAATATGTTTTGTATTAGAAATTTTGATGAATTTGAGTTATTTGGGCTAATTTGAGAAAATGAGAAATTGGAGGACTAAAATGTGAAATAATTATGCTATATGGGCTTATATGAAAGCCATGAATATTCAGCCAAGCTATGTCTTGTGAAATTTTGCATATTTTGTGATTTTGTGAATTAAGGACTAAATTGTCTAAATATGAAAACATGAGGGCTATTTTGTAAAATGCCTAAATATGTGTATTTGGATTGATTTGGATGAAATTTAGCTTGAATGAGTTAAATTTGAATGTGTATAGATCAAGAACCAAAAAGAGCAGAATTAGACCGAGGAAAGTCGAAAGTGATCGAGTAGTTGTTTATATCCGTCCGAATCCGTACGAGGTAAGTCAATATACAAATAAGTGTATTATTGATTGAATTATATGTATGTGTTCATTTATTTTCTATTGAAAAACTATGAGAGTCAATGAATGTAATTTGAAATAGCTTCAATAATGTGAGAATCTATGAAAAGAACTCTGAGATGTGATTTCGTATAAGACCACGTCTGAGACGTTGGCATCGATCTGAGATATCGTGTAAGACCGTGTCTGGGACACTAGCCTCGATTAGAGATTTATGAATAAGACCATGTCTGGGACATTGGTATCATATCTGATTTCATGTAAGACCCTATCTGGAACAATGGCATCGATATTGATTACATGTAAGACCATGTCTAGGACGTTGGCTTTGTTTGAGCTTTCTGAGTTTTCAGCATGTCTTATCTGTTTCTGAATGGTTCATCGAGAACTTTAGAAAATGAATTGATATATGAAATGTGAATACAATTCAGGTACATTCGAGTCGTACTTAATCTGTGAGAACGAAAGATATGTATATGTGAAGCTATGGTTATGTGACATGTAAAGGTACAAGGAAATGGAATAATGTTATATGTGTATGGAATTGAGAAATTATGATAAATGTGATTGAGTGGGTATGGTATGGTTTATGAATTTCCATGAGGGATAGTTAAAATTTTATGTTATTGAATTGGATATTATGTGATTCATAAATTGAAATGGTTTGTATTTGGCTTACTAAGCTATTTATAGCTTACTCTGTGTGTGTTTTCAACTATTTTATTGATATCGTTGCTATCGGTAGCTCGGGGATTGTCGAAGATCTTCATCACACTATCAAACCTTGTTTTGGTACTTTTTGAAAGTGTAAATGTTAAGCTGTGGCATGTATAGGCTAGAAGTACTTGAATTATGATTTTGTTATGTATATGTATTGTGCCATGTGATATGGCTAACTAATGGATGTGTATATGTTTGTTTTGGTATGTGATTATATTGCAAATTTTTCCTTAAGAGAAATGGTCATTTTAGTATAAAGATGATTTTGTTTTTGGTAAGGTTTGTTATGAGATTGAACATAGAATGAATGTGTCTTGAAACATAGACTTTGATGTGTTTTGGTTTAAGAATTTGGTATAAGTAAGCATGCAAAATGAGTATGATACTTGTTGTTGATAATATAAGCATATTGATGTACGTTTTGAGTATGATTTGGCTGAGAATTGTTGGCATGAAATGTTTTAACTTTGGCTTGTAGGGATGACCCAAATAGGGTGGCAAAGTTGGCTTTTCGAATGGCCTATTTTGTGCCACACGGTCTGTGCACACGAGTGTGTGACTCGACCGTGTGTCCCTTGTTTTGTAGCTTAAGTGGTCAATATTGCACACGGGAAAGACACACAGGCGTGTCTGATGACCGTGTGGTTAATTCAAAACGGCACACGAACTAGACACACAGGTGTGTCAGGTGACCATGTGGCCAACTCAGGCTTATACACGGGATGGACACACGAGCTGTCTAATGGCCGTGTGACCCTAGTCAGTGTTGCACACAGGCTAGTATAAAATATGAGGCACGGTCATGTGGGGTGTGAGACACAATTGTGGGAGGTACACGGCCTAGCCACATGGGCATGTGCCCCTTTTCAAAAACAAAGTTTTTATATGATCTGTAAAGTTTTCATATGTTATCGATTTAGTCCCGACCCATTTCTAATGCATGTTTAAGGTCTCGAAAATCTTTATAAGGGACTCATTGATTATGTATGTTCATGACTTGATGTTGATGTTTGTTAAATGTCTGAAAAAGTCAGAATTGTCTGGTAATGCTTCTAATCCTAGTCCGGCAACGGATACGGGCTAGGTGTGTTACAGAGAGGAAGGAGAGATGGTATATTCCACTAAGGGTTGGGAAAATAGAGAGAAGAGAAACTAAAGAGAAGAAAATTCGGCAACAGTAGAAAAGTGCAAGTAGAGGGAAAAGAACCACAATCGCAATGAACAAAATGGAAAAACCCGAAGAATCCCAATCAAGAATCGGCCTCGAAAAGTGCAGAAAAGACCCAAAACACTTACAGTCACTAAACTAAAGAGTACTCTCCCCTCAAAGCTAAATTCTCAATAGCTATAGTCCACCAACCGCACTAACATTCTCCCCAAATCGAAATTCCTATTTTTCCTCCAAATATCTCTCCTCAACAACACCCCAACGATACCTATTTAAATCCCCCTTCTTCCTCCTATATTTTCTCCATGCCACCCACTCCCTCTACACCAATCCATTCAAATCCCTTCATGACCAATTCAAACTCCCTTCAACAATATTTCAATTAAAGTCCAACACTGGCATGCGCAAGCAGCAAAATAAAACAACCCACTATTTTCCCAGGGATTTGAACCTCTACCCTTCGGCTTGGATAACACACCACCTACCACTGTACACAGACTTTTTTTGTGTCATATCTTACCCACAATAATTTAAAAGACTACATGCTAGAGTCAGAGTTCAATCAAGTGAGAAAAAAATTTCCACATAGGCCAAGGCTTGAACCCAGGGCTTTTCAGAGACTCCAAAGCACTCCTAAATCACTTAACCATTAAAGCAACATGTGCAACAACATACATAAATTAAAGACTTAGATTTTTGGGGTGTTACACCATGGACTTATTTCACTTAGATGCCATGGACTTGTTTCACTTAGATTCTTAGTGCATGTCAATTGTATCCATTTATATTCCTAAGGTTCAACCAAGAAATTTCTCACTTATTGTCATTTTGTCGAATACATCAAATAGTCATTCAATATTCAGCCATACATCATAAAATATATCAAAATATTAAAAGATAAATAAAATGATGCATTATTTACATACAAACTTACCTCGACCTGAAAACGACAAACGAACGTATTCGACATTTTCTTTGATTTTCTCTCATTCTATGTCTGAATCTCGTCTTTCTCAATCTATAACAGCACATTTAACTCATTTATTCAATATACAACTCAAATTAACACAAATTCATATTTTGGAAAAAATTATATTCTTGTCCCTAAACTTTATACAATTACACTTTTGCCCCTAGGCTCGTAAAATGATTTTAATTCAATTTCTTTGCATGTTAGACCCAGCCGAACCACTTTCATAACTATAGCAGTCCACATTTCCCATTTAATCACACATTTACACACATTTTTACAACTTTTATAAACTAGTCCTTTTTAACAATTTCATCAAAAATCACTTAGTAGAAGTCATTTATTACACTCCAAACATTCATATTCTACCATTAGACATCAAAACACAAACATTTCACGTATGGGTAAATTTTCAAATCTCAACCTTAGCTCAAAATAATGGTAGAAATAGAGAGTTCATGTTACAAGGATTTCAAAAGCGTAAAGAACATTAAAAACGGGGCAAAGACAAACTTACTATGAAGCTTGGAAATTTGAAATGTAACACCTCTAACTCGTATCTGTCGCCAGAATGGGGTTACGAGACATTATCTGACAAGAGTCAACTTCCGAACAATCTCAAGTGTATGCATGTCATATTTGTTTGAGTAAAATGTATGTAACAAAAATATTCAATTAACATGCATTGTAAATCATCTTACAATTAAATTTCACATCTCAAAATCACATATAACATACTTTTAATTACATACAAGTATTATATACTAATGTCATAAAAGAATTCAAATACTTATAGAATACGAACATTTAATTTCATAAAGGCATTAAGGCATTTATTTAAAACCAAACATAGCATATATCAAAAACATATTGACTAAAGTCACATACAGCAATGATTCATGAAGCATAGTCTAGTATATTTTAATTTCATATAAATAAATATGCATATAGCAACCAATTTACCTTTCACCTCTATATGAATCAATACCTCATAACACCAAATGAATTACCAACAATCTATTACATTATTACCACATAGCAAAAATATCATTTCCTTAACTATGCATGAATGATTATTAAACCAAACCAAACATTACATATTGCATAACAAATAAACATATATACAACCATAAAGTCATTGCCATTTAGCTGAATATAAGCTTGTAATTTAAACAACTCATTACTCACTATTTAAAGACCAAAAAACAATACATGCAACTCTATTACGGATTTGACCATTTTTAAACCGAAGCAAATACAATATTTCTAGACAATGATTTCACTCATTTTTCATCTTTTATTAGCCGAACTTAATAATCAAATTTTTATCTTTAACAATTCATTTTAAACTAACCAAAATACTTAGATCATAGACATCATTTATCAATTAAAATTTATATCAAAACATTCATCCCAATCAACCAAGCATCATATCTATTTTCATGACATCTGTAACACCCCAAACCCGGCCTGGACGTTATGACCAGTTCTGGCGTGTCACATGAACCTATAGCTAAGTTTATGACCTTTGTTTGTTGTGACTTCGGTGATATTTTTATTAAAACAGCAAGTTTGCGAAAAATTATTTTGTTAAGCCTTTAGACTATCCAATCGTTGATCTCGTTAAGTTTTGAAAACATTTTTAGGATTTTGAAAAAACCCCGCGCAGCCTATAACTAGCAGTTTCGATAAAATATGATTTAAACCATTAAAGAAAAGAAACAAATAAAGAAAATTAAATAGCGGCCTTATTACAATTAAACCAAAAAATAATAGCAAATTAAGATACTTAAAGTAAAACGGAAAAAAACCGAACTTGCAGATGCTGTGGCCACTCTGAATCTCTCATAGCTCCAAGCCCACTATGGTTGAGGGTTACCTGCAGAGATGAAATTAAAGGGGGTGAGTTTGATAACTCAGTGTGCAACATAATCTCAACCATAGGCCAAAACAGATCAAGCCTCAGAATCAAATTAATTGGGCCTTGGCCCATTTCAGAAATCAGGTTAAGCCCAAAGGCCCATAACAGATACAGATCAGATATAATATGCAAACAGAAAGCCCAACCCAGATCCATCCATAACACCCCCGTACCAGCCTTACACCATGTGGGGAGACTACTCAACCCACCCAACCGCTACACACCACAGAAATTTGTAGCGAGGCTGCCAGATATTGTGACGAGGTCACCAGATACAGATATTGTGGCGAAGCCACCAGAACAGATATATAATATGTGGCGAGGCCACCAGATTGCAGCGAGGCTGCCAGAACGCTTCCTCCATCATAAAAGCCCATACCCCATGCAACAGATGTAATCATACTATGGCATGCAACATACAGAATCTCATGCATCAGATATATTCATATATTATGAGACAAGATATACAGAAACAGACAGTCATACATTTCATACAGAGTTTGCCCTAGGGGTATAAAGGTCATTTTGCACCTAGGGGTAAAATGGTAATTTTCTATACTTAGGGGTATTTTAGTCATTTTACCGATTTTCAGGGATTTATGCATGTCCAAGTAATTATTAGTCCATTAGTGATTACAGAAGTCCTTTTAACCTTAGTTTCCAATTTTACCCTTTTTAACCCAAAACCCCTAATGGGCCTCACTAAGTCCATTAACGTCTTAAGCCCGTTAAATCAAATTTTATGCTCAGATTACCAACTTTAACCATATTATTATTACCCATGTCGCCAGAAGGCCTTTAACAGTCATTTTACCGATTTGGGCTCGGAAGCCCATTGGGCCCATCATTGGCCCATCGAAGCCCATCTTACCGAAATGCTCGAAATTGCACCTTCTGCAATTTCGCCACCGTCAATTCCTAGTCTAACCGCAATAAAGTATTCGGCTACTTTTAGATCCTTCCAAGACCGATTTTTCGGTCACTTTCGATCAGTTTTTCGATCATTACGGCCTTTGCCGTCCTAGTCTATGATGGAGATACGTTACACACCTGTTAACAGATGAAGTGACGACGAGATCAACGTACGAAAGCCTACAGTTAATCACTAGAGTGTCAGTCTTAAAATCGACAATCATTAAACCATAAGTCCTTTACCAAAATCGGCCAACATAGCCTAAGTCCCTAAAGCCTTTACCTTTTTATCGATTATGGACTAGATCTAAGTGCTCCACTGCGTTAGTCCTCAAAACTCCTCGTTTGATCACCTTTCCTTGCTATCCAATACGCACAAGAATCAAACCATAGCATTAGATCAATAAAAGCCATGTCGATAACTCCCCTAAGGGTCCAGGGATTTTGGCTTCTCTTTAATATACCAATAAATGAAGGTATTCAAGGTTTCGAACACTTACCAAAACTCAGCGCGCGAACAGCCCTGCTTACTTGCTTCTACTCAACGGAATCTATACTCAATCTATAATAGCTCTAACTCTAATGACAATCAGAGTGGCTTGAAGAGTTTCGGCTTTTGAATGTTTAAAAGGAGGTGTTTTCGGCTTCCAAATATGCGGTATGATACCCTTGCCGTTTCAATCACTAGAATAGGGAAGATGACTTGACGATAAGAGAGGTGACAGATAAGGAGTCGACTTACCGAAACAGTTAAGGAAAGAAGGAGAATTTGGCTTCGACAAAATAAGAGTGTCTCGGCTCTTAATGCTGTCGACAAAAGCTTGAAGAAAAAGAGAAGGAGGAAGGTGGCTTCGGTCTTGAAGAGAAATGGGATGGAATGGAATCGGTATGGGGTGTAACAGCAAAGAAGAAGAACGAGAGAAAGAGAGAAACTAGGGAGTAATTTCAGCAACTAAAGAATTCGGCAATAAAGCTTAGGGTAAGGGTAGGTTGCGGCTATTAGGAGGAAAAAGAAGGTTGAATAACAAAAAGGAAAATAAAGAAGACCCTAGTGCTATACACAATCGGCTCAAGAACCTCTAAAAGACCCCAAATAAAATCGGCACAAAAAGAGACCCTAATACCGATTGTGCCTTACCTATGTTGCTTGCCGAATTTGCACCTTAGAGAGTCCCTTGGTCGGCCACTTCATTCAAATTTTAAATATCCTTGATTTACTCCTCAACCTCCTCCTTGATTAACTCATATGACCATTTCAAACTCCTCCAACCAGAGTTTAACTTGAAGTCTACCACTTACCTCTTCTATTCATAAAAATAAGACACCTTAATACATACCTGAGACTTGAACCCTTGACCTCCACACTCTTTTAGGCGCCACTTATGTAGCTCCTAAGTGGCGTCATATTGCCACTCCACCACTGGCTAGCTTGTGTCTCATTTCACACACATTTACATATAACACCTACTTTCCAACGCCTCCTATCTCCTAAGTTAAAAATACAAAATTTTGCCGAGTTTTTAACCAACGCCTGAGCCTTCTATAGGCCCATTAACACTCCCTAAACATGCATTACACACCCAAATACCAAAGTTCCTACATTTTATTAGATGAACAACAATCTAAGAGAAACCAAAAATTAGGGCGTTACAACATCTTTAAGCCGAACCTATTAACAAAATGTTAACAATAGTATACATAAACATTGCTTAATTGATTTAACACATACCAAAAATCAAGTCATATATTCAACATTTATTTCAATTTCAAATCAAATTATAAAATAAATATCACTCCACACATATCATTAATCACATCTTCTAATCAATTAATAATATAATATTTATATCACATATATTACATTACTCAATGTCGAATTATGCACAACCACTTTAAGCATATACACCATGTTTCATATCAATCATTTCATTCACATGTATCCTTTAGAAATTTCCAAAATAAACTTTAACCATGAACAAACATAATAAACCTCAAACATTAATAAGCTGTACCAAACCCATTTCACCTGTATGCCATAACCGAACTTACCTTATTACCAAAACACATAACAAAACCTTAATCAAATCATATCAAGCATAATTCACACATATAAATATACTATGGCCGATTCATCAAAACCAATTATATCCATCATTTGATCAAAGTATAAAACCAAGCTTAACATAATTAAATAAGCTATTTTCGCATGGCTCATAATTACATACCCCAAAAATCAAACATACTAACTAGCCTATACATGCCATAGGTTCAAGTTCAAACTTATAAAAGTATCGAAAAATAGTCGATAGTGTGATAGACTTCTCTAACGATCCCCGAGCCCGTAACTAGCTTCCAAAATCTATAAAATAGAGAGCAAACATACACACATAGTACGCTTTCACAGCTTAGCAAGTCAAGCAAATAAATCATTCAATGACATTAATAGCTCAGTTTGACTAAACCGAATCATGGTACCATAATCACAAATACAATTTCAAGTTTGCAAATTCACAAAACAAAACATATAGCTGTGCATCATTTTCTACTTAGCAGAGTACGCATATGATCAATAGCATAGTTATCTTTTACTTTCAATGTCATATTTATATCATTTGACCAAATGTATGCAATCATATATATATATACTCACAATTACATTATAACATATATGACTTATATCATCATTTCAAATATCAACTTACCTTACTTTCATTAACTTTAAATCCAATACGTACCTGAACCTCTTAGCTTGATTTTACATTCAATCTTAACTTATCATTGCCCGTTGAACCATTTGGAATTAAAAAGGACACTCGGATAGTCAAACATCTCGTACAATGCCAACATCCTAGACGTTGTCTTACATATAATCACATATCGATGCCACTGTCCTAGACAGGGTCTTACACGAAATCAAATACAATGCTGATGTCCTAGACATGGTCTTACACGTAAATTACAAGTCGATGCCAACATCCTAGACGTGGTCTTACATGAAAACACATATCAGAATCCTATGTCATGACATATGTATCCTAACTATTCCTAAGGTTCGTACGAGGTTTTCGGACGTTGTAACTTGATCGGTTCAGGCTTGTAAACATTTCTCCCACAATTATACACATTCAGCTATGAGCACATATACATGTAAATATTTCATACAACTCAAATAAATATATTCAATTAAATTTTACGACATTTATTTACTTAAGAAGTTACCTCGGACAATGACGGACGAAACAGAATGATTATTCGATTACTTTGGGTTTTCCACGATCCAAATCTAATTTCTTTCATTCTTGATCTAAACATATTCAAATTAAGCTTATTCAAACACACATTCATTTAGTTTAGTCCAAAAACACATAAATGGGCAAGTTACCAATTTGCCCCTAACATTTCACACGTTTTACAAATTAATCCCTATTGCACAAAACACAAAATATGCAAAATCTCACAATATCATCACTAGGCCGAATCTTCTGCTTGTTCATACAAGTCCATACATTTCATTTATGTCACATTTTAGTCCCTCAATTTATTATTTTCACAATTTAGTCCTAATTACTCAAATTCGTCAAAAATTCCAATACAAAAGATATTAATCTAAAACATATCTTTCATAATTCATCAACTAACATCACAAAGCTCATAAATTCATCAATGGCATAACTCAAAATCTCTATCAAATTCAAAAATTAAAGCTTGGGCTTTGTAGATTTCATAGTAACGATATCAAAAACGTAAAAATTATCAAAAAACCAAACTAATTACATACCTTAATCAAGCATAAACAAGACCGAACATTTAAAGCTTTTATTCTGTTCTTTCTTTTCTACATTCGGCCTTAAGAAAAAGATGAATGCATGGTTGTTTTAATTTATGTTTTATTATAACATAATAATTTGTTTAATCGCCAAACTAACCTTAATAATTAAAATTAAAACCATTATAACTCATGCCTTTACCCGTCCAACATTGTAATTATGATCTAATTACATTATAAATGCATCATATTATAAAGACAAATATAATTAGGCACTCTCACATTTAACTATCAACTTTTTCATTTTATGCAATTAAGCCCTTTTTATTAAATTAGACATCCAAACAGTAAAATTTTCAAATGATATTTTCACACACATAAATTCACACATTATATGTAACACCCTTAACCCAGGTCCGTCGCCAGAACAGGGTTACAAGGTATCACCGGACAAAACACAAATCACAATTAATCATATACCACATTTTTATTTGAAACTCATAAGACAATAAAGAATTAATAAAATTTTAAATGAGTTATACACCTTGCAAAAACATATCATAGTAATTTTCCAAAGATTTTCATATCGTAAAAAAAAATAATATCACGAAAATGCATTTATACTAGTATATAATTATATAAACACAAAATCATGATAAATAAGCTAACATATTTCGTACTCATTCCTTTACTTAAATAAAACATATTAACCTCATTTTTATTTCATGTCAAAATCGAATTACCTATTCACCAAAATTCATAGCAAATCCAAATATAAAATAGTACTCATACAAATACTTATTTTGACCGAATCACCTAAATAGCTATAAGACATCATGCTCACAATTGAAATAAGTTATAATAACTAATGTAAATACTTAATAATTTACACATTACACACATGCATATATTTGCAAACTTTGTATCAAAATGCCCATGCACTTATATGATCAATACGAAACTCATGGCTAAACCTTAAATGATTTTACAAACAAGTTCCATATACAACAATCTCAAATTTAAATCACCAAGTTCATAGTCAAATTCACTCAACCATCATTCATATAACATAGATATTAATCAAAACCAAAACATTCAAGTCATAGTAAAACTGCATTCCATCACATAAATGCGTATCAATACTAATTCAGTATAACTCAAACATTATAGATGCCATAACCATTTAGTAAGCCATTTTCGCATGGCATGACATTAACATATCCTTCAAAAGACACTATTTATAAACTTGTCCAAACTATACATGCCATAGGTCAAGATTAAGTAATTAATACTGAAACAAAAGATAGTGTGATGAAATTTCTATTAATCCCCGAGCTCGTAGTCAGCTTCAAAAGTCTATAAGACATGGAAACATAACATTCACGATAAGTTTTCACACTTAGTAAGTCTTAAGCAACTAAACAAATTTTAATCGCGTAATTCAAATATCAAGTATCAACTATAATTTAGATCATAACAACTATCATATGGTTGAATACTTAACTAACTCTTTTAGCATCTTATGAATTACCTCCAATGTAAACTATCATGATCACATACACTCAATCGAATTATATACCAAATCCCATCATCCATACCATTGTATCAACTTGTAACCATATGAAGTTCAAACCAAATTCATTAACTCAATACACACATATTTATTTCATATTTCGATTATGCACACCTTGATCATTAACCAACCCAAAACACATATGTATCACCTTTGAAAGATTTCACTACTCAACTTAAAACTTTTAATCACATTCCTACCTACATTCATAGCATAATAACCATAATATAAATAACTTTGCACATAAACTTACCTAAGAAGCCGAATGTATATAAAATTATTTAGCTTAATTTTACTTGGTCCACATTCCCACCTCAACTTGAAATCTTGTAATCATAGGTTTGAAATTAATCACCGGTAATAAGCCTGCTAGGCATGAGCCTGAATCATACACCGGCACAAGGCCTGCTAGAGACGAAGTCTAATATTTAATCACCGGCACTAAGCCTGCTAGACATGAAGTCTGATATTCAATCACTGGCACTAAGCCTGCTAGGTACAAAGCCCGATCTCGTCACCAGCACACAACTTGTTGGCCATAAACCCAAAAACCACCAATATAAGTCAATTCATAACCTTTTATTTATCAAATTAAACAAATGTTCCACAATGATCCTTACTAACTTTTGAAAATTTCAAAGCATTCCAGTGCAACCCAACCACTACACATAATACCAAAGCATTCGGTTATTAAGGTAATGAACATATAAAATTTTAAACTATCATAGTCCATATTGTTTTCATTTGAAGTAAATGATATTTAACAGCTTAAAGACTTACCTCGGATATTAGCGAACTGCTTTTACCGACTATTCGATTATTTTTGTCTTTTCCAGATCCTGATTTGGTTTCCGTTGTTCTTGAGCTTCAAATTTCAAATAACACTCATTCAAACTAAATTTTATTCAAATTTATCCAAGAATACTCAATTAAACAAATTATCGATTTACCCCCATTATTTTACACATTTAGCAAATTAATCCAAATTTAAAATTACACAAAATAAGAAAAAATTGTTTATAACAAGCCTAAGCCGAATGCTCCTAGTTCACATACAAACCTTCGCATTTCATTTATTTAGCATTTAGTCCTTCTAGTTACTATTTTAACAAATTACTCCTAATAATTCAAATTCATCAAAATTTCCAATATAGAACTTAAAATTTTAACTCAACTTTCATTTCTCTACCTCAATCATCAATTTCACCAAGCTCTTAACTATGACAAGATTCGAAATACACATTAATAACAAAAATTCGAACATGGGTCTAACAGTATACGAAGCAACGATTTCAAAAACGTAAAAATTATCAAAAACTAAAATAAAACATACCTTCAAATTGAATCTACAAGTGCTGAATGCCTAACTTCTTATTCTTTTCTTTCTTCCTTTTTATTTCAGCAACAACAATGTGTTATAAACCTTATTTTATTTATTTTTTTCTTTTATGAAAGGATATAATATATGATATTTCATGAGTTACCTTATTAACCTTTATTATAAACTACCAAATTTATATTCATTAAGGTTATGACCGTCCAAGACATTTAATCAAGGCCAATTTACAACATAAACACCTCATATTAATAAGCCATTATCACCTTAGTCCTTATGTATTAAACCATCAAGTTTTCATTTGATGCAATTAAACCCTATTATTAAAATTAAGCACACAAACAATCAATTTAACATATGGAAATCTTATGGATATCAATTCACACAAATAAATACATAAAATAAGGATAAAAATATTTTCTGACTCGGATTCGTGGTCCCGAAACCACCGTTTCGAATAGGGTCTAAATCAGGCCGTTACATTATAAACACAGAAAATAATATTAGAATATTTTTTTGACTCAAATTTGTGGTCCCAAAATAACTATTTCAAAAAGGGTTTAAATCGGGCTGTTACAACTCTCCTCCTTAGGGATTTTCGTCCCCAAAAATCTTACCAGTGAATAGTTTGGGTAACATTCTCTCAATGCATCCTCTGACTCCCAGGAACCTCTTCAACTCTGTGTCATCACCACAGTACTTTCACTAATAGAATTTTCTTGTATAGCAATTCTTTATTCTCCTGAACTAGAATACGGATCAGCTCTTCTTCATATGTCGTATCAGGCTGAATCCCTCTTTCAGACGAAGTAATCACATGCGAAGGATCAGATCGATCTTAATGAAGCATCAAAACATGGAATAAATTATGAATCTTTTCTAGTTAAGGGGGCAACAACAGCCTGTAAGCAACCAGCCTGATACGCTCTATAATCTCATATGGCCCAATAAATCTCAGACTCAATATGCCTTTACAACCAAATCTGAGTACTCTCTTCCATGGTGAGACCTTCAAAAACACTTTATCTTGGATTTGAAACTCTATGTCTTTACGTTTCAAGCTTGTATAAGATTTTTGACGATCTGATGTTATTTTCAGACTATCGCAACTCAGTTTCACTTTCTGTTCAGTCTCTCTGATCAAATCAACCCCGTGTATCTTGTTTTCACTGAGCTCAGTCCAAAACAATGGTGTTCGACATTTATGGCCGTACAAAGCTTCATAAGGTGCCATTCTGATACTTGATTGAAAGCTATTATTGTACAGAAATTCAATCAGAGGCAAGTATCATTCCCACGTACCCTCAAACTCGAGAATGCAACATCTCAACATATCCTCAAGTGTCTGAATTATTCATTTGGGTTGACCAGCTATCTGCAGATGGAAAGCAGTGCTAAGCTGCAGTTTAGTACCTAGTGCATCTTGCAGTTTCTTCTAAAATCGCGATGTAAACCTCAAATCTCTATCTGAAATAATAGAAATAGGTACCCCGTACAATCTCACAATCTGTGAAATATACAGCTTTGCAAGCTTATCAAGCGATTAATCTTTTTGAACCGGAATAACATGAGCCAATTTAGTCAATCTATCCATAATAACCCAAATTACATCTTTCTTACTCAGTGTCAACGGCAAACTCGATACAAAATCCATCATGACTTTGTCCCATTTCCACTTGGGTACCAAGATTGGCTGAAGTAACCTAGATGGTACCTGATGCTCAACTTTAACTTACTGACAGATTAAACACTTCGAAACAAAGTCAGAAATGTCTCGTTACATACCATGCCATCAGTAAAGCTGTTTCAGATCATTATACATTTTTGTACTGCCTAGATGAATAGATAACCGACTGTTATAAGATTCATTTAAAATCATCTATATCAACTCTAGATTTCTCAAAACACAATTTGGCTTCTAAACATCAGACAACCCTTAGCATCAACTTAAAATTCTAAATCAATATTCAAGTCACATTGAGCCCGCTTTGCCAACAAATCATTATTGACTTTCTGTGCTTCAAAAATTTGCTGAATAAATAGCGGTCTTACTTTTCATTCGGCTATAACCGAACCATCATTAGACAGAGCCTTATGTGCATTCATTACACGCAGAGAAAATAGTGATTTTTGACTTATAGCATCAGCAACAACATTAGCCTTTCCAAGATGATAATCAATCACAAGCTCGTAATCTTTTAACAACTCTAATCATCAACGATATCTCAAATTTAGATCTTTCTAAGTCATTAAATATTTCAAGCTTTTGTGATCAAAATAGACGTGACATTTCTCACTGAACAAATAGTGACGCCATATTTTCAATGCAAACACAATATGTAATGCCCCGAAATTGGGCCTAGAAGTTTTGGGCCGAAATAGGCCGTGTGGGCCTAAAGGGCTTGTGGGCCCCACACAAGTGTTTGTCATTGGACTTGCGGGAATTAATGGACTGGCTATGTCGTACACATGGCTATGGTTAAATCTGGCTTAGTGGGCCATATGAGCACGTGGGCCCCACTTGGGCTACGTAATGGGCCTTGGGCCCATATCACAAATTGCATGTTTGGTGTGTTGGCTAAGAGGTTTGGTGTGGTTGGGAGTGTTGGAGAAGTCCTGGGTTCAAACCTAGGCTTTAATAAAATTTTTGGTTTTAAGTGAATAAAACCCTAGGTGCTTGAAGGTAGACCTTATAATTAATTAAGGGAAAATGTGTCACAAAGAGAGCTGGTGGTCTAGTGGCAAGGTGGCGTGTTGTGTAATTGTGAGGTTTAGGGTTCAAATCTTGGCTTTTGCAAATTTTTAGTTTTGCTCTTAAATGAACCTGGACACTAGTAGGTAGGCTTTATAATTAATTGTTGTGGGATTTTGTCACAATGAGCCTGCTAGTAAATATGGTAGGTGGCGTATGGGTATGCAAGTGGTCTGGCGTTTGAGTGCTGGGAAAACCATGTAAGGGGTATTTATTTTGCTGCTCTGGCCAAGGGAGAAGCAAAAATAAACTGAAACTCTGCTGGATGAGGTTTGAATTGGTCAAGGAGGAGAGAATCAGGGGATGTGGTTGGTAGTTGGTGATATGAAAGAGATTTAGGTCGAGAAAATCAGGGAATTCAAAACTTGGAGAGTTGTAGCCGATTGGGGAGGCTTGTGAAGGACAAATTCGGCCAGGGGGATTAGTATAAACACTTTCGACTTTGAAGTTTGTTCTTTTAGTGCAATTTTGATTTTGGGCATTTGGTGCCAAATTGGTACTCTTTTTCTCTTTTTGCAAGTGTAGCTGAAGTCAAGTGTGGCCATTTACGTAGTTTTGTGTGACTCTTTACTTCTTTACTCCCTTTTTAAAGAAATCTTAAGCCTTTCTGTGTTAACATTCTTTCTCTTTTTCTTTCAACATTTCTCCCTTTCCCTTTTGAACTATGGTCGAATATTCTCCCCTTTCATCTCATTTAGACTCTTTTTTAGAGTTTACTGATCCTCTTCTGTTCATCCCTCACCTATTCGTTATTGTTTTCAGCTCGACGATTTCTCTTTGGCAATCGGTGAGTGTACTAAACCATTTCCTTTTTCTATTTGGTTTTGTTTCTATACACCCCTCTCTTGTAGTGGTTGTAACCGAATGCTTCTTCTCCCCTTTTTCTTATTGTCGATAATTGTCCTTTCCCTTAGGTGTGATGTTTTTAAATTCTGGTGAAGCGAAGGTGTTTACTTGAGTTAGTGAAGCATTTGAAATCCATCTATTGCCTTTTGGTTGAAGGTAATTCTATTTACAATTATTTGGTTCGACCAAGGGATGGATTGGTTTGTGTTATGGCATAGTCGAATACTGCTTTTCCTAATTTAAGGGATGTGTTTTTCGGTCATAATCGATAGCTAATAGATTACCTTTATCGCAATTAATCGGCAATAGAAGGTGATCGGTTCTAGTCAACTATCGTAAGGATTAAGCGGTATTTCTCAACCAATGTGAGTAATAGTGGTCGATTTGGGGATGATTGGTTTTTTAACTCTTTTGGTTGTAAGCTGATATATGTATATTGATTGATTATATGATTTGGAGAGCGTGGATCTTAGCTAGTTTCGCAAATAGGTGTGTAACAATACCCTGTAATTGTTGATCCGCTGAAAAGTCAAATGAGTGTGTATGCACACACTACATAAACTGTAGATCGGCAAAAGCTGAAAAGCCAGGAAACTGGCATTGATGCCACACAAGTGTGCGATCACACGTGTGGTGAACCGAGCCCGCAATCATGGGCGAATGTCTGTGAAGGCCCATGTGCGATCTCATGGGCTTAGGCCGTTTAGGGGCCATGAGTGACCGAATTACGCCTGGAGGGTAAAATGACCGAATTACCCCTAGAGGGTAAAATGACCGAATTACCCCTAGAGGGTAAAATGACCGAATTACACTTGAATGGTAAAATGACCGAATTACCCCTAGAGGGTAAAATGACTGAATTGCCCTCGAAGGGTAAAATGACCAACTCACCCCTAGAGGGTAAAATGACTGAATTAACCTTAAAGGGTAAAATGACTGAATTACCCCTAGAGGGTAAAATGGCCGAATTACCCCTGGAGGATAAAATGACCGAATTACCCTCGAAGGGTAAAATGACCGAATTACCCTTGGAGGGTAAAATGACTGAATTACCCCTAGAGGGTAAAATGAACGAATTACCTCTAGAGGGTAAAATGATCGAATTACCCCTAGAGGGTAAAATGACTAAATTACCCCTATAGGGTAGAAATGATTGATTTGTTTTATGATATGAATGATGTATGACTGATTAAGTATGCCATTGATTTATTTATGTGTTTTGCATACATGCACGACATACTGCATGGGTTGGGATCATTGATTGGAGGAAGTGATTGATCTGTTAGGGTCGTACGAGATGACTATGGACCCACCAATGGCTTTCAGCAGATTATGAGATTGGTAGCACTGCTACGGTATTGGTTAGTGCCGCAACCGGTACTACATTGGGAGTGTAGGGATAGGTGGGTCAATTTAATCCCCACAGAAGTGTAATGTTGGACGGGAGATGGAGTGCAGGGTTGGTTGGGATATATATGCATTATATATTCTGAACTAATACTGTATTGGGCATAGGCCCACATATGTTTTACTTTTGGATTCTGCTACTAAAATGGGCTAAGGCCCATTTGATACTGTCTGTTATAATAGGCTCAGGCCTAGACTACTTTTGTATTTCATTTATCTAACTGATTATTTTCATATTAGGGGATTATACACTGAGTTTTCGTAAACTCACCCCGTTTTCAATTGTGTAGGTAATCCACAGCGTCAGGCGGATCGATGCTGCTAGGGACTCGAGGGTGGCCACACAACTGCATCTGTTTTACAATCAAATTTTTATTTTTTAGTAACTTAAGTTTGGGTATTTTTATGTAATAAGGCCTCTCTAAATTTTTATTTTAAATTTAGGGGTTTTAATCTACTTCCGTTTTAACTGCTAGTATTAGAACGCGGTTTTCCAAAACGATAACTATTTTCAAAAACACTATGTTTTTACAACATAAATTTTTAATGTAAAACCCCAAACCCGGTCCAGACGTTACGGCCAAGTCTGGTGTGTTACATGAACGATGAATTATACCTCATTCTCTAATTAATACGTTTAGGGGAAACTTGCAAAATCGTTGTTAAGAGGTTTGAAGAAAAACTAGTCATTCAATTTATGAAAGTCCTATCCACTACCAATTTAGAGTTTATTTCTGTAGAAGATCTCATTTGTTGTTACGTTATCTGTTTGACGCATGTGACATATTTTGAAAATGTTGGTTAATTTGAAAATAAAAACCCACGCAACCTAATTCTACCAATTTAGAACAAGTAGTAATAATTTAACAATTAAAAACCCACATAAAGAAAATAACAAATGAGCGACCTTATTACAAATTTAAACCTCAAAGAATATAAATTAAAGAAAAATACTGAAATAAGTAATTTGAGAAAAATTAACCAAGTGCAGTTCTCGTGGCCACTCTGAATCCCTCCAGCTCCAAGTCCACTAAGGTTGGGGGTCACCTGCATAGATGGAAAGAAAGGGAGTGAGTTTGAAAAACTCAGTGTGTAAGCTAAACCCATCCAGAGCCCAAATCGGTTCAAGCTTAACTAGGCCAAAGCCCTATCTAGATACAATATTAACTGGGCCTTAGCCCTATTCAGAAACCAGTGTAGCCCTTAGGCCCATTACAGTAACAGAACAGTAATTATGCATGTATGCAAAACCCAGCCTAATCCAACCCTACACACCACCCGTACCAGCCTACACACCATGTGGGGAATAACTCAACCCACCCAGCCCTATACACCACAGTTGCAGCTTAGCTTCTTAATCAGATAACGTGGCCAAGCCACTAACAGTAAAACGAGGCAATGCCACTAACAATAAACGTGGCATCACTTAGCACTCCCTCCATCGAAAACCCAATCCCATGCAACAATGTATATTTTGACGTGGCATACAGTGAACAGATAAATTTTAGCATGCATTTCAGTGAATTTAACCCTTCGGGTATAATGGTCTTTTAGCACCTAGGGGTAAAATCGTAATTTTCCACCCTTAAGGGGTATTTCAATAAATTTACTAGATTTTAGGGTTTTATGCTCATACAGTTGTTATCAGTCCAAATGTCATCTATCTAACTTATTTAGCCCATTTTATCAACTTAGAGTTATCGGGCCCTAAAACCTCTAATGGGCCCTACAGTGTCCACTAGCGATTACGGCCCACTAAGTCCATATTTTACGTCTGCTTTAGTAGAACTAATAGTCCAACATCCAGATCAAACTTACCACCCATTTTTTCCCACATGGCCCCGTAAGCCCATTGGGCCCAAATTTGGCCCTTCGAGGCCCAAAATCACCAACGTGCACGAAAACGCGCACACAACACTCTTACTGTTTGTGATTATCGATTTTACCATTTTAACCGACCCACGAGCGTTCGCACGCTCGCAAGCCCTCAAAATGTTGGAATTTCGGCATTTCAGCTTTTTGACTTTTGCCGATCTAGTCTATTAGTAGGTGTCGTTTACACACCTGATTTGCGATATACTACAACAAAATTCCCCACGCGATCAACCTACAATAGTTCACTATGATATTAGCCTATAATCCAACGTTATTAAACGAAATCAATATCCATATTCAGCCAACCTTACCCAAAGCCGATATTAACTTACCTTTATCGAGATCCACCACTAGATCCAGATCTAGCTCGCTTACACGTCCCTAGCCTTTACTGCTCCTGCTAGATCACCCCTTTTGTGATCTAATACACAAAAGAACCAAATAAAAAGACTAGTATTAACCTTAGCAACAATCAACAACCACCCTAAGGACTTAGGGGTTTTTCGACTTTTCCTATTTCGCAAGAATATGGAAGATGAGATCTGAGTACTTACCACCAAAATTTGCTTAGAGGTTATCTTCAACACTCCACACCCAGATCCACACTTGATCGAATCGAATCATAAAGAATTAGATCTAAGAAGTTATTCAACACACCAAGAAAGGAGGGGTTTTAGTTCAGAGAAGAGAGTTTCAGTTTTTGAATGAAAAGCAGATGAGAGAAGAAGAGGGGAGATTGTACCTTGATTTCAGTTTCCAAAATAACAAATGAGTAAGGTTTGGTCTAAGATGGAATCGACAAGAGAGGATTTGAAGTTTTAGGATTTTAGTTTAAGAAGAATCGGCTAAGGAAGAAATCAGCAAATAACTTGTTGATTCAAGTTTTGTGAAATTCGGCCAAAGTGAGAATTGGCCAGAAGAGATTTTAGGGAAATCAGTTTAATTGATTGAGAAGAGAAGAAGGAGAGAAAGAAGAAACGTGAAAGATGAAGGAAGTGAGAAAGAGGATGATTGATTCGGTTTGGGAAGAGAAGTGATGGAAGGTTCTGCTCTTTGGGTAAAACGGCACAAAAGGGTTTGTAGGTTTTGTTTTCGGCTTTTAGATCATAAGGGAGGAAGGAAAAGAGAAGCAAGGAGCACTATACCTAATTGATAAAAAGAAGTGTCCCACTTGTCAAATCCTGAAGGCTAACTACTAGAAGAAATCGGCACTTACCCTCCAATTGCCGAAAATGCAAAAGCCTAAGGTCCTAGCCAAACTTGCCTCTCCAAAGTCCTCTAGTCGGCCAACTCTTGATCCTCCCAATCAACTCCTAAAATCTCTCCCTTTATTCCTCGTTGATCATATTCCATGAGCACATCAAACTCTTCCCAACAGAGTTTCACTTGGAGTCCATCACATGGCTTGCACATGCATTAAAAATAAAATACCACCTTGCTAACCATGAGACTTGAACCTTGGCTCTTGCATAGCTTCCACATGCCTCCCTTGTCTTCTAAGTGGCGTTACATTGCCATCCTACCACTGGCTCACTTGTGTCTTAATTTACCAACATTTTCTTAAGAGCCCACTTAATCAGAGCCCTTCTCCCTTAAGTCCAAGATTTTAAAATTCTATCGGGTTTTAACTTAAGCTTGGGCCCCCTAAAGGCCCACTAACATACCCAAAGCATAAATTAATACATCCAGTCAAGTAAAAATTAAATTTACACAAAATCTCGAAAATCCCAAAAATTAGGGTGTTACAACTCTACCCTCTTAAAGAAATTTTGGCCTCGAAATTTACCTGGTCCAAATAGGTGAGGGTATTGTTGACGCATCGCCTCTTCTGGCTCCCACGTATCTTCTTCCCTGCCATGATTGTGCCAAAGTACCTTTACCAAAAGAACTGACTTCTTTCTTAGCACCTTGACATTTCGATCCAGTATTTGTACATGTTCCTCTTCAAAAGTCAAGTCAGTTTTTACCTCAATTTCTTCCACTGGTACGACATGAGAAGGATCATATTGATACCGTCTCAGCATGGAGACGTGAAAAACATCATGAATTCAGTCCAACTCCAGAGGTAGTTCTAGCTAATATGCTGCTAGACATACTTGCTTAAGAACTCGATAAGGCCCGATAAACTGCAGACTCAACTTGCCCTTCTTACCAAACCTCAATATCTTCTTCTAAGGCGAGACCTTTAAGAAGACCATATCCCCTACTGAGTACTCAATGTCCTTACGCTTAAGTCGGCATAAGATTTCTATTTATCAGATGCTTTTTTTAAATGATCTCTGATCAACTTAACCTTGTCTTCAGTATCTGCCACCAACTCTGGCCCAAGAACCTAACGTTCTCCAAACTCCATCCAACAAGTAGGCGTATGACACCTTCACCCATATAACGCCTCATATGGAGCCATTTGAATACTTGCCTAATAGATGTTATTATAAGCAAACTCCGCTAATGGCAAGTAATCCTCCCAACTACCTCAGAAGTCGATAACATAACCCCTCAACATGTCCTCCAGAACCTGAATAACCCTTTCCGACTGTCCATCTTTCTGGAGGAGAAAAGCAGTGCTGAAGTCCAACAGCGTACCCAACGACTCATGCAACCTCTACCAGAATTGAGATGTAAACCTAGGATCCCGATCAAAAATTATCGAAACTGGCACCCTATGAAGTCGCACTATCTTCACGACATACAACTTAGCTAATTTCTGGAGTGAGTAATCAGTTCATACGGGTATGAAATGACCAGATTTCATTAACCTATCCACAATTAGCCAAATCGAGTCTTTCTTGGTGGGCGTCAATGGTAGACCACTCACAAAATCCATGGTTACCCTCTCCCACTTCCAAAGTGGAATCTTTACTGGTTGTAGAAGTCCAGACGGTAGCTGATGCTCAGCCTTCAGACATTTCCCCACAAATTCTGTCACTTCTCACTTAAGTCCAGGCCACCAGTACACTTCTCGCAAGTCTTGATACAGCTTATTCCCTCTAGGATACATGGCACAAGGTCCGCCATGAGCCTCTCAAAATTAACTGCCTCAAGTCAGAGTCCTTCAGAATACAAAATCTTCCTCGAAAGCACAATACCCCTTCACTATTCAGTCCAAAATTAGAAGTCTCATCATTCTCGGCTTGCTGGAATCGAGGAACTAAGGACTCATCCTCCAACTGCTTCTCCTTAACCTACTTAATCCAAGTTGGTCTCACTTTCAATTCCGCTAACAAGCTACCATCATCATATAGACTCAGACGAGCAAACATTGCTCTCAACTCAATTATAGCCCTCCTACTCAGTGCATCAGCCACTACATTCGCTTTGCCTGGATGATACTCAATAGAACAGCCGTAATCCTTAAGCAACTCTACCCATCTTCGTTGCCTAAAGTTCAACTCCTTCTGAGTCAACAAATACTTGATTTTATGGTCCATGTATATAATACACTTTTCTCCATACAAGTAGTATCTCCAAATCTTTAATGCAAAAATAACCGCTGCCAATTCCAGATCATGCGTAGGGTAATTCGCTTCGTGAGGCTTAAGCTGTCGCGATACGTAAGCTACCACCTTACCCTCTTGCATCAATACACAACCCAAACCAACATGCAACGCATTACTGTACACGGTGAAATCCTTCCCAAACTCCGACTGAATCAATACTGGTGCCTCAGTCAGAACTTTTTTTAGCCTCTCAAAAGCCTCTTGTTGCTTCTCAGTCCATACAAACGGTACTCCTTTCCTCAAAAGTTTTTTTAAAGACACAGTAATCAAAGAGAATCCTTCCACAAACATTCTGTAGTACCCTGCCAAACCTAGAAAACTCTAAATTTCTGATACAGATCTCGGTGGCTTTCACTCCAAAACTGCCTCAATTTTCTGAGGATCCACCCTAATCCCCTTAGCAGAAACAACATGACCTAGAAATGTCACTTCTTGAAACCAAAATTCACACTTGCTAAATTTTGCATAGAGTTGCTTCTCCCTCAACACTTGCAGAACTATACGGAGATGCTCATCGTGCTTTTCCTCAATTTTCGAATACACCAGAATATCATCTATAAAGATGACTACAAATTGATCCAAGTAAGGTTGGAATACCCGATTCATCAGATCCATGAAAGCCGCAGGTGCATTCGTCAGTCCAAACGGCATCACCAGAGACTCGTAGTGACCATACCGAGTTCTGAATGCTGTCTTATGAATATCCACCTCTTTGACCCTTAACTGATGATATCAAGATCGAAGATCAATCTTGGAAAATACTGAAGCTCCTCTTAGCTGGTCTAACAGATCATCGATCCTTGGCAGAGTGTACTTATTCTTAATCGCCAGTTTGTTCAACTGGTGATAATCAATGCACATACGCACCATCCCATCCTTTTTCTTCACGAACAGTACTGGTGCTTCCATGGAGACACACTCGGCCTAATAAAACCTCTGTCCAACAACTCTTGGATTTGCGCTTTCAACTCGACCTACTTCTTTGGTGCGATGGACACTGGAGCCATTCCAGGCAGCAAGTCGATTCCAAATTCGACTTCGCGATTCAGAGGCAACCCAAGAAGCTCCTCTGAAAAGACATCTTGAAATTTCTTGACAGTTTTAACCTTCTCTAAAGTTAAACCCTCAACCTCCGTTTGACTCGTATATGCCAAATACGCCTCGCAACCCTTACGAATCAGCTTCTCAGCCCTCAAGGCCGAAACAACATTGGACAAGTAATCCCTTCGCTCCCCTATAACCATCACCTCCTCATCCTCCGCAGTCTTTAACACCATCCGTCTAGCAGCACAATCCAGAGTCACCTTATGCTTAGCAAGCCAATCCATTCCTAAGATGAGATCGAACTCTCCAAATGGTAGCTCCATTAAATTCGCAGAGAAAATCCTACCTTGAGTCTCTGAAGGCAGATCTCTAAAGAGTTTATCTAGCCTAACTGAGTGACCCAGTGGACTTATCACAGTTACCCTACTCACAGTTTCCTCAGAGTGCACACCCAACGACCCAGATATATCACATGCAACATATGAATGGGTAGAACTAACATCTATCAAGGTAGTGTATGGCATGCTAGAAATAAAAAACGTACCAGTTATGACGTTGGGTACATCACCCTCCTCTCGGCGATGAGCAGCATAGACTAACGCTGGTTGACAAGCCTCAGCATTTCCAGCACCTCTGCCTGGTGCTGCACATCCACGACCATTTCCGTTGCCGCCCCTACCTTGACCACAGCCCCTCGGCGGTTGTGGTCCACCTCGAACTAGTTGAGCAACCCTCTGTTCAGTAGCTTGCTTCTGAGCTGGCCTCTGAGGACAGTCCTTAACTCTATGCTCCTTGGATCCGCATCGAAAACAAGCCCCAGTACGCTTCCAGCACTCACCCAGATGTACTCTACCACAATCTCCACAAGCCTGTGGTCTAACTGCATTCACCAAAACTGCTCGGACCGGTTCGTCCACTCTAGCCCTTTTTACATTTCTGCCTGCAACACCCGAGGGACCAGAATCCACTCTACCACAATCTCCCTATTGTCTCAGTCTCTACAGTTTTAGTATTGCCCTAACTACAGTATCTTAGTAGGGTCTCAGTACTATCTACAGTAATATAGTAATATTTCAGTACAGTATATTGTAGTAAAGATACTTACAGACTTGGTGTCGGGGATTCGGTGTGTCGCTCTTCAGAAACCAGATTTCAGAAAGCCCAATTTTAGGTAAAATTTTAGTAAGGCTAAACTTTGTTTTAGAATAGAACTTTAAGCATATCTTGAAGAAAATGAATTTGAAAAGGGTTTTCTTAAGAAATTTTCCAAAACCGATTTTCAAAATACCCTTTAGGCCTTGATTTTAAATTTTATGTAAACTTTTAGACCTGATCCACAGCCTAGTTGTTGCAACTTGGCTCTGATACCACTAAATGTAACACCACAAACCTTGCCCAGACGTTACGACCAAGTCTGGTGTGTCACATGAACAATGAATTATACCTCATTCTTTAATTAATACGTTTAGGGGAAACTTGCAAAATCATTGTTAATAGGTTTGAAGGAAAACCAATCATTCAATTTATGAAAGTCCTATCCATTACCAATTTAGAGTTTATTTCTTTAGAAGATCTCATTTGTTGTTACATTATCCGTTTGACGCATGTAACATATTTTGAAAACGTTGGTTAATTTGAAAATAAAAACCCGCGCAGCCTAATTCTACCAATGTAGAGCAAGTAGTAATAATTTAACAATTAAAAACCACATAAAGAAAATAACCCAGGAGCGGCCTTATTACAAATTTAAACCCCAAAGAATATAAATTAAAGAAAAATACTGAAATAAGTAACTTGAGAAAAATTAACCAAGTGCAGTTCTTGTGGCCACTCCGAATCCCTCCAGCTCCAAGTCCATTAAGGTTGGGGCTCGCTTGCATAGATGGAAAGAAAGGGGGTGAGTTTGGAAAACTCAGTGTGTAAGCTAAACCCATCCAGAGCCCAAATCAATTCAAGCTTAACTGGGCCTAAGCCCTATCCAGATACAGTATTAACTGGGCCTTAGCCCTATTCAGTAAGCAGAGATTAACTAGGCCTTAGCCCTATTCAGAAACCAGTGTAGCCCTTAGGCCCATTACAGTAACAGAACAGTAATTACGCGTGTATGCAAAACCCAGCCCAATCCAGCCCTACACACCACCTGTACCAGCCCTACACAAGAAATTGAGAGAACCCCCAAAGACCCTAACAAAATCGGCTCCAAGAGAAGGCAAAAAACCCCAAAACTCGAAACCGAAAATAAGAAGAAGAGAGACCTACTCCTAGCCGAATTCTCAATGCCCAACTACCCCATTCGGCTCTAACACCTCACAATTCAAATTTCCTTAATTCTCTCCTAAAACCAGATTATCTCCTCAAATCCCTCCTCAAGTTTCTCCATGACTCATTCAAATTCCACCACCCAACAGTGTTTGGGTCAAACTCCACTACTCACACGGCATGGAAGTAACATAAATACCACTTTTTGAAAGGTGTGACTCGAACCCAGTCCCCTTAGAAGCACTCCACATGCCATTTACCACCAGGCCAACAACTCATTTGTATCTTAATTTAATCACAATAATTTAAAATGCTTAAAGCTAGAGTCAGGGTTCCTTCAAGTAAGAAAATAAAAATTTTTCATAAGCCAGGGCTTGAAACCAGGGCTTCCCAGAGACTCCCAAACACTCATAAATCACTTATCAACTAAAGTAACCATGCAATTGTGCCAAAGCATGCAGAAGTTAAAGACTTAGATTTTTGGGCCGTTACATCCTAAATATGGTCTTACACGTAAATCACAAGTTGATGCCAACGTCCCAGACGTAGTCTTACATGAAAACACATATCGAAATCCTATGTCATGGCATATGTATCCTAACTATTCCTAAGGTTCGTACGGGGCGTTTGAACATCATAACTCAATCGATTCAGGCTCGTAAACATTTCTCCCACAATTATACACATTCGACTATGAACACATATATATGTAAATATTTCATACAACTCAAACAAATATATTCAATTAAATTTTACGATATTTATTTACTTATGAACTTACCTTGGGCAACGATGGACGGAACGGAACAATTATCGATTATTTTGGTTTTTCCCCGATCCAAATCTGATTTCTTTAGTTATTGATCTAAACATATTCAAATTAAGCTTATTCAAACACACATTCATTCAATTTAGTCCAAAAACACATAAATGGGCAAATTACCATTTTGCCCTTGACATTTCACACTTTTCACAAATTAATCCCTTTTACACAAAACACAAAATATGGAAAATCTCACAACATCATAACTAGGCCGAATCTTCCTCTTGTTCATACAAGTCCATACATTTGATTTATTTCACGTTTTAGTCCCTCAATTTATTATTTTCACAATTTAGTCCTAATTACTCAAATTCATCAAAAATTTCAATACAAAAGATATTAATCTAAAACATATCTTTCAGAATTCATCAACTAACATCACAAAGCTCATAAATTCATCAATTGCATAACACAAAACCTTTATCAAATTCAAAAATTAAAGCTTGGGCTTTGTAGATTTCATAGTAACGATCTCAAAAACGTAAAAATTATCAAAAACCAAACTAATTACATACCTTAATCAAGCTTAAACAAGACCATACCTTTAAAGCTTTTATTCTTTTCTTTCTTTTCTACTTTCGACCTTAAGAAAAAGATGAATGGATGGTTGTTTTAATTTATGTTTTATTATAACATAATAATTTGTTTAATTACTAAACTAGCCTTAATAATTAAAATTAAAACCATTATAACTCATGCCTTTAACCATCCGACATTATAATTATGGTCTAATTACATTATAAATGCATCATATTATAAAGAAAAATACAATTAGGCACTCTCACATTTAACTATCAACTTTTTCATTTTACACAATTAAGCCCTTTTTCTTAAATCGGACATCCAAATAGTAAAATTTTTAAACGAGATTTTCACACACATAAATTCACACATTATAAACACAGAAAATAATATTAGAATATTTTTTGACTCAAATTTGTGGTCCCAAAACCACTATTCCGAATAGGGTCTAAATTAGGCTGTTACAACTCTCCTCCTTAGAGATTTTCGTCCTCGAAAATCTTATCGGTGAATAGTTTGGGTAACGTTCTCTCAATGCATCCTCTGATTCCCAGGTAGCCTCTTTAACTCTGTGTCGTCACCATAGTACTTTCACTAATGAAATTTTCTTGTTTCGCAATTCTTTAGTCTCGAGAACTAGAATACCGTTGGTTCTTCTTCATATGCCATATCAGGCTGAATCTTTATTTCAGAAGGAGTAATCACATGCAAAGGATCATATCGATATCGATGAAGCATCGAAACATGGAATACATTATGAATCTTTTCTAGTTCAGATGGTAATAACAGTCTATATGTAACGCCCTGAATTTTGGGCCTAGAATTAATGGGCCTTGAGCTTGGGGAGCATTTGGAGGTCAGCACATGAATATTTACTGTGCAAGGAGTGGCATTAGTGAAGGCTTGTTTTAGTGGTTAAGGGGCTTGAGAAGTGTGGGAGAAGTCCTAGGTTCAAACCTGGGTTTTAGCAAAATTTTTGGTTTTAAGTGAATAAAACCCTTGGTGCTTGAAAGTATGCCTTATAATTAATTGTGGTGGAATTTTGTCACAAGGAGCCTGCTTGTAACACCCTATACCCGAACCCGTCGTAGGAATGGGTTATAATGTATTACCTAACATAACACAACATCCAGACATTCATGGATATACATATGAAATAATTATTAGAAATTTAATAAATCAAAAGACAAATTATATTTTATGGAATTCGCATATAACAATTATGATTTCTTATAACTTGAATCACTATTCACTTAGTCAAATCTAATTTTCAATGCCAAATTTTAAACATGCTAAATATATTTATGTATGTCCTAACAAATACCTGCTTTCATTTTATTCTTCTTATTATACATCAAACACATTAAGCATAATTCACTTCTATTTATAATTCATAGCCTAATCATCAAACCACATACAAATACATTATACAACATCATTTAATCAAGACGTAAAATCTAACACAACTAAATAGTAAGCCATTATCGCATAGCCCAATTATACAAACCGAATTACCACAATTCATGACACACTCCAGCCTATACATGCCATAGGTTCAAAATGCAACTTTTATAATTACCAAAGGTGGTCGATAGTGTGTTAAGCTCCTCTGACGACTTTCAAACTCACAAGTTGGGTTCAATATCTACAAAGAAAAGACAATTATACACACAGTAAGCTAACTTAGCTTAGTAAGCCTTAAGCAAAACAACAATCTATACATTAACATAACTTTGAATATTTATCAACTTAAATATCCCTCTTAATTCCATGCATTCGTAATATTATACAAATACAATTTAATAAATTCCATTCATGTATATATACATATACCATGCCTTTATATTAAACACTTTCATTTTGGCCGAATATATTCATGTACATTATCAATAAACTTTCAATTTCAAAGTTATAAACTCTTGCATCACAAGTTATTTAATTATATTCCTACCATTGCCGAATTTACTTGTATAAAATATAACCATAATTCAATTAATCACATGCTCATAAACATTTAAGACTTAATACTTAATTCCGCAAATGTTTCAATTTTTCTTTTCATCTCATGTAATTTGCACTATGATCTCAATAACTAATTTACATTATAACACAAACATAACTTGCTAAAACATACTTGTTCCCTTTAGCTTATTGATCATATTCATTTAACACTTTAGCATCAAAACTCATAAACGTCAATTCCTTATAACTCACCGGCTTTAAGCCTGTTAAGTATCAATCTGAATTCATAACGGCTCATAACCTACTGAGCCTGTAGCTTGAATTAATAATTTTAACATTTCAAAATAAACAGATTTTATCAATGACGTTATACTATTACACAATAATATACTATTATTGAATGTTCAATACCTAACTTTACATCACATAAATGTTTACCTATGGGCTGATTATAAAGAAATAGTAAACGTTCAATGCCATCTTTAGTTTAATTTTAATATAACATCCCATTAACTGAATATGCACATTTATAGCTAAGACCGAATGTTCATGTGGCCAAAATTAACATATTATATTTTAAATACTAAAGCCAAATAGTTATTAAATCTAGTTCACATACATTCAACTATATAAATTCATGTAATACCATATATTTCACATACATAAATTAGCTACATAACCAAATACACATTATCACATATGCATACAATTAAGACTCATTAATACTATTCACAAGGCCGAATATACATAACTAGTTCACATAATAATCTAATTGGTTCATACCTGCCATTCAGCTATATACAAGCTAACTATATTACTTTCAATTTATACATACCATTCGGCCATACAAACATATCTCAATCTTACTTTCACTTCACAGTAGCCTTAACGATGTACTTTAATCTAATTGAGTTAACTTGACCGAATACTCAAAGTCAATTATACCATCACATAATTACTTACATATGTGGCCAAGTATATACAATTCACTATATATATATATTATTTATACGATATATCCTTACATGAAATTCAATCCTTTAATTAAATAAAACACTTCAATAACCGAATATGCAATTTCTATTCAATTCCCAACATAAACAAATATATCAACTCAATATAGGCTTATATGTTTCACCAATTCAATATAACTTACCTTCAATCTGATATACCAAATCAATATCCTTTCAATCATAGCCATCATTCAATCATAAATTACATACAAAAATTCTCATAACTATTCACATGCGTACCTTATTACGAATTAATAACAATTTAACTCATACTTGGCTTTACACTCATTTTTAACTTGTTCAATAATACATCAATTCTGAGTCACGAAAAATCACACCAGCATGTAGCCTGCTAGGATTATAACCTGAATCATATCACCGACAATATGCCTGCTAGGCTTTTAGCCCAATGTTACAATCATTCACTACTTAGCTCATTGCTAAGATTACACATAGTATGAGTCACAACACAACCACTTTGATAAACATCAATTTCATCAATCCTTTCATTTAAAATACATTCGGCACCTTGTCTCAATGTCTATTTCAATTCAAAAAGTATAGCTGCATTCGGCTCAATTTATTTATTCAAACACATATGCAGCACATTATATTTCTATGTCTATTTCGGAATAATAATTTAGCCACATTCGACTCTAATCATTTCTCCAAACATATATCCATCACATTATATTTATACATCTATATAATCAAGCATTTTACCTTACTATGTTTATTTAAGTTCTAAGCATACCGAATTGAATTTAAATTACTTAAGAACTTACCTCGACAACTTCATACAATAGTGTTGACTACTCGACTAACTTCGCCTTTCCTGATCCAAATTTCGATTCTTTGGGTCTTGAGCTTGAATTAAAGTAAAGCAACTATTTAATCAATCGATTGATCCACTTAACATTACCTCAAGATTATATTATATATATATATATAAATTAACACAACTTAAAATTAATTCGTATAACAGCCCCCTTATAGAATTCAGACATTAACAATTAAGCCTTAACATCCTTAACATGTAATTACTCAGCATTCTATCTATTTTACTTCATCCAAATATTCCTTAGTATTTTCAAGTCCTTACAAATTAATCTAAGTTCATGCAAAATAACAAGAACCAAATTTGTCAAAGATACTCTTAACCGAATGCCATCTCTTCACATACAAGTCCCTCTAACTCATTATTTTACCATTTAGTCACTTATAATTATGAATTCATAAATTTCTCTCCTTAATTAAGACAAACAACCAAATTTGATTCAATTTCCTCTATGACCGAATGCACATACCTCAACCGAAATCAAAATTTCAACATGGGCTTTAACACTAATTAAACAAGGATCACACATCTATTAAAAATTAACAAAAACTAAATGAAATTTACCTTGAATTTAAGGTTGCTACATTGCCGAAATCCTCAAAGCATATTTCTTCTTTCTTTCTCAAGCATTCGATAAAAACAAGGCAAGGATGCATGGCTTTCTTTTCTTTTATTATTTTCTTAGTTTAATATATTATAAACTAGCTTTTAACATGTTTTGCATATTTAACCTTAAAAAAATAATATAACCTTATACAATAAGGGTACATTCGGCCATTCCTCAATAGTGAACTAATTGCAACATAACTACCCCATATTATAAAAATAACCACAATTCAGCCATTACACATTTAACCATCAAATTTCCATCTTATGCGATTAAGCCATTTTTATTAAATCGGGCACTCAGACAATAAAATTTTTATACGAAATTTTCACACATGCAAATTCACATATAATAAACTCGAAATAAATAAAACATATATTTTTTTTACTCGAATTCGGGGTCCCAAAACCACCGTTCTGACTAAGGTCGAATTTGGGCTGTTACACTACTAGTAAAGATGGTAGGTGGCATATGGGTATGCAAGTGGTCTGGGGTTCGAGTGCTGGCATAACCACATAAGGGGTATTTATTTTGCTACATGGGATGGTTGGTATTTGAGTTGGATGGGGACTCTAAGTTTGAATGGGTCTTGATGAATTTGAATGGGATGTGGGAGTAGGTTAAGGAGAAATTCGTGGAGAGATAAGGGGAGTGAATCACAGAGTTTGGTTTGAGGGATGTGTTGGCTGAAAATAGGAGTCTTTGGGGTGCCATTCGGCCTGGGCGCTAGTTGCCTAATTTAGTCTATGGACATTGGGGGAGTTGGTTTTGGGGGGTGTTGTTCTCTCTTGGAGTTGTATTTCAGCAGTTGGCTTCTTTAAGATTTCTCTTTTGCTATTTGTTTTCTACTACTTTTTACGCATTTTTGGGGATTACTGTGACCAAGTTGTCGCCTCTTTTCTTCTTTCTTTCAGCTTCTGCAAGCTATTAAACTGAATCCCTTCTTTTGTTTATCTCTTTGGTGACTGTACCTCTGCCCTTCTCTACTCACTTTTCAACATTACTTATCTTTTTGCTGAAACCCCTAGGGTGTCAATAGCCGAACATTGACTAGCTTCATCAAAGCCTTTCTCTCTCCATAATTCCCCCTGTTGAATTCTTGCTAGTTCTCTTTTCCATTGGTTTGAACCATTATCATCTACTCTTGGGTAGTAGCCGAAAATCCTTGTCTTCTCTCAACTTTTCCCTCTTTTATTCATAGCGTGCTGGTAAGTCGAATATAACTCCTTCTATTTCTCTCTTTTGTTTTCTTCTTTTCTCAGTGTTGGCCGAATACAATAAATCTTAACTGTTTGTGTTTCATTCTAATTTGATGCTAGTCTCTAGCAATCAGCTGAACATCAAATATCTTGTCTCTCTGTGCTTTTTCCTCAAATACTCCTTTGTCTAAATACTATGCATGATGAATTGTTTTGCTTCTTTTTGTTACTTTTCAGTTTTTCTCCTTTATGGCTATCATTTCTGTCATCTTTCCTCATCGATTACTTTTCTTTGATCTACTCTCTGAGATTAAATACGATATGCGATTCTCGTGCGCTACTCCTTTAGTCAACAATTACGAGCAATAAAGCTATACTTGCTCATTCAAGGTAAGTGGTGTGGTTGGTTCATGATTAATTTGGTTGTAAGTCCTAATGTTTGGAAGACTAACCGTTCGACTTGATGGAATATAGGCTTTGGTTCTCGAGGACGGCTTGTTCATTTCGTAATTAGGTGTGTAACAATACCCTATATCTGTTAGTCGACTGAAAAGTTGAAAGAGTGAGTACTAACACCGTTTTGTCTATAGATCGGCAAAAGCCAAAAGGATGAAAAGCCAAAAAGCTAGAAGGTTGGACTTTAAGGTCACATGGGTGTACGAACGCTCGTGTGGTGGAACCGAGCCCATAAACATGGGCATAAGACTGTAAAGCCCGCCATGAGCATTCTCATGGGCTTAGGCCATTTTGGGCCTCGATAGGAAGAAATGGGTCGTGTAGGCCCAATGGGCTCGTGGGCCTCACTCGGATGAAAACTTACATTTTGTGGTGAATATTGGACTCGACTGCTTAGTTACATGACCGTGGTTAATTCTGGGCCCGTTGGGCCACATAAGCGTGTAGGCCCACTTGGGCTGCATATTGGGCCTTGGGCCCAATTGCACCGTTTTGATTGTTTCGGATGCATGAGATGATCGTAGACCTTCTATTGGGTCGATAGGTGGGTTTAAACCCATTCTGTTGAAATTGACCGAATTACCTCCGAAGGGTAAATTGACCTAATTACCCTTGTAGGGTAAAATGACTGAATTACCCCCGGAGGGTAAAATGACTGAATTTCTCTCGGCGAGTAAGATGATCGAATTACCCTCAAAGGGTAAAATGACTAAATTACCCCCGAAGGGTAGAATGACTATTATGCCTTATATGATGGTTGATTGATTGAGCATGCCTTGTGATATTTATGTGCTTTGCATACATGCAAGACATACTGCATGGGTTGGGATATTGTTATGGAGGAAGTACTGATCTGTTAGGGTCGCACGGGTCGTACGAGATGACTGTGGACCCACCAAAGGCTTTGTGTCGTTATTTAAGGCTTTCTGCCGTTTTTGAATGCCTTGTGCCATTTTTGATGGCTTTAAGCCCCTTATTTATCTGGCAGCTTAGCTGTGATATTGGTGTGTTGGCTGGGTGGGTTGATTTCATCCCCACATGGTGTGTTGGTGGTAAGAAGTAAGGTGTGTTGGCTGGATTGGGGTGGGTTGCACTTTTGGATGATTACATCGTATTATTACTGTAATGGGCTCAGGCCTAATATGCCACTGTATTCTATTTATCTGACTAACTGTTTTTGTATTAGGGGATTACACACTGAGTTTCGTAAACTCACCCTTCTATTTAACTATACAAGTAATCCCTAGTCGTAGGTAGGTCAGTGCTGTGAGGGACTCGATGGAGGTGGCCACACGATTGCATCTATTTTATACTTGATTAAATTTCAATTTGGGTAATTTTTATGTAATAAGGCCTCTTTTGGATTTTATTTTTTCTTTGGTTTTATTACTCTACTTTACAAATGCTAGTATTAGAACTCGATTTTTTTTAAAAATGAGTAATGTTTTTTCAAAACAAACGCAAATACGCAACTGTTTTAAAGGTGAAGCTTCCACTATAAATGAGACTTTCAAGTTTTAATAACATTTTAAAGAAAGTAATTTTCGATAATAATGCGAGGTTTTATATCATCTTTTAATGCACTCAAAGAGGTTTCCAATGACAACGAGTTTTACATTTCACACTTCAATATGACATCGCCAGATTCAGCCATAACGTTTGGGCTGGGTTTCGGGTGTTACACTGTAAGCAACTGGCCCCATACGCTCTATGATCTCATACGGCCCAATAAATCTCAGACTCAATTTGCCTTTACAACCAAATCTGAGTATTTTCTTCCATGGTGAGACCTTGAAAAACACTTTTTCCCCGATCTGAAACTCTTTGTCTACATTTCAAGTCCACATACGATTTTTGTCGATCTGATGTTGTTTTCAAACTATCGTGAATCACTTTCACTTTCTGTTTAGTCTCTCTGATCAAATCGGCCCCGTGTATCTTGTTTCTATTGAGCTCAGTCCAATACAATGGTGTTCGACATTTACTGCCATACAAAGCCTCACAAGGTGCATTTTGATACTCGATTGAAAGCTATTATTGTACGCAAATTCAATCAGAGGAAAGTATCGTTCCCACGTACCCTCAAACTAGAGAATGCAACATCTCAACATATCCTCAAGTATCTAAATGATTTGTTTGGACTAACCATCTCTTTACAGATGGAAAGCAGTGCTAAAGTGCAGTTTAGTACCTAGTGCATCTTGTAGTTTCTTCTAAAATTGCTCGGATATCTATTCGAAACATTAGAAATAGGTACCCCATGCAATCTCACAATCTGGGAAATGTACAGCTCAACAAGCTTATCAAGTGAGTAATCTGTGTGAACTGGAACAAAATGAGCCGATTTAGTCAATCTATCCACAATAACCCATAGTGCATCTTTCTTACTCGGTGTCAACGGCAAACCCGATACAAAATCCATCGTGACTCTGTCCTATTTCCTCTCGGGTATCAAGATTGGCTGAAGTAACCCAGATGGTACCTGATGCTTGGCTTTAACTTGCTGACAGATTAAACACTTTGAAACAAAGTAAAAAATGTCTCGTTTCATACCATGCCACTAGTAAAGTTGTTTTAGATCATTATACATTTTCGTACTGCCTGGATGAATAGATAACCGATTGTTATGAGCTTCATTTAAAATCATTTGTATCAACTCTAGATTTCTGGAAACATATTCGATTTCTAAACATCAGACAACCCTTAGCATCAACTCGAAATTCTAAATCAATATTCAAGTTACATTGAGCCCGCTTTTGCTGAATAAATAACGGTCTTGCTTTTCATTTGGCTATAATCGGACCATCATCAGAGATAGCCATATGCGCATTCATTGCACGCAGAGCATCAACAGCAACATTAGCCTTTCCAGGATGATAGTCAATCACAAGCTCGTAATCTTTTAACAACTCTAACCATCGACGCTGTCTCAAATTAAGATCTTTCTAAGTTATCAAAAATTTCAAGCTTTTATGATCAAAATAGACGTGACATTTCTCACTGAATAGATAGTGACGCCATATTTTCGACGCAAACACAATAGCTGCCAATTCCAAATCATGTGTCAAATAGTTCTTTTCATGCTGCTTTAACTGTCTCAAGGCATAAGCTATAACTTTGCCTTCCTGTATCAAAATATATCCCAAACCATTCAAAGATGCATCATTATAGATAACAAATTCTTTACCCGATTCTGGTTGAACTAGCATTAGAGCTTCGGTCAAAAGGGCTTTCAACTAATCAAAACTTTTTCGACACTTTTCTAACCACTCGAACTTAACATATTTTTGTAGTGGCTTCGTCATCGGGGTTGCTATCATAAAGAAACCTTTCACGAACCGTCTTTAATAACCAGCAAGTCCTAGAAAACTTTAGATTCTAGAAACATTTCTCAGAGGCTTCCAATCTAGTATTGTCGATATCTTGCTCGAATCAACCCGAATACCCAATGCTGATACAACATGTCCTAGAAAGCTTACTTCCTGTAACTAGAATTCACATTTACTAAACTTCGTATACATCTATTTATCACGCAAATTCTGTAGCACTATTATCAGATCTTCAGCATGCTCGAATTCATCACGGGAATAGATCAATATGTCATCTATGAACATAACCACAAATCGATCCAAATATGGTCTGAAAATCCAATTCATCAAATTCATAAAAATAGCAGGGACATTAGTTAGCCCAAAAGGCATAACCAGAAACTCATAATGTTTGTACCTTTTTCAGAAAGCAGTTTTTGGCACATCGAAGCCTTTAACTCTCAACTGATAATAGCCTGATCTTAAATCTATCTTTGAAAACACTGTAGCCTCTTTCAACTGATCGAACAGGTCATCAATCCGTGGCAATGGATATTTATTCTTTATAGTCACCTTATTGAGCTGACAGTAGTCAATGCACATTCCCATAATTTTGTCTTTCTTTTTCACAAACAAAACTGGTGCACCTTAGGGAGAAAAACTTCATCGTACGAAACCTCAATCTGTCACCTCTTGCAACTGAGCTTTCAATTCCTTTAATTCAGTTGGTCCCATTCTATACGGAGTTATCTAAATCGGAGTCATCCTTGGCATTAACTCAATACCAAACTCTACCTCTTGAATCAGTGGCAAACCCAATAATTCTTCGGGAAACACATCCAGATATTTGCACACAACTGGTTCTGATTTAATCTTCTTTTTGGTCACTTTAGTATCGAGCACATAAGCAAAGTAAGCTTCGCAACACTTTCTCACATATTTCTGAGCTAACATCGATGATAACACTGCCAGTAAACCATTCAGATCATTAGATTCAATCTGAATAATCTCATCATTTTGCCATCACAAATCAATAGTCTTTCGTTCGTAATTTACAACAGTATCGTGCAAAGTCAGCCAATCCATACCCAGAATTATATCGAACTTGTCGAATGGTAACAACATCAAACCGGCTGGAAAACATGAATCTCGAATCATCAACAGGCAATTCTTACACACTTTGCACTAGAGTAGACTCTACAGGCAAAGTCTTAATGGATACTAAAGTCTCACATACATAAGGATGAGTCGAACCAAGTTCAATCAATGCAATAACACTAGCATCATAAAGAGTGAATGTACCAATAATAACATCTAGAGATGAAGCCTCATTGCTAGCGTGAATAGCATAAGCTCTGGCAGGTGCACGAGCCTCAGATCAAACTACTGTATCTTTAGTCGCTCTCTGACTGCTACTCACATTACCCGTATTTTGGGGTGGTCTGCCTTGTATTGACACATTACTTGGTCTTGCACTTTATACGGTATTTTGCTCGGCTAACATAGGGCACTCACAAATGAAATGATCCATCGACCATTATTTAAAATAGGTTCGATCATGTAATCCACAGTCTCCGGGATGTCGTTTACCACAACGCTTGCACTCTGGTCGATACGGCCGAACATTACCAACACTAGCAATCGAGGTGGCTCGTGAACTCACAGGTGGTTTGTCTAGATCATGTCTGAAAAAACCCGCAGTAGTCTTTGATCGGCTAAAATCATCCCTGAATTTCTTTAATGATGACTGAAATGTCTTACTTGATGATCTCTTATGGGAATCTTTGGCTTCAAAATCAACCTTATTTTCTCTTTTCTAAGCTCTTTAGCTTTGCATGCTTGCTCAACAAGTACTACAAACTCTTTTATTTCAAGAATGCCAACAAGAAGTTTAATGTCTTCGTTCAACCAGTCTTCGAATCTTTTACACATAATTGCTTTGGTCGAAACACGCTACTGGTATATCTACTAAGTCTAAAAAATTCTCGTTCATATTCTGTTACGGTCATACGACCCTGTTTCAACTCGAGGAATTCTTTGCATTTTTGATCGATGAATCTCTGACTGATGTATTTCTTATGGAATTCAGTCTGAAAGAACTCCCAGGTCACTCGTACTTTTGGAACCACCGAAACTAGTGCATTCCACTAGTGATAAGTAGAATCTTGAAGCAATGATACAGCACATCTAATACACTCATCAGGTGTACAAGATAGCTCATCAAACACATGGATAGTATTATCGAGCCAGAATTCAACTCGCTCATTATCACCATTAACAATAGCTCTGGATTCTTCGGCATATATTTTGATAAACCATAATATATACATATTTTTATCCCATGCTTGGCATATTTATGGATGATTTATCATAAGATTTATGGAATTTGATGCTCCTAATCCTTTAATTTCATGTTTTATACTTAGGTGAGCATAATAGAATGAAAAGAATGAGAAACGGGCCAAAAACTGACCAAATGGGCCAAAATTAGAATTCAACACGGCCTAGACTTTTTAACACGGGTAGACCACATGCCCGTGTATCATGCACAGAATCAAACACGGCCCAAGCAACCTCACACGGGCATGTCACACGTGCGTGTCCCTGACGAGACCTGTTTTAATTCTAGTAAAAAAAGGCTACTTGTGGGCTAAGAAAGGTACTCCAAAGGCTATATAAACACCCTAGGAGAGGATTTTTATTGAGTGCAACACAGTCGAGACCTCCACATATGGGATATCCACACGCCCATGTCAATTTAATAGTGTTGAACACGGCCTGAGCCCGAGTCACACAGGCGTGTCACACGGGCGTGTCCCTGTCGTGACTTGCTTTAATTCCATGCAGAAAAGGCTACTTAGGGGCTAAGAAAGGTATTCCAGAGTCTATATAAACACCCTATGAGAGGGCTATAGGGGACACACAGAGTAGAAAGTAAGGAATTACTCGAAGAACACCGATTGATCCATCTCAGAAGAAGGATTTCCATCAAAGCTAAAGATCTCCCTTCAATTTCCTTCAGGGTTTTTGTGTTTTCTTTATGTTTTGTTGTTTTCCCAATTTTGAGATGTTTTCCTTTATAATTATGAACTAAATCCCCTAAATACCTAAGGGGGATGAAACCTGAGACAGATCTTGTTATTAATATTTGAATTATATGATAAATATGTGATTTGTTCTTAATTGTGTTATTAATTCTTGTGTTAATATTTCAAGATATTAATTCAAGTTGAATGTGCTTATTCAGTGGAGCAAAAGTCCCTGTTTAAGAGTAGATCCAACACAATTAAGCTGAGTTGATTGCAATCCTAGACATAGGCCGATGAAAATCTGTCAGATTAGAGTCAAATCTAATAAGGGAATCTATAGAGCAAGTTAATGCAACACTTGGGGTTTTAATTAGAAAGAAATTTCAATTAATCAACCTAGGGTTAGTTGTTCTTAGTCTTGAAAGAGATATTAACATAATTTAGGGATTTCTACGGATCAAGTCAAGTGAATAAATCGTCTAGTTTAGAGTCTAATAACAAGTGAAGTATAGGTGGATTCTTCCTTGGGTATTACCTTAATCAATTAGTTTTCCCAAAAGTAATTTCCCCAATTTACTCTCTATCGTGTTCTTAGTTAATTAGTTTAATTTAATTAGTTAAAACAAATAACCTTTATTTCTAGTCTAGATAATAGAAAGAAAGTTATTACTAGTACTTTTAGTTCCTGTGGGTTCGACATTCCGGTCTTGGTGCGCTTGCCTTTATCGTGATAATAGTTAGATTTTAGGTACGATCATATTATTACTTGACCATCATAAATATCACGAGATCAAGTTTTTGGCACCGTTGTCAGGGACTAAGATATTAGGAACACTCAATTTCTATTACTTTAGCCATTTTTACTTTTATTGCAAACTACTTTTCTATTTTTACTTTTACTTGCTAATTTTCTTTTCTTTTATTTGTCTCTGACAGGTGTCTCTAGTTTATAACTAGAAGAAACTCGTCAGGACCTTTACTTTTTGATAGTGACATAGAAGCAACAACTTGTAAAAACTAAAGAGAAATAAGGTGAAGCTTATAGTACGTAAAAGAAGGGCTAGAGGACAAAACTGAGTCTACCGAAGAGATGGAGGCAAATCTGAACAATCTACTACCTCCTATGGTAGTTGCAGATCCTATGAATCAAAATCCTACTCCTCGTACTATGTACGATTACGCTAAGCCTAATTTAGCTGGTACTGAATCTAGTATTGTTAGGCCTGCTATTGCTGCAAATAATTTTGAACTGAAACCTAACACTATTCAGATGATTCAACAGTTTGTTCGGTTTGATAGTTTGCAGGATGAGGACCCTAACACACATTTAGCAAACTTTTTGGAATTCTATGACACTTTTAAGATTAATGGTGTTTCTGATGATGCCATTCGCCTTCAGTTATTTCCCTTTTCTTTAAGGAATAAGGCTAAATAGTGGTTGAACTCTCTACCACGGAGGTCTATCACTACTTGGGAACAAATGACCAAAAAATTTTTACTTAAATATTTTCCATCGGCTAAAATGACAAAGTTGAGGAATGATATTTCTTCTTTATTGCAGATGGATCTAGAAACACTTTATGATGCATGGGAGAGATACAAGGACTTGTTGAGAAGGTGCCCTCGCCATGGTTTACCCTTGTGGCTACAGGTTCAAACTTTCCACAAAAGTTTGAACCCCTCAACAAGGCAAATGATAGATGCAGCTGCCAGTGGAACAATCAATAACAAGACACCTAAGGAGGCTTATGAGTTTTTTGAGGAGATGTCACTGAATAATTATTAGTGGCAAGTCATGAGAACAAAGCCACAAAAAGATGTCAGTGTTTTCAATATTGATGAGGTCACAATGCTATCAAATCAGGTAGAACTTTTGAACAAAAAGATTGACGGTTTAGTTGGTTCTACGTAGGTACATCCAGTGATGAGGTACGATTCAATTGGAGGAGGAATGCACAGCACAGATTATCAATCCTACAATCCTAGCACAGAGGACGAACAAGTCAACTATATGGGTAACAATTCTAGACCTTAGAATAATCCCTATAGTAACACTTATAATGCAGGTTGGAGGAACCACCCCAATTTCTTATGGGGTGGTCAAGGAAATCAGAGACCACCACCCCCTTTAGGTTTCCAACAACCACCTTACCAGTAAGAGAAAAAGCCTAACCTTGAGGAGATGCTAATGAAATTTATCTCAATGTCAGAAACCCATTTTTAGAATGCCGAGACGGCACTTAAAAATAAGCAAGTATCAATTCAAGGCCTCAAAATCCAAATAGGTTAGCTTGCTAAGCTGATCTCTGAACGACCACAAGGTGGCTTGCAAAGTAATACAGAAACTAACCCAATGGAGCAACTCCATGCTATTACTATGCTTGATGAAGGAGGGTTAGACAAACTAGAACCGAGGCAAGAAAATTTGGTAAGTAAAGGTAAGGTTGAGGTAAGCCACAAAGAACTAGTAGATAAAGAGTATAAACCTCGTGTGCCATACCCAAATACGATAAGGAAAGACCACATAGATGAACAATTCAATAAATTCCTTAAACTCTTAAAGAAATTACACATTAACTTACTGTTTATTGAAGATCTTTCATAGATGCCAAACGCAGTTAAATTTTTAAAGGGGCTTTTAACACACAAACAAAAGTTGGATGAGTCATCGCATGTGGAATTAAATACAGTTTGCTCTGCTATTTTACAAAACAAGCTACTCAAGAAACTGAAAGATCCAGAGAGTTTTACAATTCCTTGTCTAATTGGTAGTTTAACTATTGATAATGCATTAGCTAATTTAAGGGCTAGTATTAATGTAATGCCTTACAAAATGTTTAAACAACTAGGTCTTGGGAAACCCAAACAAACTAGGATGAGCATTCAATTGGCTGACAAAACCATTAGATTTCCTAGGGGTATAATTGAAGATGTTCTTGTTAAAATCGATAAATTTATATTTCCAATAGATTTTGTTGTTTAGACATGGATGAGGATAGCGATGTACCTTTAATTTTAGGGCGACCCTTTTTAGCAACTGCTAGGACTATAATCGATGTGGTCACAGGTGAACTCACACTTCGTGTAGGTGATGACACGATTACTCTTCAAGCTCGTGATTCTGTTAAGATATCTAATGATGGACATGATAATACAAGTTCTGTTAATAAGAGTAAACTTATTAAATAACCTTCTTTGCAGGACATTCATCACAAAAGCACAAATGAGCCACGTTCAAGTTCATGCAACAAGGGAGCAATTAATGAAGAGCGAATGCTATAGATTGAGGAACTAGATGAATGGCTAACACAAGTTAAGGTGAAACCAAGAGGATAAGAGGAACCAAAGCAAACCCATGATGCGCTTACAAATAAAATGAAGCAATTTATGATCAGGGATAGGGTATTGCTAGACGAAAAGGACCCTCGAATTACTACCTCAAAGTCTAATGCAAACAATACACCTCTCTTCACGGTGTTAAATATTTTCCCTTACGGTACAGTCGAGGTAACACATTCCAAATTTGACACTTCTAAGGTAAATAGTACTCGATTCAAACCTTATTCTAATGGCATTAATAGTAGAAAAGAGGAGTTTCAACTCCTCAAACCACTGTGACCATACGAAATTAAGGTAAGTCGAGCTTAGACTATAAATAAGCACTTCTCGGGAGGCAACCCAAGCACTAACACCACTAACAAACTTATTTTTATCCATTTTTCTTATTTTTCGTGTAGGTTTTTAACCCACACAGCCTGGACACACGGGCGTGTCCTTAGCAGTGTGAAATCTAGAGCTTAATCTTTTGAAATTTAAACAAGTCAGAGAGCCACACGAGAAAAGCAAATGGACGCGGCCAGACTACACGAGCGTGTAAGACACCACACGGGCGTGGGAGAATCGAAGACCGTAGTACATGGCCGTGAGACACGGCCGTGTGAGCCACACGGCCTGGACACATGGGCGTGTCCAAAATCATGTAATGAAGGGGAAAATTAAATTTCGCGACAAACACGGGCTAACCACAAGCCACACGGGCGTGTGACACACCCGTGTGGCCCAACACAGGACCTAAACATGACCGTGCCCATTTTAAAACCCCAAAACCTAATTTTATTTTCATTTATTTTTATTTTTATTTTTATTTTTCTCTTTCTTTATTTCTTATGTTATTCCTTTTCCTTTTATCTTTATGGTGCTTATCCAGTAATGTTTTAATTGTCTCCATAGTTGTGTTTATTTTCTTAAGTAGCTCAGAATCATGCACTTCAAGAAGCCCTTTCTCCAATTCGGCTTTCACTATTCCAAAGATTTCATCCAAAATTTAGGAAATTTCACTTCTCTCCCTACCTTATGATATTATGCCTATATTCTTATTATTTATCTTTGTACATTGAGGACAATGTACATCTTAAGTGTGGGGGGGTCATTCATATCATTATCAGAAAATCCCTAAATTTTGTCTTACTCTCAAGTAACTTCCTTATCACTTTTAGAATGAATTTTAATTGATGTATGGTTTTTTTATATGTTTTTGAATTAAATCATAGGTAGTTGTGCATTGATGGTTTAAACTTTGAGTCTGTGACAGCTCTATTTTGGCCCTAATCGGAAAAGTGGTTTCCAAACCATGAAATCGATTCAGAAAAATAATTAAATATTATTGTATGTAAAACTTCGTACGAAAATTTGATCATTTGTTTGCTTAATTAAACAAAAAGGTCTTAATTGCATAAATTTAAATCTTGATAGATAAAAGCATAGATGGGTCAATTTGTCAATGGGTTTGTAAGTGGAGGCTTTTAAGTTGAAATTATATCATAATAAATGGTATGGACGGTAATGACCAATTAATATATGCTTTACTAATTAAATTTTAAAGGTTAAATAAGTAAATTAGGTGTTATTATTATCATAAAATAAAAGACAAATAAAATGAACATGTAAAGTTATTCTTTGTTGGCCGAATATGAAAGGAAAGGAGAAGCCATTTTCATTTGTTGAGTTTCGGCACTTTAAGAACCAATTTGAAGGTATGTTTGATTCTCATTTTTGATAATTTATGTGTTTTAAGTTTAGTTGCATAATATAGCATAAGACCCATGTGTTAATTTTTGTATTTGATAAGTAATATAAATCCTTCCGTGGTTGAGAAATTCGGGAAAATTGATGTTTTAAATGAATAGGTTGAAGATGTGCTTAAATCTAAGTTATATCTTGGATATTTTGATGAAATTAAAGTAGTAGGACCTATATGTTAAAATAATAGCAAAAAAGGGTCAAATTTGCTAAATGTTAGAAAAGAATTCCTAAATGTTAACCTTTGTTTATATGGTTGCCGAATGTAATCTTAATTGATGATTTGAGTAATTTGTTGTATCGTGAGATGATTGAAGTGAGAATAGCCGTATGTTTGTTCTTAGGAAAGGAATTTATCCTTGTTTTAAATTAAGAATGTCATTGTTAAAATTGAGCTTTAAATAAATGGAATTGGATGATGAATGGAAGATTTGAGATGTGTAAGTGTGAGTATGACAAATGATATGCCTTTGGTAATTTTATATAGTATTCGGCTTGAGTGAGAAATAGAAAGAAATGAAATCATTGATGAGGTTGTATTCGGCCATGAATATGTTGAGTAAATTAGATTATAGCTTGTTGTTTAGTTAAGCATGGTTAATGCTTTCGGTTATATGGTTGATATAACTAAATTTTGGTTGAGTGTTAATATGTTAAAGGATTTCAAATATTAAGTTAAATGATATTCGATCATGAGGTGAATTGAAGTAAGTGAACTTTGTTTGTTTGTTTAATATGAAGCTCAAGAACAAAGAGAGCTGAATTTGGATAGGGGGAAAGTGAAAATAGTTGAATCGCCGATCCGAAGTAGTTCGGCAACATCCAAGGTAAGTTTTAAGTAGTTAGACGTAAATTACATTCGATTATAACACGATATATTATGAGAATTAAGCATTCCTTGTATTGTATGGATGAGCCGAATGGTAAAGATGAAATGATGGCATGTTGCATTATGCTTATATGCTAAATGGCAAATATGACATTAAGGTAAGTTTGTGATATGCTTTTGGGATCGAATGATAAGTGTGAAATGAAAGAAAAATGACTGAGAAGTATGATTACATATTCGAATGATGCTAGTACCTAAATTATGTGATTGTGTTATATGAGCATGAGAAATATAAGTTTTGATGTGAGCGAAAACTTGAGAATTGAGTTATCATATTATGTTCGGGCCTTTGGCTTAGCAAGCTTTTAGCTAGTGAATATTTTTGGGCTTCGAGCCTAGAAGGCGTAATGCCGGTGAATGAGTATCAGACCTAAAGTCCAGTAGGCCTCGTGCCGGTGATAAGTTTGGGTTTATACCTAGCAGGCTATTTGCCGGTGAATTAATAAAAGTCTAAGACTATGAGGCTTTATGCTATTACGGCATTTGAATTCGTTCAATAAATTAAGTTGTCCAAGTATGTATAAATTATTTATGCACATGAGAATAAAGTGGATTGAATTATTGAAGTGAAATGAGAAGTATATGTGAAGTGGTAGTGGGTATGTATATAAATTTATATATACATTCAGTCATTGTGGAATTGTATATGAAAGTATATGTTATATATGTGGTTATGAACATTGAAATTAAATGTGATAAGGTGTTGTAAACTAGTTCGATTCGATTGAATTAAAGTTGGCATTGAAGTATTTAGATGCTTATGACTAAATGAATTCGAATGTAAATGAAATAATATGTTATATGTGCATATAGGTGACTATGCATATTCAGCCAAATGGTGGTATACTTAGATAATGTTATATGTGATTTTGGATATTTGGCTTATAAGTGAAAATTATTTATAAAGTGAAATCTCGAATTGTGAGCTGGTATAACGAATTGAATACATATGTGAATAATGTGCATAAGTGAGTTTAGTTGTTTAAATTACCTAATACTTACTAAGCTAAATTACGTACTGTGAATATTTGTGTTTTGTTCTTTTTTTTTATAGATCTCGATTGAAAGTTACGAGCTCGGGGATTCAAGTTCAAAGTTATCCACACTATCGTCTTTTTGGGGTACTATTAAAAAGTTTATAATCCCGAACTTATGGCATGTATAGGCTTAACTCTTTTGAGGGCAAGTTATGTCAAAAATGTATAGTTGGACAGCTTTTGAATGAATGATATTTTTGGTTATGTATATAAATGTAAGCCATGCGAATATGGCTTCTTTAAATTCTTTTTACCGAATTAGGCTTTAATTTATGTTTGAGCTTAGCATACTTACTAATGTCTTGATATTTGCATAGTTGAATATTTATATGCGTATAGTTGGAGGCAATATAAGAATTGATATAAGATATGTTCTTTTATGTTAGGTAAAATCTTATTTACATATTTTGAATTAAATGAATTTGCTAATTCGGTGTGTGTGTACCTAAATAATGAGAGTGTAGATTTTGTTTGATTATTAGCATGAAAAATGGAACTATGAAATATATGATTTATGCACTATTAAAATTATTGAGTTGTGAAATATATTTTGTTAAGCATAATTCATAAGGTTAGAAAAGAAATGACATGGAATATTAATGCGGTTTTGTAATCGGTTTAAGGCATGTTGGTTTCTTCATGGGCATGTACATGTTTCATTTATTATGTATCGTTTTGCTTTAGTATAGGAAATTCAGATTAAATTTGATATAGTATTCGATGAAATGCTTACTTGAATTATGCACATATGTTTTTCGGGTATATTTAGAAAATGATATCAAGTGCAAAATGACTCTGTTTTATGATTGTACGACAGGTAAATGTTTTGGTAAATGTTTGAAGGATAAATTTCTTTTGTAAAGGAGATTATTAATTCGTGCATGAATAGTATTAAATCACTGTTCTGAGCTATCTTCTGATCGGTAATGTCTTGTAACCCACTCCGATGATGGATACGGGTTATTAAGGTGTTACAGAGTCATTAAGAGAATCAAGCATGATAAGTTGATTTTTGAGAATTAAAATTTTTCTAGGTTGTTTCCCCGAATTTAGGTATTATCTTGAAGCTTAAAATTCACAGGAATGACATCAAAAGCCATAATTTTTGTGAGATTTTGAGCCTTTAGAGCATATATCCTTTCTTGCTCACTTTTATTGTTTCTTATGAGAGTGTCAATATCGATTTGTTATTCTAGAACTTGCTTCAATTATACATGTCGAGACCACACCATTGATTTGATATATCGAGATAATAAAGGCACCTAGGTTTTAACCCACTCACTCCATAAAAGCCTACCTTCATAATTAACCCATAGTGAACCACCTTGAGCCTAACAAACCATTTATTTTTTCCCTTAATAATTAACCTATAACCCATTATTGTTAAAACCCCCTTAATTAATTTTATCCATATTTTGTCGAGATTTAAATTGAATAATTATCTGGCTATGTTCTCCTTAGTTAGAAAAGTTTCATTATTTGATTTGTTCAAAAAAAAACATATACAAAGTTATTTTAGTTGTTGATTTTCCGTTAAATATATTATTATGAAATTCTAGTGCTTTTGATCCTAAATGATGTATTCATGAGGAAAAGCTCAATTCTAGGAATATTTACTCAGTAACATAAATTCTTAGTATTAGTTTATTTCTAGTTAGGTAATTGTTCAGTTCAATCTTGATTCTAACCTTATTTTTCAGCTTGTGTCCACACCCCTAACCAAAGCCCCATTACAACCCTCTAAAGACATTTTGATCGATGTATCATTTCAATCCATAGTGGTGGAGATTTGATTTTCATGCAAGCCTATGGTAATAACTTTTCATGTTGACTATTGAGTGCTTATTTTTAATCCCTTAAACACCTTAACTAATTTGAGTGAATCCTTAGTTAGGATGTTAACTTTGTGTAATTTTGAATTAAATGTAATTACTTAGATAAGGGGAGACACCTATATTTTTGGGATAAAATGCTCAACTTGGATTATTTGAAACTTTGATGTTCTTGTAGTTGAATTCTCAATGTATGATTACTTGTGGTTTATTTCAAAACATTATTGTTAAGGATTATGAGTTGAGAAGAATGAATTTTAATTATGAGCTAAGGATTAATTTTAATTGTCAACTGAGGATTTTGCTTGAGGACAGGCAAATACTTAAGTGTGGGGGTATTTGATAAACCATAATATAAAAAAAATTTTATCCCATGCTTGGCACATTTATGGATGATTTATCATAAGATTTATGGAATTTGATGCTCCTAATCCTTTAATTTCATATTGTATACTTAGGTGACCATAAGAGAATGAAAAGAATGAGAAACGGGCCAAAAATAGACCAAATGGCCAAAATTAGAATTCAACGCGGCCTGGACTTTCTAACACAGGTAGACCACACACCCATGCGTGATACACAGAATCGAACACGACCCACGCAACCTCAAAAAGTGTGTCCCTGACGTGACCTATTTTAATTCTTGTTAAAAAAAGGCTACTTGTGGGCTAAGAAAGATATTCTAAAGCCTATATAAACTAGTACTTTTAATTTCTGCGGGTTCGACATTCTAGTCTTGCCACTAAACTATACTACTGTTCGATAGGTGCGCTTGCCTTTAACGTGATAATAGTTAGTTTTTAGGTACGATCATATTATTACTTGACCATCATAAGTATCACGAGATCATTTTTCTTATTTTATCAATAGGGGGCTTATGTAATCTCAACGGATCAATTACTTGAGGTACCACAGGTAACGGACGAGGATTAGTCGGGGTTGGATATTGTTGTGCAGTCGAATTTGTCTAGATATATCTGGATATACTTAGTAAACCATTCATTCACCATTTGGTAAAAGGCTTGTTTAGCCTCTCCCTCATGGTTACTCGAAGTCGGCCGAGAATTAACCAGCGCTGTCCCTTGTGCGGGAGCAGGTGCTATACTCTTGACATCATCAGCTACAGCTCGATCGGGATCCATTTACTATACGAAAAACACATATTTCAAATGTTAGGAATCATCACACTATAACAGTATAAAAATATGGCATGTATAGCTAGACTCACAAGCACTACATTAGTCTTAGAATCGACTAAATCGTAGCTCTGATACCAATCAAATGTAACACTTCTAACCCATATCCGTCACCGGAATGGGGTTACGAGACATTACCTGACAAGACTCAACTTCTGAACAATCTCAAGTGTATGCATGTAATATTTGTTTGAGTAAAATATATGTAACAGAAAAATCAATAAACATACATTGTAAATTATCTTACAATTAAATTCCACATCTCAAAATCACATATAACATACTTTTAGATACATACAAGAATTATATACTCAATGTCATAAAAGAATTCAAATACTTATAAAATACCAACATTTAATTTCATAAAGGCATTCAGGCATTTATTTAAAACCAAACATAGCATATATCAAAAACATATTGACTAAAGTCACATACGGCAATGATTCATGAAGCATAGTCTAGTATATTTTAATTTCATATAAATAAATATGCATATAACAACCAATTTACCTTTCACCTCTATATGAATCAATACCTCATAACACCAAATGAATGACCAACAATCTATTACAGTATTACCACATAGCAAAAATATCATCTCCTTAACTATGCATGAATGGTTATTAAACCAAACCAAACATTACATATTGCATAACAAATAAACATACATACAACCAAAAAGTTATTGCCATTTAGCCGATTATAAGCTTATAATTTGAACAACTCATTACTCACCATTTAAAGACCAAAAAAAAAAAATACATGCAACTCTATTACTGATTTGACCATTTTTAAATCGAAGCAAATACAATATTTCTAGATAATGGTTTCACTCATTTTTCATCTTTTATTAGCAGAAGTTAACCATCAAATTTTTATCTTTAAAAATTCATTTTATACTAACTAAAATACTTAAATCATAGACATCATATATCAATTGAAATTTATATCAAAACATTAATCCCAATCAACCAAGCATCATATCTATTTTCATGACATCTTTAAGCCGAACCTATTAACTAAATATTAACAATAGTATACATAAACATTGCTTAACCGATTTAACACATACCAAAAATTAAGTCATATATTCAACCTTTATATCAATGTCAAATCAAACTATAAAATAAACATCACTCCACACATATCATTAACCACATATTCTAATCAATTAATAATATAATCTTTATATCACATATATTACATTACTCAATGCCGAATAGTGCACAACCACTTTAAGCATATACACCATGTTTCATATCAATCATTTCATTCACATGTATCCTTTAGTGATTTCCAAAATAAACTTTAACCATAAACAAACATAATAAACCTCAAACATTAATAAACCGTATCGAACCCATTTCACCTATATGCCATAATCGAACTTACCTTATTACCAAAACACATAACAAAACCTTAATCAAAGCATATCAGGTATAATTCACACATATAAATATACTATAGCCGATTCATCAAAACCAATTATATCCATCACTTGATCAAAGTATAAAACCAAGCTTCACATAATTAAATAAGCCATTTTCGCATGGCTCATAATTACATACCCCAAAAATCAAACATACTAACCAGCCTATACATGACATAGATTCAAGTTCAAACTTATCAAATACCGAAAAATAGTCGATAGTGTGATAAACTTCTCTAATGATCGCTGAGCTCGTAACTAGCTTCCAAAATTTATAAAATAGAGAGCAAACATAAACACAGAGTAAGCTTTCACAGCTTAGTAAGTCATAACCAAATAAATCATTCAATGACATTAATAGCTTAGTTTGACTAAACCGAATCATGCTACCATAATCACAAATACAATTTCAAGCTTGCAAATTCACATAACAAAACATATAGCTATGCATCATTTTCTACTTAGCAGAATACACATATGATCAATAGCATAGTTATCTTTTACTTTCAATGTCATATTTATATCATTTGAGCTAATGTATGCAATTATATATATACTCACAATTACATTATAACATGTATGACTTATATTATCATTTCAAATACCAACTTACCTTACTTTCATTAACTTTAAATTTAATACGTACCTGAACCTCTTAGCTCCATTTTACATCCAATCTTAACCTATTATTGTCCGTTGAGCCATTCAAAATTAAAAAAGATACTTGGATAGTCGAACATCTCGTACAATGCCAACGTCCCAGACGTGGTCTTACATGTAATCACATATCGATGCCACTGTCCCAAACAGGGTCTTTCACAAAATCAAATATGATGCCGATGTCCCAGACATGGTCTTACACATAAATCACAAGTCGATGCCAACGTCCCAGACGTGGTCTTACACGAAAACACATATCGAAATCCTATGTCATGATATATGTAACCTAACTATTCCTAAGGTTTGTATGGGGCTTTCGGACGTCGTAACTCGATTGATTTAGGCTCGTAAACATTTCTCCCACAATTATACACATTCGACTATGAGCACATATACATGTAAATATTTCTTACAACTCAAATAAATATATTCAATTAAATTTTACGATATTTATTTACTTATGAACTTACCTCGAGCAACGACGAATGGAACGGAACGATTATCGATTACTTTGGTTTTTCCCAGATCCAAATTTGATTTCTTTGGTTCTTGATCTAAACATATTCAAATTAAGCTTATTCAAACACAAGTTCATTCAATTTAGTCCAAAAATAAATAAATGGGAAAATTACCATTTTGCCCTGACATTTCACACTTTTCACAAATTAATCCCTATTTCACAAAACACAAAATATGCAAAATCTTACAACATCATAACTAAGCCAAATCTTCCTCTTGTTCATACAAGTCCATATATTTCATTTATTTCACATTTTAGTCCCTTAATTTATTATTTTCACAATTTAGTCCCAATTACTCAAATTCATCAAAAATTCCAATACAAAACATATTAATCTAAAACATATATTTCATAATTCATCAATGGCATAATTCAAAATCTTTATCAAATTCAAAAATTAAAGCATGGACTTTGTAGATTTCATAGTAACGATCTCAAAAACATAAAAATTATCAAAAACCAAACTAATTACATACCTTAATCAAGCATAAACAAGACCGAACCTTTAAAGCTTTTATTCCTTTCTTTCTTTTCTACTTTCAGCCTTAAGAAAAAGATTTATGCATGGTTGTTTTAATTTATGTTTTATTATAACATAATAATTTGTTTAATTACCAGACTAACCTTAATAATTAAAATTAAACCTATTATAACTCATGCCTTTAACCGTCCAACATTATAATTATGGTCTAATTACATTATAAATGCATCATATTATAAAGACAAATACAATTAGGCACTTTAACATTTAACTATCAATTTTTTCATTTTACGCAATTAAGCCCTTTTTATTAAATCGAACATCCAAACAGTAAAATTTTCAAACGAGATTTTTACACACATAAATTCACATATTATAAATACAAGAAATAATATTAAAATATTTTTCTAACTCGGATTTGTTGTCTCAAAACCACTGTTCCAAATAGGGTTTAAATCGGGCTATTACAACTCTCCCCCTTTAGGGATTTTCATCCCCGAAAATATTACCGGTGAATAGTTTTGGGTAACATTCTCCCAAATCATCCTCTGACTCCTAGGTAGCCTCTTCAACTTTTTGTCGTCGCCACAATACTTTCACTAACAAAATTTTCTTGTTTTGCAATTAATCTCGCGAACTAGAATATGGATTGGTTCTTCTTCATATGTCATATCAGGCTGAATCTCTATTTCAGACGGAGTAATCACATGCGAAGGATCAGATCAATATCGATGAAGCATTGAAACATGGAACACATTATGAATCTTTTCTAGTTCAGCTGGCAACAAGAGTTTGTAAGTAATCGGCCCGATACGCTCTATAATCTCATATGGCCTAATAAATCTCGGACTCAATTTGCCTTTACAACCAAATCTTAGTATTTTCTTCCGCGGTGAGACCTTCAAAAACACTTTGTCCCTAATCTGAAACTCTATGTCTTTATGTTTCAAGTCCGCATAAAATTTTTGACGATCTAATGCTGTTTTCAGACTATTGTGAATCACTTTCACTTTTTGTTCACTCTCTCTGATCAAATTCACCCCGTGTATCTTGTTTTCACTGAGCTCAATCCAATACAATGGTGTTTGACGTTTACGGCTGTACAGAGCCTCATAAGGTGCCATTTTGATACTCGATTGAAAGCTATTATTATACGTATATTCAATCAGAGGCAAGTATCGTTCCCACGTACTCTCGAACTCGTGAATGCAACATCTCAACATATCTTCAAGTATTCGAATGATTCATTCGGACTAACCATCTATCTGCGGATCGAAAACAGTGTTAACATGCAATTTAGTACCTAGTCCATCTTGCAGTTTCTTCCAAAACTGCAATGTAAACCTTAGATCTCTATCCGAAATAATAGAAATAGGTACCTATGCAATCTCACAATCTATGAAATGTACAGCTCAACAAGCTTATAAAGTGAGTACTCTATGCGAATCGAAACAAAATGAGTCGATTTAGTCAATCTACCCACAATAACCCAGATTGCATCTTTCTTACTCAGTGTTAACAGCAAACCTGATACAAAATCCATCGTGACTTTGTCCCATTTCCACTCGGGTATCAAGATTGGTTGAAGTAACCCAGATGGTACCTGATGCTCGGCTTTAACTTGCTGACAGATTAAACACTTTGAAACAAAGTCAGAAATGTCTCGTTTCATACCATGCCACGAATAAAGCTATTTCAGATCATTATACATTTTCATACTGCCTGGATGAATAGATAACCGACTATTATGAGCTTCATTTAAAATCATCTGTATCAACTCTTGATTTCTCAGAACACATATTCAGTTTCTAAACATCAGACAACCCTTAGCATCAACTCGAAATTTTGAATCAATATTCAAGTCACATTGAGCCCGCTTTACTAACAAATCATTGTCGACTTTCTGTGCCTTGAAAATTTGTTGTGTAAATAACGGCCTTGCTTTCAATTCGGCTATAATCAAACCATCATCAGACATAGCCATATGCGCATTCATTCCACGCAGAGCAAGTAGTGATTTTCGGCTTAAAGCATCAGCAATAACATTAGCCTTTCTTGGATGATAGTCAATCACAAGCTCGTAATCTTTTAACAACTCTAACCGTTGACGTTGTCTCAAATTTAGATCTTTCTAAGTCATCAAATATTTCAAGCTTTGTGATTAGAATAGATGTGACATTTTTCATCGAACAGATAGTGACACCATATTTTCAATGCAAACACAATAGCTGCCAATTCTAGATCATTTGTCGGATAGTTCTTTCGTACAACTTTAACTGTCTCAAGTGCATAAGCTATAACTTTGCCTTCCTGCATCAAAACATAGCCCAAACCATTCAAAGATGCATCACTATAGATAACAAATTCTTTACCCGATTTTGGTTGAACTAGCACTGGAGCTTCGGTCAAAAGGTCTTTCAACTAATCAAAACTTTTCCGGCACTTTTCTGACCACTTGAACTTAACATCTTTTTGTAGTAGCTTTGTCATTGGGGTTTCTATCATAGGAAACCTTTCACGAACCGTCTGTAATAACTAGCAAGTCTGATTAAACTTCAGGCTTTAGAAACATTTCTCGGAGGCTTCCAATATAGTATTGTTGATATCTTGCTTGAATCAACCCGAATACCCAATGCTGATACAACATGTCCTAGAAAACTGACTTCTCGTAACCAGAATTTGCATTTACTAAACCTTGCATACAACTGTTTATCACACAAAGTCTATAGCATTATTTTCAGATGTTCAGCATGCTCGAATTCATCATAGTTATAGATCAATATGTCATCTATGATCACAACCATAAATCGATCTAAATACGGTCTAAAAATCCAATTCATCAAATCCATAAAAAATGTAGGGGCATTAGTTAGCCTGGAAGGCATAACCAAAAACTCATAATGTACGTACCTCGTTCGAAAAGTAGTTTTCAGCATATTGGAGTCTTTAACTCTCAACTGATAATAGCCTGATCTCAAATCTATCTTTAAAAACACTGTAGACCATCAATCCATGGCAACGGATATTTATTCTTTATAGTCACCAAACAGTGAAATTAAATCGGACATCCAAACAGTAAAATTTTCAAATGAAATTTTCACACACAAAAATTCACACATTATAAACACAAAAAATAATATTAAAATATTTTTTGACTCGGATTTGTGGTCCCAAAACCACTTTTCTGAATAGGGTCTAAATCGGGCCGTTACATGAAAACCCTAGCCATGGCTTCCCCTATGCTAGATTCGGCCATATGGAGAAGATGGACAAGAATTTGGCTTGTTTTGTCTTTTTAATTCATTTTAATTACTAAATGACCAAAATGCCCTTAATGAAAAACTTTAGTATTTTATCTTACTGTAACACCCCAAACCCGGCCCAGACATTATGGCCGAATCGGGTGATGTCACCTTGCAGGGTAACTCGCACAAATTCGATACATTGAAAGACTTAGGCTATCATTCGTTTGTGGTTCAAATCAATGGTTATTTTCAAATCGGCTTCACTAGAAAAACATTTAAAGATGAAACCCGTTTGAGCTTTTGCTTGTTTTAAAAGTTCTGGTGAGTTAGATAGAAGCTTTGATTTTGGGAGGAAAAGCCCATGTTTGCACCCCTTGTTATGTTTCTGGTTAATTGTGGCAGAAACTCGTGTTTAGGAAAAATAATAAATTAATTATATTGATTTTGAAAACATGTTTAAGTTTTAAAACCAAGAATTCAACAATAATAAGAATAATAAAGAAACCAGAATATAAATTCGTACCAGAGATGATAAGCCTTATTACATCCTAACAAAATAAAAGTAATTAAAGATAAAGTAATTTGAAACTATAAAATATTCTAATTAACTTGCAGTGTGGCCACCTCCAAGTCCTATCCTACGTCGAGCCGCCTACTGAGGGTCACCCGAAAAAAATTAAAGAGCGTGTGAGTTTTCGTAAATTAAGTTTGTACTACACTTGGCAATCATATCAACAAGCAATTAACACTTTGGGCCTAAGCCCTATCAATATCGGTGGCCTTTGGGCCTTAGCCCACAATGGCCTTAGTTGGGCCCAAGCCCATAACACAATATACAGTAGCCTTCGGGCCTAAGCCCTTAGTGGCCTCAGTTGGGCCTTAGCCCGTATCACATCAATATCATATGTATGCAATGCTCCCATCCCAATCCAGCCTTGCACTCCATTTTCCCTTCCAACCCTACACTCCTGTGGGGATATAAATATCAACCCACCCATCCTTACACTCCAATAGTAGCACCGGTTGCGGCACTAACTCAATCGTTGCAGCAAGGCTGCTAATCAGATAATGGGCATAAAGCCACTGGTGGATCCACGGTCGTCAAGTGACTATGCGATCCTCACACATCTTCCTCTATATCATAAAACCCACCCAAGCGTAACATACATCACATGAATGTAGCATACACATTTCCACATATTTAGCACCTAGGGGTATTTTAGTCATTTACATAATGAGGGCATTGTAGTCATTTCATTTGGTATTTCCACCTTACAGGGGTATTTTAGTAATTCTACCCTATAGGGGTATTTCAGTCATTCTACCCTACAGGGGTATTTTAGTAATTCTACCCTGTAGGGGTATTTCTGTCATTCTACCCTAAAGGGGTATTTTAGTAATTCTACCCTACAGGGGTATTTTAGTAATTTCTTAACAGTGTGGTTCTTAATTACGAACTTTGGCCTGTCAACAAGTCCTCGTTGGCTAAAGTGAATAGACATTATGCACTAGGTAAGATTCCAGAAAAGAGGAGGTGGGTCATTAAGACCGCTTAAGTACCAAGCTCTCCCTAGATCCAATCCTAGACATGCATATATGCCCATTGCCATACTCTAACCTTACGACTTGTCCACAGACGTGCTTGATAAACTAATTAAGTTTTATGCGCTTAAGGATTCATTAGAAACTAGGCCTAAAAGACCATTATAAAACCCTAACAAGTCCACATACTTTCATAAACTAATATAGCCCACCAAGCCCAATCATATCTATTTAGCCCATTAGGCCCAATCACAAATATACGACCCATCAGGCCCAATCATATTCAAACCATTCAACCAACTTTACTAGTTTGTCACTTAATATCACTTATCAATTTTTGCCGATTTGGGCCCACGAGCCCGTCGGGCCCATTTAGCCCATTCTGGCCTGGTTGGCCAAAAAGTGGCCCGAGACCATGAGATTGCTCCCTTTGCCCTGGTTGTCGTATCGGTATCTCCACACAAGTGTTCTCACACTCATATGGTTGTTGGCCCTAGCCTTTCGACTTTTTGGCTTTCAGCATTCTGGCTTTTTGGGATTTCAGTTTTTGCCGATTTGTCGTGTGTGTGGTGTATGTACACACCTTTGATTATGAAGCCTACTATGATTCCTTAACCATGAACATATGATCTGCCAAAACCCACAATTAATCATACTCTTAATGCTACTTATCTCTTTTGTCAAAAGCCAAAATCATAGCAATCCTTACCTTGAACGATTAGGCCTTATCAGCCCTTTACTTATTTGCTATTCGCAACTAACTCCTAAGATCTGCATTGCAACACCAAAACCATCAACGACTAGAATAAACAAGTGATCTTTATCCACCTTAAGTCACTTTCACCCCTCCTAAACATCCGACTAAGCCAAAGTAAAGATGAATATACTTACCAAAACTAAGATTTGGAAAAGAAAGAGAATGAACGACCCGATCACTACCAACCTAATTGAAGAGGGATAAAGAAAAGAAGGATTCGGCCTTGTTAAAGAAGTGTTTCGGCTAAGGTGTGCAAAGATCCAAAAAGAATATGGAAAGAAAAATCAAGGAGGAGAGGTCAAAACTGAATACAAGCAATCAGTTTCTTGATTTAACCAAAAGATTAGTATGGCCAAGAAGGTATTCGGTTAGAGATTAAGAAGAAGAATTTCAATAGAAGTGAGCCTAGAGAAGAACCTGACCATACCAGAGATTCAACCAAATAGAAGAGAGTATATGCTTTCTTTTTAATTTGGGAGAACAATAGAAGAACGACATAACTGAAAGAAAGGAAAAGAGGAAGAAATTCGACTTTCACTACTATAGCCGAATAGACTAAGAAATTCGGCACTAACCTCCATTTACCCCAACTTGATCCCTTCCTAAAAACTCTCCCCTTAACATGACTTAATCCACTCCCTAACACTCATCCAAACCTCTTCATACTAGAGTTTAAATCCAACTCCACTACCAACCACGGCACCAGTGTAAAAATAATCACCCCTCCATGCATCAAGCCCCTCTCGAACCTTGGACCTCCTTGCTTTCATTGTGGCATCACTCCCATGTACCCCAAGTAGCGCCACCTTGCCACTAGGCCACAGGCCCATTTGTGTCTTATTTCTTCTTCATTTAATTAAGAGCCCTAGCTCCTGAAGTCAGGGTTCAACTAAGGCCAAAAATTAAATTTTTCCTATGGTCTATGTGACAGCCTTAAAACGACCCTAGTCGGAATATGGTTTCGGGACCACAAAACTGAGGCATAAAAATAATTAAATATTCACTTTGATGCCTATTATATATACAAATTCATGTGCGACCTCTTAGGTGCTTCAATTTAGTATTATAATTATGAATTGCACCTAAAAGGGCTAAATTAAGAACTTTGGGAATATGCTAGACAAATGTGAGATGACTAGTTAATGCATGCATGCAAATTGAGGGAGTTGCATGTCAAATTTACCATTTTTATGTGAGTGGATGGTGATGATGAGTGTGTTTGGCATTTTGTGCTTTGTATGTTAGTAAATAATGATGAAAATAAATTTGTTTATATTAAATAAAATTTGTTGACATAAAATAGAAATATTATGATTAATAAAATAAGAAAAGGGTGTAAAAACAATGTTTTGTTCATCTTTCTTCTCCCAATTGCCGAAATTAACTAAGGAAGAAGAGAGCTAGGGCTCAAGCTATCGGTTGGGAGAAACTTTGATTAAGGTACACTTTCTAGGTGATTTTCTTTTAATCTCATGAAATTTTGTTGGTCTTGAAGCTCTCTTCTTTGTCCATGTTTGAATTTCATGAAATCTTTGTGTGATAAGCATTCGGCCATGGATGCATGCTCTCTTTGGTGATGTTTTGAAGGTTTTGTTAAGAGATTTGAGCTTGAGAACATGAAATCTTTTTGTGATAAGCAAGATAGGTGTTCGGCCATACCAAGTTTTGGTTAAGGGACTTGTTTTGAATTTATGAGCTTATTAAAGCTTGTTAATTTTTCTTTGTGATTATTTTTGAAGAAGCATTCGGTTATGGGGTCAAGTATTGAGTTGTTGATGTCTTGATGATATATGTTAATAAGTGAATTTGAGCTTGCTAAATGCACATTTGTGAATTGATTGTTAATAGGGATCAATTAAAGAGCTTAAATATGCCCATGATTGCCGAATATGAATTTGAAAATAACTATGAAGTAATTGAGTTTCAAGTTGTTAGAAGAGGGTTTGAGATGTGCAATAATGCATATGTTTAATATTATGTTTTTGGGTGATTCAAAGGGGTATTCGGCCATTGTAAATTTGGATGGTTGAGGTTGTGATTCATATGTTAGATAGCATTCGGCTAGTGTATTTTTGTGCCAATGATTGTCAAGTTTGGACTTAAGCATTTAGTTGTAAATTTGTTAAATGAACTAAGGTAATTGAAGATGCTAAATGCATTATGTGTATATGCATGCATTCGGCTAACTTGGTGATATTGGTTTGATTGGTAACTTTAAAAAGGTTCTATTAAGGGGTGTTTGATAGATTTTATGATGACAAACTATAGGAAGATATAGGTTTATAAGTTAAAATGTGGAATTAGAACCGTGTATATGGCTCAATTGTTGCAAGGACATTCGGCCATGGTAAGAAATGTATAAGGTTTAGTAATAGGTAATTTAATTGATTCATATGACTTTAAATTGAGCTTGAAGCTTGGAAAATTTTGGTTTTAAGAATTAAAGCAAAGACTATGAGGCATTCGGTCATTTGTATTAATTTTTGTTAACATATTAGTTTAATAATTCATTAGATAATGAATCGAATAATTGTGTGAAAATGAGGTGTTATTTGGTAGTTGGCAAAATGTGTTCTCTTGTGTAAATTTTGCCGATTATAGACTTTAGCTTGAAATTCCATTATGTTAATGATTTAAGAAGTTGTTAAGGAGTATTTGGTTATAGTTACTAATGATAGACCATATTCTAGAAATTAAAAGACAATGTATTAGTATTAAAATGATTTTTGTGACTCATGAGTACTAGTGGATTGTAACGAATGTGCCTTTGATGTTGCTTTTGGATGTTTTGGGTGTTAAATTGATAAGTGGTTTGGTTTGTGTTGTATGGAGAAATCTGATTGTGGATGGAATAAATATGAATTACATATAATTTAAGGTCAATGACTACTCTAAATGGTACCTTAGGAAATGATATGTTTTAAGTATGTGCATGAGAACACTAAAGAGTGAATTTGGTATAAAATTCTGCTTGGTACAGCAGCAGTAACGTGTTTTGGAAAAATCACCATAAATTGTGAAAGTTGAATTAGAGGCTGAATAAATTGTGTAATTGAAGCTTAGCGAGTCTAGTTTCTTATAAAAGAAACCTTGCAAGCAAAGGAATTCCCGATAAATAGATTTTTAGAGTAGAGTGAGACAGTGTCAGATTGACTTCGAAGTCCCCTGCTCTGTTTTTGGAAAATCACTATAAATTGTATAAAAATTGTTATGAGACCACATTTATATTCTTAGACTCCTTAATGAGTCTAGTTTCAAATGAAATAGGTGAGAACATATTTGGAACTCTGTGCAAGGAGAAATTCGGTTCGTAGTATAGAGTGGTCAGTCTAATCAAGCAGTGAGATAGGGAAACTTTAAGAAAATTCTGGTATTGATTGACCAAACCAAAAATTATGAAAATTTTATGGATTAAATATAAATGAGTCTATTTTCATGCAAAATTTACAGCACTACATTTGGAGTTTCGTAGCTCCATTTATGAGTAAATTATTGAATGCTGCTCAAAAAATCAGCTTGTTGTGACTTATGATATGTATGTGAAATGCTCCAATGTGCATGTGTGTTTGCAATGAGAAGAATATGCATGTATGATTTGACTATGACTGAAAATGATTCATTGAGGTGCTTGAATAAGAATTAATAGAATTAAATATTTTATTTAGCTCAAGAGCATAGAGGGACGAGTTCGGATAAAGGGAAGTCTAAAGTGGTCAAATAGCCAACTCGTAATTCCGCGTGAAAGTTCAAGGTAAGTTTTGAGTAATCGAAATTGGTAATTAAGTTAAAATGCTATGACATACATGCTGATATTCGGATGATGTCCCATTGAGAAAGACACCTTATTCATGTTTGATCATTTGGCCGAAAGTCTAGGAAAGAAAAGTATACGTGTATGAATTTTGAATTATATGTACAGTTACGATATAAAGTCGAGAAGCATGTTATATGTTTGTATGCATATGAATTGATTGAATTGTAAGTGAAATCTTGCTATGTGAAACTTGACTACATGCGAATATATATATATATTAATTTGTGATGCGAATCCGGGATTTAAGTCCCGCTGACTATATGTGGAGACTATGTCCGGGTTAAGACCCGAAGGCTATATGCAGAGATGATGTCCGGGTTAAGACCCGAAGGCTATATGCGGAGATTATGTCCGGGCTATAGACCCGATGGCTATGTATAGAGTTTACCCGAGCTAAAGACCTCGATGATGATGAGAATAAAGCCTAAGACTAATGGTCTTCAAGGTAACGATCGCTAATGAATTGCGCTGAAAGTGTTAAACTATACAGGTATGTACCCTTGGCTTATATACAAGATGGATTTTGGACCGAATACTAAAGTCATTATGTGATTTCATATGTGTACTTGAAATGAGATTATTAAAATGATCAAAGTACAATTGGCCTATGTGAAATGTTATGTGACTTCTTGTGACATGTATATGTTATGTGAACTTACTATGAGTGGAAGCTATCCATTTTCGTATGTGATGTGAATGTCTATGTGTGGAAAAAGGGTGACATACCCAAAAAGGAGGGGAAACAAAGATATGATCAATTATGCTATAATTTGATGATCTATTTAATGTCATTGCTTAAAACTTACTAAGCATTGTAATGCTTACTCCGTTTCCCTTGTTTCCTCTATTTTATAGATCTCTTTTTGGAAGCTACGGACTCGGGGATTGAAGCCTTAATCATCTACACTATCGCTGTTATTTTGGTACATTTGATGGCTATATTTTGGGTCAATGGCATGTATAGGCTATTTTCCTTCGGTTGAATCAAACTTCATTTTGAATTGTAATTATTCTAGCCATGCGAAAATGGCTTGCTTAGTCTCCAAGTTGAATATTTATGTGAATGATACTTGTATGGTTTAACGTTGTGGCATGTTGTTCAGTTAGTAACCAATATGCGATGAATTTCTAACATGATGATCGGTCATTGAATGTTCGGTTTAGCCCAATTATTAGTAGCCTCAAGGTATAGTTTTGCTAGCATGCTTGTAGAACTCAATGAATTCACGTCTAACTTGTAACTAAGAACCTCGATAGGCTGTATCTAGATATGTAATGCCTTAATACCCTAGTCCGGCGACGGATAGGAGTGTAGGGTGTTACAGTCTACCCTGAACCTGAGACTTCATACAAACCCTATAATACTTAAAATCCACACCCTACTAGATCTTACCATGCAAACAAAGCTTTATCACAAGAATAAAAAGTTTCAGGATTTTTTGGGGCGTTACACTTACTATGCCCATTTTTGTCCATCTCGAAATATAATGGTCTAATTACCATTTAAGGACCTCCCATTTAAAAACCCATTCCAATCAAGTACCTTTATGAACAAGAACACACATTTTTCATCTATTTCGATTTTGTCCTAATTATCAAATTAGACACCCAATTGATAAAATTTCTTAATGAAAACTTCCCACAACATTTCAAACACACAATAAATTTTAAAACTCAATCAGAATAAATATTTTGACCTCGGATTTATGGTTTCATAACCACTATTCCATTTAGGCCCTATATCGGGCTATTACAAATCTCCCCCTTTAGGGATTTTCATCCCTAAAATTCTTACCGGTAAAAAGATTCAATATCTTTTCTCAAAATTTCTTAAACATCCACAAACAATACTTTTCGACGCAATGCTTTTAGAAACACTCTGCTATCAAACTGAAATCCAATATAACTAAGTTTCAACTCTATATAACTTCTATGTTAATCGAAAACTATTTCCAATTTCATAATTGCTTTCACTTTTTATCATAATCACAATTCAACTCAGTTTTATACACAAAGTTTCCTATAGTTGATTCAATAACCAATGATATAACCCTCAGATTTTGAAATAATCATATAGATTTTCATCATCGATCAATCACAACCCGAATAGCAGCTTTCATTTTTCAAGAATAAGAGAAATCTCGATACGGAACCCATATTATCTTTGTTTCAATATCACACCGACTCATCATTGACTGTAAAAGTCTTAATTGCATTTTGACATTGAACCTAACTCTGATGACAAAACGACATCTGAACACAAAATCAGATATACTGAGTTTCATATCCGTATACCAAAACATTTACTTTAAATTATTTTACTTTTATCTCTCTTTGAATGAACAAACAAGATACTACAGCTCTGAGTGGAAACTCTTTGCATAAGCCTCGAGTTTCTCAGTGCATAGATTCTATCTCAAAATATTAATATTAGTAATCAGACTTGATTGAAAGTTCAAAATCAAAAGGTGGCTCACGCTGCGTTCATTTAGATTACCACTTATCAATCCAATTCTGAGCTTTTTTAATTTATAACGAAAACATCAATTTAATTAGAATCAGAACACCATCAACAAGGCAAATCATTGAAACCAATACTTACAAAGTAAACAAAGATTTCTCATTCGAGTACTTGCAACATGTTAACTTTTCCCAAGATTTGTTGATATTCACACACATTCGTTCAGTTAAGAAAAACCCAATTGGTATGTCCCCATATTATTTTTCAAGAATATAAATTTTTTATTCAGCTATTCGTCTATAAATCTATGTATGCACAACATCATTTCTAAACTAGAGGATATACATAAATACATATAGCTTAATTTATCTTCTAACTGAACAGTTCACTCCAATTGAAATTACCGAGTTTATCTTAACTATTCACTAACGTTCCACAGTGATCACTTCTTCATATCGTTAGGACAGATCAAACATACAATTTCTCGTAATTATTTCTACATACCCATCACAGATACTTACTAATTGCAATAACTCAAACATAACTTAGCATCTTGCTTGAACTCATTGATAAAAATTAAGATTATTTGAGAGAAGAAAATCATTGCACAATTGAAATCGAAACTATCATATTCCTCGCTTTTGTTGATATCAACTTCTGAGATAAGTCATGCTCGCAAATCAGACAATAAGGATGATAAGAAATGCAAGATAATGTAGTTCGAACTGCAAAACCATACTGTATGTCCAAGAACACAACTCATATGAAATAATAGAGAATCTTGATGATTCTTCAGAGAAAACCAAAAGAAAGAGAAACATTGTTCATATATTCTGAAACCAATTGTAAGAGAGAGATAATATATTCCGTATAGATATAAACAGAACAATAGCCAGAAGAAACAGAAGAATAATTTCACATGAATCCGTTGTCAACTTCTTATCTCAGACGTAATAGAACAGAATAACAATGGAAGATAAAAGAACACTGATCATAAATCAATCAGACTAACAATACTTTCATCAGAAAACAAGCAACCACAATTACCTCTGAGATTGTCTTAATACATAGAATATCTAGAAAGATTTTCATATGTTAGTCAACTGTAACTGTCATGCTCAAACATCTTTACAATTCAAACATTATTCCTCAAACTAATTCGTCATCACTAATCTCATAATATTCCATTCATCAACAGAAATCAATTTCAGAAGAATTCCCAGTATGTACAGTCTTTAGACATCACACCTGAATGAATCAATTAGCCAAGTTTAATTTCTTCTCTAAATGAGGCATTGTGCAATCCAAATGACCTTTAGAAAAATTCTAGTTTTTCTTTCATAATTGTCTTTACTCACTAAGTCATTTCCCATCTCTAATTACATTACTAATTATTCAACCACTAAACTCTTTAGTTTCCACTTGTGAGCTTATTCAATGTAAATCTTGTGAACTTCGTCATATAACACTATACCAGTAAGGGGGTGGAGATTGTAAAGCCTTTAAAATTTTGACTTTCATACATACACACATACAGTATAGAATTTCATATCAACATAATATCACACATTTTGATTCACATATCTCTAGATTTCAACTCATCATGAACACACTTTCAAACTTTTTAGTAACACATTCAACATTATCACATATAAATATCGACCATTCATAACAAGCTCATCACAAAACAAATATTTTCACTTTATCCACTGCAAAAAGTCACTCTTATTCATCAAAATGCAATGTTCAATCGGAACGATAACATTTTATTCATATCTCTCAACTTATGAAGGATCTATTGTATCTATTAACACATGCCTATCATCTCAAATCACAAAGGTCCATTTAAACAAATCAATATATTCACTAAGTTATACGAACTTGCTTATTCCCTTTCTGCATTACTGATGGTAGCTCGGTTGGGAAGCATCTCTTCTTAACAAAACAATCTCATCGGGTTCAGGAGATATCATGTAACACCCCTTAACCCGTACCCGTCACCGGAAGGTTAGGAGGCATTACACAACATTCGTTAAGTTCAATGTAATTTCAAATGCACAAATTATAACACTGATACTTATGAGGAATAGCTTAACAATTTATTTAATTTCTAGGTCAGGGTTATACTTATACAAACATAATCATACGAACATCATCAAGTCAATTAAATCTTAATCCTCAGGAATTGATTCAACGATCTCACACGACCAATTAACCTTATGACCACCTTTTCGACTAGATCAATTTACCATGTTATAACCCATGCATATAGTAGCATGCTAACATACCGAACCTTAACCAAATGATTGCATTCAATCAACATAAGTTTCATAAAACATAGAAGTCAAGATATAACACATTTCAAGCCTAATTTGCCAATTTCAGAACATACACATCCATTTACGTACAACCTAATAAAATTTAAGACTTTGAAATTTGGAGGAAAGGTATTCGGGTAAGCCATTTTCGCATGGCTCACTTAATTACAATATCAAAAACATATTTGTTTGACCCAAAATGTCAAGCCTACACATGCCATTTTCAGGGTTTAGTTACAAAATACCGGAAGAAGTTTTGTGATAGTGTGGATGACTTTAGCCTGGAATTCCCGAGACCGTAGCTAACGAACAAGGTCTACAAAATAGAGAAATAAGGTAACAGAGTAAGCATTCATGTGCTTAGTAAGTTTTAAGCCATAACAACACATTCAGAGATTACCACCGAACACTTCTAGTTCTTGTCGAGATTTAACCTTAACCGAATGCATATTATATTAAATTTACCCTTCCTAACCATACATATCAAACATCTTTCCTTAACTAAATTTCGAATCATATGGATAATTTCCACATACTAAAACAAGCTCAATCACTAAGTCAATATATCTAATTCGGTTGCAAAGCTAAGTCTTTATTTTGTATATAAACATATACAATTACTTCCATATGCTTCAAATCATAACACATTCGTATACTTAAATCCATCTTAACATATTCCTAATGATCCAAGTTTCAAATATGATATTAAGCATCATGCCTTCATACCATTCCGAAACAAAGGTCGAATTCGATATCACCCAGTTGACACAGCATAATTTAAACAGAAGCACGATCACAATTTAATTGTAGTACATACCTAGCTAATTTAGGTTGAGAGCTTAATTATTATGGTTAGTAAAGCTTGAATTTTGTATTTCCAGCATAATTGCCTTTGGCTTAGCTCAGATTGTAAAGTTCTAGCCTTAAGGCTCTTTGAGACTCGGCCCGGATGAATCACTGGCACGAACGCCCTTCAGGACTTATCCTGGATCAACATTGGCACGTATGCCCTTCGGGACTTAACCCGGATAAACTCTGGCACGTATGCCCTTCGGTATTCAACCCGGATAAACGTGCTGAGACAAATATACACTCAGTCCTGTCATATGTATTCTTCCTATAGCCTTTTTACCAATTTACATTTATTTGCATCATTCACACATTAAGGCGTAATATGTTAATCTCACTACATATTCGGTCATTAGGCATATATATATATATATATATATATATATATATAATTCTCATATCAAATTGGTTCTAAAGACATCACATGTCTAATAAGCTTTCGGCTATATGGCCATTTCACTACTACTTACATCAACCATAGTTCGTATGCTTAATCCTACCATTCACATGTATAACTAAACATTTATTTCATGTTAAATCAAGTTATAAGCCAGGTTATATCACTCAAAACTTACCTTGATTATCGTCCAACAATAATAGACCAGCTAATCCACCACCTTTGATTTTCCTTTATCCGAGTGTGGTTCTTTTTGTTCTTGAGCTATTGATAAAACAAATAAGCTATTTTAATTACTTTTCCACTTCATCTAAACCGAAATGCCAATATTCTAAATCAAATTGAGCAGGCAGTACTACTCTTTTCCAACCGTACACATAAATCAACTTAAGCATATCGATTTTCGTATGCTTCATTTAATCAAAACAAGTAATATGAATATTCTCACTATGCCACACACACACAAATACTTATTCAGCCTTAATAAAATACAAATTCCCAAATTAAAATACCATAACACCTTACATTGGCATATAACTATCATGACTTTAACAACAAAAAATTTTCATTTATTTGCTTAAATTCACATCCGGCACTATTCGCACCTAATACATTAACCGATTGCCACTTATCAATTAATTCACGCCTTTAATCATGTCAAAATTACAAAAATTTACACAACTCATTCTCTAATGGATCATTCGGCAATCATAATAAAAACATGGTTTAATACATGAGCTATATATTACTTTTCCAATTTTAACAAAAATTCTTAGAGCAAACCACATTGACCGAGTGGAAACACTCTCCTATACCAATGAAATCCAAGTTTAGCAAGCTCAATTCCATCTACTCTTTAAAATCAATACAAACATTAAATTATACTATCAAGGAAACATAAGCATCCATAGCCGAATTTCATAGCTTGCCTAAATCTTCCTCTCCTTATCATCAATTAGCTAGTTTCCATGAATACCACCTTAATTCATCATCTTTAAACTTAAAACACAAAATCTCCCAAAATGTGGCCATGACCGAAACACATATACATCAAAACATAATTTAACTCATGGGTTGAATGAACATTCACATAACCATTTCAACCATTCAAAAATTCATTAAAAAAATCAAAGAAATTTACCTATTGAAGGGTATCAAAGTGCCGAAAATTCAACTTCTTCTTTCTCCTTTCTTAAGCATTCTCGGCCATGAAACAAAGAAGAAAAGAACTTTGTTCTTTTCACCCTTTTGTTTTATTATTTAATGATAAAATATGTTAACCACCAATCAAAAATTCCTTAATAATATAATACACCAAAATGATCATTAAAAAAAATACATGGCCTGCCACTTTCAAATAAAAAAAAGAAAATTGACATGCAAACCCAACTATTTTAAAGCCTTTCCTATTTCATCATTTTAATTTGTCCATCTAAATTTCTAAGTTTATCAACTAAGTCCTTGTTAATAAATTCACATCTAAAAATTGTCAAATTCAAACATTAAAAATTCACACATACCTTTAGCACATATATTAGACATAGGAAATTAAAATCAACTATTTCATTCACTCGGTTTAGTGGTTCCAAAACCACTTCCTGACTAGGGTTGAAATAGGGCTGTCACAAATCACATTATCACAGTTTACATATGGCATGTATAGCTAGACTCTCTCACACATGCTACGGTAGTCCAAGAACTGACTAAACCATAGCTTTAATACCACTAAACTGTAACACCCCTTACCTGTGTTCAGCGTCGGAACAGGATACGAGGCATTACCGAAACATACACATGCAATTGTACAAAACCGAGACATAAATTTTACATCCAAATTAAACTTTTCAATTTTCATCACTAAGTCCTTGATATGAACCTACGAGGCCCAATACATACTATGGAAATAGTCCGAGACTAAACTGAGAACTTTGGAAAACATTGGAAAATTTCTTGAAAATAGGGGCATACGCCCGTGTCCAAGGTCGTGCCCTTCACAGAACCATTCATATGTCACATTTATCACATCTACATCATGCACTAATTAATCCACACACATATGCAAGCATATTCATTCATGAATTGCATCATTTTAACTTATAACATAACCAATAATAGCTTCATTAAATGGCCTTATACAACAAATACCTTCAAATAACATAGGCCAATATTTTAGGCCAACTGATAATAGCATATAAACAATTAACCAAGTCCCTATACATGTCAAAGACTTACAAATACTCAAAAACCTTTTTATATTGACCAATAGCTTGATAGTGTGATTGAGTCTCTAGCGACCTCCAACTCGAGCTAGCATCGTGACACTATAGGAAAAAGAAAAGGAAAGGAGTAAGCATTATAGCTTAGTGAGTAAGTATGCAAATAATAAGAAATTCATTAGCATGCTATTATAAATCTTCACAATGTGTCCTCCAAATAATATAATCATTACTACATATAGATCCACTATTTACTTAAGTTCAAAACAAGCTATCTATTTGAGTCACTATCACTAAATTATTTATATCTGGAGCTGGGAATTCCAAATTATGATCCACTAATTTTCCTTGAAACTAGACTCACATATCTTCATACCATAAAACTTTTAGAATTTTTGGTTTAGCCAATAAGTACAGTTTATTCTTTAAAGTCTCCACTGTTCCACTATTCGGCAGTTCCAACCCCTCTTCACTAAAAATTAATTATCTCATCGTACAGGATTCAGATGATCTTCCTATTTCTTTCTCTTGAAAATATACTCATTAATTAAGCATATAAATTACAACCCATAATTATTTTTTTATAATTTTTAATGATTTTTCAAATTCAGAATAGGGGATTCTAAAATGAATCTAACTCTATTCCATGAAAATTCAAATATCTCATAATATGAAATTCTTTTTCTTACAACGCTTCTTTTATGTGAAAATAGACTTAATAAGCTTTAATTTCATTTCTTATTCAACATCTAATTCGATCTCCACCATTTTTGGTGATTTTTCAAAGTCATATAATTGCTGCTGTCCAAAACTATTTTATTTCTAATTTTAATCTTTCATAAATTTTCTTTGTATTAACTTTCATAGTAACACTTACCCATATCAACCTTACCAAAGTTCGATCACATAATGAGCATATTGCTCATAAGTTTACATGCGCATAAATGCACTTATTCATCACTTAGTCATATCCGTTTACACTTAGTCATTTCTCATTGAACACATCGGAGTATTAATGGATACATCGGGATGTTTCACATAGTGCCACACTTGTAGCCAAAGCTACTTCATTTCACAAGTTTCACATAGGCTCGTTCTCAAGCTAATCACATTTAGCACAATGCCATGGACTTATTTCACTTAGATGCCATGGTCTTATTTCACTTAGCACAATGCCATGGACTTATTTCACTTAGCACAATACCATGGACTTATTTCACTTAGGTGCCATGGATTTATTTCACTAAGCACAATACCATGGACTTATTTCACTTAGGTGCCATGTATTTATTTCACTTAGCACAATGCCATGGAATTATTTCACTTAGATGCCATGGAATTATTCCACTTAGATGCTTAGTGGCATGTCACGTGTATCCATTTATATTCCTAAGGTTCAATCGGGAAATTTCTCACTTATTGCCAATTTTTTGAATACATCAAATAGTCATTCAATATTCAGCCATACATCTTAAAATATATCAAAATATTAAAACATAAATAAAACGATGCATTATTTGCATACAAACTTACCTCGACCCAAAAATGACAAACGGACGTATTCGACATTGTCTTTGATTTTCTCCCGTTCTAAGCCCGAGTCTCATTTTTCTCAATCTATAACAACATATTTAACTCATTTATTCATTATACAACTCAAATTAACTCAAATTCACATTTCAGCAAAAATTACATTTTTGCCCCTAAACTTTATCATAATTACACTTTTACCCCTAGGCTCGTAAAATGATTTTTATTCAATTTCCTTACCCTTTAGACCCAGCTGAACCACTTTCATAACTATAGCAGTCCATATTTCCCACTTAATCACACATTTACACACATTTTTATAACTTTTACAAACTAGTCCTTTTTAACAATTTCATCGAAAATCACTTAGTAAAAATCATTTATTACACTCTAAACATTCATATTCTACCTTTAGATATCAAAACACAAACATTTCACATATGGGTAAATTTTCAAATCTCAGCCCTAGCTCAAAATAATGGTAGAAATAGAGAGTTCATGTTACAAGGATTTCAAAAACGTAAAAAACATTAAAAACGAGGCAAAGACAGACTTACTATGAAGCTTGGAAGCTTGAAAACCCTAGCCATGGGTTCCCTCACGCTAGATTCAGCCATATGAAGAAGATGGACAAGGATTTGGCTTATTTTGTCGTTTTAATTCATTTTAATTACTAAATGACCAAAATGCCCTTAATGAAAAACTTTAGTATTTTATCTTACTATGCCCATTTTTGTCCATCTTGAAATATAATGGTCTAATTACCATTTAAGGACCTTCCATTTACAAACCCATTTCAATCAAGTACCTTTATGAACAAGAACACACATTTTTCATCTATTTCAATTTTGTTCTAAATATCAAATTAGATACCAAGTCGATAAAATTCTTAACGAAAATTTCACACAACATTTCAAACACACAATAAATTTTAAAACTCAATCGGAATAAATATTTTAACCTCAAATTTATGGTTTCATAACCACTATTCTGTTTAGGCCCTATATCGGGCTATTACATAATTTGCATCTTAAACTTTCATGAGTTTCATACGGGTTGTCTTTCATATCTATATCATTTAGTCATATACACAACATTTCATCACAAGAAGTCATCCATGTAGTTTCCCATTTTCAAATATAACCTTTAATTTAATTAACATTACAACTGAGTCCATTTTATCCCTTACCGTTTAAAAGTAAATGAACTCAATCAAAACATATATAGATAGATAGTATATCACAAAAAAAAGCAACTAGTTAGTTTAACTAATTTACAAACTTACCTAATCACAATAGCTACAAACACTTCCACGACGACTATTTAAAGACTTTTCCTTTCTTACGATCATCAACCAACTAATCTATTTCTTGATTTAAATATAATAATATTATTCAATTAACCAAGTCAAATATCACAAAATATTGAAATTCATATATTTGATGTAACACCCATAACTCATATGTAACACCCTAAATTTTGGGACTAGAAGTATTGGGCCTTGAGTTTGGGATCGGTTAGAAGGCGGCCTAAATAATTTAAATTTGTAAAAAAAAATTATAATTTCATGTTTAGTTTAATATTTAAGTGAATTAGGAAGGGTTGGTAGTGTGGGAAAAGTCCTGGGCTCGATCTAGGGCTTTAGTAAATTTTTGCATTTTTTTTAAAAGGAACTTGGGCAGTAGGATAAAGGCTTATTAATAAAGCCTAATGGAATTTGACATAAAGGATGCGCTTGGCCCAGTGGCAAAAGGCGCTAGGAGCATGGAAGGGTGCCTGGGTTCGAGACCTTGCTCACGCAAGTTGTGTTTTTCTTTTAAGTGAACCTATGAGTGTGGCCTAAAGACCTTATATTGAATTGGGGAGGAAAAATGACACAAATCAAGCAGGTGACGTGGTGGCAAGGGACGTTTAGAGTAGCCATGGGAATGGGGCTTTGAATCTGGGTGGTAGCAAATGTTTTTGGAATAACTTGGGTGCAGGATAGTAGGCCTTAAAAGAAGTTGAGGAGGGGGTGTGACACATAGAGTGCTTGTGTTGTAGTGGCAGTCGCATGCTAGGAGTGCTGAAGGGGGCAAGTTCGAACCCCTAGGCTAGCGCAGTTTTGGTTTTTTATTCTTAAATAACCGTGTAACACCCCGAACCTGGCCCAGAAGTTATGGCCATGTCCGGTGTGCTACATCACCTAGACTATCCTACGCCGCCCTATTTACTAAGTCCGATGGTGAGTTTTGAAAAGCAATGCTTGACTTTTTTTGGAAATTCTCGTTTTAATAACTATTCAACTTAATCTCTAATTCATTTGTTAAGCGATTCACTTTAACCTTATTATCTTACTTACTCTTTTGTAATAACAGGTTGGTTAAGAAAACATTTGTTTAATTTTCGAAAACAATGTGTAATTGTAGATGAAATAAAATAGTTGAAAGTCCCAAATAAAAACAGACATAGTGGCCTTAGTACAACCCATAACAAAATAAAACCAATAGTAAAAGTAATTAAATTTATAAACCAATTAAAATACGAGTTCAGTCTTCGTGGCCACTCTGAATCCCTCCCAGCAACCAAGTCACGATCTAGGGCTCACCTGCAAGGATGGAAAGAGAAGGGTGAGTTTGGGAAAACTCAGTGTGTGCAGAACCCATCCAAAGCCCATATCGGCTCGAGCCCACTGGGCTTGAGCCCTAACCAGTCTCAGTCAGATATTGGGCCGAAGCCCTATTCAGATAACAGTTTGGCCCATAGGCCCATAACAACACAGTACAGTATAACAGTATGAATGCAACCCAATTGGGGAGACTACTCAACCCACCAACCGCTACACGCCACCCGTACCAGCCAACACACCATGTGGGGAATAACTCGACCCACCCAGCCCACACACCACAGTCGCAGCATGGCTGCTCAAATAAACAGTATACGAGGCAAAGCCCCTTTCAGAAACAGTACGAGGCATAGCCCCTTTCAGTAACGTGGCAGTGCCACTCACACTTCCTCCAATATAAACCCAACCCATGCATCAGACATACATACATCATGATATGTAGTAACAGAAACAATCATGTCAAACAGTACAGTCGATTTTAGCCCTAGGGGTATAATGGTAATTTTATACTTAGGGGTAAATCAGTAATTTCTCACCCTAAGGGTATTTCAGTAATGTTGTTCTCTTATTACAGTTTTTATTATTATTACAGCTTCTATTATTACAGTGGTTGTTACAGAAACTCATTTAATTCAGTTTATCAGTTTTAGCACTTAGGCCCTAAAACCCCTAATGGCTCTACCATGCCATTTTAGCCCATTAGGCCCATTTAAGCCTTAATTTCCAATCCATTATCTTGTTTTAACAGTTTTTATGCCTGTAATCCATATTATTGCCTTTAGACCAATTTTTACCCAACTAGGCCCAAATTGCCCATTGGGCCTAAATTCGGCCCACCGAGGCCCAACTTATCGTAATGCCCAAAATTCCGCGGTCAGCTCGCTTGACAGTGCCGATTCCAAAACCAACCTTCTCCTACCAACTTGAGAGCGTTCGCACGCTCACAAGCTCTCGAAATGCTAGAATTTTGGCATTTCAGCTTTTCGGCTTTTGCCGATTTGAGCACTGAAGGGTGTTCGAAACACACACCTGTTTTTCAGTTTCACCTACGAGATCTCCTATGCGACAGTTCCTACAACCCAATATTTAATCAATTAATCAATAGATCTACGAAAACCAAAGCCACAATCCCTTACCACATTCGGCCACACCCTTAATGGCCATGAAAACTTACCTCTGACGATTTAGGTGCACTAGATCTAGATCTGGTGATACCGATGCCTTCAACTCCTTGCTTGATCACCTTCCTTGCTAACTATCACTCAAAAAGAATAAAAATACTACTTTGAATTACTAAAAGTCCAAATCGACAATCCCCCTAACTTTAGGGACTTTCGGCTTTTCCAAAACATGAAATAATGTACAGATCTGAGGTATGAAGCACTTACCAATGATTTCTCTTCGATTCCTATGCAGATCTGATGTAAATCTGACCCTTAAACGTTAGTAGAACCCTTATCTCTGAGATTTGCAAATTCGGCTATCTCCTTAAAACTATGGTGATTTCGGCTTTTCAACTAGAGAAGAAGATGGTGATTTGGGCTATGAGTTTGAGTGATGGTGTCGACAATGATGTGGCTCAAGGGGATGTAGTAATCGGCCACAATAGGTGAAAGGAACAGGGGTAATTTGGCTTAGAAAGATTCGGCAAAAGAAAGCAGTTTTCAGGATTTCTGGCACTTTGAACAATCGGCTATGGGTGTTTTTGAGAGGGTTGGGAGCAAAAGAAAGAGTGGATCTGAGTAAGGAGGGTATTCGGCTAGGGAAGAGATCAAAAAGGAAAAAGAAAAGTGAAAAAATAATGGTAGAGGTGAAGAAGAAGAAATCAGCTAGAAGCTTTCTAGGGAGGCAAGTTTCGGCTTTTCTGACAGTAAAAGAGAAGATTAATTCCTAAGGTGGCTAACCCTAATTCTTATGACAGAAATTAGAAAAAGATATAACCCTAATAATCTCTCTAAAGCAATCGGCCCAAGTCCCTAAAAGCCCTTGCCGAAATTCACTTAAGTTAGGCACATGCCCGGCACATGCTTAAAAATTAAAAAGAACACTACGCTTACCCTGTAACTTGAACCCTTGTCCTTGAATACCCACTTAGGCGCCACTTTTTTAGGAGCTTAGTGGCGCCACCTTACCACCCTACCAAGGCTCCCTTTATGACATATTTCCCACAGTTTTTCTTAAAGGCCCACTCAACCAAGTCCCCTTTCACTTGAAAATCCAACTTGATATTTTACCGGGTTTTAACTTAAGCTTGGGCCTTCTAAAGGCCCACTAGCACATGTACATACATTTTCAACCTTCAGAACACCAAAATTTTAAAATTTCACTTAAATTCACAAAACCCGAAAAATCCCGAAAATCAGGGTGTTACAAACCGGGGCTTCAGCAGGTAAGTATTATAATTAATTGTGATCGTATTATAGTGTAACGCCCTAATTTTTCAGGTTCTCAAATTTTTGCTTGAATTTATTTTTCGTGGTTAGATGTGTTATATTATTGTGTGGGTGTATTTAGTGGACCGTTAGAAGGCCTAGGTTTAAGTTTGAAGTCTGGCAAAATTTTAAATTTTGGGTCTTAGGTGAGAATGGACTTAAGCTAGGTGGGCTTTTAATTAGAAGTTAGGGTTTTATAGCACAAGAAAGCTTGTGTTAAAGTAGCAAGGTGGTGCCACTTAAAACACAGAGGGTGGCGTGAGAAGGCTGTGAATGAGCTAAGGTTCAAATCCTTTAGTGAGAAAGGTGTTGTTTTATTTTTAATGCTTGTGCATGGTAAGTGATGGAACTCAGGTTGAACTCTGAAGGGAGGTGTTTGAACTACTCATAAGATTGGATCAATGAGGGATAAGGGGAGAAAATTGAGGAATTTTGAAAGGGGGAGAAGTTGGCTGATTGTGGGAGACTTGGATGAGCAATTTCGGCTAGGGATTTAGGAGGATGCATTTTCAGCAATTGGGGGTAGGAGTGTGCCGAATATACTTCTTTTTGGTTCTTTTCGGGATTTGTTTTGGTCAAGCCTTAGTGCCAATTAGGTAAGTTTCAAGGGTGATCTCATTCTTTGTTTTTTTTTCTCCTCTTCTTAGTATTCTGAAAGCCGAAATCCCGAAAGTAGTTAGCCTCTCCTTTGTCATTTTACCCAAAGCCGAACGCTTTCATCTCTTTTCTTCTAAAGCTGAACCTACTATCTTCTTTTTCTTCTTTTTTCACTTTTCTCCTTTCTTCTTTCTTCTTCTTTTCTTTTTCTCCACTGAGTGAATTAACCTCTCTCAAAGCCATGCTAGCCGATTGCTCCCAAAAGTCAAAATCTAAAACAAACAAGTCACTTGCTGATTTCTCCCTTGGCCAATTACTCTATAAGCTGAATCGTCTATTCTCCTCAACTCTCTTCTTTTAAAAAGCCGAAATCTTGAATTTACCTGATCTCTTATTTGGCCGATTCCTCCATAGCAAAATTACTGAACCTAAAACTCTTCTCCTTTATTGTTTTCTCCCTAGTAGCCAAATCTTATTGTCTATTTTCAAATATTCACCCTTTGGCCAAAAACTTTAGATCTCTTCTCCATATTCGGGTTTGAGTAGATCCAAAGGAGATCGGGACTTGGTTTAGTGTAAGGCGACTTGGTTTAGATCCTTTTTGTTCTAGCTGTTAAAGAAAAGCCGAAGGTCTTATTTCCTTAGGTATTAATCAGATCTTGGGTTTATTTTGGTAGGGCAAATTTGAACCCCTTACTCTTGTAGTTAATGGTGTTTTCAGTGGCTCGTTGTTACAGATCTAGTAGAAGAAGGTTGGTGACAGAACGAAGGAAAGCAATCTAATAGTTGGGGCTATATTTCGGTAAGGTAAGAAATAAGTAATTTCTTGGTGGGTGCCGATTGTATATGGGGTAAGTTAATGATGGGTTCAATTAGTTTATGAATTAACATAGTGGGTAAATCATTGTAGGGTGATCGCTCGTGGGATCTAGACATATGTCGTAAATCAGGTGTGTAATCGACACCCTCTAGTAGACTAGATCAGCAAAAGCCGAAATGCCAAAATGCCAGCATTTCGAGGGCTTACGAACGCGTGAGTGCTTGTGGGTCTGTTTGAAACTGTAAAGTTGGTATTTATGAATGGTAAGACTATTGTCTGCGTTTTCGTGCATTTGGGTGGTTTTGGGCCTCGATGGGCCAAATTTGGGCCCAATAGGCTTACGAGCCCATATGGGTGAAATCCATCAGTAAGTATAAACTGGTAATCTAGATATTAGATCTACTAAAATATGTGTAAAATTTAGACTTAGTGGGCCACTGTAGCTTGTGGGCTCCATCGGGCCCATTAGGGGTTTTAGGGCCCGATAGCACTGTATAAATGAAATGGGCTAATTAAGTCACTCGGACGATGTTAGATCTGTTAGTAGAATGTAATAATCATAAAACCCTAAAACCTAGCAAAATTACTGAAATACCCTAAAGGGTGAAAATTACTGTTTTACCCCTAGGTGCTAAAAGACAATTTTACCCCTAGAGAAAAGTTGATTGATTTGCATGGTACTACATCTGATATTCTGTATGCCATGGCCCTGCCTCGTATCACTATACTGGTGGCTTGGCCACAATATCTGTTTAAGCAGCTCTGCTACGATTGTGGTGTGTAGGGCTGGGTGGGTTGAGTTATTCCCCACATGGTGTGTAGGGCTGGTACGAGTGGTGTGTAAGGCTAGGTTGGGCTTGGGCTTTGCATACATGCATGTATTGTTATAATCTGATCTGCTTCTTTATGGGCCCCAGGCCCACACTATTTTCTGAATAGGGCCAAGGGCCAGTTTTAACTGTATCTGAATATAGGGCTTCGACCCAGACTGTGCTTGAACTGATCTCTGACACTGGTTGGGTTAGCTTACACACTGAGTTTTTACAAACTCACCCCCTCTTATTTCCATCCACGCAGGTAACCCCCAGCCATAAAGGACTTGGAGCTGCGAGGGATTCGGAGTGGCCACGTGATCTACTGTTTGGTTTATAGTCTTTAAATTTATTTTTTAAATGCTTTATTTTTTTAATTTTGGTTTTTAAGTTGTAATAGGGCCACTCGGGTATTTTGTTTGGGTTTTATTTATTACTTGTTTAAAACTATATACTAGTCTGCGCGGATTTCCAAACTTAACAAACGTTTTCAAAACATACATTACGTGACAAATGGAGAACTTAACAGCGATGACACGTTAATAATATATTTTCAAAAGAGTGAACTTTAATTGGTAGTGGATAGGGTTTTTATAAACTAATAAAGTTCTTTCAAGATATGTAATATGGTTTTCCTATAAACGACCTAATGAATTATTAAAAGAAGATCAAAGTGCAACCAACTATCCATGTGACACACCAGATCTGGCCATAACGTCTGGGCCGGGTTTGGGGTGCATATAGTATAGGAAGAGTTACGTTGCAGTGGCTAGCAGCGTGTGGTGAGGCGCGGACGATAGTGAGGTCTGGAGTTCGAGGGGTCGCATGTACAAATGGGAAGAATTATTTTGCTACACGCAAGGAGGAACTGGTGTTGGACCGAAACAAGGATCTGACGCAGCTACTACTCAGTGGGGAGGAATTTGAATGCAAATCAAATTCGATGGATGGCTTAAATCAAGGTTATGGGATAAGGATATGATAAAGATAAAATTTGAGAAAAATAAGGAATTTGATTTGGAATGGGCTATTGCCGATTGTGGGACTTGGTTCTTTTATTTATTATTTCTTTGGTGCAAAATTGTGTTTTTTTTTTTTACTCTCTTGCTTTTGCATAATTCCTTTCCCTTCTCTTTTCTTTCACACTTCTTATTTTCTTTCTCTTAAAGCCGAATAACTCTTCTCCCTTTAACAAAATTATTTTGTGCCGTCTCTATCTCTTCAACCTTGATCAAACTGATTCTTGTTTTCAACTTTGCTCTCTTGGGGTCTCTTTAGTCGAATCCTCTTTAAGCAACCTTGTTCATGTGATCGAAGGCTAAATCCCAGTAAGTGATATTTTTTCTCTCTATTTGTTTCAGTAATTGTTGAACCAACCCTCCATCTCCCTCCTTTGTGTTGCTTTTGTTTTTCCTCATTTTAGAAGATAGTCGTATTATTGTTGAGATGGAAAAAGGGAGCGTTAGTCGTAAAAAGATGGCAACGGTGACGACAGGGTTTGAGCACATAACCACTATTCCTAAGTTTAAGCGATGTAAGGTGTCAGCGGTTCAGGACTTTCTGCCTAGATGCGGAAGAGGGGCTACAACAGACCTCAGATTACATAGGCAAATCACAGTAGATCAAGGCAAGTATAGTTTGTCCATCAGTAAGCAAGTGTAGTGGAATTATTTTATATTAATGGGTAGTGACTAATGAAGAATAATACTTGAATATAGGTTCTGGCGATTAGGATTACTTAGTACTCTATATGGTCAGGTGTGTACTTCTAACCTATGTTTGATTGTTTGTTATCAAACCAAAGGTGTGTACATACACTACACACACACAATAGATCGACAAATCTCGAAATGCCGAAATGCCGAAAGTTTGGGTACGGCAGTGTGCAAGTGCGAGAACACTTGTATGAGGGTAATTGAGGCGATATTAGAGACCCCATGAGCGATCTCATGGACTTGGGTCACGTTTTGGCCAAATAGGCCAAACGGGTCCACGAGTTCATGGGCCTAGATAAGCAAAAATTGATTAATTGGTAATAAGTGACATGCTGATTATGTTGGTTGTATGTTTGGAAAAGATTTGGGCTGATGGGTCGTATAAATATGATTGGGCCTAGTGGGCCATATAAATGTGATTGGGCCTGATAAGCTATATGAATGTATGAAAGTATGTAGACTTGCTAGGGTTTTATAATGGACTTTTAGGCCTAAGTTTCTAATGAATCCTTAAGCGGCAGAAAACTTAATTAATTTATCAAGTGCGTCTGTAGACAAGTCATAAGGTTAAAATGTGGCAATGGGTATATGCATGTCTAAGATTGGATCGAGGGAGATCTTGGTACTTAAGCGATCTTAATGACTCACCTCCTCTTCTCTGGAATCCTACCTGGTGCATAGTATCCGTTCACTTTAGCCAACGAGGACTTGTTGACAGGCCAAAGTTCGTAATTAAGACCCATCTTGTTAAGAAATTACCAAAATACCCTATAAGGTAGAAATTACCCAAAACACACTTGTAGGATAAAATTACTAAAATACCCCTATTTGATATAAGTACGATTTGTATGACATATGTGTATTATGATGCTTTCATGAGATTATATGTTGCATATGGGTTGGGTTATGATTGGCGGAAGTGTATATGAGGGTCGCACGGTCACTTGACGACTGTGGATCCAACGAAGGCTTTTAATCCATGAGTAGCTCTGTTGCAACGATGAGTAGTGCCGCAATCGATGCTACAACAAAGGCTTTTAAGCCACGAGCAGCTCTGCTGCAATGATGAGTGGTGTTGCAACCGGTGTCACAACAAGTGTATAAAGATGGGTGGGTCGAGTATCTCCTCACAGCAGTGTAGGGTTGGAAGGGGGTGTACAGGGTTGCTTATGGGTAATTTCACATTGCATAATCATATTGATTTTGTGATATGGGTTCGGGCCCAACTGAGGCCACTATGGGCTTAGGCCTAAAGGCCACTATGTATTGTGATATGGGCTCAGGCCCAACTAAGGCCGCTATGGGCTAAGGCCCAAAGGCCACCGATATTGAATAGGGCTTAGGCCCAATCTGATTGTTGCATGATCATTTGTTTGTCGAGGGTCGTACACACTGAGTTTCGAAACTCACTCCTTCTTTTTAAAATTTTTTAGGTGATCCTTAGTAGGCGGCTCGACGTTGGAGAGGACTCAGAGGTGGCCACACTACACTGCTATTTACTTTGAGGATTACTAGTTTTACTTACTTTTTTTCTTTTACATTGTTTTATTGGGTTGTAATAAGACCTTTTATCTCCGGTATGATTTTACAAATGGATTTTATTATTATTGTAACTGTTAAAGTTTCAAACTCAAACGGGATTTCTAAAATTAAACATGTTTTCTAAATCAACATAAATATCTAAATGTTTTCTTAAAACATGAGCTTTCGCTGTAATTTAACAATATATGTACACTTGGGTTTTCAACTTATAAACTCAAAGCTTTTACTCAAACTCACCTAAACTTTTGATTAAGCGAACCTTCTAATGAACACGTTTTAAACTAAGTTATTTTCCTAACAAAACCGTTTTGAAAATAAACCCTTATTCGAGCCACAGACGGATGAATGTCTTCAAAGTCTTCCAAGTTTACAATTTATACGAGTCACCCTTCGATGTGACACTGCCGAATTCAACCATAACGTCTGGGCCAGGTTTAGGGGTGTTACATCGTATCCGTTACTGGAACAGGGTTACGAGGTATTATCGATCAAATTGTAACACCCCAAACCTAGCCCAAACGTTGTGGCTAGATCTAGTGTGTCACATAGACATTTTATTCGAAACCAATTACTTGTCAAACAACTTTTTCCGTTTTAAAAACTTGGTTTAAAAAATTTTAGGTTTTTAGCAAAATTCAATTGTAAAACCATTTAATTAACTTGATAAGCTTAAACAAGATTCCATTTTTTGTCGTTTATTATCATATCAACCACCATTATGTAAGGTCTGTTTGAAAATGTTTGATATTAAATTTTGAAAACTCGAGTATCCTAGTCTACCGCTTTAAAGCAAATAATAGTGTAACCAAAAACAAACACCCATAGTGGCCTTATTACAGAGCAATGCTGAAATCAAAGTAATGATAAAAATAAAGTACAGCGAAATGCAGAAGCAGAAATCTTGTGGCCGCCCCGAGTCCCTCGCAGCTCCAAATCCTCTATGGTTGGGGGTTACCTGAATAGGTGAAAATAAAAGGTTAGTTTGTGAAAAATCAGCGTGTAATTTTCCCCAACCAATAACAAAGATCAGGCATACAGAATAGACTGGACCAAAGCCCTATTCAGACACAGAATAATCTGGCTTTGACCCTATTTAGAAATAGAATGGGCCTTGGGCCCATTACAGATACAGAACAAAACAATATGCAAAACCCAACCTAGTCCAGCCCATCACACTACTAGCCCATCATGTGGGGAATAACTCAACCCACCCAGCACACACACCATATCGCAGCCATGCTACTACAATCAAATATCATGGCAGAGCCACCAGAATAGAATTATGTGGCGAAGCCACTAAACAGAATCTGTGGCAGTGCCACAATACAGAACTTCCTCTAACTCTAAACCCAACCCCATGCAGACTAACAGTACTACTTATCACATGCATACAGATTAACAGATTCAAATAAAGCATACATAACCAGAAAATCTACTATTAGGGGTATAACAATCATTTGGTAGCTAAGGGTAAAATGGTAATTTTATCCTTCAGGGGTAATTCTATCATTATACTAAGTCTCGGTATCTCATTACCTAATACGACCTACTAGCAGGTCTAACGTTGCTTCGAGCAACTCAAAAAGTCTATATAGTCACATAGTGTATTTGGGCCCAAAACCCCTAATGGGTCGGCCCACACGCTCGTGTGGCCCACTCAGTCTAATTTCACACACAGTTTTACAAATCTTAACATCTAACGTACCAGATATCTATTACCGCATCACTTTACCCATATAGGCCCGTAGGCCCATTAGGCTTGCTTCGGCCCGTTGAGGCCCAAAACAGCCCGAGTGTACGAGAACGCGCACAATAGCTCATACAGTCAAACGCCCACGATTTGTGGGTTTGTATCAGCCCACAAGCATTCGCACGCTTACAAGACCTCGAAATGTCAGCATTTCAGCATTTCAGCTTATGTCGTTCTATGCTATTAGAGGGTGTCGTTACACACCTAGGTTACAAATGGAGTCGTACAAGCCCTCGAGCAGTCAACCTACAATCGTCCAGACCAAACATCAAATAAAAATTCGGCTTGCAAGCCAGCACCACCAAAACCCATATCACATTCGGCCAAAACCCATATAGCGATATGAAACCTTCACTTTGGCAACAACCCTACCACAAAGCCTAGATTAATCCCACAATACAGAAATCCAACACCCCTTGCAACTTTTATCTCTTCGAACCCCTAAGAAACCAAAGTGGTCACGAACGAAAGATCCGAATCAGTTTCTAAAGAAAGATTAAAGGCCGATTGCCCCATAAGAGGAAAAAGGGAATTTCGACTTTTGTAAGAACATTTGAAAGGGAGAAAGAAATAATGCACTTACCTTGATTTAAATCCAAAAAGAGGAAGAGCGTACGAGCACGCAAAGGAGAGAATAAAATTCGGCTAATAGCAATATGGGATGAAGTAACAAGATTCAGCACAGTCAAGGATTTGAGAAGAAGAACAAGAGGAAGAATAAAGATGAGAAAGCAAAGAGATATAGTTGTCGACTAATAGTGGAGAAAATAAGAAACAGAGATTCGATTTAGCACAACTGATGGATTGAAGATTTAGAGTAATTGGTATTAAAAAAAAGTGAAAAAAAAAAAGATACGGTAGGAGTAGATAGGAGGAATTGGTTTGTGACCAAAACAAAAGAGAAGAGAAGTAGTAAGGATATGAGGTTCGGCTAACACCAAAGAGAGAATTCGACACTGAAGCAACCAATGTAGAAAAAGACCGAAACCTGAAATCCTGAGAACACAGAAGAATAAATCGTCACACACCCCTACCTTATTTGCCGAAAATGCACTATCAAAAGTCCCTAGCCGAATTTGCACTCCAAGGTTCCCCAATTTTGGCCAATTCTTCCCTCACACCTCAATCCCTAATTTTTCTCGTCGATTTACTTTTATTTTAATTTGGATATTAGCTTAAACTTTCAAGACCATAACACCCTTATCTTACCACAACCTGAAGAGTTTACATCCAAGATCACCACTTACCGATTCCAACTAGCAAAATAGGTACAACTTGCGTGCAAAGGGACTTGAACCTCTGCTCTCCCATATACTAAATCACGCCACACCAAGCCCCACATGTGGCACTTCTTCCCACTCCAACGCAAAGCTTTTTGTGCTAAGAAACCAGACCAATAATTTAAAAATCCTACCTACCAACGTCTAGATTCACTCAAGGCTAAAATTAAAAATTTTATCAGGGGTTGGGCCTAAACCTAGGCCTTCTAAAGGCCCCCTAGACACACTCAAAACATCAATTTAACAACCCTAGCATGCAAAAGTCAATTCAGGGGAAAATCTTGAAACCCTAAAATTTAGGGCGTTATACAAATCACATCATTTAGCATATAAATCCCATACATTAGGCATTTATATTCAATATCATTCAAACACAATCACAATGTCCCTTATACGGGCCTACGAGGCCTTAAATATGCCTTAGAGCTGGCTCAGAACTAAACGTTAACATAAGAAAACTTTGGAAACTTAGAAAAATTTTTAACAATATAGGGGTTACATGCCCGTTTGAACGTGTAACACCTTTAACCCGTATCTATTGTCAGATTAGGGTTACGAGGTATTACCGATCAAATCATAAATTTTAATCTTCATATCACATATATTAATCAAATCCATCATATCACATCCATTCAAAAACATAATGCCCCTTATGAAGGTCTACAAGACCTTAAAACATGCTTAGAAGTGGTTCGGAACTAAACCGATTACGTACCAAAAATTTCAAGAACTGTAACACCCCAATGCTATAGGGGTTGTAATTTTTGCATGATTTGGCATAAATGCTTGTTTGGCTTGTTGGCACAATGTTTCAGGTGCGTTGGGGGTTTCTAGGAAACTTGGGTTCAAGTCGGACCTATGGTAAAATTTTTTTATTTTATCTTTTTAAGGGATAGGGATGCTAGTAGGTAGGCCTTATGCTTTTTTTTTTGGGGGGTTGTTTTAAGACAAAAGAAGCCTTGTGTTGGGGTGGCTTGTGGCGTGTAAGAGGATGGGGAGAGCTGAGGTTCAAATCCCCTTGCAGGCGAAGTATATTTATTTTGCTACATAGGGTTGACAGGAGGTGGACTTCGTTTCAAACTCTTGAAGTTGGTTGGAGACTTAGTAAAAGAGGGAAATTTGAATTGGTCTTGGTGGTTAAAGTTGAATTTGAATGAGGAGTAGATTATGGAGTGAATCAAGGAGGAAATAGTGGAGATTTTCAAGGAGTTGAGATTGCGGGAAATTGTGGCCAATTGGGGGGTTAGTTGAGTGGCAAATTCGGCTAAGGGCCATTTGAGGGTGCATAATTGGCAATTTGTCAGTGTTTTATATGCTGAATGTCCTTCCAGTTATTCTTGGGTTTTGTTCTTTTGGTTGTTTTTTGTCTCTTTTCTTTCGAGTGCGAGGTTACAAGTGACCATTTTGGACTTTTCAGGATTGTGTTAGAGTAAGCTCAGTGTCGAATTACCTAAAGTAGATTTCTTTTCTTCTTTTCATTTATTCTTTGCTGATTTGACATTGTTGTCCATATCCTCTTTCCCTTAATTTCTGATCTTAGCCAAAATCTATTCCTCTCATTTACTAAAGGCCAAATAAGGTATTAGAGTAGTACACCATTCAGTCGAACCTCATTTTGTTCTATTCTTATTTCTCTAGCCGAATTTTACATTTACTTTCCCATTCTCATACTTTCTTCTTCTCTCCAAATCCGCTTGTTCATTCTTTGCTTTAGCTACTTGTGAACTGATTCCTTTGTTCTCCTGTTTAGTCGAACCTTGTTGTTCCATTTCTCAACCATCCTTCTTTGGCCAAATACTACCCTACCCTTGCCTTTTTCTTTGACTTCTCTAGCCGATTGGTATTACTCACACTTTCTATTCCTCTTTATTTCTTCACTTCTCCTTGGTAGTCGGTATAGTCTGCTTTCCTCCACCATCCGATTTTGGGTAAGTGATTCTCAGTTCCTAAGTTCGATTTGTACTACTTATGTCTCTATGTTATTTTCAATAGAAGGTTATGTTCTTTTTTTTTTCTCTAATCTTAGATATTCTTTCTCTATGGTACAATGGGTGATGGATCTAGGGATTTTTGAGGAGCGAAGGGGCCTTAGGCGTTAGTCAAGTGTTCCTCTTATTATTCAATAAAGATAAGAGTAGCACCTCTTGTTTCAAGCCACATTCAGAATCTGGTTGCGCTAATAAGATTATTGTGTTATAGTAAGTTGGTAGTGGTGCTAATCGTTTCTAGTCAGTAGTTTTAAGGGGGAACGGACTTCATATTGCGCAAGGTTTAGTGTTCGTAGAATTGGAAGCGTCCTCGTGAAAAGGTGTGTAACTACACCCTCCTTGTTTTAATGCAAGTCGGCAAAAGCCAAACAACTAAAATGTCGAATTGTCGACATTCAAGGCTTTACAGGCATGCGAAAGCTTGTGGGGCAAATCAGGCTTACAAATCGTAGGCAAAAGTTGGTAGAGGCCATCGTGTGCATTTCTATGCACTCGGGCTGTGACGGGGCCTCGATGGGCCCAATAGGTTTACGGGCCCATACGGGTAAAATACCCTGTAAGTGATCGTTTTTAGTTTGGATGGTAGGGTTCGTGATGCTGTATGTGAAATTGGACCGAATTGGCCACACGAGCGTGTGGGCCCATTTGGGCCCAAAATGGATTTGGGCCCATAAACACTGACCCTGTGAGATTTTTTGAGTTGCTCGACGTGACGATAAGCCTTTCTATAGGCTGTAATAGGTACCGAAGCACCAGACTTACAGAAATGACCAAAATACCCCTGATGGGTAAAATTATTATTTTACCCCTAACTACTTAAATGACTATTTTACCCCTAGATGGGTTTCTTGTTATATGTATGACTGTATCTACGTCTGGTAATCTACATGCATGACATTTAATTATGAAATATTAAACTACATGGGGTTGGGTATGATATTGGAGGTAGCTCTGTATTAGTGGCTTTGCCACATAATTCTGTTAATAGTGGCTCCGCCACGTATTCTGATTCTGGTGGCACTGCCACGTTATCTATTTTGAGCAGCATGGCTGCGTATTGGTGTGCGGGTTGGGTGGGTCGAGTTATTCCCCACATGTTGTGATGGTTGGTACGGGTGGTGTAATGGTTGAACTGGGTTGGGTTTGCATTCATATTCTACTCTAATTCTGTAATGGGCTTGGCCCACACTATTCTGCACAGGTCTAAGGCCCAGATTGATCTGTTTCTATATAGGTCTTCGACCCAGTCTGTTCTACATGTCTGATCACTATTTTCGGTTGAGGAGTTCCACACTGAGTTTTCCCAAACTCACCGTTTCATTTTAAATGTGCAGGTAACCCCCAGCCATAATTGATTTGGAGCTGCGAGGGACTCGAGGTGGCCACATGCCTTCTGTTTTTGGTTTTGTTTTGATTATTTTAAGTTTGGGTTTCATTTATGTAATAAGGCCATTTTGGTTTTTTGGTTAACTTTATTTAATTGCGCTGCTTTGATCATTTCAAATTATTAGAGTAGTCAATCAGGCTTTCAAAACTAATAACGTTTTTCAAAAACAGACACGTTTTTACTTCAACTTAAAAAGGCTTTTGCGAATCGTAAAGTAATTGTACTAGTAGTAAAGAATGGTTTTTAAACAATTGATTTGGTTAAGTGACATTATCAAATAAGACGAGTATATAAACTTTAAATCAAACTGCTATCGATGAGACCTATTTTATTTTTCGAACGCAACTTTTATGTGACACACTAGATTCGACCATAATGACTGGGCCGGGTTTGGGGTGTTACAAGAACTTAGAAAAATTTTCTAATTTACAAATGTCAGATGCCCGTGTGATCAGGCTGTGTGCCTCACACGGCCACTAGACACACCTGTGTCAAAAGCAGTATGGAAACAGGGCATACATATTGACTTGGGCAACACGACCGTGTAATCGGACCATTCAAACTTTACATCTTTCTAAAGCAAATGTGTCATTGGAGTTACAATCGTAGAAAAGCCTTTCACAAATCATCGGTAATAATTTGCTAGTCCCAGAAAACTACAGAATTCAGATACATTTCTTGGAGCTTTCCAATCTATAATTGCAAAAATTTTACTAGGGTCGACTCAAATGCCATAAGCTAAAACTATATGACCCAGAAATCCAACTTCTCAGAGCCAAAACTAACATTTACTGAACTTTGCAAACAACTGCTTATCTCAAAGGGTCTGCAACAAAATTCTTATATGCTCCCCATGCTCGAATTCATCACGGGAATAAATCAGAATATCATCGATAAACATAACAACAAAATGGTCTAGATACGGTCTGAAAATCTGGTTTATCAAGTCCATAAAAACATCAGGTGCATTAGTTAATTTGAAACATAACCAAAAATTCATAGTGTCCATACTCGTTCTAAAAGAAGTTTCGGCACATTGGAGTCTTTAACTCTTAACTGGTACAACCCGTTCTCAAATTAATTTTCGAAAATAATGTTGCCCCTTTAAACTGATCGAGCAAATAATCTATACGTGGCAGAGGGTATTTGTTCTTGATCGTCACTTTGTTGAGCTATCTACAGTCTATACACATTCTCATAGTACCATCTCTCTTTTTCAAAAATAATACAGCAGCACCTCAGGGCAAAAACTCGGTCTTACGAATCCTCTATCAGTCAATTCTTGCAGCTGTGCTTTCAACTCTTTTAACTCTGTCGAAGCCATTCTATACGGAGCTATTGATATCGGTGTTGTTCCAGGTACTAATTTAATACCAAACTCTACCTCTCTAATCCGTGGTAAGCCTGGTAACTCTTTGGGAAATACATCTCGATACTTGCACACAACTAGAACTGATTCAATCTTTGCTTCGGATACTTTTGTATCAAGTACATACGCAAGATAACCTTCACATCCCTTTCTCACATATCTTTGAGCTAGCATATTCGAGATCACAACTAGCAAACTATTCAGGTCATCCGATTCAATTCGAATAATCTCATTATTCTAACATTTCAATTCAATTGTTTTTCGTCTAAAATTCACTATCGCGTCATGCATCGTCAATCAATCCATACCCAGAATTACATCAAACTTGTCAAATGGAAACAACACCAAATTAGCCAGAAAACAAAAATCTCAAATCATCAACAGACAGTTCTTGCAAACTTTATCAACTAGAACATATTTGCCTAAGGGGTTCGAGACTTTTATCACAAATTCAGTGGACTCAATAGGCAAAGTCTTACTGGACACTAAATTCACACGTATGTACGAATAAGTTGATCTTGGATCTATCAATATAATCACATTAATGTCATAAAGAGTAAAAGTACCAGTGATAACATCTCGAGATGACGATTCTTCGTGAACGCGAATAGCGTAGGCTCTAACAGGTGCTCTGGCCTCGGACCTCACAACTGAGTCTTTTGTCACTCTTTGACTGGCACTCACATTTCCCATGTTTCTAGGTGGTCTACCTCTAGTTGTCATGTTACTCAGTCTCGTGTTCTTCTTTATCTTTTTCAGCTAGCTTCGGGTAATCTTGGATAAAATGATCCAGTGAACCACATTTAAAACAGGCCTGATCATTCAATCTACAATCACCAGGATGCCGTTTGCCACACTGTCTACACTCAGTCGATTAGGTCTTGCACTGCCAACACTAGCTATCGAGGTAGCTGGAGCTTTAGAATTTAAATGTTGCCTTTCACGATCTCAGTTAGAATATCCCATAATTGCATTTGAATGGCTATAAGTGTCTCATAATTTCTTTGATGTAGAGTGAAATGATTTACTTGATGATCTCTTTCTCGAGTCTCTAGCTTCACAATCAACTTTTCTTTTCTCTTTACTCAATTCTACAGCTTTACAAGCACGATCAATAAGCACAACAAACTCCTTCAGCTCCATAATCCCAACTAGCAATCGCATATCTTCATTCAAACCATCTTCGAATCTTTTGCTCATAATTGCTTCAGTTGAGACACATTCTTGTGCATATCTACTTAATCTCACAAATTCCAGTTCTTAATCTGTCACAGTCATGCGGCCATGTTTCAATTCGAGAAATCTTTATGTTTCTGATCAATAAATCTCTAACTGATATATTTCTTTAGGAATTTGGATTGAAAGAATTCCTAGGTAACCCATTCTTTCGAAACCACAGATATTAACGTATTCAACCATTGGTACGCAGTGTCTCTCAATAAAGATACAGCACATTTAATGCATTCATCAAGTGTACAAGACAACTCATCAAACACTCTGATTGTATTTTTGAGCCAAAACTCAGCTCCCTTAGCATCATCATCAACAATGGCCTTCAACTCTTCAGCCTCGTATTTACTAATCTTATCAATAGGAGGCCTGTTCAACTGTATCAAATCTATAACTTGAGAAACAACAGGGATTTGTTGAGGAATAGGTGGGGGGTAGAGGTTGTTAAGCAGCTGGATTCGTGCAAACGAACTCCATAAACCACTCATTCATCATTTGGAAGAAGGCTTGTTTAGCCTCTCCTTCCTGACTACACATAACAAGCCTTAATTTAGATTGCGCTGTCCCTTGAGCAAGAGCAGGCACATTACTTTCTACATCATCAGCTATAGCTCGTTCGAGATCTATTACTATACGAACACAGTTTAAACTGTCAGGAATCATCACACTATCACAAAATTTATATATGGCATGTAAGTGTACTCTCACATGCTACGTTAGTCCTAGAATCGACAAAATCGTAGCTCAATACCAATAAAATGTAACATCTCTAACCCGTATCCGTTACCAGAACATGATTACGAGGTATTACCGATCAAATCACATCATTTAGCATACAAATCCCATACATTTGGCATTTATATTCAATATCATTCAAACACAATCACAATGTCCCTTATACGGGCTTACGAGGCCTTAAATATACTTTAGAGGTGGCTCGAGACTAAAACATTAACATATGAAAACTTTGGAAACTTAGAAAAATTTTCAAGAATATAGGGGTCACACGCCTGTGTGAACAGACTGTGTGCCTCACACGACTACGGACACGCCCGTGTCACAGGTCGTGTGGAAACAGGGCATACATACTAACTTGTATCACACGGCCGACCGCACACCCGTGTGCTAGGCCATTTGAAAACTGGAGGGTATACTAACTTGGCCACATGCCCGACCACACGCCCGTGTGTCTAGGCCATGCAACTCACTGACTTGAATTTTAAGTAAGTTATAGGGGACACACAGCTGTGTACCATGACTGTGCATTGCACACGGATGAGACACACGCCTGTTTCTCTACCCATGTGGACAAAAACAGGCCATTTACAAGGCCATTTTTCCACCCTAACTTGAAGGTACCTACACAAGGAAAATGGTATAATTTCTATATGCAATTGGCAGCCAAAACAATTTCAATTCATGCATAAATCATACTATACCATTTCGACCATTTCACTTACTCAAACATGTACCAAAACAACATGATCATAACCTTAATTCATACAAGTGGAACTTTCAGAACATTTTTAGGTCATTCATGTAAAATTTCTATTCATATTCTAAAATATTCATAACGTCCCTTAGTAGGGCCCACAAGGCCCAAAACATACAGTAGAATCGATTCTAGACCAAATCAGAGTCTCGGGGAATTTTTCACAAAATCCTAAAATTTTTCTCACTATTAGGAGTCAGACGTCCGTGTGGTATGGGACACGCCCGTGTGCTCCGGCCGTGTGGGTTCACACATCCATGTCCCGAACCCGTGTAACTCTCTGACTTACAACTCACAAACAAATTGATGTCAAACGGCCAAATCACACGCCCGTGTGCTAGGCCGTGTGGTTAATTCAAATTTTCAAAAAATAGGTGCAAAATTCACACGGCCAAGGGATACGCTCGTGCTCTAGACCGTGTGCCTCACACGGCTGAGACACATGCTTGTGTCTCTACCCGTATGCTCAATTCAGAGCATTCTATTTTGCAAAATTTATGTGCAGGGGACACACGGCCTGACCACACACGCCCATGTATCTGGCCGTGTGTCACACACAGTCTAGATACACGCTCGTGTGTTTGCCCGTGTGGACCAAATAAAGCCATTTCTAGTTTCATTTATCACCCAAAATCACACCCACAACTTGTACATTGAAACACATATCCAATACCAACCATTCCAAGCATTCAAAATTAAGCAATTCCATCATTTATCATAGCATATCATAACATGCAATTGTGTGTTCATAACTTACCTTGAATTAACTTAGTTATTAATAACATATGATCTCATATACCTAACATGTCACATATAGATAACATAATAACCTACTTAACATATATTTAGCTACCATAGCATGACATTACAAGTGTTTCAAAACAACCATTTCTATCCATTCCAATAGCTAGATTACAAACATCATTATCAAGCCACTAATGGTCAAGTTGTCCAATACATGCCATTATACCAAAAGGATTAAACTATATATATACCCAAAATAAGCTACTTGATAGTGTAACGATGCTCCAATGATATTCCAACCTTTGCAAGCTTCCGAGCACTATAAAACAAGGAAAATAAAATAGAGTAAGCATTACATGCTTAGTAAGCTCATATAATAGAAAATTAAACTTCCCCATCCCATTTATTAAATCTAAGCATACAATATCATGGTTTTCCATCCATTAGAAAACTTCCTAAGCACATGCATTTAACCAAACATGTTAGTCATCAAAATCTCCATATCAAACAAGCAAACATAGATGAGCTCATCATGCAGTACTCTTTCAAATCATTATCATCTCATCTTATAATTCTTGTGCCATGTAAAAAGCTTTATGTCCATTGAATCATTGAAATTCTGATGGATGCTCAAGTAGTACGACCGAGGCGTGAATTTAATAATTCGTCAATTTCTTATTCACAGGTGTCCGTTAGGGCATTAAATTAAGGAACACACTCTCGAGCCACTTATCATATAACAAGATTACCAGTCCAGGCTAAATCCTTTATCTATCGTATGCTCTAAAGAGTTTAATTAGGGTTACCAGCCCAGGCTAAACCCAAATCGTAACGTATACTCGAGAGGTATTATATTAGAATTACCTATCCAAGCTAAATCCTTCCAATAATGAGGTCAATAGGATTACTCGTCTAAGCTAAATCCCATCTACAATAAATGTAGAACCTCATCATTTTGGAAAACACATGTATTCATCGGAATTCAATATTCAATCGGACTTAACACTTTTTCATCATTTTCAAGCAAGTATTAAATCTTCGCTTTTAGCATTCAAATTATGCACATCCATATAACTCATATTCCATACAAACACATAATTCAATTTAACATATTTACATGTTAGATTAAGTTACACAAACTTACCTTGACACTTGTTGTAACACCCTGAATTTGGGCCTAGAAGAATTGGGCTTTGAGTCTAGGTTCGGATAGAAGAAAATCAGAATAATTGAGAAGTTTTAAATATTATCGTTTAAGAAAAAAATTTTGAATTAAATTATTCTTAGAAAATATTTCTGTATTTATTATTACTGATGTTTTAAAATTTTATGAAAATTATAATTATGGTTATTAGAAAAAAATATTACTGTATTTAAAAATTATTATCATTAGATAAAAACATATTTATAAAATTATTATTGTTATTACTATTATTATTATTTTTTATTATAAAAATATAAATGGCATTATTACAATTGGTGTTTAGTTTAGTAATTAAATAAATTATGAATGACTTATAGGATTTTCGGGATTTTTTTTTTCGGGTTTTTGTGCCTTTGGTGAAATCTTGGAATTTTGGTGTTCTGATTGTTGAAATTATGTTTAAGTGTGTTAGTGGGCCTTTAGAAGGCCCAAGCTTAAGTTAAAACCCGGTAAAATATTAAGTTGGATTTTCAAGTGAAAGGGGACTTGGTTAAGTGGGCCTTTAAGAAAAACCGTGTAAAATATGTCACAAAGGGAGCCTTGGTAGAGTGGCAAGGTGGCACCACTAAGCTCCTAAAAAAATGGCGCCTAAGTGGGTATTCAAGGACAAGGGTTCGAGTTGCAAGGTAAGCGTAGTGTTCTTTTTAATTTTTAAGCATGTGCCGGGCATGTGACTATTTTAAGTAGGAATTTCGGCAAGGGCTTTTATGAACTTGGGCCGATTACTCAAGTGTGATATTAGGGTTATATCTTTTTCTATTTTCTGTCATAAGAATTAGGGTTAGCCACCTTAGGAATTAATCTTCTCTTTTACTGTCAGAAAAGCCGAAACTTGCCTCCCTAGAAAGCTTCTAGCCGATTTCTTCTTCTTCACCTCTACCATTATTTTTTTTTCACTTTTCTTTTTCCTCTTCGATCTCTTCCCTAGCCGAATACCCTCCTTACTCAGATTCACTCTTTCTTTTGCTTCCACCCCTCTCAAAATCAACCATAGCCAATTGCTCAAAGTGCCAGAAGTCCCGAAAACTGCTTTCTTTTGCTGAATCTTTCTAAGCCAAATTATCCCTGTTCCTTTCACCTGTTGTGGCCGATTACTACATCCCCTTGAGCCACATCATTGTCGACACCATCACTCAAAATCATAGCCCAAATCGCCATCTTCTTCTCTAGTTGAAAAGCCGAAATCACCATAATTTTAGGGAGATAGCCGAATTTGCAGATCTCATAGATAAGGGTTCTACTAACGTTTAAGGGTCAGATTTACATCAGATCTGCATAGGAATCGAAGAGAAATCGTTGGTAAGTGCTTAATACCTCAGATCTGTACATTATTTCATGTTTTGGAAAAGCCGAAAGTCCCTAAAGTTAGGGAGATTGTCGATTTGGACTTTTAGTAATTCAAAGTGGTATTTTTATTCTTTTTGAGTGATAGTTAGCGAGGAAGGTTATCAAGAAAGGAGTTGAAGGCATCGATATCACCAGATCTAGATCTAGTGCACCTAAATCGTCAGAGGTAAGTTTTCATGGCCATTAAGGGTGTGGCCGAATGTGGTAAGGGATTGTGGCTTTGGTTTTTCATAGATCTATTGATTAATCAATTAGATATTGGGTTGTAGGAACTGTCGCATAGGAGATCTCGTCGGTGAAACTGCAAAACAGGTGTGTGTTTCGAACACCCTTCAATGCTTAAATCGGCAAAAGCCGAAAAGCCGAAATGCCGAAATTCTGGTATTTCGAGAGCTTGTGAGCGTGCGAACGCTCTCGAGTTGGTAGGAGAAGGTTGGTTTTGGAATCGGCACTGTCAGGCGGGCTGACCGCGAAATTTTGGGCGCTATGGTAAGTTGGGCCTCGGTGGGCCGAATATGGGCACAATGGGCAATTTGGGCCCAGTTGGGTAAAAATAGGTTTAAAGGCAATAATATGGATTGTAGGAGTAGAAACTGTTAAAAAAAGATAATGGATTGGAAATTAAGGCTTAAATGGGCCTAATGGGCTATAATGGCATGGTAGAGCCCATTAGGGGTTTTAGGGCCTAAGTGCTAAAACTGATAAACTGAATTAAATGAGTTTCTGTAACAACCACTGTAATAGTAGAGGCTGTAATAATGATAAAAACTGTAATAAGAGAACAACATTACTGAAATACCCTTAGGGTGAGAAATTACTAATTTACCCCTAAGTATAAAATTACCATTATACCCCTAGGGCTAAAATCGACTGTACTGTTTGACATGACTGTTTCTGTTACTGCATATCATGATGTATGTATGTCTGATGCATGGGTTGGGTTTATATTGGAGGAAGTGTGAGTGGCACTGCCACGTTACTGAAAGGGGCTATGCCTCGTACTGTTTCTGAAAGGGGCTTTGCCTCGTATACTGTTTATTTGAGCAGCCATGCTGCGACTGTGGTGTGTGGGCTGGGTGGGTCGAGTTATTCCCCACATGGTGTGTTGGCTGGTACGGGTGGTGTGTAGCGGTTGGTGGGTTGAGTAGTCTCCCCAATTGGGTTTGCATTTATACTGTATTACTGTACTGTACTATTCTGGGCCTATGGGCCAATCTGTTATCTGAATAGGTCTTCAGCCCAGTATCTGTTATAGGGCCTTGGCCCAGATTACTGTTTCCTGAATAGGGCTTCGGCCCAGTATCTGACTGAGACTGGTTAGGGTTTAGGCCCCGTGGGCTTGAGCCAATTTGGGCTTTGGATGGGTTCTGCACACACTGAGTTTTCCCAAACTCACCCTTTCTTTCCATCCTTGCAGGTGAGTCCTAGATCGTGACTTGGACGCTGGGAGGGATTCAGAGTGGCCACGAGGACTGAACATTCATCATAGTTGGTTTTTTTTTTTATTATTTAACTACCTTTTATTGGTTTTATTTTGATATGGGTTGTAATAAGGCCGCTATAATTGTTATTCAGGATTTCTCTACCGTTTTATTTCAAACATAGACCTACACCGTTTTCAAAATTAAACAAACATTTTATTAACCAACCTGACATTACTGAGGACTAAGGAGGACAATAAGACTAAAATGAAACGATTAACAAATGAGATAGAAATTAGGTTGAATAATAATTAAATCGGGAATTTCAAGAAAAACAAGTATTACTTTTCAAAAATCTCAAACATCAGACTTAGTATATAGGACGGCGTAGCATAGTCTAGGTGATGTAGCACACCGGACATGGCCATAACGTCTGGGCCGGGTCTGGGGTGTTACACTTGTTCGCGTATGAGGTCTATTAATGTGAACCATTTTCTTTCCCTCGATCTAACCTCGAATTTGAGTTGTTTGTATCTATATAAATAATTTTAATCATCAATTTCACACATTTTATACTCGTTAGGACTTAATTTACATCCTAGAAAAAATTACCATTTTGCCCCTAACTTTTCCATAAATTTTGATTTCATCCCTAGGCTCGGAAAATGAAATTTGTGCAATTTGCTTCCTATTCCAAGCCTAACCAAAACCCCATTACAAAATTTACAGCACATGTATTCATCAAATTTTAGAATTCTTCATCAAATTTCACAACTTTGCATTTTAGTCCCTAAATCATGTTTTCATCAAAAATCACTTTAGAAAAGTTGTTTATCTATCAACAACCTTTCATTTTCTACCATAAATTTTTAACTTTCAGCATATACATCCATGACCCATTTTCCATACTTTGATAAATTTTCAAATTAATCCCCCAAATAGGTAGATTAAGCTATCTCGGTTTCAAAAATATCAAACTTACTAAAAACAATACAAGGAAACTTACCCAATTAGGCTTTGAAAGTTTCTTCTCTCTCCTAGGGTTTCCATCAATTTTGGGGTTGAAGATGACAAAATAAGATGATATTTCTTTTTTTATCATCTTTTCATTAATTAATTATTTTAATTTCCAATTTAGTCCTTGCCCTTTTCCTAAATTTCCATGGATGAATCACCTTAAAATATCTACATACTTTCTTAATGGTCTAATTACCTCTAGTTTTGAATTCCATAGCTATTTAATCCTTATAGCTACTAGAATTCAACTTTCACATTTTACGTGATTTGGTCCTTCTCGTATTAAACATGAAATCGATAAAATTTTCTTATCAGAATTTTCACATGACATTTCTTATCTAATACGGACCATATAATAAAATAAAATAAATTTTTATTTTTGGATTGGATTTGTGGTCCCAAAACCACTATTCCAATTTCACTGAATGTGGGCTACTACGGTAAATAGGTTTAGATATTGCTTTCTTATGGTATCCTCTAGTTCCCAGGTAGCCTCCTCTATACCATGTCATTACCAAAGAACTTTTACTAATGCTACCTTTTTACTTCTCAACTCTTTTGTTTCCCGAGCTAAGATCTTGATCGGTTCTTCACTATATGCCATATCAGGCTGAATCTCTACCTTTGTCGGAGAGATAACATGTGAAGGATCAGATGGATACTACCGTAGCATAGACACATGAAAAACATTATGAATCCGATCAAGTTCTGGGGGTAAAGCTAACCGATATGCAACTGGTCCAATGCTCTCTATAATCTCATCTGGCCCAATGAACCGTGGACTAGTTTTCCTTTACGACCAAACCGAAGAACTTCCTTCCAAGGCGATACCTTCAAGAATACCTTGTCCCCAACATGAAATTCTATTTCTTTTCATTTCAAAACAGCATAGGACTTTTGACGATCAGAGACCGCTTTCAAACTGTCTCGAATTATTTTCACCTTTTCCTCGGTCTCACGGACAAAATCAACTCCGTGTAACTTTTTCTCACTGAGTTCTGTCCAATACAATGGAGTCTTACATTTGTGACCATACAAAGCTTCATACAATGCAATTTTAATATTAGACTGATAACTGTTATTGTAAGCAAATACATCCAAAGGCAAATATCTTTCCCAGTTACCTTCAAACTCAAGTATACAACATCAAAGCATATCTTCTAAGATCTATATTACCCGTTCAGATTGACCATCTGTCTGGGGATGAAATAGAGTACTAAAGTGTAACTGAGTACCCAGAGCTCCTTCCAATTTGCTCCAAAATCAAGATGTAAACCGAAGATCTCTATTTGAAATGATGGAGACAGGCACTCCATGCAATCTAACAATCTCAGAAACATACAACTCAGCCAATCTATCTAAGGAAAAATCCATACATACAGGAATAAAGTGCGCAAACTTTGTTAATCGATCAACAATTACCCAAATGGCATTTTTCTTCTTTAGAGACAAGGGTAACCCTGATACAAAGTCCATAGTAATTCTTTCCCATTTCCATTATGGTATTGTAACTGGCTGTAATAGACTAGAAGGCAACTAATATTCAGCTTTTACTTGCTGACATATCAAACATTTATATACAAATTCAGAAATATCTCATTTCATTCTTGGCCACCAATACATCTTTTTCAGGTCATTGTACATTTTATTACTGCCAGGATGTATAGACATGTTACCATTATGAGCTTCATTCAAAATCTTCTGTACTAGCTCTGAACTTTCTGATACACATACTCTACCTCTGAATAACAAGCAACCATCAGTCCCAATTTGAAATTCTAAACCAAGAGCCGATTCATTTTTTATCCGTTTTGCTTGCAACTTACTATCACCTTTCTAAGCTTCAGAGATCTGCTGAAAAAATGTAGGTCTAGTTTTTAACTCATCTATAATTGAACCATCATCAGATAATGACAATCGGGTATTCATTGCTCGTAAAGTATACAGGGACTTTCTGCTCAAAGCATCTGCCACCATATTGGCTTTTCTCGGATGGTAATCGATAACAAGATCATGATCTCTTAGTAATTCAAGCCATTTGTATTGCCCTAATTTCAAATCTTTCTGTGACATCAAGTACTACAAACTTTTATGATCAGTGAATATGTGACATTTTTCACCAAACAGGTAATGCCGCCAAATTTTCAATGCAAGCACTATGGCTAACAATTCAAGATCAAGTGTCGGGTAGTTTCTTTCATGTGGTTTTTGTAACACCCCTTACCCGAGACTGTCGCTGGAGTCGAGCACGAGGCGTTACTAGACTTACCTTACTAATTCGGGGCATAAAAATTTACTTTTAAAATTCATTCGCTCACATTCATCTAATATATCCCTAAAAAGGGCCCTCGAGGCCCTAAAACATTCAATTGAAACAGTTCGGGACCAAACCGGGAACATTAAAATTTTTCCGATTACATACACAAATCAAAACAATTTATTTCACTATTCATAATAAAATTGTCCACCTGCGAAATAGTAACTAAATTAATTATAACTCGAGTTATCAAACTTGAAATTTAAATCCGTAAATTTTCCCTGAAACTATACTCATATATCTTCTTATCATAATTTTTCCAGAATTTTTGGTTTGGCCAATTAGTACATTTTATTCATTAAAGGTTCCCCTATTTTGCAATCCAATAGACATAACCTCTCTTCAATAAAAATCGATTATCTCATTATACAGAATTCAGATAACATTTCTATTTGTTTCTAATGAAAATATACTCACTAAGAAATCTAGAAATATAAATTATACATCATAATTATTTTTTTACAATTTTTAGTGAAATTTAAAATCAGAACAGGGGATCACGAAGTCATTCTGAACCAGTCTCACAAGAATTTAAATATCTTAGAATATACACTTCCTTTGCTTGCTCTATTTCTTTCCTATGAAAATAGGCTCAATAAGCTTTAATTATATATCTCATTCAAAATTTAATTCCATTTCTACAATTTTTAGTGATTTTTCAAAATCACATCATTGTTGCTGTCCCAAAACTGTTTCATAACCAACTTTTACTCTTTCTAATTTCTTTGCATTAAACCTCATTTAAGCATACATAACATCAACACATGTTCTTATTTAGCCATTTCAATAGCTAATCATTATCAAGTATTCACATGCCATTCTTAGTCATATCATAAGGACATACACACAAAATAACCAAGTCCCTATACATGCCATAACTTAAAACATTTCAATGAAAATACCCAATTGGTAACTTGATAGTCAAAAGTGTGAAGCGATCTCCGACGACCTCCAACTCAAGCTTGTTTGATAAAATTCTAGAATAGAGGAAATGAAAGAGGTAAGCTTATAAAGCTTAGTAAGTTCACATGTAAAATAATAGGCATTACTAATGAATTTAGCTTATTATTAAGCTTTCATAATTTGTATAAATAATGTTAAGTTCTTACTTTCCCATCTTACTCATTGGTAACCTTACCAAATGCTCAGAATAATAAAAATAATACCTTACTTAATAGCCTTTTTATGTACCTGCAACATCTCACTTAACACATTAATACTTTATCATAATATATAGGCATTTAACTAATCATGTCACAAAGCGTCATAAGTATAATTGAAAACTTATCACTTACTTAATACTTGAATATACTCATTAAAACACTTTTAATATCATTAACTAACAAAATCTTTATTTTACTTCTCCCCTTACTTTTTAACTTTCTTGTTTATCATTCCTTTACCTGAACATTCTTATAACATAGCCTGTATATTAGCCCGATGAACCATTTAGAATGCTAAGGGTACTTGGGTTTTCCTGCCTAATAATAGCCTGCCAATGCCATGCTTTAGGCATGGTCTTACATGGGATGTTCCCTGTCCTGTCAAAGCCATATATCTGATATGGACTTACATGAAATGTTCCTCAACTATCTCAACCTGCCAATGCCATATGCCGGATATGGACTTACATGGGATGTTCCTCAACTATCTGAACTTGCCAATGCCATATGTCTGATATGGACTTACATGGGATGTTCCTCAACTATCTGTACTTGTCAATGCCATATGTCTGATATGGACTTACATGGGATCCTTACCTTATATACTCACCAATGTCATGCCTTGGCATGGTTTTACTTAATATCCTTATCTTATGTTGCCATGGGTCAGCCATGGTCTTTTTTTTCCGTCAATTCTTCCTTAGTTGCCATGTTATAAACATGGATTTTGAAATATCAATGCCTTGGCAAATCATAGCTAAAACATACTTGCTCAAAATTCTTGAGGTCAGTCACATAACTCAATAATAATAGCAACAATTGCATAATAATAAAATACTACTCAACTTACATACTTACATTCTTATTCTCATCATATCCTCAATTTATCGTCATTTCCTCAGATTATGCTATTCGATACTTTCTTGATCTTATACAAAGCCACATTACCACTATGGTCTTATATGTAAACTTATTCGAATTCTCACTTTTAATGTCGAATCATTATCGAACATTTCTCAATTATTATCATTGTATTCAAAAATAAATACTAAAACATTTATACCTAATATATCAATTTAGCATTCATACATGCTTAATTAACTGCTTATTGAACACATGAACTTCCCTCGATACCAATACGACCATTTTGACCAACTTTCCTAATTTTTAGTTTTTCTCCCGTTCTAGGTCCACATCATGTTTTTCGGGATCTAAAACATCATATTTCACTTATTTAATCAATGTACTAACCATTTCGGACCTAAAACATATTTTTACAAAATTTACATTTTACCCCTAAACTTTTGCATATTTACACTTTTGCCCCAAAGCTCGGAAATAAATTTTTATTCAATTTCTTTGCATTTTAGGCCTAACTGAACCATTTCATAAATATGGCAGCCCACAGTTCTTATTAAAACTCACACTGATGACCAATTTTATAACGTTTACGATTTAGTCCTTTCGAACGTTTTCGTTGAAAATCACTCGGTAAAAACTGTTTCTCTAACCATAAACATGCATAATCTACCATAAGTCATCAAAATACACAATTATTCAACATGGGTCAATTTTTGAAATCAAACCCTAGCTTAAATAAATGGTACAAATAGAGAAATCATGTTACCGAGATTTCAAGAACGTAAAAATAATTAAAAACAGGGCTAGAACGGACTTACAATCGAGCTTGGAAGCTTGAAAAAATCTAGCCATGGTTTCTCCATGCTATATTCGGCCATGAGGAAAAAGATGAGCAAATTTTTGCTTCATTTTCCCTTTTTAATTCTTTTAAATTACTAAATGACCAAAATGCCCTTAAAGACTTTTCTTTCAAATTTGTCTTATTCATGCCCATTTTTGTCCAACAATTTAACCAATGGTCTAATTACTATTTAAGGACCTTCAATTTAAAACTTCATAACAATTGGACACTCTAACATATGGAACTCAACTTTTGCACTATTTACAATTTAGTCCTTTTGACTAAATTGAGTGCCCAAACGTCAAAATTTTCGAACAAAATTTTCACGTAATCTTTCCGTGAAATCGTAGATCATAAAAATATAATAAAAATAATATTTTCCTTGTCGAATTTGTGGCTTCGAAACCACTGTTTCGACTAGGCCCAAAATCGGGATGTTACAGTTTTAGCTGTCTTGAAGCATAGGCCACTACTTTAACTTCTTGCATCAAAACACAGCCTAAACCATTCAATGACGCATCACTGTAAACTATAAATTCCTTACCCGATTTTGGCTAAACTAACACTGGAGCTTCCATCAATAAAACTTTTAATCTATCAAAACTCTACTGGCATTTGTCAGTCCATTCAAATTTCACATCTTTTTACAATAGTTGGGTCATCGGAGAAGCTATCATTGAAAAACCTTTTACAAATCTTCTGTAATAACCAGCTAATCCCAAAAGACTTCAGACTTCCGACACATTCCTTGGTGGCTTCCAGTTAATAGTGGCTGAAATTTTATTCGAGTCTACCCTGACACCTTCTATAGATACTATATGCCCAAGAAAACTAACTTCCCGTAGCCAAAATTCACATTTACTAAATTTGGCATACAATTGTCTCTCTCGCAGGGTTTGCAACACTATTCTCAAATGCTCAGCATGTTCATTTTCAGCTCGAGAGTAAACCAAAATATCATCTACAAATGCAACAGCCCGAATTAGGGCCTAAACGGAATGGTGGTTTTGGGACCACGAATCTGACATAGAAGAATTTATTTTGATCAATTTTTAAGGTCTGTTGTGTGATTGAATGCATAAGTGAAAATTTAGTAAATAGATTTTATCGAGAAAATGCCCGATTGAGTGATAGGATTAAATTGCAAAAATTTCAAAATATGTGTTCTAGAAGCTTTTAGTGTGAAATTGAAATGGAACCATAAACTAGAGGTCCTTATTTAGTAATTAGACCATTTTATGGCAACTTGGAAAAAAATGCCCATGGAAGGAAAAATCTGCAAAGAAGGCCATTATGGGAATTTTGGTCATTTGGATATTAAAAGAAATAAAAAGGGAAAATAAGGCCAAAAAGTGTCCATCTTCTTCATGCCTTGGCTAAATTTTACAAGCACCATATGTAACACCCTATAACCTGTATCCGTCGCCGGAATAGGGTCACAAGGTATTACTTAACTAAACTCAATCTCAAGTCATTCGAAGATACTCTTAGAAGCCATTATCCATCGATCGAATGTAAACCTAGCAATAATATAACTCACGACTTCTATTCAACCTAACTTATGCATTTAACAATGATATACACAAATACAAATCACGTTTTCTTTAGTTTATGCACCTTAGTGACTTACAGAATCTTATTATACTTTCATAACAATGAACCATTTAACAAAACTTAATAATTCAATTATTTATAGCAATTACCGAACATACTTATAAGTATATATATACCAAACCGAATATGTCATCCATAACCAAGACATTTCATAAACATTAACTCAACTTTGAGACCTTACTAAACAAAATGGCTAAGCCATCTTCGCATGGCTTTAGTATTTACAAATTTCAAAATGAACTCGTTTCAAAAAGGGAGTTAAGCCTATACATGCCATCTTTCAAAATATAGACTACCAAAAGTATCAAAACAGTGACGATAGTGTGGATGACTTGAACTGGAATCTCCGAGCTCGTAGCTTCGAAATAAGATCTATAAAATAGAGTAACAAAGACACTCGAAGTAAGCTAATTAGCTTAGTAAGTCTTAAGTAATTAAACAACCTCATTAACTAATCATATAAATCTTTATGGATCAAAATAAACCATTACAAACACGTTATCAAGCATAATCTATTTAAGCCGAATATTCATGGTCAAACACTTCATCACACTTACAAGATTTTCACATTAATCAAACCTCTCTTGTGACCGAATATACACTTTTAAAACAATCTCACATATCATGCCACATTTGCTCACATGTATACAATTTCAATATAAACTTACATTTGACGAACACCTTAATACCATTTAACATGTATCTTTTCTCATGCCATATTTGACCGAAAATTTGTTTCATAATCGTATATACATCCATTCTTAATCAAATTTCATGAAATACACTTTGCTTAATCACATTTGAATATGCAACTATAATTCAATCACATTTTAATCATGCTTCAAAGTCTCATGGTAAAAGAATCACATACGTACCTCATTACGAGCTAACAAAATTATAGCTCATACTTAGCTTTTCCGCTTGTATTAACTTAGGTAGGAGCACATAAATTCAAAGTCTCGAGTTCATCACTCGGCATATTATTTGCTAAGTACCACATTAATTTGACTTTCACCGGCACAATGCCTGCTAGGCTTTTAATCCTGAAATTCATCATCGGCACATGGCCTGCTGGACTTTGAGTTCGATTTCAATTCACCGGCATTACGCCTGCTAGGCTTATAGCCCGAGAATGATCACCAGCTTTTAGCTTGCTAGGCAACATTTGCCCGGATACACTTATAGATCGCAATTCAAACTCTCTCTATCATTTAAATATTTACTTTCGAGCTTCCATACCATTCGAATATATATATATATAAAAGCTTAACATCATTTTATCATATTACGTATATATTTCTTATACATCTCAAGTAATGTCATTTGGCCTTACACATAAAAACATTTCACTTCACATTGTAATAATTCTATTGACTAAATAACACATCATCATCTATTTCATTCACTATTACATTCGGCATTGCACACATATGAAAATAAAGATTATCTCTTTACCACATTCTACCACATTAATAATCGATTATATCACATGTTTAATCACTTAAAACTTACCTCGAAAGGTGTCGAACAATTACGGATCGGCTATTCAACTATTTTCGCCTTTCCCCTATCCGAATTTGGCTCTCTTGGTTCTTGAGCTAAATTAAACAAATTTTAACTTGTTACCACACAATTGTTCATACTTTTAACCGAAAGTAATAAGAAACTAGTTAGGCCTTACTAGCCACATTTAGCTAACTTTAATATCATCTAACTTATCATAATTCACATTCGGCATTTACAATTAACTCATAGCAACATCATTCACTACATTTTAAGTCACATTCAACTAGCATATACATAATTCATAGTAAAATTTATACACAATATAGGTCATCTTTGACCTTTTTATATTATCAATTTAAATTATTTCTCACAACCTATCACATTCGACACAAGGTGATATCATTTCTATTTTAGTTAGCTCCACTAAACCATGCCTTGATTTTAAACTCATTAGGCCATCATATGAATAACTACTTTAACAACTAAACTTTAATTTCCATTAACTCACATGAAATTTCCCAAGCTAATTGCCATAGCCGAATATCAATTTAGACCTTTACACATTCACTTTCTCAAATCTATTAGAACTTCACATTATAAAATTTAACTACAAGAACTTATGCAAGATTTCCTTGTGCCAAATTTGCTTCATTTACCAATAAGCTTATTTATACACACCCGTAAACACATTCGGCAATCCTCATTTCAATTCATTTTTAAAGTACAAACAAATCAATTATTCCTTTTCATTTTACCACATTTAGTCGTTAATGAGTTAATTTAACACTTATATTCTTTTAATAGCTAGCATGAGGTTTCACAATTTAACCTCCAGATCCGAAATACCATTATCAATAAAACCATTGCTCAAATTATTATTCACTATAATGCTATAGCCGAATCCCTCAATTAGCTAGCATAGCCCCTTGTATTCGATCTAATCACATAATCACAACTTAAATCCTTCTCTTAACACATAATTCATTATTTTTGGAACTCATTTTAACAAATATAACCTACTCCATGGCCGAATGCTACCTAAGCATTAAGCTCATGTTCTTTTCACTATTTTAACAAATCTTAAAACTCATCTAATAACCATTTTCAATTTAAAACATCAAACATTCAAAATTAAGCACAATACCACATAGCCGAATATATACTTTGTCCCAAACTCATAAATTCATCCATTCAAAGCTCAATTTAACAATTTAACAAGTACCACTAATGTTTAGCACTTACTTAAACTACATTAGCCGACTACTCAAACTCATTTGAGCCACTTATAGTAAGTTTAATTAGTCTATACTCAATTATACTCATTTCTCCTTACAATTCAACAAAACATGCACAATTTAACACATTGAGCTTATGACTGAATGCTTCATGCATCGAAAACACAAGAATTAACACATGGGTCATGTTAAGAGCTTCAAAACCAATTCAATTTCTCAAAATCCAAAGGAAAACATATGAAATCATACCTTAATTCCCAACACAAAGTGACCAAATGCCTTTGGTGTTCTTTCTTTATTTTTTGGTGTTCTTTCTTTATTTTCTTGCTTTAGTTTCGGCAATAGGAGACAAAGATGAGCAAACTTTGTTTTTATCAACCTTTTTACTTATTTAATTCATGTTTTCGAAATATAAAACCATTAAAAATTATTTCACTATTATAAAATGCATATAATGCCAAATATCCATCATCATTGCCGCCCACTATCTTAAAGCGGTCCATTTGACATGCAAGTCCTCCATAAGTTTAACCATATGCTAATCGGCCACTTAGGTTTTACCTATCACATTTTCATGGTTTATCAAATGGGTCCTTTTTAATAATTCCACATCTAAATGACAAAATTAAACCACAATAATTTCACACATGAGACTTCACATATATAAAACATAGAAAATAACATTTTAAAAATTTTCTAACTCGGTTTAGTGGTTCCGAAACCACTTTTTCGATTAGGGTCAAATTAGGGCTGTCACACCATAGCTAGGGTTTCTTTCAACTTTTCAAGCCCCAAGTAAGTGACTCCTATCCCCGTTTTTCATGTTCTTCGTATTCTTGAGTGTAACACCCCGTACCCAGATTCAACATCAAAACTGAGTATAAGCCATTACTGGACGATAACACTACCATTCATACACGATCGAGCCATAAAATTTCATTTCAAATTTAAAACTCATTCATAAAATATCATACAATCCTTAAAATGGGCCTACGAGGCCCTAAACATAGTTTAGGAGTGGTCCGGGACCAAACCTGAAACTCAGAAAAATTTTGGAAAATTTGGCCACGTACAGGGCACACGCCTGTGTGAAACAAGGACACGCCCGTGTGGGCAGGCCGTGTGATCACACATGCCCGTGTCCCAAACCCGTGTGGATTTATTTCAAATATATTTTTCATTTCAAACCTACAGGGGTCTTCACACCGTCGAGTACACTCCTGTGTTCCATGCCCGTGTCCTTTACACAGCCGGGCACACGCCCTGTCTTAGCCCGTGTGAAAACTTGGGTGTATTCTATTTATGACGTCACCCCGAAAACTTCGTCACACGGCCAAGCTACACGCCCATGGGCTAAGCCGTGTCTATGACACGGTCGAGACACACGGCCGTGTCTCCACCCATATGTTTACTAGTGGGTAATTAAATTTTCATGAATTTAGGTGCAAGGGACACACGGCCTATCCACATGCCCATGGGGCTAGCCGTGTGTCCCACATGGCCTAGACACACGCCCGTGTGCATACCCGTATGGACAATTATAGGTTATTTTCCAAGCCAATTGCCACCTTGAAAATACATACAAAATTATACTATTTTTATCACCACACACCATGACATTATTAGACATCTAAATGGCCACATTTGATAGTTTAACAACATGCACCAACTCATTTCCACACATGCACACCAATCGTTTCACGAATTACCTCATAATGATATATATAAGAACTAACATCATCATTCGCCATATCTCATGGCCTTAGTTACAAAATACTTATCAAAAGACTTGTACCCATATGGTAGCCAACTCACACTGACACTTACAACACAACTAAGTCCCTATACGTACCATAGTTCAAAAGAATTTATATCACTATACCAAAAGAATGTTGTTGATAGTGTGGGTGATCTTCTGACGCTTCCCGATCCTCGAGCTGGCTTGACTTGAATACTCTATAAGACAAGGGAAAAGAGAAAGGAGTAAGCTTTAAAAGCTTAGTAAGTCTATATGCAAATAATTAACAACATACCAACTTTCATAATTCCAATAGTCATATCCCAACACATCAACTTACCACCTAATCTTACCATTATTCACATACACATCAAGCACATTATTTACATATTCTTAAGCTCATATGCACCCTTGCACACATATGCAATTTGCCCACAATATTACTTGCTCATAAGATTTCACCTGCACTTACACACCAAATAACCACACCAATCTCTTTAGTAAGCGTTCCCGATGAACCCTTCGGAATAACATTCATTATTCGGTGGTTTCAGCACATAGCTCCACCAACACATAAATCCGGATCTCGTGTACACATGGTGAACTCTCAATATCACCCATGTGACCTAGCCATAAAAATCCTGTAGCTCTCGTGTCTACATGGTGTACAACCCTCGAATCTACCCATGTGACCTAGCTGCTTAAACCATAGCTCTCGTGTCTACATGATGGACCTTCGGTACCATACATGCGACCTAACTATTTTTTATCCGTAGCTTTCTTGTACACATGGTACACATACCGTATTACGCATGTGACCTAGCTACCTCATAATGTCTCGTATCTCTCATTTTTTCGAAGGTTCAAACGGGAGCACCAAATTTCTCATAATTCACCAAATCATAAAAATTATTCAACATTGCCCATAACAAGCAATAATTTGTAATTATGAAATTAAAAACGATTTATTACTTACATACAAACTTACCTCGACAATAAAAAGCGATAATTTGTAATTTAGTCCGAAACCTTGCCTTTTCCTAGGTCAAGGTCGATTCCTCGTTCTTCTCAATCTATAATAACACATTTAACTCGTTTAATACACACGTTTCTCAATTTAGTCCAAAATCATCCTATGATAATTTTTACAATTTAGCCCCTAACTTTTTCACTTTTACACTTTAGTGCCTATGCTCGGTTTATGATTTTCATGCAACTTCCATGCATTTTAAGCCTGGTTGAACCATTTTTTACTTATAACAGCCCACAATTTCCACCATATCACCACTCATACACACCACATCTTATCTTTTACAATTAAGTCCTTTCTACAATTTCCATCAAAAATCACCTAGTGCAAATTGTTCTCCACACTTTAAACTTTCATATTTCACCATTAGACATCGAAATACATCCATGACATTTATGTGTAAAATTTTCAAAATAAACCTTAGCTCAAAATAATGGTAGAAATAGCTAGAGTAAATTACGAGGATTCCAAAAATACAAAGAACATAAAAAACGGGGCTCGATTGCACTTACTTGTGAGCTTGAAAATCAAAAAAACCCTAGCTATGGTGTAACGCCCTCTTACCCAAGACCGTCGCCGGAGTCGAGCTTGAGGTGTTACCAAACTTAATTTATCACTTAAAGAATTTTAAATCTTTTATTCCAACATTCGTAATAAGCTGCCAATCTGCATCACAGTCGCTAAAAAAATCATATCTCGAGTTCCGAAACTTGAAATTAAGATCCGTAAATTTTCCATAAAACTAGACTCATATATCTATCTACTAATTTTTTTCTAGAAATTTTGGTTAGTCCAATTAGTACAGTTTATTAGTTAAAGTTTACCCTGTTACAGAGTTCAACTACTATGACCCCTGTTCACTACGAACCACTTTTCTCTGCATACAAAGTTCAAAAGACTATTGATACGGTCGCACCACCTAATTTGCCAACCACAAATGGAGACCCACTCGAGCTACCTGTTGGTCCAATTACCCGAGCTCGAGCTAAGAAGTTTAAAGATGCAGTGTCAGCCTTAGTTGAGCGAGTTTGGGCTGAATCAATCACCAATTTACTTGATAGTTCCTGGACTAGCTCAACGAGTCATTCGTTTCATCTTTCCAAAACTCATCCAGCTCATTTTCAGCTCAACCTGCTCGGTTCCAGCTCATCGAGTTTACATCCAGTTCAACTTCAGCTCATGAGTTTATTTTCAGCTAAATTTTAGTTCACGAGCTCAGAATTAGCTCAGCCTTAGCTCTCGAGTTGGGCTTAGCTCGATTTTAGCTCACTATCTAAATTATAGCTCATTAAGTTCATTCAAAGCTCATGATAATAAGTTGACTTTTATTTTAATTTTATTAATTTATCATATTGAATGGTTTCACATTAATATATTAATATTGTCTTAATTTAATTTAATTCTGCTTATTTAATATGTCATAGCCGAAATTTATAGGTTGACATTATTGCTTTCACATTGCCGAATTTTTTTGTTCACATTTGGGTTTAATTAGTTCATGAATTTTGCAGGAAATTCGAAGAGTGCAAGAGCATGAAGAAACACCACTTTTGGAAGGTGCATGGATGGTTAGAGGGCTTGAACATCCTAGGTGCATGTTCGGCCAAGTACATGAATGATTACATTCATTGTATCAAGGTTCATGAATGTTCATATTCATGTATGGAGTGCTATCTCTTCAATTTTCAAGGGTGGCCGAATCTACCTTTGTCCATTAGGGTTCCATTCATTCACATACATTTGCTTAAGCTTGAAGGATGCATGCTTCAATCTTCCATGGCCGAATGTGGACAAGGCATTTAAGGAGTTTCTTTCTAGAATGTTACATGATTCATTCATGATACATTACTTAGTTTTTAAGACTATGGATTAGACTATTCGGCTACTTAGTCTAAAAGCCTATAAATACTTGTATTTTTTTTCATTGGAGGCAATTTTTTTGAACTTTATGAATTTTATTCACAACTAGTGAGGAATTCTTTTCTCTAATTTCGTTCAAAGATTTCGATTGGCTTGCCTAGTGTCCTAGTTGTGTCAACCGTTTTTTCTTTGTCGAAAATCTGAACTTATCACTACCCGTAGTGTGGCGTTCACCCTTATACCAAGGTTCCTACTTTTCTAAGTAGCGGGTCGAGGTTTAACCTATTATTCATCACCACCTTGAAAGCTTATAAGTATTTGGGTCAATACTCTCTAGTATTGGTTCTTACTTGCTTTTGAGTTCATTTCATTCCATTTTCACCAACAATCATTCTTCTATCACTTTTCCTTCCTTTTCAACCGAACCACCCTCTTTACTTTTCATCCATTATTTGTTGACCACCTTCATACCAATCTCCATCTTTATTTATATTAACCGAGCCTATATAAAACTTATAACTTCAAACCCATTTGAAACCCTTTTCATAGCTTCCGCCATTATTTACTTAAAAATATCCTTTTAAAGTGAGCCGAACGATACTTTCTCGTAGACGATCGGGCAAACTCACATACGACTCGACTCACCCCGAGGCGGATCGTATCATTTGGTATCAGAGCTAGCTAAATTGAGGTAAGAATCGACATTTTCTTATACTTCCGAGATCGCGTTTTAGCAAAAAAAAATTCAAAAAAAAAATTTCAAAAAAAAAATTTCAAAAAAAATTCAAAAAAAAAATTCGAAAAAAATTGAAAAGAAAAAATTTGTGAAAAAAAATTGTGAAAAAAAAATATATTAGAAGTGCAAAAAAAAAAAAAAAAATTCCGAAAAAAAAAAAAAAAAGTGGTTGAAAGTGGAAATTGTTTCATCGATATTCATTCCTGATCCTAAAATTATTCTTCTACCCTTTTCATCTTTTCTATTTGATTTGGCCACACTAGAACCCAAACTCTTATTAGCCTACCCCAAACCGAGTACATCAACCATTGTTACCCCTTTTAAGCCGACCTCTAGACCAAGACTAAGCCTGTGTCGAATCTGCTTACGAAATCACGAGAAAAGATAAGGAGAGGAAAAAGGCACGAGTGTCGCGAGTTACATTCGAGGGGAGGTAAAAGCCGAAATCGAGTGAAAAACACGAGTGTGAGTGGATTTTCTTTTTCTTTCGGAGAGAATTAGTGAGATTTGTGGTGAGGTTGTCAAAATGTCACAAAGCCCGGAGCGTAACGAAGGACTACCACGCCAACCGATCAGAAATATGGTTCCAGGCGGCGGAGGAGTGCCCGACTTGGGACAACAAGCCCTCTTAAGAGAAATTCAACGAATGTTTCGAGCCGAACTTGAACCCATGAACGAGAGATTAGATCGGGTCGAAGAGAGGGGGCAACGAGATCAAACTCCTCAAGGCCCTAGAAGAGACCGCGGACGAGCTCGACCACTAGAAGAAGATCTTTTCGACCAAAGTGACCTAGAAAGTGACCAAGGTTCCAACCAAAGTGGGCGATACCGAGGTCAGCGAAACCGAGGCCAAAGGGATAGAGGCCGAGTCGACGACGATCTCAAGAATATCAAGCTCTCCATACCACCCTTCCAAGGCAAGTCTGATCCGGAAGCATACTTGGAGTGGGAAAAGAAGATAGAGCTAGTCTTTGATTGCCATAATTATTCGGAGATCAAGAAGGTTAAATTGGCAGCCATCGAGTTTTCTGATTATGCGATGGTATGGTGGGATCAACTTATAACAAGTCGACGACGCAACGGGGAAAGGCCAATTTCCACATGGACTGAAATGAAAGCTATCATGCGGAAGAGATTCATTCCGTCTTATTATCATCGCGAGTTGTACCAAAAGCTGCAAACCCTCACACAAGGTAGTCGAAGTGTGGAGGACTATTTCAAAGAAATGGAGATAGCGATGATACGAGCGAATGTGGAGGAAGATCGAGAAGCGACCATGGCAAGATTCCTCTCTGGGTTGAACCGAGAAATAGCTAACATTGTAGAACTTCAACACTATGTCGAGGTGACCGATATGGTCCATGTTGCCATCAAAGTGGAAAAGCAGCTCAAGCGAAAAGGTACTCTCAAGCCCTTTTTAAACCCTTCCAATAATCCGAAGTGGGGCCAAGGAGTAAACAAACGAGACTTTCCTAACCGTTCAAAGGTGGCAAACTTTCCGGTGAAGCCAAATAAATCCACGGGAGATTCCAGCAAAGGAAAAGAAATCGCTCATCCCGATAGATCCCGAGACATCAAATGTTTCAAGTGCTTGGGGCATGGACATATCGCTAGTCAATGTCCAAATCGGAGAGTAATGGTGATGTCCGCAAATGGAGATATTGAGTCAGAAGAAGAAAAACAAGAAGAATCCGACGAATCTTCTGATAAAGAGGAAGAAGAACTCGAATATGCGGTAGAAGGAGAGATACTTGTGATCAAACGAAGCCTAAGCTTGCATAGTGTCGAAGACGAGCAACAACGTGAGAACATTTTCCACACTCGTTGCCATGTTCAAGGCAAAGTGTGTAGTCTCATCGTTGACGGAGGAAGTTGCACGAATGTTGCTAGTATGCTTATGGTGGAGAAGTTAGGACTACCGACTACAAAGCACCCACATCCATATAAGCTTCAATGGCTTAACGATGGTGGAGAATTGAAGGTGACCAAACAAGTAAAGGTGCCTTTCTCGATTGGAAAATATTCCGATGAAGTGCTTTGTGACGTAGTTCCAATGCATGCCGGACACTTACTGCTGGGCCGACCTTGGCAGTTTGATCGAAAGGTGGTACATGATGGATACACCAATCGTTATACTTTCAAGTATCAAGGCAAGAATGTCACCTTAGCACCTTTGACACCTCGTCAAGTTTACGAAGACCAAGTAAGATTGAGAGATTCCATTGAAAAACACAAAGAAAGCGAGAAAAAAGAAAATAAAGAAAAAAATTGTGAGAAAATGAGTGAAAAGAAACATGAGAAAGCAAAAGAAAAGAATCAAAAGCGAGAGAACAAAAAGAGAGAAGAAAAAGAGAGTGCAAAAGTGAATGTTTATGCAAAAGCGAGTGATATACGAAAGTCGTTTCTGTTGAGACAACCGGTGCTTGTACTTTTGTACAAGGAATCATTTTTTAATTCTAACGACTTGAATCCCGATCTACCGTCTTCTGTTAAGATTCTTTTGCAGGAATTTGAGGACGTATTTCCCGATGAAGTTCCGAGTGGATTGCCACCGATTCGGGGGATCGAACATCAAATCGATTTCATTCCTGGCGCATCCATTCCTAACCGACCAGCCTATCGCAGTAACCCCGATGAGACAAAGGAATTACAAAAGCAAGTAAATGAGCTTTTGGAAAAGGGGTTCATACGAGAAAGTCTTAGCCCTTGTGCTGTGCCAGTCCTACTAGTTCCGAAAAAGGATGGAACGTGGCGTATGTGCGTCGATTGTCGTGCAGTTAACAAGATTACCATTAAGTACCGGCATCCGATTCCGCGACTCGACGACATGCTAGATGAGTTAAGTGGTGCGCAGCTATTTTCAAAAATCGACCTCAAGAGCGGGTACCATCAAATACGCATGCGCGAGGGAGATGAATGGAAGACTGCTTTCAAAACCAAACATGGTTTGTATGAGTGGTTGGTAATGCCCTTCGGCCTTACTAACGCCCCTAGTACTTTCATGCGTCTAATGAACCATGTGCTTCGAGCCTATATCGGTAAATTTTGTGTGGTATACTTCGATGATATCCTTATTTATAGTCGAACTTTGAATGAGCACTTGATTCATTTACGAGCTATATTAGATGTGTTACGAAAAGAGACTCTTTACGCAAATATTAAGAAATGTACATTTTGCACTGATAAAGTTGTTTTCTTAGGATTTGTTGTCAGTTCGCAAGGCCTCGAAGTCGACCAAGAGAAGGTGAAGGCAATTCGAGAGTGGCCGAGGCCGACTAGCATCACACAAGTGCGAAGTTTCCATGGCTTAGCAAGTTTTTACAGACGATTCGTTCCACATTTCAGCACGTTAGCCGCACCTCTCACGAGTGTGATTAAAAAGAACTCAGCATTCTTTTGGAATGAGGACCAAGCAAAATCGTTTACTGCTCTCAAAGAGCATTTAACTAACGCTCCTTTATTATCTTTGCCTAACTTTGATAAAACTTTTGAAATTGAATGTGATGCCTCAGGTATCGGAATAGGAGCTGTTTTAACTCAAGAAGGCAAACCTGTGGCATACTTTAGTGAGAAGCTTAGTGGTGCTCCATTGAATTACCCAACATACGACAAGGAAATGTATGCGTTGGTTCGAGCATTGGAAACGTGGCAGCACTACTTATGGCCGAAAGAGTTCGTCATTCATTCGGACCACGAATCTCTAAAGCATATAAAAGAACAGCATAAACTCAATAAACGACACGCAAAATGGGTAGAGTTTCTTGAATCCTTTCCTTATGTTATACGGTACAAAAAAGGTAAGGAAAATATTGTTGCTGATGCACTTTCTCGTCGTTATACCTTGTTGAATTATTTGGATTCAAGATTGCTTGGCTTTATGTTTTTGAAAGATTTGTACATAACTGACCCTGATTTTGGAGAAATTTATAAATCATGTGAGCATAATGCTGTTGATAGATTTTTCAGGTTCGATGGCTTCTTATTACGTGAAGGAAAACTTTGTGTCCCACAAAGCTCTGTGCGAGAGATGCTAGTACTTGAGGCTCACGGCGGTGGGTTAATGGGACACTTTGGTATTGCAAAAACTTTGGCCATATTGCAAGAACATTTCTATTGGCCACGAATGAAAAGGGATGTTGAGAAGGTCTGTTCTAGATGTATAGCATGTAAGAAAGCCAAATCTAAGGTTAACCCCCATGGGCTTTACACGCCTTTGCCCATTCCTGAAGGGCCTTGGGTCGACCTTTCTATGGATTTCATCTTAGGGCTACCGCGGACACGAAATGGGAAAGATTCTATATTTGTGGTTGTAGATCGATTTTCCAAAATGTCACATTTCATTGCTTGTTCAAAAACTGATGATGCAGTTAATATTGCTAATCTTTTTTTTAAAGAAATTGTCAGGTTGCATGGGATTCCAAAGACCATTGTTTCTGATCGAGACGCAAAATTTTTGAGCCACTTTTGGAGAACATTATGGAGTAAACTTGGCACGAAGTTACTATTTTCCACAACTTGTCATCCTCAAACGGATGGCCAAACCGAGGTGGTGAATCGTGTTCTCTCTACCTTGTTGCGAGCAATCATTCGCAAGAATCTTAAATCGTGGGAAGAGTGCCTGCCTCACATTGAGTTCGCTTACAATCGGACTGTGCATTCGGCTACCAAATTTTCTCCCTTTGAAATTGTTTATGGTTTTAACCCTTTATCTCCTCTTGATTTAATTCCTATACCTAACGACCAAATTGTTAATGTAGATGCAAAGAGGAAAGCTGAATATGTGAAACAGCTCCATCACAAAGTTAAAGCCAATATTGAGGCCCGAACGGAGCAATACGTGCGGAAAGCCAATAGAGGAAGAAAACAAATAATTTTTGAACCCGGAGATTGGGTGTGGGTTCATATGCGGAAAGAGAGGTTTCCGGTTCAGCGAAGATCGAAATTACTACCTAGGGGAGATGGGCCGTTTCAAGTTTTGGAACGCATCAACGATAACTCATATAAACTTGACCTTCCAGGTGAGTATAGTGTGAGTGCTACCTTTAATGTGGCTGATCTGTCTCCTTATGATATAGGTGACGATTTGGGGGCAAATCGCCTCGAAGAGAGGGGGAATGATACGGTCGCACCACCTAATTTGCCAACCACAAATGGAGACCCACTCGAGCTACCTGTTGGTCCAATTACCCGAGCTCGAGCTAAGAAGTTTAAAGATGCAGTGTCAGCCTTAGTTGAGCGAGTTTGGGCTGAATCAATCACCAATTTACTTGATAGTTCCTGGACTAGCTCAACGAGTCATTCGTTTCATCTTTCCAAAACTCATCCAGCTCATTTTCAGCTCAACCTGCTCGGTTCCAGCTCATCGAGTTTACATCCAGTTCAACTTCAGCTCATGAGTTTATTTTCAGCTAAATTTTAGTTCACGAGCTCAGAATTAGCTCAGCCTTAGCTCTCGAGTTGGGCTTAGCTCGATTTTAGCTCACTATCTAAATTATAGCTCATTAAGTTCATTCAAAGCTCATGATAATAAGTTGACTTTTATTTTAATTTTATTAATTTATCATATTGAATGGTTTCACATTAATATATTAATATTGTCTTAATTTAATTTAATTCTGCTTATTTAATATGTCATAGCCGAAATTTATAGGTTGACATTATTGCTTTCACATTGCCGAATTTTTTTGTTCACATTTGGGTTTAATTAGTTCATGAATTTTGCAGGAAATTCGAAGAGTGCAAGAGCATGAAGAAACACCACTTTTGGAAGGTGCATGGATGGTTAGAGGGCTTGAACATCCTAGGTGCATGTTCGGCCAAGTACATGAATGATTACATTCATTGTATCAAGGTTCATGAATGTTCATATTCATGTATGGAGTGCTATCTCTTCAATTTTCAAGGGTGGCCGAATCTACCTTTGTCCATTAGGGTTCCATTCATTCACATACATTTGCTTAAGCTTGAAGGATGCATGCTTCAATCTTCCATGGCCGAATGTGGACAAGGCATTTAAGGAGTTTCTTTCTAGAATGTTACATGATTCATTCATGATACATTACTTAGTTTTTAAGACTATGGATTAGACTATTCGGCTACTTAGTCTAAAAGCCTATAAATACTTGTATTTTTTTTCATTGGAGGCAATTTTTTTGAACTTTATGAATTTTATTCACAACTAGTGAGGAATTCTTTTCTCTAATTTCGTTCAAAGATTTCGATTGGCTTGCCTAGTGTCCTAGTTGTGTCAACCGTTTTTTCTTTGTCGAAAATCTGAACTTATCACTACCCGTAGTGTGGCGTTCACCCTTATACCAAGGTTCCTACTTTTCTAAGTAGCGGGTCGAGGTTTAACCTATTATTCATCACCACCTTGAAAGCTTATAAGTATTTGGGTCAATACTCTCTAGTATTGGTTCTTACTTGCTTTTGAGTTCATTTCATTCCATTTTCACCAACAATCATTCTTCTATCACTTTTCCTTCCTTTTCAACCGAACCACCCTCTTTACTTTTCATCCATTATTTGTTGACCACCTTCATACCAATCTCCATCTTTATTTATATTAACCGAGCCTATATAAAACTTATAACTTCAAACCCATTTGAAACCCTTTTCATAGCTTCCGCCATTATTTACTTAAAAATATCCTTTTAAAGTGAGCCGAACGATACTTTCTCGTAGACGATCGGGCAAACTCACATACGACTCGACTCACCCCGAGGCGGATCGTATCAACTATGCCGTTTGTTTCTCTTAAAACTAGACTCAATAAGGAATCTGTACATATAAGGCATGGCTTCTAATTAGTTTTTTAAAAGTTTTAGTGAATTTCTAAATTCAAAACAGGGGATTCAGAAATCGCTCTGACCCTGTTCCACCAAAACCAAAATATCTTATAAAATACAACTCCTTTACCTGTTTCGTTTTTCCATATGAAAATAGACACAATAAGCTTCAATTTCATATCTTATTCACCACATAATTCTATCTCTACTTTTTTTACTAAATTTCCAAACTCACATCATTGCTGCTATAAGATTCTGTTTTATAGCAAATTTGACATTTTTATGGATTTTCATGGACTAAATAGCACATTAAACATACATGACACCAAATATGATCTAGATTGGCCATTCCAATGGCTAATCATTTCCGAGCATTTCCTTACCAAACCATCACCATATCATAAGATTATTTACACAAAATGATTGTAATGCTATACATGCCATAAATCAAAATACACAAGCCATTATACCAAATTGTCTCCGGATAGTCTGAACGTTCCTTCGACCTTTCCCGATTTCCAAGTTGAGTTGTCAAAACTACAATGAATGAAAAGGAGGGAGTAAGCATAAATGCTTAGTAAATTCACATGTAAATAACAAGTAACATAATCATACAAATCAACATAAACACTAATTACATAAATATCATTATAACATTAAATTACTTGAAATAACAACTATGTTACCTTATTTACACATGAACTTACCTCGGTACAAGATGTTAGAAATCGAGTCTATTCCTCGTAAACTTTGTTTTTCCCTCGATCACGACTCGAATCTTGTTTCTCTTGATCTAAAATAACACATTTAACTTATTTACTACTCACATTTATCAAAACGATCCTTAACTCTAACTTTGTCAAAATTACGAATTTACCCCTAAACTTTTACATATTTACACTTTTGCCCCAAAGCTCGGAAATTAAACTTTATCCCAAATTATTATGGTTTAGGACATGCTGATCATTTATTTACTAACAGCAACCTCAAATTCCCACTATAAAATGTACTTATGAACAATAGGTATTTTTACTGATTAAGCCGTTTTACTCATTTTCACTTAAAACCGAGTAGCACAAGTTATCTAGCATAATTCAAAACCTCATATTCTATCATAAAACACCAAAATAAACAAATTTCACCTATGGGTATTTTTCCAATTATGAACCCTAGGTTGAATTATTGCTAGCATAAGCTAAATCGAGCTACCGGAATTCCAAAAACATAAAAATCATTAAAAACGGGGCTTGGATGCACTTATTATGAAGCTTGGAAGTTGAAGAAACCCTAGCTATGGAGAGAGGTAAGGTTCGGCCAAGGCTTGAAGAAGATGAACACAATTTGGCCTTAATTTCCCTTTTAATTCATTTTAATTACCAAATGACCAAAATACCCTTAATGCCTTTCTTTGAAAATTTTCATGTACAAGCCCATTTTTGTCCAAAATTTTAGAAATTGGTCAAATTGCTATTTAAGACCTCCTAATTAATATTCCAAAGTAATTTCATACTAAAAGCTTCTAGAATGCAAGTTTTGCAACTTATTCGATTTAGTCCCTAATTTCAAATTAAGCACTTTACGCATAGAATTTCTTCACGAAATTTTCACACAATCATGCAATCATATCATAAACCTCAAAATAATTATAAAATAATTATTTCTATCTCGGATTTGTGGTCACAAAACCACTATTCTAATTAGGCCCTAATTCGGGATATTACAACTCTCCCGCCTTTAGGGATTTTCGTCCTCGAAAATCTTACTAGTAAACAGATGTGGGTATTGATTCCTCATAGTTTCCTCAGGTTCCCAAGTAGTCTCTTCTACCCTGTGCTTTTGCCACAATACTTTCACAAGAGCTACACTTTTATTTCTTAGTTGCTTGATTTCTCGAGCTAAAATCTTAATTGGTTCCTCTTCGTAAGTCATATCCGGTTGTAGCTCAATTTCTGTAGGTAAAATTACATGTGAAGGATCTAAACGATACCGACGTAGCATAGATACGTGGAACACATCATGAATCTTCTCTAATTCAGATGGCAATGCTAACCGATAAGCTACCGGTCCAACTCTTTCAATTATTTCATACGGTCCGATAAAATGCGGTCTCAACTTGCCTTTCCTTCCAAATCTAAGAAATTTCTTCCATGGAGACACTTTTACAAATACCTTATCACCAACTTGAAACTCGATTTCCTTTCGTTTCAAATCCGCATAAGATTTCTATTTATCCGAAGCAGCTTTCAAACAATCTCGAATCACTTTCATTTTTTCTTCGGTTTCTTTTATTAGATCAACTCCATAAATCTGATTTTCTTTGAGTTCAGTCCAATACAACAGCGTTCGACACTTGCGACCGTACAATGCTTCATAAGGTGCCATCTTCAAGCTCGTCTGATAACTGTTATTGTAAGCAAATTCTACCAACGGTACATATCTTTCCCAACTTCCTTGAAATTCCAATACACAACATCTGAGCATGTCTTCAAGAATCTGAATTACTCTCTCTGATTGTCCATCAGTTTGTGGATGGAAAGTAGTGCTGAAATTTAACTTCGTACGTAATGCCTCTTGCAACTTTTGCCAAAACCGCGAAGTAAATCTTTGATCTCTATCCGAAATGATTGACAAAGGTACCCCATGAAGTCTAACAATCTCATTTATATACAACTCAGCCAATTTATTAAGAGAATAATCCGTAGCTACCAGAATAAAATGAGCCGATTTAGTCAGTCTGTCAACTATTACCCAGATGGCATCTTTTTTCCCCAGAGTTAACGGCAACCCTGATACAAAATCCATAGTAATTCGATCCCATTTCCATTCGGGAACCATGATAGGTTGAAGTAGACTCGAAGGCACTTGGTGTTCAGCTTTTACTTGTTGACAAATTAGGCATTTCGATACAAACTCTGATATATCTCTTTTCATTCCGTTCCACCAATACATTTTCTTCAAGTCATTATACATTTTCGTACTGCCTGGATGAATCGAAAACAACCATTATGTGCCTCATGCAAGATCTTTTGAATCAATTCCTCATTCTTCGGTACACAAATCTTATCTTTAAACATCAAACAACCATTAGAACCGATTCTGAAATCTGATCCTGTATCAACCTCACATTGCCTCCACTTGGCTTGCAAATCTTTGTCGTTTTTCTGAGCTTCAAAAATCTCTTGTAAGAACATCAGTCTTGCTCTCAATTCTGTTAAAATTGAACCATCATCGGACACCTTCAACTGAGTATTCATAGCTCTCAAAGCAAACAACAACTTCTGTTCAAGGCATCGGCAACCACATTCGCTTTTCACGGATGGTAGTCAATTACAAGCTTGGAATCTTTCAACAATTCTAACCATCTTCGCTGTCTCAAATTCAAATCTTTTTGTGACATCAAGTACTTAAGACTTTTGTGATCAGTATATACTCGGTACTTTTCACCATACAAATAATGTCGCCAAATCTTCAAAGCAAACACTATAGTAGCCAGTTCCAAATCATGAGTTGGATAATTCCTTTCGTGAGATTTTAACTGCCTCGAAGCATAAGCCACAACCTTTCCTTCTTGCATAAGTACACATCCCAAGCCATTTTGAGAAGCATCACTATACACCACAAATTCTTTACCTGACTCGGGTTGTACCAACACTAGTGCTTCAGTTAATAACTTTTTTAATTTCTCAAAGCTCTGTTGACATTCTTCTGTCCACTCAAATTTAACATCCTTTCGGAGTAGTCTAGTCATAGGAGCAATAATTATAGAAAATCCATTTACAAGCCGCTAATAATACCCAGCTAGCCCCAAGAAACTTCTAACATCAGTTACATTCTTTGGTGGTTTCCAATCAACAATAGCGGAAATTTTATTGGGATCAACCCGTATACCATCACCTGAAACAATATGACCCAAAAATCCAACTTCCCGAAACCAAAATTCACTTTTATTAAATTTGGCATATAACTGCTTATCTCTCAAAGTTTGCAAAACTATCTTCAAGTGCTCGGCATGCTCTGTCTCATCTTTCGAATAAATCAAGATATCATCTATAAATACCACAACAAATTTGTCCAAGTATGGCCAAAATATGCGATTCATGAAATCCATAAACACAGCAGGAGTATTTGTTAACCCGAATGGCATAACTAAAAATTCATAATGACCGTACCTTGTTCTAAAAGTAGTTTTAGGCACATCTGACTATTTTACTCGCAGCTGGTAGTACCCAGACCTCAAGTCAATCTTTGAAAACCATGTTGCTCTTTTCAGCTGATCAAACAAATCATTAATTCTCGGCAACGGATACTTGTTCTTGATTGTCACCTTGTTTAATTACCGATAGTCAACACACAATCTCATAGAACCATCCTTCTTTTTCACAAATAATACAAGAGCACCCCAAGGCGAAAAACTCAATCTCACAAAGCCTTTGTCAGTTAATTCTTGCAACTGCGACTTTAATTCTTTCAACTTTGCTGGTGCCATTCTATATGGAGCAATCGAAATTGGAGCTATTCTTAGTATCAACTAAATACCAAATTCTACTTCCCTAACTAGAGGCAAACCAGGCAACTCTTCTGGAAATACATCTGCGAACTCACACACAATTGGCACCGATTCAACTTTCTTTTCAATTTCTTTTGTATTTAGCACATATGCCAAATAAGCTTCATAACCCTTCCTCAAATATCTCTGAGCCGACATCGAAGAAATCACATAGATAATGCCTCTGATTTGTCTGATTCAACCCACAGAATTTCACCATTTTCACACTTTAATTCAATAAATTTTTGTTTACAATTTACTATAGCACCATGCAATGTCAACCAATCCATACCCAAGATAACATCAAATTCATCAAACGGCAACAACATCAAGTCGGCCAGAAAATAATGACCCCGAATCATTAAAGGACATTTATTGCATACTTTATCAACTATCACACATTTGCCTAATGGGTTCAACACTCTAATCATAAATTTTGTGTACTCAATAGGTATATTTATACTAGACACCAATTTCATGCACACATATGAATGAGTAGAACCGGAATCAATCAAAGCAGTGACATTAACTTCATAAAGAAAAAATATACAAGTAATCACGTCGGGTGATGAAGCACCTTCACGTGCTTTTATGGCCTATGTTCTAGCCGGAGCCCTTGCTTCAGGTTTAACAGCTGAATCTCTGATTACATTCTTGCCGCTTGCCTCATTCCTAGCTTTTCTCGAATACCTTCCTCTCGAGTCTGCGCCACTAGTTTTTGTACTCTGAATTTTTTCTTTCTCAATTTTCTCTGGGCAGTCTCTAATAAAATGATCCGGAGAACCACACCGAAAACATTCATTTGCTCTACATGGGCCAAAATGATTTCTACCACACCGCTGGCACTCGGGCTTAACAAATCTCGAATTCCCTACACTAGCCACAGAAGTAGTCTGAGATTTAAGACTCACATTTTGCTTCTTAGAATTTCCATATGATCATCCGGTCGAAACTTGAGAACGAGGATTCATATTTCTAGATTTTCTAGATTACTGTGAGAATGAACTGCTCATCGATCTTTTCTCCCAATTTCTAGTCTCAGCCTCTACTTTTTTCTTCTCTTTAAGTAGTTTTTCAGCCTTGCAAGCCCGATCAACAAGTACTACCATTTCTTTTAATTTAAGAATCCCAACAAATACTTTGATGTCTTCATTGAGTCCGTCTTCAAATCATCTGCACATTTTAGCCTCTGTAGGAACATATTCTCTAGCATACTTACTCAACCTAACGAACTCCCTTTTGTATTCAGTAACTATCATGTTGCCTTGCTTCAACTCAAGAAACTCTTTATGCTTCTGATCAACAAATCTTTCATTGATGTATTTCTTCCGAAATTCTTCTTGAAAGAACTCCCAAGTCACTTTCTCTTTCGGTACCATAGAAACCAATGTCTTCCACCAATTATAGGCTAAATCCCTCAGCAAAGATATAGCACATTTCAAGCATTCTTCAGGTGTGCAAGACAATTCATCAAATACCCGAATAGAATTCTCAAGCCAAAACTCTACTTTCTCAGCATCATCATCAACATTTGCCCTAAATTCTTCAGCCCCTTGCTTGCGAATTCTATCAACTAGAGTTCTATGTAATTTCATCAGATCCATACCTTAAGGTAATGGGGGTACAGGTTGAGGAATCAAGGGAGGTGGGGGAGGTTATGCATTCGGGTTCGTACGAACGAACTCAGTATGCCATGCATTCATCATCTAGAGAAAGGCTTCTCGAGCCCCTTCTCCTCCTCCTTGACCAACAGTAGGAGATGGATTTTCAGTCGGCACTGCCCCTTCAGCCGGAGCTGGTGCATTACTCTCTACGTCATCAGCCACAGCTGGATCGAGATCCATTTACTATAAAAAATCATTTAAAAGGTCAGAAGTCGTCACACTATCACAATATGTATATCTGGCATGTATAGCAAAACCCGTACATACAACACGTTAGTCCAAGAACCAACTAAACCAGCTCTGATACCACCAAATGTAACGCCCTCTTACCCGAGACCGTCACCAGAGTCGAGCTTGAGGTGTTACGAAACTTAATTTATCACTTAAACAATTTTAAATCATTTATTCCAAGATATCCCATACGTTTAGGTATTCTCCTTATTCATTTAAAAAAATTACCCGTTGAACACATCGGAATATAATTTGGATACACAATCGTATATACATAAGTGTCTTATCCGCAGTTAGACAAACTCAATAGCCTACGGAATTTGTGTAGCCAAGCTACCATGTAACCCGCCCATAAGTGAACTCAAACTCAACTCAATGAGCTCGGGCGTTCGCATCCATACGTGAACTCAGACTCAACTCAACGAGCTCGGATGCCTAGTTACATCTCACGAACTCGGAATCAACTCAACGAGCTCAGAACTCAACCATCCTAGTGACATGTCACTTGTACCCTAATCTATTCCCAAGGTTCAAACGGGATTTTCCTCAATCACACATTATTGTCGCCTTCCTCGGAATGTCGAAACCGATACTTGATAGCATTTCATACTTATCAAATAATAATTCACAAAGCATAATATTTCATGATAATAAACATCATATCATATAAATAACATTAAATTACTTGAAATAACAACTATGTTACCTTATTTACACATGAATTTACCTCGGTACAAAATGTTAGAAATCGAGTCTATTCCTCGTAAACTTTGTTTTTCCCTCGATCACGACTCGAATCTCGTTTCTCTTGATCTAAAATAACACATTTAGCTTATTTAATACTCACATTTATCAAAACGATCCTTAACTCTAACTTTGTCAAAATTACAAATTTTCCCCTAACTTTTGCATATTTACACTTTTGCCCCAAAGCTCGAAAATTAAACTTTATCCCAAATTCTTATGTTTTAGGACATGCTGATCATTTTTTTACTAACAGCAACCTCAAATTCCCAATATAACATGTACTTATGAACAATAGGTATTTTTACCGATTAAGCCGTTTTACTCGTTTTCACTTAAAACCGAGTAGCACAAGTTGTCTAGCATAATTCAAAACCTCATATGCTATCATAAAACACCAAAATAAACAAATTTCACCTATGGGTATTTTTCCAAATATGAACCCTAGGTTGAATTATTGCTAGCATAAGCTAAATCGAGCTACCGGGATTCCAAAAACATAAAAATCATTAAAAACGAGGCTTGGATGCACTTACTATGAAGCTTGGAAGTTAAAGAAACCCTAGCTATGGAGAGAGGTAAGGCTCGGCCAAGGCTTGAAGAAGATGAACACAATTTAGCCTTAATTTCCCTTTTAATTCATTTTAATTACCAAATGACCAAAATACCCTTAATGCCTTTCTTTGAAAATTTTCATGCACAAGCCTATTTTTGTCCAAAATTTTAAAAATTGGTCAAATTGCTATTTAAGACCTCCTAATTAATATTCCAAAGCAATTTCATACTAAAAGCTTCTAGAATGCAAGTTTTGCAACTTATTCGATTTAGTCCCTAATTTCAAATTAAGCACTTTACGCATAGAATTTCTTCACGAAATTTTCACACAATCATGCAATCATATCATAAACCTCAAAATAATTATAAAATAATTATTTCTATCTCGGATTTGTGGTCACCAAACCACTATTCCGATTAGACCCTAATTCGGGCTATTGCATATGGAGAGCTTGCTATATTCGGCCAAAGGAGGAAGAAATGAAGACATTGTTGGCCTATTTTTCCCTTTTTATTTCTTTTATTAACTAATGACCAAAATGCCCTTCATTAAAAACCTTTAATATTCCATCCTTCCTTGGGCATTTTTGTCCAAACTTAGTTAAAATGGTCTAATTACCATACAAGGACCTCTAAGAACCTAGTTCAATCAAGTACCTTTATGGAATAAAACTCATATTTTTCACCTATTGCAGTTTAGTCCAACATATCAAATTGGACATGTAAACAACAAAATTCACACATCAAAATTTCACGTGATTATTCAAACACCCAATAAATATCAAAACTAAATCGAAAAAAATATTTTTGACCTCGGATTCATTGTTTTGAAACCACTATTTCGTTTAGCCCCTAGTTTGGGCTGTTACAACTCTCCCCCTTTAGAGATTTTCGTCCCCGAAAATCTTACCAGTAAATAGCTTTGGGTACTGTTTCCTCATAGCTTCCTCTGGCTCCCATGTAGCCTTTTCCACACCATGCTTTTGCCACAACACTTTCACCAAGGCTATATTCTTTTTTCTTAACTGTTTAATCTCTCAAGCCAAAATCTTAATCAGCACCTCCTCATAGGTCATGTCTGGCTGAATCTCAATATCCATAGGAGAAATCACATGTGAGGGATCTGAACGATACTGTCTTAACATTGACACATGAAACACATTATGTATCTTTTCTAATTCTAGCGATAAAGCTAGACGGTATGCCACTGGCCCTATTCTTTCCGTAATCTCGTACGGCCCGATAAAACATGGACTTAATTTGCCCTTCCGGCCAAATCTCAATATTTTCTTCTATGGTGACACCTTTAAAAATACTTTATCCCAAACATGAAATTCAATCTCCTTTCTTTTCAAATCAGCATAAGACTTTTGCTGGTCAGAAGTAGCTTTCAAACAATCTCAAATTATCTTCACTTTTTCTTCAGCCTCCTTAACCAAATCAACACCATGAATCTACTTCTCATTCAACTCAGTCCAATATAATGCAGTTAGGCACTTTCGGCCATATAACGCCTCATACGGTGCCATTCGGATGCTAGACTGATAACTGTTGTTGTAGGCAAATTCCACCAAAGGTAGATACTTTTCCCAACTTCTCTCAAATTTTAAAACACAACACCGAAGCATATCTTCAAGAACTTGAATTACCCTCTCGGATTGGCCACCAATCTATGGGTGAAATGTGCTACTAAAATTCAATTTTGTACCTAATGCCTTTTGCAACTTCTTCCAAAATCTCGAGGTGAACCTCGAATCTCTATTCGAGATGATAGACATAGGCACTCCATGTAACCTCACAATTTCAGCAACATATATTTCGGCCAATTTATCAAGTGAGTAATCAACACGTACCGATATGAAGTGAGCTGACTTTGTCAATCTATCTACAATAACCCACACAATATCGTTCTTTTTTGGTGTTAGAGGTAGCCTAGTCACGAAATCCATGGTAATCCTATCCCATTCCATTCGGGAACCATTACTGGTTGAAGTAAATCTGAAGGTACCTGATGTTCAGCCTTCACTAATTGGCAAGTCAAACACCTTGTCACAAATTCTCAAATGTCTCTTTTTATGCCCGGCCACTAATACAATTTCTTCAAGTCATTATACATTTTAGTACTACCGGGATGCACAGATAGACAACCACAGTGTACCTCATGCAATATTTTTCAAATCAACTCATCATCTCTAGGTACACAAACTCTATCATGAAACATTAAGCAATCATTTAAGCCAATCCGAAAATCAGAGTTACCATTTGATTTGCACTGAACTCTCTTGGCTTGTAATTCTCCATCAGTTTTTTGAGCTTCATAAATCTGCTGAAGAAACAATGGTTTGGCTATAAACTCGGCTAATATTGAGCCAACATCGGACAATGTCAAACTCGTGCCCATAGCTTTTAAAGCACACAAGGATTTTCTGCTCAAAGCATCCATAACCATATTTGCCTTTCCAGGATGATACTCAATTACTAGCTCGTAGTCCTTTAACAATTCAAGCCACCTTCGTTGTCTCAAGTTCAATTCCTTTTGATTCATCAAGTATTTCAAACTTTTGTGATCGGTAAAAATCTGACATTTCTCACCATACAAATAATGGCACCAAATCTTCAAAGCAAACACAATAGCGGCCAACTCTAGATCATGTGTCGAATAATTCTTCTCATGCGGTTTTAGTTACCTCGAAGCATAAGCCACCATCTTGGTTCTTGCATTAATATGCACCTAAGACCATTTAATGACACATCACTATAAGTCACAAACTCTTTCTCTGACTCAAGTTGCACTAACACTGGTGCCTCAGTTAATTTAGCTTTCAACTGGTCAAAACTTTGTTGACATTTTTCAATCCACTCGAATTTTACATCCTTTTGAAGCAGCTTGGTCATAGTAAAAGCAATTATAGAATAACCATCAACAAAACGTCAATAATATCTAGCTAAATCCAGAAAGCTTCTAACTTCAGTCACATTCTTTAGTGGCTTCCAATCAACAATCGTCGAAATTTTACTCAGGTCAACCTGAATACCATCATCCGAAATTATATATCCCAAGAATCCAACTTCATGGAGCCAAAACTCACTCTTGCTAAATTTAGCAAACAACTTCTCTTTTCTTAGAATTTGTAACACCGTTCTCAAATGTTTCGCATGTTTAGACTCATCTCGGGAATAAATCAATATATCATCTATAAATACCCCCACAAACTTATCCAAGTATTGCTGGAAAATTTGATTCATCAAATCCATAAACGTAGACGGTGCATTTGTTAACCCGAAAGGCATCACAAGAAATTCATAGTGGCCATACCTAGTTCTAAATGCGGTCTTTGGCATGTCTGACTCTTTAACCCTCAGTTGATAGTAGCCGGATCTCAAATCAATCTTAGAGAACATTGTTGCTCCCTTTAATTGATCAAACAAATCATCAATTCTCGATAATGGATACTTTTTCTTGATAGTCACCTTATTAAGTTGTCTATCATCAGTACAAAGCCTCATCGATCTATCCTTCTTCTTTACGAATAACACAGGAGCACCCCATGGAGAAAAACTCGATCTTACAAATCCTTTGTTCATCAACTCTTTCAACTGAGCCTCTAACTCTCTCAATTCAGTTGGAGCCATCCTATATGGAGTAATGGAAATAGGTGTAGTCCCAGGCAACAAATCGATAGCAAACTCAATTTCTCTGAACCCAGGTAACTCTTCTAGAAACACATCCAGAAATTCACAAACTACTGGCACAGATTCCAATTTCGATTTTGACACCTCGGTATTCAACACACATGCTAAATAAGCTTCACCCCCTTTTCTCATACATTTCTGAGGAGTCATACTAGAAATCACCACCGGCATCTTATTCAACTCATCTATTCCAACCCATAGAATTTCACCAATTTCACATTTTAGCTCAAAGGTTTTCCGTCTACAATTTACCTTGACATCATGTAATGTTAACCAATCCATGCCCAAAATAACATCGAACTCATCAAATTGCAAAAACATCAGATTAGCTAGAAAATAGTATCCTTGAATCATCAAAGGACAATTCCTATAAACCTTATCTACTAGCACAAATTTGCCTAATGAGTTCGACACTTTAATCATAAATTCAGTTAACTCAACAGGCAAATTCTTACTATGCACTAGTTTCATGCAAATATAAGTATGACTGGAGCCTGGGTCGATCAATGCAATAACATCAATATCATAAAGTGAGAATGTATCGATAATCACATCAAGAGATGATGCTTCCTCCCGAGCTCGCATAGCATAAGCTCTACTAGGTGTCCTCATCTCAGATCTCACAGCTGTGTCTTTCGCTATGCTTTTACTACTGGCTCCAACTCTGATGTTCCTCAGCAGTCTACCCTTACTAGAAGTGTTACTCGATCTAGCACATTGGAACTTCTCATCTCCCATTTTCTCATGGCAATCTCTAACAAAATGATCTAGGGAGCCACGCTTGAAACAAGCCTGATTAGTTCCCCAACATTCACTAGTATGTCGTCTACCACAATTTTGACACTCAGGTTTACCGAATCTCATGTTACCTATACTGGCCATCAAAGTAGCTTGAACTTTAGAACCTGAATGTGTTTTACCCCAATCTCGATGTGATTGCCCAGCTGAAGCTGTTATTCAAGGATTTATTTCTTTAGACTTCTTTGATTGAGATTGAAAGGACTTACTCATCGGTCTCTTCCGGGCATCTCGAGCTTCCATAGCTGCTTTTCTCTTCTATCTATTTAATTCCTCAGCTTTGCAAGCTCTATCAACCAATACCACGAATTCTTTTAATTCTAGAATTCTCACTAACACTTTGATATCCTCATTAAGTCCATCCTCAAATCTTTTACACAGCATTGCCTCAGTAGAAACACACTCTTGTGCATATTTGCTAAGTCTAACAAACTCATGTTCATACTCAGCCACAGTCATCTTGCCTTGCTTCAATTCAAAGAACCCTTTCCGTTTTTTATCACCAAATCGTTGACTGATATATTTCTCTCGGAACTCTTTTAAGCAAAAGTTACATATCACCCTTTCCCTTAGGACCACAGATATCAAGGTCTTCTACCAATGATAGGTCGAGTCTTTCAACAAGGATACATCATATTTTAAACACTCTTCAGGTGTATAAGACAATTCCTCAAATATTCGGATGGAATTCTCGAGCCAAAACTCCACCCTCTCTAGATCATCATCGACATTAGCTCTAAACTCTTCGGCCCCTTGTTTACGGATTTTATCCATCAGAGGTTTTGTCAACCTTACCATATTAACACCTTATGGGGCTATAGGAACCGGTTGTGGTATAGGTGGGGAAGGAGGGGGTTGAGCATTAGGATTTGCTCTAACATAGTCAGTATACCAGTCATTCATCATTCAGAGAAAGGCATCCCGAGCCTCATCTCCTTGACTCAAAGTCTCATGTCTACTTTCTATCGGCATGGTCCCTTGCACAAGAGCCAGCGCATTACTAGCAGCATCATCAACCGCAGCTCGTTCAGGATCCATTACTATATAAAAAACAAAACACAGTTTAGAAAGGTCAAGAGTTACCACACTATCATAATATATCTGTGGCATGTATAGCTAGACTCGCAGACAACGCTATGGCAGTCTGAGAACCGACTAAACCATAGCTCTGATACTACTAAATGTAACAACTCGTATCTAAATTCAATGTCAAAACCGAGTATAAGGCATTATCAAATGATAACACACCCATTCGTACACTATCCAGCCATAAAATTTCATTTCAAATTTAAAACTTCTTCACAAAATATCATACAATCCTTATAATGGGCCTACGAGGCCCAAATCATAGTTTGCTAGTGGTCCGAGACCAAATCAGAAACTTAAAAAAATTTTGGAAAATTTGGCCAAGTACAGGGCACACACCCGTGTGAGACAAGGACAAGCCCGTGTGGGCAGGCCATGAGATCACACACTCCCGTGTCCTCAGCCCGTGCGAATTTATTTCAAATTTATTTTTCATTTTGAACCTACAAGGGTCTTCATACCACCAAGCGCACACTCGTGTTCCACGCTGTGCCCTTTATACGGCCAGGCACACGCCCGTGTCTTAGCCCATGTGAAAACTTGGGGGTATTTTTTTAATCATGTCACCCCGAAAACTTCGTCACACGGCTAAGCTACACGCCCGTGGGCTGGGCCGTGTCTCTACCTATGTGCTTACTACTGGGTAATTTATTTTTCATGAATTTAGGTGCAGGGGACACACACCCTATCCAAATGCCCATGGGGCTGGCCACGTGTCGCACATGACCTAGACACACGCCCATGTGTCCACCCGTGTGGACAATTATAGGCTATTTTCCAAGCCAATTGTCACCCTGAAAATACGTACAAAATTATACCATTTTTATCACCACACACCATGACATTATTAGAAATCCAAATGGCCACATTTGATAGTTTAACAACATACACCAACTCATTTCCACACATGCACACGAATCGTTTCACGAATTACCTCATAATGATATATATAAGAACTAACATCATCATTTGCTATATCTCATGGCCTTAGTTACAAAATACTTATCAAAAGACTTGTACCTATATGGTAGCCAAATCACATTGACACTTACAACACAACTAAGTCCCTATACATGTCATAGTTCAAGAGAATTTATATCACTATACCAAAAGAATGTTGTTGATAGTGTGGGTGATCCTCCGACGCTTCCCGATCCTCAAGCTGGCTTGACTTTGAATAATTTATAGGACAACCAAAAAGAGAAAGGAGTAAGCTTTAACAGCTTAGTAAGTCTATATGCAAATAATTAACAACATACCAACTTTCATAATTCCAATAGTCATATCTCAACACATCAACTTACCACCTAATCTTACCATTATTCAAATACACATCAAGCACATTATTTACATATTCTTAAGTTCACATGCACCCTTCCACACATATGCAATTTTCCCATAATATTACTTGCTCATAAGATTTCACCTGCACTTACACACCAAATAACCACACCAATCTCTTTAGTAAGCGTTCCCGATGAACCCTTCGGAATAACATTCATTATTCGGTGGTTTCAGCACATAGCTCCACCAACACATAAATCCGGATCTCATGTACACATGGTGAACTCTCAATATCACCCATGTGACCTAGCCATAAAAATCCCGTAGCTCTCGTGTCTACATGGTGTACAACCCTCGGATCTACCCATGTGACCTAGCTATGTAAAACATAGCTCTCATATCTACATGATGAACCTCCGATACCATACATTCGACCTAGCTATTTCTAATTTGTTGCTTTCTTGTACACATGGTACACATACCGTATTACGCATGTGACCTAGCTACCTCATAATGTCTCGTATCTCTCATTTTTTCGAAGGTTCAAACGGGAGCACCAAATTTCTCATAATTCACCAAATCATAAAAATTATTCAACATTGCCTATAACAAGCAATAATTTGTAATTATGAAATTAAAAATGATTTATTACTTACATACAAACTTACCTCGACAATAAAAAGCGATAATTTGTAATTTAGTCCGAAACCTTGCCTTTTCCTCGGTCAAGGTCGATTCCTCGTTCTTCTCGATCTATAATAACACATTTAACTCGTTTAATACACACGTTTCTCAATTTAGTCCAAAATCATCCTATGACAATTTTTACAATTTAGCCCCTAACTTTTTCACTTTTACACTTTAGTGCCTATGCTCGGTTTATGATTTTCATGCAACTTCCATGCATTTTAAGCCTGGTTGAACCATTTTTTACTTATAACAGCCCACAATTTCCACCATATCACCACTCATACACACCACATCTTATCTTTTACAATTAAGTCCTTTCTACAATTTCCATCAAAAATCACCTAGTGCAAATTGTTCTCCACACTTTAAACTTTCATATTTCACCATTAGACATCGAAATACATCCATGACATTTATGTGTAAAATTTTCAAAATAAACCTTAGCTCAAAATAATGGTAGAAATAGCTAGAGTAAATTACGAGGATTCCAAAAATACAAAGACAATGAAAAACGGGGCTCGATTGCACTTACTTGTGAGCTTGAAAATTAAAAAAAACCCTAGCTATGGTGTAACGCCCTCTTACCCAAGACCGTCGCCGGAGTCGAGCTTGAGGTGTTACCAAACTTAATTTATCACATGGTGAACTCTCAATATCACCCATGTGACCTAGCCATAAAAATCCCGTAGCTCTCGTGTCTACATGGTGTACAACCCTCGGATCTACCCATGTGACCTAGCTATGTAAAACATAGCTCTCATATCTACATGATGAACCTCCGATACCATACATTCGACCTAGCTATTTCTGATTTGTTGCTTTCTTGTACACATGGTATACATATCGTATTACGCATGTGACCTAGCTACCTCATAATGTCTCGTATCTCTCGTTTTTCCGAAGGTTCGATCGGGAGTACCAAATTTCTCATAATTCACCAAATCATAAAAATTATTCAACATTGCTTATAACAAGCAATAATTTGTAATTATTGAATTTAAAAATGATGTATCACTTACAAATAAACTTACCTCGACAACAAAAAGCGATAATTTGTAATATAGTCCAAAACCTTGCCTTTGTCTCGGTCAAGGTTGATTCCTCGTTCTTCTCGATCTATAATAACACATTTAACTCGTTCAATACACACGTTACTCAATTTAGTCCAAAATCATCTTATGATCATTCTTCCAATTTAGCCCCTAACTTTATTAATTTTACACTTTAGTCCCTAGGCTCGGTTTCTGATTTTCATGCAACTTCAATGCATTTTAAGCCTAGTTGAACCATTTTTTCCTTAATACAACCCTCAATTTCCACCATATCACCGCTCATGCACACCACATCTTATCTTTTACAATTAAGTCCTTTTTGCAATTTCCATCAAAAATCACCTAGTGCAAATTGTTCTCCATAATTTAAACTTTCATATTTCACCATTACACATCAAAATACATCCATGACATTTATGGGTAAAATTTTAAAAATAAAACGTAGCTCGAAATAATGGTAGAAATAGCTAGAGTAATTTACGAGAATTCTAAAAATACAAAGAACATTAAAAACGGGGCTCGATTGCACTTACTTGTGAGCTTGAAAATCAAAAAACCCTAGCTATGGAAATCTTGCTATATTCAGCCAAAGGAGAAAGAAATGAACACATTTTTGGCCTATTTTTCCCTTTTTATTTCTTTTATTAACTAATGACCAAAATGCCCTTCATTAAAAACCTTTAATATTCCATCCTTCCTTGGGCATTTTTGTCCAAACTTAGTTAAAATGGTCTAATTACCATATAAGGACCTCTAATTTAAGAACCAAGTTCAATCAAGTACCTTTATGGAATAAAACTCATATTTTTCACCTATTGCAATTTAGTCCAACATATCAAATTGGACATGTAAACAAAAAAATTCACACATCAAAATTTCACATAATTATTCAAACACCCAATAAACATCAAATCTAAATAGAAAAAAATATTTTTAACCTTAGAGTCATGGTTTCAAAACCACTATTTTGTTTAGCCCCTAATTCGGCTGTTACATTAAGATCCTCGTACCTTGACCTAACTTTTTATACCATTATTTTAAGCTAGGGTTCATGTTGAAAAATTTATCCATATGTGTCATGAAAGCATTTTGATGCTTATCGGTAGAAAATGGAAGTTTAATGTGTAGTAAACAACTTTTGCTAAGTGATTTTTCATGGAAATGCATTTAGGGACAAAAATGCAAAAGTTGTAAAATATGTGTATAAGTTGTGAAATATTGAAAATTTTGGGCTGCTATAAGAAAGAAATAGGGTCGGCTAGACTTGGGAATGTTGAAAAGTAGATACATTTCATTTTACGAGCCTAGGGACTAAAGTGTAAAAATTATCAAAGTTAGGGCTAAAATGGTAAAAATTACCATAGGGTGATTTTGTGTCCAATTGAGTAATTTATGTATTGAATTAGTTAAATTTGATGTTATAGATCAAGAACAACGCGAAATCGACCTTGACCGTGGAAAAGGCAAGGTATCGAACTAAATCGAAAAGATTTGCATTTTTACGCCAAGGTAAGTCCTATATGTAAATAATGATTTATTTTTAATTATTAAGTTTAATTATATTAATTATTTTGAAATTCTAAATTTATATCAAATTATCGAATATGTGGTGAAATAAAATCGATAGGTAAAGAAAAGTCCCGGTTGAACCTTAGGAATCATTAGGATACGAGTGACATGTCACTAGGAAACTATTGACTGTTATTGACTGTTTATGTGATTCCAGGTGCTGGTCTAGTTCAACAACCAGTGGCTAGGTAATTCTGCATTTGTTGCGGATGCCTTTTAGCTTGTGTGAGTAGCACTGAGAGTATCGACTACACCGTCAGCTTTTGTGAGCATGTGACAGCCTTAGTTTGACCCTAGTCGGAAAGCGATTTCGGGACTGCTAAACCGAGTCGTATAAATAATTGAATATTGAAATCTCGTGCCTATTTTATGTGAAAAATGCATATGTGAAGTTTGATGTTTTAATTTTTATCTTTGAATGTGAAATTTAAATGAAAAGGATTAATATATGAAACTTGGAAATGTGATAGGCTTTATTTAGAGGACCGAATAATCCATGGCTTTAAAATAATAGGACCTGCATGTCAATTTTGCACTTATTTTGTAGTGGCCGGCCATGGTGATTATTTTATACAATTATATGCTTTTATTTTTAGAGTTTTAAGCTAAATGATTTTATATTATATTAAAGTTTAATAAAATAATAAGAAAAAGGGGTGAAAAGAACAAGGAAGGCTACTTGTTCTTCATTTTGCCGAATTTGAATTAGAAAAAGGGAGAAGAAAAGGCTAAGGCATTCGGCCATAATCCTAGCTTGAATCAAGGTATGTTCATACTAATTTTTGTAAACTGTTTATGAAATTTAGTTGGTTACTGAGTCCTTGACATGGCCCATGTGTTAGATTTTGAATATGTGAGGGTTGATGCATTCGGCCATAAGGGGAATATGTTAAAATGTTGATAAGTTTGGAGTTTGATGTAACACCCTCATACCCCTGTCCGTCGTCGGAGTAGGATATCGAGGTATTAAAAAACTAAACACAACTTACTGAAATTCATAGATACATATCAGGCATAGATTCAATTGTACAATAAATTACGATTAATGATTTACTTAAATTTCTATATCTGAACAATCCACTTTTCAAATGTTTCAACTATTGCAATCATATTACACATATTTACTGTAGGAGTACTATCAAAGTTGCAAAGCAACTACTTACCAATAGGTGTAATTGAATTTCTAGGTATTAAGCATACCATCATCACATCATATAACCCATGCATCATAGTAACAAGGCACATAAAATTTCCAACAAAAAAAATACATCAACTTAGGGATTAAGCAAGCCATTTTCGCATGGCTAGAATAAATACAACTCAAAAAGTAATTCAGATTCACGAAAGGAGGTTAGCCTATACATGCCATTGTTCTCAAAATAACTATCGAATGTACCAAAAAACGACGATAGTGTAGTGATTAAAGCTTCAATCCCCGAGTCCGTAGCTTCCAAAATGAGATCTATAAAACAGAGGAAACAAAGTAAACGGAGTAAGCATTACAATGCTTAGTAAGTTTTAAGCAATGAAAACGGATAAAATCAAATTATAGCATAGTGTTTGCATTTTTGTTTCCCTCTTCTTTTGGGTATGTCACCGCTTGACCGAATATACACATTCTCATCATATACAATAGGCAGATAACTTTCACTTAATAGTGAGCTCATGTAAACATAGACATATTGCATATTTTCACATAACTTTTTACATTGACCAATTGTACTATAACCATATTAATAGTCTCATTTCATACTCACATATGCAATCGTATAATGACCTTATCATTTGGTCCAAAACAAGCTTGCATATAAGCTTAGGGTACATACCTGTATGACTTAACGCTTTAAGCACATTCATTAGCAATCGTTACTATAAAGTCTTTTAGTCTTAGACTTTAATTGCATCATCATCGAGACCTTTAGCTCGGATAAAATCTCCACACAAAACCGACGGATCTTAACCCGGATTGTAACACCCTATAACCCTCATCCGTCGCCGGAGTAGGTCATTGGGCATTGACCATCTAATACAACCTCAGGGCAAACACGGATTAACATAGGAACCATTTTCAGGTGACCAATGTAAACAAATAAATAATACAATTCTTGACTTTAATTTAATATAACTTATGTATTTAAGTGATGACATAAGCATTATCCAATCAAGTTTTCTTTTTAGTTTATGCACATTAGTGACTTACAAAAAACATACAATATGTACATGATAAAAGAACCATTTGTCATCATTGGTAATTCAATAAATATAACCACCACCGAATATGCACACATATATGTATATATGCCTTAACCGAATATGCCATCAAAATAGATCATTTCGCAAACATCGATTCAACTATGGGACTTTACTAATCAAAAGAACCAGCCACTTTCGCATGGCTTTAATATTTACATAACCAAATTATAACTTGTTTTAAAAGGAGAGTTAAGCCTATACATGCCATTCACGAGGGTTTAACTAGTTAGGTACCGAACGAGGCTTTGATAGTAGAGATGACTTCGAGTTTGAGATTCCCGAGACCGTAGCTGACGAACAAAATCTATAAAATAGAAAATTCAGAGCAACAAAGTAAGCATTTCTTTGCTTAGTAAGTTCAAGTAATAAAAACAAAACAATTTACTAAATCAAAGACATTTTCAATTTGCTCATTTAAAAAGATTTCACCTTAGCCGAAAGTGCCTATACTAAATTTGTTTCCCCTTTTATTTAGAATATGCTAGTAGTCCACAAAAATACATGCTCACATAATTTATAAGTTCACACATAGGGCAAAGAAGCCATAGATTGTCACAATCTCTTTAAGACCATTGTTAGCACTAAACATCACTCCTTTGTAAGATAATTCATTAGGAAATTGTTCACTATTATGTAACTCACGTACCTGGTCATTTTATAGTAGATGTCTCATTAACAGAGGTTGATAAAACCAAATTCTTATCGTTAGCCCTACAGCCCTTCGGGATTTGCCCCGGCTTTGAACTCTAGCCCTAAGGCTCTTCGGGATTTAACCCGGCTCTGAACTCTAGCCCTAAGGCTCTTCGGGATTTAACCCAGCTCTAAACTCTAGCCCTAAGGCTCTTCGGGATTTAACCCGGCTTTGAACTCTAGACCTAAGGCTCTTCGGGATTTAACCTGGCTTTGAACTCTAGCCCTAAGGCTCTTCGAGATTTAACCCGGCTTTGAAACACAGATACACATAAGTCAAATTCAGTACATGAACTTATCACCAAAATAATTTCAAAACATCATTCATTTGTTCACTTCACACATTACACATATTATGGCACTTTCAAGAGGTACATTCGGTCTAATAGCATATAAGTAAAGCACAAGCCAATTTGTTTACTTAAGGCTTCATACGAAAAAGGGGTGTTCGACTATATTACACTTCATTTTCCCTCATTTCACATGTCTTAGGTCGCTTGAGTACAACTAATCATCTTCATAAGTAACTAACCACATATGCCATGTTAAATTTACTCACATGATATGGTTAAATACTTAAACTTACCTCGAACTTTTTTGGTAGTATTACAGGTCGGCTATTCCGTCAACTTTGCTTTCCCTTTATCCGATACCGTTCCTCTATGTTCTTGAGCTAGATCAAACAAGTTTACCGATCAAAAATTTCGAATTATAAGTCACATAGTTATCAATCACTTAATCTTTGCATAACCGAACACCTTTGTCATGACCTTTAAATTAAAACATCCCTTTTTAATTTATCACGAAACATACTTCCACTCATTAGTAAATTTACCTCTATAGCCGAACCTACAAGACAAATTTTTAAACACGAATATACTTTGCAAATACAAGATTTACATTAACTCATGGTCAACTAAAACAACCACTTCAAAGTAACTGTAAGCTCAAGGCTTTAACACTATGAGACATAACGCATACATAGGGTACTTAACTCCACTCACTTACGAGTTTGTAATCGGTACTTATTCTTTTAAAAGCATAATCTAACACTCAACTAAAATCCCAAAATTTTTCCATGGCTGGTTATTATACTAAGGGTATTAAACACTCTTCTCATCAACATTCGGCTATACCACCTTTCTTTGAATGGCCGAACATTCCATGTTCATGTAACAGCTCAACATTTAGCCACTAGCAACTAAACAATGCTTTGACCAAGCCAAACCCGAAATCTTTTTTTTTTTTACAAGATAGAAACACATACATGTCATATTACCATAACCAAAAATTCAAATCTACTACTTAATCACTCAAAAGGGTCATCTCTTGGACAACTACCTCATTCGGCTATGGTAGCAACTAATTTTGACAATTAACCATCTTTCTCATCAATTTTTCTACATGACCGAATGCAAGCACTCATAAAAGCTACAAAAAATCAAATTTCAAAAAGCACTATATCAACACATCCAAAATTCTAATGGCTTCCTTCATGACCGTATATCCATTTCAATGAATTAAGTCACCCAAGCACAAATTTACATATTTAAGCTTATGAACATACAATCTCATCAATCTATCACATAGTATCCCTCGTGTACTCCTTCTTACATTTCTATCCTCAAAACTTCAAAAACTTCAAAATTCTACATTGATTCCTCAAAGGCCGAATGAGATAGTTACCACAAAAAAAATGAAAATAGATTCATAGTTTTTATACTAAGCTTAACTAACCACTAGAATTAACAAGAACTTAAGGAAGGTTATCAAGAATCCTCACCTTAGCTATAGTCTTCAATGGCCGAATGTTAACCTCTTCTTCTCTCTTTTCTCATTCAATTTCGGCAATTGAAGAACAATTAGCTCTCCTTGTTCTTATCACCATTTTCTTTATTATTTAATAAACTAATTCATAAAATAAAGCCATTTAAACATAAAATACAAATAAAAAAAAACATAATCTAACAATCACCATTATTATGGTCGGCCACTATCTTGAAAAAAAAGAGTAATTGACATGCAAGTCCTCTTTTTCTAATCCATGTATTATTTAACCTTCTAAATTATTCTAACATATTTTTCAAATTCTCACCTTAGTCCTAATACATAAAAATTCACATCACAAAGAAAATTTTAAGACATGCTAATTTCACCCGCAATACTTCACATACAAGGGACATAAAATATAACATCTAATTTTCGTCGTGACTCAGTTTTGCGGTCCCGAAACCACTTCCCGATTAGGGTCAAAATTTGGGCTGTTACAACTCTCCCCCCTTTAGAGATTTTTGTCCCCGGAAATCTTACCCGAAAATAGGTTTGGAAATCTTTCCTTCATAGATTCCTCGGGCTCCCAAGTTGACTCTTCGATCCCGTGCTTGAGCCACAACACTTTAACCAAGGAAATCTTCTTATTTCATAATTCTTTAACCTCTCTAGATAAAATGCGGATAGGTTCTTCTTCATAACTCAAATCCGGTCGAATTTTGACTTCCGACGGATTAATCACATGCGAAGGATCGGATCTATAACGTCAAAGCATCGATACATGAAATACATTGTGGATCTTTTCAAGATCAGGGGGCAAAATCAGTCTATAAGCAACCGGCCCAATCCGTTCTAAAATTTCGTACGGCCCAATAAATCTCGGACTCAACTTGCCTTTGCGGCCAAAACGGAGTATCTTTTTCCAAGGTGAAACTTTCAAAAACACCTTATCACCCACTTGATACTCGATGTCTTTTCGTTTTAAATCCGCGTATGATTTCTGACGATCGGATGCCATTCTCAAACTGTCGCGAATTAACTACACTTTCTGCTTCGCTTCTCTGACTAAATCAACTCCGAGAATCTTATCTTCACTAAGTTCGGTCCAAAACAGATGTGTACGGCATTTTCGACCGTAAAGAGCTTCATAAGGCGCCATCTGAATACTCGACTGGAAGCTGTTATTATACGCGAATTCCACTAGGGGTAAATATTTCTCCCACGAGCCGCTAAACTCGAGGATACAACATCTCAGCATGTCCTCGAGTATCTGAATAACCCGTTCAGATTGACCGTCCGTTTGCGGATGAAAAGCGGTGCTGAAATGAAGTTTAGTACCCAAAGCTTCTTGCAGCTTCCTCCAAAATCTAGAAGTAAATCGAGGGTCTCGATCAGAAACAATAGAAGTCGGCACCCCATGTAGTCGCACAATCTGAGAAACATATAATTCCGCTAATTTACCAAGTGAAAAGTCAGTGCGAACCGGGATGAAATGGGCTGATTTCGTTAATCGATCAACAACAACCCAAATGGAGTCCTTTTTGCTCGGCGTCAACGGTAAACCCGACACAAAGTCCATTGTAACGCGATCCCATTTCCACTCGGGTATCAATATTGGCTGAAGTAATCCCGACGGCACCTGATGTTCCGCTTTTACTTGCTGACACACTAAGCATTTAGATACAAAATCAGAGATGTCTTGTTTCATGCCGTGCCACCAATACTGTCGCTTCAAATCGTTATACATTTTCGTGCTGCCCGGATGGATCGACATTCGGCTACTATGGACTTTATTCAAAATCATCGAAACTAGCTCAGACTTTTTCGGAACATACAATCGGTCTTTAAATCTCAAGCAATCATTTTCGTCGACCCGAAACTCTTAATTCACATTCGACTCACACTGAACTCGTTTGGCAACTAAGTCCTCATTGGCTTTCTGCGCCTCACAAATCTGCTGAAGTAGCACAGGTTTTGCTACCAATTCGGCAATCAACACATCATCCACTGACATGGTTAGCCTCGTGTTCATAGCTCGTAGGGAAAATAAAGATTTTTGACTAAGAGCGTCCGCAACGACATTAGCTTTCCTCGGGTGATAATCAATAACAAGCTCATAATCTTTTAGCAATTCTAGCCACCGCCTTTGTCTCAAATTCAAATCTTTTTGAGACATCAGATACTTGAGACTTTTGTGATCGGAGAAGATGTGACATTTTTCACCGAACAGGTAGTGTTGCCAAATCTTCAAAGCGAAAACAATAGCGGCTAATTCAAGGTCATGAGTCGGATAATTTCGCTCGTGAGGCTTCAACTGTCTCGAAGCATAAGCAATAACCCGGCCTTCTTGCATCAAAACGTAACCTAAACCGTTCAGAGAGGCATCACTATAAACTACAAACTCTTTACCGGTCTCTGGCTGAACTAACACTGGAGCTTCTGTCAAAAGGGTTTTCAGTTGGTCGAAGCTTTTCTGACACTTATCCGACCACTCGAACTTGATATCTTTTTGCAGCAGTCTCGTCAATGGAGTCGCAATCATCGAAAAACCCTTGACGAATCGTCGATAATAACCAGCGAGTCCTAAAAAGCTTCGAACTTCAGTAATATTTTTAGGGGGTTTCCAGTCGAGAATAGCTAAAATTTTGTTTAGATCAACTCGAATACCCGAAGAAGATACTATATGCCCCAAGAACCCGACCTCGCGCAACCAAAATTCGCACTTGCTGAATTTCGCATACAATTAATTTTCACGTAAGGTCTGAAGTACTAGTCTCAAATGCTCGGCATGCTCGGCTTCATTGCGAGAGTAAATCAAAATATCATCGATGAACACTACCACAAAGCGATCCAAAAACGGCCTAAATACCCGATTCATCAAATCCATGAATACTGCAGGGGCATTGGTGAGTCCAAACGGCATCACTAAGAACTCATAGTGACCGTATCTCGTTCTGAATGCCGTCTTCGGTACGTCAGAATCTCTAACTCTCAACTGATAATAGCCGAATCGCAAATCAATCTTCGAAAAGACTGAGGCTCCTCTCAACTGATCGAACAATTCGTCAATTTGGGGCAACGGATACTTATTCTTTACCGTGGCTTTATTCAGCTGTCGATAGTCAATGCACATTCTCATAGTCCCGTCCTTCTTTTTCACAAACAAAACTGGTGCACCCCAAGGCGAAAAACTAGGTCGCGCAAAGCCTCTATCCGTCAACTCTTGCAGTTGAGATTTTAATTCTTTTAATTTGGTAGGTGCCATACGATACGGGGCAATCGAAATTGGTGTCGTACCTGAAATCAACTCTATACCGAACTCGACCTCTCTTACAGGCGGCAATCCCGGTAATTCTTCGAGAAATACATCTGAAAACTCGCAGACTACGGGCACCGTCTCAAGTTCTCGGTCGGAAACTTTGTTATCTAACACATAGGCCAAATACGCTTCATAACCCTTCCTCACGTATTTCTGAGCTGTCATGGTTGTAATTATTGCAGGTGGCCCACTTAGATCAATGGACTCAATTCGGATTATTTCATTATTCGAACATCGCAAATCGATAGTTTTCCGCTTACAATTTACTATCGCGTCATGAACGGTCAACCAGTCCATTCCGAGAATAATGTCAAATTCGTCGAATGGTAGAAGCATCAAGTCCGCCGGAAAACAGAAATCTCGAACCATTAACGGACATTTCTTGCATACTTTATCAACCAGAACACAACAACCCAAAGGGTTCGACACTCGAATTACAAATTTAGTAGACTCAACAGGAAGAGTCTTGCTGGAGACTAAAGTTTCACACACATATGAATGGGTCGAACAAGGATCAATTAGGGCAATAACATCAGTATTAAAGAGGGTGAAAGTACCAGTAATAACATCCGGAGAAGAAGCTTCCTCGTGGGCACGAATAGCATATGCTCTGGCCGGTGCTCGAGCCTCGGATCTAACTGTAGTATCTCTAGTCCCTCTCTGACTGCCGCTAATATTTCCACCCGTCGCGGTGGTTTACCCCGCGAAGCTGTGCCACTAAGTCTCTGAGTCGGATCGGGAGTGCGTTCATCATTTCTCGGACAATCTTTAATAAAATGGTCGGCAGATCCACATCTGAAACAAGAGCAGTCACGATGCCTACAACTCCCCGGGTGCCATTTACCACAATAATTGCAATCCAATCTATCCCGACGTTCGTTACCCACACTGGCAATGGAAGTAGCTCGCGAACTCACGGGAGGTCGATGGTGTTCTCGTCTAGAAAAACCCGATGTATATTTAGATCGGCCTGAGTCATCTCTAGTCTTTTTTGACGATTGCTGAATAGATTTTCCCGCAGATCTCTTACGGAACTCTCTATTTCCATCTTCGGCTTTTCTTTTTCCATTACTGAGCTCTTCAGCTTTACAAGCTCGCTCGACTAACACGACAAACTCCTTAATTTCCAGAATTCCTACTAGCAGCCTGATGTCTTCGTTTAATCCGTCCTCAAAACGCTTACACATAATAGCCTCGGAGGATACACATTCTCGAGCATAACGACTAAGTCGCACGAATTCTCTCTCGTATTTGGTTACTGACATCTGACCTTGTTTGAGTTCTAGAAATTCCTTCCATTTTTGATCAATGAATCTCTGGCTGATGTATTTCTTACGGAACTCGGTTTGGAAAAAATTCCCAGTTGACCCGTTCCTTTGGAACAACAGAAACCAGGGTATTCCACCAGTAGTAGGCAGCGTCACGTAACAGAGACACCACACATTTAAGACACTCCTCGGGTGTGCAGGACAGTTCATCGAACACTCGGATGGTATTGTCGAGCCAAAACTCGGCCCGCTCGGCATCGTCACTAGGGGTAGCCCGGAATTCTTCGGCCCCATATTTTCTAATTTTGTCGATAGGGGGCCTACTCGATCTCACTGGATTGGTCACAGGAGGAGTCGTAAAAGTCAAAAATGGAGTATTCGGGGGTGGAGGTTGCGGAATAGCCGGATTTGATCTAGCGAATTGAGCGAACCAGTCACTCATCATTGCATAAAAAAGCTAGTCTAATATCATCATCTCGATGACCAATATTTGGCTGAAAGTCGGGTGGCGCTGTCCCTTGTGCGGGAGCAGGAGCTACACTCTCAACATCGTCCGCTACGGTTCGATCAGGTTCGGGATCCATTCTATATCAAAAATCACATTTCAGATATCAGAAGTCATCTCACTATCAAAATGACACTAAATGGCATGTATAGCTAGACTCATACTTACTACGGTAGTCCGAGAATCGACTAAACCTAGCTCTGATACCAATAAAATGTAACACCCTATAACCCTCATCCGTCGCCGGAGTAGGTCATTAGGCATTGACCATCTAATACAACCTCAGGGCAAACACGGATTAACATAGGAACCATTTTCAAGTGACCAATGTAAACAAATAAATAATACAATTCTTGACTTTAATTTAATATAACTTATGTATTTAAGTGATGACATAAGCATTATCCAATCAAGTTTTCTTTTTAGTTTATGCACATTAGTGACTTACAAAAAACATACAATATGTACATGATAAAAGAACCATTTGTCATCATTGGTAATTCAATAAATATAACCACCACTGAATATGCACACATATATGTATATATGCATTAACCGAATATGCCATCAAAATAGATCATTTCGCAAACATCGATTCAACTATGGGACTTTACTAATCAAAAGAACCAGCCACTTTCGCATGGCTTTAATATTTACATAACCAAATTATAACTTGTTTCAAAAGGAGAGTTAAGCCTACACATGCCATTCACGAGAGTTTAACTAGTTAGGTACCGAACGAGGCTTTGATAGTAGAGATGACTTCGAGTTTGAGATTCCCGAGACCATAGCTGACGAACAAAATCTATAAAACAGAAAATTCAGAGCAACAGAGTAAGCATTTCTTTGCTTAGTAAGTTCAAGTAATAAAAACAAAACAATTTACTAAATCAAAGACATTTTCAATTTGCTCATTCAAAAAGATTTCACCTTAGCCGAAAGTGCCTATACTAAATTTGTTTCCCCTTTTATTTAGAATATGCTAGTAGTCCACAAAAATACATGCTCACATAATTTATAAGTTCACACATAGGGCAAAGAAGCCATAGATTGTCACAATCTCTTTAAGACCATTGTTAGCACTAAACATCACTCCTTTGTAAGATAATTCATTAGGAAATTGTTCACTATTATGTAACTCACGTACCTGGTCATTTTATAGTAGATGTCTCATTAACAGAGGTTGATAAAACCAAATTCTTATCGTTAGCCCTACAGCCCTTCGGGATTTGCCCCGGCTTTGAACTCTAGCCCTAAGGCTCTTCGGGATTTAACCCGGCTCTGAACTCTAGCCCTAAGGCTCTTCGGGATTTAACCCGGCTCTAAACTCTAGCCCTAAGGCTCTTCGGGATTTAACCTGGCTTTGAACTCTAGCCCTAAGGCTCTTCGGGATTTAACCTGGCTTTGAACTCTAGCCCTAAGGCTCTTCGGGATTTAACCCGGCTTTGAAACACAGATACACATAAGTCAAATTCAGTACATGAACTTATCACCAAAATAATTTCAAAACATCATTCATTTGTTCACTTCACACATTACACATATTATGGCACTTTCAAGAGGTACATTCGGTCTAATGGCATATAAGTAAAGCACAAGCCAATTTGTTTACTTAAGGCTTCATACGAAAAAGGGGTGTTCGACTATATTACACTTCATTTTCCCTCATTTCACATGTCTTAGGTCGCTTGAGTACAACTAATCATCTTCATAAGTAACTAACCACATATGCCATGTTAAATTTACTCACATGATATGGTTAAATACTTAAACTTACCTCGAACTTTTTTGGTAGTATTACGGGTCGGCTATTCCGTCAACTTTGCTTTCCCTTTACCCGATGCCATTCCTCTATGTTCTTGAGCTAGATCAAACAAGTTTACCGATCAAAAATTTCGAATTATAAGTCACATAGTTATCAATCACTTAATCTTTGCATAACCGAACACCTTTGTCATGACCCTTAAATTAAAACATCCCTTTTTAATTTATCACGAAACATACTTCCACTCATTAGTAAATTTACCTCTATAGCCGAACCTACAAGACAAATTTTTAAACACGAATATACTTTGCAAATACAAGATTTACATTAACTCATGGTCAACTAAAACAACCACTTCAAAGTAACTGTAAGCTCAAGGCTTTAACACTATGAGACATAACGCATACATAGGGTACTTAACTCCACTCACTTACGAGTTTGTAATCGGTACTTATTCTTTTAAAAGCATAATCTAACACTCAACTAAAATCCCAAAATTTTTCTATGGCCGGTTATTGTACTAAGGGTATTAAACACTCTTCTCATCAACATTCGGCTATACCACCTTTCTTTGAATGGCCGAACATTCCATGTTCATGTAACAGCTCAACATTTAGCCACTAGCAACTAAACAATGCTTTCACCAAGCCAAACCCGAAATCTTTTTTTTTTACAAGATAGAAACACATACATGTCATATTACCATAACCAAAAATTCAAATCTACTACTTAATCACTTAAAAGGGTCATCTCTTGGACAACTACCTCATTCGGCTATGGTAGCAACTAATTTTGACAATTAACCATCTTTCTCATCAATTTATCTACATGACCGAATGCAAGCACTCATAAAAGCTACAAAAAATCAAATTTCAAAAAGCACTATATCAACACATCCAAAATTCCAATGGCTTCCTTCATGACCGTATATCCATTTCAATGAATTAAGTCACCCAAGCACAAATTTACATATTTAAGCTTATGAACATACAATCTCATCAATCTATCACATAGTATCCCTCGTGTACTCCTTCTTACATTTCTATCCTCAAAACTTCAAAAACTTCAAAATTCTACATTGATTCCTCAAAGGCCGAATGAGATAGTTACCACAAAAAAAATGAAAATAGATTCATAGTTTTTATACTAAGCTTAACTAACAACTAGAATTAACAAGAACTTAAGGAAGGTTATCAAGAATCCTCACCTTAGCTATAGTCTTCAATGGCCGAATGTTAACCTCTTCTTCTCTCTTTTCTCATTCAATTTCGGCAATTGAAGAACAATTAGCTCTCCTTGTTCTTATCACCATTTTCTTTATTATTTAATAAACTAATTCATAAAATAAAGCCATTTAAACATAAAATACAAATAAAAAAAAAACATAATCTAACAATCACCATCATTATGGCCGGCCACTATCTTGAAAAAAAAGAGTAATTGACATGCAAGTCCTCTTTTTCTAATCCATGTATTATTTAACCTTCTAAATTATTCTAACATATTTTTCAAATTCTCACCTTAGTCCTAATACATAAAAATTCACATCACAAAGAAAATTTTAAGACATGCTAATTTCACCCGCAATACTTCACATACAAGGGACATAAAATATAACATATAATTTTCGTCGTGACTCGGTTTTGTGGTCCCGAAACCACTTCCCGATTAGGGTCAAAATTTGGGCTGTTACACAGATATAATCTCTGCACATAGCCACCGGGTCTTTACCCGGACATGATCTCCACACATAGCCATCGGGTCTTTACCCGGAAATAATCTCCACACATGGCCATCGGGTCTCTACCCGGACATAATCTCCACATATAGTCATCGGGTCTTTAATCCCGGATTCACATCATAGAGTTTCATGCATATCTATTCGCATGTTACCACATTTCACATAGCAAAATTACATTTGTAATTCAAGTCCACTTATTCGCATATAGACATATAACTTGCTCCTTGACTTTATGTCATAAATACCATTCAAATCTAATACATGTATACTTGTTTTACTAAGCTTTCAGCTCAATAAGCCAACACACATAAGCATATATCCCCAATCTTGTTCTTTGTTTAATTCTCTGATAGCCGTTTGGCTATATAACAAACATGTATAAGGTTTCTTTTTTTCAATACCCTTCTTATGGTAAGGACAATAGGACATCATTCATCTATCATACATGTATATCATGGCATTTTAAATTAAATACCAAATTCAATTACTCAAAACTTACCTCGAATTCTTCTAAACAACTACGAATCGGCTATTCCATCACTTACGCTTTCCCTTTATCCGAAATTTCACCTCTATGCTCTTGAGCTAAGTTAAACAATTTAATTATATTAATCTCTTTTCAAACATCTCACTTGATCATTTCACTATTAGTTAGAAATAAGAAACACATATACTTCCTTTACTACATACATAGATTCAGCCAAATATAAATATCACAATAATCTTTAACACTTTCCTATAATGTCTACGACCCAAATTTTATTCATATTTCACGTTGGCCGAATACCATGAAGCATATGTACACATATCTTATACTAGGACATTCACTTTATCAAGTACCCCACATTTGGCTATGAATCATATTCTAAGTGCATATAGACATATATACTCATTAATACCTTAGAAACACATACATGTCATTCAAACCCTTATTTTATACTTATCAATTAAGTACCTCAGATTTTTGTGCATGTATGTGCTATTATTTAAACACTTAGTCCGTTAGGCCGATTCCTCCTAAGACCCAATGTCGAATGCTATCATGAATTAAAATCAAAGTATCCCAATCATCCAAATAACATGGCCGAATAAGGGCTTTACTAAGGTTAACCCTTTTGCCCTTCAATTTAAAATGTACCTAAATCAATCCATTTATTTGGCCTAAAGTAAGATAATATTATCAACTCTAAAAGCATAATTATAACAATTGAAACATCAAACATCAACCCCTCTTGCATTTTCCCATGGCCAAACATTCACCTTTGCATTTTCCCATGGCCAAATATTCACCTTTGTAAGTTATGTCACTCAAAACATTTTATTAATTCCCTAATAGAAAATTTTAAAGTTACCAATCAAATTAATATCACCAAGTTAGCCGAATGCATGCATATACACATAATGCATTTAGCATCGTCATTTACCTTAGTTCATTTAACAAATTTACAACTAAATGCTTAAGTCCAAAATTGGCAATCATTGGCACAAAGATACACTAGCCGAATGCTATCTAACATATGAATCACAACCTCAACCATCTAAATTTACAATGGCCGAATGCCCCTTAAAAATCACCCAAAAACATAATATTAAACATATTCATTATTGCACGTCTCAAACCCTCTAATAACAACTTGAAAACTCAATTACTTCATAGCTATTTTCAAACTTCATATTCGACAATCATGGGCATGTTCAAGCTCATTAATCGATCCCTATTAACAATCAATTCACAAATGTGCATTATTTAACAAGCTCAAATTCACTTATATTCTGTTTCTTCTGAAAACATGGAATCAACTACCATTAAAGCATCAAACGCTTAGCCCTTACGAATATAGCATCTCAAGATATAGCTGAATGCACATTTCTTGACCAAAATCTAAAATTCAACATGGGTTTAGTAGGGAATTGCATATATTTCACAAATACACCAAGATCAACAAGAAATAGTATGAAAAATCACCTTAAAAGAGAGTTCCAAGTAGCCGAATGCCTTAGCCCTTTTCTTTTCTTTAGTATTCGGCAAAACAACAAAAAGAATAAGAAGTAGACATAACATCTTTGTTTTTATCACCTTATTCTAATATAATAACCTTTATTTCATTTTATTATTATTATTTTCATTTCCATTTATTTAATACATATAATACACACTCATCACAAAATTACAAAACAAAAACAAACAAAATGTCATCATGTTAGTAGGTTGGCCAGCAATCATAATAAAAAGAGGAAAATTTGACATGCAAGGACGTTAATTCACTTGCATGCACTTACTAGCCATCACACAATTACCTAGCTCATTTTCATAGTTCACAATTAACCCCTTGTAAGTGCAATTCACTATGATAAGACTAAATTAAGTCACCACAAAAGTCACACATGATTTAGCACTTATAATAGGCATCAAAATGAATGTTAAATTATTCCCGTGACTCGGTTTTGTGGTCCCGAAACCACATTCCGACTAGGGGCAACTTAAGGCTGTCACAACTCTCCCCCACTTAAGAAATTTTCGTCCCCGAAAATCTTACCGGAAAATAAGTTTGGATAACGTTCTTTTATCGAATCCTCAAGCTCCTAAGTAGCTTCTTCAACCCCGTGTTTGACCCATAACACTTTCACTAACGAAATCCTCTTATTCCGCAACTCTTTAACCTCGTGTGCCAAAATACAAATTGGTTCCTCCTTATAACTCAAATCAGATCGAATCTCAATGTCAGATGGATTAATCACATGTGATGGGTCAGATCTATATCGTCGAAGCATCGAAACATGAAAAATGTTGTGAGTCTTTTCAAGTTCAGGAGGCAAAATCAGTCGATATGCTACCGGTCCAATCCGTTCAGATATTTCGTATGGCCCGATGAACCTCGGACTCAATTTACCCTTACGGCGGAATCTAAACACCTTTTTCCAAGGTGACACTTTAAGAAATACTTTGTCTCCGACCTGGTACTCAATATCTTTCCGCTTTAAATTTGCGTATGACTTTTGACGATCTGAAACTGCCTTAAGATCACTTTTACTTTCTGCTCGGCATCTCTAATCAAATCAACCCCAAAAATCTTACTTTCACTGAGCTCGGTCCAAAACAACAGTGTACGGCATTTGCGACCGTATAAAGCCTCATAAGGTGCCATCTTAATGCTCGATTGGAAGCTATTGTTGTAAGCAAATTCAATCAAAGGCAAATACCGTTCCCACGAGCCACTAAATTCAAGGATACAACATCTCAACATATCCTCGAGTATTTGAATTTCTCGTTCCGACTGACCGTCCGTCTGAGGATGAAATGCGGTACTAAAATGTAGCTTAGTACCTAGAGAATCTTGTAGTTTCTTCCAAAACCGTGATGTAAATCTCGGGTCTCTATCCGATACAATATAGATAGGCACCTCGTGCAATCTGACGATCTGAGAAACATACAATTCCGCTAACTTATCAAGTGAGTAATCTGTACGCACGGGAATAAAATGGGCCGATTTAGTCAATCTATCCACAACAACCCAAATTGCATCTTTCTTACTCGGAGTCAATGGTAGCCCAGATACAAAATCCATCATGACTTTATCCCATTTCCACTCGGGAATCAAAATCGGTTGCAACAAACCCGAAGGCACCTGATGTTCAATTTTTACTTGTTGGCATATCAAACACTTTGATACAAAATTTGAGATGTCTCGTTTCATACCATGCCACCAGTACTGACGTTTCAAATTGTTGTACATTTTTGTACTTCCTGGATGAATCGACATTCGGCTATTATGAGCTTCATTTAGAATCATCGAAACCAGCTCTGAACTTCTCGGAATACATACTCGACCTCTAAACCTCAAACAATCAGTGTCATCAACTTGAAACTCAGAATCCACATTTAAATCACACTGAGCTCGCTTAGCAATTAAATCGTCATCCGCTTTCTAAGCTTCACAAACTTGTCGTAAAAATATCGGTTTCACTTTTAATTCCGCTATCAACACACCATCATCAGATACCGATAAATGCACATTCATTGCTCATACAATAAACAAGGATTTCCGGCTAAGAGCATCTGCAACAATATTCGCCTTTCCCGGATAATAGTCAATGAAAAGCTCGCAATTCTTTACCAATTCAAGCCAATGTCTTTGTCTCAAATTTAAATCTCTTTGGGTCATCAAGTATTTAAGGCTTTTATGTTTGGAATAGATATGACATTTCTCACCAAATAGGTAGTGATGCCAAATCTTCAAAGCAAACACAATTGTAGCTAATTCGAGGTCGTGAGTCGGATAGTTTTTCTCATGAGGCTTTAACTGTCTCGAAGCATACGCAACGACTCTACCCTCTTACATCAAAACACATCCCAAGCCATTCAAAGATGCGTCGCTATAGACCACATACTCTTTATCGGATTCAGGCTGAACTAATATTGGATCCTGTCAAAAGGACTTTCAAATGGTCGAAACTCTTCTGGCACTTCTCAGACCATTCAAATTTAACATCTTTCTGCAATAGCTTCGTCAACGGAGTTGAAATCATGGAGAAGCCCTTCACAAACTGTCGGTAATACCCGGCAAGTCCCAAAAAGTTTCGGACTTCTGAGACATTTCTAGGAGGCTTCCAATCAAGGATAGCAGAAATTTTATTCGGATCGACTCATATACCTGAAGCAGATATAATATGTCCCAGAAAGCTAACCTCGTGCAACCAAAACTCACATTTACTGAATTTTGCATACAACTGATTATCACGCAAAATCTGAAGCACAAGTCTCAAATGCTCGGCATGCTCAAACTCATCGCGAGAATAAATCAAAATGTCGTTGATAAACACAACAACAAATCGATCTAGGTACTGCCTAAACACCCGATTCATCAGATCCATGAAAACAGCGAGGGCATTAGTTAGCCCAAACGGCATCACTAAAAACTCGTAGTGTCCGTACCACGTTCTGAAAGCAGTCTTGTGTACATCTGAGTCTCGAACTCGCAACTGATAATAGCCAGATCGTAAATCAATCTTTAAAAACACTGAAGCTCCCTTTAACTGATCAAATAGGTCATCAATATGAGGCGACGGATACTTATTCTTTATAGTCACTTTGTTCAGCTGCCGATAGTCAATACACATTCTCAAAGTTCCATCTTTCTTTTTCACGAACAAGACGGGTGCACCCCAGGGTGAAAAGCTCAGTCTTGCGAAACCTCTATCAGTCAACTCTTGTAACTGAGATTTCAACTCTTTCAACTCTATCGGAGCCATACGATACGGAGCAATCGAAATTGGAGTTGTACCCGGAACTAACTCGATGCCGAACTCAACATCTCTAACAGGTGGTAATTTCGGTAACTCTTCAGGAAACACGCCTGGGTACTCACAAACCACAGGTACGGTCTCAAGCTTTCGCTCAGGCATTTTGCTATCCAAAACATAAGCAAGATAAGCCTCGCAACCCTTTTTCATATATTTCTGAGCCAGAACAGAAGATATCACTGCCAGTAGCCCGCTTAGATCAGTAGACTCAATCCGAATTATCTCATTACTGAACATCGCAAACCAATAGTCTTTCGCTTGAAATTTACTACCGCATCGTGCACAGTCAACCAATCCATTCCAAGAATAACGTCGAATTCATCGAATGGCAAAAACATCAAATCAGCTGGAAAACAAAAATCCCGAATCATAAGGGGACATTTCTTACACACTCTATCAACTAAAACACAATGACCCAAGGGATTGGATACTCGAATTACAAACTCAGTAGACTCAACAGGGAGAGTCTTACTGGATGCCAAAGTTTCACATACATATGAATGAGTTGAACCGGGGTCAATCAAAGCAATCACATCAGAATCAAAGAGAGTAAAAATACCGGTAATAACATCTGGGGAAGAGGCATCCTCGTGTGCACGTATAGCATAAGCTCTAGCAGGAGTACGAGTCTTAGATTTGGTCGTAGCATCTCTCATTTGTCTCTGACCGTCGCTAGCATTTCCCGTGTTCCTAGGTGGTCTGCCTCGTGCTGCATTAGTGCTCGGTTTCCCACTTTGATTCACATTCTGCTCAGACCATCTGGGGCAATCTCTTATAAAGTGATCAGCCGATCCACACTTATAACAGGAGCGATCGTGAAATCTGTAGCTCCCCGAATGCCATTTCCCATAATACTTGCACTCAGCTCTGTCTCGACGGTCGTTCCCAACACTAGCAGCAGAAATGACTCGTGTACTCACAGGGGGTCGATCACGATCTCGTCTAGAAAAATCTGAGGTAGCACTAGATCTGTCCGAGTCACCTCGAAATTTCTTTGAGGATTTTTGGATAGACTTCCTCAAAAATCTCTTACGGAACTCTTTGGCTCCACTATCAGCTTTTCTCTTTTCATTTCTGAGCTCTTCGGCCTTGCAGGCTCGCTCAACAAGAACAACGAACTCTTGAATTTCCAAAATGCCAACCAGTAGTTTGATGTCTTCATTTAACCCGTCCTCGAAGCGTTTACACATAATAGCTTCGGATGATGTACACTCGCGAGCATATCGGCTAAGCCGTACAAATTCTCTCTCATATTCGGTCACTGACATTCGGCCCTGTTTAAGCTCAAGAAATTCCTTCCGTTTCTGGTCGATAAATCTCTGACCGATGTACTTTTTTCAGAATTTAATTTGGAAAAACTCCCAAGTAACCCACTCTCTCGGCACAACAGAAACCAATGTGTTCCACCAATAGTAGGCAGAATCACGTAACAGAGATACGGCACATTTCAAACATTCATCGGGCGTACATGACAACTCATCGAGCACACGGATTATATTATCGAGCCAAAACTCGGCCCGCTCAGTATCATCATCAACTGTAGCCCAGAATTCTTCAGCCCCGTATTTTCTAATTTTGTCGACCGGGGGTTTACTCGACCTCACAGGGTCGGTCTTAGGAGGAGCCACGGGGGTCGAAAACAGATTATTTGGGGGAGGAGGTTGTGGGACAGCCGGATTAGTTCGAAGGATTTGAGTGAACCAATCACTCATCATTGCATAAAAACTCTGTCTCATTTCATCATCTCGATGACTGGTATTTGGCTGAGAGTTGATCGGCGCGGTCCCTTGCACGGGAGCAGCCGCTACACTCTCAATATCCTCTGCTACGGCTCGATCGGGATCGGGATCCATTACTATACGAAAAACATATTTCAAATGTCAGAAATCACCACACTATCATATTATCACAAAATGGCATGTATAGCTATACTCACACGCGCTACGTTAGTCCGAGAATCGACTAAACCGTAGCTCTGATACCAATAAAAATTTAACACCCTAATACCCTTGTCCGTCACCGGAGTAGGATATCGAGGTATTACAAAACTAAACACAACTTACTGAAATTCATAGATACATATCAGGCATAGATTCAATTGTACAATAAATTACGATTAATAATTTACTTAAATTTCTATATCCGAACAATCCACTTTTCAAATGTTTCAACTATTGCAATCATATTACGCATATTTACTGTAAGAGTACTATCAAAGTTGCAAAGCAACTACTTACCAATAGGTGTAATCGAATTTCTAGGTATTAAGCATACCATCATCACATCATATAACCCATGCATCATAGTAACAAGGCACATAAAATTTCCAACAAAACATATACATCAACTTAGGGATTAAGCAAGCCATTTTCGCATGGCTAGAATAACTACAACTCAAAAAGTAATTCGGATTCACGAAAGGAGGTTAGCCTATACATGCCATTGTTCTCAAAATAACTATCGAATGTACCAAAATAACGACGATAGTGTAGGTGATTAAAGCTTCAATCCCTGAGTCCGTAGCTTCCAAAATGAGATCTATAAAACAGAGGAAACAAAGTAAACGGAGTAAGCATTACAATGCTTAGTAAGTTTTAAGCAATGACAACGGATAAAATCAAATTATAGCATAGTTGTTCGCATTTTTGTTCCCCTCTTCTTTTGGGTATGTCACCGCTTGACCGAATATACACATTCTTATCATATACAATAGGCAGATAACTTTCACTTAATAGTGAGCTCATGTAAACATAGACATATTGCATATTTTCACATAACTTTTTACATTGACCAATTGTACTATAACCATATTAATAGTCTCATTTCATACTCACATATGCAATCGTATAATGACCTTATGATTTGGTCCAAAACAAGCTTGCATATAAGCTTAGGGTACATACCTGTATGACTTAACGCTTTAAGCACATTCATTAGCAATCGTTACTATGAAGTCTTTTAGTCTTAGACTTTACTTGCATCATCATCGAGACCTTTAGCTCGAATAAAATCTCCACACAAAGCCGGCGGATCTTAACCCGGATATAATCTCTGCACATAGCCATCGGGTCTTTACCCAGACATGATCTCTGCACATAGCCATTGGGTCTTTACCCTGACATAATCTCCGCACATGGCCATCGGGTCTCTACCTGGACATAATCTCCACATATAGTCATCGGGTCTTTAATCCCGGATTCACATCACAGAGTTTCATGCATATCTATTCACATGTTACCACATTTCACATAGCAAAATTACATTTGTAATTCAAGTCCACTTATTTGCATATAGACATATAACATGCTCCTTGACTTTATGTCGTAAATACCATTCAAATCTAATACATGTATACTTGTTTTACTAAGCTTTCAGCTCAATAAGCCAACACACATAAGCATATATCCCCAATCTTGTTCTTTGTTTAATTCTCTAATAGCCATTCGGCTATATAACAAACATGTATAAGGTTTCTTTTTTTTTAATACCCTTATTATGGTAAGGACAATGGGACATCATTCATCTATCATACATGTATATCATGGCATTTTAAATTAAATACCAAATTCAATTACTCAAAACTTACCTCGAATTCTTCTGAACAACTACGAATCGGCTATTCCGTCACTTTCGCTTTCCCTTTATCCGAAATTTCACCTCTATGCTCTTGAGCTAAGTTAAACAATTTAATTATATTAATCTCTTTTCGAACATCTCACTTGATCATTTCACTATTAGTTAGAAATAAGAAACACATATACTTCCTTTAGTACATGCATAGATTTGGCAAATATAAATATCACAATAATCTTTAACACTTTCCTATAATGTCTACGACCCAAATTTTATTCATATTTCACGTTGGCCGAATACCATGAAGCGTATGTACACATATCTTATACTAGGACATTCACTTTATCAAGTACCCCATATTTGGCTATGAATCATATTCTAAGTGCATATAGACATATATACTCATTAATACCTTAGAAACACATACATGTCATTCAAACCCTTATTTTATACTTATCAATTAAGTACCTCAGATTTTTTTGCATGTATGTGCTATTATTTAAACACTTAGTCCATTAGGCCGATTCCTCCTAAGACCCAATGTCGAATGCTATCAAGAATTAAAATCAAAGTATCCCAATCATCCAAATAACATGGCCGAATAAGGGCTTTACTAAGGTTAACCCTTTTGCCCTTCAATTTAAAATGCACCTAAATCAATCCACTCATTTGGCCTAAAGTAAGATAATATTATCAACTCTAAAAGCATAATTATAACAATTGAAACATCAAACATCAACCCCGCTTGCATTTTCCCATGGCTGAATATTCACCTTTGCAAGTTATGTCACTCAAAACATTTTATTAATCATGCACATATATTCCCTAATAGAAATTTTTAAAGTTACCAATCAAATCAATATCACCAAGTTAGCCGAATGCATGCATATACACATAATGCATTTAGCATCGTCATTTACCTTAGTTCATTTAACAAATTTACAACTAAATGCTTAATTCCAAAATTGGCAATCATTGGCACAAAGATACACTAGCCGAATACTATCTAACATATGAATCACAACCTCAACCATCTAAATTTACAATGGCCGAATGCCCCTTAAAAATCACCCAAAAACATAATATTAAACATATTCATTATTGTACGTCTCAAACCCTCTAATAACAACTTGAAAACTCAATTACTACATAGCTATTTTCAAACTTCATATTCGGCAATCATGTGCATGTTCAAGCTCATTAATCGATCCCTATTAACAATCAATTCACAAATGTGCATTTAACAAGCTCAAATTCACTTATACTCTATTTCTTCTTAAAACATGGAATCAACTACCATTAAAGCATCAAACGCTTAGCCCTTACAAATATAGCATCTCAAGATATAGCCGAATGCACATTTCTTGACCAAAATCTAAAATTCAAAATGGGTTTAGTAGGGAATTGCATATATTTCACAAATACACCAAGATCAACAAGAAATAGTATGAAAAATCACCTTAAAATAGAGTTCCAAGTAGCCGAATGCCTTAGCCCTTTTCTTTTCTTTAGTATTCGGCAAAACAATAAAAAAAATAAGAAGTAGACATAACATTTTTGTTTTTATCACCTTATTCTAATATAATAACCTTTATTTCATTTTATTATTATTATTTTCATTTCCATTTATCTAATACATATAATACACACTCATCACAAAATTACAAAACAAAAACAAAAAAAATGTCATCATGTTAGTAGGTTGGCCAGCCATCATAATAAAAAGAGGAAAATTTGACATGCAAGGACGTTAATTCACTTGCATGCACTTACTAGCCATCACACAATTACCTAGCTCATTTTCATAGTTCACAATTAACCCCTCGTAAGTGCAATTCACTATGATAAGACTAAATTAAGTCACCACAAATGTCACACATGATTTAGCACTTATAATAGGCATCAAAATGAATGTTAAATTATTCCCGTGACTCAGTTTTGTGGTCCCGAAACCACATTCTGACTAGGGCAACTTAAGGCTATCACATTTGATGTTATAAATGGTTGAATGAGTGTTTGATAGGTTAAATGATGCTAATATCCATGTGTTTTTAAGTTATAAGTTTAAAATGTGGAAAATGGTGCTTTATGTGATTCAAATGATTGAGAGGGGTTTTCGGCTAAGGTTCATTGCATAAAGAAGTAGTGTTGAATGTTTAAATGTTATTTAAATAGCTAGGAATTGAGTTGAAGCTTAGTAATTTTGTGTTAAAATTTAATTTTAGACCTATATGACATTTGGTTATGAGGTTTTGGTGTTCTAATTATGGTATTTGATGTTTCGTATATCAACTTATGATGTGTTTAAAGTTTAGATGAACCAATGGTTGTTAAATGGAGTAGAGGACCATTCGGCTAAGAAAATTTATGAATGAAAAATTTATGTGTTAATAAGTTGTAATTTTCAAGTGTGAACATTTGTGCATTTTGCGTAGATATATATATATATATATATTCGGCCTTGGTATAAATGTGTTGCTTGGTTGAAATTTAGATGTTAAAACACTTGTACGTGTATATGTATTTTTGCCAAATGTGGATTTAGGAAGTGAATGGAGAATTGTTCTTTGGAAATCAAGAAACTCATTGTTGAAATGAACTATGAACTCGGTCAATTATGTGATAAATCAAAGATAATTGTTAATTGAGTCATAAGACTTAATAGATGGTGAAAGGAACATGATGCTCAATGCTCAAGTAGCATTCGGCCTCGAAATAGTTAAATGGGTTAAATTGAGTTTTCAAGGTAGTGAATTTGGTGTTAAAGGAGGGTTTCAAGTTGTGTATATGTGATATGATTAAAAATAAGGGGCTTTAGTATAATAAGTTCTATTAAGGCCGAATGATGTCTTGGTGAAAGAGATGAGTAATGTTTGTGACTTACAACAATTGTAAGCATGACTAAAGTTTTGTGATAGTTGTATACATATATATATATATATGTATAAAAACTTTATGTGTGTGTTTTGTTAACCTTAAGGAACATTTGGCTATGAGCCTTTATAATGGGATATTGATAAATGAAATTTTGTATACCTAGCTTAAGAGCATAGGGGAGCAACTTCGGATAAGGGGAAAACTAAAGTGACAGAATAGCCAACCCATAATTGTTCAAAAAGTTACGAGGTAAGTTTCGAGTACCGTAACACCCCTAATCCCGTGACCGTCGCTGGAAGGATTATGAGGCACTACCAAACAAATTCTAAGTTTTCAAAAACAATTCACAAAACCGATTGTGCATGTGCATGAACAGGTATGTGTCTTTCTCAAAGTATCAACTCACAATCAACTTTGCAAATACTAATAAAACTTACACTTATACATCTTATATAACTTCCTTTTAACCTATTCAAGGGTTCATTACCCAAATTCAAAGGTAACATCTCATGAATCAACTCAATTAGACAATACATAGTTCATTCATTTCTAACTTGCCAAGCACAAATTCGTTAGCCTTCTACTATGTACCATTTAATCAATTTGCATTTACTGCATGCATACTTTCTTTCAAGTACAACATTTGACAATTAGATTCTCATTCAATTATATTCCTCTTCCAAAGAATGCTCTAAATGCATGCTACTACCATTTTTTTTTTTTAGTATTCGATATCGCAAGCCTTTATCATTCATTCAAAATCTACATGATCAACTTAAAATTCATACACCAATAAGAAGATAACATAGTAAGCCATTTTCACATGGCTATACATATATACATTATCAAAAATGATGCTAGATTAGAATCCAAAAGTCAAGCCTATACATGCCATTTACAAGGTTTAACTACAAGTACCAAAAGGGCTTGGATAGTGTAGATGACTTCAAATCTTGAAATTCTTGAGACCGTAGCTAACGAACGAGATCTATAAAACAGAGAGTTAAAGGCAACAGAGTAAGCATTCATATGCTTAGTAAGTTTTAAATAATGAAATTAAAGCATACTTCTATTTAGGCTAAAACTCTTTTATTTGGTCGAACATTAGTATGACAAAAAGGCTACCGTTTTGTATACAAAACATATTCATTTTTCTCCAAACAACATCCCATATCAAATAAACAAATCTTATCATATCCATGAACATTTCTCCCTTGACCGAAACATACACTATCATTTCAATGCTAAACTTAGGTTTATACTCATTCTCACATATACATGTAGCATCATACTTTGAAATCAAATATGCATATATAGCTAAGGGTTCAACTTATCACGATTCTACTTGAATTGAAATTCACACCTCATAAGTATGTCATTTACTTTCATATGACATTAGACGATAGTCAAAGCATTACAACCCTAATATGTGGCCAAAATCTAAACGAAATAACTTCACAACGAGTATGGGGTACATACCTGACGGGCTTAAGGAAATGAATACCTTCATTTGGGGTGATTAAAACATAAACCATGTATTTTTAGCATAAATGCCTTCGGCCTTAACCCGGTTATAACACTAGCCGTAAGGCACTTCGGGCTTAGCTCGGATGTAACACTGGCATGGATGCCATTTGAGACATAGCCCAGATGTAACTCTAGCTCGGGGGCCCTTCGGGACTTATCCCGGATACAACTCTGGCACAAATGCCCTTTGGGACACAACCCGGATACAACTCCGGCACAAATGCCCTTGGGACACAGCCCGGATGCAACACTAGCACTAAGGCCCTTCGGGACTTATCCCAGATTAAACTCATTGCAACTTTGTGAATTTGGATCCTTCAAGTATAGTTTCACACATTTGATTTCAATTAACAGTCACTTGCCTATCTCACACATTAACACATGGCATAACATATTCACTAAATGCTTGGCCTATCAGCACATACGTATTTCTCATATCAAATTGATGTTCATAGACTTTATTTTTAATGAACTTTTGGCTCTATTGCCATTTTTCCCATTTACTTTGCAACCACCAATATCAACTCGAATAACTAGACATGTACATCATGTTTGATCAAATAATAAGCTAAGTTTCACTATTTAAAACTTACCTCGAACTTTTCTAAATAATTACGGGTCGGCTATTCTGTCACTTTAGCTTTCCCCTTATCCGATGTTGTCCCTCTGTGCTCTTGAGCTTGATTGAACAAATTAAGTATATTAACTTCATATACTTCACTTAATCAAAGCAAGAAATACAATTATCCTCTCTATATCACATATACACATTCGGCCTTATATATATATTTATATATATACATTCATTTCAGTATGACACACACACTTATTTCCTTTTCATATACATTCGGCCAAATACCACTATGTTAGAAGTCATGCCTAGCTTAGATTATATCAAACATACATATTCTTTTAAATCCACTTATCATTCAAGACATATTAGTTATCAAAGGCTGAATATGTTTCACATAGTGAGCTCAATTCATGGCTCCCATTTGGCACATATTAGCATACACAAAATTTTCCACACAAGCTAGTATTTTAGCATTTAGCATGGTACAAGTTCAACCAAATGTTTACAATAAAATTACAAGGCACATGCATAGGGACTATATATATATACATATATTTACCAGAAAAACACCCTTCTTTAAATAATTTAACAACTCCTTCCTTAGGATATGCATCCTAGCCGAATGCTTCACTAAGGTTCTCATAAACATTTCGAATCAAATTCTAAAATACTCAAAGCCGAATTTCCTAAGCTCTATTAACAAAAGTCTTTCACAATTTAATCTATATGCAAATAACTCAATTCCACAATTTTCCTCAACTATTAGCAACATTCACATTCGGCAATTATACTATTGTCCATACAATTCACCATTGATTACCAAATTGTCATAGAACCCTCAAAACTATGCTTTTATCACCTAATAACTCCATTTGCATTAGACATTATTAACCATCAAGGTTTCATACAACCACACTCATTTTACATGAAGATAACATTAACCGAATCTCCTCTCACTCAAATGAATCACATAAAGCTCTATTTTCACATTTTAGACTTATAACTCAAAAATCACATGTATAATGGCATCAATAAACCCCTCCTCTAGGGTAAAATTACTGAAATGCCCCTGTAGAGTAGAACTGTTATAATGCCTCGAAGGGTAGAGTTACCGAGACACCCTTGTAGGGTAGAAATTACCAAAATACCCCTAGATAGTGAAATGACTAAAATACCCCTAAATGTTTAATGTGTGGAAAAACTTGTATGTTGCATTCATGAAAATTATGTTGCATTTGGGTGGGTTTAAATAAACGAAGGAAGATTTGAAGATTGCATAGTGGCTTGAAGATCGTGGATCTACCGGTGTCTTTAAGCCCATTATATGAATAGCAGCCTTGCTGCAACGTTAAGTAGTGCCGCTATTGGTGCTACCTTTGGAGTGTAGGGATGGGTTGGTTGATATTTATATCCCCACAGAAATGTAGGGTTGGAAGGGAAATGGAGTGCAGGGTTGGATTTGGGATGGGTGCATTACATTTATGAGAAATTGATGTGATTTGAGGTCAATGTGGGCTAAGGCCCAAGACCACCGATATTGTTAGGGCTTAGGCCCAATGTGATATTGCATATTGATTTGATTGCTAAGGGTCGTACACACTAAGTTGCGAAACTCACCCCTTTAAATTTAATGTTTCAGGTGACCCTCAATAGATGGCTCGACGTGGGAGAGGACTCGGAGAAGGCCACATTTCAAGCTACTTAGGAGTTTTTTTTCTTAAAATAGTTTTGAATTATTTTATTTTACATACTTTATTTTCAATAAGTTGTAATAAGGCCTTGTGACTCCACTCTGTCTTACAATTGGGTTTTATTCTCTGTTGCGACTGCTAAATTATTAAGTTAAACATGTTTTCTAAACGACAAAAATATATGATCATTTTCTTAAAATGTGGGTTTTCATTATAACTTTACAAGTTACAAGGATTTTGATTTTTCTAAGTCACAAGCTTAAATTTTAATCAAGCAACTATTCCACCGAACATAATTTTTAACTAAACAAAGTCGTTTTGAAATAACCCCTTTGATGTGACATCACCAGATTCGGCCATAACGTCTAGGCCGGGTCTGGGGTGTTACAGAAACATATTCCAGAACCTAATATCCTTTCATATCAATGTCTTGACTTACCACTTAAACTTAACTAATTTGGTTAGCACTTATAAGTCATCCAGACAAGCTAAGCATAACCTAACTAGGTAGCATCCTTAAAACCTGAGAGTCCTTTAACATGATTGTCAATTCTTTCATAAAGTGTGGAATCACATTTGCCTTCAAGTCCCACCATAGCCCTTTTTACGCCCTACTGTTGTGCTGAAGCGTCATTTAGGCGAGTAGGACCACACCAATTTGATTTCCTTAATCTACATGCCTAACTCAAAACCCGCGTAGTTTGGGTGTTACACAAGTAGTAACTTCCCTTGGCACGGCCTTATAAAATCAATGTCTTCTCCCATGCCTCTCAATTCTATTCTCCAACAACTAAGCTTGTTGCCTCAACAGCTAACAGAAGTCTTCTCTTCTTATCTTGCATCCAATTCCACAAAGCATCATTTATCTCTTATGGCTCAAATTTCAGCGTTCTAGTCTCTCGAACATGGATTTTGGGGTGGGGCTCTTAGAGATGCTATTAGGCACTACAATAGTAGAATAGCATATTTGGAGAAATTTGTGAAATCTAATGAATACGCTTTATTTGTACTCTACTAGAAACACCAAGACTCAAGCAGTTTCATTAAAAGGCTATCTACCCCGCTCAAGACTTTGAAAAGAAAGTACGAGTATGTTCAAACCGAAAATAATTAGTTGAAAGATGAGGTCAACCGCTTGATGGATGAAAAATCTGTCTTCAACGAGAGGTCCAAGGCTCAAGAGGAGAATCATCAAGCTGAGTTTGAGAGGCTACGCCAATCCCATAACAAATCCTTCATGAAATATCAAGATGATACTCAGAAGAACCTCATTGAAGCTCTATCAGAGAGGAAATCGAATTTGATTCTACACGCCCAAGTGGTTATAGGTCATTTTGACCTTAGCAAGGTAGACTTTGATTCTAAAGGATGTCTCTCCAGAATCGCTTAACTTTGAAGTTTACAATCCTAAGGGCGAAGAGTGGGAGGCCTTCCAAAGAAAGTGGAAACAGTCTGTTGTATTTTCCAACTCCACTACAACCGTAGCTACAGATAATGAAGGGAACCTAGCAAATGCGAAGCACAACCCTGAAGGTTGTCCTCAGTCAGATGAAGTTCCTGTTGGGCTTGTAGATCAGCCTACTGAATGGGATAATTAAGCGTTCCTTTTATTTTTCCTTGTACCTTCCTTTCTGTTATTTTTGTAACACCTTACCTTTTCCCATGAATGAATCACCATTTTTTCTTACCATTTTTATTTTGATATCTTTAAGTATAACCAACTAGAATCCATTCAAGTAAGAGTTTAACACAATTGAGAGACTAAGCCACCGGTTAAACCTACGCTCTGATACCAAACTTGTAGCACCCCAAACACGATCTAATAATTCAAACCCGAATCTTGGATGTTACCATGCTTATACACTTGAAACTTCATTCTGTTAATACAAATCACAATCGATTACAACTACTTAACTTCAAACTTAGGAATAAAAATACATAAATGTATGCAATGAGGAAGTCTTAATGGTATAAATAGAGGATTTAATTACAACTAGGACTAAATCGATGCCCTAGTCTATATAGTTATCCTGTGTGGTAGATTTCTATTTTAAACAACTCAGACTCAATCCCACCATCAAGCTTGCTCTGTATGCATTATATCCCAATACGTTGCTCATTTGCGTCATCCCTTCTAGCATAAACCCAAATCAACTTTCTAGTATGTAACAGCCCATTTTTAGTGGTTTCGGGGCCACCAAATCCAACAAGTAAGTTCGTAAATATTATATTCAATATTTATGAGTTAATTGTGACTTTGAAAAGGCTTTTGATATAGTGATTTTTGTTTTATAAGCAATTTATAAAGTTCAAGTGGTAAAACACTAAGGTTAAGTGGTTTTAGAAAATGAGGTATTGGAACCTCGTTTCTATAAATCAAGTTGTAAATATTTTTATAAATATTTTTAGAGTTTCATTAAGGTGGTATTAAAGTTACGTTGAAAAATTTTAACATTTTGATAGTTAATTAAGCGAAAAGGACTAAATTGTAAAAGTTGAAAAAGTCAATTGCTATTCATTTACAAGTGTTAATTGATTAAAGAATTATAATTGGATGGCCTTATTGAGTAAATTATCCATCCTAAAGATAGTGGGACGGTTGGATGCTTAAATTTCTTTTTATTATAATGTTTTATATATTATTATATGATAAAGATAAAATAATGAATAAAAAAGGTTAATAAAATTAAAACATAAGCCATCATCTTCTTTAACACTGAATGGCCATGGAAAGAAAGAAATGGAGAAACTTCAAGCTTCGGCCTAGCTTTGGATGATGTGTGTAAGTCTGTTTTAGCCCCATTTTCAATAATTTTTATGTTTTTGACATCGTTGCAACTAGGTCCAGCTAGCCCGTACCTTCGATTTTGAAATCGTTAAAGATTTTGAATGTTTTCATTGATGAATCTTGTGATTTTTGTTGTTAAATGATGAATTTGGAATGTTGATTGATAATTAGAAGTATTTTTGTTAAGTGATTTTAGATGAATTTATCGATTAGGGACTAAATTGTTAAATTAATAAAAGTAAAAGGATTTACTACGAAATTGTTGCATAAATGGGCTGTTATGGATACCATGAACATTTATCTATGCTCAATTTTGGGTAAAAATGGTTAATTTGCATGTTTTGGGCTCAGGGACTAAATTGATTAAAAGTAAAACTTTAGGGGTAATTTTGTAGAAATGTCAAAAATGACCAAATTTCATGAAATGAATTGTTTTATTGTCTAAATTAATATATTGAATGAAATTATTAATTTTGATCAAGATCGGGTGAAAAATCAAGGAAAATAAAAAATTACCAAAATGCCCCTAAACCTTGGTATTTTTGCAATTTAGCTAGGTAAGTTCATATGAACTGTATTTTGTATGATTTTGATTAAATTGAATGTTAATATGTGATGATATTGATATTAAATCAATACATATATGTCAGTATGCAATTTACTATGTAATGAAACGACGTAAATCCAACGACGTACGACGATTACCGAGTCCTCTTTGAACCTTAGGAATTCTAGGATACAAATGACATGTCATTAGGGTTACATGATTTGGGTGCTGGTCCTGAACATCCTACCGATGGCTGAGGTCCAGCATGTGTTGCAAATACCCCACAGGTTGTGTAAGCAGTATTATGTAGCTACATTTCGAAACCACAGCTCGTGTGAACATACCAATTCACAGCTCGTGTGAGCATACATGTACATATTTGACAAATTTCAGTTATATGAGCTATCTCGAGTATCCAACGAGATTCTAAATGGTTCAATACACATTATTCAGATATGAAGTGGTAAAGTTTGATATGAACTAAGATATAGATACATGTGAATTTCATTGAAATGGTATCACATGGTATATTGAAAGTGAAAATGGATTATATATGTATATGATACATGAATAAATGTTGTGCACATCCATGTTTATAATGCTTATGTTATATATTTGTTTGGCTAACATGTTTGGTGTACATGCTTAGGCTTTGGGCAAGTTGTGGTTGTATTATGCCATGTTAAACTTATAAGTTATGCATTGAAATGGTAAGTGCCCAAATGGAAATATGCTTGTGATCATGAAAGGGTGGTAAGGTTTAAATTATGTAATTTCTATTGAAATGGTTTATCATGTAGTTAGTTCCAAAAAGAATTATGTTTAAATGCAGTAGCTTGTGGCTATGGTTGAATGATATGTTTATGTCATATGTGATATGCATATGAAACAGGTGTGGAAAGGTAATGAAATAGTAACTTCATACTTGAAGTGTAAAATGATGAAAAATGGAATGATGAGTTGAATTGATGTTGTTATTTAAGCTAAAGATAGTAAATGCAATAGGAAAGTAATGAAATGCAAATGAAAATAAGAAAATTTGAAAAGGTTTAAAGTTTTATAAAATCCTACTATGCTAGGGATGATATGTATATTGATGTTGTGGATTCATTCACTTCGTGAGTTGTTGAATATGGTTTCATGAATCTTGCAGTATTGGTATAGGATCATCTTTGATATGTATAAATTTCATATTTGAAATGATTAATATGATCAAAGTTTATACGAGCTTACTAAGCATTCATTTCTTACGTAGTTGTTTTCCCTTTACCTTATAGATTATCGGAAGCTTAATCGAGTTGGAAGTTCGTTAGAAATCTATCACACTATCCAGTAATTATATCGGTAGGTTTTGATGTCTTAGTTAAGGTTATAATGGCATGTATAGGTGGACTAAGTCTAATGTTTAATTGATGAGTTTGGAATATATATATGTCATGTTGGTTGACGTTTTAGTCATTATGTTTTGGCTTGTAGATTTGGTACTTTGAATGGTTGATATATAGATATATGTGTGTGGTCTTATGATGGAAGTTGAACATGTTCATATTGGTATGAAAAATGTAGTTTTCATATATGATTATCGATGCTAATCGTTAAATGGTAAATATGGTATTTTGGTTGGTGAACAAATTGATAGTTGGCATGTATACATGTGTTTTAATGATTAATGACATTTTGACATTTTGGTGCTTATTGGCTAATGTTGAAATGGATTAGTGAGGATATGTTTTGAATGGCCAAGTTGGTATAATTGTGAGTGAATTTTGGTATGTAATCATTGTGGTAAGTTTAATAAGGAAATTATGTAACACCCCAAACCCGGCCCAGATGCTATGGCCAAATCTGGTGTGTCACATGGACGATGAATTACATCTCATTCTTTAACTAGTATGTTAAGGGTGTCTTAGCAAAATCAATTTAAAGAGGTTTGAGAAAGAGCAGGTTATTTAATTTATGGAAGATTTTATCCACTATCAATTGGTGTTTATTTCGTTAGAAAGTCAAATCTAGTTACTTAGGTGATCCCGTTAAAACGTACAATGTGTTTTGAAAACGTTAATTAATTTTAAATAAAAACCCGGGTAGCCTTAGTCTATTTATTATAAGCAAGTTATATTAAATCCAAAATAAAAATAAAAATAAAATAATAAATGAGCGGCCTTATTACAACTTGAAAACCCAAAAACTATGAAATAAAATAAGTAACTTGAAAGTAAGTTTTAAAAACTAGAAAGCAATCCTCGTGGCCACTCCAAATCCCTCCAGCTCCAAGTCCACTAAGGTTGGGACTCACCTGCATAGATGGAAAGAAAGGGGTGAGTTTGGGAAACTCAGTGTGTAAGCTAAACCCAACCAAAGTCCAGATCAGTTCAAGCTTAACTGGGCCTAAGCCTTATCCAGATACAATATTAACTGGGCCTTAGCCCTATTCAGTAAACAGTAATTACTGGGCCTTAGCCCTATTTAGAAAATCAGTGTAGCCCTCAGGCCCATTACAGTAACAGAACATTATTAATGCATGTATGCAAAGCCCAGCCCAAATCTATCCCTACACACCATCCATACCATCCCTACACACCATGTAGGGAATAACTCGACCCACCCAGCCCTACACACCATAGTCGCAGCATAGCTGCTTAATCAGATAACTTGGTCAAGCCACTAATAGTAAAACAAGGCAAAACCCCTAACAGTAAACATGGCATTGCCACTTAGCACTTCCTTCATCAAAAACCCAATCCCATGCAACAGTATAAAATATCATGGCATACAGTAAACAGATAAAATTTAGCATGCATTTTAGTCAATTTAACCCTAGGTGTATAATGGTCATTTTACACCTAGGGGTAAAACAATAATTTTCCACCCTTACGGGGTATTTCAGTAAATTTACCAGTTTTTAGGATTTTATGCACATTTCAATTGTTATCAGTCCAAATATCATCCAAATAACTTGTTTAGCCCATTTAGTCAAATTAGAGTTATTGGGCCCTAAAACATCTAATGGGCCCTACAGTGTCCACTAACTATTACAGCCCACTAAGCCCAAATTTTACATTCATTTTAGCAGATTTGTTACTCAGTCCATCAGAATGCACTTACCGCTCGTTTCCACCCATATGGGCCCGTAAGCCCATTAGGCCCAAATTCAGCCCTCTGCGGCCCGAAATCACCAATGTGCATGAAATTGCACATCTATCATTCTTACCATTTGCAATTATAGAATCTAGCGTTTTAATTCGACCCACAAGCGTTCTCATGCTCGCAAGTCCTCGAAATACCAGAATTTCAGCATTTCGACTTTTCGGCTTTTGCCGATCTAGTCTACTATAGGGTATCGATTACACAGCTGATTTGCAAGATCTGCAGGAACCCCTCGAACGATCAACCTACAATCGTTTAGATTACACTATTAACTCCGAATCAACGAAACCAATCTAACTATCACTTACCATATTCCACCAACATCACCTTAGGCTCTTGAATACTTACCTTTGCCGAAAACAATGACTAGATCTAGATCTAGTTGCTCCAATAGTCCTAGCCTCCAATACTCTTTGATTGATAGCCTCTAGTCAACGTTAGCATATAATAAACCGAAAGATAAAACCAAGAATACCTTTAGCCTTAATCGACAGCCACCCCATGCAATTAGGGGTTTTCGACTTTTCTTGAACCACAAGTTACTGAATGGAAAGGGGGTCCGAGTACTTGCCGAAGATCTACTTGTCGAAGAACGTTCCAAACACCTTTCTATCCCAAATTTGTTGTAGATCTAACCCCAAGATACGAGTAGAGAACAGATCTAATGATTCGACTTTTAGAGAAACGAGGAGGAGAATAGAAGTTTGTGAAGTAGAGGAGAGATGTCAGCAGAAGGATAAGAGAGTTGTGAGGTTTGGCTTTTTGGCACGGAGAAAACACCCTATATTCGGCTATAGTGAGAAGAGAATCAAAAGAGAAAGAACTTATGAGTAGGAGTAGAAGATTAAGCTTGGCAAAGAAAAGATGAACAAAAAGAATGAAGGTCGATATCAAGAATAATAATAGATATGGATGGCCTTAACCAAAGTCGACTAACACTTAAAAATACCCAAAACCAAACAAAGAAGAAAAACAACCCATAAAAGCCAAAATTTTAAGAGCTTTTTCGGCACTTAATTGCCTATAGCCGAATTGGTACCACCATGACTCCTATTTCGGCACAAAATCCTTCCCAAATTCAAATTCCATGTTTTTCTCCTTGATTTTAGCCACCACCAGATTTGAATTTCATCCAAATCCTTCCCACCGATTAGTAGCCTTTTACCCAATTTCCCACCACTTGGTCGACTCAATTTGCTGCTAGGAAGAGTTTCAGTCCAACTCAATTACTCTCCCAACCCGTGCAGCAAAAAGGCAATCCATTACGCGCACAGCAGCTCGAAACCAAGACCTCCAGGCACCTAACACATGCTACTTGCCACTGCACCGAAGCTCCTCTCATGTTATAACTTACTCATAATTAATTATAAGGCTTATCTGCTACAGCCCCGATTTACTTAAAAATAAAACTTAAAACATTGCTGCTGACCAGATTCGAACCCCTACACTTCAGCTACACTACCCATACCTTACCACCACGCCACTTGCTTGATTTGTGTCATCTTTCCTCCCCAGGTAATTATAAGGCCTTCTTACAATAACCCAGGTTGTTCTTAAAAAAAAAAACCAACATTTGCGCACGCTGGGAATTGAACCCCAGCTTCCCTTCCTACTGCTTAACACATCTAGCCACTGGGCCAGGCACTTCCTTTGTGCCCAATTAACCCAACTTATTTATAAGGCCTAATGCGAGGATCTCCCTAAGGAAGCAAAAATTAACATTTTTGCTAGAGCCCTGGGTCGAGCCTAGGACTTTTCCCACACTACCAATCCTTCCTAATTCACTTAAATACTAAACTAAACATGAAATTGATAATATTTTTTTCCTTTTTTTATTATTTAAAACTTTTAAATTTTTCAAGCCGTCTTCTACCCGAACCCAGACTCAAGGCCCGATACTTTTAGGCCTAAAATTCAGGGTGTTACAAATTAGATTAGAAGAATATGGATGGTTAAAGGCTAAACTATGAAAAAGTTTAAACATGTTTGGTTGTTATGATCGGGGTGCCTTTTTGGGCATATTGGTTATATAAAGAAATACCATAACGGTTTACCATGATTTTACATGTTTTAGGTATATTTTGAATCCTTAAATGTAAGTGCAAATTTCTTGTATATGCGATCATGTTTGGGGTGAAAGGAAAGGCTTGAAATTGGCCTATTTCTTGTCCACACGGCCTAAGACATGAATGTGTGTCTCAACCGTGTGTGACACACGGTCACGTGACATGGCCATGTGTCCCCTATAGGTTTTTTAAAGGTTGCATTTTGAGAGTTACACGGCCTGATACACGGGTATGTGGCTTGGCCGTGTGACCCAAGTCAGAGACTTATATAGGCTGGACACGGTTCTACGTCCCTACTTCAAATGCCAACACGGCCTGAGACATAGGCGTGTGTCTCAGCTATGTGATCCCTGTAGCATGAATTTTTTTATCTTTTGTCATGAAGTTCTAAATGTTTTCGATTTAGTCCCGAATCATTTCTAAAGTGTTTCTCAGGCTTGAAGGCTCGAAAAAGGGATGTTATGCATGTGTTTGAATGGAATGTGATGTGTTTCATAAATGATTGTAATCAAATGTTTTAAGTTAAAAGTTTTCGATAATGCTCCATGTAACACCCATTACCCGTGTTCAATGCTAGAGCAAGGCACGAGGCATTACCGGACTTATTACATGAATAATCATACATTCTGGGTCATAAATATGCGTCCAAATTAAAACCATTCACATTCAACCATATTGTCCCTAATATGAGCCTACAAGGCTCAAAACATACACCGGAAATGGTTCAGGACTAAACCGAGAACTTTCAAAAATTTTACAAACTTATAAAAATTTTGCCCTAAACAGGGGTCACACGCCCGTATGGATATAGGACACGCCCGTGTGGATAGGCCGTGTGGTCACACACGCCCATGTCCATATACTGTGTAATCTCTATTTATGACGTCATCAACCAAATGAAACCACACGGCCAAGCCACACACCCGTGTGCGAGGCCATGTGACGAATTAAATTCTCGCAAAATAGGTGCAGACTTAACACGCCTTTGGCACACGCCGGTGTCCAAGGCCGTGCCGTCTACACAGCCGAGACACTCGCTCATGTCTCTGCCTGTGTGCTCCATACTGGGCATTTTGTTTCTCAAATTTAAGGCGCAGGGGACACACGGCCTATTCACACGCCCATGGGGCTAACCGTGTGTCACGTATGACCTAGACACACACCCGTGTGTCTACCTGTATGGACAAAAATAAGGCTATTTTCCAAGCAATTTGCCACACTGAAACTCAATCACCCTTATACCAATATCAACCACATATAGCATAACATAATTTAGTAATCTAACATCCTTAACTATGACATAAACTTAACATTTACGTGTCACAACCATTAAGCAACACATCACATATTCATCTATCCAAACATGCAACATCCACATTCATGAAAGACAACATTATTTTATCATAAATGAGACTCATATTAGCCAATTTTTAATGGCCTTATACAAAATGAACATTCATCAAAATAAGCCAACATGTTTGGCCAAATCAATATGACACATAACAAAATGACCAAGTCCCTATACATGCCATACTTTCAAAAATACCATGATTATCAAATACCCAAATAATGTTTCTAATAGTGTGATACGAGCCTCCAACAAGTCCCGGTTCCGGGCTAGCTTGGTGACACTATAAGACAAGGGAAAAGAAAAAGGGGTAAGCTATATAGCTTAGTAAGTTTATATGCAAGTAATAAACATCTTAGCAGCATAAGTTATTATGCAATTCATATAATGAAAGATAAGATAATCATCATTAAATCCACATAACTATAACTTATCATTCACGATCTTACCGGATGTTTATCACTTATAGCATTCATACGTATGAATTTCACGTACATTCTTGTACCTCATCATCACATACAAACACATATTTCACATCTTTGTTATTTTCCCGTTGAATATTCAGAATATTAATGGATACACGAAAAGTTGCACATAAGTGCCACATATGTACCCAAGCTACCTCATATCACATTTTACATATACGCTCATTCTCAAGCTAGTCACGGGTCTACTCACACAAGCTAACGATCGGGACGTAGTTACCCAGTGCTGCTCATACAAGCTGATAGGTATCCACAACATATACAGATTACCTAGCCACTGGTAGACGTACAAGACCAGCACCCGGAATCAGATAATCACATAATCGCACACATAGGTTCCTAGTGACACGTCACTCGTATCCTATTCTATTCTTAAGGTTCAACTGGGATTTTCTTCACTTATTGAAACTTTGCCGATTATATCACATAAATCAATCACATGATTTATACAACATTAAAACATTAAAACATAATAAAATGATGCATTATTTACATACAACTTACCTCGGTACAAAATAATTTCTAATATTGCAATTTAGTCCACAACCTTGTTCTTTCCTCGATCTAGGTCAGAACCTTATCTTTCTTGATCTATAATAAAAAATTTAGTTAATTAAATTATCACATTATTTAATTCAATCTGAAAATCGTACTATGCCAAAATTACATTTTTCCCCTAATTTTTCACTTATTTACACTTTAGTCCCTAGGCTCGTAAAATGAAATGTACTCAATTTCTTTGTTACCCAAGCCTAGCCAAACCTCTTTCATACTTATAACAGACCACATTTCTCTTTTATTTCACATTTCTACTACCATTTTATCAACTTTCACAAATAAGTCCTTTTTATGCAATTTCATCAAAAATCACTTAGTAAAAGTTGTTAAACACGCATCAAACTTTCATTTTCTACCTTTAGACATCAAAATACATGCATGTCACACATGGGTAAATTTTTAAACATGAACCCTACTTCAAAATAATGGTAGAAATAGTTAGATCGGTTGATAACGATTTCAAAAACGTAAAGAGCATTAAAAACGGGGCTAGGATACACTTACAATCAAGCTTGAAAGTTGGCCAAACCCTAACTATGGAGAGCTTGAGAATTTTGACTATGGGAGGAAGATGGACACCAAAATTTGACTTTATTTTCCCTTTTTATTATTTTATTAACCAAATGACCAAAATGCCCTTTTAACCTTTCTTTGAAATTTTACCCTTCCATGTCCATTTTTGTCCATCATGATATATAATGGTCTAATTACTAAATAAGGACCTCTAATTTAAAACTTTATTTCAATTAAGCACTCAAAGCTTCTAGAACACATATTTTGCACTTTTTGCAATTTAGTCCTAATAGTCAAATTGGACCCTCTATCGATAAAATTTCGTAACGAAACTTTCACATATGCATTCAATCATACTATAAACCTTGAAAATTTATCACAAAAAATTTTTCTACTTCAGATTCGTGGTCCTGAAACCACTATTTTGACTTGGCCCTAAATTGGCTGTTACATTTCGTAACCCTATTTTGGCGACAGAAACGAGTTAGGGGTGTTACACCATCTCATCGTTCTTACTCTTAAACCTGTCTCTAGTAAATACCTTTCTCAATAGGATTGTAGAAATTGGATTGTGGTCCTTGTCCATTTCTATTTTGGTGTTGATTCTTTACATAATAAACCAACTCAGGATTTGATGGACAATTCTCAAAAGAATGACCATCCCCACAATATACGCAAGAAAAAACATCAAATTGACTTGGTGGTTGGGCTACAATAGGATTAAAACCTTTAGTAGTAAACTATTTCAACATTGAAGATATATAAGATACCTAAGCTAAGAGTGAAGTGAGGAATCTACTTCATGCACTTTGGCTACTCGTATTCCTAAACCTACTCAATTTTTAGGCCACTAATAATTTTTACTAGCTATTCTCCCGATGATCTCAGAAGCCTCATTATAAGACTTCGACAAGAGAGCATCATTTGCAAAATCATCTACCACCAACCTTTTGTGTGTGTTGAGACCATTACAAAATATCTCCAATTGGATGCAATGTGGAATCCCATGATGAGGGCATCTACATAGTAACTCCTTGAATCTTTCCCATGCTTCCTATAGGGATTCATTATCCATTTGTTGAAAAGTGGTGATCTCATTCCGCAACTTAGCATTTTTGCTAGGTGTGAAATACTTTACCAAGAAGTGTTCAGCTAATTTTTACCAAGTTGAAATTGAATGGGATGGCAATGAATTAAGTCATGCTCGTGCTCGATCTCTAAACGAGTATAGAAACAACTTCAACCTCAATGTCTCTTCAGCTACACCACCTATCTTGAAGGAATCGCTCACCTCTATGAATAGTCAAAGGTAAAGGTGTGGATTTTCTATGGGCATACCACTAAATTGGCCCATGGTTTGGAATAATTAAAACATTTGAAACATCACTAGCTTTAAATCAAATTGGGGTGCCTCAATCTCCAGTCTCTTAATTCCTGGATTTAACTCATTAAAAGGGGGCACAATGTACTGCCTTAGCCGATCACTATCATCAGCAATAAAGATTGGATTTCGAACATTAGCAGCTCCATTCCCTTGAACACCATTTTGATTTCCAATATCCATTTTGGCTTGTCTTTGGGCTATTCTTTCTCATCTTCTTTGTCTAAATGTCCGCTCGATTTTAGGGTCTACAAGTAATAAATCAATGATTCAATCTATGCTCATAAACACCTAAAAATAAAATCACAAAAAAATAAAGAATAAAAAATAAAGAACTACTTAGTAAAATTAGAAATAAAATAAAATAAAATAAAAACCAAATTGCAAAGAATAATTTCACAAAAATAATTAAGGCAATAGTCCCCAGCAACGGCGCCAAAAACTTGTAATGAGTGATTTGTGCAAGTGTGCACAATTGTTATCAAGTAATAAGTACGTAAAAGAGTTATCGTCTCTACAAGGACTATGTATGTTAATCAATTAATTGTAAAATTAATATTAACAATTTGGTAAGAAAAAATACAATTAAATTAAATAATCTAGATGCAAAGTGATCCCTAACGCAAAGTAATCTAAATGCAATATATGCAATAGGATGAATGAGATGGGTTTAATAGGAAATTCACAAACTTCAACAATCAATAACATGAATAGGCTAGAATAATCACATCATTCAACTTAATTTATTTTCATCATACTTAATAATGTTCTGGAAAGTATTTCATGGCAACTCAATCTTTCATGAGCTTGAAACCAATTTAAAGTCCTTTCGGAATCTTTTACTTAGAAAAACATGCATACTACCATGATCATATTTAACTAAGGGTTTCTTAGAATTTATGTGAAGTAACAGGGATAGGTTAGGTTTGAAATGATTTAATCACACAAACCTAAAAGTTATGCAAGGTAATAGAGCTCTCTCGAGTTATTATGAACCTTTACCTTTAATGGGGTTAGGATCTAAGTTAAGCATACACCATTTAATTATTGCATCCATTAATCATCATCTGGTTAGGATTGATCAACTAATTCTAATGCATTCAATCACATTTTCATGAATGAAATACATGATTGAGTTTAATTAAAAGCATGAATGATTAAGACATAGAACATTATAAACATGATTTAAATCAACTATATTTAATTGATGTGATCATTTCTAAACATATTTAAGCTACCATTGTTGATAATAAAAAATAAAAAAAAATTGCAAACATGATTAATATTAAAAGTAAAATAATGATAAGGAAGAATAAACTTTGATTGATTCGGTAGTTCTCCAGAATCTGATCGTAGCAACTTCTTCCAATCCTCGCGTTGCTCCTTCGTAAAGTGCTCCTCAAGGTGGCCAGCCAAGAGAGTATTTTCTCAAGGATTTGCTAGCTAATGGAGAGGGAAAATGGGGATAACTATGCATGTAAAGGATAGAAAAATGTGATGAGAGGAAAGAATGAAAAATGAAGAATGAATGTTAAGTAACAGGTGATTGACGAGGGATGTAGAGGGTAGTATTTATAGTGGAAGGATGGCTAGCAGGTTTGCTAAAAATAGCTTAAAATCCCTTAGGTTTCTCTTTGACATGGCCAGCCATAAATTGTGAAGATAGGGGGTTATTTAGTTGCTTGATTCATGCATGATATCATGCTTGAATCAAGCAAGGTGGTGGATGATTTCAAGGGTAAAGCTTGTGTGTTGATTTTTGATTTATTTACAACTATAGAGACCTTTAATAAATCTCCCAAAAGTGAATTTTGAGCTACCCAAATGCTCTTGTCGAATTGGGTCTCTCTTATTTGGACTGGTTGATGACCCAAATGCTTGCCAGACTTGTTCATAAATTGCACCAACTTTAGTTGGATCAAATTAATTTCTTCATGGCCCATTTTTCCTTGCCTTTTCTGCCTATATAGAGCAAATTTGGCTCATGTTCATGTAGCTTTAATAAATAAACTATGCATAAGTTATTGGTCCAACTACAATAATTAAATCAAGATTAATATGTAGTATAAAATAATTAAATTATTCACAAATTTAATGCAAAATAGCAAAAATTGTATTCTTAATTAAATCATACCCATTATCTTAATATGAACAAAATTCACCCAATTAATTATTAAATACTCGAAATTAATATTAATTTTAAGTAAAAAGGTGTCATAAACTACTAAAAAAACCTATACAATTTAGAGTTTACACTTCCACTTGCCTCTACCTTTAGTAAGGTAGTTCAAAATTGTGTTTGTGTCTATGTTAGTAAAGTGGTTTAAATCAAGGGACGATAGATTGTCTTCCTCGTAACACGGTACACCATAATATTCGCAAATGGCCTCAGGGGAAATATGACGCTAGCCTGCCTAATGTACACTCGATTATGTTCAAAAATTTTTAAATTGGAGTAAAACCCTAATACTACGGGTACGATGGCAGGCTACTTTGGAAACATGCAAAAATCATCCCATTGATGAAAGCGAACCTCATCCCAAATTTCATCATTAAAAGAGGGGCCGGATCAAAACTACGTTCAAGAATAAACATCTGTTCTTAGATAGTTTGATAGAAATCTATGGCCCATTTTTTAGAAAATTTAACATCATCAAATTCTGACAACGAAACCAAGGTGATTTGGGATCGAGAGTGATTTCATTGTCTCAAGGGCATTTTTATAATTTTTTTTCAATTTTAAACAAAAAAAATCAATTAACCAACTAGCCACAAGTAATCAATCAATAAACTAAAAGCTAAAATTTAAAATGAAGAAACCAATAAGAATAATTATAAGAAAATAAAGAAAAAAATTTTAACTTATTTGATTGCCGTAGCCGAGTGGATTGATTTGAGAAGCATTATGCTCCCCAAGCAATGGAAAAAGAAGTACCTGTAAGAGGATTAGAAATAACCAAAACAACAGAACAAGAATATAGAATTTTGCAAGAAAATGGAAGAAACTAACAAGGGAGATTGAGAGAAAATAGAAAGGGGAGAGAGTTTTTTAGGATTTAAGGTTGAAGTTTTGGGGGGAAATGAGGAGAATGGGATGTTTTGGGGTATTTGGAGGCTTAAAAAGTCTCCAAAACACGCGAATCGTGATAACTGAAACCAAGTCTGACCCAATATAGATATCGAGATACCCAGGGTTGGATATCGTGATATCCCCTATTTTTGGACCCTTCACATTCCATTCTATCTAAGGCATTGCGATACCTAGGGTTGGGTATCGCGATACCACTGTGTAAAACCAAAATTTTAACTTTTGAAATTCTAGGGGTATTGCAATATCAGACCCTATTAAAATTGTTCTAGAGATCACGATATCCCCTTGGGTATTGCGATTTCACTAAATAATCCCCAAAACTTTTACAAAATCATCAAATTTTCTTCTCAATCACCAAAATTATATCCTCACAAATCTAAAAGGCAAACAATTGTTATAACACCTAAACCTAACTTGACGAGCTACATTAACCACCGGAGTGACTCCAATAACTCCTAACCTAACCTCCAACACACCATATAAAAACAACATATAATGTGCTAAGTTATAATACAACAGCAGAATTAAATCATACATAGAATGTAAAACATGCGAGCTTAAAAAAATAAACAGAGGAATGATTCACATGTCACCTAAACAATGAAACTTAAGGGTTCGCATGAAAGAAATAAGTAGGGAATTTTAGGGTACACATACTCAAACATAAATACAAGTACATAAAAATTATTATTAAGGTTTGCACAGCAATATAGGTTCGCATACATCTTATGGCATAGGTTCGGATACGTCTTATGGCATAAAGAATGAGTTCACACAAAAAGTACATGTTCACAAAATATTAGAGGTTCGCATACTTTCTAAGTTTACAGGTAAACATGCAGATATGGGTTTGCATACAAAACAGGCTGCGCACCAAAATGAGTCATTCATACAAGGGTTCTCACACTTTTATAGGGTTAACTAAATGGTAGTTATCACTTTTGAGGGTTCGCATGCATATTGAGGGTCATAACATATATAGGTCGCATGAAACAAAATTTTGCAACATAATTGACTCGCATGTAGGATTAAGACATACTTGATAAAATTAAAACAATGCAATATGACATGCATGCAAGGAAAAATAAGGAGACACCAAACTTTATTTATACCGAAAAGAAGAAATTAGCAACAAGAGTTTGTTCTCAAGGATTCGCAGAATAAATAAAATTAAACTTAAGGAAATTGTTTCAATAACAATAGCAACTATAATAAAACTAAGCCCATACAATTAACCCTATCACCTAATGGTTTACTAATGTTTCAACTATATGCAACCCCCATACAGGGCCTTCCTCTCACACCCCATTGTTCTTATGTCTTTCAACATCCTTACTCTTCAACAATCATAACATACAGAGCTATAAGACTTACCAAAAGGTTGAATCATCCACTGATTAAACAAAATCTTAGTTCTAACTTAATGAAGAAGAAGATAACATTGAGGTTAGAAAGAAGAACCAGAAAGTCGAGTAGAAAAAAAAACCATCTCCAAAGTCCCCATCCCCTTTCACCTTATATATACTCTCGGTCCCTCTAGTTTCCCTACCAAATCCGAAGGTAGGAAAAATAAAGTCCGACGAAGATCCACGTTACTGTTTGACCAGTCATGGGGAGGGTCCCAACTTATCCTGTTAAAAGAACCAATTTGAACAATGCTCATGCAAACCAGCCATACTACACTTTGGTAGTGACTCATGTATAGCGTGGTCTTAAAGACAATTAAGTCTCCTACAGCTTTCTCATACACTTGGTAGGCTTTTCATACTCAGCCAAAACTCTAGGGTGTACTCTTCCTTAGGCATACTCTTTCTTCACTTGAAGATACCCTGTAAATAAATCCTTAAATACTGCCAAGGGGCAGATACTTTAATGCTAGTATGGGCTAATGCTCTAACTCGCCAGTGAGTCAGCAAGGTGGCGAATTACACTATTATAGTGTGCCAAAATAGTTTACATACATATCTTACTCACCTTTTTGGATCCATCATTTTTGGGTGTGACAAATTTTGCCTTTTCTATTGATTAACAAAACATTTTAGGTTGACTCTTTTTTATTAAACAATTAAAAATGATTAAAATACTTTTGAGAAAATCAAACTAATGAATCAAAGCGACCTTAAATTTGCAACTTTTACGTGGACTCATGGCAAATTAGAACATTTTATAAACATAAAGCTAACATTTTATTTTCTAGTATATGTTGTGTATCCTTGTGTGGGATTGGCAAACATGATGAATGCACATGGAAGTGAAAGAGAGGAATATTCAAAACAATGGGATTTCTTAAGAAAAATTATGGTACAAACATCAATTTTATTGATCTAATTTAGTGTGTAATCCAAAACTTGCAAGTAATAAATTGGCATATTCAATTTACATTCATATCACTTTTTTGCGTTCATCCACTAAGATGATTCCCTTAATGTACGGTTTTTATTAGATCCAATTCTAGATTAAAAATTAAAGTGCATATGATATTTTGAAAATCTCTCAATAAAAATGATAAATCTAAATTTGTTTTTCTCTTAAATGATTGAATCTCAAATATCACACGCTAAGGTTAAAATTAAAAAAAGATATGGTGGCAATACCTAACACGTTAAATGTATTCTAATATACGTTCAAAAAGTTCAATACTTTACAAAATTCAATTATCATACAATTATTTTATCATATATTTATTCTAATATATGGAGATATTATATTATATATTTAACGTCAGCCTCAAAATTATCCGATTGAAGGAAAGCAACTCTATCAATCATCAGATTTTTTGTTTTTTGTTCTTACATTTTCCTAAATTTTAGAATTCTACCTTTTAATTTAATATAATTCGATCTCCCCATTTTTATATATTAAAAACATTTTTCGGAAACAATTCACTCCGATATTTTCTTAAAACTAGAATAGGTTCAAAATCATAAATTTTCTCACGTTTTCTATTGTACCCGAATCATAACAACAGGCCCCACCTTATCCTACCGTCTATATGATCTTAATAATGGTTAGATTTTATTCAATTTTTTTATTAAAACGCGAGACACGTGGGAATCAACGGTTAAGTATTTTAATCAGAGGAATATCCTAACGTCGCCACGTGCACCAACCTCCATTTGCGTGTGCTGAACCGCCATTCCACACAATCACAGCCCAACACAACAACACCTTTGGCGCTGCCCTTGGCATTGGCATCTCATTCCATTCCTTCTTTTCTTATTTATTTTTCTTTATAGTTCTCTCTTTGGTTGCTAAAGAAAGTTGGAACAAAAGTATCAAAAGCCTACCAAAAACCAGACATCAATCAATGTCTTCTGTAATGGAGTTAACAGCATCTCAAGAAAGCCATGAAGAGGGTAAAAATGATCGGTTAGATAATTTTCTTAACATGGATCCAACGCTTTCTAATAGTTTGGCACTCTCTGCTGATTCTTTCCTTAAAGCTGCCATGGCTCTCAAGAACCAGGTACGCTTGTTTCTTTTTTCTTTTTCTTTTAGGACAGAAAATTGTTCTTGCATTTAAACCTCTGTCTATGTATCATGTCATAGTTAAGATACAAAAAGTGCTAACACGAGGACTGGTCTTTATAAAGGTTGTTTTAGTTACTAGGGAGGACTGAGAAGTTTTTCCATTTTTTTTCCTTTTGGGGGGTTTAGGTAGTGGAGGTTACATGGAAAGGAAGAGGAAGTGGCGGCGGCGGGTTGGGTACGGGAATAGACCCGACTGTTTATACGGGTCTGCTGGGGACAGCTTTCACTTGCTTGAGATCTTACGAGGTGACTGGTAATCGGCAGGACTTGCTATTGTCCGCTGAGATCGTTGACACGTGTCTCTCAGTCGCACGTGCCTCCCCTAGGTATGTTCGTTCTGGCGGTTATTTATGTTATATCTATATATTTCTTTCTTCATGGTTTGATATCTTAATTTGGAGAAGAATTCAATTATGAGGAGTAAATATAGTTATTAAAATTTATTGGGTCACTTGATTGAATTTTTATGGCTTTTAAATATTCTTAAGATTGGTGAGATGTATTTACATTATTAATTATTAAATTGTTGGATAAAATTTTGTTTTAAATTATTGAATTATTTAGGAAAGGGAAGCCGTGGTCATTTTACCTAATAATGCAGCAGCTGCAGCAGCAGCACTCTCCTATTCACTTTTTATCTTTTTTGGTAGAAAAATATCATAGAGAACCAAATCTTAGAATACAACAAAACTACGGATATATTTTTGTACGGCATCTTTATTTTAATCTTTAAAAATGAAAAAGGTAGAAGGACACATGGTCTGTGAATATAGAATTTCGCTTTCTATTATCAGTACTGAGGACAGCTTTCTCATTAAGATGACACAAGTAGATGGAGAAAAAAAATTTTTAAAATTTGAGATGGCACTATAAAAATTAATTGAAATATCAGGAATGGATATTTTAAGGGATGGATAATGATTAATTTGGATACAAACAGTTAATAATTGTTGTGTTATTGGTTATTAATGTATTTATTAATGAGTGGATACCAAGTAATTTATTTATTTTTTGGACTAAAAGTATCAAGTAATTTATTGATAGTATATCATTTCAAATATATTTATACTAAAGGCGTATTGATACTGTTTTTTTTATGTCAACATAAAATTATGTTTGTTTTTTTCTTTTTGCAGACATGTGACATTTTTATGTGGTAGAGGAGGGGTGTATTCACTTGGAGCAGTGGTGGCTAATTGCATGGGAGATCATCAAAAACTTGAATTCTTCTTGAATCTCTTCATTGAGGTATCTTTCTTTTGCTCTTCAAAAATGATTCTATCAAATACATTTCATACATTATTGCTTGTGGAATTTTTTGTTCTATTCCAAGATACTGAAATTTAACCCTTACTAGTGGAAGATAGTGCCAAAAAATGATAATATTGTAATATAATCTAACTTAAGAATTTCAATTAACAAAATATATAGGTAGCACAAGAAAAAGCACTTCCAGTAGGGCCTGAAGAAGGCGGTTTCGGAATGTCGTACGATCTTCTTTATGGGCGGGCTGGATTCTTATGGGCTGCTTTGTTCCTAAACAAGCATCTACAGGGAGAGGTGGTACCCAACGATGTTCTTATGCCGATCGTTGATGCCGTATTAGCTGCCGGTAGGACAGGGGCTTCTGATCTGCCAGCCTGCCCGCTGATGTATCGATGGCATGGCACAAGGTACTGGGGTGCAGCCAACGGTCTTGCCGGAATCTTGCACGTGCTCCTACACTTCCCTCTTTCAGAAGGTGATGCCGGCGATGTCAAAGGAACTTTAAGGCATATGATGTGTAACAGATTTCCTCATAGTGGGAATTACCCTTCAAGTGAAGGGAACCCAAGGGACAAGTTGGTGCAGTGGTCTCATGGCGCAACCAGTATGGCAATCACTCTAGCCAAGGCATCACAGGTTAGCAACTCTAGCTCTCTTTTGGTTCAAACATAAATTAGCATCGGCCATACAGTTCAATCCATACTTTCTGCTTCATTCATGAAGGTCTATCCGAACGATAGAGAATTCCGTGACGCCGCTATAGAAGCAGGGGAGGTCGTATGGAAGAATGGGTTAGTGAAGAAGGTGGGGCTAGCTGATGGTATTGCTGGGAACACCTATGCTTTTCTTTCACTTTATCGCCTTACCGGAGAGACCATTTACAAAGAAAGGGCAAAGGCTTTTGCAAGCTTCTTATACCATAATAAAAGGAAGCTTGCAGGTATCGAACATGGCGGCGGATTCGGAGCTGATGATGGCTACTCCCTTTTCCAAGGGCTAGCAGGGACAGCTTGCCTCTGGTTTGATATGCTTGCACCCCACAAGTCTAAGTTCCCGGGATACGAGCTCTAAGGTTTAACACTATGGAGGGTAACCCCTTTAACATGGATATAACTATCACTTAATCAACCAACTTCTGTAACGGGAAGAAATCATTAGTTATATATTTAACTAGTTTTTTAAATATATTAAATTATTTCGTATTAAAATCTATTTGTTTTTATACATTACGCATAAACATAATTATTGACAATTAAAATATTCAAAAATTAGTAAGTGATATTAATCTATTTGTACATGCATTTTGTACAATATAATTTAGATATAAATTTATATTGAAACTTTAAAAATAAAAATTAAAAAATAGTAAAATAATAAAAATGTTTAATTTAGGGTATGACGTGATTGAAAATTTTGTTACCTTAAAGAGATTTAATAATGTAATAGGCTTAGTATTTTGTAAATAAATTATCATAAATTTTGCCACTATAAATTAGATTAAATATTTATAATTTTAAGGTTTAGGTAATTAAATAGAGTAAATTATTTATTATGTTAAAAAATGTTAATGTTTAAATATTTTTTTTTCTAGTTGTTTGAGTTTTAGTGTTGATTTAAGTTGATGAAAACATATTTATTTTTCCATTTTAAGAATTGAAAAAGAGTTTGAGTATTTGTAGATATTTGTATTAAAAAATATATTTCTATGAAAGTGATATATACTAATATAGAACGTATTTAAATACAACTAAATACTTTAAATATAACTTTCAAATAAAAAATAGCTTTTGTTTTTTTAAATTAAATAATGTAATAAATTTAAAGTATTATAAAACGTATATCAATTCTATATAGTAAATCGCATCTAAAATGTTTATTTTAGATTCAAAAACTAAAGTTTATAATTTATAAAAGAGATAAATATCAAAATTATATATGAACTTCGATTTAATGTGTAATATCATAAATGAACTTTAATTTTGTGTAATTTTATATATTAAATTTTGATTTGATTCGATTTTCAAAAATCGCTAACGACATTATCAAGTTAGCACTACTTTACGTTGATATATTGCATATATAAATTATTGTATTAATTCGATATGAAAATAAATCTATTTATTTCTTTAATTAAATGCATATAATTGAATCAAAATAAAAGTTTCATGCATATATATAAATTAAAATTCAAGTTTCAAGTGCATAATTGCATTAAATCAAAATTCATGTATTAATTTACATATTGAAATGAAATTTATATATAAATTTAATATTTATTCATTTATTAAATGAATACAATAGTAAGATTTTATCGTACTAATTTAAACAGAATTATTGAAATAAAATGCATGAAGCGGGAATTTTTCCAAAAACTAGTATTTTAAATTGATTAATAGAGTTTGTAGTATTTGGGTTGATCGTGTATTTTTTTTTTTTTGGTGAAAAAGTAAAATAAACAACGTGAAAGCTAAAAGAAACTACGGAAATCTGAAGACCGTATCATGCTGAAGAAGAGGAATCACAGAGTTTGGAGGAACATCCAGAGTCTGAAGAGGAACCTTCCGAGAAAGACTAAGCTTGGCCAAATGGTCAGCTATAAGATTGCGCTCTCTACTAACATATTTGATTTCCCACTGACCCTCAGTGCTCATAAGTCGTTTAACTCTTCTGAGCACAGTGATGCTGAAGTCCGGTGTTACATCCGAAGACAATAACTTAACCACTTCTAGATTATCCGTCTGAATCCGTACGTTCATGTACCCCTTTCTTAAAGCAATAATAATTCCATCAAGGATACCCCATAGCTCTGCTTCTAGAGGTGAACAGTTCCCCAAATAATGTGTGAGCCCAAAATCCAATTTCCACTTTGATCTCTAATCACGCCTCTTGCTGCAGCAATACCTGAGTCCCTAACAACAGCTCCATCTAAAAAAAGATTAACCCAATTCTGATGCAAATGTTGTCCCCCTCTAGGAGAGGATAGAATTAGCTCGCAGCAGCAAAAAACGGTTCAAAGTTTTGAGCCCAACTGAATGAAGTTATGATGATCTCAAAAGCCGTCCAAGTCATGTTCTGAAAAATAAACAAGTTTCTATTCTTCCAAAGTCTCCAAGCGATAATCCCAAATAGACATGACCAAGAAACTTCCTTTTTCCTGCAACTTATAATGACAACACAGGTTAGTGGAAAACCAAGTTAGAAAGGGTTCAGAAAAAAAACCTGGAAACCATCTCCGCGGGAACAACTAGTCTCCAAACTTCCTTCGCCATTAAGCAATCGCGGATCACATGAAGGATATCTTCAATATCGTGCCACAGATCGAACAAGAACTACTTTGACCAAAACCTCTTCTAACACGTTCCGAATTCGTTAAAGGCCTCTGACTGGCCACCAACCATAAGAAAAGACGAAACTCTTTATGGACCTTTATATTTCCAGACAAAATTTCAAACCTCATCCTTAGAATTCCAAGTGCTTTCTTTTATAGTCCAATACGCACTTTTCATAGAAAAAGATCCTGAACCCGATCGAGCCCAAATAATCCTATCCACACCCCCATTAGGATGTGGAAGAGGAATACTAACTATTCGCTTGATCATGTCTTTAGAAAACCATAATTGAAACATTTCTAAATTCCAAGAACCATCAGAGAGCACCCAATCTTTCAGAGTGCATTCCAAATCAATATTGGAATGAGCCGAAACATAATAACAAAGCGGTCCAACCTTAGGAATCCAAGCATCTTTCCAAACACGTATTGTTCTACCATCACCAACCGACCAGATGAAGTTCTCACGACAAAAAGACCAAACTTTAGAAAGGGAGCGCCACAAATGAGAACAACTACTTCTGTGAATGGTATCAAGGATCTGATTTTTCCACCCATACTTCGAGTGAAGAACCCGTACCCATAGCGCATCCTTCCGAGATACAAGATTGAACCCAATTTTTAAAAGAAAAGAGTTATTTTGATCATGTAGATGTCGAAACCCAAGACCTCCCCGAGATTTAGGTTGATAAATAGACTTCCAACCAACTAAAGCACTATTGGGATAACCAGGAGAGCTTCCCCAGATGAACTGCCTAGCAATGTTTTCAATCTCATCACAAACCCCTTTCAGAATCATAAGGGATTGCATGAAAAAATTTGGAATAGCTAGAAGAACAGATTGAGCTAAAGTAACCCTCCCTGCAAAAGAAAAGTTCCTGGCTTCCCAATTCTATAACTTATTCCTCACTTTCTCAATTATAAAGTCCATGGTACTCTTAGTAACCCGTTCATGAAGAAGTGGAATCCCCAAGTACCTCCCAAGATTCAGCACTCTTTGAAAACCAAAGGACTGACTAATCTGATCACATAAACTGTCCTCAACGCCTTTGGAAAAATACATGATGCTCTTCCTAGCGCTGATTTTATGCCCCGAAATCTCACAGAAATAATAAGGATTCTTTTAAACAAAAGAACTTGATCCATATCCGATTTACCAAATATAATAAGATCATCGGCAAAGAAAAGATGAGAAAGAGCTGGACCTGCCCTAGAAAGCCGAATCAGATGCCACCTCCCTACAGAAATCTTAGAACGAATGATATGCCCTAACCATTCCATACAAAGGACAAAAAGATACGGGGACAACGGGCAGCCTTGTCTTATTCCTCGTATAGGTTTAAAAGACTTGGACAGCACTCCATTCCATAAAATCTGCATGGTAGAGGATGAAATAGCGCTCATAATAACTTTCCTGAGAAAATCTGGGATTCCAGCAGCTGCAAGAGTCATATCAATAAAGTCCCAACTAATTCTGTCATAGGTTTTTTCCAGGTCCAACTTAATGGCCATCCAATTCCTACCAGCCTTCTTACTTCGCATGGAATGAATAATTTCTTGCGCAATAATAATGTTGTCGGAAATATTACGTCCGGCAATAAACCCCGCTTGCTCAAGAGAAATATAGTTAGGGAAAACCACTTTGAACCTGTTTGCGATTACCTTCATCACCAATTTATACATGATCGAGCATAAACTGATAGGTCGAAAGTCACTAAAATCTTCTGGTCTTTCCTTCTTGGGAATAAGCACAAGTATTGTTAAGGTCATCCTCAATCTTGTTACCTGCGAAAATTCCCTTAACCCAGTCACAGACCATCTCTCCAATCAAATCCCACTGGCTCTAAAAAAGATGTGCATAGAACACATCGCTTCCTGGAGCTTTCAAAGGAGCCATATCAAATAAAGCTTTCTTAATCTCATCATTCAAAACAGGCTTATTAAGAAAATCGAAATCATTACCCTTAATACAGGGAAACAAATTCATGGGAAGATCACTTAAAAGGGCAGGAATTTCCCCATATAACTTCTCAAAGAACCTGACCGCCTCATCATTGAGGATGCTTTGATCAAAACTCCACTCCCCACTACTTGTGCAAAGAGCCATAATACGATTAAACTTCCTCCTTCGGATAGTACGACTATGAAAATAATCGGTATTACAATCGTCAAATTAAAGTCAATCACATCTAGCCTTCTGCTTCCATAAAAGCTCCTCGTGATTAAGCACACACTCCAACTCTTCTCGGACCTCCAACTCCAAGTCAGCCAACCGATTAGAAGATGACCACTCCATGGCATTTTGAATGTTCCCAAGAGATTTCATGAGGTGCTTCTTGCGCGCCCTAATGAAACCATAAGTGGACCTGTTCCAATCTTTCACATGTGAGGTAAAATCAGATAGAGACTCAGCCATATTACCTGAAAACCTCCATTTAGAACGAACCAAATCTTTAAAATTATCATGCTTTGTCCAACCTGCAAGGAAACGAAAAGGACGCCCTTTCGGAAGACTAAGATCAGGGTTAGTACAAACAAGAATGGGTCTATGATCAGATTTAATACGTGGAATGTGAAAAACTAAAGAATGAGGGAAATTAGAAACCCAAAAATCATTAGCTAAAGCCCTATCAAGTTGTTCACAAGTATTACCTCTTTGCCATGTAAAGGTAGGACCTATGAAACCAAGATCCTGCAAATTACAAGAATCAACAAAATTTCCAAAAAATTTACACCTCTTACCTATGGAGCGGTCACTCTTTTTCTCTTTAGGAGACAGGATAGCGTTGAAATCGCCTAGGATAATCTAAAGAGTTTGATCAGTAGGTAAAACATCCATCAAATCAGTCCAGAAAGACTTCCTTTTATTTTTATCAAGACTACCATACATAACATAAATAAAAAAATTATGATTACTACCCTGAGTATGAAGAAGCATAAATTGCGGATGATTGTGGATAATATTAATATTAATATTTTCCTTCTAACCAACCTATATACCACCTGAAAAGCCAATAGATTCAATACGATGAGAGTAATCAAATCCCAGTTTATCAATGATAATATTCACTTTTTTACCACTAACTCTTGTTTCCAAGAGGCACATAATATCAGGATTATGCTTGAATCTGTACTCACGAAAAGCTCGTAGAAATTTACTACTCGCACAACCTTGACATTTCCAAGAAAAAATTGATAAATTCGAATTCATAAAAATAAATAAAATAATAAGAGAGAATTTCATAAAACCTTACTATCTAGACCAGAATCAGTTCGGCAAGTCTTTACCAGAGATAGGTAGAATGACATCCGACTTGGACTTTTGAATCATGGAAACTGATTGCGCCAACCTGAACATAGAATCACTCAAAGAAATTTTAGAAGAATTTTTAGATTTAAAAATAACACATTTTCCATGAGTAATTTTGTTAATTTTTTTAGTATTTCGGAAACCCCTATCTTTGCTCCCTGTCGCTTTAACCATATTCTTGGTCTTGTTAATACCAGAGTATGTCACATTACTCTTGGAATTATTACCTTCAGTTATTTCTTTAACATTAAAAGAAACTGCATAATGTTTATTAGGATTTAGGCCACTAGGGGAATTTACCATTTGGACATTAATAGGTTTTGGAACCAACGCATTAGACTTGATTTGCAACTTAGAACCATCCTCCTTACTCTCCTCCTGGCCATCAAATATAGGATTAACATGCGAATTAATTAAGGGAGAAGAGTTAACAAAATTAGAATTTGAAATACTCCCTGCACTGTTTGAAAATAAAGTAGCCGAGTGTTTCAAGGCAATAATAAGGCCCTTTGAAGTGTTAGCCTATTCATGCGCCTTTGAACTAGAAGGCCCAGAAGCAAGGTTGGCCTGAATAATACACCCATCACCCTTTTGGACTTGGTCTGCTGTATCAGGCCCGTCAGTCCTGATATTGGTCAAAAAAGAAAACCCATCTTCCACTTTATCTGTACTATCTTCTTATGATATCGCGTGATAAGAAGTAATAAAATTTATAAAGACTTGATTTCACCAAAACTAACTAATATCACGACGTTGAGGCAAGCGCACCTGTTGAACAGTAGTATAGTTTAGTGGCAAAACCGAGTTATCGTACCAAAGAGAACCAAAAGTACTAGTACTTACTTCTTTTCTATTATCTAGCCTAAAAAAATAAAAGAGGTTTGTTTAAACTAATTCTAAATTTAACTAAGAAAGCGTAAAAAGTAAATTGAGAAAACTTTTTGGGAAAAGTTAATTAATATGGACAATACTCAAGGGAGAATCCACCTAGACTTCACTTGTTATTGTTTTCTTGAATTATATGACTTCTTTACTTGACTTGATTCGTAGAGATCCCTAATTTATGTTAAACCCTCCGTCGAGGTGAAGAGCAACTAGGCCTAAGTTGTTAATTAAAGTTCCCTTATTAATTAACTCCCTAGGTTGCATTAATTCGATCTATGGCTCTCCATATTAGGTTTGACCCTAATCCGGCAGATTTATGTCGCCCTATGTCTAGGGTTGCATGCAACTCCGCTTAATTATGGTAGATCTACTCTTATCACAGGGACTTTTGCTCCTCTGCTCTAAGCATATCTAATTCTTGAAATAATACCTAGGATTATCAAATCAAGAAGGAAGAATGCATAATTAAGAACAATTCAAGTATTTATTAAATAAATCAAGAATAAATAACAAGATCTATCTTAGGTTTCATCCCCCTCAAGTATTTGAGAGGTTTAGTTCATAATGAAGAAAGAAAACATCTCAGAAGATATAGAACAACAAAACATAAAAGAAACCAAAAACCCCTGCAGGAATTTAGGGAGATCATCTATGTTGCTACAGAATTCCGGCTTCTGAGATGAATTAATTGGCTTTTCCTTTGGAGTAATCCCTTGCTTCTAACCTCAGTGTGGCAGAAAAACGAGAAGAAAAATATATCTGAAGATGTCTCCCTACCTTTTCCTCATGAGGTCTTTATATAGAGAGCTTGTGGGGAGCCTTTCTTAGCCTCTAAGCATCTCAATTTGAGTGAAATTCCCCTTCCTCACGACTAGAACACGCCCGTGTGCCACGCCTGTGTGACTTTGACAGAGGCTGTATGATATTCTATTTATGGGGCACGGCCGTGTAGCCTGGCCGTGCTTGTCGAGAATAGGCCGTGTGATCTTTATGTTACATGGCCGTGTGCCACGACCGTGCGGTAATACCTTAGGCCGTGCGTTAAGCTATTTTTGGCATATTTTCCTCATTTTTGGTCCATTTTTGGTTCTTTTCTCTTCCCCATGCTCTTCTGAGTATAAGATATGAAAAAGAAAGGTTAAGAGCACCAATTCTCACTAAATCATTAATAATTCATCCAAAATATAGGCAAAATATGAGGTAAAAATATGTATAATTTAGCATTTATCAAATACCCCCACACTTAAGCCTTTGCTTGTCCTCAAGCAAAATCTCAATCCCTAATAAGAATCATTCTTCTCAACCTATAACCTTTATCAATAATGTTTCAAACTAATCCACAGGTAATCATACAATGAAAAATTCAATCAGAAGAATATTAAAGATTCAATCAATTTAAGTTGAGAATTTTGTCATTAAAAACATAAGTTTCTTCCTTCTTTCTAGGTAGTTATCTCTCCATCTTAATTAACAGGAGTTGACATCCTCACTAAAGGTTCACTCTATCCACTCAAAGTGTTTAGGGTTCAAAATTTAAGCACTCTCTAGTCAACCTGGAAAGTTATTACCATAAGCTTGCAAGAAAATCAAATCTCCACCACTATAGTTTGATATGATACATCGATCAAAAGGTCTTTTTATGGTTGTAACGGGGCTTGGTTAGGGGTGTTGTCATAGGCTGCAAAAAAAGAAGGTTAGAATTGAGATTGAACTGAAAATTATCTTAGCTAGAAAAATCTCTATTCATTGGAACATATTTTCAAAGCTTAATAACATCATTTTGGTGGCTTTAAGAGAGAAATATGCAAAAACTTAATTTGAACTATTATACATTACAACTAAATTTGACTGTATATACACATTTTTTTTTAAGAACAATTCAAGTGATATAATGAATTAGTAAAGATTTACATATGGAAAAGAGAATAAAGCTTAAATAAATTCAACTCAAATCTCGATAAAAATAGGGATCAAAAGTAATTGAATAGGAAATTCAACAAAAATGGGTTATTGGTTAATAATTAGAGGGTGAGTCAAGGAAAAGGTTGCAAGGCTCAATGGGGTTTACTAGGGCTTAGATTATGGAGGTAGGCTTTTGTGGAGTGAGTGGGTTAAGTCCTAGGTGCCTTTATCATCTCGGTATATCAAATCAATGATGTGGTCTTAACATGTATAATCAAATCAAGTTCTAGAATAACAATTCAGTGTTGACTCACTCAAAGCAATAATAACAGTGAGCACGAATGAATGTATGCTCAAAAAGGCTCAAGATCTCACCAGAATTATGGCTTTTGATGTCAATCCTGTGAATTTCAAATCTCAAGATAGTACTTAAAATTAGGGAAGATAACTTATGCAAAAATGGGGTTCTCAAAAATTTCAACTTATCATGCTTGATTCTTTAATGTTTTAAAGTTTGAATAATCAAAGTACAAGCACCTATATCATAATTCTCAACATATCAATAAAAATCATAAATCAATCAGAATTAATTCCTAATAGGAAACCGAGGAAAATGCAGAGAATAATGCATGAAGTACAAATTCAGGGGTTTTCATGAAAGATATACTGAATTAAAGTGCGTTTCTCCCCCACACTTAAGATGTACATTGCCCTCAATGTACAAAGATATATATCTAGCAATAAAAGCATAATATCAAAAGAGAGGGAGAGAATTAAAAACTCCCTGAATTTAAGATGAATTGTGAGATAGGAAGAGCCGGTAGGTATGGCACTGTGTTCCCATTTTCGTAGAGATTTAAGCTGTGAGGCTCCTTTGAAACTGCGAATGGATTTAGTAGTCGTGGGGAGTTTTGAGTCAATGGAATTTACTTCCGTGGGATTAGCCGTAAAATAAAATAAGTAAGCAAAATAAAATACTAAAATGTAAAAAGGAAATAGAATAAACTATACTGGAAAGAAAAACAAAGTTAGAATAAAAAAATAAGAGGAAAAAAAAGAAAACTAAATATTAGTGGGTAAGTCTGAAAATTAAGAAAAAGAAAATAAAGAAAAATAAAAGTAGAAATAAAAAGAACATAAAAAGAAGAGGAACTAGTCCTCAGATGGATCATGTGGCGACGGTGTGATGTTCAGGTGCTAACATATCTACGCGAGAGTGGCGTTGATGTAATCGAAGCGCTGAAAACATTGTTGCTCAAATCGATCCAGGAGCTCGGATATGTCGACACGTGAAGCTGCCGTCTGAGTGGGTCGTCTGGGGCGTGGTGGCTCGGCAGGCTCATCCTCTGCTGGCGGTGGCAGTGGGACATCATCAGCAACGTCCTCTGGGTCCTCGCCTTCCTGGACAAGATGGAAGTGAAAGTGGCCGCCACCTGGCCGTCGCTCTACCATCCTCATGGAGAGCATGCTCTGGATGCCCTGGGAGGACATCTGGCCAAGTAAGGTGTACGAGGATGTCTGGGCTGCGGTGTTGAATAGCCCAAAGTAACGGCCTAGTCTCGTGATGTACGGGCCCATGGAAATGATGCCTCTCTAGTGCCTCTCAGTCTGGTGTTGCATGGCCAACGCTATGAAGTAGGCAAGGTCGATGGGGTGGCTATTGGCCATACACCAGAGGAAATAGACGTCATGAGTGTTGACGACGCCTGTACTCTCCCGTCTACCTGTCAAGGTGTGAGCAAGGAGGGCGTGAATATATCTGAGAGAAGGAGGAAGGGCGACCGCCTTGCTGACGCTAGGGTTATAAACTTGCCGTCCTGGGGCGATCTCGTTCCAGCAGTCGAGGGGCCGAATGTGGATGCAACGAGAGAAGGTGGGGAAGTCTTCTTCTGTCATGAACTGCTCGGTATAGAGACCGAGAGCTGTACCAAACTCTGGGACACTTAGTTTTCGCACAAGACCTCCTAATCGGAATTGGGCCGTGCCGGGATCGTCGAATCTGTTTATGACGGTCTAGAGGTGGAATGTGGAGCAGAACTCAAGAGTGAGTTCTAGGTAGGTGGGCTCCACAATCCTAAAGAACTGGTCCCATGGGTCGGTGGCTAGCAGGGCTCTGACATCATCCACCAGGTTGATTTGCGCGAGGGCCTCCCAGTCAATGAATTGGCCCATCGAGATAGAACGTGCTCGGAGTAACTGGTAGCGTTCCTCCTGGGAGTCCTGTGGAAATATGAGGAACGGGTGGCGTGTCTCGGAGGTGGGCCTCGATGAAAAACTTCCGGGTCCCTTTCGTTTTTTGGAAGCAGGGACTGTAGCTTTTCTGGCACGTGAAGATGACATAGTGTCTGAAATAACAAAACACGAGCATTAGTTCTAAAAATTAAGATTAGAGATAATTTAAAATTAATATTTTTCCTAAAATAACAAATGAGAAGTAACCTGAATAGTAAAATCTAATCATATTAAAAACTTATAACAAAGAAAACTAGGAATTATGGGTATATATAGTGATTTTTATGAAAAAAATGGCATACAAATATGTGTCCAAGTGGTAAAATAAAATGGAATCTAAATGGCAAGCAAAAATAAAATTAAGTGGCATGTAATCCTAATTGATTCTATATTATTCTAGAGTATTCATCCTATATTTCCTAATTTCATGCTTAAATCAACAATTAGACTAAAGTAAAAATAAATGAAAACTTAAAGAAGTGAAATAAAACAAAATAAATGAGAAAAATGAGAAAATAGAACCAATTATGAGTTGCACGGTCGTGGGGGGCTGTTACACAGGCGTGGGGAGGATTAAATCTGGTATGGTGGCGTTTGGAGGGTTGTGGCGGCGTTTGTGGTGGTTTAGGGGGGAGTTTGGGTGAGAAATGTTAGGGTTTGAGTGAAAAGGGAGAGTGAAAAATGCCTCCTATTTATACATTTTGGGTCACACGGGCATGTCACACGCCCGTGTGAGTCGTACTTAGCCCGTGTTTATTGAAAATCAGAGGTTTTAGCGTGCCATGTCCCGATGAGCACGCCCGTGTGGTTGATTCGCACGGCCGTGTGCGATCAGGTCTTCGTTACTCATACGGTCGTGTGATGGTATACACAGCCATGTGCGATCGTGTTTGTGTATCACACGGTCGTGTGATATGTGCCATAGGCGTGTAAAATTTGGCAGTGTCTTCCACGGGCTAGGGACACAGGTGTGGGGATTTGTGCAAGCCCGTGTTAATATTGCAGGGTTGCCACGGCCATGCCGCACGGCCGTGGGGGAGGTGTTGATAGCCCGTGTGGAATTCGTAAGGTCGCCACGGCCATATCGCACGGCCGTGGGGAGTTATCGATGGCCCGTGTTTTGGGGAAATTTTACTCTGTTTGTACACGGTCTGGGTGCACGACTGTACCCCTGTTTCCAGTGTACACACGGCCTAAGGCACGCCCGTGTGCCTGGCCGTGTGGTCCTAATTTTCTGCATTCAAAAAGTTAGTTTATGCATGAAAAAATACTAAAAAATTTTAAAGAAAAGAAAGTTACTAAGTTAGTGCTCGGGTTGCCTCCCGAGAAGCGCTTATTTAGAGTCTAAGCTCGACTTTACTTGGATGTGTCAAGAAGGGGTGTGATGGAGCCGAAGCTCCTCCCTGTTTTCTACAAAATTCTCACCTCTATAATGTTTAAGCCTATGGCCGTTTACCTTGAACGTACCGTGGTTAGGGTGAGTTACCTCAATAGTGCCGTATGGAAAGACATTTAGAACAGTGAAAGGACCTGACTATCTTGACTTGAGTTTTCCAGGGAATAGTTTCAGCCTTGAGTTGTAGAGTAAGACGAGATCACCTGTTTTGAATTGCTTTGGTTGTTTCAGCCTTTTGTCATGGCGTCGCTTCATGGCTTCCTTATATAATGGCGAGTTCTTGTAAGCATTGAAGCGCCATTCATCAAGTTCATTCAACTGTATTAATCTCTTTTCTCCTGTACTTTTAAAATCAAAGTTTAAAAACTTTATAGCCCAGAATGCTTTATGTTCAAGTTCAAATGGTAGATGACAGTTTTTTCCATAAACAAGCTTATAGGGAGATGTTCCTATGGGTGTTTTGAAAGCAGTTCTATAAGCCCATAATGCATCATCTAATTTTCTTGACCAGTATTTCCTATTTGTTTCTATTGTCTTCTCTAGGATACGTTTCAGCTCTCTATTTGTCACTTCGACTTGGCCACTGGTTTGTGGGTGGTAAGGGGTACCTGTTCTATGGTGTACTCCATACCTTTTCAAAATCTTTTCAAATTGAGTATTGCAAAAATGTGTACCCCTATCACTAATGATTACCCTAGGTGTTCCAAATCGAGAAAAAAGTTTTTTTTTAAGAAGTGTACTACCACCCTAGCATCATTTGTAGGTAGAGCTTGGGCTTCTACCCATTTCGACATGTAATCTACTGCTACTAGTATGTATTTATTCCCAAATGAATTAGGGAATAGACCCATGAAATCAATACCCCATACGTCAAATATTTCACATGAAAGTATATAGTTCTGAGGCATTTCATTATGCTGAGAGATATTACCTGTTCGTTGGCATTTATCACAAGAGGTCACATACCTGTTGGCATCTCTGGAAAGTGTAGGCCAGTAAAAACCTGATTCGAGTACCTTATGAGCAGTTCTAGTTCCACTGTGATGTCCTCCTGTGGGTCCTGAGTGGCAGTGATTCAAAATTTGATATGTTTCTGTGTCATCAACGCATCTTCGTATAACCTGATCTGCACAAATTCGGAAAAGAAATGGATCTTCCCAAAAGTAGTTTTTCACATCAGTGAAGAATCGCTTCTTTTGCTAATGGTTTAGCCCTTTTGAGGTTATGGTAGCCGCTAAATAATTCGTAAAATCAGCAAACCAAGGAGGTGTTGTATCTGCTAAGGCTAAGAGTTGTTCCTCAGGGAACAAATCATTCATCTTGTCTAGATATTGGAGCTGTGCGGTCTCTAGCCTTGAGAGGTGATCTGCTGCTAAGTTTTCGGCCCCTTTCTTGTCTTTTATTTCCAAATCAAATTCCTATAACAATAGAATCCATCTTATCAATCGAGGTTTTGCATCAGTTTTAGTTAAGAGGTAGCGAAGAGCTGAATGATCAGTATAAATAATGACTTTTGACAAAATTAAATAAGATCTAAATTTGTCAAATGCAAAAATAACAGCTAGCAATTCTGTAACACCCCTATCCCGTAACCGTCGCCGGAATAGGTAAGGGGCATTACCGGACTTGTAACATATATCGGAGCAGTAAAATTTTAAACTTTTTAATCAAGATCCAACACGTATCATCAATCATCAGAGCATGCTTCAATTGATTATAAAATGATGCATATAACTATTGGAAATCTAATTGGAAACATGCTAAAAGATAGGGAAAATTTACGAAATTTTTAAGTTAGGGACACACGGCCGTGCCCCTTGCCCGTGTTCTTCTCACACGGCCGTGTCCCTCTAGACACGCCCAAACCTTTCAGCCCGTGGTCGAATTTGACTTATCCCACACGGCTGTCCAACATGCCCATGGGGTTAGGCCGTGTGTCGCCCATGGCCTAGGCACGCCCGTGCCCTTACCCCGTGGTCGAAACTGTCAAATATCACACGACTGCCAGATACGCCTGTGTGCAAAACAGAGCAGACCGTGTGACTATACTGTCAAATTTCACACGGCTACAAGTTACCAGACACGCCCGTGTGTCTAGGCCGTGTACCAAAACTGACCAAAATATCAAGGTGCAGGGGACACACAGTCGAAGTGCACGCCCGTGTTCCCTGGCCGTGTGGCACGTTATAGGCTCGGTTTAAGCCAAATTGCCACCCAAAAACAAACCAATTCAAGCATATAATTGACCAAAATCATCATAAATCTTGCACTCACTAAGCATAACCATTCAATAGCTAAAATAGTCACATTCATGAACTCATCCACACATAAATATACATAATCATTCCTTACCTTTCACTTAAGCTAACAATGCACATATATTATACATATAACATAGAAAACATATTAACTATGCAAGCTTATAGTCTCATCAAGATCCCATATCTTTCCATAAGCACATATAGCCAAAGAACAACTCAAATACTTGATTATATACATATATGACCCAAGCCACATCTCATAGCTTGATCATTTACCAAATTATATCATGCTCACAAAATATCTAGCCTATACATGCCATGACCATTTCATTTACAAAAGGTTTAAAAGTACCAAAGCCTAATCGATAGTGTGATAGCGATCCCCGACTCGTCTGATATCTGAGCTAGCTTCCGAATCTAAAAGACTGTGAAAGAAATCAACGGAATAAGCTTCTAAAGCTTAGTAATCCATATAACACGAAATTAAACTTACCGATTCGATAAGGTAATCCAAATAAGTAAGGCTATTTCAATCACATGACCATATAGCCAATTACACAATCTCATTCATGTTAGTTCATATCACTTCATAATCAATCTCATATAAGAGTATAACATGTAATTCACATCCATAGGCACATACAACATCATAGTTCTTATACATTTCTGACTTATGAGGAACATATAGTTCAGGTTTCATATGTCAAAACATTCATGTAATACATATAACATATATCTCTTATACACATGTACCATATAATGTGTTTCTTGTAACATGTATCGGTATTGCCCGTTGAACCTATAAGAACATCGAAAGATACTCGGGTGATACACACACAGTGTATATACATATAACCTGTAATCCGTTAATGCGTCATATATGCTCTTTCGAGCCTGTACGATAAGCCCGGAGGCTGAACATATAATCTCGAAGGATAATCGGTAAGCCCGTAGGCTGAACATGTAATCCCAAAGGATAATCCTGTAGCTCATAAGCACGTGGTGAGTCTGCAACAAATGCAGGAGCTCGAACCACCCTGTAGCCCTAGTGACATGTCACTTGTATCCTATCGACTTCTACGGTTTTAACGGGGCTTGGTATTCAATTTATCACTTGTAGCAATTTAACATTTCTATTTCAATTTCATATATACTCGTTCCATTAGGCTATTTAATCATCTAGCATTTCATATTTTCAAATAACAATACGTATGAACATATATATACATTAAATTCGTTATACGAACTTACCTAGTAATCCCGTATCTACTCGTCTATTTGCCGTTTTCCCCGATCAAGTTCCGGGATTCGATCGTCTTTATCTATATTAATGCAAAATTCAGCTATTTACTAACTCACATATTCAATTCAATCCAAAAACATATAGTTTGACATATTTGCAATTTAGCCCCTATATTTTCAATACTTTGCAATTTAGTCCTCTCATCACAAAAATGACAATTTACACAATCAATCCCCCAATTCACTATAGCGGAATATTCAAGGGACTTATACAAGCATATATCTTTCAATTAATCACAAATTTAACCTAAAAAATTCTACCTTTTTACAATCAAATCCTTAAAACCCATTTTCTTCAAAAATTACTTTAAAATTCTTGTATATTTCCACATAATAATCAATAATTCATCAAAATCCATCAAAATAACATGAATTCATCAATGGCATTTTTCAAAGACATGTTCCAAAATCAGAAATTGAGGTACGGGTCGACTAATATACGAAGCAACGATCTCAAAAACGTAAAAATCACTAAAAACCGAAGTCAAAACATACCTCAATTTAGCAAAATAGTAGCTGAATGAAGAAAACCTTTAAACCCTTTATTTTTGTTTGAAGAATCGGTGGGAGAGAAGAAATATGAAGCCATTTTCTTGTTTTATTTAATTAAAACATATTATAAAGCCATTTGACCATTTTACCATTTTTAAAATTATTAGAAAACCTTATAAAATATGGACATAATGGTCCATCACAAACCACTCCAAATAAAAATTGCATAATTGCCATGCAAGTACCTCCTTTTATAAAGCCATGCTCAAATAAGCCATTTATAAAATAGAACTCTAATTTATCGCTTTACGCGATTTAATCCTTTTTATCAAATTAACTAGTCAAACAATAAAATTTCTAAACGAAACTTTCACACGGTAATTCTATCATGCTATAACACATATTAAAGCAATAAAAATAATAATTTGACTCGGTTAAGTGGTCCCAAAACCACCCGTTCCGACTAGGGTCTAAAGTGGGCTGTTACAACTCTCCCCCCTTTAGGTATTTTCGTCCCCGAAAATCTTACCAATGAACAAGTTAAGGTATTGTTTTCGCATAGTTTCCTCGAGTTCCCACGTAGCTTCTTCTATTCCGTGTTTACACCAGAGAGCTTTTACAAGTGCTATACGCTTATTTCTCAACTCTTTCATTTCTCGGGCCAGAATTCTAATCGGTTCTTCGCTGTACGATAGATCAGACTGTAATTCCACATCTATGGGAGAAATGACATGAGACGGATCAGATCGGTATCGTTGAAGCATTGAAACGTGAAATACGTCGTGAATCTTTTCAAGCTCAGACGGTAACGATAACCGGTAAGCTACAGGTCCAATTCGTTCAACAATTTCATACGGCCCGATAAAACGAGGACTTAACTTTCCTTTTCTGCCAAAATGAAGAATTTTCTTCCATGGTGATACTTTCAGAAATACTCTGTCTCCGACCTGAAACTCTATTTCTTTCCGTTTCAAATCTGCGTTTGATTTCTGTCTATCTGAAGCTGCTTTTAAATTATCGCATATTAATTTTACTTTTTCTTCTGTATCTCGGATTAGATCAACCCCGTGTAACTTTCTCTCACTCAATTCCGTCTAGTATAGCGGTGTTCGACATTTACGACCATATAATGCTTCATATGGAGCCATCTTTAAACTCGTCTAAAAACTGTTATTGTATGCAAACTCTATCAGAGGTAAGTATTTCTCCCAATTACTTTCGAATTCAAGAATACAACACCGTAACATGTCTTCCAGAATTTGAATAACTCTTTCAGACTGACCGTCGGTCTGGGGATGAAATGCTGTACTGAAACTCAATTTCGTTCCCAAAGCCTCTTGAAACTTCTTCCAAAATCTCGAGGTATACCTCGGATCCCTATCAGACACAATGGATAACGGTATACCATGTAATCGCACAATTTTAGATACATATAGTTCCGCTAATTTATCCAGAGAATAATCAGTACGTACCGGTATAAAATGTGCAGATTTTGTCAATCTGTCAACAATAACCCAGATTGCATTTTTCTTCTTCAGAGTCAGAGGTAGTCCAGATACAAAATCGATGGTGACTCTGTCCCATTTCCATTCCGGAATCATAATAGGCTGTAATAAACCTGACGGTACCTGATGTTCAGCTTTAACTTGTTGACAGATCAAACATTTTGATACGAATTCTGATATGTCACGTTTCATTCCTGACCACCAGTATTGCTGTTTCAAATCGTTATACATCTTAGTGCTGCCCGGATGAACTGAAAATTGACTGTCATGTGCCTCGTGTAGAACTTTCTGAATGAGTTCACTATTTTTCGGTATGCAAATTCTATTTCGAAACATTAAACAATCATCGTTCCTTATAGAAAAGTCAAAATCAGAATTAGACTCATAGTGAAGTCGTTTAGCTTGCAGATCGGGATCAGTCCCTTGAGCTTCAAAAATTTACTGCAGAATCAACGGTTTAGCCTTTAGCTCAGCTAAAACAGATCCATCATCATATAACGTCATTTGAGCATTCAAAGCTCGTAGAGTAAACAGAGACTTTCGACTTAGCGCATCAGCTACAACATTAGCTTTCCCTGGATGATAATCAATTACAAATTCATAGTCTTTTAGTAGTTCGAGCCATCTCTGCTGCCGCATATTTAAATCTTTCTGTGACATCAGATACTTCAGACTTTTATGATCGGTAAAAATTCTACATTTCTCACCACATAAGTAATGCCGCCAAATCTTTAATGCAAATACTATAGCAGCTAACTCAAGATCATGCGTCGGGTAATTCTTCTCATGCGGTTTTAACTATCGGGAGGCATAAGCTATGACTTTCCCGTTTTGCATCAATATACAGCCCAGTCCAATAATAGATGCATCACTGTATATAACAAATTCTTTCCTCGATTCGGGTTGAACTAAAACCAGAGCTTCTGTTAACAGGGCTTTCAACTGTTCGAAACTCTGCACTGTAATCATCGAGAATCCTTTAACAAATCTTCGGTAATATCCCGCTAATCCCAGAAAACTTCTAATCTCAGATACATTTCTCGGGGGTTTCCAGTCTATAATAGCAGATATTTTACTCGGATCTACTCTGATGCCTTCCGCAGAAACAATATGACCCAAAAATCTGACTTCTCGAAGCCAAAATTCACATTTGCTGAATTTGGCAAACAACTGCTTATCTCTCAGAATTTGCAACACAATTCTCAGATGCTCAGTATGCTCTACCTCATCACGTGAATAGATCAGAATGTCATCAATGAACACGACAACGAATCTATCTAAATACGGTTTGAGTACACGGTTCATCAAGTCCATGAACACTGCAGGTGCATTTGTCAACCCGAAAGGCATGACCAGAAACTCATAATGTCCGTATCGTCTTCTGAAAGCAGTTTTCGATATATCTGAATCTTTAACTCGCAACTGGTAATAACCCGATCTCAAATCAATCTTTGAAAATACAGTAGCTCCTTTTAACTGATCGAATAAATCATCAATCCGCGGAAAAGGGTATTTATTCTTCACTGTTACCTTGTTCAACTGTCGGTATTCAATACACATTCTCATCGTTCCATCTTTCTTTTTCACAAATAATACAGGAGCACCCCAAGGTGAAAAGCTCGGTCTCGCGAAACCTCTATCCGTCAATTCTTGTAACTGTGCTTTCAACTCTTTTAATTCCGTCGGTGCCATTTTGTATGGAGCTATCGATATCGGAGTAGTGCCCAGTAACAATTCAATACCGAATTCAACTTCTCTAATCGGCGGTAAACCCGGTAATTTTTTCGAAAAAACATCTGAAAACTCACAAACAACTGGTACAGACTCTATCTTTAATTCTGTTTTGCTAGAATTCATCACATACGCTAAATACGCATCATAGCCTTTTCTGACATACTTCTAAGCCCTTATGGCAGAAATCACTATCGGTAATTCATTCGAATCATTTGATTCAATCCGAAGAATTTCACCATTCTGACATTTCAATTCTATACTCTTACTTTGACAATTCACAATAGCCTCATGCGCATTTAGCCAGTCCATGCCCAGTATTACATCGAATTCGTCAAAAGGGAGGAGCATCAGATCAGCCAGAAAACAATATCCCCGAGTCATCAACGGACATTTCTTACGTATCTTATCAACTAACACAGAGTTTTCTAATGGATTCGATACTTTAACTAAATATTCCGTATACTCAACACTTAAATTCTTTTCATACACTAATTTCATACAGATATATGAATGAGTTGATCCAAGATCTATCAACGCAACAATATCAGTGTTAGAGAGAGAAAAAGTACCGGTAATAACATCAGGCGACGAGGCTTCCTCGCGTGCACATATTGCATAAGCTCTCGCAAGAGTACGCATCTCAGATCTCACATTAGCATCTCTCGACACATTACGATTTCCACTTTGGTTCCCAACACTTCGCGACGGTCTACCTCTCGATGCAACATTATTTGTCTTAGTCGACTGTTCTCTATCAGGTACAGATCTTTCAGGACAATCACGCAAGTAATGATCTAACGATCCACATCGAAAACATGCCCCACTCATCAGTCGGCACTCTCCAAAATGCCTTCTATTTCAATGCTTGCACTCTGATCCGGGAATTCTCACACTACCCGCACTAGCTACAGAAGTCGTCTGAGGTCTCGAATGAGAAGTCTTAACACTTTTCTCTCGGATAGATGTGCCCGTAGAAGCAGCAGGACGAGGATGAAAATCCTTTGATCTTTTGGATCTAGACTGATACGGTTTACTCGCAAACCTTTTTCTAGCTTCTCTGAATTCAGAATCAGCTTTTCTCTTTTCTTTAGCAAGCTCTTCGGCTTTACAAGCCCGATCAACGAGAACTACAAACTCTCTCAGCTCAAGTATTCCGACTAATAGTCGAATTTCTTCATTTAGCCCATCTTCGAACCTTTTGCACATTGTTGCTTCGGTAGAAACACATTCGCGAGCATATTTGTTAAGTCAAACGAACTCTCTCTCGTATTCAGTTATAGACATTCGACCCTGTTTCAGCTCTAAAAACTTTTTTCTTTTCTGATCGATGAATCGTTGACTAATGTATTTCTGTCTGAATTCCGTCTGGAAGAAATCCCAATCGACTCGTTCTCGTGGTACAACCGAGGTCAATGTATTCCACCATTGATATGCTGAATCCCGAAGCAAAGAAATAGCACATCTCAGGCACTCATCAGGAGTACAAGCCAGTTTATTAAAAACTCTGATCGTATTCTCAAGCCAAAATTCAGCCCTCTCAGTATCATCACTTGCTGAAGCTCGGAATTCCTTAGCACCATACTTCCGTATCTTATCGACAGGAGTCTGTTCAATCTCAGAGGATCCACAACTCGTACATTATCAGGGTTAGGTTGTGGGACGGGAGGGGGTGGAGGTTGCGGACCAGCCAGGTTTACTCGCACAAACTCACTAAACCATCCAGACATCATTTGGAAGAAAGCTTGTTTAATTTCTTCCTGATTGGCCACAGCAAGGCCCGATTCAGAAGGCACAGCCCCTTGAACGGGTGCTGGCACAATACTTTCAACATCATCAGCTAAAGCTCGATTCGGATCCATTACTATATAAAACAGATTTCAAAGGATGTCAGGAGATATCACACTATCACATTTCATGTACATGGCATGTATAGCTAGACGAATACTCACTACGGTAGTCCTAGAATCGACTAAACCTAGCTCTGATACCAACCAAATGTAACACCCCTATCCCGTAACCGTCGCCGGAATAGGTAAGGGGCATTACCGGACTTGTAATATATATCGGAGCAGTAAAATTTTAAACTTTTTAATCAAGATCCAACACGTATCATCAATCATCAGAGCATGCTTCAATTGATTATAAAATGATGGATATAACTATTGGAAATCTAATTGGAAACATGCTAAAAGATAGGGAAAATTTGTGAAATTTTTAAGTTAGGGACACACGGCCGTGCCCCTTGCCCGTGTTCTTCACACACGGCCGTGTCCTTCCAGACACGCCCAAACCTTTCAGCCCATGGTCGAATCTGACTTACCCCACACGGCTGTCCAACACGCCCATGGGGTTAGGCCGTGTGTCGCCCACGGCCTAGGCACGCCCGTGCCCTTACCCCGTGGTCGAAACTGTCAAATATCACACGGCTGCTAGACACGCCCGTGTGCAAAACAGAGCAGACCGTGTGACTATACTGTGAAATTTCACACGGCTACAAGTTACCAGACACGCCCGTGTGTCTAGGCCGTGTACCAAAACTGACCAAAACATCAAGGTGCAGGGGACACATGGTCGAAGCGCACGCCCGTGTTCCCTGGCTGTGTGGCACGTTATAGGCTTGGTTTAAGCCAAATTGCCACCCAAAAACAAACCAATTCAAGCATATAATTGACCAAAATCATTATAAATCTTGCACTCACTTAGCATAACCATTCAATAGCTAAAATAGCCACATTCATGAACTCATCCACACATAAATATACATAATCATTCCTTACCTTTCACCTAAGCTAACAATGCACATATCTTGTACATATAACATAGAAAACATATTAACTATACAAGCTTATAGTCTCATCAAGATCACATATCTTTCCATAAGCACATATAGCCAAAGAACAACTCAAATACTTGATTATATACATATATGACCCAAGCCACATCTCATAGCTTGATCATTTACCAAATTATATCATGCTCACAAAATATCTAGCCTATACATGCCATGACCATTTCATTTACAAAAGGTTTAAAAGTACCAAAGCTTAATCGATAGTGTGATAGCGATCCCCGACTCGTCCGATATCCGAGCTAGCTTCCGAATCTAAAAGACAGTGAAAGAAATCAACGGAATAAGCTTCTAAAGCTTAGTAAGTCCATATAACACGAAATTAAACTTACCGATTCGATAAGGTAATCCAAATAAGTAAGGCTATTTCAATCACATGACCATATAGCCTACTACACAATCTCATTCATGTTAGTTCATATCACTTCATAATCAATCTCATATAAGAGTATAACATGTAATTCACATCCATAGGCACATACAAAATCATAGTTCTTATACATCTTTGACTTATGAGGAACATATAGTTCAGGTTTCATATGTCAAAACATTCATGTAATACATATAACATATATCTCTTATACACATGTACCATATAATGTGTTTCTTGTAACATGTATCGGTATTACCCGTTGAACCTATAAGAACATCGAAAGATACTCGGGTGATACACACACAGTGTATATACATATAACCTGTAATCTGTCAATGCGTCATTTATGCTCTTTCGAGCCTGTACGGTAAGCTCGGAGGCTGAACATATAATCCCGAAGGATAATCGGTAAGCCCGTAGGCTGAACATGTAATCCCAAAGGATAAACCTGTAGCTCATGAGCACGTGGTGAGTCCGCAACAAATGCAGGAGCTCGAACCACCCTGTAGCCGTAGTGACATGTCACTTGTATCCTATCGACTTTTACGGTTCTAACGGGGCTCGGTATTCAATTTATTACTTGTAACAATTTAACATTTCTATTTCAATTTCAATATACTCGTTCCATTAGGCTATTTAATCATCTAGCATTTCATATTTTCAAATAACAATACGTATGAACATATATATACACATTAAATTCATTATACGAACTTACCTAGTAATCCCGTATCTACTCGTCTATTTTTCGTTTTCCCCGATCAAGTTCCGGGATCCGATCGTCTTTATCTATATTAATGCAAAATTCAGCTATTTACTAACTCACATATTCAATTCAATCCAAAAACATATAGTTTGACATATTTGCAATTTAGCCCCTATATTTTCAATACTTTGCAATTTAGTCCTCTCATCACAAAAATGACAATTTACACAATCAATCCCCCAATTCACTATAGCGGAATATTCAAGGGACTTATACAAGCATATATCTTTCAATTAATCACAAATTTAACCTAAAAAATTCTACCTTTTTACAATCAAATCCTTAAAACCCATTTTCTTCAAAAATTACTTTAAAATTCTTGTATATTTCCACATAATAATCAATAATTCATCAAAATCCATCAAAATAACATGAATTCATCAATGGAATTTTTCAAAGACATGTTCAAAATCAGAAATTGAGGTACGAGTCGACTAATATACGAAGCAACGATCTCAAAAACGTAAAAATCACTAAAAACCGAAGTCAAAACATACCTCAATTTAGCAAAATAGTAGCCGAATGAAGAAAACCTTTAAACTCTTTATTTTTGGTCGAAGAATCGGTGGGAGAGAAGAAATATGAAGCCATTTTCTTGTTTTATTTAATTAAAACATATTATAAAGCCATTTGACCATTTTACCCTTTGTAAAATTATTATAAAACCTTATAAAATATGGACATAATGGTCCATCACCAACCACTCCAAATAAAAATGGCATAATTGCCATGCAAGTACCTCCTTTTATAAAGCCATGCTCAAATAAGCCATTTATAAAATAGAACTCTAATTTATCGCTTTACGCAATTTAATCCTTTTTATCAAATTAACTAGTCAAACAATAAAATTTCTAAACGAAACTTTCACACGGTAATTCTATCATGCTGTAACACATATTAAAGTAATAAAAATAATAATTCGACTCGGTTAAGTGGTCCCGAAACCACCCGTTCCAACTAGGGTCTAAAGTGGGCTGTTACAAATTCTTTCTCTGTGGTCGTGTAATTTGCTTGAGCAGCTGTCAAGGTCCTGCTAGCATAATAGATCAGCTGGAAGTGTTTGTCCCTTCACTGTCCCAAAACTACACCTACTGCAAAATCACTTGCATCGTACATTAGTTCAAAAGGTAGATTCCAATCAGGTGAAATCATAATCGGGGCGTTAACTAACTTTTCCTTGAGGTTGTTGAAAGATTCCAGACATTCTTGGTCAAGGTTGAAGGGTATGTCTTTTTCTAATAATTTAGTTAAAGGCTTAGCTATTTTAAAAAAGTCTTTAATGAATCTTCGATAAAAATCGGCGTGTCGTAAAAAGCTTCTTATAGCCTTAACTGAATTAGTAGGAGGTAGTTTTTTAATAGTTTCAATTTTTGCTTTATCTACCTCTATCCCTTTGCTAGAAATTTTATGTCCTAAAACAATACCCTCTTGAACCATAAAATGGCATTTTTCCCAGTTTAGCACTAAATTTGTCTCTTCACATCTGATCAAAACATGTTCTAGATTATTAAGACAAAGTTGGAAAGAATTACCGAAAACTGAGAAATCATCCATAAATACCTCCATGATGTCTTCCACAAATTCATTGAAAATAGCTAGCATGCATCGCTGAAAAGTAATAGGAGTGTTACATAAACCAAAAGGCATTCTGCGATAAGCAAATGTACTGTATGGGCATGTGAATGTAGTTTTCTCCTAATCTTCTGGAGCTATCGGGATCTGGAAGTAACCAGAGAGGCCATCTAGGAAACAATAATACATATGACCTGATAATCTTTCCAACATCTGATCAATAAAAGGCAATGGGAAATTATTTTTTCGAGTGGTGTCGTTTAGCTTCCTGTAGTCAATGCAAACTCTCCATCCTATGACTGTTCTTGTAGGTATTAACTCTTCCTTGTCATTAGGCACCACGGTCAATCCACCTTTCTTAGGAACAACCTGCACAGGACTTACCCAAGAACTGTCAGAAATAGGATAGATAATACCTGCATCTAGAAGTTTAATTACCTCGGCTTTTACAACTTCTTTCATATTGGGATTCAATCGTCACTGTGCTTGCACTGATGGTTTGAATTCGTCCTCCATTAAAATTTTGTGGGTGCAGAAAGAAGGATTAATTCCCTTGATATCTGAAATTTTCCAAGCTATAGCACGTCTGTGTTCTCTTAACACATGGAGTAGTTCCTCTTTCTCTGCAAGGCTTAAATCAGATGCAACAATGACTGGTAAAGTTGATTCTTCCCCTAAAAAGGCATATTCTAAATGATTTGGCAGTTATTTTAGTTCTAATTTATTCATAAAATTCATAATCAGTTAATACGCGATATCGACATGAGTACAAGAGCTGCACGTGAAAGGGGTGCTCGAGGCTGAGGTTGGGGCCGAGTTAGTGCTGAGGCTGGGCCTTCAGCATCGTGTCATATGCCTACTAGGGAGGCACTAGCATCCCTGGTGACTAAAACGAGGTCTCAGGATCGAGCTGCAGGGGATGATGCTTTGTCCCAAGCGATGCTTCCGGTGTTGGAGAGAGTAGCTGGAGCATGTATTTGGGTCCATGGGCCGTGGATCGATTTTTGAGGGGCTCTGGGCTAATGGAGTGAAGATTTTCAGGGGTATATCTAGCGTAGCCCCGAATGTGGCCGAGTACTGGTTAGAGGCCACTAAGCGAATAATAGATGATCTGGAATGCTCGGTGGAGCAAAAATTGAAGGGAGCAGTGTCTTTACTGCGTGACGAGGCCTACCAATGGTGGTTCACTGTGAGGGATGGTACACCGGCTGACCGTTTAACATGGGACCTCTTTAAAATGACCTTTCAAGGGAAGTATGTAGGGGCAAGTTATGTGGACATCCCGAAGGAAGAAATTCTTGAGTCTGACTTAGGGGAACAAGTCCGCGACAGAGTACGAGGTAGAGTTTTTGTGGTTAAGTCGATATGCCCGTGGGATTGTCGCTACTGAGTATGAGCACAGTGTGCGGTTCGAGGATGGCCTTAGAGATGAACTGTGTGTGTTGATAGCTCCACAGAGGGAGCGTGATTTTGCTGTCCTAGTTGAAAAAGCAAAGATAGCTGAAGATGTGAAGTGCTCAGAATGCCAGAATCGTGAGAAGGATAGGGGCAGATTCAAGAAGGATTCAAGGCCCTCAGGTTCTTTAGGGAGGCCTATTAAGAAAGCCAGATTCGAGGGACCAGTTCGAGCAGTTCCAGTGACTATGGTTAGACCGTGGACATGTGCTGACTGTGGGAAGCCATACCAGAGTGAATGTTGGAAGCGTACTAATGCATGTTTTCGATGTGGGTCTAAGGATCATTGAGTCAGGGATTGCCCTCAGAGGCCGGTACAGATGCAAGCTATAGAGCAGAGGGTTACTTAGCCAGTGAGAGGTGGTCAGTACCCACCGAGAGGCCGTGGACAGGCTAGAGGCAGAAATGGTTATGGACGTGGCCATGGGCACCAGGCAGAGGTGCTGTTAATACTGAGGCGTGACAGCCAGCTTTGGTCTACGCTGCTCGTCACCGAGAGGATGGTGATGCCCCTGACTTCATAGCTGGTACGTTTTTAATTCATAGCATGCCATACACTACTTTGATTGATATTGGGTCTACACACTCATATGTTACATGCAATGTGTCTGAGATGTTGGGTATCGAGTTTGAGAATATTGCTAGTGGAATGTCAGTGTTAAATCCACTGGGACAGTCTATTAGGGTAGACAAATTGTTTAGAGATGTACCCTTAGAAGTACAAGGTAGAATCTTTCCTGCAGATTTAATGGAATTACCATTTGGAGAATTCGATCTTATCTTGGGTATGGACTGGTTAGTGGAACACTGTGCGAATTTGGATTGCGCTGCTAAGTGGATGGTGTTGAAGACTTCTGAGGGTGAAGAGGTAGCTGTGATAGGGAACGAATGAATTATTTGTCTAATGTCATTTTAGTGTTAAGGGCTGAGAAACTGGTTTGCAAGATTTGTGAAGCATTATTAGCTTATGTAAGCGTGTCTGATTCTAAAGGTCCTTCGATAGGAGATGTTAGAACTATAAAGGAATTTCTGGATGTCTTTCCTGATGAACTTTCTGGGTTGCCTCTGAACCGTGAGGTCGAGTTCAAAATTGAGTTGTTGCCTAAAACAGCTCCAGTATCCATCGCCTCTTGTAGGATAGCATCGAAAAAGCTTGTGGAGGTAAATGCACAAATCCAAGAACTACTGGACCGAGGGTTTATTCGACCGAGTGTGTCTCTATGGGGAGCACTGGTCTTATTCGTCAAGAAGAAAGATAGGACGATGCGCATGTGTATTGACTACCGTTAGTTGAACAAACTGACTATTAAGAACAAGTACCCCTTACCAAGGATCGACGACCTTTTCGATTAGCTTAGAGGAGCTTCAGTGTTTTCCAAGATCGACCTTCGTTGTGGGTACCATCAGCTAAAAGTTGAAGAGGCTGATGTGTACAAGATCGCATTCAAGACTCGGTATGGGCACTATGAGTTCCTAGTAATACCGTTTGGGCTTACAAATGCACTAGCATCTTTCATGGACTTAATGAACTGGGTATTCCAACCCTATCTGGACCGGTTTGTAGTTGTCTTTATAGACGATATTTTGGTGCATTCGAAAACTGAGGAGGACCACGATGAACATCTCTGAACTGTTCTGTAAATTTTGAGGAAGAAGCAGCTTTACGCAAAATTCAGCAAGTGTGAATTTTGGCTGTGTGAAGTGACATTTTTGGGTTATGTTGTTTCTGCCGAGGGGATTAGGGTGGATCCTCAAAAAACTGAAGCTGTTTTAGACTGGAAACCATCGAGGACTATGTCAAAAAGTTAAAGTTTTTTGGGTCTGGCTGGGTACTACAGATGGTTCGTTGAAGGGTTTTTTGTAATTGCTGCACCATTAACTAAGTGACTGCGTAAGGGGTACCATTTATCTGGACTGACAAGCAGTAAGAGAGTTTCAAGAAACTGAAAAAGGTTCTAACTGAAGCCCCTGTTCTAATACAGCCAAAATCTAGGAGGGATTTTACAGTGTATAGTGATGCGTCGCACGTTGGATTGGGTTGTGTGTTGATGCAGGAGGGTAAGGTGGTTGCTTATGCATCACGTCAACTTAAACCTCACGAAGCGAATTACCCTACTCATGACTTGGAGTTAGCGGAGGTGGTATTCGCGCTAAAGATCTAGATGCACTACTTATACGGGGAGAAGTGTATCATTTACACGGACCATAAAAGCCTCAAATACCTCCTTACTCAAAAGGAGCTAAACCTTAGGCAACAAAAATGGATAGAGTTGCTTAAGGATTATGATTGTTCAATTGAGTACCACCCTAGGAAGGCTAATGTGGTAGCTGACGCTTTGAGTCGTAGAGCTGTATCTGATCTAAAAGTAATGTTTGCTCGTCTCAGCCTCTTTGATGATGGTAGTTTATGGGCTGAACTACAAGTAAGACCAACTTGGACTAAGCAGATTAAGGAAAAGCAGTTATTGGATGAATCTTTGGTTTCACATTTCTAACAGCTCGAGAATGGAGAGACTTCTGATTTTGGACTGAACAACGAGGGAGTTCTATGTTTCCGTGGGAGAGTTTGTGTTTCAAGGGATTCAGATGTGAGGTAGTCGATACTGCAAGAGGCGTATAGCAGTCCATATGCCATGCACCCTGGTGGAAATAAGTTATATCGAGATCTACGTGAACTGTATTTGTGGCCAGGACTTAAGCACGAAGTGACTAGATTAGTGAGTAAGTGTTTGACATGCCAGTAAGTTAAGGCTGAGCATCAGCTGCCTTTGGGGCTTCTGCAGCCAGTCAAGATTCCACTTTGGAAGTGGGAAAGGGTAACCATGGATTTTGTGAGTGGGATACCCTTGACGCCTTCTAAGAAGGACTTGGTTTGGGTTATTGTGGACAGACTGATGAAATCTGCCCATTTTATACTGATTCGTACGGATTATTCGTTGCAGAAGTTATCTAAGTTGTATGTAGTCGAGATAGTGCGACTTCATAGGGTGCCGGTTTCAATCACTTTTAACAGAGACCCTAGATTCACATATTAGTTCTGGAAGAAGTTACACGAGGCATTGGGTACAAGATTGGATTTTAGCACTGCCTTTCACCCTCAGAAGGACGGACACTCGGAGAGGATGATTCAAATACTGGAAGATATGCTGAGAAGTTGTGTTATTGATTTCCGGGGTAGATGGGAGGATTACTTGCCACTAGTTGGGTTCACATATAATAATAGTTCTCAGACAAGTATTCAGATGGTACTATATGTGGCACTGTATGGTCGTAGATGTCGTACGCCTACTTGTTGGACTCAATTGGGTGAACGTCGAGTTTTGGGGCCAGAACTAGTTACGGATACTGAAGACAAGGTTAAGCTGATTAGGGATCGGTCAAAGGAAGCATTTGATAAGCAGAAGTCATATGCCGATTTGAAGCACAAAGAGATTGAGTACTCTGTGGGAGATCTGGTATTTCTGAAAGTCTCACCCTGGAAAAAGATTTTAAGATTTAGAAAGAAGGGCAAGCTAAGCCCTCAGTTTATTAGACCCTATCGAGTTCTAAAATAGGTGGGTCCAGTAGCGTATCAGCTTGAACTACCTCCTAAATTAGACCAGATTCACGATGTGTTCCACATCTTCATGTTGAGACGGTGCCACTCGGATCCTTCGTACATAGTTCCAGTTAAGGAAATCGAGGTGAAGTTTGATTTGACCCTTGAGGAAGAACCGGTGCAGATTATAGACCGTGATGTCAAAGTATTAAGGAAGAAGTCTATTCCTTTAGTCAAGGTGCTTTAGCATAATCACGGTACAGAAGAAGCCAGGTGGGAGCCTGAAGAGGCGATGCGACAACAATACCCTCACTTATTCTCACCAGGTAAATATCGAGGCTGAAATTTTTTTAAGGGGGTTGAGTTGTAACACCCCAAAAATTTTGGGGTTGTAATTTTTGCATGATTTGACATAAATGCTTGTTTGGCATGTTGGCCTGATGATTTAGGTGTGTTTGAGGGGGTTTTTAGGAAGCCTGGGGTGGAGTTAGGACCTTGTCAAAACTTTCAATTTTTGCTCTTTAGTAAATCTGGACGTTGGCTATTAGGGTTTATAATTAGTTGTGTTTGTTCTATGTCACAAATGAGTTCATGGCCTAGTGGTAGAGGCGTGATTTGGCTTAAAGAAGAGCTTGGGTTCGAATCTTGTTGCACGTAAAAGGTTATTATTTTTGCTCGTTTGGGACGGCAAGTGGTTGTGATGGATTTGAGGGGATAGCGAAATTGGGGGTGTTTGAGCAGGAGGAATTGGCTAGGGGTTTGGGCATTTTTCATTTTCAGCTTTTAGAGTTAGGTGCCGAGTTTCTCCTCTAATATTTTGGGGTTTCAATTCCTTTTTGTCATTTCATGCCTATTTTCTTCCTAGTGCGTTGTTTTTTTCAAGTGTCTATTTCGTGTGTTTTCGGGACTTGACTAGTGTGAGTGTGCCGAATCTCTATTCTCAACCCATTTCTCTTATTTTTGCTTCTATTTAGTTATTTGCCAAAACGTACTACTCTCTTTTCCTTTACCCTTTCTAGGCCATTGTCGAGTCACTCATTGGTGGGTTACTCTTCTACCATTTCTTGCTTGGTCGATTAGGTAGGACTTTATCTTACTCCTCTTCAACCTCTTCCAAGCTGATTGTTTTTCTTTCCGATAGTGGTTCTTTTCTCTTCTAATTCTTTGCTTATTCTTTTCTTTCAACCGAACTCTTTCTTGCCTTCTTCTCCGTGGTTTTTCTTCTTCTTCTTCTTCTTCTTCTCTTTTCTCTACTTTTTCAACCCTTTAGTCGATTACTCATTATTAAGTTGGTTGCCGTTTGGGTTTATTGGTAAGCAAATCCTTCCTTCATCTTTAATCAAGGTAGTAGTGTTATATTTTCTTTGGGGGTCCAAATGGTTCTTTTTTCGTTGTGGTTCAGTATTCATAAGGGGTAGTCACACTTATGATCGATCTTACCTAATAAGTCCTCTCGTTAACGCAGTTCTTTCGAATGGGGTAAGTGTTATTTTCAAATATGGGTTATTTGTTGATGAACTCAAATGGGTTAAGGCTGACTTTTAATCATGACGGATTATAGGTACGGTGTTCGTGGGCTATTCGTGCGTGCTGTAGAAAGGTGTGTAACTACACCCTCCTCGTTTTTATGCAAGTCGGTAAAAGTCAAAATATCGAAATGCCGAAACATTGGCATTTGAGGTCTTATGAGCGTGCTAACACAAGTAGGGCAAGCTGAGTCCACAAGTAGGTGGGCATTAGACTGTACAAGCCGTTATGTGCAACTTTGTGCACTTGGGCCAATATGGGCCTCGATGGGCCGAAATGGGCCCAATGTGCTTACTAGCCCATGCGGGTAAAATACCCTGTAAGTGACCGTTGTTAGTTTGGATGGTAAGGTACGCGATGCTTTATGTGAAATTGGGTCGAATGGGCCACACGAGCTGTGGGCCCACTTGGGGTGAACATGGATTTTGGCCCCATAGACACTGCTTTGATCATGTAAGATTATCTGAGTCGCTCAAAGCGATGATAAACCTTTCTGTAGGCCGTAATAGGTGCCGAAGCCAAACTTACAGAAATGACCAAAATACCCCTGAGGGGTAAAATTACCTTTTAAACCTAACTACTTAAATGACCATTATACCCCTAAAGATAGGTTGCCTGTTATATGTATAACTGTATCTGTGTCTGTTAATCTGCATGCATGATATATTTAATTATGACATGTTAATCTGCATGGGGTTGGGTATGATATTGGACGTAGCTCTGTAACAGTGGCTCTGCCACGTAATTCTGTTAATAGTGTCTTCGCCACGTATTCTGATTCTGGTGGCACTGCCACGTTATCTGTTATTAGCAGCATGGCTGCATATTGGTGTGCGGGCTGGGTGGGTCGAGTTATTCCCTACATGGTGTGATGGTTGGTACGAGTGGTGTGATGGTTGAACTGGGTTGGGATTGTATTCACATTCTGCTCTGATTCTGTAATAGGCTTGGCCCATACTGTTCTACATAGGGCTAAGGCCCAGACTGATTTGTTTCTGTATAGGGCTTTGGCCTAGTCTGTTCTGCATGTCTGATCACTATTTTCGGTTGGGGAGTTACACACTGATTTTTCACAAACTCACCTTTTTATTTTCAATGTGCAGGTAACCCCCAACCATAGCAAATTTGGAGCTGAGATGGACTCTTGGTGGCCACATGCCTTTTGTTTTTGGTTTTGTTTTGTTTAATTTTAAGTTTGGGTTTCATTTATGTAATAAGGCCAAAATTGGGTTTTTGGTTTAACTTTCTTTATTTGCGCTGCTTTTATCGTTTCAAATTATTAGAATAGTTAATCGGGCTTTCAAAACTAATAACGTTTTTCAAAAATAGTCACACATTTTCACTTCAACTTTAAAGTCTTTCGCGAATCATAAAGTAATTTGAACCAGTATCAAAGAATGGTTTTTAAATAAATGATTTGGTTAAGTGACATTATCAAATAAAAAGAGTTTTAAACTTTAAATCAAACTGCTATCGATGAGATCAGTTTTATTTTCCGAACGTAATTTCTATGTGGCACGCCAGATTCGGCCATAACGTCTAGGTCGGGTTTGGGGTGTTACATATAAAGCTCGTTGTATAACCAAACTCAGACAGAGAACATGATTAACACAATAATTAGTTCAAAGTATTACTGTAATATCTTGTTTTTCAGTGGTGTCAAAAATGGTGGTTTTGGGACCACAATTCCGACAAGTGAGTTCATATTTTATTATCTATTTAATGTTTATTGAGTTACATTAGGGTCGTACTAAAATTTGGTTAAAAATTTTAATGTTTAACTAGTTAATTTAGAAAAACAATTAAATCGTAAAAAAACTAGAAAAAACTCATTATTAGTGATTAATGTGAAGTAAAATGCTTAATTAAAGTTTTATGTAAGGATTTATGTGACAATTATACCTTTTTGGATAAATGGGTCGGTTGGAGGATGATAATTTTCATTTTTATACAACATTTTTTTTAAAGTTAAAATAATAATAATAATAAGTAAAACATAAAAATAAAAATAAAAAAGCTACCATCTTCTCCACCGAAAAACCTAAACAAAAGAAACTCCATTGTTGAGCTTGAATCTTCGGTTCGCTTAAGTTGGTACATGTAAGTGTTTCTCTCACTTGTTTTTAGTAATTTTTATAATTTTGAAATTATTGTAATTTAATCTATTAAACTCAGGGATGAAATTGTAAAAATAATAAAGTCTTAGGGACTGGACAGTAATGGATTTTCGATGTTCATCAGTTTTAATGATAGATGTATACATTTGAATGTTGATTAGGATGATTTTGTAAAATAATTTTTGTTAATTTTGAGTTTAAAGATAAATGTGTAAATAATTAAATTCTAACACGAAAATTTGTAATTAATTAAGTGTCTAGGGACTGTTTTGTTGTGCTGGTAAATTTAGTTTAAGGTTGTGAGGGTAAATTATGGAATTTTAAATAGTTTCGGTTTAAAGGACTAGATTGAATAAGTATAAAAGTTTGGGAAGATTTTGCAAAAATTAAAAAATTAAAGGTCTCATGCATTGAATTGAGTTTGTGATATATGTGAGTTTGATAAATTTAATTTAATTATTATATAGATTAAGAATTGGGTCAAAAAGACAATACATAGGGAAAAGAGAAAATTACGGAGTAACCCTTACGTATTAACTAGAAGTGGATAGTAGTTAAGTTCATAGTGTATGAATTAAAATTATGTAATTTCATGGCTATTACTTTTTGCTTATGTGAATATTAACATTGAATAATAATACTGAAACTTATTTATTATACATTAAGTTGAGTTTGGATGATATTGAAAATGGTCAAAAGTTTAATGAAATAATTGCTTTTGAAATTTTCTGATCAAATGTGATCTAGTTACATTATATGTGTATATTGATTATGTGATGATATGTTATCTTATAAGAGATGTGAAATTAAGTAATGCCCGTTTGAACGTAGTAAACGATTAGGATATGATTGACATGTCAATAAGGTTTGAACGTGCGCTTGTACGAGATTACACTTTGGTGCATTTGTTTGCACTTAGGTGTTTCTGATTGCACATTGTGCCTTTGTCTGCACCTCGGTGCCTCTGTTACGCATCTTTGATGCCTTTGGTATGGTGTAGTTACCCGAGTATCCAAGTCAAGTTACTATAGTTCATCGGGCTATGTATCAATTGTCTTAAAACTTATTTATTTGTTCAAATGTATTGTATGTTTATATTGCTCCTAGGTGATAGATGTTACTATAAAGTTCTTGTTTATAAATGTTGATGGTTACATTGAGAAATTGTGGTTGATGGAATTGGTTATGTCTTTTGGAAGGTATCATTTATGTTATAACTGAATATATACTAATGTGGTGTGATCTTTCATTTGGATATCAGGAATTTGAAATTTATCTTCTTGTCTATCTATATTGGTTAAGGTAAGTTAAATATTTAGACTATGGACTTATAAGCTTCTTAAGCTTATTTTTTTCATTTGTGTTCCTTTTGTAGTTGGCATTTTGCGAACTGATCAGACGGATTGTTTTGGAGCTCACACTATCCAGTCTTGTCGATAATTTTTGTTTATCATTTTGGGATGTGGCATGGATATAGGTGTTAAGTTGTTGATATGTAAAATGTTCACTTATTATAACTAGTCAATGTGGTTGAATTTGGATGTGTACTTGTGTTGATTTTAGTCAAGTTGCTCTTTAGTGCCTTATATATATGTTAAGTGGTGATGTTTTGAAATGGTAGTTTTGTTGTGAATGACCATATCTTTGGTAAATTTTGATTGATGGTTTGAGGAATGAATGGTTAACTAATGATAAATTTTATTTCTTAATTGTAACTTTGTTCTTGAATTGAATTGGTGTGTAAATTGAGGTAACTTTTGATGGCATATTGGTTAGACATAGGATGGATGAATAACTTTTGATGGCATATTGGTTAGACATAGGATGGATGAATACTTGGCATGTATTTGGTGTTTTGAATATGCTTTTAACCATGTGAAATAGCCTAGTTATGGTATGTATTATTGTGCAAGAAATGGTGCTTGAATTGGCTTGATTTAAGGGCTAAAAATGGAGCACATAGCCTAGGACACGGGCCACATAGGCGTATGCCACACACAACCACCCCACGCAGTCGTGTGTCATTATTGTTTTAGGTGTAGGTTTCACACGGTCTGAGACATGGCCTACGACACGGTTGTGTGTCTCAAGTCAGTATGTAACACGATCTAGCACACGGCCTGCGACATAACCATGTGCCCAATATCAAATACACACACGGTTTGGCACACAGCCTGTGACACGGCCATGTGGCCCTATTTCAAATACCTGCACGGATGGATACACGAGCTGGGATGTGTATCTAGACTTCGAATGATACGAACTCAGTTCGGTGTTGACTCGAATCATTTAAATTGCCCGATCATGAATTTGAGTAAGGATAAGTTTGTTTCGGGTTAAATGGAACAAGATAGAAGAAATGGCTTCAAACAATGGTAGTAGCTAAAATGGTTAAGTAAATAATGGATAGTTTGGGTAAGGCCGAGAATGAACCAACAATATTGGGATTGTTAACTCGAGTCTCAAAATGGCTCTTAGGTGATTTATGGTTTAGGAATAATAGCAAAGACCTTGACCCGCTATCAAAAGTGATAAGAACCAAAGGTATATAAACGCCACACTAAAAGGTGATAAGTTCGGTTTAAACAAAAGAAAGAATGACACCACAAGAAAACTTGATAAGTTAATTCAGTCTCGAAAGAACAAGTAGAATTGGAAATTCACAACTTTCAAATTTAGCATAAATTCAGCAAAAGTCCCTTACAATGAGCTGATTAGAAGTATTTATAGTGCTAGATAAGGCCTAGCTGAAAAGTCATAATTGTTTAGCTTAAATAAGCTAATAATGAGCTGAAATAAAACTTAATCACTAAGCAAAAACTCTTGAAATTCTAGGCCTAAGTAACAGTAACTATCAATAAGATTTAATGTTCTAATTCAGCTGATTTATTAAGCTTGAATGCTTAGGTTTCATTCTTGAGCAGCCAAAGAGTTTAGGATAAGCTTTAAATTTTCCCTTGGACAACCGAATAGACACCAGCAACATTCATGATATTTTTGTGCACACAAACAGACCATGAAATGTTCTTAAATAGGCAATCGGTTATGGAAGTTGTAATCACTCCTTTGTCCATTGCTATTCTTGAACAGCTCCTTGGAGAAGATGGAGAGACTGCTTAATTTTAATGATTCATATTGCTCTCCTTTTATTGTTGTAACAGCCTCTTGTTTGTAACCAATTCCAGCTGAATAGTCGCATTTATCACTTGTAACAGCTCTTGTACATAACTGATTCCAACTAAATAGTAACCTACAAGCATTTATTAACAAACGCATTAAAACACATTTAAACACACTAAACTTAATAAGCTTAATTAATAAACTGTAAATAAACACATTTAACACTTAATTTAATAAACTGTAAATAAACATATTTAACAATAAGTTATTTCAGCAATGAAATAAACTAAGATAAGCATTTATTCCAGCAATTAATTAACTAAAATGAGTTTAATAAAAATAAAGTTCAGCAACTCAATTATTAACTAAGATGAGTTAAAAAAAGTCCAGCATTGGTTTCCAACCCAAACTTGCTTAATTAAAACCCTGCACAATAATTAGCAAATTAAAATTAAGCTTCATTTTGTACTTAGGCCCCTTAAGTTTAGGCCAATCTCGGTGGCATTGAGTTGTGTCATAACATGATGCGGCTGGGATCGTATCATCAAATGTTCACACAGTCTGGGCTATGTCACACGGCCTGTGGCCCACAAGCCATGTGACCTCTGTTTTAAAAAATCTTCAAGTTTTTCCAGAATTTTTTGATTTGTTTTAATTTTATCCCAAATTGTTCCAAAACTATTTTTAAGGCCCCGTAAGCTCGATTTAAGGCCTGTATTTTCACCATGATTAGCTTTTGTTATATGTTAACATTTAATTTGTATATGCTTTTCTGTTGTGAAGTTAAATGTTTTGTTTTGCTTGGTAATACTCTATAACCCTAATCTGGCAACGGAGACAAGATAGGGGTGTTACAGTCATAGAGAACTTCATAATGATCAATTGAGCAAAACTAAAAATGCATGCTTATGCCAATGCATTATTTTTCAGAAAAACATAATGCAGATTTTTTAGAAAACTTCCTACTTAGCTCCGCTATACACCAAATTAGAGTTCTCTAGAACTTGTCCATCCAAAAACACACCAACAATTAATTGTGGACAATGACACAGAGTTGTAGTTTGTAACAGCTTGATTTTCAGTGGTGTCAGAAATAGTGATTCGACACCACCAAATCCAATGAGTAAGCTTGTAACTTTTATTATTTAGTATTTATGAGTCAAATGTGATTTTAGAAAGATTTTTGAATTAGTAAGCTTGTAATTTTTATTATTTAGTAAGCTTGTAACCCGTAGATACTCGAGAAAAAGGAAAATTAGCAAAATAGTTCTTAAACTTCTAAAAATATTATAATTCAATCCAGGTAAGTTCGTACGATTAAATTTTAATATAAATATATATTGATTTGACTAATGGTATTATGTATTTATTCATATCTATTGTTGAAAGTGAAATTTTGTTAAAGTTATGACTTTAAATTGAATGTTTGAAATGATTGGAATGCGGGATTTGAGTACATTCGGCACTTGGTGAATTGACGTCATTGGAGGAAAATATGGCAAATTACCCAAGTAAATCGAGGTTCAGCATTTGTTGCGAACTTTTGTGTTTATTTTTTGTTTAGCTCTCACGAGCTTCTGTTTAACTCATATGAGTTTCCATTCAGCTCTTTTGAGCTTCTGTTTAACCCTTATAGGTTTCTGCTCTGTAACACCCCTATCCCGTAACCGTCGCCGGAATAGGTAAGGGGCATTACCGGACTTGTAACATATATCGGAGCAGTAAAATTTTAAACTTTTTAAGCAAGATCCAACACGTATCATCAATCATCAGAGCATGCTTCAATTGATTATAAAATGATGCATATAACTATTGGAAATCTAATTGGAAACATGCTAAAAGATAGGGAAAATTTGCGAAATTTTTAAGTTAGGGACACACGGCCGTGCCCCTTGCCCGTGTTCTTCACACACGGCCGTGTCCCTCTAGACACGCCCAAACCATTCAGCCTGTGGTCGAATCTGACTTATCCCACACGGCTGTCCAACACGCCCATGGGGTTAGGCCGTGTGTCGCCCACGGCCTAGGCACGCCCGTGCCCTTACCCCGTGGTCGAAACTGTCAAATATCACACGGTTACCTGACACGCCCGTGTACAAAACAGAGCAGACCGTGTGACTATACTGCCAAATTTCACACGGCTACAAGTTACCAGACACTCCCGTGTGTCTAGGCCGTGTACCAAAACTGACCAAAACATTAAGGTGCAGGGGACACACGGTCGAAGCACACGCCCGTGTTCCCTGGTCGTGTGGCACAAATATAGGCTTGGTTTAAGCCAATTTGCCACCCAATATGGGTCATTTCTACTAGCCATTATCCAACAACATTTCATGCCATTCTACCAACCTAAAACATACCAATTCAAGCACAAAATGGACCCAAAATCATCTCAATTCATTCACAAATCAAGCACACCAACTCAAAGGCCTAAATGACCATTTCCATGCACTCATCCACACATATATACATATCAATTATGCAAGCTTATAACCTCATCAAAATCACATATCTTTCCATAAGCACATATAGCTAAAGGACAACTCAAGTACTTGATTATAAACACATGTATGACTCAAGCCACATCTCATAGCTTGAACATTCCCAAAATGTATCATGTTCACAAAAGTACTAGCCTATACATGCCATGACCAAACGTTTGCAAAATATTCAAAAGTATCGAAGATTTATCGATAGTGTGATAGCGATCCCCGACTCGTCCGATATTCGAGCTAGCTTCCGAATCTAGAAGACAGTGAAAGAAATAAACGGAATAAGCTTCTAAAGCTTAGTAAGTCCATATAACATGAAATGAAACTTACCATTTCAATAAGGTATCCATAAGTAAGGCCATTACAAACATATGATCTTATAGCCTATTGCACAAGCTCACACTCATTAGTTCATGTAGTTTCATAACATATCATATATATAAAAGCTTATCAAATACTTCATTTCATGTAACTTATACAAATCTTGTAAAACATATGGCATAATATGCCTTCATTTTGCACTTTCTCATATAACATGTTGATCATGTAACTAGTATCATTCCATTCATACAAATCATATGACATGTATTTCATATACTTCATTGTCTCATGTATAGCACATAACTCTTATGACATGTACCTTATACCATTCATGTATTCACATAACATCTTTCTCATATATTCAAATATCAATTAACCTTTCCTGTAACATGTATCGGTATTGCCCGTTGAACCTATAAGAACATCGAAAGATACTCGGGTGATACACACACAGTGTATATACATATAACCTGTAATCCATCAATGCGTCATATATGCTCTTTCGAGCCTGTACGGTAAGCCTGGAGGCTGAACATATAATCCTGAAGGATAATCGGTAAGCCCGTAGGCTGAACATGTAATCCCGAAGGATAAACCTGTAGCTCATGAACACGTGGTGAGTCCGCAACAAATGCAGGAGCTCGAACCACCCTGTAGCCCTAGTGACATGTCACTCGTATCCTATCGACTTCTACGGTTCTAACGGGGCTCGGTATTCAATTTATCACTTGTAACAATTTAACATTTCTATTTCAATCTCATATATACTCATTCCATTAGGCTATTTAATCATCTAGCATTTCATATTTTCAAATAACAATACGTATGAACATATATAAATACATTAAATTCGTTATACGAACTTACCTTGTAATCCCGTATCTACTCGTCTATTTTTCGTTTTCCCCGATCAAGTTTCGGGATTCGATCTTCTTTATCTATATTAATGCAAAATTCAGCTATTTACTAACTCACATATTCAATTCAATCCAAAAACATATAGTTTGACATATTTGCAAATTAGCCCCTATATTTTCAATACTTTGCAATTTAGTCCTCTCATCACAAAAATGACAATTTACACAATCAATCCCCCAATTCACTATAGCCGAATATTCAAGGGACTTATACAAGCATATATCTTTCAATTAATCACAAATTTAACCTTAAAAATTCTACCTTTTTACAATCAAATCCTCAAAACCCATTTTCTTCAAAAATCACTTTAAAATTCTTGTATATTTCCACATAATATTTCATAATTCATCAAAATCTTCTAAAATATCATAGATTCATCAATGGCATTTTTCAAAAACATAATCAAAATCAGAAATTGAGGTATGGGTTAGTTAATATACGAAGCAACATTACAAAAACGTAAAAAACACTAAAAACCGAAGTCAAAACATACCTCAATTTAGCAAAATAGTAGCCGAATGTTTGAAGGCTTTAAAACCCTTGTTTTGTTTGAAGAATCAGTGGAAGAGAAGAAATACGAAGCCATTTTTCTTGTTTTATTTAATTAAAACATATTATAAAGCCATTTGACCATTTTACCCTTTGTAAAATTATTATAAAACCTTATAAAATATGGACATAATGGTCCATCTCCAACCACTCCAAATAAAAATGGCATAATTGCCATGCAAGTACCTCTTTTTATAAAGCCATGCTCAATTAAGCCATTTATAAAATAGAACTCTAATTTATCGCTTTACGCGATTTAATCCTTTTTATCAAATTAACTAGTCAAACAATAAAATTTCTAAACGAAACTTTCACACGGTAATTCTATCATGCTGTAAAACATATTAAAGTAATAAAAATAATAATTCGACTCGGTTAAGTGGTCCCGAAACCACCCGTTCTGACTAGGGTCTAAAGTGCGCTGTTACAACTCTCCCCCCTTTAGGGATTTTCGTCCCCGAAAATCTTACCAGTGAACAAGTTAGGGTATTGTTTTCGCATAGTTTCCTCGAGTTCCCACGTAGCTTCTTCTATTTCGTGTTTACACTAGAGAACTTTTACAAGTGCTATACGCTTATTTCTCAACTCTTTCATTTCTCGGGCCAGAATTCTAATCGGTTCTTCGCTGTACGATAGATCAGACTGTAATTCCACATCTATGGGAGAAATGACATGAGACGGATCAGATCGGTATCGTCGAAGCATTGAAACGTGAAATACATCGTGAATCTTTTCAAGCTCAGACGGTAACGATAACCGATAAGCTACAGGTCCAATTCGTTCCACAATTTCATACGGCCCGATAAAACGAGGACTTAACTTTCCTTTTCTGCCAAAACGAAGAATTTTCTTCCATGGTGATACTTTCAGAAATACTCTGTCTCCGACCTGAAACTCTATTTCTTTCCGTTTCAAATCTGCGTATGATTTCTGTCTATCTGAAGCTGCTTTTAAATTATCGCGTATTACTTTTACTTTTTCTTCTGTATCTCGGATTAGATCAACCCTGTGTAACTTTCTCTCACTCAATTCCGTCTTGTATAGCGGTGTTCGACATTTACGACCATATAATGCTTCATATGGAGCCATCTTTAAACTCGTCTGAAAACTGTTATTGTATGCAAACTCTATCAGAGGTAAGTATTTCTCCCAATTACTTTCGAATTCAAGAATACAACACCGTAACATGTCTTCCAGAATCTGAATAACTCTTTCAGACTGACCGTCGGTCTGGGGATGAAATGCTGTACTGAAACTCAATTTCGTTCCCAAAGCCTCTTGAAACTTCTTCCAGAATCTCGAGGTAAACTTCGGATCTCTATCAGACACAATGGATAACGGTATACCATGTAATCGTACAATTTCAGATACATATAGTTCCGCTAATTTATCCAGAGAATAATCAGTACGTACCGGTATAAAATGTGCAGATTTCGTCAATCTGTCAACGATAACCCAGATTGCATTTTTCTTCTTCAGAGTCAGAGGTAGTCCAGATACAAAATCCATAGTGACTCTGTCCCATTTCCCTTCCGGAATCATAATAGGATGTAATAAACCTGACGGTACCTGATGTTCAGCTTTAACTTGTTGACAGATCAAACATTTCGATACGAATTCTGATATGCCACGTTTCATTCCTGACCACCAGTATTGCTGTTTCAAATCGTTATACATCTTAGTGTTGCCAGGATGAACTGAAAATCGACTGTCATGTGCCTCGTGTAGAACTTTCTGAATGAGTTCACTATTTTTCGGTATGCAAATTCTATTTCGAAACATTAAACAATCATCGTTTCTTATAGAAAAGTCAGAATCAGAATTAGACTCACAGTGAAGTCGTTTAGCTTGCAGATCAGGATCAGTCCCTTAAGCTTCGAAAATTTGCTGCAGAATCAACGGTTTAGCCTTTAGCTCAGCTAAAACAGATCCATCATCATATAACATCATTTGAGCATTCAAAGCTCGCAGAGTAAACAGAGACTTTCAACTTAGCGCATCAGCTACAACATTAGCTTTCCCTGGATGATAATCAATTACAAATTCATAGTCTTTTAGTAGTTCGAGCCATCTCCGCTGTCGCATATTTAAATCTTTCTGTGACATCAGATACTTCAGACTTTTATGATCGGTAAAAATTCTACATTTCTCACCATATAAGTAATGCCGCCAAATCTTTAATGCAAATACTATAGCAGCTAACTCAAGATCATGCGTCGGGTAATTCTTCTCATGCGGCTTTAACTGTCGGGAGGCATAAACTATGACTTTCCCATCTTGCATCAATACACAGCCCAGTCCGATAATAGATGCATCACTGTATAAAACAAATTCTTTGCCAGATTCAGGTTGAACTAAAACTGGAGCTTCTGTTAACAGGGCTTTCAACTGTTCGAAACTCTGCTGACATTTATCAGTCCACTCGAATTTCACATCTTTTTGTAGCATTCGAGTCAACGGTACTGCAATCATCGAAAATCCTTTAACAAATCTTCGGTAATATCCCGCTAATCCCAGAAAACTTCTTATCTCAGATACATTTCTCGGGGGTTTCCAGTCTATAATAGTAGATATTTTACTCGAATCTACTCTGATGCCTTCCGCAGAAACAATATGACCCAAAAATCTGACTTCTCGAAGCCAAAATTCACATTTGCTGAATTTGGCAAACAACTGCTTATCTCTCAGAATTTGTAACACAATTCTCAGATGCTCAGTATGCTCTACTTCATCACGTGAATAGATCAGAATGTCATCAATGAACATGACAACGAATCTATCTAAATACGATTTGAATACACGGTTCATCAAGTCCATGAACACTGCCGGTGCATTTGTCAAACCGAAAGGCATGACCAGAAACTCATAATGTCCGTATCGTGTTCTGAAAGCAGTTTTCGGTATATCTGAATCTTTAACTCGCAACTGGTAATAACCCGATCTCAAATCAATCTTTGAAAATATAGTAGCTCCTTTTAACTGATCGAATAAATCATCAATCCGCGGAAGAGGGTATTTATTCTTCACTGTTACCTTGTTCAACTATCCGTAATCAATACACATTCTCATCGTTCCATCTTTCTTTTTCACAAATAATACGGAAGCATCCCAAGGTGAAAAGCTCGGTCTCGCGAAACCTCTATCCGTCAATTCTTGTAACTGTGCTTTCAACTCTTTTAATTCCGTCGGTGCCATTCTGTATGGAGCTATCGATATCGGAGTAGTGCCCGGTAACAATTCAATATCGAATTCAACTTCTCTAATCGGCGGTAAACCCGGTAATTCTTTCAGAAAAACATCAGGCGACAAGGCTTCCTCGCGTGCACGTATTGCATAAGCTCTCGCAGGAGTACGTATCTCAGATCTCACATTAGCACCTCTCGCCACATTACGATTTCCACTTTGGTTCCCAACACTTCGCGACGGTCTACCTCTCGATGCAACATTATTTGTCTTAGTCGACTGTTCTCTATCAGGTACAGATCTTTCAAGACAATCACGCAAGTAATGATCTAACGATCCACATCGAAAACATGCCCCACTCATCAGTCGACACTCTCCAAAATGCCTTCTATTACAATGCTTGCACTCTGATCCGGGAATTCTCACACTACCCGCACTAGCTACAGAAGTCGTCTGAGGTCTCGAATGAGAAGTCTTAACACTTTTCTCTCGGATAGATGTGCCCGTAGAAGCAGCAGGACGAGGATGAAAATCCTTTGATCTTTTGGATCCAGACTGATACGGTTTACCCGTAAACCTTTTGCACATTGTTGCTTCGGTAGAAACACATTTACGAGCATATTTGCTGAGTCGAACGAACTCTCTCTCGTATTCAGTTACAGACATTCAACCCTGTTTCAGCTCTAAAAACTCTTTTCTGTTCTGATCGATGAATCATTGACTGATGTATTTCTTTCTGAATTCCGCCTGGAAGAAATCCCAATCGACTCGTTCTCGTGGTACAACCGAGGTCAATGTATTCCACCATTGATATGCTGAATCCCGAAGCAAAGAAATAGCACATCTCAGGCACTCATCAGGAGTACAAGCCAGTTCATTAAAAACTCTGATCGTATTCTCAAGCCAAAATTCAGCCCTCTCAGTATCATCACTTGCTGAAGCTTGAAGTTCCTCAACACCATACTTCCGTATCTTCTCAACAGGAGGTCTGTTCAATCTCAGAGGATCCACACTCGTACATTATCAAGGTTAGGTTGTGGGACAGGAGGGGGTGGAGGTTGCGGAGCAGCCGGGTTTGCTCGCACAAACTCACTAAACCATTCAGACATCATTTGGAAGAAAGCTTGTTAAATTTCTTCCTGATTGGCCACAGCAGGGCCCGATTCAGAAGGCACAGCCCCTTGAGCGGGTGCTGGCACAATACTTTCAACATCATCAGCTAAAGCTCGATTCGGATCCATTACTATATAAAACAGATTTCAAAGGATGTCAGGAGATATCACACTATCACATTTCATGTACATGGCATGTATAGCTAGACTAATACTCACTACGGTAGTCCTAGAATCGACTAAATCGTAGCTCTGATACCAACCAAATGTAACACCCCTATCCCGTAACCATCGCCGGAATAGGTAAGGGGCATTACCGGACTTGTAACATATATCGGAGCAGTAAAATTTTAAACTTTTTAATCAAGATCCAACACATATCATCAATCATCAGAGCATGCTTCAATTGATTATAAAATGATGCATATAACTATTGGAAATCTAATTGGAAACATGCTAAAAGATAGGGAAAATTTGCGAAAATTTTAAGTTAGGGACACACGGCCATGCCCCTTGTCCATGTTCTTCACACACGGCCGTGTCCCTCTAGACACGCCCAAACCTTTCAGCCCGCGGTTGAATCTGACTTATCCCACACGGCTGTCCAACACGCCCATAGGGTTAGGCCGTGTGTCGTCTACGGCCTAGGCACGCCCGTGCCCTTACCTCGTGGTCGAAACTGTCAAATATCACACGGTTACCTGACACGCCCGTGTACAAAACAGAGCAGACCGTGTGACTATACTGCCAAATTTCACACGGCTACAAGTTACCAGACACGCCCGTGTGTCTAGGCCGTGTACCAAAACTGACCAAAACATTAAGGTGCAGGGGACACACGGTCGAAGCACACGCCCGTGTTCCCTGGCCGTGTGGCACAAATATAGGCTTGGTTTAAGCCAATTTGCCACCCAATATGGGTCATTTCTACTAGCCATTAACCAACAACATTTCATGCCATTCTACCAACCTAAAACATACCAATTCAAGCACAAAATGGACCCAAAATCATCTCAATTCATTCACAAATCAAGCACACCAACTCAAAGGCCTAAATGACCATTTCCATGCACTCATCCACACATATATACATATCAATTATGCAAGCTTATAACCTCATCAAAATCACATATCTTTCCATAAGCACATATAGCTAAAGGACAACTCAAGTACTTGATTATAAACACATGTATGACTCAAGCCACATCCCATAGCTTGAACATTCCCAAAATGTATCATGTTCACAAAAGTACTAGCCTATACATGCCATGACCAAACGTTTCCAAAATACTCAAAAGTACCGAAGATTTATCGATAGTGTGATAGCGATCCCCGACTCGTCCGATATCCGAGCTAGCTTCCGAATCTAGAAGACAGTGAAAGAAATAAACGGAATAAGCTTCTAAAGCTTAGTAAGTCCATATAACATGAAATGAAACTTACCATTTCAATGAGGTATCCATAAGTAAGGCCATTACAAACATATGATCTTATAGCCTATTGCACAAGCTCACACTCATTAGTTCATGTAGTTTCATAACATATCATATATATAAAAGCTTATCAAATACTTCATTTCATGAAACATATACAAATCTTGTAAAACATATGGCATAATATGTCTTCATTTTGCACTTTCTCATATAACATGTTGATCATGTAACTAGTATCATTCCATTCATACAAATCATATGACATGTATTTCATATACTTCATTGTCTCATGTATAGCACATAACTCTTATGACATGTACCTTATACCATTCATGTATTCACATAACATCTTTCTCATATATTCAAATATCAATTAACCTTTCCTGTAACATGTATCGGTATTGCCCGTTGAACCTATAAGAACATCGAAAGATACTCAGGTGACACACACACAGTGTATATACATATAACCTGTAATCCGTCAATCGTCATATATGCTCTTTCGAGCCTGTACGGTAAGCCCGGAGGCTGAACATATAATCCCAAAGGATAATCGATAAGCCCGTAGGCTGAACATGTAATCCCGAAGGATAAACCTGTAGCTCATGAGCACGTGATGAGTCCGCAACAAATGCAGGAGCTCGAACCACCCTATAGCCCTAGTGACATGTCACTCGTATCCTATCGACTTCTACAGTTCTAACGGGGCTCGGTATTCAATTTATCACTTGTAACAATTTAACATTTCTATTTCAATCTCATATATACTCGTTCCATTAGGCTATTTAATCATCTAGCATTTCATAGTTTCAAATAACAATACTTATGAACATATATAAATACATTAAATTCATTATACGAACTTACCTTGTAATCCCGTATCTACTCGTCTATTTTTCGTTTTCCCCGATCAAGTTCCGGGATTCGATCGTCTTTATCTATATTAATGCAAAATTCAGCTATTTACTAACTCACATATTCAATTCAATCCAAAAACATATAGTTTGACATATTTGCAAATTAGCCCCTATATTTTCAATACTTTGTAATTTAGTCCTCTCATCACAAAAATGACAATTTACACAATCAATCCCCCAATTCACTATAGCCGAATATTCAAGGGACTTATACAAGCATATATCTTTTAATTAATCACAAATTTAACCTTAAAAATTCTACCTTTTTACAATCAAATCCTCAAAACCCATTTTCTTCAAAAATCACTTTAAAATTCTTGTATATTTCCACATAATATTTCATAATTCATCAAAATCTTCTAAAATATCATAGATTCATCAATGGCATTTTTCAAAAACATAATCAAAATCAGAAATTGAGGTATGGGTCAGTTAATATACAAAGCAACGATTACAAAAACGTAAAAATCACTAAAAACCGAAGTCAAAACATACCTCAATTTAGCAAAATAGTAGCCGAATGTTTGAAGGCTTTAAAACCCTTGTTTTGTTTGAAGAATCGATGGAAGAGAAGAAATATGAAGCCATTTTTCTTGTTTTATTTAATTAAAACATATTATAAAGCCATTTGACCATTTTACCCTTTGTAAAATTATTATAAAACCTTATAAAATATGGACGTAATGGTCCATCACCAACCACTCCAAATAAAAATGGCATAATTGCCATGCAAGTACCTCCTTTTATAAAGCCATGCTCAATTAAGCCATTTATAAAATAGAACTCTAATTTATCACTTTACGCGATTTAATCCTTTTTATCAAATTAACTAGTTAAACAATAAAATTTCTAAACGAAACTTTCACATGGTAATTCTATCATGCTGTAAAACATATTAAAGCAATAAAAATAATAATTCGACTTGGTTAAGTGGTCCCGAAACCACCCGTTCCGACTAGGGTCTAAAGTGGGCTGTTACATGCTCAGCTCTTACGAGCTTTCGTTCAACCCTTATGGGTTTCTGTTTAGTCTCATGAGCTTCTGTTTAGCCTTCGAGCTTCTAAAAATGATGTACTCTTATCCATAAGTCGTTCACCAATTTGGGAAGACTTGGTAAGTGAATATGTAATTGAAATTGGAAAACATATTGTTTGTTATTGGTATTGATCTAAAATAAGTGTATTCATCGATTGAAGTTGTGATCGGCAAGGAGTTTACATTGAGTGAATTTATTTAATTGATGTGTTTTGTAGGTTCGGTAAGATTTATGTTTAACCCATCGAACCTACTAAGCTTCATTAAGCTTACTCGAGTTGTTTAATGTCTTTATAGATTTTTAAGAGGTTGGAAGATCAGATCAACACATCAAGTCACGCTACCCAACTTATTCCGGTAGCTTTTGAAACGTTCAATATGGTTTATATGGCATGTATAGGGGTTGTGTGGATTTAATCAAAGTTTTTCTTGTTTAAATGTTAATAATTATAATTTTTCTTATATATATATATGTTGGATTGAAAATGAGACATATTAGTGATGTTGATGTGAATGATATAGGTATATTGTATTCAATTTGTGGTTAAATTTAGTAGACTAGTTAGATGGATTAAATAGGTAAGTTTAGGTATTTGGGTATATATATAAATGATGTTATGTTATGTTTAAAACATTATTTTGACTTGTTTTGCTTGTTTGTTGGGATATATTGATATGTTAAAATGTTGTGTTTAGGTTGATATCAAAATGGGTGAGAAATGTAGCCTTGAAATGGCCTATTTCCGTCCACATGAGCAAAGACAGGGGCATGTGGTTTTGTCGTGTGTCCCCTGCATCTTTAAAATTTAGAAACATAATGCTCAGGTATTTTCACACAGCCTAGTACACAGGCGTGTGTCCCCTGCACATAGAAAAAATTTTGAAATTTTGTGAAAAATTCTATAAGTTTCCGGTTTAGTCTCGATTTGTTTCTAATGTATATTTTTGGGCTTTTAAGGCTCATAAAAGGGACAATATAAGTGCTTTATGATTATTTTCTAGTATGCATGTTAAATGATATGAAATGTTCATATTTGATCTGAAAAGCCGACGACGTACAAGGGTTAGGGGTGTTACATTTAGTGGTATCTGAGCTACAGTTTAGTCGATTCTCAAACTAAATGTAACGTGTGAAATGTCTAGAAATATTGCCATATAAATCTGTGATAGTGATGTGTATGATCCGATCTAACCTTTGTTTTCTTATAGATTGTAAAGATGTCAGACAAATCTGAACGTGCTAATAATGATGAGGTTAATAGTAGAGTACAAACTTCTAAACATGGGATGAGTAGTAATGTCCTGATTCCTTTGGCTTAGGAACAAGAACTTAAAAACATGTTCTTTGGGTATATGAATCAGTGGTTCAGTGAATTTATGCAAGAAAAAAATCTGGCTTAATAACTTCTACCCCCTACTGTACCACCTGTAGTGCCTCCGATTGCACCTCCATCTCCTCCAATGACTGAATCTAGTAAACATACTCCCATTGAAAAACTTAGAAAGTATGGGGCAAAAGAATTTTGGGGTAGGTCAAAAGATGATCCAGTTAAAGCTGAATATGGGCTTCAAAATACAATAAGAATTTTTGAAGAAATGGCTTGTTCCCCTGATGATTATTTGATATGTGTTTTTTCATTACTGAAAGGGGAAGCATATAATTGGTGGTCGACAATAGTGGCTATAGTGCCAAAGGAGAAAATTTCTTGGGAATTCTTCCAGACTAAATTTAAGAAGAAATATGTCGGCAAAAGGTATTTAGATAAGAAAATGAGAGAATTTCTTGAGTTGCGTCAAGGAAATAGATCAATAGCTGAGTATGAGAGAGAATTTGTATACCTCAGTAAATATGCTCGAGAAATTATTCCAATCGAAGAAGAAATGTGCATTCAGTTTGAAGAATGGTTAATTGATAAAATCTGAATAATGATTGGAGGCAATGAAATACGAGAATTTGTTGTTTTGCTTGATCATGCATAGAAGTTGGAAAAGGTGTACAACTGGAAAATGCAACGAGATAGGTGGAATTGAGAATCTTACAAAAGAGGTTCTTCTAAATCATTTTTGGCATCACCGGCTAAAAATTCTGAAAATGATTTTAGTCGAGCTACCTCTGTAACACCCCTTACCCGAGTCCAATGCCAGGATGGGGTACGAGGTGTTACCATACTTGAACATACTAAAACTCGTGAACTTGGGCCATTGATTTTCTTTTCAATTTAAAACTTCTTATTCATTCTCCTTTGGTCCTTATCATGGACTTATGGGGCCCAATACATACGTTGAAGATATTCTGGAACCAATCCGAGGACTCCCGGGTACTTCTGAAAATTTTACCCTAAACGGGGTCACACACCCCGTGTAAGGTGGGACATGCCTCTGTTCACCTCCTGTGGAGCATTCTGACTTACAACATATGGCCAGGGCCCATGCCCTTGTGCTCTGTGCGTGGCATAATTTTAGTATTGAATATTTCATGCATTAAGGTGCAGGGGACACACGGCCTACTTACACGCCCATGGACTAACCGTATGTCACACACGACCTATGCACACACCCGTGTGCTTAACCGTGTAGACAATATTAGGCTATTTTCCAAGCCTTTTTGCTACCCTGAAATAAAGCTAAATACAACACCAATCCATGCATAATATCTCATACTTTAAAATACCCCAATCGTGGGAAACATTCATCATCACCTTTAAGTTAAGTAGAGAATATGGTAGGCCACATCCCATTACAACTTGACTCAAGTATAATAATGACCAACACATATAGCCACACAAGGGCCAACTAACAAACTAATCTTCTTCCTATACATGCCATACAATCAAGAGGTTTCTTACTATAGCAAAGTAAATGGCTTGATAGTGTGACTACGAACTCCGACTTCGAGTGATCCTTGAGCTAATTCGGCAAACCTACATGGAAAGGGAAATGAAAGAGAGTAAGCATATAAAATGCTTAGTAAGTTGCATGAATAATAAAGCCATAGTTCAAGGATTATATGGCTAAATAAGCAAAGGAAAGGATATCAGGTACTTCTTTACTTGTTTTCATTATTACTCATTCTCTAGCTTATAACATACATATATCTTACTTACTCTTATACTTCGCTCATTCTCATATCTTACTCGTATTTATTTTGTAGCATTTCTCATAGCCATGTACTTTCGAATACTCAGACTTTCTTATTTATGAGCCTGCAACACTCAATATAAAGCTTTAGCCTTTCTCTTGAATTTATCAACTCGGGTACCTTTCAACAAATGTTCTCTTTTAGAATACTGAAGGATACTCATAATTCAAGCCTCATAGAATGATGGCAATGCCATGTCCCAGACATGGTCTTATATGGGATCTCAAATCGAAACCGAAGCCATATCCCAAATATGGTCTTACACTGGTCTTATATCAATGTCGATGACATGTCCTAGACATGTTCTTATACGAGATTGTACTCTTATGCCTATGCCATGCCCCAGACATGGTCTTACACTGGCTCACATGTCAAGTCGATGCCATGTCTCAGACATGGTCTTACACTGACTCTCATATATCGAGGTCGATACTATGCCCTAGACGTGGTCTTATAGGGTCCTCATCTCGGATGCCCAAGCCATGTCCCAGACATGGTCTTACAAGGGATCACATCTCGATGCCAACGCCATGTCCTAGACATGGTCTTACATAGGATCTCTGTTCGGTGCCGATGCCCTATCCCAAACATGGTCTTATACAGGACCTACAATACTTATGACATAATTACGGTATCCTTCGTATCATTTAATCTTGCATGTAATGTCTCTTTCATGTTTTTCATCATTTCTAGATAGAAATTCATATCAATATTTTCATAGAACATCATTAAATGAATTTATAAAGTAAGTAAGCTAAATTATTATATACAACTTACCTCGAGTCTAAAATGTGAGAAATTGCTTGGTTTAGTCTTCGATTTTATTCTTTCCTTGGTTTTGGTCTGGGCTTCGTGTTTCTTGATCTAAAATGGAAATTTTAAATTACTTAGTACCCGCATTGTCCAATTAATTCATAATTGACACTTGGGCAAAATTTTCAATTTTACCCTTAAAACTTTTACATATTTGTAAAATAGTTCCTAGGCTCGTAAAATGAAATGTATCCATCCTCTTGGTTACCCAAGCCTAGCCGACACTTACTAGTGTCCATGCAAGCCTACAATTTTCACCATTTCATGCTTTTACTACACATTTTCATACTTTGCAATTTAGTCCCTTTTAGGGATTTTCATTCAAAATCACCTAGAAAAAGAGGTTTACTACACCTTAATCATTCATTTTCTACCACTAGACATCATTTTACTTGCATGTCATGCATGAGTATATTTTTGAATATAAACCCTAGCTTAAATTAGTGGTAGAAATAGCTAAATTAAGCTACAATGATTTCAAAAATACGAAGAGCATGAAAAACGGGGCTGGGAGATACTTACTTGGAGCTTGAAAATGAAAGAAACCCTAGCTATGGAGACCCTTCAATTTTTAGCACAAGGAGGAAGAAGATGGACACAATTTTGGCTTATTTTCCCTTTTTATTACTTAACCAAATGACCAAAATACCCTTAGGTCCTTTCTTTGATATTTTTCCCTTCCATGGGAATTTTTGTCCACCATGCTAAAAATTGGTCTAATTGCCAAATAAGAACTCCTAATAATTCCTCTTATGTTATTTAATACTCAAACCTTCTAGAAACTCATAATTTGCATCTTTTGCAATTTAGTCCTAAAAGACAAATTATTCACTTTTTCATGAAATTTCCTTCATGAAATTTTCTCAATATCATGCAAGCATGCCATAAACTCAATAAAAATCATGGAATAAAATTTTCTACTTCGAATTTGTGGTCTCGAAACCACTATTTTGACTAGGCCCTATTTCGAGCTGTTACAACTCAATGCCTGAACATTCAAATAAAAATAAGATGATTCAACAAGATTTCGAGGTATCTATTAGACCCGCTGTTAGTGTGGGTAATGTGCAACATACTCCTAAGCCCAAATGTAGATATTGTGGGAAATATCACCCTGGCGAGTATTGAAGTAAAGTGGGGGCTTGTTACAAATGTGGAGCAACTGATCATTTTATCTGAAATTGTCCTTTATTGCAAAAAGAGGATGAAGAGCAGAAAGAAAAGCAATTGGCAACTTCTCAGAGAAGTAGATGTTCGACCCAAAATAATGCCACTTGGATTGCTCGTTCGGGTATGAAAGATACTGCTGCTCGGTCAGAGGCTAGATCACTTGCACGTACCTATGCTATTCGAGCTAGAGAGGAAGCCACTGCTCTAGATATGATTGTTGGTACATTCTGTCTCTTTGATGTTACTGTATATGTATTGATTGACCATGGATCTACTCATTCTTACATTTTCACTGCATTAGTAGCGGAAAAGAAGTTACCTATTGAATCTACTGATTATGATATTCAAGTTACTAATCTATTAGGTTAAAGTGTAATAGTTAATTTAGTGTGTCGTAATTGTCCACCGAAAGTGAAAGGTTGTGAATTCCCTACTGATTTGATGTTGCTACCCTTTCGGGAATTTAATGTTATTCTAGGAATGGATTAGTTATCTTTGCATGATGCTATGGTAAATTGCAAACAGAAACAGATTGATTTGAAATGTCAAACAGGAGATATGATTTAGTTGAGTCTAAGAATCCGAAAGAAATTGTTAGAATTATTTCAGTTTTTTCTGCTCAGAGATTGATATGAAAAGGTAATGAGGTATTTCTAGCTTACATTCTTGATACCTGGGATTCAGAATCAAAGCTAGATCAATTACCGATTGTTAGTGAGTTTGTTGATTTATTTCCTAAATAATTATCGGGTTTACCTCCTAATCGTAAAGTGGAGTTTGTAATTGATTTGATTCCTGGAACTGCTCTGATATCAGTAACACCATACCATATGGCACCAGCTGAACTAAATGAATTAGAGGCATAGTTGCAAGAGTTATTAGACCGAGGATTTATTAGACCGAGCATGTTTCTCTGGGGTGCACCTGTTTTATTTGTGAAAAATAAATAAGGTTCTTTAAGACTGTGCATAGATTACAGACAGTTGAACAAGGTCACAATTATAAACAAATACCCTTTTCCATGTATCCACGATCTGTTTGATCAACTAAAAGGTGTTACAGTGTTTTCAAAGATACACCTTAGATCCGGGTATTATCAGTTGAAGGTTAAAGAGTGTGATGTGCCAAAGACTGCTTTTAGAACTTGATATGGTCATTATGAGTTTTTGGTAATGCCATTTGGTTTGACGAATGCTCCTGCTGCTTTTATGGATTTAATGAATCAAATTTTTCAACCTTATTTGGATAGAGTTGTGGTTGTTTTTATCGATGATATAGTAATCTATTCCAAGACAGAATTTGAGCATGCACAGCATTTGAGAATTGTACTACAGACTTTAAGAGAAAAGCAGTTGTATGCTAAGTTTAGGAAATGTGAATTCTAACTTTATGAGGTTGGATTTTTGGGTCGTATAGTATCAGCTGATGGGATTCGAGTTGATCTGAGTAAAGTATTTGATGTGGTAAATTGGAAAACTCCGAAAAATGTCTCAAAAGTGAAAAGGTTTCTGGGTTTAGCAAGTTATTACCGACATTTTGTCAAAAACTTTTTGATTATTGTTTCACCGTTGACCCGATTATTACAGAAAAATGTTGAATATATTTGGTCCAATGAGTGTCAATAGAGTTTTGATCAGCTAAAGAAGATGTTGACAGAAGCTCCAATCTTGACTCAGCCAGAATCTGGTGTACCGTATGTTGTCTATAGTGATACGTCTTTTAATGGTTTAGGTTGTGTACTGATGACGTCAAAAAAAGGCGTAGCCTATGCTTCTTGATAATTCAAGCCGCACGAGAAGAATTATCCTACACATGATCTTGAGTTGGCCACAATCGTATTCACTTTGAAGATTTGGAGACATTATTTGTATTGTGAGAAATGTTACATGTTTACAGATCATAAAAGTTTGAAATATTTAATGACTTAGAAAGAGCTGAATTTGAGACAAAGACGGTGGCTAGAATTATTGAAAGATTATGATCTAGTTATTGACTACCATCCGGGAAAGGCTAATGTAGTTGCAGATGCACTTAGTCGAAAGTCGTCTTTGTTTGCACCTCGAGCGTTGAACGTTGAATTAGCTTTAATCTATATTAGCAGAGTTGAGAACAAAACCACTGTTTCTTCAATGAATTTAGGAATTGCAAGATGATGACCCGAAATTGGTGATGAACTGACAGATGGTTCAGAACAATCTGAGTTCAGAGTATAGTGTTAATGATAGTGGTCTGTTGCGCTATCACAATAGAATTTGTAACAGCTCGATTTTAGTGAAATCGAAACAATGATTTCGAGACCACAAATTTGAATTGGAAATATTTATTTTATTATTATTTTAATGTCTACAGTATGATAGTAGAGTCGTATGAAAATTTTGTTAAGAAATTTTATCGTTTACATGCTTAATTTGATAAAAATGACTAAATCGCGTAATGTATAAAAGTTGTGTTCTAATAGCTAAAGGTGTCTAGTAGCTATGGAACTTTAAAGTGGAGGTCCTTATGTGTTAATTAGACCATTTTTATATTTAGTGGACATTTATGGACACTAAATAGATGTTTTTAAAGGTTAATAATAAAGGTTAAATGTGAAATTTAATAAATAAAAGTAAAGTAAAATAAAGTCAAAAACCTTTCTTTATTCATCTTTTTCCACAGAAAATAAGGGTAAAAAACTCCATGGAAGGAGCTTGTGCATTCGACTAGAGAAGTCCTTGCATGTAAGTGAATTTGGTGTTTGTTTTTAATGATTTTTGTGTTTTTAAGGTCGTTGTAGCTTAATCTATCTAGCTCGGGGACTAATTTGCAAAATTGTTAAAGAGTTAGGGTTTTACCATTGATGAATGTGTGTGTGTTTTGATGTTTAATGGTAGAAAATGAATAGTTGTTATTAGATAAACAACTTTTGTAAAGGAATTTTTAGTAAAATTGTTAAATAAGGATTAAATTGAAAAATAGAAAATTTTTCACAGTGAAATTGTGAAATAAATGAAATGTAAAGCTTGCTATGGGCCTAAGTGATATTTGGCTATAATGGTTTGGTACTAAATTGCATGAATTTGCATTTTTATGAGTTAGGGACTAAATTGTAAAGAAGTCAAATGTTTAAGGGTTAAATAGTAATTTTTCATAATAGGAATTTTGGATTGAATTGAGTAGAATGTAAATTAAATGAGTTAAATTTGATTATATAGATTAAGAAAAACAAAGTATGAAACTAGATCGAGGGAAGGACAAAGTTATTGATTAAACGATAAATTTCCATCGTACGAATTCGAGGTAAGTTCGTGTAATTAAAATTGAGCATTTAGATATATATATATTATTTTACTTGAAGTGTACGTATGTGAGTTAAGAAATTAAAATATATGTCTATTGAATGCCTAATAAATGAAGTTGGAAGAATATCGAGTCTCGTTTGAACCTTGGGAATGCGTAGGATACAAATAACATGTCATAAGGGTTATCGATTTGGTTGAGATCCTGCATGTGTTGTGGACTCACCACAGCTTGTATGAGCTTATTGATTTGCAGCTCGTAAGAGCTTACTAATTCTCAGCTCGTATGAGCTTACCGTTATTTCAGCTTGGAGGAGCTTACCGCTTATAGCTCAAAAGAGCATACATGTAACAGCCCGTTTCTCGCTAAATCAGAATAGTGGCTCAAAACCATAAATCTGAGGTTAAAAAAATATTTTAATATTATTTTACATGTTTAGAGCATGAGATCATGAATGTGTGAAATTTTTATGAATTAATTTTATCGATCGAATGCTTAAATCGGTAAAAAGGGACTAAATCGCATAAAATGCAAAAGTTATATTCTAGTAGTTAAAGTACTAAATTGCTATGAAATTTTAATGTGGAAGTCCTTAAGTGGTAATTATACCATTACTAATGTTGGTGGACATTAATGGACATGGAATGAATGTTTTATATGTTTATTCATTAAGGGTAATTAAGTAATTTAGTAAATTAAGTTAAGTAAAATAAAATAAATGTCATAATTTTTTTCATCTTCTTCTTCATGACCGAAATTAGCAAAGGAAAATAAGGGTTTGGGAGCTTTGAATATTTGGCCATTGCATGATACAATTGTAAGTACATTTTTGCTCGGTTTTAGATGATTTCTATGTTTTTGTGATGGTTGTAACTAGTTCTAGCTAGCCCAGGGACTATTTTGCAAAACTGTTAAAGATTTCAATAGTTTCCATTGATGATAGCATGAGTTCTTGAATGTGTGATGATGAAAAATGGGTGTTTAATGATAGATATACTAGTTTTATAAAGTGATTTTGTGTAAAAATCCAATTTCAGGATTAATTTGTGAAAAGATGAAAATGTGTGGCTAAATGTGTGAAATATTGATAAATATGGACCACTAGTGGCTTAAGAGTATTTCAGCCAAGCATGGAAATCTTGAAATTTTATGAATTTGTGATTTTTTGAAATTTAGACTAAATTGCAAAAATGTGAAAGTATAGGGGCTAATGTGTAAAATAGCTCAAATGTGTGATTTGTACTAAATTGAATGAATATGTTATTAAATAAGCCAAATTCGATTACATATAGATCAAGAAAGAAAGAATTCGGATTTAGATCGGAGAAAAAGCAAAATGATCGAGTAGTGATCTGATTTGTCATTTTCATATCTGAGGTAAATTCGTATGTAATAAGCATTGTTATAATTATGCTTTAATTGTTTTAATATGGTATAAATTGTATATATGAGACTATAGTCATGTTCGACAATGATTCCACTAATTATGGGCACTTAATGTGTAGAATCAAGATAGCTTTGGCTATATATTTACACTTAGTGTGCAAGATCGAGATAGCTTCGGCTATATATTTATTTGGTACTTAGTGTGCAAGATTGATACAGCTTCGGCTAATTATTTGGCACTTAGTGTGCGAGTTTTACGAGTATCCAATAATATTCTGAAATGTTCTACAGACATTATTGAGATGTGAATGGAAAAAAAGTATAGTTTAAATGGCACAGGTACGTAAAGAACCTAAACAGTTATTGAATGGAAGTAAATTATGAATTCATTCTCAAACATGTGATGAATATGAGAAAGGTTTGTGTATCAAATGGATTAATGCTTGAAATGGTAATTTGGTTGAATTGTGTTTAATTGATATGTTAAGTTCATTATTATACGAGTTTACTAAGCTGCAAAGCTTACTTTTTTTTATTTCTCCATGTTTTATAGTGAAATCGAGCTAGCTCAGATATGGGGATCGTTAGAGACTTCATCATACTATCAGACGTCTATTTTGGTACTTTTGGGATTGTATATATATGGTATATGGCATGTATAGGCTATGTGGTCTTTGCTATGTTTTTGAGATATGAATTTATAGCCATGAGATTTGGCTTGTAAATGTTGTAAGGGTTGATATGTATATGGCCATATGGGTTGACTTATTTATGAGTTGTTAATGTGGTTATGATGATGATATGTGGTTCAAAGAGTAAGTGAAATGGGATGTATATATTGCCATGGGCTATGGGTTATAATAGTATGCATGATGATGTTAGAGTTGCTCAAATGATTATTTGGTATGTATTGTATAATTGCTTATAATATGTTTAGTTTTGTTCAGGTATTTGGATGCCAATTTGGTTAACAAAGCATATTGTTTTGGTCTATGCTATAAATGTGAATTATGGCTAATGAATCATGATGATTTTGTATATGATTTGGTTAGGTAAATGATTATGATATGCGCTTTGAAATGGTTGCATTGAAATGGTTTATAATGTGAAGATTTGAGATTGATTTGGTTGCCTATTTGTGTATGAAAATGGTGCTATTTGTGCTTATGTAGGGTATACAAATTGGGGTGGCAAATTGGCTGCGCAAAAAGCCTATTTTTGTCTACATAGGCAGAGACATAGGCGTGTGTGTAACACCCCTACCCGTATTCATCACCGGAATAGGGTACGAGGCATTACCGGAGTTTACCAAATTAATTTTTCTGTTATTACATAGGCAAAGACATAGGCGTATGTGTAACGTCCCTTAGATGGGTCTCCGAAGCTTAAAACATATATCGGGACCAAACCGGGATTAAATCGAAACCATAGGAAGTTTTTCGCAAAACCTCAAATTTTTTTTATAAACTCAATATAACCCCTTTATAGATATCTAACCTTCTCTGCAATTTTAAACTGAGACCAATCTGAATCAACCAATCCAATTCAACATATTTCCAGGATAGATTCATGCATATCCATAAGATAACCTCATCACATACCAAAACCAGGATTTGTTAGCCATACCAATGGCTACCTTTCAATTTATTTCACATTAACATTTAATTTATTAACTTATACATGCCATTGATTTCCAAACTAAAATTTCTTAATATACCAATATGTTGAGGTTGATAGTGTGATATGTCTCCGACCGAATCCGACCTCCAAGCTCTTAATACTACAAAACAAGGAAAAAGGAAACAATGTAAGCACGTTGTGCTTAGTAAGCTCATGTAACAAGAATTATACTGATATCCGCGTGATATGAAGTAATAAAATTTATAAAGAACTTGATCAAACCTAAACTGACTAATATCACGACGTTTTAAGGCAAGCGCACCTGTCGACAGTAGTATAGTCTAGTAATAAGATCGAGTATCGTACCCAAGGGAATCGAAAGTACTATTACTCACTTCCTTTCTATTATTTAACCTAAAAATTAAAGAGGGGTTTTGTTTAACTAATTCTAAAACTAAACTAAGAGAAGCAAAAAGAGAAAATTGGGAAGACTTTTTAGGGAAAAACTAATTGATAAGGACAATACTTAAGGGGGGATCCACCTAGACTTCACTTGTTATTGGTTCTTGAGCTAGACGATTTATTCACTTGACTTGATCCGTAGAGATCCCTAATCTATGCTAAACCCTCCGTCGAGGCGTAGAGCAACTAGGCCTAAGTTGTTAATTAAAGTTCCTTTATTAATTAACTCCTTAGGTTGCATTAATTCGATCTATGGTTCCCCATATTAGGTTTGACCCTAATCCGGCAGATTTATGTCGCCCTATGTCTAGGGTTGCATGCAACTCCGCTTAATTATGGTAGATCTACTCTTATCACAGGGACTTTTGCTCCTCTACTCTAAGCACATCTATTTCTTGAATTAATACCTAGGTTTATTAACACAAGAATTAAGCACACATAATTAAGAAGAACTCAAGTATTTATCATATAACTCAAGAATAAATAATCGCAAGATTCATCTTAGGTTTCATCCCCCTCAAGTATTTGAGGGGTTTAGTTCATAATAAAGAAAGAAAACATCTCAGAAGATATAAAATAACAAAACATAAAAGAACCCGAAAACCCCTGAAGGAATTTAGGGAGATCCTCTATATTGCTGCAGAATTCCGGCTTCTGGGATGAATCAATCAGCTTCCCTGCGAGTAATCCCTACTTCCACTATCTGTGTTGGCAGCAAAGAATACTTCCCTTTGTGGGGAAATAAGCACACCCTTAGAGTTGCCTCCTAGGGTCTTTATATAGAGCTTTGGGGAGCCTTTCTTAGCCTCCAAGTATCCCAATTCGAATGAAATTCCTCTTCCTCACGACTAGAACACGCCCGTGTGCCACGCCCGTGTGACTTCGACAAAGGCCGTGTGATTTGGCACGGCCGTGTGGCCTGCCCGTGCTTGTCGAGAGCTGGACCGTGTGATCTTCATGTGGCACGGCCGTGTGGCACGGCCGTGTGGTGATTCCTTGGGCTGTGTGTTATGTCATTTTTGGCCCATTTTCCTCATTTTCAGTCCATTTCCTATTCTTTTCTCTTCCCTATGCTCTCCTGAGTATAAGATATGAAAAAGAAGGATTAAGAGCACCAATTCTCACTAAATTGATAATAATTCATCTAAAATATAGGCTAAGCATGAGGTAAAAATATGTATAAATTAGCGTTTATCATATACTTACCTAATATTTTCAATACAATACAATAAACATTCATACATCCATTCAATGTATTATTACCCTAACATGTACAAACTCAACATTCAAGTTAGTCCAATAGTTTCAATGCATCAATAATATATACCATGATTGATGAGCTCATCAATACCATGATTTCCATTCCATTATTATTTTCCCATATTTATCCTATTGAATTTCTCAGAATTTTGATGGATTTTTAGGGGTACACTTTAGTGTACAAATCCGGGTCCGACAATTCATATTCATGTGTGTACATTACCATTTCAGAGAGCACACTCCCACGAACCTCATCCTTACAGCGGGATTACCAGTCCAGGCTAAATCCCCTATAATATAAACTCATAGAGTATTGTTGGGATTACCAATCTAGGCTAAATCCCCTGCAACAACAATTACTCTAAAGAGTTTGGATCTAAATTACCAGTCCAGGTTAAATTCAGACCCTAATTCAGATTACCCGTCCAGATCCATTTTACACATATTCTTCGGGAGGGCTATATCAAGATAGGATCACCCGTCCGGACTAGATCCTTTTTACCATTAATTCCTTTTTAGAGATCCATCGAGTTTTCCTTTCATTCAACTGAGATTTCTTCCTCTTTTTATCAAATATACCAATGTTTCATCAAATTTCATACAATGAACATTCAAATAATATTCACATCATAACATACATTTCAAGCATTTAAGAATATAATTCAAGTTACACGAACTTACCTCAATACTTGTTTGTATATAAAAATCTACTAATCCCGAACTTTTTCCTTTCCTTGATCTAGCTTCGTATTTAAATTTTCTAGATCTAAATAAATAAATTTAATCATCAATTTAATGCATTTCATGTTCATATGTAACATTCTCTATAATTCCGCTATTATTTATAGTTCATTCAAAGTTGTCTACTTGAGTCATAGTCATTAAATTATTTATATCTTGAGCTACGGAACTCGAAATTAAGATTCGCTAATTTTCCCTGAAACTAGACACACATATCTTCTTACCATAAAATTTTTAGAATTTTTGGTTTAGCCAATAAGTATAGTTTATTCATTAAATTCACCCCTATTTTGTTGTCCGACAATTCCGACCCCTCTTCACTAAAAATTAATTATCTCCTCGTACGAGATTCAGATGATGTTTCCATTTGTTTCTTTTGAAAAAAGGTTCATTAAGAATCTTAATAATATAAATTATAACCCATAGTTATTTTTTTACAATTTTTAATGATTTTCCCAAGTTAGAACAGGGGAACCCGAATTCATTCTGATCTTGTCTCACAATATTTATTATATCTCATGATTTACAATTTCATTGCTTACACCGTTTCTTCTATGAGAAACTAGACTCAATAAGCTTTAATTCCATTTTTTTAATCCTCTAATTCGATTTCCATAATTCATGGTGATTTTTCAAAGTTAGCCTACTCCTGCTGTCCAAAACTATTTTAGTGCAGGATATTTATTACCATTTTTCCCCTAAGCTTTTAACAAATGATAATTTCGTCCCTGCTCAATTAACCTCTCAATTGACCTGATTTTTCTCAATTAACACTTTATTCTATCACTTTAAACTACTTTATAACCTTTGGGAATCACAATTTCAGCACTAGACTTTAATTCCAAAATTTTTCACAATTAGGTCCTAAAAATCAATTTCTATTGAAATTACCTAATAAAATCATCTCATAAACAAATTAAAGCTTCAATTTCATTCTATTTCATCATAAACTTATAGCACTCAACCGTGGTGACTTTCAATTTCATCCATGAAATCAAAAACTAATGAATTTAATAGTAGAACCTAGTTGTAAAAGTCTTAAAAACACAAAAATTACAAGAAAAAGGCAAGAATTTACTCACTTGATGCAAAAATTATGAAATGCCAGCTTGAATAAAATCTTAGGACACTTTTGGCTGATGAAAATGAAGAAAATATGAAGAGATTTCTAAATATCCCAATTTAGTCCCATTTTTATGTTAGTAAATTTTACTATTTTCCCATTTTGCCCTTATTTCATCAATTCTCCTGATTTTTCTCAGCTTATGCTGCCCAAAATATCTTTTTTGGGCTTATTTGCACTGTCCCTCTTCATTTGACAATTGAGCTATTTAATCCTTCTAGTAACTTTTACACCATTTTCAATTTAGTCTTTTTTATTTAATTAACTACGCAAACGATAAAATTTTCTAACGAAATTTTAATACCATATTACTAACATTTCATAAATATTTATAAAAATATTTCTGACTCAGTTTTACAAGATCGAGGTCTCGATACCTTGTTTTTACCCAATTTTTGCAATAATTTCATTTTTCTAACTAACCACTAAATCGGTAAAATTTTTCTATGGATATTTTCATACAATTTTCCTATCATATCAATATTCATGAAAAAATATTAAAATAAATTTCTCTTTAAATCAGATTTGTGGTTACAAAACCACTGTTCCGATAACCTTGAATTTAGGCCATTACAACTATCCCCCTTTAAGGATTTTCGTCCTTGAAAATCTTACCAGTAAAGAGGTTCGGGTATTGTTTCATCATTGCCTCCTCTGGTTCCCATGTCGCTTCCTCAATCCCGTGCTTTTGTCATAATATTTTCACCAAATTTATCTTTTTATTTCTGAGCTTCTTTGTCTCCCGTGCTAAAATCTTACCTGGTTCTTCACTGTAACTCATATTCGGCTGAATCTCTACTTCTGTCGGAGAAATAACATGTAAAGGATCTGATCGATACTATCGTAGCATAGACACATGAAAAGCATTATGGATTCTATCAAGTTCCGGTGGTAATGCCAATCGATAAGCGACGGGTCTAATTCTTTCTATGATTTCATATGGCCTGATAAATCTTGGACTCAATTTACCCTTTCGACCGAACTGGAGAACTTTCCTCCAAGGAGACACTTTCAGGAATATCTTGTAACCAACCTAAAATTCAATCTCTTTTCATTTAAGATCGGCATATGATTTTTGACGATCGGGAGCTGCTTTTAGACTATCCCGAATAACCTTTACTTTTTCTTTTGTTTCCCAAATCAAATTAACCCCATGTATCTTCTTTTCACTTATCTCTGTCCAATATAACAGTGTTCTACATTTTCAACCATACAAAGCTTCATACAGAGCCATTTTAATACTGGATTGATAATTGTTATTGTAAGCAATTTCAATCAAAGGTAGATACCTCCCCCAATTACCTTCAAACTCTAGTATACAACATCGGAGCATATCTTCCAATACTTGAATTATATGTTCAGATTAGCCATCTGTCTGAGGATGAAATGCAGTACTGAAATACAACTGAGTACCTAGGGCTTCTTGCAATTTGTCCTAGAAACAAGGTATAAATTAGGGATCTCTATCTGATATAATGGAGACAGGTACTCCATGTAACCTGACAAACTTAGATATGTACAATTCAGCCAATTTAACTAAAGAATAATCCATACGTACTGGAATAAAGTGCGCTGATTTTGTCAATCAGTCAACAATCACCCATGGCATCTATTTTCCTCAGAGACAACGGTAACCTTGATACAAAATCCATAGTGATTCTTTCCCATTTCCATTCCGGTATAATGATTGGCTGAAGCAACCCCGAAGGTACCTGATGTTCAACTTTAACCTGCTGACATACCAAACACCTTGATACAAACTCAGAGATATCACGTTTCATACCTAACCACCAATACATCTTTTTCAAATCATTATACATTTTATTATTCCCCGAAGGTACATACATAGTACCGCTGTGAGCCTCGTGTAGAATCTTCTGTATGAGCTCTGAATTCTGAGGTACACATAACCTATCTCTAAATAACAAACAACCATCAATCCCAACCTGAAATTCAGAATCAATACCTGACTCACATTGTGCTTGTTTAGCCTGTAACTTTTCATCATTTTTTTACGCCTCACAGATCTACGGTAGAAACACTGGTCTAGCTTATAATTTAGCTATAATTGAACCATCATCGAACAATGATAAATGGGTATACATAGCTTGCAAAGCAAATAAATATTTCCAGCTTAAAGCATCAGCTACAACATTAGCCTTACCCAGATGGTAATCAATAATCAAATCATAGTCCTTTATCAGTTCAAGCCACCTGCGCTGTCTCAAATTCAAATCTTTCTACGTCATCAAATATTTCAGGCTTTTATGATCAGTATAAATATGACATTTCTCACCGTACAAATAATGCCGCCATATCTTTAGCGCAAATACAATAGCAGCTAATTCAAAATCATGTACTGGGTAATTTCTTTCATGTGGTTTAAGTTGTCTTAAAGCATAGGCTATAACTTTACCTTCTTGCATCAAAACACAACCTAAATCATTTAATGATGCATCACTATAAATAACAAATTCCCTACCCGGTTCAGGCTGCACTAATACAGGTGCTTTCATTAGTAGATATTTCAGTCTGTCAAAGCTCACTGACATTCATTGATCCACTCAAACTTTACATCTTTCTGCAATAGACGAGTCATCAGAGAAGCTATCATAGAGAACCCCTGTACAAATCTCTAATAATACCCAGCTAGACCTAAGAAACTTCTGACTTTAGATGCATTTTTCGGTGGACTCCAATTCATAATAGTTGAGATTTTACTCGGATCTACACTGATGCCTTTGGCGGATAAAATATGACCAAGAAAACCCACTTCTCAAAGCCAAAATTCACATTTACTAAATTTAGCATATAGTTGTTTCTCTCGTAGAATTTGCAACACAATTCTCAAATGTTCTGCATGTTCTTTTTCATTCCGAGAATAAACCAGAATATCATCAATGAATACTACCACATATCTGTCTAAGTATGGTTTGAATATCCAGTTCATCAAATCCATAAATATTGTAGATGCATTAGTGAACCCAAACAGCATAACCAGGAACTTATAATGCTCGTACCTGGTTCTGAAGGTTGTCTTTGGCACATCTGACTCCTTTACCCATAGCTGATAATAACATCAGAGATCAATCACTGAAAACATTATCGCACCTTTCAGCTGATCAAATAAATTATCAATCCAAGGTAACGAGTACTTATTCTTTATGGTTACATTATTAAGTTGTCGATAGTCGATACACAGTCTCAAAGACCCGTCTTTCTTTTTCACAAACAAAATCGGAGCACCCCAAGGTGAATTACTTGGTCGAACAAAACCCTTATCAACAAGTTCCTGTAACTGTGTCTTTAACTCTTTTAATTTTGTAGGAGCCATCCGTACGGAGCTATAGAAATCAGAGTAGTTCCCGAAATCAAATCTATAGAAAATTCCACTTCTCGTTTTGGTGGCAACCCTGGTAATTCCTCTGGAAATACATCAAAAAATTTACATACCACTAGCACTGCCTGTATCTTTGACTCAAATACCTTGGTGTCAAGTACATAAGACAAGTAAGCATCATACCTTTTTTTGGCATACCTCTACGCTGCCATCACTGAAACCACATTAGATAACCCCTCTGTCTGATCAGATTTAACCTAAAGCAACTCACCATTCTGACATTTTAGCACAATATATTTCTGTCTGCAATTTACTACTACATCATGCTGGGTTAACCATTCCATACCCAATATCATATCGAACTCATCAAAAGAAAGTAACATCAAGTCAGTCGAAAAACAATAACCTCTTACCATCAGTGGACAATTTTTACAAATTTTATCCACCAAAACAGATTGGCCCAGAGGGTTCGAGACTTTAACCACAAATTCAATAGGTTCAATAGATAAATTTTTAACACATGCAAGCTTTATACATATATATGAATGCGTAGAATCGGGATCAATTAATGCAGTAATATCAGTGTCAAGTAAAGAAAACGTACCAGTAATAACATTGGGTGCTGAGGCATATTCTTTAGCACGGATGGCATATGTCCTAGCAAGTGCTCGTGCCCCAGACCTGCCTACAGTATCTTTCGTAGCTCCTTGGCTATCACTGACATTACTAGATGGTCGAGGAGGTCTGTCCCTCGAAACTAGATTACTCGGCTTCGATATCTATTCAGCTTCTTTTTCACCCCTTTCTGGACAATCTCTGATAAAATGATCAAATAAACCACATCGATAACAAGCTTCACTTTTCAGCTGCCATTCTCCAAAATAAGCTTTATTACAATACTGGCATCTCAGCTTAGGAGTACCGACACTATCTACACTGGTCACTGATGGAGTAGATGGTCTTGGATTAGAATGTTGAGAGCCTGGTTCTCTACTCGAATACCCAGTGACTGAAGTGAAACGATCTTGATACTTTTTTAATTTCTTTGAAGTAGAAAACTGTGATTTGCTCACCGGTCTCTTACTAGAAATCTGAGCTTCCCTTTTAGCTTATTTCTTCTCTTTACTTAGCTTTTCTAATTTATAAGCTCACTCTGCCAGTGTAGCAAACTCAGGGATTTCAAGAATTCTGATCAACAATTTAATGTCTTCATTCAACTTTTTTTCAAACCGTTTACACATTTCGGCCTCCGACTGTACCTATTCCCTAGCATATTTACTCAATCAGACAAATACTCTTTCATACTCAGATACCAATCTGTTGCCCTGTTTCAGCTCAAGAAATTCTTTTCTTTTCTAATCAAGAAACCTCTAGCTAATATATTTCTTTTTAAATTCGTTCTGAAAGAACTCCCAGGTAATCTCTTCTTTCGAAACTACCGAAGCTTTAGTGTCCACCAATGATAAGTTGTATCTTTTAGTAAAGACACGACACATTTCAAACATTCTTCTGGTGTGCATGATAATTCTTCCAAAACCCGGGTAGTATTTTCTAACCAAAACTTAGCCCATTCAGGATCATCATCAATTGTAGCTCTGAATTCTTCTGCCCCATATTTTCTAATATTATCAACTGGAGCTTTCCCTTTTCTAATAGATTCTATACCTATACCCTATGGAATCTCGGGAACTGGTGGAGAAGGAGGAGGAAGAGGAGGAGGAGGGGGAGCTTGAGCTTGCTGCATTACAGGTTTAGTTCTTACATATTGGTTAAACCATTCATTCATCATTTGAAAGAAAGCCATTTTAACCTCGTCACTTTAGTCCCCTTTCTCAGACCTTCTACTACTAGTAGCTTCAACTTCTCTTTGTTCCCTTTCTGGGGCCAGAACATGACTACCGGCTTCCTCGGATTGAGCTCGGTCAGCAGGCATTTACTATAAAAAAAACATTTAAATGGTTAAGAGATATCACACTATCAATAATAATTTAAATGGCACGTATAGCTAATCTCGTATTTGCTACATCGGTTCGAGAACCGGCTAAACTATAGCTTTGATACCAACAAATGTAACACCCCCTACCCATATTCGTCACTGGAATAGGGTACGAGGCATTACCGAAGTTTACTGAATTAATTTTTCTGTTATTACGAGTTAAATACTATTCATTTATCGAAACATGTTATGACGTCCCTTAGATGAGCCTCCGAAGCCCAAAACATACATCAAGACCAAACCAGGATTAAATCAAAACCATAGGAAATTTTTTCCAAAACCCCAAATTTTTTTTATGAACTCAATATAACCCCTTTATAGATATCTAACCTTCCCTACAATTTTAAACCAAGACTAATCCGAATCAACCAATCCAATTCAACATATTTCCAGGATAGATTCATGCATATCCATAAGATAACCTCATCACATACCAAAACAAGGATTTGCTAGTCATACCAATGGCTAACTTTACATTCATTTCACATTAACATTTACTTTATTAACTTATACATGCCATTGATTTCCAAACTAAAGTTTCTTAATATACCAAAATGTTGAGGTTGATAGTGTGAAACCTTTGCACATGAGTAAGGTGCCTATTGATAAAATTCGTAAATATGGGGCCAAAGAGTTTAGAGCTGCAGTTAATAATGATCCTTAGAGAGCTGAGTTTTGGCTTGAGAATACAATTCGGGTTTTTGATGAGTTGTCTTGCACACCGTCAGAATGTGTTAAATGTATGGTATCTCTTTTGAAAGATGCAACATACCAGTGGTACAGTACTTTGATATTTGTAGTGCCAAGAGATTGGGTTACATAGGAATTCTTTCAGACTGAATTCAGAAAGAAATATATAAATTAGCAGTTTCTTGATCAAAAGCTCAAAGAATTTCTAGAGCTGAAACAGAGTCGTTTGACCATATCTGAATATGAAAGAGAATTCATGAGATTGAGCAAGTATGCTCAAGAGTGCATTCTAACTGAACAAATTATGTGCAAGCGTTTTGAACACGGGTTGAATAAAGACATTAAGTTTTTAGTCGAGATACTTGAACTAAAAGAATTTGTTATGTTAGTTGACAGAGCACACAAAGCTGAGGAACTTAGCCAAGAAAATTGAAAAGTTAAATTTGAAGCTAGAGATTTGAGGAAGAGATTTGCAGGAAACTCTCATCAGTCAACATCTAAGAAATTCAAAGAACATCACTATTGTCCTACTATTTCGACGGAACATTCTAATAGAGATAGAGATGCGAGATACTCCAGTTCTAAACCCCACGCTACATCTATAGCGAGTATGGTTAGTGTTAGAAATGCAATATTCGAGTGCAAACATTGCAACAAGCCACATTATGGCAAGTGTCGAGTGAAAAGTAGAGCATGTTTCAGATGCGGTTCTTTCGACCATTATCTTAAAGATTTCCCTGAGAAATCTATGAATAAAAAAGCTCAAACCATGAAGCCGAGCAATACAGTTGCCAGAGGGAGACCACTTCGAAATACTGGAAATGCGAATAATAACAAAGGTGCAATAAAAGATTCTACTTACTTTTTCTCTCTATAAAATTGAGGTAACTGTTTTGATTTATCCTGGATCAACCCATTCATATGTCTGTACAAATTTAGTATCTAGTAAGAATTTACCTATTGAGTCCACTAAATTCGTGGTTAAAGTATCAAACCCTTTAGGCCAGTATGTTTTAGTGGAAAAATTTTCCAAGAATTGTTCTTTGATGACACAAGGTTACCGTTTTATGGCTAATTTAATGTTTTTACCGTTTGATGAATTCGATGTGATTTTGGGTATGGATTGGTTTACTCTGTATGATGATATTGTAAGCTGTAGATGAAAGACAATTGAGTTACAATGTCGGAACGGTGAGATTCTTTGTATTGAATTTGATGGTTCGAATGGGTTGCCTCTTGTGATATCGCCTATGCTAGCCCAGAAATATGTAAGAAAGGTTGCAATGCTTACCTTGCATATATACTGGATACAAAAATGTCTGAGTCAAAGATTGAATCAGTGTTAGTGATTTTTGAATATCCAGATGTGTTTCCAGAAGAGTTACCTAGGTTGCCACCAGCCAGAGAGGTTGCATTTGTTATTGAGTTAATACCAGGAACATCACTGATATCGATAGCTCCGTACAAAATGGCTCCTTCAAAATTGAAAGAGTTGAAAGCTCAGTTGCAAGAGTTAACAAATAGAGGTTTTGTGCGACCTAGTTTCTTGCCCTAGGGTGTACTAGTTCTATTTGTTAAAAAGAAAGATGGGTCAATGAGATTGTGTATCGACTATCAACAGCTCAATAAAGTTACGATCATGAACAAATATCCATTACCGCAAATTGATGATTTGTTTAATAAGTTGAGAGGGGCAACAATATTTTCAAAGATTGATTTGCAATCTGGTTATTATCAGTTGCGGGTTAAAGATTTGGATGTACCAAAAACTGCATTTAAAACCAAGTACGGACACTATGAATTTCTTATTATACCATTTGGGTTAACTAACGCTCCTGCAATGTTTATGGACTTGATGAATAGAATCTTTAGACTGTATTTGGATAGATTTGTCATGGCATTCATTGATGATATATTGATTTATTCTTGAGATGAGTCAGAGCATGTCGAGCACTTGAGAATTCTGTTACAGACTCTATGAGATAAATAGCTATTTGCTAAATTCAGCAAATGCGAGTTTTGGCTTTAAGAAGTTGGAGTTTTAAGATACATTATTTTAGCAAAAGGCATCAGAGTTGATCAGAGTAAGATTTTAGCAATTATTGATTGGAAGCTGCCAAGAAACATATTTGAAGTCGGAAGTTTTCTAAGATTAGTTGGTTATTACCAGAGGTTTGTAAACAGATTCTCAATGTTGCACCGATGACACGATTATTATAGAAAGATGTGAAGTTTAAGTGGTTTGAAAAATGTCAACAAAGTTTCAATCAGCTGAAAGCACTGTTAACCGAAACACTAGTTCTAGTTTAGCCTAAGTCGGCTAAAGAATTTGTAATTTTCAGGGATGCATCATTAAATGGTTTGTGATGTGTTTTAATGTAAAAAGGCAAAGTGATAGCTTATGCTTACAGACAGTTGAAGCCGCATGAAAAGAATTATCCTACACATGATTTAGAGTTGGCTGCTATTGTGTTTACATTAAAAACTTGGCAATACTATTTGTTCGATGAAAAATGCCACATATGTATTGATCATGAGAGTTTGAAGTATTTGATGTCATAGAAAGATCTGAATTTGAGATAGTGAAGATGGCTCGAACTGTTGAAAGATTATAAGTTAGTCATTGATTATTATCCGAGGAAAGGCAAATGTAGTCGCAGATGCTTTGAGTAGAAAATCTTTATTTACTTTGAGAGAGATGAATACACGATTAACGTTGACTAATGATGGCTCGATTTTAATTGAGTTAAAAGCTAAACTGGTGCTTCTTCGGCAAATTTGTGAAGCTTAGAAATGTGATCGTGAATTGAAAGCTAAACGAGTACATTGTGAGCCGACTCCTGATTCAGAGTTTCAGATTGGAACGATGATTGTTTGTTATTTTGAGGTAGAGTTTGCGTGCCAAGAAATCCTGAGCTTATACAGAAATTTTTGCACGAAGCTCACAATGGTAACTTGCCTGTTCATCCAAGGACTAACAAAATGTACAATGATTTGAGACAATTAAACTGGTGGTCGAGTATGAAACGTGGCATTTTCAACTTTGTGACCAAATGTCTGATTTGTCAGCAAGTCAAAGCTGAACATCAAGTACCTTTAAGACTATTACAGTCAGTGACGATAGTTGAGTGGAAGTGGGGTACCTAAGTGGAAGTGAGATAGAGTTACGATGGATTTCGTATCGGGATTACCCCTATGTTCGAAAAAGAAAGATGCTATCTAGGTTATTATCGATCATTTGAGGAAGTCTGCACATTTTATTCCGATACGTAAAGACTTCTCACTTAGCATTTTAGCTGAGTTATATGTTTCAGAGATTGTCAGATTGCACGGAGTGCCAATCTATTATTTCAGATAAGGATCTAAGGTTTACATCACAATTTTGGAAGAAATTACAAGAATCTTTGGGTACACAGTTACATTTTAGCATTGCATTTCATCCTCAAACAGATAGTCAGTCTGAGAGACTGATTCAGATTCTCAAAGATATGCTTCATTGCTGTGTTTTAGAGTTTGAAGGCAATTGGAAAAAATATTTGCCATTGATTGAATTCACATATAATAATGGTTTTCAAGCGAGCATAAGGATGGCATCGTATGAAGCTCCATATGGTCGTAAATGCCGAACTCCATTATACTGGACTGAGCTAAGTGAGAAAAAGATTCACGAGGTTGATTTGATCAAAGAGACTAAAGAAAAAGTTAAAGCAATTCATGACAATTTAAAAGCAGTTTCAGATCAATAGAAATCATATGCAGATTTGAAACATAAAGACATTGAATGTCAAATTGGCGATAGAGTGTTTCTGAAAGTATTGTCGTGGAAGAAGATTTTTTGATTCGGTCAAAAAGGAAATTGAGTCCACGATTTATTGGGCCGTATGAGATTATCGAAAGAATAGGGCCAATGGCTTATCGACTTAATTTATCGTCAGAACTTGAGAAGATTCATAATGTGTTCCATGTATCTTTGTTACGATAGTATAGATCAAACCCTTCGCATATAATTTCTCCGACAAAGGTTGATATTTTGCCCGATATGTCGTATAACGAAGAACCGATCAGAATTTTAGCTCGAAAGATCAAAGAGTTGAGAAACAAAAGCATAGCCTTAGTAAAGGTGTCACAGGATTGAGGAGGCTACGTGGGAACCTGAGAAAGCTATGAGGAAACAGTACCCTAACCTATTCTCTGGTATGATTTTCGAGGACAAAAATTCTTAATGGGGTAGAGTTGTAACAGCCCGTTTTCAATTAAATCAGAACAGTTGCTTCGGGACCACAAATTTGAATTGGAAATATTTATTTTATTATTATTTTAGTGTCTATAGTATGATAGTAGAGTCGTATGAAAATTTCGTTAAGAAATTTTATCGTTTACATGCTTAATTTGATAAAAAGGACTAAATTGCTTAAAGTGTAAAAGTTGTGTTCTAATAGCTAAAGGTGTCTAATAGCTATGGAACTTTAAAGTGGAGGTCCTTATGTGTTAATTTGACCATTTTTATATTGATTGGACATTTATGGAACTAAATAGATGTTTTTAAAGGTTAATAAAAAAAGGTTAAATGTGTAATTTAATAAATAAAAGTAATTTAAGTAAAATAAAGTTAAATTCCTTTCTCCATTCATCTTTTTGCACCAAAAATAAGGGTGTTTTTTTTAATAATTTTTATGTTTTTGAGGTCGTTGTAGCTTGTGCATTGGGCTAGAGAAGTCCTTGCATATATGTGAATTTGGTGTTTGTTTTTAATTATTTTTATGTTTTTAAGGTCGTTGTAGCTTAATCTAGCTAGCCCAGGGACTAATTTGCAAAACTGTTAAAGAGTTATGGTTTTACCGTTGATGAATGTGTATGTGTTTTGATGTTTAATTGTAGAAAATGAATAGTTGTTATTAGATAAACAACTTTTGTAAAGGAATTTTTAATAAAATTGTTAAATAAGGATTAAATTGAAAAATAAAAAATTTTTCATGGTGAAATTATGAAATAAATGAAATGTAGGGCTTGCTAAGGGCCTAAGTGATATTCGGCTATAATGAGTTGGTACTAAATTGCATGAATTTGCATTTTTATAAGTTAGGGACTAAATTGTAAAGAAGTTAATAGTTTAGGGGTAAAATAGTAATTTTTTCATAATATGAATTTTGGATTGAATTGAGTAGAATGTAAATTAAATGAGTTAAATTTGATTATATAAATCAAGAAAAACAATGTACAGAACTAGATCGAGGGAAGGACAAAGTTATCGATTAAACGATAAATTTTTGTCGTACGAATTTGAGGTAAGTTCGTGTAACTAAAATTGAGCATTTAGATATATATATTTTATTTTATTTAAAGTGTATGTATGTGAGTTAATAAATTAAAACATATGTCTATTGAATGCCTAATAAATGAAGTCGAGTCCCGTTTGAACCTTAGGAATGCGTAGGATACAAATGACATGTCATTAGGTTACCGATTTGGTTGAGATCCTGCATGTGTTGCGGACACACCACAGCTTTTATGAGCTTACCGATTTGCAACTCGTAAAAGCTTACCATTATTTCAGCTCAGAGGAGCTTACCGCTTATAGCTCGAAAGAGCTTACATGTACAGGAATTGACGGATTACCGTTTAGTACATATCGTGTGTACTACCCGTGTATCTAACGATATTCCAAGTGGCTCAACAGGTACAATTTTATTACAAATCATATGAGTTCGATATGAATTAGCACAAATGATATATGATTTATATGAAAATGGGATTTTATGATATATATTGAAGAATAAAATAGAAGATACATGTATATGAAGTTTGCTTGATTGTTGTGTTCATCCATATTATTTGATTGTTATATGTGCTATACATGACTAACCTCTTGGTTAATATATGTGCTTAGGCATTTGACCAAATTAAGTGGGATATACTATGTTTGTTTATCTAAATTGTGATTAAATGGTAAGTTAAATTCTATGTTATAGGAACTTACTAAGCTTAATAGCTTACTCTATTTACTTTTCCATGTTTTATAGTGATTTGGGAGCTCGCTCAGTTTGGAAGTTATCGAAGATTGCATCGCACTATCAAACTCTCATTTTGGTACTTTTGGACTTTATGTAATTTAGTTATATGGCATGTATAAGTTATTTGGCTAATGTAGCCTATATGTCTTGTTGTGTTTTGGCTATATGAAATGACTTGTAATATGGTCATATATTTTGATATATAAATATGTGTATTTGGCCTTATGGGATGTGTTGATATAATACTATGTGAAAGCTTGCTTGTAAAGGTATGTTTTTGCACCAAATGGTTAGAATTGAGATGAGTATACATGCTAAGTTTTAGGCACAATGTTTCATATATGTACTTGATTTTGTAGGTAGACTTTGGTAGTATATTTGGTATGTTTTAAGTGGTTAAATAAATGTGCTTATGGTATTATAATTCAATCCAGGTAAGTTCGAATGATTAAATTTAAATATAAAATATATATTAATTTGATGAATGGTATTATGTATTTATTCATATCTATTGTTGAAAGTGAAATTTTATTAAAGTTATGAATTTAAATTAAATGTTCGGAACGACTATAACGCGAGATTTGAGTATATTCGACACTGGGTGAATTGATGGCATTGGAGGAAAATGTGGCAAATTACCCAATAAATCAAGGTTCAGCATTTGTTACGAACTTTCGTGTTTACTTTCTATTTAGCTCTCACGAGCTTCTGTTTAACTCATATGAGTTTCCGTTCAACTCTTTTGAGCTTCTATTTAACCCTTATAGGTTTCTGTTCAGCTCTTGCGAGCTTCTATTCTACCCTTATGAGTTTCTGTTTAGCACTCATGAGCTTCTGTTCAGCCTTCGGGCTTCTAAAAATGATGTACTCTTATCCATAAGTCGTTCACCGATTTGGGAAGACTTGTAAGTGAATATGTAATTGAAATTGAAAAACATATTGTTTATTGTATTGATCTAAAATAAGTGTATTCATCGATTGAAGTTTGATTGGCAAGGAGTTTACATTGAATGAATTTATTTAATTGATGTGTTATTGTAGGTTCGGTAAGATTTATGTTTAACCCATCAAACTTACTAAGCTTCATTAAGCTTACTCGAGTTGTTTAATGTCCTTGTAGATTTTCAAGAGGTTGGAAGTTCGGATCAGCACATCAAGTCACACTATCCAACTTATTCCAGTAGTTTTTGAAATGTTCAATATGGTTTATATGGCATGTATAGGGTTTGTGTGGATTTAATCAAAGTTTGTCTTGTGTAAATGTTAATAATTATAATTTTTCTTATATATATATGTTGGGTTGAAAATGAGACATATTAGTGATGTTTATGTGAATGATATAGGTTTATTGTATTCAATTTGTGGTTAAATGTAGTAGACTAGTTAGATGGATTAAATAGGTAAGTTTAGGTATTTTGGTATATATAAATGATGTTATGTTATGTTTAAAACATTATTTTGACTTATTTTGATTGTTTGTTGGGATATATTGATGTGTTAAAATGTTGTGTTTAGGTTGATATCAAAATGGGTGAGAAATGTGGCCCTAAAATGGCCTATTTCTGTCCACACGGGCAAAGACATAGGCGTGTGTCTTAGCCGTGTGTGACACTCGGCCTAACACACAGACGTGTGGTTTTGCCTTGTGTCCCCTGTATCTTTAAAATTTAGAAACAGAATGCTCAAGTATTTTCACATAGCCTAGTACACGGGCGTGTGTCCCCAGCACATAGGAAAAAATGCTCAAGTATTTTCACACAGCCTAGTACACGGGTGTGTGTCCCCTGCACGTAGGAAAAATTTTGAAATTTTGTGAAAAATTCTGTGAGTTTTCGATTTCGTCCCAATTTGTTTCTAATGTGTATTTTTGTGTAACGCCCTAAATCCCAAAACCTTATCTTTTGTGCTTTAATGTCGACTTGCGTGGTTAGCACTATTAGAACATTAATTTTAGGGAGTAATAAAAGATGTGTGAAGCCTAGGTTTAGGGAGGACTTTCGGGAAAATTTTAATTTTTGCTTGAAGAAAACCCTAGAGGTTGGAGGTAGGCCTTTTAAGTCAAAAAGGAGGGAAATGGATCACAGTTGGGCCTGTGGCTCAGTGGCAAGGAGAAGCCACTCGGGGAGCAAGGGTGGCATCAAAAGCAGTGGAAGAGGTCCAAGGTTCGAGGCTTCAAGAAGTTGTTTTTAAAAGGCTTTATTTTTTTATTTTTTTTGCTTTAGGAGGCAAGGTAGTGGCATTGGTATGGACTCTGTTAGGGAGTGATCATGAGCGAATTTTAAGGTAATGATAAAATAGAGATATTAGGAGATTAAAGAGAAGAAGTAATGGTGCAGAATTGGACTCTAAGGAGGGTTAGGTTCGACTATTGCCTATTTAAGGAGTGCCGAATTTCATAGTAGGGTTTTCTTTACTTTCTATAGTTCTTTTTTCTACCCTCCTCTTGCCGAATTCTCCTTCTCCCCTTGGTTCCATCTTTGCCGAATTCTCCCTTTGCCTTTTAGCCATCTATTGTTTTAACGAATACTCATAGTTTTCTCCCTTTGCCGACTTCTTGTTTCTCATCTTTTAAAAATCGAAACCCCTAGTGACTCTCTTCTTCTGCTAAAAAGCCGAATACTTTCTGAGGCCTACACTATTGCTGAATTTTTCCTTTGCCAGATAACCATTTATTGTTTGCCGAAACCCTTAGTAGTTCCCTTCTTTTTCTTAAAAGCCGAATACCTGCGGTCCCTTGTCGATTTCTTTTCCTTCATCACTATTCATCTTTGATTACCATCCTTAAGCTAGTGTTGGAAAGCCAACTACTTAAACAGTAGATATCTAGGCCGTTAGTTTGAAAGCGACTTTCGGTAAGTGTCTCATTCTCAATTTTAATTTTTTAAGGGGGTGGCCGAATATATGTGTAGCCTATAAGGGTGACTCATGTGGAAGACGAGTCACCTAATGTTGATAGAATATGTGTGTTGATGCAGATCTAGGAATATTCGAGACGATTCGCTAAGGAAAGGCTAGAAAAGCCAAAGGTTCACGGTAAGGTTACGGTAAGGCTTCGAGATTTGATAAAGTTTTAGTAAGGTTTGGAGTTGATTTGGAAGTGGTTTTGATTGTAGGTCAAGGCTTAGGATAGTGTAGGTGCGAGTCGTCAACCAGGTGTGTAAAAACACTACACACACGACGAAACGGCAAAAGCTGAAATCCTGAAACCCCTTATGGGCCTGCCGAATTTGTGGGCCCAAATTGGCAAAATTGTGATATGAAATTCTATGATGAAATGATATACATGAGTTGTATGTTGGATTATGATTGGGCTTAATGGGCTTTATAAGCATGATTGGGCTTAATGGGCTTAATAAGCATGTTTGGGCTTTATGGGGTTGTAGGAATGCATGCTCGAGTTTAATGGACTTTAGGCCTAGTTAAAGGACTCTCAAATTTTTATAAAACTTAACTAAGTAATAAACATGTCTATGAAGAAGTCAATGGACTAAGGTGTGGCAACCGACATATGCATGTCTAGGATTGGATCATAGAAGAGCCTGGTACTTAAGCGGTCCGAGTGACCCACCTCCTCTTCTCTTGAATCTTACCTGGTGCATAGTGTCCGTTCATTTTAGCCGCGAAGACTTGTTGCAAGTCAATGGACTAAGGTGTGGCAACCGACATATGCATGTCTAGGATTGGATCATGGAAGAGCCTGGTACTTAAGCGGTCCGAGTGACCCACCTCCTCTTCTCTTGAATCCTACCTGGTGCATAGTGTCCGTTCATCTTAGCCACGAGGACTTATTGATGGGCCAAAATCCATAACTAAAATATATATCATTAGGAAATTACGAAAATACCTTTCTAGGTTAAAATTACGAAAACACCCTTCTAGGATAAAATTACAACAATACCCTTCTAAGGTAGAATTACGAAGATGCCTTGTAAGGTAGAACTACTAAAACACCCTCGTAGGGTAGGAGTAGCGAAATACCCCTGTAGGGTAGAATTACGGAAATACCCCTGGGTAGTGAAATGACCAAAATACCCCTAAGTGCTTAATATGTGAAAATGTGTGCAAATGTGTATGATGCATTCATGAATTGTATGTTGCACTTGAGTGGATTTTGATGATACAGAGGAAGTGTTTTGAGGATCGCATAGTCGCTTGACGACCGTGGATCCACCGTAGGCTTTCAAGCCACCGAGTAGCTTGGCTACACCGTACATATATAGCAGCCTTGTTGCAACGCAAGTGGCGCCGCTGTGTGTGCTACCATTGGTGTGTAGAGGATGGGTGGGTTGATGTAGACATCCCTATAGGTGTGTTGGGCTGGTACGGGTGGTGTGTAGCGGTTGGATTTGGGATAGGAATATTTGCATACATGTAATTCTGGTATGATATGAGGTCAATGTGGGCTAAGGCCCAGACCATCGATATTGTTAGGGCTTAGGCTCAATGTGATATGTGTATACTGAAGTGATTTGATTGCCAAGGGTCGTACACACTGAGTTTCGAAACCCACGCCCTTATTATTATATTTCAGGTGATCCACAATAGACGGCTCGACGTGGGAGAGGACTCGGAGATAGCCACACTACAAGTTACTTAGGAATTTTCAATATAGATTTATTAAGTGTTTTATGATAATTACTTTTAAATCTCCACTGTGATGTAATAAGGCTATGTATCTTCAATTTCATTGTTTACTTGGGATTTTATTTAGTTACTGCTACATTTAATAAACATGTTTTTTTTAATTATTTCATTTAATTTAATTCTTCAAATTTTTAACTAAGTAAATTCCTATCAAGCATATTTCGTTTCGAACTAAGTTTTTAACTAAACCATTTTTTTTAAAGCAACCCTTCAATGTGACATCGCCAGATTCAGCGATAATGTCTCGGCCGGGTTTGGGGTGTTACATTTTGGGCCTCGAGGGCTCATACAAGGGACAATATGAGTGATTTATAATTATTTTCTAGTATTTATGTTAAATGATATGAAATGTTTGTATTTGATTTGAAAAGTCTGGTAATGCTTCGTAACCCTATTGCAGCGACGGACAAGGGTTAGGGGTATTACACAGTTAAACTATCATATCAGATATGTGGTCACGCTACCATATTGTAGTCCATCTGCTAAAACAGATATGTGCGGTTGAGCCACTATAATTACAAACAAGCTGCAAGACAAAAATGTGGATAAACCACCAGATAGTGTAGATTATTAAACTGCTAGAACTTCCTCCTTACCATATTATCCTGTCCCTATGCAGTGTGACATGGCATGCAAATACAGAATCTGAATGAAAAGCATGTACGACATGCAGTTGTCTAATAACAAAAATCAAAAGGCCTTACCATATTATCCTGTCCCCATGCAGTGTGACATGGCATGCAAATACAGAATCTGAATGAAAAGCATGTACGACATGTAGTTGTATAATAACAAAAATCAGAAGGCATGTAATTCCATGATTCGCAGAACAAATGTGTCACAAATTCAACATAAGCAAACTAATTTCGCCATAACGTCACATCTCCCTCTGTCCCTTCTGCAACCTCAACTTCGCCTGCTACCCCAATTCCACTAGTGGTCGCTAAAACTCAGCCATCCTTTGGCACTTCTCTTTAGAATTCCATGAAGTAGATAACTCAATATTTGTAGCAGGCCATTGCTTGCCTTCCTACTCTACCGCCTCATCTGACCATCACCGTTAACACACACTGAGAGTTTAGAGTAGAGTGAGCGGGCTATTGGCTATAGCCCGCGAGCGATACTCTTTTGGACCAGGCCTCTCAATAGTAGCCTTTTGAGTCCCAGCCACATGTTACTGAGATTCAAGAAAAGATGTGGCATTTGGAGGAACAACTTTCTCGGCAAGAGCGTCCTTTTTTGGTGTTTTAACATTTTTACTATTATTTGATATTTAATTATACTTATAATCCTTTTTACCATGGTGTTGAATATCATATTTATTTTTCTATGAAAAGAAATATAAAAAAAAAGGTGGTATGTACAAAAGGTATCTATTTTTTTAGAAATTAAAGCAATGAATTTTGTTGAGCAAAAAACAAGCATTTACAGTACGTCCATCTTTTAAAATATTGTATACTGTACAATTCTTTTTAATTATAAATATTTTATATTTTAATTGTTTTTAATAATAATTACTTATAATAATCAAAAATTAAACCATGAAATAATTTTTGGAAGTAAATAATTAAAATACTTGAGTATATATATTCGAGGGTAATGCATGCAACTTAAAAATCAAGTTAAAATTTAAAAAAAGAAAAGTGGATTTTTTTCAAATAAAGAAAGCAAGGCCCATGAAAATTGTTTCTGGACATATAAAAACCCATGAATAAAAGAGTGTAAGTAGTTTGGTCCAAAGAAGACAATTTCACAGGTGAACCCAAATCACAAACTTAAAACATGGACCCATAAAAGCCCACGTGTATGAATCTGGTTCGATTCAGACAAACTTAACAGTTTTCCACTACAACACCGAATTATTTCTCTTCTATATATAAAAATATCTGCAAAAACCCTAACTCTTTCTAACCAAACCTTAGAAAAAAGTAGAGCGGCGGCGGCGGCATTCCCCCCCCCCCCCCGAGTTGTAGCCAACAAGAACACCCGTCACACAAAATGAAGGTTTCTCTCTTCTTCTTTTTTTTTTTTTCTTAATATAAGAAAAAAAATTATATATGAATCTTTCTATGGTTTTGTTGTTGATAATTTGTTTGTGTGTTTCAGTTCAACATCGCAAACCCGACCACTGGTTGCCAGAAGAAGCTGGAAATTGACGATGACCAGAAACTGTAATTTTACTTTTTCTTTTATTCTTTTTGGAGCATTTTAAAGATTTTCTTGTTGATGCTTTTCAATTTGAATAGCAGGGTTAAAGCCAATGCTTGTAATTTAACCAAATGAAAAACATGACTTCCCTTTGGTTATTTTTGGCCATCTGCAGTTAGGGACATTGTATGTTTAGGTTTGATATACTAGGTGAGATTGCATTTTGTAGAGTATTTAGAGAATATGCAGAAAAAAGAACAAGTTAGAAACAAATTAGATGTGCAGTATTTTTTTTTCTCTAATGGAATTTGGATTTTGTGATTTGAGGCATAAATTGTATGCAAAAATGAAACAGTGGCCAAAAAGAATCAAAATCTTAAAGTGTTTTTCCTTGTTCTTTAAAAACTTTGGTTTTAGCTTATTTAGATATTGTTAAAGGGTAGGGCAATTTTGATGAATGCAACGTTGCCTCTTGCTTGTAATGTTGAAACTTCATTGATGGTAGTTTTCATTATATTTGTAGTGATATTATGTTTGTTCTTAGTTTCTTTTGAAACTTCATTTTGTCTACAATGGCTGTTTCTTCTCTAAATTCCATCTTTGATTACCTAATGTGAAGAGAACAGAAAGGAAATATAACTGTTACTATCACTTGTGGTTATACATGGTTTGACTGTGATTGTATTCAAAAGCATGTTTTTTCTGTCTTTTTGCAATGCGTGTTATAATTGTTCCTTACGGACACCTTGAACTGCAGCCGAGCCTTTTTTGACAAGAGGATCTCACAAGAAGTAAGTGGTGATGCCCTTGGCGAGGTATGTTTTTAAGCTACTTTTTATCATATTTTTGTCTCAAATTTCTTCTAGCCTTCTTAACTGCCATTTTCTCTTGTTATCGTTTAACAGGAGTTTAAGGGCTATGTATTTAAGATCATGGGAGGCTGTGACAAGCAAGGTTTTCCTATGAAACAAGGAGTTCTCACACCTGGCCGTGTTCGTCTGTTGCTTCACAGAGGTCTTTGGAGTCTACAAAATTATTCCCCCTTTATTTGTACAGAAATGTTTTTCCATTATGAATTCGTGGTTTTTATTGAATGGTTGTCTTCTTCTAAACAGGTACCCCTTGCTTCCGTGGGTATGGGAGGAGAAATGGAGAGCGTAGGAGGAAGTCAGTTCGTGGGTGCATTGTTAGTCAAGATCTTTCAGTTCTGAACTTGGTTATTGTGAAGAAAGGTGAAAATGATCTTCCTGGGTTGACTGACACTGAGAAGCCAAGAATGAGGGGTCCAAAGAGAGCTTCAAAAATCCGGAAGTTGTTCAACCTCTCTAAGGAGGATGATGTTCGGAAGTATGTTAACACTTACCGCCGAACTTTTACAACCAAAAACGGTGAGTGCAAAATATTTATCATTGTTTGAAGTTTTGAGGGGAAGAAAATTGTTATTTGTGATTTGACTTATTTGAAAATCAATTATCGGAATGCAGGTAAGAAAGTGAGCAAGGCTCCCAAAATTCAAAGGCTGGTGACTCCATTGACATTGCAGAGGAAGCGTGGCAGAATTGCAGAGAAGAAGAAGAGAGTTGCAAAGGCCAAAGCTGAGGCTGCAGAGTACCAGAAGCTCCTTGCTCAGAGGTTGAAGGAGCAACGTGAGCGCAGGAGCGAGAGCTTAGCCAAGAAGAGATCCAGGCTGTCTGCTGCCTCTAAGCCATCCATTGCAGCTTAAATTCTGCCACAAGGTTTAGTATTATGGTTGGTTGTTTATTATAGGATGAGGTAATTTTGATTGTTGGATTTTTAAGTGTCAACAATGTGTTGTTTTTTTGTTTATCACATGAATGGTATGCTTTAAAATTTTGTGACATTATTATGTTGGGAGTGTTGTGGTAACTCTACGAATGGTTAATGCTTCTTCGGTCAAGCCATGTGGAGTTGATGTTGTGTTTAAGTGTTACTCTTGTTCCCTTATCATTTTGAAGATACCTTAATTAGGCCAACGTTGTGGAAACTTTAATGGTTCTTTCTACTTTGCTAATGCTCACAATTCAATCCTCCATGCAAGCTAGCTTGAATGCCCGCGCATCTGCCTTTACCTACAATGCTAAATCAACTTTGCAGCCTGCCCTGAAATCCATTTTTGGTATTTTTAGAACTACTATCCATCATATTATAATATGATGGTTTAATTCATCTGTACTTAGTTACCGATTCTACAACCTTCAAACGGTTTTGTACCATTGCTTTTCAATAGAAAGAAATGTTGATTAAGTGAGGTTAGTCTTTTGGGTCTTTGACTTTACGAATTCCTTCGGGTGGATGGGTCCCATAGTCTGTGGTCGGTCCGTCCTTGAATGATGTGGGATAAGTATCGATAGGGTGGAAACTTGAAAGGTAAACATATCATTAAGGTTGATGTATTAGATGTTAAGATTGTATTTTATTTTTGTTATTTAAAAAATAGATAAGTTAATTTTTATACATTAGATAAAAATAAAATGATATTTTATTAAAAATTTATTTATTTTTATTATTAAAAATTAGAATAATTGACAGAATAATTAGAGACTGTGATGTGTATATTAACAAAAAAATTAATTATTTTTTATTTAATATATAGAGATTAATGTATGGTTTTTTAAGCAGAGATGTAAAAGGATTTTATGGAACTTTTACGGGGTAGGGTAATTTGGATTGATGATGAGATTAATGTCGGAAGTGTAGTAACTTCCTTTGCATTGGGTCTATGAAAAATCGACACCTAAAGTGCCGTCCTCATGTGGAGTATTTAATTTCAAGTTCCTATGGTCCTCTTTTTTTCATGTATATCTATGCTGAAACTTTTGTTTTTTCAATTACGTCAGAGCAAAAGCAAGGTGATGGGGGTCGGCATTTTCTGCATTATTGTTTTTTATTACATCAACAATTTTGTCCTCATCATTCCATGTAAGCTATGCATCCATCCCAATATCAGATGGTGTTTGATATTTGCAAAACCAAAATATCACCATTTCATTGGGAGATGTTTTAGCGTTGAATTGCATTTTATATTTAAAAAGTATATAAATTAATTTTTACAGTTAAATTAAAGAGTGAATTAATTTTTATTAAAAATTATTATTTTTTATTAATGAAGATTGATTCATGTATATTGGGAGATGTTTTAGCATTGATTCATTTTATTATTACAGCATTAGTTATTGTTTATTTAAAAGTTAAGTATAGGAAAGTGTTTAAGGGGTCGAATTGTATTTTGTATTTAAAAAATAAGTAAATTAATTTCTATAGTTAAATTAAAGAGTAAATTAATTATGTAAAATTTTATCAATTTTTATTATTAAAAATTGATTTATATATGCATGTATTATTGTCTAGTTATTTTATTAATTATATTAATTTTTAATATTACAAATAAATAAAAATTTTAATAAAAAATTAATTTATATTATGATCTATTGAATAAAGATTAATTTACTTATTTTTAAAAATAACTCGGTGAGCAAATGGAATTTGACAACTACTCCATTTCATCTGTCTTTAATTCCGTAGCATCTCAGTTTTGATCAGTATGTAGATTCCCTTGGTTTTGTGCCCTTACTCTTTTTCATATATATATATTCTTATTTCTAAAGACTATGTATACGATGGTACTAATTGCCTTGATATACAGCAAGAAGAATAACAAAAACAAAATATCTATCTTCCTTCAATATGACATTAATACATCCACAGGTCTATCATTGACTACCCTGCAATTGGTTCTTATCTCACCAGGCTGCTCAACCTGCAACTCCCCCATCTTCAGCATCCCCTCAACGAATGCCTTAAAAAATTCATCTTGGTCTTTGCTAAAAACCCTTACATATGGCCTAGTCCGACGAGACGTGAAAAGGGTTTGATCCGAATTCAGAAACCCTCTTCCACCCACCAAGTCTTTGAAGAACTGGTTATCAAACACTCTAGGGGTTGCATCCAGGGGTCCCGTCACGTTTTCATCTACACCAAGTGGGCAAAGCTGGTTTAGCTTTTCTCTGAACTCTGGTTCGATGGCAGGGTCAGGTTTGCCGGACCCAGATTGGTTGTAAAGCCTGAACATGATGGAGAAACACCTAGCTTTGCCTATGGAGTGTGACCCAGAAAGTGCTACAAGGTCCTTCACTGATAGATTGAATTGGGCGAAAAGATTGATCAAAGAAGTTGCATCCGCTCTTGGGCTTGGCATTATATTGTCGGAGTCTTGTTGACTGGCTGTTAAGCTATCTTTTCTTCCCAATCTCACTTCCCAATCAGGTCCTCCACTCTGATAAATTACAAACCAAAAAAGCTGAACTTAAATTCTATCAAAAATGTGATGAAGAAATAAAGGAAGGGTTATTACTTATTAGTACCAGAGCAACAGCATCTCTGGCGGCTAAGACTAAGATATCTGCACAAGAAACAGTTGACGGGCAAGCATCTTCCAAGTTTTCCTTGATTTCATCCACAACTTCAAAAGATCGTAGCGAATTTATATTTGAAAGAGCTTGCTTTTCCCCAACCATGTCTGCTGTATCATCTAAGAGTAACGAACCATCACAGCCCTGAATCAAAACAAAAGCAGGCTTAAAATAAAACTCATGAACAAAGTAATCATGGAATTGAACAGACTTGTATAATACATTAACAAAGCAATCATGGAATTGAAGGCGCATAACAGAGGCAAGGCTTCTTGGTTCCCTAATCATGGCTTTTTTCATCACATCTCTGACGATGAATTCCGCCCGCGGACATGTTTCAGAGTAAAACCCTGGCCGGAGAGGCTCTGCAGAAACGGTCATGCCCACTGCTGCTACCAGAAACAACACCCAAGGAAACGGATACATCGTTTGGGGGAACACAATAATTGTGGATTTTTTTTTTTTGCGGGGTTGTTGGGGGGGGGGGGGGGGGGGGGGTTTGAAATACACCAATTCAGGCTTTTTTTTCTTGAATGGTCATCTGGGTCTTAACTTTTGAACTTGTTAGATGAATTCTTAACAGCCCGAGTGGGGTAGGGAAAAATAAATATATATATATATATATATATATGGATAAATCTTGAAATTATATATTAATTTTCAGTTTATTGATTTCTGTAATTTTATAAATAAATTTTGATTTAATTTTTACTTTATATAAATAAATGATTATATTTATTCAATATAAAAATAATTTTGATATATTTATTTTTTTAAATATGTATAATTGAATAAAGTTAAAAAGCTTTTACATATTTATTTGAATCACAATCAAAATTTTATATATAATTATATAAAATCAAATTTTATGTATCAAATTGTAAATTTATCCATATATAAACAAATGAAACTTTTGTTACATTTTTAATTAGAATAATTATCCTATACACTCAAAGTTAGTGAAGTAAAAAAATTCCACAAGTAAATTTAAAATGATAAAATGACATTAATCTAGACATACTTGTGGAGTTTTTTTCTACTCCACTACCTAATTATACTTTTAGTTATTATTGTGAAATGTAAAAGCTCCACAAGTTATATATCAAATAATTCAATGATTTGGAAATACTCTGTTTTTATGAGGAAAAAAAACTATAATATAATGTCTATCGTTCTAAATTGAGCTAATATAAGGGTTAAAGTAAATATGTAAGCAAAATAAAAATATATATAAATTATGAAACATTTATAATATGAGTGAAAATTTTATAAAAAAATTGATATAACAATAAAATATAATTTTGATTGAAATGATAAAATTAATATATTAATATTTTTAATATTTTGAATTTAAATTCAGTAATATATAGATATTTTTTAAAATTTTACATGAAAAATAAAATTCACTTCAAATAATATCTCTACTATTTTGTTTAAATAGATGTTTTTGATAACTTTTTAATTGAATTAGAATCGATATAATATATATTTCGATTAATAACAAACAATATTATACTATGATTATATAATTAGTATATTAAGGAAATTAAAAAAAAAAACTCAACTTACAGAATAATACCATATATTAATATATTCTTTTTAGAAAATCTAAAATATTCCATAGCAACTATTCTAATAGCGGCTATAAGGATTAATATAATAATTTTTTTGGAGAATCTAAAAATATTCCCCCAGCAACTTTTTTTTTTTTGAATGGCCACAATATTTACTTTATTTTTTTTCATATTCTATTTTATTTTTACCCATAGTGGATAACAAATTTTAAATTGTTAAAATTTTATTTATTCCCATCAATAATTTAATAAAAGAGACTTTTCTTTATATTGATGCGATCTCGTATGCGTTGTTGATTTCGAGTCGCGAATGTTCTCGATCGTAAAATGGAGAAGTATCGTTCTACTTGTAGTTAAGGCTGAATTGGCTAAGTATAAGGTTCAAATAGAGGGGTTTGAAGTATTTAGATATACTTTGGATATGGTTTCGGCTAAATAAAGATATGGCTAAATGAAATTGAAAGATAAGATGGAATAGGCTAAGCTTAAGGTCGAAGAAAGAACCAATACTATAGGGCAGTAGTGACTCGAATCTTATATTGACACTTAAGATGGAAGACGATAGAACCTTGACCCGCTACCTATAGGGAGATAGGAACCAAAGGTATAAAGGTGAACGCTACACTCTATAAAAGCTTGATTTTGGGCTTAGTTGAAACAGTGGTTTTAGAACCACAAATTCGAGGTCGGAAAAAATATTTTTAATATTTTTATATGTGTTATAGCATGATTATATGAGTGCATGAAAGTTTTGGTGAATATTAGCGATTGCATGCTTAATTGCGAAAAAGGACTGAATCGCATAAAGGGAAAAAGTTTTGTTTTACTAGTAAATGGTGTTAATTAGCTATGGATCATAATGTAGAGGTCTTTAATGGACAAATAGGCCAAAATTAGGGTGATAGCCGGCCATAGAGGCAAAAAGAATTAAAAAGTCGAAGATTAGGTGATTTGGTGACCAAATAATAATAAAATAGAAATAAAGCTTTCATCTTTTTCATTTCTTCCCTACACCACCGACATTCTCAGCCATATTAAAGGTTTTAGAAGCTCAAAATTTCAGCAACTCTCCACCCTTGCAAGAAGTGATTTTAATGGATTTTCTTGACGATTTTTGTACTTTTATAACCCTTATAGCATAAGCTAACTAATGAGGGACTATTTTTCAAAATGATTGAGAGTTTAGGAGTTTTCCATGTGAGAATTCATGTTGTTTTCTGAAATTTCATGGAAGAAAATAAATCATAGTTGATAAATGAACAACTTTTGTGAAAGGATTTTCATGAAAACACCTAGGTTGGACCTTTTTGTAGAAGTTGTAAAATAGATGGTAATTATGTGAAATAATTGAAATTAGGAGCTGCCATAAGAGTAATAAAGGTTCGGCTAAGCTTGGTTAATGAGGAAATTTGATGAAAATCGATTTATGAGCCTAGGGGTAAAATTATCATTTTATGAAAGTCTAGGGGCAAAACAGTCATTTTGCCAAAATATGAATTATGAAATGTATTGATTAATATGATGATTAAATTATTGAAATTTTATCATTTTAGATCAAGAAATACGAAATCCAGACCTAGACTGGGGGAAAGCCAAGCTAGCAGACTAAATTGCACTAGTCGCCCATATTTTGTATACCGAGGTAAGTTGCGTGTAAATATTACAACTTTATTGTGTTTATGCATTGATTAATTGATATAGCATAAAATGTTTGATTGTGAGTATGAAATTGCATGATAAGAATGATATAGTAAATCCCAGTTGAACTGTAGGAATAGATCGAATATTTATGCCATAATACTAGGGTTATTCAAGAGTTAGTGTAAGACCATGTCTAGAACATGGCATCGGCCTCGACATGTAAGCCAGTGTACGACCATGTCTAGGACATGGCATTGGCATTGATGTGAGTGTTAGTGTAAGACCATGTTTAGGACATGGCATCGACACCAATAGATGAGAGCCAGTGTAAGACCATCTTTGGGACATGGCATCGAACCGATAGATGAGAGTCACTGTAAGACCATGTCTGGGACATGGCATCGGCCTTGATATATGAGAGTCAATGTAAGACTATGTCTAGGACATGGCATCGACTTGATGTGTGGGCTAGTGTAAGATCATATCTGGGACATGGCATCGGCATCTTACCCTATGTTTGAGGCCTATCGAATATCCTTTCGAATTCTAAATGGTTCAATGGGAATTTCAGAGTTTATGTTAAAAATGAGATTGATTATGACTATGTTGTAAATGGTATATGTACCTATACGAAACTCATGTGAAATGAGCTCAGTTTATGTTATATAATTTGAATGGATGAAAGTGAGTAAGTTATGCCTATGATCATTATGGATTATGTGCAAATTATTATATGTTGTGAGTATGTTAGTGCATGGTAAATTTTGTTGTTAATTATTTACATGCAACTTACTAAGCTTTATGCTTACCCTTTTTCTTCTCTTCATTTTCTTATGGTGCCGCCTAATTAGCTCGTGGATCCATGGACATCAGAGACATCGATCACACTATCAATAGAAGCACTTGGTGTAGCTAGTTTTTATCATTTGAGTAATGGCATGTATAGAGACTTAGTCTTTTTGTGTTTTGTGTCATTTTTGAATTTGGCCAAATGTGTTGGCTTGAGACGAAACTAGTCATTTTGTATAAGGCCATGGATAATGACTAATATTTGTTGTTGATATCTATAAATGATGATGTTTTCATGAATGGGAAAATGGTATGGATGAATAAGTTGCATGATCGGATTGATAAATTATGTGATAATTGTGGCTGATTTGGTTATATTTCTAGGTGTGGATTTGGTTTTGCTTGGTGTAGTTTAAATTGGCATATGTTAGATTATTTTTTTAGGGTGGTAAAGGACTTGGTAAATAGCGTTGTTGGTCCACACAAGTAGACACACGGGCATGTGTCTAGGTCGTGTGTGACATATGGTCTGCCCCACGGGCTTGTGGCTCTACCGTGTGTCCCCTGCACCTTAAGTTAGCAAAATAAAAATAACTAGTAGTAACCACACGGGCTGAGACACAGCCGTGTGTCTCAGCCATGTGAAAGACACATCTTAGCACACGAGCATGTGCTTTGGCCGTGTGACCATTAAGAGTTGATGACGTCAGAAACAAAATACCAAGGTTTTTGCACACGAGTTGAAACACAAACGTGTCACGGCCGTGTGAGGGACACGAGCCATGGACACGGGCGTGTGCCAGGCCATATGAAAACCCCTATAGGCTCGATGTTAGAAAATAAATCCACACGGATGAGGGGCACGGGCATGTCCTTATGTGCTCAGGCCGTGTGAGCTACACGGGCCTTCAACACGGCCATGTTAGGAGATCACACGGGCGTGTTGCCCTTCCACACGGGCGTATGCCTTGTTTTTAATAAAATTTTCTAGTGTTTACTTTAATGCTCGATTTAGTCCTAAATTGTTTCTAAAGTGTGTTTTGGGCCTCGTAGGCTCATATTAGGGACTATATGACAAAGTTTGAAAAGTTTTAAAGTTGAACGAACTTTGTTGACCCGGAAATGTATGTTTGCATGTGTTTTAGTAAGGTAACATCTCATACCCTGTTTCGGCGTCGAACACGGGTAAAGGTTGTTACACACTCGGTTTGGAGTGATAAGTTCAAGTCAAACAAAGGTTGATGCCACTAGCTAAGCTTAATAAGTCAATTTGAGTCACAAAAGAAGTAAAAAAAGTTGAATAAACTCACAAAATATTATATTCAACATAAAAGGTGTCAAAAGTCTGAATTACATGAAATGAGCTTCATATTTATAGCTAAAAGCTAAGCTAGCCGAATGGACAAAAGATAACTGAATGGTCATCCTTTTAATTCAACTTAATTAAGCTGAATACTCTTTGAGCTTTTCCACACGTCCCTTGAAGCTTCCAAAATAGCTTGGTTTAATTCGAGTTAAGTGATAAGCTGAAACAAGCTGAATTTGATCAGCCAAGGAGTGTGAACTATCTTTAAGAAGCTGTCTTGAATAGCTGAATAGTCTTGAGCTCTTAATGGCAGCTTGGGCACTTCAATAGTCTTCCATGTGAACAGCCGAATGTGAGCAACCCTTTAGGTGTGAAAGCTCAAAGCCGAATGATCTCTAAATGTGAAAGGAACCTCCAGTTGATTTGAACAAGTATGAAAACACTTGTGGCCTTTGATGTGCATGATGGGGTTCCTTGGGAGATAGCAACCAGCAGCACACTTTGGCTTTTGCTATGACCGAAGAGTTGCTTGGAGGATAGCAATTATCAGCCCACCATTTTCATTGTCGTTCATGCATGTACCTACAAACAAATTAAATTTGGCTAAGACAAATTTAGACAAATTTAACTCAAACATGTAATTAATCTATCTAAAGTTAAGACACATTAAAACAACTAGCTAAAACACATTAAAACAACTAGCTAAAATACATTAAAACAACTAATTAATATGTACTAAACTAAGACATAATTAAAACACTTAATTAAGCTGCTCAAATTATGACATAATTAATACTTAAACTAAATAAACCAATTTAATCATAACTGAATTATTTATTCCAGCAAATAAAATAATGCACAAGATAAAATGAGCTAAAGTTGAGCTCAATCAGCTGAGGTTAAGCTAGATGAGCTTGAAAAAGGTTGCAAGGCACGCTTAGATTGCTTGTCCATGAATGTTTGATAAATCTCGTAACAGTTTCACCTCACACTCTATCAACTAAAGCCGCAACAGCCTCTTTGAACTTCCTAGCTCGAGCTCGAGTAATTGATCCTAATGGCAACTCCATAGGATCCACGGTAGCTCTAGGTTAGTCTTGGGTCTTGGTCATATCATATATGTTGGAAATTTTGTTAAATGCGTATGTATGTAGAAATAATGTATTTAAAATATAATGGTGTATCCTAGATGAGATCCTTATTTTACTTAATAAAGGATACAAAATGGCCATAATTCAGACTGATAACTTTGAAGTAGTCCAAGCCTTGACCGGTTTGGAATTGGAGGATCCAGGGATTACTATGTTTAGAATGACTCAACGTATCATGAGGTTTGAAGGGTAGTGAAAGATCAATCACATACCAAGAAAGTAGAAATTGGTGGCGGATCAACTTTCTGAACATAGCTTGAATTGGAAATTGACCTTACAGGTCTTTGATGAGACAACTAAAGAAATCTTAGAATTTTTACTAAAAGATAAAGTCAATGGTACTTTTATGGATTTGATATAATTCATCTTTCCTTTTCACCAATATATTTATATAATGGTGTGTTTAAAAATAATGCATAATAAATAATGAAATAGATAATTTAAAACTAATTAATAATAACACATGAAATATATACTATATTAAAATAAATAAAATAGATTAAATTGCGAGTAAAACGAAATTTAAACACGTAAATATTTCAAATTAAGAATATTATGCGCAACATCATTGTTTATCACAGTGTTGTCATCAATCTTGAGTTGATGTTAAGTTGACTTGCGGCATTAACTCAACTAAAGACATTATCTATATACATAACGTGGGTGCAAGAAAACATTTTATATAAAAATTTATTTTAAAATAAAATTAATTTATTTAAAAATTATATAAAAATAAAAAAAGTTATGAAAATAATAATAACTATTTAAAAAAAGAATATAAATAATTTTTTTAAATTGAATTAGTATATGATTAACCCATTTTACCATGGGTTTAAATGATAGTAGGAAAAAGAACAGGGATGAGAGAGATTATTTAGATTGCATGGGTGTCAACAGGTTAGAGTGGGATTGGTGTGAGAAAAGGAGGCAGGCCTAAGCCTATTGGCTAAGAGATACTTGACTAAAACAGTCCATAAATTGCTGTGGTTGTGGCCCTTCAATAAAGAGCAAAAAAGGAAAAAAAAATCATTAATGGACTTCTCTTGTTTTTTTCTATCATGTTCAACCAATGCTCAGCTTACTCTTTTTGTCATCAATTAAAAAACAAATCATTTAGTAAATCTATCTAAGCTTGAGTATAATGTGTATGTAGATGGTAATATGGCAAGTAAATGGGTAAAAGTATCAAGGAGTTGTTTGTATATGGAGTTGTTTTTTATTCAAAAAATGAGTAAATTAATTTTTTTATATTAGATTAAAAAGTAAATTAGTCATTTTTATTAAAAATTTAATATATTTGTACTATTAAAGACTAGCGTGATTAACGGAATAACCAGATAGTAACATGTGACGTACCATATATACCTCATACTAACATGCATAGATCAATTTTTAACAACATAAATAAATAAATTTTTAAATAAAACTAATTTACTTTTTAATTATATATATAAACTAATTAATTTATTTTTTAAAAATAAAATTTAATTTAACTTTTAATATGAAAACCGCTATAATAAATTTGCAATGTGTCTTACTTCCAAAATAGTTAAAGAATGGAGGCTTAGTTTTTGACTTACCAGATAAGGCTTCCCCATTTTGTGACACATTAAGAAATTATGAAAATTTATTAGGCCAGGTGAGTATCATCATTTAAAATTTTAAAAAAGAAACGGATTTATGTATCATCATTTGGATAATCAATATATATAGATCAAATATAAATTTTTTTAATACATATTAAATTTATATTTACGACATTTTTAATAAATTTTTGAGATTTTTTTAATTTTTATCAATAGAATAATTTTTTTATATGTTAAATGTGAATTTCCATAATTGATATAACATCTCAAATAAAAGTTTAAAGATCTAAATTATGTTATTAGAATTGAATCAAATTAATTGATTAAATGAATCGAATTAAAAATCAGTTAGTACATCGATTTAGATAAAATAATTGAATCAATTTATGAGAAAATTACGTAGAATAAATAAAAAGTCAAAATTAAGATAAAAATTGACGATATTTATAATTTTTTAAAAATATTTTATATTAATTTTTATGGTTTTTTAATAAATTAACATATTCACAATCAAATTAATCGAATCAATTAAATAAAAAAAAAAAAGCTAAATGCTTAATTAGTTTAACTATTGATTTGATTTTTAAAACATTAGATGAACGTGGTGTATCTTTGTGATTTTATATGTGTGAAGTTGGTAAAAGTATTTTGGAAGTCCTTATATTAAGAGTCATTATGCCTTCCTACTTAAAAAAGGGAAATTAGTCCCTATATGTTATATCAAAAAGTAAATTAGTTTTTTATGTTAAAAATGTCATTCATTTGTACTATTAAAAATTGGCGTGATTAATGGAATAATCAGACAGTAACGTGTGGCGTGCCATGTACACCTTATATTGACATACAAAACCAGTCTTTAAAAGTAGAAATGGATGAAATTTTTAGTAGAATGATCAACTTGCTCTTTAATTTAAATAACATAGATTAATTTGCTTGTTTTTTGAGTTGAAGTGGTAAAATTCAATTCGACTTTTGATACAAAAGTTTTCAAGATACATTTACCATGTTAAGTTTGATGTGATGCGATGTGAAGTTTATATGAACTAATTTAATAAATCAACCTTTTAAATTGTACTTCAAGATAATTTGTTTAGCTTTTATAAAAGAAAATATTCTGTTAAATTTAATAAAATAAAAATTCAACTTATGTAAAACCTGTGGCTAAATTAGGCCTAAAGGCTTTTAGGCCAGTTTTAAAATTAATTAGGGAAATAAACCAATTTTAGGAAAGAGAAATTGAAAGTGCATCTAGCTGGGCAAGTTTTCTGTAGAGGTGGCAGTAAGTGCGACTAGTTGGACGCTCTTTTTGGAATACTCATACAGTTGGATATGCTTTCCCTCAACGGTCAAGCAATGGCTTTTTGAATGTTGCTGTGCTAATGGTAAAAAAATTTAAAATTCCAACGGTAATTTTTTTACCTTATAAATGCTCCCCAAATTTTATTTTTTTCATTCACATCATTCTCTCAACTTTCTCAAACCCTCTCAAGTCTCTCAACTCTCTAGTTTTGATTGTGTTTGATATTTTCATTTAAAAATAATATTTTTATTAATTATCTCGTATTGTACTTGTTTAAAATCAATTTTTCATGAATGATCGCATTTCTAATCCGCTTCAACGACAAGCATATTTTGCCATCTAGGCAGTAATAGTAAGTCGAAAATTTAAATTTCGTTAATTTCAATAATGTTAAATTTAATATTTTTAATTTGAAATTATTTTTATTGTGTAAATAGGTGGATGATCGTGTTTTGTAGGGCTTCATTCATAATATGGGAAAGCCTGCAATCCCTGAAATTTGTGGCTACTTGTAAGTGGCTGGATTCTTACATGTGTCTCACATGTTCGGGGGCTGTAAACTCGATTTGGCACTAATCAACACGTTGGTGGAAAGATGGAGGCCAAAACACACTTCTCACCTTCCATGCGGCGAGTATACAATCACACTCGAGGACGTAGCATTATAACTCGATCTATTGGTGGATGGGCCAGTAGTCATCAAGGGATCAATAATCGTTTTGGGTAAAATAGACCTTTGCACAGCACTGTTGGGAAATGTCCCGGACAAGTTCAAAGGTGTTCAAATATCGATCAACGGTTGGAGGATAATTTCGACGAGTTTTTTAAAGACCGAATGGAGGAGGTCATAGAACAATACATTCCGAGCATAGATCATGAGGTTAATCGGAGGACAACAATGAATGGATGGTGTGGCATGGGGAACACATCAATGTGTGGGATCGTAAGATGCAATCCATACCTATTTGTAAACCATTTTTCTCAATGGATACAACGGCAGCTGATGATTAATTGGCATGGTTTAGAGCAGTCGATAAGTCGTGTCTGCTACCACCGGGGCGAGAAATAGGAAAATTCAGGCAAAGAGCCAACGTTAATCACCGCAGTAGCATAGGAGGGGACAAGGTCACATGACGAGTTCGTTATCTACTCTGGCAGAAGATGCGCCGCCTGTGACTACGCAATATCCGGATGATTTCACTCCAGTTATTCCAGTTCAATTCAGTAACCCTATGTTTTTTCACAAGTACCTCTGTCCGATGTGGCCGGTTCTTTTGCTCTTGTAGGTACAAATTTCGGGGTACCGATGTCCCCCACAAACTACACTTCCTATACAGATGTCGATGTTGAACCATATATCGGGATAGACGTCGACATATACACTGCCACTAATGACGATATTGATTCAAATGACCATGCAACAATTGATGATGATGTCGATGCCTGGTACCTTTTCAACATTCCCAAAATTTGGGGCACCTTATGGTTACACGCCTATAGTGACCCAAACATCACACGCATCACTGTTTTATCGGGGTAGCTCATCATCGCAACCACCGGATGTGAGAATGGTGGATACACGATAGTAAGCAAGGATGACATAGCAATCGACCATAGAGGAAGATGATGACACTGCCAATCTTGAAGAAATGATGATGATGAGAAAGTCTACAAGCCTGCACCTCCAAATACACCTCTGAATACACCTTCAGTTGAACCCTGATTGTATGCAGAAATTATCCATGCAACTATCGTCCACCACCTTATGGCACACATTCTCCCTGACGACACGATTGAGTGTATTTTTTGTTATAAATATTATGATATAAATATAGATGTAATAAAAATAAAACTGAGGTTATTCATTCAAACAATTCATTTGCCTTTATTACTATCTATCATGAGTTATGCATATGTTAATAATAAATAACAAATTGAACCAATGAGAATATGTGAAACACGCTAATGAATATGAAATTTGGTAGAAAGCAATGTTATTGACGCTGAGGTCGCAACTTATTCATGTATAGAGAACATGTTGGTTTCGTATCCTTGGGTTTCTACAATACTCGCATAGTTTCTATTGATTGTTTCTCTCTCGATCTGGATGGAATTCGGGTGACCTTTCATGATGGGATTCAGGTCATTGTTTGGCACCAACTCGAATGGTGCGCTGGACATAAGCGACTACATACTATCATCTGGGACGGGTGGGAATTTAGGACTCCACACACTATGAATGCATTGTAGTAGGTAGACATCATTGATGTAAAGTGCGTACTCAATCCATATGTTCCTACATACGACAATTGCATGTGCGCATAGGAATCAAAGTGCTTGGAATCTCCCACAACCACAAGTTCCTTCCGTTAGGTTCACACGATAAGATGCACCTGAAATTTCTTAGCTAGGCCTAGCGTGCTCCATGACTCAAAAATTAAGGTTTTGACACAAGTGGCACACTACACACATGGTGTTATCTCTCGCTGTACTTCGTCAAATCTCTTTCATCATGTCATCACAATATGAACCATCGCCCGCTATTTGTTTAGCATACACTGACTCTCTCTTAGAAAATAAGGCGGCTAGTTGAAAATATGTCTCTTTGACAATCGATATTACTCATAAATGATGCATCCCATTCAGTACAAGGTTGATGCACTTGACCAAGTTTGACATCATATGCTTGTATTATAGACCCTCGTTGTACGGTTGCGTCCATTGTTCGAATAGTATATTTAATACATATGTTGTACCATAAGCATTAATGGTGCTCAAGTTGTTCAACATTTGATGGAATTGATGTTGGATAAATTCGTAACGTATCGAGAAACAACTACCAGTTAAAGCAATAAAATAACCCAATATAATATTTAATGTGTAGTGAATACATAGTTCAAACTATAAACCCATGTCAATAACTAGATTTCGCTCAGTTGCCGAAGGATATTTTTTGTAGTTGTTGGATCCCACATGCCGTATACAGTACTGATAATGAGTGCGATCCTAGAGGACTCTATGACGATCAACCGTCAAGAGTATTTCGGGTCCTCTGTCTGATATGAAATATATGTTAGGCTGTGGACAAATGTGATGGCACAACCGACTCAAAAAGAAATCCCAGTCATCTGTCATTTCTTTGGGAGTTATTGTAAACGCTATAAACAGAATCTTCCCTTTATTGTCTTGAGCAACGACAAGTAACAAACGCTGCCAATAACTTTCTACAGCCAGGTGCCGTTAATTTGAGTCATAGGTTTGCAGTGCTAAAATACTTCTCTGCATTACTCAAATGTCCAAAAGAATCAGTGGAAAACTCTTTTTCCCAGGGACCAACTGATGCAACATCTCCATAACTTTTTACTTTGCAACCCACACTTTATAATACGTTGGAATGTACTAGTACTTGTTACGTATGTTGGCAATCAGCACCAATATTTGAATCCGGGGACTGACTTATTCCTCGACGTGAAAAACCTGATGCTTCGAATAATTCAGATGCTTTAAACATGTTTAGAATATGTTCATAACTTCTACAGCGTGCTTTCAAGGTTTTTCTTTACAAACAGACCCTTTCTTACAGCTATAAAAGGGTTCATACACACCAAGCTTCATCATCCTTTAGTCATATAATTTCTCCCCAATCCTCTCCATTCTCCATTATAAACCATTTATTGGTCTTCCAAATTTTGGTTGCTAAAAATATTTGGTTTACGTTCGAGGTATTCTTGAGCCGTCGGTTATGCGATATCACTTCAAGCCTACACATTTCATATATCATGCCAAGATGTGATAATTGCCTCCGAAGCCTATCTTAAGGAAGTCAATTATGAGGTGATTTTTTTTGCGGTAAATGGTGGAGGTCAACGTGAAGGTCTCAATTGACGACCATTATGTGGTAATGGGTCAAGGTATAATGGGGGAGCCAGTTGACAGTCATTATACGACCACGAGCTCAATCTTTTCGAATACTAAAAAATGATGACTTATAAATACCATACATAAGTTTGATGGCATATTCATACGGAAAAACTCTAGGGCTTCCTACTATAATAGGTGTAATTTTTTTCTCCATTTCTAGGCAACCGGTACATTTAACATTCCTTCTTATTCAAAGGTTGGCACCGTCATAGACACAATAGGACTTTCAAGCAGGGAGCGACTATTGCAGTGTAGTAAAGGTGATGCTCCTTTTAGGGTGACGACGGTTGTTGTTATTACACAACCTATTAATAACTACAATCGCTGCCGCGCCGACCTGAATTTGACCTTTATTGTACCGGAACATCTGCTCTTCACCTGATAACCCTCTTGTGTCCACCTTAGTGTTAGCCTTTGGACAAGAGTGAAAGGTTAAAGATACCACCTGCTTGAAAATAGAGAAAAAAATTACGTTGATTACACTAGAAGTTCCCAGAGTTTTCCATATGATTATAACATCAATATTATGTATGGTATATATAAGGCATTATTTGCGAGTATCCAAAATGCTTGACCTCCTAACTGTGTAATGACGGTCACTGGGGCCCCAGTTATACTCAAACCCATGACCGCATCACGGCCGCCGACTGGGACTTCCACCTAGACTTCCACCCTTGGTCGTATCAAGCATTATTACCCCAAAATCAGATTTCCCCATGATGGGTTCTTCAGGTGATAATTCTATCCTGTTATGACATATGAAATGTATGTATGATGAGACGCATTATCACATCTCCGACCCCTCAAAATTACGTAAGAACTTCTACCGTTTCAATCAAAAACCCTAAACACTTTCAAAATACCCTAAACCCTAAAAAAACCCTAAGTCTTAAAAACCCTAACATAAAAAAAAAAAGGCCCTAACCTTGGAGAGGGAAAGTGAAAGCGCGTCCAGTTGGACGAGCTTTCCTACCATCTATGCAGAAAGCGTGCCTAGCTGGAAGTGGTTTCACTTTCTCTCTCCTAAAAATGGCCTATTTCCCTAATCATTTTAAAACCGGCCTAAAAGTTAAATAAAAAAATGACATATTCATCATATTTGGCCAAAACCCGTTGGCAATTATTATTATTATTATTATTATTATTATTATTATTATTATTTCATTTACAATCTATTTTCTTGCACAAAATTTAAAGAAGAATATATGTAATTTGAGTAATTTATTATAATCATCCTAAAAACTAAGGTTTTTAGGCATGAATAAAATTTCGCTACATCATCAAATTTTAAATATATGAAATTATTATTATACGCCTATCCATATTCAACCTACTCTCCAACTATGGTTTTCTTTTAAAAAAAACAAAAGCAATTAAAAAAAATCAAATAACATAGAAACTTTAAAATTAACACTATTCTTATTACTGAAGATTCAATGCAATATAATTTTTAATTTTAAAAAATGTATAATATGAAATAGAAAATAATTTAAAATGGAAAAAAGAATAAAGTCACTGTCTAGTCAGTAATTTAAAAAAAAAAATTGGTTGCACAAGAATAAAAAACATTAATTTTTGAAAAAAATAAAATAATAAAAAATTGTAAAAGAAGAAAAGATGTTTGTTTATAATTTAAAAAATTATTTATTTTAAGTAATTTAATTAAAATTAAATTAAGTTAGAAAAAATAATAGATGTAGATGAATGTATAATAATACTTTATTATCTTTATAATTTAATGATATGATACTATTTTATTGATATTTAAATTATATTTTTTAAAATTATCCTAATATAAATTATTTAAGTATAATATAATCAGTTGTGTCTTTCAATATTTATTCTAAAGAGATAGTAATTTAAAAGGAGGATAGGATAAGAACATGATCAACTTTCTCGAGAGCTGCAAGAATCCTAAAAGGAGGTGGGCTAGTGGGGCACCGTTTAAGTTGAAACTATGCTTTATTTTTAAGGGAAACTCACCCTCTTTGGATTATGTTTTCCATTATGAGATAATGTTGTTCTAACTTTTAATATTATATAAATTAATATATTCGTGAATAATGTATATAACAAATTAAAAAATTATAACTAGAATTTATATATTAAGAATTAGATTGCATCTTGTTTACTTTATTAGTTATTGTATGTTGGATGAAAGAGTAAATTAATAATTTCTATTAAAATTTTCATTTATTTTTATTGTTAATAATTGATGTGGCTGACGGAATAACTAAATAGTTACAGATGGCGTGCACGTATAGGGACTAGTTTTTAACATTAAAAATGGATGAAATTTTTAACAGAATGACTAATATACTATTTAATTTCACGTATATGAATTAATTTACTTATTTTTTTAGTAGCGAGGGAAAAAATGTAATCTGACTCCTAGTACAAGAGCCTCTATGATACTTTTACCAAAATGGTACAATAACAAAAAATAGTTTTGGTTGAAATGGTAAAATTAAAAGACCAAATATCACAATGTTTCGGGTTCAAACCGCATTATGCTAAGTATTTTTCTAGATTGTATTTGAAAAGACAAAATCACGGTCAAAATAATATCAATTGCTTATTGAAAAGGAGGGGCTTTTGGTAAATTCATTATTGAGTGGTAACCTGATTGAGGGTGATACTAACTCAGCAAAACACTTAAATATAGTAATAGATGTTTTCAGTTCAAATCCCATTATGTGTAAGTATTTTTCTAGATTTTATTAGAAAAGATAAAATTATTGTCAAAATAATATCTATTGCTTATTAAATTTCAGGCATTTTGGTAAATTTATTTCTAAATTGGTAACCGGGTTATGGGTAAGACCAAATTAATCTAACACTTAAATATGGTAATGTATATATCAATTAATTTTTAAAAAAAATAAATTCACTTAACTTTATTTTAAATAAAACTAATTTTTTTATCGCATACTATGCATGAGTTTAGTTTTATTTATAAATTAAAATATATTATATTTATTTTTAGAAATTTTGTTACAAAATTTATAATGCTTCTAAAATAAAATGATAAAATCATACAAATAAAAGAGTATAAATGTTTAATTTTTAGAATTTTTATGTCAAATATTAACCAACTACTAATATATTAGAGTTTTTTTATTTTATTTTTTAAGGTTTGTATATAAATATACAGAGAGTTATAATGTCTCATGATTTATAGAAGATATTAAAATTTTCTTAAACTATTAAATATGTTTGATATTATTTTTATTTAAATATCTCTTAATTTATTTTTATATTGAACTTACTGATTATGTTTGATATTATTAAACATGTGTGCGGTTAATTTAACTTTAAGAGTTGTTGAATTATCTTTTCATAGATTTTTAATAATATGAAAATTAAGAGAATGATATTCAAATATTACTGGTTTTTAAAAATAATTGTAATCATAATGAGTATAAAATATTTATACATTTTGACCAATAAAATAATTTTTTTTCATTTTTATGTTAAACATTCATTTAATAAGTACAAAATTTGCCAAACATTTTAATCCATAAAAAATATTCAAACATTTAATGTAAATGCGGCACTTATTAAAAAAAAGAAAAAGAAAAAGCCTGACACCTAAGATTCTTGTCATTTTTTCTTAAAAGCCTTGCTATAAATTATATAGGAATGATTTGATAAAATCTTTTTGCATCGCAAATTTTGATTTGAATGTTAAAATTTTAAATATATTAATATACATATACTAGGGACAATATATATATATATATATATATATATATATAAGTTTATTCCAAAATAACCATAAAATCAATTTTAGACTAACATATTTAATTTCTACAAATAAATTAGTTTATTATGAAAATTTTAAAAATTTCGTTAGTGCAATTACTATATGAATCGATCTCCAGCAATTTAGTAAAGAAGTTCATCATTTTTAATAGTTTTAATTGAGTAAATAGATGATTAATGCGCTAATTATGTGAATTGATTTGTGTTATTTAAGTTATTCTTAATATAGAAATTGATTAAATTGTCATTGATATCTAATTTTCCATTTTATATATAAAAATATTGGTGAATTAATTTTTCATAACAATAAATGTTTTATCAAAATTTTAGTAAAAAAAAGTATTCGTTAAAGGAAAAGTTTTGGAAAAAAAGAAGGAATTATCGTCCAACAACGATGAGGGCGGTGATAATTGTTTGTCTGATGATCGTAATACCAAAAAGAGTTCGATTTAAGGAAAAAGAAGTGGATAGTGTTGAAATGCTTGTAGATCCGATGCCAACACCAACTTTGTCCTGGAAAGATTTGTTCCAAAGGAAAACCATTGATTTGTCGGGGGGTACCGGGGGATGCTGTGGGGAAGATTTCGATTTTGTAGAAGGAGATTTTACTAGAACCACAGTAAACGAAATACCCGCGGTTGATTTCTTTGACCGAGTTTAGAATTACCTATTGAAGGACATGGAAACCATGATAGTGGTTAAACTGTTAGGTGGAGCATTGGATATATGGCTCTCCAAAATAGGGTGTTGAGTTTGTGGTGACCATCTAAGCCTTTTCAACTTATGGATGTGGAAAATGTTTTTTTTTTTTAAATTTCAGTGCAAGGAAGACTATGAGAAAGTTCTTACCCAGGGACCTTAGATTGTTTTTGTCCCACCGAATTTCCTTCAAGTCCAAAAATTAGAAGTATTTAGGGGTTAAATTGAAAGAGACCAAAAATTGATGGTCTCTATTGAAAAATAAGGAAAAACTATAAATGGAATTGGGCATGGTTGAAATCCAATTCTGGTTCAATTGGATGGTCTTTATAATGTTGATAATCGAGCGGGAAGGGCTATAAATAGTTGAGAAGTGAATTCTTAGGTGGATTCTTCTCAATTCTATTACACTTTCTTCTGTTCTACACCTTCTACCTTGGTTGCTTAGAAGAGAAGATGGTTATGGGAAACTTTGCATGGAGTGGTGATAATGAGGTTTGAATAAAAAAATGTAGAAAATTCAGTAAGGTGGTAAGGTTCTTAGTCCCTCTTTAACAATTAGATAAGAAAACGAAGATAAGGATTTCCAAAAACCTTTTAAGGGATTTTGTATGATTCTAGAAGATAAAGTTTTAAGCTATGAATAACGAGTTTAATTCGTAATTTTGGTTGTTATGCTTAGCTATTAGGAGGATAGAAGCTCTAGCGTTTAGGAAAGCTAAGCTGATAGGGCGAAGAAGCATCTAGTGAGTTTATAAACTCCAACCCTAGAATGCTGTGTGGCTAGCATAATGCTGAAATAATGTATGAATCCTATTGATTTCGTATGCCAAGCATGCATAAGAATGTTTGATAAATGGTATTCACTAGGTAGTTCAGTATGCATGAAGTGTTTAGAATATCATGTTTAAAAACGATAATGTACTACTCTATGCTGGTATGTAAGTGAAATGCATATATTGTATGATGATAGCGTGGGAAATATCGAAGGGTTAAACGAAGTTAGTATTGGGAAAAAGGGGCGATTTTATTAAAAACTGCCATATGGTGTTGTCGTATGCACCCATAATGTGCAAAGCTCCGGGTTTTGCGGAGGGGACACTATGATGTTTGAGCATCAAGGTTAGGAAGGGCAATATGGATTAATGGGTGAAGAAATATGGAAATAGGAATTTCGTTAAGATTTTACCATTTGGGATTGTTAGGAGAAAACTATGATGTGCGAAGCTCTGGGCCTTATCAGGGGGGATATTTTGGTGTTTGAGCATCAAAGTAGATACAAGATGAATCAATGTTGACTGATATAAGGTTCCATAGGGAAACACTACGACGACGGTTAGCACTCTATAGGGCGACACCGTGACGGTGATAAGGTCCTTCAAGGTGATATCTCAAAGAGGTATAAGATGTAAGACCGACTCGACTATGGCAACTAATGGAGTCCGTCGAGATACTAAACATAAGGTAGTCCATCAAGACACTAAACATGAGATAGTCCCTCGAAATAGTAAACACGAGGATTACAAGGTGTAAGACCATAGCTCGACTATGGCAACCAATGGAGTCTGTCGGGATAGTAAACATGGGGATTGTAAGGTGTAAGTCCATAACTCGACAATAGCAACCAATAGAGTCTGTGGGGACAATAAACATAGGGATTACTATAATAGCCCGTTTGTCAATGGTGTCAGAAACAATGGTTTCAAGACCACAATTCTGATGTATGAGTCCGTAAATATTAATTACTTAATATTTACGAGGTCATTTGTGTCATGTTGAAATTTATATTAGCAATTTTGATGTTGTTTAGCTAATTAAAGAAAATGGGCTAAATCGTAAAAGTTACAACAGTCACTCACTATTGGAATTTTATTAATTAGATGACATAAATGGTAAAATGGTGACAATTTATGTTGCAATTAGACCATAAGAATTGTAATGGATGGTTTATGATAGAGAAATAAATAAATTATAGGTTATTTTATATTAAAATGTTAGAATAATGAAAATAATAAAAGTAAAAACATAAAAATTTCCACTGAAACTCCATGGTTGTGAGCTTGAGAAGTTAGTCTATCTAGTGTTCATACATGTAAGTCTATTTTTCACATGTTTTCATGAATTTTATGTTTTTGAGATCGTTGTAGCTTAATCTATCTAGCCCAGAGACTATTTTGAAAAATTGTCAAAGTTTTGAAAAGTTTCCATTGTTATTCTTAAACTTTTTAGTTGTTAATGGTTTAGTTTGAAGCTCAATGATGAATTTGGAGTAATTTGTAAAGTGATTTTGAATAATTTTGGGTTTAGGGACTAAAATGATTAAATATTGAAATTTGCTTGGTTTTTCTGTAAAATTTCAAATTTAGAGGGCTTTATAGGGATGGTTAAGAATTCAACACTATGGGCTAGGGATTAATTGTGAAAATAAGCTTGTTTCGATTTTAGGGACTAAATTGAATAAAATACAAAAAATTAGAGAAATTGTGAAAAATGTCAATAAAGAAGTCATATGCATCGAATGGATTGTTATAAAGTATTTGAGATTGACAATTGAAATAAAAATTACTATATAGATCAAGAATCGATAGATAATCGTGAAAAAGATAAAATTGTCGATTAATCCCTGACATTCAATCTTTACTGTTTAGCCCTGATAAGTTCATACGATATTATTTTTGTGTATTCTGATAATATTTTATTGACTTCTGTATAATGTGGTATATAAATTCAAATATTATATTTGATAAAAGGTAAGAAAAATGGATTGAAATGGAAACTGTTATATGGTTATACGTATCGAGCCTGGATGAACATAGGATATGATACAATTAGCATGCAAATAGGTTATTTTGCGTGTTGTACGGGGTTGACTTAGGATGAGATGATGATTCATGACTTGTTATTATACACTGAATATACCAGAGTCCAAAATTTGTTGTGGATTACCAAGTTATATTTACAATGATTCTAGCGTGTTTCTAGGGGTGGATGTAAAGCCTACGAGTTTGGCACTTGGTGCCCAGGTGAGTTCTTGGTTGGATTGGCTTGGTTGAGCATTCTGGTGTGTCTTGGGTGGAAAACTGTGTATATATATATATATATATCCATTCATCGGTCAGAATCGTGCTTGTTAAATGATATAATGACTTGTATTGACTTGATGATAATGTTTTGTTGATGACTTGAAAACATATTCATGATTAGGATGATATGTAGTGACTTCATATGGAATGATCTTGTTTAAACTTGAATGATTATTTGACTTGTAAATTATGAGCTCACCTCTTAATACGGTTGTGATGACAGAATTATGTTTAATTAATGATTTTGTTAAGTTATAATTGTGAACATAAGGTGTGTATTATTGGATCTAGTGCCATAAGTGTAGTACTTTCGTCTTAGTACACTTGTAATTTTTTTTAATAGATTGGTTAATAAAACAAATTCATTGATTACATTAATATACTTTGTATAATTGTCATCACATGATTTTAGCATGTAAAGCAAAATAGAAGCAAATGTTGCTTATTGGTTGTCTAAATTTTTAACTAATACTAAGCGGTATTACGTGGTCGAATCGTAGTACGGAAAGACAAGTTATATTAATAGATGAACATAAACATGTCATTAGTCTAATAAAAAATGAGCAAACTAATTAAAAGACTAATATGTCATCTATCAAGTCCAACAGGGGAGATGCCTTCTCTTGGGCATCAGGGCAGATGACTCCCAAAATATAGATACATAGATGTGACTGATTAGACTGATTTGACTAGCAGTACATCAGACAGGACCTAAGCAGAATAGATCCTGAATCCAATTATGGATTTATTCAATTGTGATGTTCATAGTGTGGCATACCTCAATCCTGAGTGGATGGTGAACTATGTATGCGTGACTTGTACACTTTGATGTAAGTAAAAGCCTGAGTTTAAATAGATAAGGAACTAAAATCTAGTGTGTCTGGTGTACAACTTCTATAGTATGTAGTGTTATTCACAATAGTGGAATTCATAGCCCAAAACAAAAGTAAATTATATCCCTCTCATTAGGATTACATGGTTGATGAAAAGTAAATGTGGCCATAGGTCATCCGTCTTTGTGATGGATGACTTGATCACTATTTGATAGTGATTGACTTTTCATGAAAGAATATGTAATGGAGGATCACATTGGGAGAACTGATATTAGACTAAAGAGATCAAGGATATCCTATAAGAGTAACACACTTATGATAAGGTCATTGGATGAGCACTGCGCAGTTACTTTCGTAAGGTATGCCGTTGGGGAAAGTTTAGACACGATACTATAGTGGAATAATGTAATAGCCCAAATTTTAGTAATGTTGGGAATTGTGGTTCGAGACCACTGAATTCGATAAATGAATTCTTTTATAATATTATTTAATATTTACGAGCCGTATGTAGTTTTTAAAAGATTTTTGAAAAAGTAAATTATGTTTGTAAAGATTTATTTGGTCAAGATATCAAGAAAAAGAGGTATTGAGATCTCGGTGTTATAAATCGAGCCATAAATATTTTTATGAATATTTAAGGAGTGTCAATAAGGTAATATTAAAGTTTCGTTAAGAAATTTTAAGATTTTGGTGGTCAATCGAGTAAAAAGGACTAAATTGAATAATGTATAAAATTGTGAAAAGTGATGAAATAGCTCAATTGTCAAATGAGGAAGGATTTAAAGTGCAAATAAGCCAAAGGAGATATTTTGGGCGGCAATAGCTGAGAAAAATCAGGAAATGGGTGAAATAAGGGTAAAATTGGAAAATTGCCAAAAGTAGTTAAATAAAAATGGGACCAATTTGGAATATCTAGAATTCTCTTCATTTTTCTTCATTCTCATCAGCTGAGCAACAGCCATGGAAGAGGGTTCAAGCTGGTTTTTCATACTCTAGCTTCATAAATCAACTCGAACGATTCCAGCTCAATGACAAGATGAATTGACGGAAAAGACCATGGTTGGACCATGGTAACAAGTGAAAAGTGGTAGCTTCGGCTGCCTGATAAAGTGAAAGTGGTAGCTTCGGCTACAAGTGAAAAGTGACTTTCGTATAAGACCATAGCTGGGCTATGGCATCGGAAGAAAGTGATAAGTGATTTCCGTATAAGACCATAGCTGGGCTATGGCATCAGAAGAAAGTGATAAGTGATTTCCGTATAAGACCATAGCTGGGCTATGGCATCGGAATAAAGTGACATGTGACTCCCGTGTAAGACCATAGCTGGGCTATGGCATCGGAATAAGATGATAAGTGATCCGTGTAAGACCATAGCTGGGCTATGGCATCGGAATAAGATGATAAGTGATCCGTGTAAGACCATATCTGGGATATGGCATCGGTGTGATACGTGCTCAAGATGTAAGACCATAGCTGGGCTATGGCATTCTAATGAAAAGTGATGAATTCACGGTTAAGTCCATGGTTTTACCATGGCATAGTAATAGTGAAGATGTAAGACCATAGCTGGGCTATGGCATTCTATCGAAAGTGAGGAATTGACGGATAAATGAAAAGACCATAGCTATGCTATGGCATCAGTGATCATCAATGAAATTCAATGCGTATCGACGCACATCAAAGAACGCAAGACTATGATTGTACCGGGTAGAAAGTGAATAAGTAAAAGACCATAGTTCGATGAGACTATGGCATCAGTGAAAAATGACGATTTCCAAATCGGTAAAGTTTTGGTAAGTATCATTTGAAATTATGCAATAGAATTTAATTGAGCACTGAGATTAGGCTTAATAAACGATTTGCCATTCTAAATCATGATTGGAACAATAGCTAGTGAATTACATGTTTGTGAATTGACATTTAAAGTTTGGTAAGTGATATGTGATTATTATTGGTATTGGTTCTAATGTTTATGTACTTTTCGACGTTGAAATGATCCAACGTATAAACTTAGCATAAGAATGAGAATGAGACTAATATGAATAAGTTCAGATATGTTCATGAGTTTTATAAGCATTGAATTGATAAAGCTTGTGAATTGTGTGGTATATTATGTGAAAGAATATGGCATGGATTATTGAATCCCTACAAGTTACAATGTGAAATGAAAAACTGTTTTCATTATGTTATATTAAGTTATAAATGGTATAAGGAATGTAAAATGTAATGGAAATGGTTTAATTACATGTGTGGCACTTAATGTGCGAGAATATGAGTATCTGATATATTTGTATTGATTCAATGAAAAAAAATATGGTAATATGAGGACAAATAGTAATACTGAGAAATATGAGCTCAGCAAGTAAGTGATTTTCAGTACTATGAGTTTATGACATGAATAGGAGTTTAAATGATTGAGTGTGTGTGACATCTGTATTAGTCAAATGTAATGGCTTATATTAGCTATTGTGGCTGTAAATCTGATTATATATACATGCATGTGTTATGGATTTTATATGATGAGTTTATAATGATTATGGTAGGAATGTGACAAAGACGTGAGTAAAATCTAAGATCTCTAATGCATGAGAAATTGACATGATCACAATATGTCTATGAACGTTTAAGTGTCCATGTCTGCCTTGTTGTATGCTATTGTATAAGTATGTGTTCGTATGATGTGAAGGTGATATAAAGGGCTTGGTAAATAGCCTGACACTGTCCACACGGCTAAGCACACGGGTGTATGCACTGGCCGTGTGAGTTTGGGCAGATTGCTCCACGGGCTGTTGGCACGGCCGTGTTAGAGGTCTACACGGGCGTGTGTGTGTGGAGTCACACGAGCGTGTGACGTAATTGTTAACAAATTTTAAAGGCATCTTTTTAAGTGCTTGAGAGTCCCCGGTTTGGTCTCTAACCACCTCGAATGAATGTTTTGGGCCTCGTAAGCTAGTTTAAGGGGATGATATGCGTGTAAAAGAAAAATTTTATATTGATCAAAATTTTACAGCCCGATTTATACGATTGGTTGAGTGTAAGTTCGGTAACACCTTGAACCCAATTCCGTCATTGTATAAGGGCAAAGGGTGTTACAAATAACTTTGTGACTAAATGAGTTTATAATTAATAGGCAAAAAGTCGGAACTTAATTATAAATTATTTGAGCCTCAACTGCATATGTCTAATAGGTCCATCTGTTAGCTTGTTGAAACCATAAATGAATTACGTGTTTGAGTAAAAATAAAAGGAATGAATAGGAAAAGAAAAAATGGGAAACATTCAGAAATGATTATGGTTTTCTTCGAAAAGGAGAAATGGAATCATTTGGAAATGGATGTAGGTTTCCAAAAATAGAAATGAAAATGGAAATGATCCACTTACAATCTTATATAGATTATTTAAAAAATAATTGGAAGAATTATTTTATGTTTTTGGATTGTTTTGAAGCCTAAAAATAAAAATAAATCATTCGGTCATATTTTCTTGAAATTTTACTAGGGAAAAATCGTTAAAATTTTACCAAGGGTAAAATCATCAAAATTTTTGTTGGGGAAAAATAGGGATGAGAAAATTGTTATATATATAAATATTAAAGTTTATTTTGGGAAAAAGAAAAATCGAATTAGGTTGGATCACATTACAGAATACTGAGTCAAAAAAGCCTAGGAAGTACTCATAAATGGACTCGACGTGAAAGAGACCCAAAAACCCTTCCTGGGCATGAATAGGGCAGTAACCCTAGTAGGAATATTTAAGGGTGTTCAAATGGTTAACTGATCAGTTAACCAAATCGAACTAGTATTAACCAAATTAACCAAACATTTTAATCCTTTAACCATTAACCGAACCGATTTTTTTTCAAAAAGAATTAACTGAATCGAAATATTTCGGTTAATTTGGTCGATTAACTAAATTAACAGAAATTTACATGTTTTACTTTTTTTTGTTAAAACAATTATAAAACATATAAAAATAAATAAATTTATAATGTTAATTTGACCGAATTAACTGAATTAATTGAACTAGTAATAGCCTAATACATGTAATATATAATATTATTTATTAAGTTCAATTAATTCGGTTAATTACCCGATTTTGAACTAAATTAACCGTTAATCTAAATTTCAAAAAACCTTTAATCGACCTCTGATGGAACTAGATCGGTTAACCAACTGGTTAACCAAAATTAGAACGGTTCGACCGGCTAATTCAATTTTAACCGAAGTTTGAACACCCCTAGGAATACTAGGGTGTATTGCCACCCTAGTACTATTCTAAGTAGAATGTTGTTTTTCTATTTGAAATAAACCACTACAACTTAACAAGGGTTCTACCTTCTCTTCCTATAAATAGATGGCACCGATAGAGCTATTAACAGAACTTTGAGAGGTTGTTATTCTGCTAAAATATAGAAAGAATTTATTTTCAACTATTACATATATTTTTTTGAAATAATAATTCTACCTGTTTCTATTAATAAGAGAGAATTTACGTTTTCATTCCAAAAAGAGAGTAAACTTTTTCTAGTTTTGTGTTTCGAATTCAATTGGTTCGAGCCTACACTCAAAGTAGTTCATGGTATGAGAATAGCAAAGAAAATCATTTGGTTGAAAGATGGGAACAATTAATGCCCGCTAAATTGAAAACAAATGTATGAATTTGGTTAAGGTTTATTGCTATAAATATAACAAACCAAGTTGATGTTCAAAATTTTAATTTTTCGGTGTGCAAGAAACCATTTTTTCAAACCGAGATTTTTCCAACATGTATATTATTTTCGACTTATGAACTTACTAAGCTTGTTGAAGCTTACTCATGTCATTTTTATTGTTTATTGTAGATATTGTTTTGCAAAATCAAACAATCGGATCAAGTCGAAGATCACACTATCCAGCTAACTTTCGGTAGACTACGAAAACATGGCATATTTTGTAAGTGGGATATGTGGGATGTAATAGGTGTAACTTGTGATTGTATATAAGTGTTCATTAGAAGTGGTATATTTTGTACTTGTATATAAGTTGTGTGTTTGAGGCTAATATTGTGGTTGATCATGGATTGGTATGTGATGATATAATGTTTGAAATTGTTTTGAAAGGTTAATAGCATGGTAGATCGAATGGTGATTGTCAGAGATATATAGATATACATATTTGGTCATTTGGTACTTGGTATTGTACCTTGTTGGTTGATGTTAAAATGTTTTAGTTGATTAAGTGACTTAGTTCATGTGGTCAAATATATGCCTAGATATAAATTGATTTATGACTTGGTGGTTGCTGCAAGAAATGATGATGTTTGTCATTTTATATGATCTAGTTAAATAAGCTAGAATTTGTTAGAAAATGGATATAAATCATATGTTTGATTATTGTTTGTGGTGCTATCTTATGACATCTTGGTTAGAATTAGGTAAATGGCATGATTTGGTATGTTTTTGGTATGATATAAATAGATGGAACGATTTATTAATGGCAAACTTGTGGCCTAAGTAAGCATGAAATTGCATGACTTGTATTTAAAGATACATTTAGGTTCACACGGGTTGTCACACGGTTTGATGCACGACCATGTGCTTCACATAGGCATTTGGCATGACGTGTGCTCTGTTTGATTTAGACATCAATTGGTACACATAACCATAGTCTGTTACACGGTCTGGAGACACGATTATGTGCCTCTACCTAAACGGTTTTAATCCTTACACATGATTGAACAACACGACCATGTCCCATAGCTTCACATGGCATCAGCCATCATACGACCGTGTGACCATTATTTTCTGTTTTTACCATACTTTTCTATTTTGTTTCAAGTTAGTCTTTGCTTGTTTCTAAACTGATTTTGAAGCTTTGTAGGTTTGGTTTAAGCCCCGTTTTTGAGTGAATGATATTATTATCAAATGATTATCTACTAATGATTGTTTTAAGTGAATATTGAATTGAAATTGCATATTCTTGACTTGTTAATTGTCATAGCATCCCATAACCCTAATTCAATCATAAACATGGACGAGGGGTGTTCTAATTATAACTAATGGAGTCTGCTAGGACATTAAATATGGAACCTAATAGGTAAGACCACAGCTTAGCTATGGCTACTTGTAAAGTCCACCGGGACAATAAATATGGGTGGTTAACCAAGATGGTAATTGTGGGAAATTTTATAAACAAGGAAAAAAAGTTAGAAGGATAATGGAAGCATGGGATACAATAGTTAGCTAGCGGATCGAAGGAATCCACTAATGAATGAGAAATGTAATGAAAGTTGGAAAACACTACTAGAATAGTAATTGTGAAAGTCAATAGGGCATATGGGTGGTAACCTAGAAAAATAAGATAAGGGAAATGACTTGTCAGTAATGCTTGGTAAATGTGCAAGGGAAAAGGTACTAGAACAGGTAAACCGAGTGTCAGGTATGTTTATTGAGATTATTCCTCTTTGAAGAGGAAAACTATTGAAAAAGTGTTGGCTAAAGGGTTAGTCCTGTAAATAACAATCACATGAAAGAATAGTAAACTCAAAGGGTCATTTGGGTAACAGTGGGCTGAATATTGTTGTCCGAAGTGGTCCACAGTTGACAGGCACGTGCCTTAAAAGTCAAGTATTGCTGCTAGGGAACTTCACAATAGAGTAACCCAAACAACATTGCAACCCGGATGTAGGATGAAAGAGATTTAATCTTCTAGAGTAGCGTGGGTCCTCGTTTGCTAAACCCACTGGTAGAGTGTTAGTAAGTCCCGTAGGGACTGAAATAAGGAAATAGAATCTACCATTGATAGCTTAGGTTTGCTAAGTTTGCCAATAAAGGCAAAGAGAAGGGGTGCAATGTGGTAGTGTAACACCCTCTAACCCTTATCCGTCGTCGGAATAGGGTTATGGAGCATAACCAGACATTTCAGCTCAAATATAAACATTATATAACCATCTAGCATACACATCATAATTTAATCATATTGTCCTATTTATGAGCCCTCAGGCCCAAAATATGTGTTAGAAACAAATCGGGACTAAATTGGGTACTCCAAGAAATTTTTGCAAAATTTCAAATATTTTCCTAGGTGCAAGGGACATATGCCCATGTGTTAGCCGTGTGTCTCACACGATCTAGTCACACTCCTGTGTGTCTGGCCATGTGGACTCAAAACAAACCTTAAACATCCAGTTTACCCATCCCTGCAACCTTAAACACCAAGCAACTCAAAAACCAATCGTTTAATCACTTTAAAACACAAGTTAATACCTTTAAAACATGTCAAAACAATCATCCTAGTTTCCTAACCAATGTACCCTCATAGGTACTTCACATATATTATCAAAATAATTAAATAACACCATTTAAGCCAATTCTAAATTTATACAAATTTCAACCCAAATTTGCCTCTATCACTCTCACTTATGTATCAACTTAAACATTCCATATTAAACCTGAACTTAACACGTATAATCATGTATATAAGTAACCAATATCATCTTATAACGTCATTTACATTCACTTCCCAAAATGACAAGCATAAGACATCCTAGTACATGCTGGCACAAAAAGAAATATACATCACCGTGTTTTGAGTTGGAAATCGTTAATGGATGCTGAATCGGCAATCTGACTTTAACCTAACCTGCGCAAGGAAAACAAACCATACGCTGAGTATAAACTCAGTGGTATTTCTATAATCTGAATGCTTAAAAGTAAAATAATATAATATACAATAACTATAGTCATACAATTATTCAATTTATAAAAAGGTATTTATAACACATTCAATTTTTATCATCTGCTATCCCAGATAGCTTTTCACAATATGAACAGAAATCATTTGAACAATAATATTGTTCATTCATATTCAATTCATAAATATACAAATTATGTGTCTCTAATCATATTCCAAATCACCACTCAATATAATTCATAACACTATTTTATTCAATAACCCCTATTAACATGACACAGACTCGGACGGATACACAGATCCAACCAAAACACACCAGTTTGGCACCGAGTGCCTCATCGGATAATTCGAAGCAATAAGTTGACACCAAGTGTCCCATTGGCTATGCAGAAGTAAATTGGTACCCAGTACCTCATCAAATTTATCTGAAGAATAATTTGACACCCAGTGTCTCATCTACTTGAAGTCGAAGTATCCCTAAACTCGTCCAATCCTATGGCATGCCATTTATATCTGACTCAGCCAGATACAGTTAATAGGGTTTCAATTCACTTTTGTAATGCCGCAATTATCCAATACTCAATCATCACATAAATCACAATTTCACATACATTCAATTCAATATAAAAATGCTAACACTTATCTTATTTACTTACCATAAGCATTTAAATCAAAATACAACAATTAGTAATTAAATTCAGATTATAGAAATACAAACCAAAATTTCCAAGCTACTCCTCATCAACTTTATCTTTTCCTTTCTTAGTCGAAGTTTTTGGTACAACGTTAGCTACGAAAATTAAAACAATTAGAAATCATCATTACAATACAATTTCACATTGAATATTTCAATTTTTATTCAGCTTTTGTCTAAATTTTAATTTAGTCTCTAAACTGAGACTAACTTTATTTCTTCAAAACTAATTCCATATTTTCATTCAATTTCTGCTTTAGACTAAATCCAACTCTCTAATTTCACTCAAATCCCTAAATCTTGAAGTTTTTACAATTTAGTCCCTAATACTTAAAACTTATAATTGATTTTACAATTCAATCCCTTTTTCATTTCTAACTTAAAATTCTATCAATTTAATCCTAAATACTTAAATTATTCAACATGAACAACTTCTAAAAATTCAATATTTTCTAAAATTTCAACATAGGTTAAGTAGTATGTAATACTAAGATTCTAAAAACATAAAAATTACAAGAAAAGAGACTAAATTGACTTACCAATTAAGCTTTGAACCCTTGAAAACCCTAATATTTCTCCTTTTCTTTCTCTCTTTTTCTTCTCTGTTTCGTTCTACTTTGTTCTTCTTTTTCTTTTATTTATTTAGTTATTATAATATAATATAAAATAATTTAATTAACTTTTAAGTTTTCCTATTATAATATTATAATATATATTTTTTAAATTTAATTTTTAAATAAATACATACTTATGTAGCCTCAGTTTATGCAATTGGTATAATTACTTATTTGGTCCTTTTAACTTTTTTAATCTATAATTTAACTTTCACTCTATTTGCAATTTAGTCCTTTTACCTAATTACTCTTACTTCAAGCTAATTCACCTAACTAAAACCTAATTAACTACACAATTGACTTCGTAAATATTTTTAATAAATATTTACGAATCTATACACTCTCTGATACCCGTGGCTATCGGGTCATTACAGGTAAGCAGGATGACTACTTTATGAGTTTAAAATGGGAGATAAGGGATTTTATCCTAGTAACTAACCTCCCAACTATGTGATTTAGAACTAAAAGCTATGTGTAGAAGTATGTCTGGAAAAGAATATGGATAAAGGAAAGAATGTATGAGCCGAGTCTGCATTTTGGCGAGACACTTGAAAAGCTGTCGAGTCTTATCGAATGACTATAGGACTAGCCAGGGGAAGACCGCTTAGCGACCTATCCGCTTAAAGAAAAGTTCAGAGAATGAAACAAAGATCACCAACCATATTAAGAGAGAGATTGTCCTAAGAAACTCAAGGGGTGAAATGTGTCTAATTCTCTTCTTATTACTCACTAAGTTCTTTGAACTTAAGAAATCTTGCTTATATATACAAGACTCGTTGGATGAGAAAAGATCTTGAGGAAGGACCCAACTAGATAGCGGTAGATCGAGAAGAGATCACTAGTCGTTGTCATGCACATAGGAGGGGGTACCTTGGGAGGCTTCACCTTAGGGACGATGACAATGTATCTAAGTAGATTCTTTAAAGTTAAAACTTTGAGTTAAAAACTTTCATTTTATTTAGGGTCCTGTTGTAAGAACAATATTAAGTATTAAATTTAGACTCTAAAAATTGTTAAGTTAAAATTTTTTGTCTAGTCCAATCCAATTTTTTGGCACCCCATACCCAGATTCGATGAGCGGGTCAGGTGTGGGTGTTACAGTTTTCGAGCAATATCTTACGGTGTAACCATGGTCATTTGTCTTTAACCCTCTCCAACCTTTTCTGATGGTAGTTATGACTAGATTTGGTTGCCAAACCTTCTTGGATATTTGTACAAAAAAAAGATACTTGAGGTGTAACACCCCAAACCTGGCCTAGAAGTTATGGCCGAATCTGGTGGCGTCACATAAGAGTGTTTTTGGTAAACCGTTTCAAATATCAAAAACTTGTTCAAATTATTATATTTTCTTTATCATGGAAGCTTTGAAAACATTCATTCATACGAAAATATGAGATTAAGTTTTAAAACACGCTTGTGATGTCACAATTCATAAATTAATAAAAATAACAATTTGAAAACCCAAAGTAAAAAAATCAAACAGTCCAGAATTTACATAAATATTTCCCTAAAATATCTAAACATAGTAAAACAGAAAATAACCAATAAAACTATGAAATCCAGTAGAGTGTCTAATAGTGGTCACCCTCGAGCCCTTCGCAGCACCAATCCATCTACTGTTGGGGATTACCTAACAGACAAATAAAATAAAGGGGTGAGTTTTCGCAAACTCAGTGTGTACATCCCCATAGTAAAGCATGCATATAACAGGTATCAGTCAATCAGTCATGAATCGAGCTTGAGCTCTTAACAGAATCTGTGTAAGCCTTAGCCCACTCAAACCAATATCAGATACATTCGGGCCTTAGCCCATACAGATATACATACATATCAATCAGTACAGTAAATGCCCACCAACCCTGCACACCATCTCCATCCACCCTACACACCATGTGGGGATAAAATCAACCCACCCAGCCCTACACACCAAGTATGGGGATAAAATCAACCCATCCAGCCCTAGACACCATAATGTACTGTAAACCGACACATAACAAGTAAAGGCAGTTAGTCAAATGGCTAAAAGCCTTATAGTCTTCCTTCTATCCAATATCAATCCCAACCCAATGCAATGCAACATAAATAATGTTATGGCATACTTTCATACAGTAAACAGATCATACTCAGATCAGATCAGAATAGAATTATTACACATGCTAAATATAACATGCTAGCATACATCTCCGTATCATGTCACAGAACAAGGTTTAAATAACACTTACCGACCCTTTAAATAGGTCACAGTAGACTAGAGCGACCCGTGCAACCTTTCGGAACAATTTAGATTTGTAACATCCCGAAAAAGGGCCTAGACGAAACAGTGGTTGTGAAACCACAAATACGAGATAGAAAAGTTTATTACAATGAATTATCATGATTTACCGATTGATTGGATGCATGTGATAGACTACCGATAAGAAATTTTATAGATTGCATGTTTAATTTGTCTATTAGGACTTATTTGCAAAAGTTGCAAAATATGTATTCTAGTTTATAAAGTACTTGATTGAAATGGGGGTTTAAAGTAGAGGTTTTTAAATAGTAATTAGATCATTAAAGTTTGATGGACAAAAATAAACATGATTAGTAAGTAAGATATTTAAGGGCATTTTGGTAAAATGCCTTAATTAATGAATAAAGACAAAATAACATGAAATAAGCTACCATCTTCTTCATTTCTTTTTTCCATGGTCGAATGTAGCAAGGGAACATCATGGCTAGGATTTGTTCATCTTCCAAGTTTCGTAGTAAGTCCGTTCTAGCCCCGTTTTCATGTTCTTTACATTTTTGGAATCCTGGTAACTTGATTAAGCTAATTCTACCATTAATTCGAGCTAGGGTTTATATTTGGAAAATTACCCATAGGTGAAAAGTGTGTATTTTGATGTTTTATGACAGAATATGAAGCTTAGAGTTATGTTAAACGACTTTTGTTAAGCTATTTTCAGTGAAAATGAGTAAAACGACATAATCAGTAAAAATTATTATTGTTCATAAGTGCACGTTAGGGCGAGAATTTGATGGCCATAGAAGGAAAAAAATGATCAGCATGTCCTAAAACATAAGAATTAGGGATAAAGTTTAATTTATGAGCTTGGGGTAAAAGTATAACTATGCAAAAGTTTAGGGGAAAAAATATAAATTTTGTAAAAATATGTTTTAGGTCCGAAATAATTAGTGCATTGATTAAATAAGTGAAATATGATGTTTTAGATCTCAGAAAATGAAATTTGGACCTAGAACGGGAGAAAAACCGAAAATCGGGAAAGTTGGTCAAAATGGTCGTGTTGGTATCGAAGTAAGTTCATGTGTTTAATAAGCAATTTAATTAAGCATGTTTGTATTCTAAATTGATATATTAGTTATAAATGTTTTAGTATTGATTTTAGAATATAATGACAATAATTGAGAAATGATTCGACATTAAAAGTGAGAATTCAAATACGTTTACATATAAGACCATAGTGGTAATATGGCTTTGTATAAGATTAAGAAAGTATTGAATAGCATAATTTGAGAAAAGTAAGATAAATTGAGGATATGATGAGATTAAGAATGTAAGTATGTAAGTTGAGTAGCATTTTATTATTATGAAATTGTTGTTATTATTATTATTGAGTTATGTGACTGACCTTGAGAATTTTGAGTAAGTATGTTTTAGCTATGAATTGCCAAGGCATTAATATTTTAAAGTCCATGCTTATAACATGGCAACTAAGGAAGAATTGATGGAAAAGTCCATGTTTATAACGTGGAAATGAAGGAAGAATTGATGAAAAAAGACCATGGTTGACCCATGGCAACATAAGATAAGGATACCAAGTAAGACCATGCCAAGGCATGACATTGGTAAGTTTTACAAGGCAAGAAATCATGTAAGACCATGTGAAGACATGTCATTGATAAGTTACTATAAGGCAAAGATCCTATGTAAGACCATGCCAATGCATGTCATTGGTGAATTCACAAGGCAAGGATACCACGTAAGACCATGTCAAGACATGGCAATGGTAAATTTCAAAAGGAAAGGTACTTGAGTAATCCAAAGAGTAAGTCAAAGAGATGACAAGGTAAGATCATGAGGAAAGAGCACAGGTATGTACATAAGGCTTATTAATATTGAGGTTATAAGTTGATGATATTACAAGTATTTTAATGAGTATATTCAAGTATTAAGTAAGTGATAAGTTTTCAATTATACTTATGACGCTTTGTGACATGGTTGGCAATATGCCTATATATTATGAAAGAGTATTAATGTGTTAAGTGAGATGTTGCAGGTACATAAGCAAGCTATTAAGTTTTTATTATTCCGAGCCTTTGGTAAGGTTACCAATGAGTAAGATGGGAAAGTAAGAACTTAACATTATTTATGCAAATTATGAAAGCTTAATAATAAGCTTACATCTTTCCTTTCCCTGTTCTAGAGTTTTATCAAACAAGCTCGGGTTGGAGGTCGTCGAAGATCGCTTTACACTTTCGACTATCAAGTTACCAATTGGGTATTTTCATTGAAACGTTTTCAGTCATGGAATTTATAAGGACTTGTCCATTTTGTGTATATTTACTTATGATATGGCTAAATAAGAACATGTGTTGATGTTATGTATGGCTAAATGAGGTTTAATGCAAAGAAATTATGAAAGAGTAAAAGTTGGTTATGAAACAATTTTGGGACAACAGCAGTGATGTGATTTTGAAAAATTACTAAAAATTGTAGAAATGGAATTAAATGGTGAATGAGATATAGAATTAAATTTTATTGAGTCTATTTTCATAGGAAAGAAACAAAGCAAGCAAAAGAAGTCTAGATTCTAATATATTTAAATTCTTGTGATACTGGTTTAGGATGACTTCGTGATCCCCTGTTATGATTTTAGAAATTTACTAGAAATTTTAAAAGAAGAATTAAGGGTTATAATTTATATGTACAGATTCCTTAATGAGTCTATTTTCATTAGAAATGAGCAAATGAAAATTGTACTATGAGATAATTGATTTTTAGTGAGGAAGGGTCAGAACCATTGGACTGTGTAACAGGGGAGAATTTAACTAATAAACTGTATTAACTGGCCTCACCAAAAATTCTGGAAAAATTATGGTAAAAAGATATACGAGTCTAGTTTTAGGGAAAATTTACAAATTTAAATTTTAAGCTTCCTAATTCGAGTTATAATTAATTTAGTGACTATGACGCAGGTAGACAGTTTTATCATGAATAGTGAAATAAATTGTTTTGATTTGTGTAAGTAATCGGAAAATTTTTAATGTTCCCGGTTTGGTCCTAAACCGTTTTAATTGCGTGTTTAAGGGCCTTGAGGGGCCTTTTTAAGGATATATTGGATGAATGTGAGCAGATTAATTTTAAAAGTAAATTTTTTGCCCCGAACTAGTAAGATAAGTCCAGTAACACCTCGTACTTGACTCCGACGACAGTCTCGGGTCAGGGGTGTTACAAGATTAATGGGCTTACACGCCCATGTGGCCTGTCCGTGTGGGCCCATACACCCGTGTGGCCCACATAGCCTAACTTGGCCTTACTTGCGTCGATCAGACGGTCTGGCCCAAAACCCCATACGCCCGTGTAGTTCACCCGTATGGACCCATACGGCCATGTGGCCCACACGGCCCAATTGGCCTAACCCGTACCTCGCACACGGCCTAGCCTGCACCACACGCCCGTGTCCGTCGCACCCATGTGGCGCGCACATGACCTCACTCGTCAACCTCACGGCCGTGTCACGCCACACGGCCTCCACATGAGCAGTCCACACTCCCGTGTGGCATCGACAGTTTCGTTTTCGGCTTTCGCCGAAACGTGATTTCAAAGTATTCGGGGTACACACCTGGTTTCGATTGAAGCCTAAATGACCACTGAGCACTCTCAAACCTACATTTGTGAATCCCGAGTCCAAAATCAATCACTTAACCTAATTATTAATGAAAGCCAAAACCTAAAATCTACTGACAACCTTACCTTCGCGATTCGACAACAATTTCTCACTATTGGAAGTCAAGTATAAACCCCCTCATCCTCGTTGACTCCTAAACAGAAAGAGAACTCTTAGGGCACCAAAACTTCACTTAGAACGTAACTAAACGCACTTAAATGCTTGCCAAAAACGTGCGACCCTTGATTTACCACAAGGAACCAATAATAATAAAAAAAGGAGAAGACAAGGAAGGGAATAATGGATTTTTCGGCAGCAAAATATGGGGAATTTCGGCAATACAAGAGGGAAAAGAAAAAGCAATTTCGCAAAAGAAAACTAATCAGAGAAGAAAATCCTGATAACCCTTAATCTCAACTACTGCAGTATTCTAAACCATCTCAAACAGTAGCCAAAATCTTCATAAAAAATAATACTCTTACCGTAGTGAAGATTCGAACACGAGACCTCTCACTCATAACCACACCAGTTAACCACTAGACCAGCAGACCCATTCTGTTATATTTTTACCAACTTTTACCTAAAAGCCTGATTACCAAGAGATAGGCTTTATTCAATAAAAACCAAAATTTAACCCAACCCAAGTCTTGGCTTGAACTTGGGACCTCCCCAAACACACCCAGAGCACTTGTCCACTATAGCAGACAATTGTTTATGTTAAGTAAGTGCAAAAACATATTCAAAATTTTCATGCACAAGAAAACACAAAATCATAAATTTTGGGGCATTACATGAGGAGATAGGTGAAATTATAGGAAGTGATACATGCACAGATGGGGTGAAATTTATTAAATTCCATTCATTGAAACTGCCAATTTTCAAGTTAGGAAAATCAATCAACTTGCAATGACTTTTTGGATAGGATTCAGCATTTTTAGGTTTAGATATCTTCATAACGTTCGAAGATCTATTTCTTAGCTTCGAAATGCACTTTGAATCACTCAATTTTGAGTTCAGGAGATCAATTTATGACCATTTTATTTAAGACTACGCGAGCAGAATTTATGGACGAGATTATTATGGAAATTGCAAGTTTTTGGCTTTTAATTCGAGTTTAATTCATATTGGGTTCAATTTTTAGGCTTACTTTTTATTATATATGAGCCCAATATTGTATTTATTAGGTTTTATTATTTTATTATTTATTTATTCTAAATTTTAGATATTGTTTAAGTATTTTAAGTTGTTTAGGAGTTTTATATTTCTTAGTCAAATTAACAAGAAACTTTAATTTAAAACTACTTATTGTTTAGAATAATTAGAGTTTTAGTATACTTTAGATTTTTATTTAGATATACTTAGCTAGCCTATATAAACACTTCTTCATTGTTCATTAGGGAGACAATTGTTTTCATTAATAAAGTTTTCAACTCTGGGAGTTTCTTTCTTGATGCAAGATTTTTTTCTTGTGATTTTTGGAAGTAGTTTTCTTATCGATGTTCTTTAAGGAGTCATGGGAATTCATTTTTCACCCTTCAATTTGCCAAGAATTATTTCTTGAATGGTTGATTAGAGTCATTATTTGAGTTTTTTGGGGTTTATATATCAAAGGGTTCAATTGGACATTTGTCTATTTCTATCACATCCATCAGTTTATTCAATCCATCTTTGTAACAACCTATTTTTAGCTAAATCAGAACAGTGATTTTGGAACCACAAATCTAACGTTGAAAAATTTATTTTATTATCATTTTGAGGTCTTTGGCATGATAGCATGATTGTGTGAAATTTTCGTGAAGAAATTTTATTGTTTGTGTGCTTAATTCGGTTAAAAGGACTAAATTCCGTAAAGTGCGAAAGTGATGTTCTATTAGTAAAATGCACTTTGAAATGTGGAAGTCCTTAAATGGTCATTATACCATTGTTAATGTTAGTGGACAAAGATGGACGTGAAATGGATAATAAGGTTAAAATAGTAATTAGTAAATAAATTAGTAAACTACAGAAATAATAATGTATCATCTTCTTCCATTCATGTTCTTCATCGAAAATTAGAAGGAAGAAGTCATTAAAATAGCTTCAAATTTTGGCTAGCTATCATCCATGCATGTAATTTCAATTTTGTCTTGTTTTTATTGATTTCTATGTTTTTGTAATCGTTGCAACTAGGTCTAGCTGGCCCAGGGACTATTTTACAAATCTGTTAAAGGTTTTGAGATTTGCCATTGATGAATATTGATGTGTTTTGTTGTTTGATGATCAAATATGAAATCTTGTGGTTAGATTAACGAGTTTTATAAAGTGATTTTAGTAAAAATGCAAAATAGGGGTTAATTATTGAAAAGTGTAAAATGTATAGTTAAAAGTGTGAATAATTGATAAATATGGGCTTCTAGGGATCTTATAAGAATTTGGCTAAGCATGGGTGTTGTGAAATTTCATGAATTTGTGATTTTGTGAAATAATAACTAAATTGTAAAAATGTGAAAGTTTAGGGGCAAATGTGTAAATTTTCCTTAATGAGTATTTTGGACTAAATTGATAAGTAGATGAATAAATAAGCTGAATTTGATTTATATAGATCAAGAAAGGAAGAATTCAGACTTAGATCGGGGAAAAAATAAAATATCTGACTAGTCGATCTGTTTCATTGTTTCCGTATACAATGTGAGTTCGTATGCTAATAAATGTTGTTAAATTGTGCTATAAATGTATTATTATTGAATTGAACTGTGATAATGGTTGGAAATGAGTCTACGGACTTGATCGATAGAGATTCGACAATGGAAAGTCCCGTTTGAACTTTAGGAATAGTTTAGGATACGAATGTCATGACATTAGGGTTTACCAATGATGATGTGATTTGGGTTCTAGTCTTGTATGTCCTATTGGTGGCTAGGTTCCGGCATGTGTTGCGGTTTCTGACAGCTTGTATGAGCAGCAACGTATAACTACGTCTTGACTGACAGTTTGTGTGAGCAGGCCCATTATTAGCTCGAGAGCGAACATATATGTGATATGAAATAGCTTCGGCTATAGGTGTGGTACTTAGGTGTGATGTGTCCTCGAGTATCCTATAGTAATTTCGAATGGTTTTATAGGCATAATCGAGACGTGAATGAAAGTAAGATTGATTTAAGTGGTATAGGTACGTACGGAACCTATACGGGCATTGAATTGGGATAGCTTATGAAATTCGTGCTTAATCATGTATTAAATAAGTGAAAGGTTTGTGATTCAATATGATTAATGTTGGCTATGTTCATTTGGTTAAATTGTGTTTAGTTAATATGTTAAGTTTATTATCATACGAGCTTACTAAGCTATAAAACTTACTTTGTTTTTATTTCTTATGTTTTATAGTGAAATCGAAGCTAGCTCAGATCTGAGGATCATCAAAGACTTCATCGCACTATTGGACATCTATTTTGGTACTTTTGAATTTGTGAATATGGTGATATGGCATGTATAGGCTATGTGATCTTTTTGATATGTGATAGCATGAATTTTTGCCATGTGATTTGGCTTGTAAATGATATAAGGTTTGATGTGTATATAGCCATATAAGTTGGCTTATTTTATGTGCTTGGTAATGTGGTTATAATAAGCAGTTGACCATTTTGATATATGGTATGTAGTTTGGTTTGGAAATGCTTGATTGTGGTTTGGTACTTTGATGTCAATTTGGTTGGCTATATGGTTAGCATATGGGATATGTGATGTATATAATTTATGGTTAGTAAAGCATGTTATTTTGGTATGTGTTTTGAATAGGTAAATGGTATTGAATTAAATACTGAAATGGTTAAAATAGATATGGCATGATTTGTGCATTGGATAATGATATTTGGCTATCTATTGTGTCTTAAATTGGTGCAAATTGAGCTTGTGTTGGTATGTGCAAATTGGGTGCCAAAATGGCTTTGTAAATAACCTATTTTTGTCCACACGGACAGAGACACAAGCGTGTGTCTTAGCCGTGTGTGACACACAGTCATGGTACACGGTCGTGTGTCCCCTGGTGTTGTATTTGGAAGCAAGTCAATATGCTCCACAGGGCCTCACACACGAGGCATTTGACTGGCCGTGTGGCGTAAGTTAGTATACCCTACAGGTTTGGCATGGCCTAACACACGGCTTGGCACATGGGCATGTGTGGCCATTTTGAATTGGCACATGGGCTAGACACACGGGCGTGTGGTCGGCCATATGGCCTAAGTCAGAGAGTTACACGGAGTAAGACACGGGCTGGGACACGGCCATATGATCCTATTTTGAATGTCCACACGGCCTATGACACGGGCGTGTCTAGTGGCCGTATGAGACACACGGCCTGTTCACATGGGGTGTGTCCCATTTTTTGAGAAATTTTCCAAGTTTTTCCAAAGTTATTCCCGAGTTATCGGTTTAGTCCGGAACTATCTTTATTGCATGTTTAGGGCCTCGTAGACTCATTTAAGGGACAATGTGATTGTGTTTGAATAAGATGTGCTTATAAATGAAAATGCCTGAGCAATGAATATATTATTGTGTAATAAGTTTAGTAATGCCTTTTAACCCTATTCCGGCAACAGATACGGGTTAGGGGTGTTACAATCTTCCACTTTAAGCACAGGTGGCAGACGTGCTCACAAAACCTTTGTCAGTTGGGTGTTTTAACAATTTCATGAAACAACTTAAGGTTGTCAGCAAAACCGAGTGTTTAGATGTTCACCAATTGGATGAATATTAAGGAATGAGTCAACATATTGTAATAGTTGGATAGTTAGTAGTTATTTTGTTAAGAAATGGTTAGCTGTTAGTTATTAAGTAGTTAACAAAGTTTGTATAAATACCTTGAGCTCAGACTCTTGAGGTATGCTTTTGGTTTCTTGCTGTTAATAAAAAAGCTATGCATGGTTCTCTATAGTCATGCTATTTCTGTTCAAATTTGCATTTACATCCTCATTTTTGTTTGTTCCAAAAATAAAACTTGCATGTATTGTGTTGATTGTTAGTAAGTATAGAATGAAGAAACACAAAGGAAATACAAACGTAAAAATAGATAAATCCATGTAAACTGACAGAATACCTAACTGACAGAAATAGCAAATTTGTATTATGTGTCATTCATTGACATGAGTGAGTAACTGCTGTGACCAAACTCTACTAACAGAACACCTAACTTATTATCTTATACTTAGCATTCATCCAACTTCTCAACAGGTAAAACCTAAAGTAACTGACGAAATCGAGCAAACAACAAAACTGACAAGGGTTTCGTGAAAATATTGGCAACCTGATCACAAGCAGGTACTTCTCCGACAACAAGTGACCCCTCAGCTACCTTTTCATAGACAAAGAACAGGTCAAGCTCAACATGTTTAAACTTGGAATGTAAGACCAGGTTAGCAGCAATTGCTACGGCACCAGAATTGTCACGCCAAATAGTAGGCGAATCAGGAGAAATGACTTGTAACTCTATCAACAGAGAAACTAACCATGTAACATCACTGGTGGCTGTAGCCAAACTTCTATATTCAGCCTTAGCTATTGACCTGGAAACAACTTGTTGCTTCTTTGAACACCATGAAATAGGCATATTCTCAAAATATACACAATATCCTGTCGTGGAACGATAATCATCAAAATCCAATCCCCAGTTGGCTTCATCATAGCCAACGAGAGAGTCTGTCAGATGGACAAAAAACTAAGCCATGATCAATAGTCCCATGTAAATACCATAAGATCCGTTTTAAGGCCACCAGATGTGCTGTAGTGGGTGCATGCATGAATTGACACCCACAATTCATAGCATAAGTAATATCCGGTCGAGTCAGTACCACAAATTGAAAAGCGCCAGCCAGACTTCGATATTCTTTAGGATTAACAAGTCAAGTACCCTCATCTTTTGACAATGTTGACGAACTAACCATTGGTGTGTGAACATTTTTTGCATTGAGCAAAGAACTTCTATTGAGAAGATCCTTGATGTACTTGCGCTGGCATAAATGAAGACTACCAGTGGTAGAATAAGTGACTTCAATGCCTAAGAAGTAGTGAAGATCTCCCATATCTTTCAGCGAAAACTCTTTATCTAAAACCTGAACAAAGCTATTTATATCGTCAACCACACTTCTCGTTATAATAATATCATCCACATAAACAAGAATATAGATGACAGACTCATTTGTTGCACGAAAAAATAGAGAAGCATCAGATTTGGACGCAAGAAAACCAGTAGAAACAAGGTACCTCTTTAATTTATCAAACCAAACACAAGGAGCTTGCCTCAAACCATATAATGCCTTTGTCAGATGACATACCAGGTTTTCACCATTTGGACCAAACTGAACATACTTCGGAGGTTGGTGCATAAAAACTTTATCAGAGATATAACCATTCAAAAAAGCATTATTTACATCGACTTGACAAAGTTGCCAGCCATGAGAGATAGCGATTGATACAATGGTTTGAATAATGGCAGGTTTGACCACGGGACTGAATGTTTCCTTGAAGTCACACCCAGGAACTTGTAAACATCTTTTCACAACCAACCTGGCCTTACATCAAGCAATCGTCCCATTAGGAATTTTTCTTTACTTTAAATAGCCACTTACACCCGATTATTTTTCATCTTGAATGGAGAGGAACAAGTTCCCAAGTGGAGTTAATCATAAGCACGTCAAACTCAGCTTGTACTGCCGATCGCCACTATGGATCTACAAGAGCTTCGTCAACCGTGCGGGACTCATAGTTAACAAACTCAATAGATGAAGCCTTGAGCTTAAAAATCCCAGCCTTGGATCTGGTAACCATGTTATGTGTATTCCTAAACGGAACAGGTTCCAAAATGGAAGGGACTACATTAGGAACAGATAAATTATCCTCAACTATCAAGTTGGAGAGATGGGATTCTTCAGAAGCAGACCTCAATTCGACTACTGAACCACCCGTTGTAGAAGGCAGAGGAGTATAAGAAGGGGAAGATGAAGACCCAGAAGACCACACGATTGTTAGAGCTAGAGAAGGTAAACCAAATTGAACAATAGGCACATATATAGAAACCCGTAGACTAGTCCGACTACTGTCTACAATAGGTGATGAGAACAAGAACCGTCGTTCATAAAAAACAACATGATGAGAAACAATGACCTTACCCTTTGGTGTGAGACAATGATATCCTTTATGTTGGGAACTGTACCCCAAGAACGTACATGGCTGAGAATGGAAATTCAACTTATGACGTGTAAATGGTCATAGATAGGGAAAATAACAACACCCAAAAACCCTTAAGTGATCATGCATAGGCTCATGGCCATGAAGAATCTGATACAGAGACTTCCCATGCAAAACTGATGTAGGAAGACGATTAATGAGAGGAACAACACTACTAAATGTGTAACCCCAATACTCCATAGGTAGATTGGCTTGAGCTAGGAGAGTAAGACCAGTCTCAACAATATGCCTATGTTTTCGCTCAACAACACTATTCCGTTCAGATGTTTGCGGGTAGGACAGACGATGAAGAATCCCAAGATTAGCCAGCACTGATGTGAAAGCTCGATATTCTCCCCCCAATAACTTTGAAAGCTCTTAATATCTTTCCTAAACTGTGTCTTGACCATCTTCTGAAACTGAACAAAACACTCAACTGCTTGAGATTTACGTTGAACAAGATAAATCCACGTAAATTGACTACACATATCAATGAATGACACATAATACAAATTGGAACCACAGACAACCGACGCTGGTCCCCATAAGTCTGAGACAACCAAATTAAACAAGTTTTTATACTCAGTAGTAGAATTTGAAAAAGGCAATTTATGAGACTTCCTGATGCGATCCCTGCCACATCATGTTTCGACACAATTCACCGACCTCAGAATTGGCCTAAACTTGAGGGGCCCAAGTGCAAGATGAAACATCTTATAGGCCTGATTAATTATTGGGCCAATGTTTTAAGAACTTTTTAATTTAATAAAGTTTTATTTAAATTAATAAGTTTGCATATTTTAATTTTGACTTGCACTTTGTGTGTTTTGCATTTAATAAAGTTATGCATTATGTAACTTTCATGTTAGTTAAGTATGCATCATTGATAATGACTTGCATTAAGTAACTCCCATGTTAGTTTAAGTATGCATTATTAAATTAAGTCTTGCATTAAGTAACTCATCTGTTTATTTAGTTTGCATTTTAAACCATGCATTTAAGCATCTTAGTTGATTGAGTTGTTAGAATAAATACTTATTTTAATTAATCTAGTTGCTGGAATAATTTATTGATGCATGAGTTTTAAGTGTACTTAATTATGTTTCTCTTAATTAATCTAGTTGTTGGAATTTATTGATGCATGTGTTTTGAGTCTATTTAATTAAGCTAAGGGTTAAATATGTGTTTTTGTGTTTAATATGTGTTTAAATGTCTTTAATGTATTTATTTTAATGTATTTGATTGCAGGTGACTTTTCAAGTCATAACCATTACATTACAAGGGCTGTTACAAGAAGGTTTATACATCATTTAAGGAGGTTTAAGAAGCATTATTTCATCCAAATAAAGTTCAGCAACAACATTTTCAACTTCCAGCCGTTTTTGCTATTTCAAAGGTTAATTCAAGAATTCAAACATCATTAAAGAGTTGGTTAAGAAGTTGGTGTCCATTCGGCTGACCAAGGGCTAACTCAAGAGTCATTTTTCAAGCAATTAAAGTCATTCATTCAATTGAATTGAAGTGAATTCAAGGATGGAGTTATTTGGCTTAAGAATGTGAAAAGACTTGATTTTTATTACAACTTTTAATTGGCACATTAAGTTGAATGTTTATGATCCTTCAACTAGCCTATCCTAACAATATAAATAGATGAAATCAGCCTTTGTAAAGGGACTTTTGCTGACTTTTGCTGAATATATATGAAATATTTGAATTGTGAGTTATCTAATTCTCCTTGTTCTTACGAAATTGATTTGACTTATCAAGCTTAACTTGTGGCTTCTATCCTTTCCTTGTTATTAAACTTATCACTTTCAAAGTATGGCGTTCATTTATACCGAGGTTCCTATCATCTTTGATAATGGGTCGAGGTTCATCATATACCAAGGTTCCTATCATTCTTGATAGTGGGTCGAGGTCTTTTCTTTGCTGTTTTCTTTAAAATCGAAATAATCTAAGAGCCATTTGAGATTCGAGTCAACAATCAAGTCTTGTTGGTTCATTTTCAACCTCAGTAAATTTTTCCATCATTTTTTTTGTTAACCTCTTTACTGTTAGATTTAAAACCTTTTCTTTCTTTCTTCAAGCCTTTTCTTTGTTTAAACCTAGTTTGTTTGAAACGTTTCATTTTTTACCCAAATTCACCATCGGGTAACAAAAGACTCGAATCAATCACGAGGTGAGTTCGTATCACTTCCCCTTTTGACAAGCAATACAAACATTATCAATACACTTTTTATTTGAAATGATATTACACTTATCAAGAACAAGTCTAACAGTAGAAATGGATGGATAACCAAGCCGTTGGTGCCACAAAACAAGAACATCATCACCATTATCACGAACTTGTAATCTTGTGTTAAGAACGGATGGAGTAGCAATAGGAGCGCAGACGAGACCGGGGAAAAATAATAGAACCCATCATGAGTGTAGCCCCGCAGCAAAATTTCCTGAGTTAGGATGTCCTTAACAACATAATAGGAAGGATGAAACTCAAAAAATACATTATTGTCACGTGTAAACTGAGAAACAGATAGCAAATTCTTCTGTATATTCGGAACACATAAAACATTAGTCAGATGAAGTATCTTACTTTTCATAGGTAACATAGAATTCCCAGCACATGATATTTTTGTAGGATTACCATCGCCCATGAGAAGTGAAGATGTACCTGAGTATGGTATAGACTCATGCAAAGCAGTGGCCTCCCGGCATACATGATGTGTAGCCCCTGAATCAGGACACCAAGATGAGGTCCCTACGGGCATAGGAATATAAGAGTTTTCATTATTAAAATTAGAACCATATTGAGTCGTATTGGCATTGGACCCGGAGGTGGTCAAAAAATCTGAAGCATGAAAGTCTAGAAGGGAAGGTAATTCGACACATGGTGAAGTATTAACATCATGAACACGGGCCCTTGGTTTTCGTTCGTCATGGTATACATGTCCTAGTATTTTGAACATTAAAATTTTTGTCAAACTTGAGCCCAACATAGTTAGCCATAGGTCTAACACTTTGGCCCATATTAGGAGCTGAAGGTGCAAACCTATGATACGACCTATAACCATGGCTTGAATCAAATGGCCTACTAGACGACCTATGTTGACCATCATTTGGCCCATACTGATGGCCTAAATCACACGGCATATAGGGCTGAGCTAGATTGCCCAAATCAGTTTGCACGTGAACTCTATAGTGGGGGGCAGCTTGAGTAGAATAAGGCATCACATCACCAAACGTCCCATCTACATGTCCTGCTTGACCAAAGAAATTATAACTCAATTTCAAAAACTAAGCATTAGATGGTTTTGAAAAACCAACACCTTGAGGCTGCCCTCCCCACACAGTACCAAAAAGAGGCACCATCGGATCTGTCACCGTGGATCCAAAATACAACCCAGCACCGTTGAAACCATTCGAACCACCATACATCGACGGACACTAACCAGAGTCACCAACACCACTAGCACACAATTCTTGGCCCATGCAACCAAATAACACCACGGCCATAATTAGAGCCAGAACCATAGGACCACCGTAATCACGATCAAACCGATAGTAGCACTGGTGTGCCAAAATCCCCATAACGACCACATATTTAATACTGAAGCCTGGTGCGAAATCCAAGCCTACGAGCCGGAAGAGAGGAACGGCCATTGCGTACGGAGTCCGTTGCAGATGCCATTGGAGCAATAGCCACTAAATTCGAGTGAAACGACTATTCATGAACCGCTCGTACATGTCGATTTTCAAACTTAACAAGTACATCGATGAGCTTTTGAAAAGAGCAGTTCAGTTGAGAACGATGCTAACGTGAGAACTGCATCGAAATCCGTTGAGAGTCCAACAAGTACGATCTCTACCTTCTTTGCTTCTGAAACCGTAGATCCAGGCACTTCGAGCAAAGCACAGGTGTTTTGTGTTTTCGCAATATACTCCTTCACTAACATCGTCCCTTCCTTGATCGAGTGTAGATCATGCTTGATGCGAGAGACCTTCGCTCTAGTGCCAGCAGGGAATAAACGATTCGCAATACTCCACACCTCACAAGCCGATCTCGCATCTGTAAAAGAGGACAATAGAGAAGAACTAATAGTTGACAATAACCAAGAGGCAAGAAGCTTATCTTGCTGAACATACAACGAGGCATCAGGATTTGGAGTCAAAACTCCATTCGGAGAAGAGATGAAATGAGGCGGCACAAGTACTGTTCCTTCGAGAAATCCTAGTAACTCATAACCTTCTATTATGAGTTGTATATGCTGTTGCCATTGCACAAAGGTGCCATCTTCTAACTTTAGAGTGTCATGACGAAGGAACGTCTGGATCAAGCGCAAGCCGAACAAGGAAGGACCGCCAGGCTCAGCAGTAATAGAATCATAGAATAAACCATGATGAAGCAGCTGAAAGCAACACCAGGAGCTCAGGCGACTGATACCATGTTAGTAAGTATAGAATGAAAAAACACAAAGGAAATACAAATGTAAAAATAGAGACAGAATGAATATTCTAATAATCATTGCTTACTTTGATCAGTACATTAGTAGGTCTTATATACACACATGAGTGAAAAACTACTGTGAACAAACTCTACTAAGAGAATACCAGCTCTACTAGTAGAATACCTAACTTATTATCTTATACTTAATATTGATGGATCAGTCATAGGATTTTCTGCCATCTGGTTTTGCGTATTATCGAGTGTGAATAGCTTCTCATGTTCTAGTGAATGAGATTCTAAACAGACACTAAGAAATACACATTTACATTAGACTTCATTCATACAAGTGTTGTTTGGTTGATTTCTAACTTTTTATGGGGTTCACTCAGTTGATCTTTTTGCTTTTGGTGTTTTCTTCAAGTGATATGCCCCTAAGTGAAAAGTGATTTGTAGAGATGTGTGCCTAACTTGAACAAGTTGCATTTATAAAGGGCCGAAAAGCCACGTGAGAGATTATGAGAAGGTAAGAAAAATGAAAGAAAGATGAGGTAAGTTAATGCATTTGGGTGTCAGAACTTGAATCCGCCAAGTTATTCATTTGCACGTGCATGCATGCATTAGCTTAGTTACATGTATTCTGCAAATATCTTTTCGCATTCATCTTTTCTGCCTTAAAAAGTATAGCTTCGATTCTAAGAAAAGCAGTAGTTGATAGTTTTTCTTTTTTATATTTAATAAAATTTATATTTTAACACATGTTTTTTAGGTATTTATTTATGATTATATATTTTTTTAAGCATAATGACTTATTTGACTCTCTAACTTTATAAAAAAAACTTATTTTAGCCCTTCATTTAATTTTTCACTTTCTTTAACCTTTAACATGCTTTTTTTGTCAAATTACTCTAAAATAGAAGGAAAAATTAATAAACGTTAACTTTACTAATGTGACATCCATATGGCAGTTCATGTATATAATATTTAAAAAAATAATAATTATTTGAAAAAGTATAATTTTTAATATTTTTACAAATTTTTTTGAATAATTTTAATAAATTTCTATATTTTTAGAAAAATATTTAATTTAAAAAATTAATTGTTAACATGATATACATGTAAAAGTCAAATCATCAAAGTTAGTTAACTTTTTTTATCTATTTTTGGGTGATTTGACAAAAAGTACAAGTTTGAGAGTTAAAAGAGACAAAAAAAATTATACTGAAAGTTAAAATAATTTTTTATAAAAATGAAGAGTTAAATAAATTATTATGTGAATTTTTTTATTATCTAACTAATTTAAAAACTTTAAAATGAAAATCATCTAACTAAAGAATGAAAGAGTTGAAATAAAGTAAGCTTGGAACTTCTAAAAGAATAATTGAGTAAGATTAAATATGTTGAAAACAAATTAAAAGGATAATTAGAAAAGATTCAATTTCGTAAAAGCAATTGAGGATGCAATACCTTTGAAATGAAGAGAAAGGATTGTATCATCGTTGGAATCCACGTGCATCCTTAGAAGAGAAGAAACAAGAAAAGTCAACATTCAACTTTGATTACAACCTAATAAATCATGAAAGATTGGACAGAATTTTGTTTATGCATTTATACGAAAAGGGATATATTTATATTCATGCAAAATAATATTTTTATTATAAAAATATTTTAATATATCAAATATATAATTAGATATTTTAAATTTATTAAAAACTCAATATGTATAATTTATATTTATAAAAAATAAAATATGATAATTGCATTGATAAAATATACATCATATAAAGAAGTTATACAAATGTATAAAATTAATTTTGTTTTACAGGTGGAATGAATAAATAATTAGTTATCTATATTATTATTATTTAAGTTCTTAATTGAATTGGTGTCATCTTCAATTGGGTCATTAAGATTTTAATTTGGTTATGGGAATTATGAAAATGTCATTTTGTAATTAAAATAAGTTATATTATTCGGAAGTACTTTAATTTTTTAATTAAAAAAGTAAAAATATAGATTTGAATTTAAAGCAATTGCACAAGTAAAACATTTAATTTATCACTCAACTAAAGTTTCATTTTAATATTTTAATATATTTTAATTTTATTATGCATACTTTATTACTTGCGTCATCTATATATCTAAACTTATTATGTAAGCCGTTGATTGAATTGACTGGACACAAATTCAATTTAAAAAATTACAAAAATATCATTTCGTAATTAAACTAATTCAATTTTGACAAAAATCAATAAAAGTATGTATATGTAGTATTTAAATCGGCCCCAAAATTAATAAAACCTTAAATCTATCTCTTAACTAGAGCTTTATTTTAATATGTTTTATTCATTTTATTTTAATATGCATAATTTATTATTTCCATTAGTTCTTTTTCTTTTTCTTCTTCATGTAAAGACTTTTTATTGAATTGGTGTCACCTATAATTGAGTCCAAACTCAAATATTAAATTACCAAAAGATCGTTATTTTAACAACACAATAAATATTAATTTAATAGTTTTTGTCTTTTTATATAATTTTTTTTTAAAAAAAATCATGCTTACAATGGGATTTAAATCAAAACTCCAAATATACCTCTCCCACTTTAATATTTCAACTAAAGTAACATTTAGTTTTTATATCAATTCCTAATAAATTTATTATGGATATACTATAATCTTATTCATAATGTCGTTTATTGAGTCGATGTCATAAGTCAACTTGATAGCAAGACGAATTCAAGAAATATGACAATGACATGGTAAACAATCGGAGTGTATTCAATATTCTTTTTTTTTTTTTGAATTGTAAGCCGAGAGTTTTATTACTAAAAATAAAGCAAAATTATAAAAAAGAAATAAAAACTATAAAGAAAATAGAGACACCCTTAGCTGTACCACACAACACAAAGAAACACAAAACTAAACACCTCTCAGCAGCTTTATGGGTAAAAAGAGAATCAATAAAGCAAACCCATAATTAATAAGGCCAAAACAGCAGCAGAGAGAAACAAAATTCATCTTCAAGAACCAAAACCAGTAGCTTCCTATCCCTCAAAATTGCTAACGCAGTCCCGATAAATCTCTAGCCAAAAACACCTCTGCCGCTGCTGGTAAGTCCTCTACCCAAAACCTATCTTCTTTAATCACCATTCTCTCTTTTGCAACCATATGTGTCACCATATTTGCTCGTCGATCAACATGATGAAAACAAATACACTGAAAATGACATGCCTTTATTTTAATTTCTTCAATGTAGGTGCTCATATCTGAAAAATCTGGTAGCATTTGGTTAATTTTAGCAATCGTAGTCCTTGAATCCCCTTCCACCTGAACATGAGTAAAACCCATATCTTGAGAGAAAATCAAAGCCTGGAGATAGGCAATCGCTTCTGCTGCAAAAGAATCCGAGATGAAATTATGCAAAACCGTTCCACTACCCAGAACCAAGCCCTTACTATTCCTCACTACAAAGCCAGAACAGGATTGATGGAGAGTTAATTTAAAAGCCGCATCAAAATTCACCTTCACAAAAGGTTCTTGAGGAGGCTTCCAGATTGGGTTCTTGTGCTTATCTGAGACGGTATTTTACTCTTCAACTCCCTCATCTCTCTTATAAAACTGTGAATAATAGAGCAAATATCTTGGGTTGATTGTCTCTTCCCCTCCATTACACGCTTATTTCTTGCTTGCCAGAGAGACCAAGCCGTAGTTGCAGCAATTTCACTAAAATCAAGCCCTTTTTTAAAAACACCATTAAGCCAAATGCAAAAATCCATATTATCATTAACATTTGACCAGTCAACATTTAATGACCTCCAAAAATCTTTTGCAGGGCCACACATAAGAATAGTATGCATAAAAGTCTCAAGAACCACTCCACAGCTAGGACAAAGGGGGGAAGGAGCAACTCTTCTATTATAAAGGTTATTCGCAGCAGGAATGTACTCATATGAAAATCGCCAGATGGCAATTCTAATTTTAGGAGGAAGATTTAGCTTCCAAAGCTTTTTATAAAAATCTGTAAACTCAGTAGTTGTAGTATCACTTGTAGTTTCTTTAATTAGACAGCGATATCCACTACGTACCGTATACCTTTCAGAGTTATCAGCATACCACACCAATTTGTCTTCCGAAATGTGAACTGAAAGAAGAGTACAACAGATCGCCTGAACTTCCAATAGGGTAAAAAACCTTTTAATAAGATCCAAATTCCATGTCTTCGTAGAATGATCAATAAGATTTGACACTTTCTCAAACACTCTATTTTTAGCAGTTTATTCAATTTTCCTCCCTACCCAACGGGGTAACCACCGATCATGCAGAACAGAGATTTGAGATCCCGATCCCACCCTCTATTCAACACCATCTTCAAGTAATTTTCGAGCTGCATATATACTCTTCCAAGCATACGAAGGTGAATTACCTAATTTAGCATTCCAAAATGAGGTATGAGGATAGTATTTTACTCTATAAATACTTCCAAGTAAAGAATTCGGATTAGTAATTAATCTCCACCCTTGTTTAGCTAGAAGCACAACATTAAACTTACTAAGATCTCTGAAACCCATACCACCCTAACTTTTAGAAAGACTAAGACTAGCCCAATTACACCAATGCATACCTCTACGATTCGATTTTTTTGGCCACCAAAACCGACACATAACACTCTTGAGCTTCATACAAAGTGTCTTTGGAAGCAAAAAACAAGACATCGAATAAGTAGGTATCGCTTGAAGAATCGCCTTAATGAATACTTCTTTTCCTCCTTGAGATATGAGTCTGGCTTTCCAACCCTAAACCTTCCTTCTCATTTTGTCGCAAATATATTAAAAAGCTTCTCTCTTCCTTCTACCAACAATTGTGGGAAGCCCCAAGTATCTTTCCATGCATAAAGAACGTTGAACTCCCAACATTTGAATAACCCGATTACAAGAATTTTCAGAAACATCTGAGCTAAAAAAGATTTGCGACTTATCAAGATTTATCTTCTGCCCTGTAGCCACTTCATATTTTCTCAAGATATCCAACAAAACCTGTCCACCTATCTCAGTTGCTTCACCAAATACAATGCTATCATCCGCAAAGAATAAATGTATAATGCCTCGAATTTTGGGCCTAGAAATATTGGGCCTTGAGTCTTGGATCCTAGCTTAGTATTTTTAGGAGTTTAATTTTGGCCTTCTAGAAGGTTGGAAGTGGCGTGAAGATGGACTCTAAGGGGAGTGTTCAGGAGAGATTTTTAAGGTAGAGATAATAGAGAGAAAATAGGAGATTGGGAGAGAGAGGGAGTTGGTGCCGAATGGGACTGCAAGAGAGGCTTGAATCAGCTTGTGCCTATTTAAAGGAATGCCGAATGTGCATGAGGGTTTTGGTTTATTTTGCCGAATTTATTCTATTGCCAACCTCTCTTCTCCCTTTTCATTCTTTTACCAAATTCTATTAAGTTTCTTTGTTTCTCAAAAAATTGAATATCATCATTGATTTCTTGAAAGCCAAATACTCATATCTCCATTACCAATTTCTTTTCCTTCATCACTATTCGTCTTTGATTACCATCCTTAAGTTAGTGTTGAAAAGCCGATTACTTAAACAGCAGATATCTAGGCCGTTAATTTGAAGGCGAGTTTCGGTAAGTGTCTCATTCTCAATTTCGGTTTCATAGGTGGCCGAATGTACATATGGTTGATAAGGGTGACTCGTGTGGAAGACGAGTCACCTGATGTTGATAAAATATGTGTGTTGATACAGATCTAGGAATATTCGAAACGATTCGCTAAGGAAAGGCTAGAAAAGCCGAAGGTTGACGTTAAGGTTACGGTAAGACTTCGGGATTTGATAAAATTTTAGTAAGGTTTGGAGTTGATTTGGAAGTGGTTTTAATTGTAGGTCAAGACTGAGGATAGTGTAGTACGGGTTGTCAACCAGGTGTGTACATACACTACACACACGAAAATCGGCAAAAGTCGAAACCTCAAAATCCCGAATGGGCTTGACGACTTGTGGGCCCAAAGTGGCAAAGTTGTGATATGAAATTGTATGATAAATTGACATGCATGAATGTATGATTGGATTGTGATCGGGCCTAATGGGCTACATAAGCATGTTTGGGACTTAATAGATTTAATGAATATGATTGGGCCTAGTTGGCTTTATGGGACTGTAGAAATGCATGCTAGGGTTTTTTTTTATGGACTTTAGGCCTAGTTCTAATCTCTCAAATTTTACATAAGACTTAATTAAATAATTAAACAAACCCGTGGACAAGTCGCTAGACTAAGGTGTGGCAATGGATGTGTGCATGTCTAGGATTGGATCTAGGAAGAGCTTGGTACTTAAGCGGTCCGAGTGACCCACCTCCTCTTCTCTTGAATCCTACCTGGTGTATAGTGTCCGTTCATCTTAGCCGCGAGGACTTGTTGATGGGCCAAAATCCATAATTAAAATCTGTATCATTAGGAAATTACGAAAATACCTTTCTAAGGTAGAATTATGAAATGCCCTATAGGGTAGAATTATTGAAACACCCTCGTAGGGTAGGAGTACCGAAATACCCCTGTAGGGTAGATTTACGAAAATACCCCTGAGTAGTGAAATGACCAAAATACCCCTAAGTGCTTAATATGTGAAAATGTGTGAAAATGTGTATGATGCATTCATGAATTGTATGTTCCACTTGGGTGGGTTATGATGATACGGAGGAAGTGTTTTGAGGATCGCACAGTCGCTTGACGACCGTGGATCCACCGTAGGCTTTTAAGCCACCGAGTAGCTTTGTTACACCGCACATATATAGCAGCCTTACTGCAACGTGAGTAGTGCCACAACCGGTGCTACCTTTAGAGTGTAGAGGATGGATGGGTTGATGTAGACATCCCTACAGGAGTGTAGGGTTGGTACGGATGGAGTGTAGCGGTTGGATTTGGGGTGGGAGCATTGCATTCATGTGATTCTGATATGATATGAGGTCAATGTGGGCTAAGGCCCAGACCACCGTTATTGTTAGGGCTTATGCCCAATGTGATATGTGTATATTGAATTGATTTAATTGCCAAGGGTCGTACACACTGAGTTGTGAAACTCACACCCTTAAATTAAATGTTTTAGGTAACCTTCAATAGGCGGCTCGACGCGGGAGAGGACTCGGAGATAGCCACACTACAAGTTACTTAGGAATTTTCAATATAGATTTATTAAGTGTTTTACGATAATTACTTTTAAATCTCCACTGTGATGTAATAAGGCTATGTATCTTCGATTTCATTATTTATTTGGAATTTTATTTAGTTACTGCTTTATTTAATAAACATGTTTTTTTTCTAATTATTCATTTAATTTAATTCTTCGAATTTTTAACTAAGTAAATTCCTATCAAGCATATTTCGTTTCGAACTAAATTTTTAACTAAACCATTTTTTGAAAGCAACCCTTCAATGTGACATCGCCATATTCGGGCCTAACTTCTAGGTCGGGTTTGGGGTGTTATAAAATGTGTAACAGCAGGGCTCCTCCTACATACTTTCACCCCTTTTAAAGTACCCCTTTGAACAGCAGAATTAAGTAAAGCTGAAAAACCCTCAGTACAAATAAGAAAAAGGTAAGGGCTTAGAGGATCACCTTGTCGCAGCCCCCTTTGAGGGAAAAATCTTTCACTTGAGCATCCATTAAAGTTCACCGAATATGAAACCGAAGAAACACAATGTATGATCAAAGAAATCCAATCGGCGGCAAAACCCAAATGTCTCATCATTCCTTCCAAAAACCCTCATTCTACCCTATCATAGGCTTTGCTCATATCGAGCTTAAGCGCAAATGAGCCTTTTTTCTTATTCCTTCTCCGTTTCAAAGCATGTAAGACCTCATAAGCCACTAAAACATTATCCGAAATGAGTCTTCCAGGAACAAACGCTCATTGGGCCTGATCAATACAATGGTCCAAAACCTTTTTCAACCTATTAGCAATTGTCTTAGAAATTATTTTATAAAGAACCCAGCATAAACTAATGGGGCGAAACAGAGACATTGAATACACATCACTAACTTTGGGTATAAGAATAATATTGGTAAAATCTACCTCATCAAGCAAAATCTCCCTGTTAAGAACTTGAAGACAAAACTTCGCCCAATCCTGACCAATTATATGCCAGAATTTCTGGAAAAATTCAGCATGGAATCCGTCGCATCCTGGAGCTTTAGTCGGACCCATTTCCTGAAGTGCATTAGTAATTTCCTCCATATTAAAAGTCCTCAAAAGATGCTCATTCATTGAAGAGGAAATCCTATGAGGAACCCCTTCATACACAGTATCATAACTGTATTCTTTCGGCGTCTATTAGAAGTAAGACTATGAAAAAATTTTGTATTTCGATCCCTGTACTTAAGCCAATTCAATCTAGCCCGTTGCTCCCAGTACAGCTCAACTTTGTCAATTTCCAGATTAATATCAAGCTTTGCTTCGATAATTTCTTCCAAATTCACATCATTCGGCGGGGCTTTGTAGAGCTCACTCAATCTACTTTGAAGGGAATTAATTTTGAACTTTTTCTCCCTTTTAATCTTCAAAGCCCAAAGCCGAAGTCCTTCTCCAACTGCAATGAGTCGATTTGGAACCTTTAACAGCTCATTAGTTTCCCACAGAGATTTAACCTCATTTTTACATGAATCTTCTAATAGCCACATTCTTTCAAATCGAAAACCCCTATCATTGACTGAATTATTATTGCCCACTAGGAATTCTGTAAAAAGAAGAATAGGACAATGATCCGAAGTAGAATTATCTAAATGAAGAAGCTTATAATTAGGAAAAAGATTGTACCACCCAATATTCGCCACTCCTCTATCCAATCTTTCGCGAATGTTGGTTGATTCAAAATTCCCCATTCCCAAGTGTACCATCGCCCTTGATATCCTAAATCCATCAACTCACAAAATTCCAGAGTCTCTCTAAAAGCATCCATCTGTCTCTCCTCTCGATATCTCCCTCCACACTTTTCCTGATTTGAGAGAATTTCATTAATATGATGTATTTACTTATTTAAAAAATTTTTACTCACGATTTAAACTATATTTTTATTTTAATTTTGTACATATTGCATATGTGTTATTATTGGTTAAAATTTTTTTATTTCATTGTTTATTTTAGGTTATTTATAAGCGCACACATGTGTTCTAAATACGTAGTTTTCATACACATGCATGTGTGATAAAATTTCTAGTATTAATAATGTTGTTAATTGAGATAGTGTCACAAGTTAACTTGACACCAACTTAGAATTAATGACAATACTATGATTAACAATTGTATTTATTTAATAATCTTAACCTGATGGATTCATGTGTTTAAATTTTGTTTTACTTACAATTTAATTTAATTTTTTTAATTTTAATATCATATATATTTCATATGTTATTATTAATTAGTTTCGAATCATATATTTCATTATTTATTATATATTATTTTTAAACATAAATTTATATTCTAAATACATGATTTTTACATGTATGTGTGTAATAGAAATAATGGCGGAGCCAAAGGCTCAATAGGGCCTTGGCCCTCTAAACTGGAAAATTTTTCATTTAAGCCATTTATAATTTATAAACTTTTAAATTAGTAATAATAAAATTACATTTTGGCCTCTAAAAATGATAAAAATTCAAATTAATTATTTAAAATTTATAATGATATAGATTATTAAAATAATAAAATTAATTTTTATTATTGTAAAAATATATAACTTAATTTGATATCTAAAAATAATTTTGTTACTCCGCCACGGGATAGATATGGTTTTTGAAATCTACTTTTTATGTGTCACTGTTTTATGACGGTTTTTACAAACTTTTGTTGCTTTTATTTGAACAAACAAAACAAACAAACATAGAAACTGTAGAGTAATGAAAAATAAAATAATTTTACAAGTTTTATCATAAATGTAAAGAGGAGGATGACTAGATTAATAAAAGAGTAAGATGTTATTTGATAAATTATAAAATGAAGTATTGTAAAATCGAAGTGTTAAAAGTTTAGCATTGAATTTTACAAATATTGAATTTATATTAAAAATGGTTTGATAATTAATAAAAATAATTACAAAATATAATTATGTTATATTATTCGATAATGAATATTGATTTTTGAAAAATAATTTATTTGAATTAATTGTAGTTGTACCTCCTCTAAAAAATTAATTAATCCTCTAATTAAAGTTTTGGTGATGTTATTGAAAGAATAAGGTTAAAATATGTTTCAAATTTTTGTATAATATTTTTATTTTTTCATTTTTTATTATTTTAAAATTAGGGTGTAATTATTAATTCTAACTAAATTTTTTATTAAATTTATTGATGTGATATTTTAAAATAAAAAATATTTACTTAGTGGAGATGTATAAAATCAAAATATAAAGAAATTATTATTTTTTGAAATAAAAATAATGCGACTAAATTATAAATGTATAAAAGTACATACGTTTAGATCATATTTTAATAAATAATAAAAAAGGTGAAATTGGAAAGTGACAAGCGGTCCAAAGATTTTCACAAAGGCGTCATCGTTATTGTTGGCGGTTTCTCGTGCCCTCTATTTATGGAGGGGATTAAACTCAAACCTTTCCTTTCATTTTCTTCCGTCTCTTTGAATATTTCCATTTCCATCCAGATAATAATAACGATAATAATTACACCAAAAAAAAAAAATAACGATAATAAACATAATTCAATTTTTCTTCATTGCAGAATCAGATCTGCGACTCTCTGTTTACAACTTTTTCTAAAAAAAAGTAGAGTGAAGAAATTTGAAATAAAATGGCGACAGTCTCACCTTTGGCGAAATACAAGCTGGTATTCTTAGGCGATCAATCCGTCGGCAAAACCAGCATTATCACCCGCTTCATGTACGACAAATTCGACACCACTTACCAGGTAAACTTTTTTCCACAATTTCCACCTTATGTTTTTTTAGATTGGATGAACATTTTACCATTTCTTCAACTCCTCTGCTTCTTATATATTATTTGAATTTGATTTTAGTTTCCGTTTTTCGACTTATTCATCTCTCTGTTTGGAATCTTAATCTCCTAATTAACATCGTCCTTGCTTGTTTTGTTGATCTCGAGCGAAATTATCTTTGTTATACTATTCGATTCCCCATGATAGCCTAACGCAGATCCTTTTTTTTTTTTGTTTATTTAAATAATCAATTTGGAATTTTTTTTTTTTGGTACGATGATTATTTCTAGTAATTGAATTTGAACTTTAATTCTATCACATCGAGTGAATACTGGAATTGAGGGAATGTTTATATGTATATTTTTCTTGAATGATTGCCATATAAATGCAGGCCACCATTGGAATTGATTTTTTGTCAAAAACAATGTATCTTGAAGATCGAACGGTTCGTTTGCAGCTTTGGTAATACAGTTTCTTCCTTTTTCATTGGATCTTGGATAACTATGTTCAACATTTTCTTTATTAGTTCTAGTTCCATTGCTAGATTTTATGTTCAATACACATGCAATCAAGCATATATTTTGTGAACTTAAGGTGTTGATTGTTTAAATTTTAGACTACAAAAGCTTACTTTTGTTGTAAGGCAGTTTTAATTTGTTGTCGGTGAAGGAGCTTTAACTTTGTGGGTAATTGTCATTACAATGAGAAAACAAGAAACCGTATTTGCTTGATGAATCCCTAGCATTTCCTCTTCACGCGGTTGACAACTTTTAGAAACCGAAAGTAAATCATTTCTGCTATGCACTTCCATCCTCTTATAGTGAACTATCAAAAGCCATCCATGCCAAAGTGTGGTTTGGCAATTGAGAAAAGCATAACATGCAAATTAATCTAAATTTCTTGGTTTTCTCGAGTTATATTCTCTTCAAATTTTCATTTGTCTCGTCTCCGTTTGAGTTTTTATCTTATAATTTCACAGGGACACTGCTGGGCAGGAGAGGTTTAGGAGTCTTATTCCGAGTTATATCAGAGATTCTTCTGTTGCAGTAATTGTCTATGATGTAGCTAGTGAGTATGAGCTTACCCTAGTGGCTTTTGTTTTCTTCCTTTTCATTAGATGAGAGACTATAATGGAAATCTTTTACTGGCTGTGATGTTGTCCCAACTTTTTATTTTTCTAAAATATTTTTGTTTGGTATATACTCTAAATATGGTAGGTGTATATATCTATATATATATTCAAAATGGATGTCTAACATCAACATAGAGATATGTCTGATATGGATCTAAAGATAGATATATTTGAAAGTAGCTGTATACGACACGTCCATTTCCAATACCAGGAAAGGATTCTATGAAATAAGGATGCCACGTCATATGTATTCTTTTTTCCATAGTTTTATGCCATATTAATATTTTCATCCTGAATTTCATTATTTTTATCCTGAAGAAAATCAAATCTAAATTAAAATCCTTAAATTCAAGATAAAATTGCTGATATGGCATAAAACTATTGGAAAATGATAATATCCATGTTTCGTACAATTCTTTTTCTTCGAATACCCTAATTTGAATTGCATAAGTTGACTCCCTGTGAGAACCATACTGATCTTATTGGCATATATGTTAACCCCAATTATATCCTTGCAGATAGGCAATCATTTTTGAACACCTCCAAATGGATGGAGGAGGTACGCACAGAACGAGGCAGTGATGTCATTATTGTTCTTGTTGGGAACAAAACTGATCTAGTTGATAAAAGGTCCGTGATTCAATATCAAGACTTAAACCGCAGGGAGTTTCTTAAACATTGTTAATATAATATGTCATTCAGGTCCAGACTTAAACCACAGGGAGTTTCTTAAACAGTCTTAACTATTATCATGTAATTAACTCTTAATGTTGTTTCGATTTATACGCTTTGGTGCTTAAACAGGCAGGTCTCTATAGAGGAAGGAGATAGCAAAGCTCGTGAATTAGGAGTCATGTTTATAGAAACCAGTGCAAAAGCGGGATTCAATATCAAGGTGCAAAAAGAAAAACACTACTTGATATAAACCGATAATCATAACCAAGTAATTTCGTTGATGTCTGATTAAAGTCGATGTAGTCAAGGTGGCCTAAGTTCCTTTAGAGAATGAACTGAAATAGTTCTTCAAGACATACTCCGATCATTATTTATTTATACCCGACCTTTTGATGCAATGTGTTAAGTGGTCAAAAGTCTGACGTGATCCTTAACACACCTAACTTAGGCGACCTTGACATCACTAAGATTTTGGAGACAAAATTTGTTTACTTATTAATGTTGAACTGCTGCTTCCCATAGAATACTTGATTGCCCTTGGTTTGTTAAAAAATCATGTTGATTGTTATAAATATGAAAATGCAGCCTCTATTCCGGAAAATCGCGGCTGCCTTACCGGGGATGGAAAGACTTTCTTCAACAAAACAAGACGACATGGTGGATGTGAACTTGAAATCCACCGTCAATTCTTCCCAGATAGAGCAACAAGGAGGTGGTTGTGCATGTTAAAGACAAAGATGTAAAAAAAAGAAGCATGCAAACATTGTTTTATTTCAACCACCAAATACAAAAGTAAACGAGGAACAGAATCCCTCCATTTAAAAAAAAAATTTATTTCAGGAATCTAGTCTTTGATTTTGATAGTAGTTTATGGAAGTAATGTATCGTAGAAATTAGAGTTAAAATATATTTTCCAGTATTTTATTGATCTCAGGAAATTACTTCTAGGATTGACATTTGGAGATCTTTAATGCTTATACTGATTCTTTCATTAGAATTTCCTACCCTCCATAATCAAAATGAAGGTATTGTTTCTGAATGATGACTTGCATTACTCGAATATTAAAGACAGGTTTGGTATTTATTGAATTCATTTCCGCTTTTTTACCCAAATAATGTAAGTACATTATAAATTATTTAAGAAAATAGGCAAAATAAACAGTGCACAATTGGTGCTATCGATATGTCAGGTTCCCTCAAATTCTTAGTCATCATCACAAGTTATATAAAAAACAATATTTTTTGGTGTCGTCATTGTGTTAAGCGGTACTGGTATGTATTTTTTAAAAATACTCACAAAAAATATGAATATTCCGGGTTTATGTATTTTAATGATGTTGCGTATGTGTTAGGCTTCACCGGAAGTGATTTTTTTTTTGTTAGTTTTTGTAAAAAAATCTGAAAAGGAAAAAAAGAAAAAAGAAAAAAATGGGTTTACTAAATCTTTGTATGGTGTCGTCGCCGACAACAACAATGGGCTTGTCGATGATTTTCAGTTCCAAGATCATATTTTGGATTATTTGACTGGCGGTGGTGGGAGATACATTGATTCGACTTTACATTGTCGGAGTTTCTCGATTCCCCAACTGTGTTTTACATGTAACGATGAGAATAATTTTTTTGGGGTTTTTTTTTTTTTTAAAGAAGGAGGTGCATGAAATATAATTTTCTATTTGAAAAATAGTTATATGGAAAAAAAAACTATAAAAGAGTATGAAAATGACAAATTTTATTGGGAAGGAAATTAATTGCAAACATATTTTTTTTAAAGAGCTCAAGAAAAGAGAAACAACTAACTGTCACAATTGAAGTGGCGTAGCAAAATTTTAAATTTTAATTTTAAATAATTTTGACTGACAAAAAAATTATTATAACTCTTTAAATAAAAATAATAATTGTAGGCAAGCTTCACGAGAAACGTAAAATAATTAAGTTTTTCTCTATTCTTTAATTGTGCTGCAGCCAAGTATTAAAATTTAAAAATTAATTCCAAAAAAAATTTAAAAATTAATTGTGACAAGCTTATGAGAAAAGAAATTAATTTCCGGAACATCGTTGGAAAGACACTCATCAATCTTTGGCACAAATCTAAATTTTGGTGGCCAGTACTTGTTGAGGCTTGAGCTTAACCCTAATTTGGACACTCGAGCTCGACATTCAATTAGTGCGTTCGATTTCAACTTCGACACTAGGTCGATGTCATGGGGCGAAAGCAGTTATACGAGGGGATTATCGATGTACACTGTACATCAAACCGATTCATTTTTTTATGGGCACATGGGTTACAGAGGAATCAATAACCTTATCCTTTCGATGGGGATCGATGAGGGTACGTCTAACTCCCTACTTGAAGGTGACAATGAAGGTGTAGATGAGGAAAAAGATGCGGTCAATGAAGAAGGGTGGCTATAGAAGATACAAGTGAAGAAGAAGGGGCAGCAGATACAGTTGATGGGGAGGAGTCAGATGTTTGTACAACTACATGTGGCAATGGTGTCAGGTATTAGATCGGTACATACTAGGTTCTACAACTAATCTAGAAATGCACCTAATGTACTTCGACGATCAATTGGTCGCCTGAATTCCATAAGGATAAGGAACAACATAGATATTCAGGAGAGGGACAGTCAACAGAGATTATGTGCATACTGTAGAAACTCAGGGAATATGAAGACAACGTGTTCTCTGTACAGGGATACAGTGGAGCCTTAGTGTCTGTAATGGCCCAAAATTGGACCTAGTCAGAATAGTGATTTTGAAATCATTTCCCGAGGTTTAAGAAAATTATTTTGGCAATAAATTATGTGTTTTAGTGATTTTATATGTATGCATGAAAATTTTGGCGATTTAATTTACACGATTGAAGGCTTAATCGAGAAAAGGGACTAAATCACATAAAGGGTAAAAGTTGCAAATTACTAGCAAATTGAGTTAAATAGCTGGAAAATTAAAAGTGAAAGGTTTTAAAGGGAAATTAATCCCATTAATTGAGTCATGGCAGGCCAAGGTGGGACAACAATAAGAAAAGTCAAAGGCTTAGGTGTATTAGGTGACCAAAATAGTAAAATAGTACCTATTTTTGCCTAGTCACCTTTCTTCTTCATTTTAGCCTCTCCTTCCACCGATTGTTCAGCCATTTTTGGCAGTTTTAGAACAAAAAATTTTCAGCAACTTCAAGCTCTCATTAGTAAGTGATTTCTAAGGTTTTTCTTGAATGTTTTTGCATTTTTGGAGCTCTTGTAGCATGAGCTACATTTTGAGGAGTGTATTGAGCATTTTGGTTTGAAGTTTAAAAATTTTGCATGAGTGTATAAATGATGTTTGCTAAAATTTTTGGGAAGAAAATAAGCTATTGTTGTTAAATAAACAACTAGGTGAAGGAAATTGTATGAAAACACTTAGGAATGGCTTAGTTGTAGAAGTTGCAAAATAAATAGGCAAGTGTTGGAAATAATGGGAAAACGGGGTAGTAATGGGAATAAAAAGAATTGTTTAGGCATTAGAGTTGAGGAAATTTGATAAAAATCAATTTCCGGGCCTAGGGGTAAAATGGTCAATTTGCCATAGTCTAGGGGCAAAATGGTCAATTTGCCATAGTCTAGGGGCAAAATGGTCATTTTTCCAATTTGTCAATTTTAGTTTGTTTGTATTAAATTAGTGGCTAAATTGGCAAATTTGTTATTGTCATAGATCAAGAATTGATGAATCCGATCCTAGATTGGGGAAAGCCAAGCATGTCGAGTAAACCGAATCGTCACCTTCATTTTTGTATACCGAGGTAAGTTATAGGTAAATAATACAACATTTCTAATCCTTATGCTTGAAATCAATATATTGTAGTGAAATCTAGAGTTCTGATATGAGCCAAGGGTACAATAGATATCGAGCATAAATTGCGAAATTGATGGCATGTAGTTATAAAGTATTAGGAACTTGTGTAATAGAGCCCGTTTGAACATTTGTCGAGATATTGGGTGACGGGTGTGCTAGTGTAAGACATGTTTGGGACATGCATCGTCACACTATGAGAGCCAGTGTAAGACATGTCTGGGACATGCGTCGGCCTCGAGATTTATAAACTAGTGTAAGACACGTCTAGGACGTGCATTGACTTGAGACGAGTGCTAGTGTAAGATATGTCTGAGACATGCATCAGCCTCGAGTTATACAAGCTAGTGTAAAACCTGTCTGGGACATGGCGTTAGCTTGTTGCGAGTCAATGTAAGACCTATCTAGGACATGGCATCGCTCGGTACCCTATGTAAAGGCCCTTGGATATGCTTTCGTATTCTAAATAGTTCAACGGGAAAATTTCAATTATTATTAAGTTGATAGATGATATGATGGTTTTACGAGTGGTGTAGGTGCCCAAATGATTTGTATGTATTATGAGCTCATTAACATGTTGTATAATTAGTAAAAGATGGAATCGAGTAAGTTATGTCGTAACTTTCCTTGATATATGTATGATTGTGCCACAAATGCCAACTTATCATGACTTGGTACATTGTTGTTATTTATTTACTTATGACTTATTAAGCTTCATGCTTACCTCTCTCCTTTCTATTTTCTTTTAGAGCCGCCTAATTAATTCAAGGATCCAAGAGCATCTAAGGCGGCGTACACACTATCTACCAAAATATTCGATATGGTCGTATTTTGTGTTTTGAGTAATAACGTGTATAGTTTAAATGGTTATTCTGTTATAAGGTACATTAGTGAGCCAATTGTGTTGGCCATTTATGACATCAAGCTCATTTTGTAAATGACCATTGGAATTGGCTAAAATGGTTCTAGTTATCATTAATCAAATGAATAGAGTTCAAGGAAAGGTTGATAATACTCATCAAAGTTTGGATGCCAATTTATGGCTATTGGCTGAGCATGGTAGACCTAGTATATTTGGACTTGTGTCGATTTTCTTTCAGGGAGGCAAAAAGGCTTGGTAGATAGCCTATTTTTGCCCACACGGGTAGGCACATGGGCATGTGCCTAGGCCGTGTGTAACACCCCAAACTCAGCCTGGACGTTACACCCGGATCTGGAGGGTTACATGGCTTGAAGTTTGAAAATCGTTTGAAATATTATTAAGAAGCTAGGGTCTTATCTAGTACAAGTGCATTTAGTTGGAAAGCATTCTTCTAGCTTAGTTCAAAATCCTTTTTCTTCTGATTTGAAATCGTGGTGAACGTTAATTTATCGAGTTGGGTAGCAATATAAAAATAAAAGACGTGGTTTTTCTTTCAAAACATTTGTTAATAGTTTTAGAAGCCCAATTCGATTAATTATCTGGTTTCATGCTTTCGCCGTTCCAAAATAAATAAATAACCAATTAAAATTTAAAACCCCTTAATGGCTTATTACCAAATTTAAACCAACATAGAAAAATAGAAATAGAAAAGCAAATAGTGGAAGTCCAACTGGTGCAAAAAACAAATAGAGAATATGTGGCCACCTCGAGTTAGTCACGGCTCCAAATCTACTAAATCTGGGGGTTACCTACTCATGTTGAAAATTAACAGAGTGAGTTTATGGAAACTCAGTGTGCAACTTCCCATCAAAACAGAATGGATCGAAGCCCCAAACAGAAACAGATCAGGCCAAAGCCTACAACAGATCCAGAGTATATATTGAATATGCAAAACCCACCCCAGCCAGCCATCACACCACTCGTACCAACCAACACACCATGTGGGGAATAACTCAACCCACCCAGCCTACACACCAATGTGCAGTAGAGCTGCTAATACAGAAAATTGTAGTAGAGCCACCAGAAGCAGAATGAGTGTCAGAGCCACTGTTAACAGAAATATGTGGCAGAGTCACTGTAATAGAACTTCCTCCATAATCATAATCCCAACCCTATGCAGATTCACAGAACATATTATATATGTATAACATGCTTACAGAATAGCAGGTACAGAATCAGTCATGCACAGTCATTAATTCATTCTATAGGGGTATAATAGTCTTTTCTAGGACTGGGGGGTAAAATGGTAATTTTACCCCTTCAGGGTATTTCAGTCTTTTTATCAGATTTAATGCCTTAGCACTAAACATAATCTCTTAACAGATCCTACATCGAACCTAGCAGCTAAGATTCTTCAAATAGGACAAAAGTTATCTTGGGCGCTAAACCTTTATTGGCCCTGTTCGGGCCCACTCGTCTTAGTGGCCCATTACGCTCAATTTTACGCTTAGAATCCCAGATTTTTATTAATTCACCTCTTAATAACCCCTTACCGAATGGTTTTCCCCTTACAGCCCATAGGCCCATTGGGCCCATTTCAGCTCATCAAAACCCAATATAGCCTAAGTGTGCAAAAATTGCACTGAATGGTCTCCCCAAACCCAAAACCCCTCTTAACAGGTTCAGATTGGCCTATTAGCATTCGCACGCCAATGGAGCCTTGATTTGCCGGCTTTTTGGCTTTTCGGCTTTTGCCGATTTATACTACAGAGGGTGTAGTTACACACCTGATTTTGGGTCAACTCCACAGTTCTACGAACGATTAACCTACAATTGACCAGCCACATTGATAGACTATAGCTCGATTGGAACCTTCATTCACAGACCATGACCTATTCGGCCATACCAACTTATACCATTCACAACTTACCTTTGTTGCGATCTAACTAGTAGATCTAGATTGTCTTACTACTCGTAACCACAGGCTAGCCTCCAAGATAACCACCCCTCACGAACGGCTACGAACATAAGTAGAAACAAAAAGAACTTAAATCGGTTTTCGCTAACAAAGTCGATTAACAGGAAGGAGGTTAGAAGGGATTTCGACTTTTCCCCTACATTACTCGAGCGCAAGGAAAGAAAAGCTTGTGTTCTTACCCTAGATGTTCGCTTGAATAGACCGATGAAGAAAGGAGCTACCTACCACCATGTTCACAACTATACTAGCTCAACCCAAAATGAAATAGGTGGAGAACCTAGAGTATTCGGCTAAAAGATGTATTTGGAGAAAATAGGGAGCAAGGTTCGGCTAAGCAAGGTTTAAAAGAGTCGGTTCTACAGAATAGAAAAGATGGAGAGGGAGGGTTCGGCACTTCAGAAAGAATCGGCCGAAAGGGGACCTAAGGGAATCGGTTTCCAAGCAACGAAGAAAAGAGAAACTGGAGAAGAAGAAGAGAATAGGTTTCGTCTACTAAGGAGAAGAGAGTAAAAAAAAGAGGCTTCAAAGATAACTTGGCACCAACAAATGCACTAACCCTGAATGGTCACAAAACACCTCTCAAAGAATAATCCCAAAAACCTAAGGGAGAAATTGGTACCTAACCCTCAAAATACCGAAACACTACCATAAAAACAACTCAAAAATTTAAAGAAGCAATTGGCACTCACCCCCTTTTCCCCAAGTTGTCGAAAAAACCAAGTCCAAAGCTCAATAACCGAATTTACTCCCCCAAGTATCCCACATTTGGCCAACTCTATCCTCACATCCCCATTCCTCAATTTTCTCCTTGATTTGTTCCAACCTCTTTTTCGAATTCAAATTAAATTCCATGATCAATTCAACTTTTACCAAGTTTTCTATGAACTCCAGTCTTTGCATCCAACTTCAACACTTACTAGGTCCATGAAGCAAAATAACAACTATTAGCTGCTTAATATGACTCGAACCTTAGCTCCCCTATCTGCCATCTCACGCCACCTCCTAGTTCCTCATATGGTGCCACTGGCCACCTTACCACAAGCCTTTTTGCGACATAACCTTCCAATAACTACACCTATGCCTTACAAACGAACGCCTATACTTCTTTAAGCCCAAAATCTAAATTCCTCCAGGGGTTAGACTTTAACCCAGGCCTTCCAAAGGCCCTCCTAACATGCACACACAACAATATAGGACATCCAAACATGCAATTATTAAAATAAGCGAAAATACAGAACCTTAAAATCTAGGGTGTTACAACTCTACCCCCTTAAAGAAATTTCAGCCTCGAAATTTATCTGGTCAGAACAAGTAAAGGTATTGTTGCCGTATCGCATCCTTAGGCTCTCACGTAACTTCCACCACACCGTGATTACGCCAGAGTACCTTAACCAGTGGAATAAACTTCCTCCTTAATACCTTTACATCACGCTCCAGAATTTGCACTGGCTCTTCATCAAAAGTCAGATCAGACTTAACCTCGATTTCTCCAACTGGTACAACGTGGGAAGGATCAGAACGGTACCGCCTTAGCATAGAAACATGGAAGATGTCGTGGATCCGGTCCAACTCCGGAGGCAACTCAAGTGGATAAGCTACCGGACCTACCATTTTCAAAACCTGGTAAGGCCCGATAAAATGAGTACTTAACTTGCCCTTCTGTCCGAATATCATGATTTTCTTCCAATGTGAAACCTTTAAGAACACTATATCCCCTATAGCAAATTCAATTTCCTTACGCTTTAGATTCGCGTATGACTTTTGCCTGTCAGATGCCTCCTTCAACCGATCTCTAATCAGCTTAACTTTATCCTATGTGTCAGCCATTAACTCTGGCCCTAACATTTGACGTTCCCCTAACTCAGTCTAGCAAGTAGGCGTACGGTACCTCTGACCATACAACGCCTCATATGGTGCCATCTGAATACTTGCCTGATAGCTGTTGTTATCAGCAAACTCTGCAAATGGCAAATAGTCTACCCAACTACCCTGGAAATCAATAACACATCCCCTTAACGTATCTTCCAACACCTGAATTACCCTTTCTGACTGACCATCTGTCTGGGGGTGGAAAACAGTGTTGAAATCCAAGCGCGTACCCAACGCCTCGTGTAACTTCTTCCAGAATTGAGATGTAAATCTGGGGTCTCTGTCAGAAATAATCGATACTGGTACACCGTGAAGGCATACTATCTCAGATACATACAACTTAGCAAGCTTCTGAAGAGAATAATCCGTTCTGACTGGTATGAAGTGAGCAGATTTGGTTAACCTATCAACTATCACCTAGACCGAATCTTTCTTGAAAGGCGTCAACGGCAACCTACTTACAAAATCCATGGTTACTCTTTCCCACTTCCATAGTGGAATTTTAACAGGTTGCAGAAGCCTAGAAGGTAGTTGATGCTCAACTTTCACCTGCTGGCACGTTAGACACTTATTCACAAATTCGGTTACTTCGCACTTAAGTCTAGGCCACCAATATAGTTCTCGTAAGTCCCGATAAAGTTTGTTTCCTCCAGGATGCATGGCATAAGGGCTGTCATGAGCCTCCTTTAGAATCAACTGCCTCAAATCAGAGTCCTAAGGCATACAAGTTCTCCCTCAGAAGCACAGAACTCCTCTACTATTCAACCAAAATTAGAAGTCTCATCATTATTCACTTGCTGAAAATGAGGAATCAGAGATTCATCCAACAACTATTTTTCCTTGACCTGCTCGGTCTAAGTTGGCCTTACTTGAAGCTCTGCCAACAGACTCCCGTCATCATAAAGGCTAAGACGAGCGAACAACGCTCTCAGATCAAATACAACTCTACGACTCAGAGCATCGGCTACCACGTTAGCCTTTCCAAGGTGATACTCAATAGAGCAGTCATAGTCCTTAAGCAACTCGATCCACTTTCGTTGCCTAAGGTTTAACTCTTTTTGAGTAAGGTGGTATTTGAGGCTCTTATGGTCTGTATAAATAGTACACTTTTCCCCATAGAGATAATGCCTCCAGATTTTTAATGCAAACACAACTACTGCCAACTCCAAATCGTGTATGAGGTAATTCACCTCATGTAGCCTAAGCTGTCATGAAGTATACACAACTACCTTCCCTTCTTGCATCAACACACAATCTAACCCAACGTATGATGCATCACTGTACACAGTATACTCCTTTCCAGACTCCGGCTGAATTAAAACAGGGCACTCCGTTAACACCTTTTTCAGTTTCTCAAAACTCTCTTGCTGCTTGTCAGACCAGACAAATGGTGCCCATTTTCGTAACAACTTAGTCAATGGTGCAGCAATGACAGAAAACCCTTCCACGAACCTCCGATAGTACCCTGCCAAACCCAAAAAACTCTAAATTTCAGACACAGTCCTTGGCAGTTTCCACTCCACCACCGCTTTTATCTTTCGAGGATCCACCCTAATTCCATCGGCAGAAACGACACGACCCAAGAATGTTACTTCTTGAAGCCAAAATTTACACTTACTGAATTTGGCGTAGAGTTGCTTCTTTCTCAGAATTTGCAGAACTACACGAAGATGTCCATCGTGATCCTCCTCAGACTTTGAGTATATTAGAATGTCATCTAGGAAGACAACGACAAACTGATCCAAATAAGGTTGAAAAACTTGATTCATGAGATCCATGAAAGCCGCTGGTGCATTCGTCAAACCAAACGGCATCACCAAAAACTCGTAGTGCCCGTACCTCGTCCTGAATGCTGTATTGTAGATATCCGCTTCCTTACCCTTAATTGATGATAGCCAGACCGAAGATCAATCTTAGAGAACACCGAGGCTCCTTTAAGCTGATCAAAAAGATCATCAATCTTTGGCAGTGGGTACTTATTTTTAATAGTCAGTTTGTTCAACTGATGATAATCTATGCACATACGCATCGTTCCATCTTTCTTCTTGACAAAAAGTATTGGTGCTCCTCACGGAGACACACTCGGTCGGATAAAACCTCGATCTAGAAGTTCTTGAATCTATCCTAGGAACTCAACCAACTCCTTCAGTGCCATCCTGTAGGGGGCGATGGACACAGGAGCTGTTCTCGGCAGTAAATCAATACCAAATTTGACTTCACGATTCAGAGGCAAGCCAGGCAACTCGTCCGGGAAGACATTCACAAACTCCTTAACAGTCCTTACTTCTCCTGCTAAAGGACCCTCAGACTCAGAATTGCTTACATAAGCCAAAAATGCTTCGTAACCCTTACGAATTAACTTTTCGGCCCTTAATGCTGAAATAACATTTGTCAGATAATCCCTTCGTTCCCCTATTATGGCTACCTTTTCACCCTCTGAAGTCTTCAGCACAATTCACTTTGCAGCACAGTCCACGCTCGCTTGATGTTTAACAAGCCAGTCTATCCTCAAGATGAGATCAAATTCTCCAAATGGTAATTCCATCAGATTCGCAGGAAAGATTTTACTCTGATTCTCTAGGGGTACATCTCTAAAAAGTTTATCTACACTAATCGAGTTACCCAGTGGACTAACTATAGATATCTCACTCACCGTGCCTTCAGATTGCATACCCAACTTCCCAGACACATCGCAAGCCACATAAGAGTGTGTGGAACCAATATCAATTAAAGCAACATAAGGCCTACTATGAATAAGAAACATACCAGTAATGACATCTGGTGCATCACCTTTCTCACGCTGGCGAGCAGCGTAAACCAACGCTGGCTGTCGAGCCTCAGCATGACTAGCGCCTCTGCCCGGTGCTCCATGAACCCGTCCGTTACCATTACCGCCGCGCCCTGTCCGCGACCCTTAGGTAGCAGTCCACCTCATACAGTTTGAGTGATTCTTCTTTCTGCAGGTTGCACCTGAACTGGCCTTTGAGGGCAATTTTTACCTGATGATCTATAGCCCCACATCAGAAACATGCAGCCTTGCTCCTTCTACACTCGCCCGGATACGAACTCTCACAATCAGCACAACTCGAGCCCTTACCACATTAGCTGTAGCTACTCTAACTGGTTCTATGACCTTGGTCCTCTTATCAGGCCTCCCAGAAGAACTTGCATCTATCTTGAATCTATTTTTCTCCTTTTCCCAGTTCTGCTGTTCTGAGCACTTGACATCCTCGGCTATTTTAGCTTTCTCAACCAAGGCAGCAAAGTCGCGTTCCCTCTTGGAGAGACCAGCACCCTTAGTTCATCTATCAGCCCATCCTCGAAACGCACATTGCGCCTGTATTCAGTAGCAACAATACCACGTGTGTATCAGCTTAGCCTTAGGAATTTCGTCTCATACTCCGCTACAGACTTATTCCCCTGAACTAGGTTCAAAAATTCCTTTCTTCGTGCGTCCACATAACTTACCCCAACGTATTTTCCCTGAAAAGTTATCTTAAAGAAGTCCCACGTTATCCGATCAGCTATTATACCCTCTTTCACAGTGAGCCACCATTGATAGGCCTCATCCCGCAGTAAAGATACTGCTCCATTCAATTTCTACTCCACCGAACAGTCCAGGTCATCTATGATCCGCTCAGTGGCCTCCAGCCAATATTCAGCCACATTCAGGGCTACTCCAGAAATACCCCTGAAAATTTTTGCTCCATTAGCTCGGAGCCGTTTAGAAATCGACCTGCAGTTCACTGTTCCAGTACATGCTCCGGTAACTCTCCCTAAGACGCGGAGCATTGCCTGGGATAAGGCATCATCCCCGGCTGCCCGATCATGAGACCCGGTCTCAGTTACTGGCGGCACTGGTGCTTCTGCAGTAGGCATGTGCCCTGATCCTGAAGATCTTGCTTGTGCATTTCCTCGGCCTCTACCACGGCCTCATCTACGTGTAGCTCTCGTACTCATATCGCTTTATCTAATTAAGAAATTTTATGCCTTAGTCAAAGTTTCAATATTTATTACAGATGTTTTATGCAGAAGACAAAGATTTTTAGGGCTTGTTCTTGCAAATTCAAATCTACTACAGGTTCCAAGTTCCTATAGTTTTAGTTTTCCTATAGTTTCAGTTTGCCCTAACTACAGAGTTTCAGTACTAACTAAAGTAGTGTCTCAACTATTTCACATATAACAGAATAAATCAAAGTGAGTCAAAAAACTTACAAATTTGGGCTGGAGACTCGATGTGCCACATTTCAGAGATCATCATTTAAAACTACAAAAGAAATCCTTTGATATTTCAGAAATCATTTAAAAGAAGATTGTCACAATTTACAAATTTTTCAAAAATAAATATCGTTAAAGAACATTTTTCAAACCCATCCACAGCCGAGTTGTTACAACCTGGCTCTGATACCACTAAATGTAACACCCTAAACCTGGCCTAGATGTTACGCCCGGATCTAGAGGGTTACATGGCTTGAAGTTTGAAAATCGTTTGAAATATTATTAAGAAGCTAGGGTCTTGTCTAGCACAAATGCGTTTAATTGGAAAACATTCTTCTAGTTTAGTTCAAAATCCTTTTTCTTCTGATTTGAAATCATGGTGAACATTAATTTACCGAGTTAGATTGCAATATAAAAATAAAGGACGTGGTTTTTCTTTCAAAACGTTTGTTAACAGTTTTAGAAGCCCAGTTCGATTAATTATTCGGTTTCATGCTTTCGCCGTTCCAAAATAAATAAATAACCAATTAAAGGTTAAAACCCTGTATAGAAAATAGAAATAGAAAAGCAAATAGCGGAAGTCTAACTGGTGCAGAAAATAAATAGAGAATATGTGGCCACCTCGAGTCAGTCACGGCTTCAAATCTACTAAATCTAGGGTTTACCTGCACATGTTGAAAATTAACAGAGTGAGTTTGTGGAAACTTAGTGTGCAACTTCCCATCAAAACAGAATGGGCCGAAGCCCCAAACAGAAACAGATCGGGCCAAAGCCCACAACAGATCTATAGTATATATTAAATATGCAAAAACCACCCCAGCCAGCCATCATACCACCCGTACCAACCAACACACCATGTGGGGAATAACTCAACCCACTCAGCCCACACACCAATGTGCAGCAGAGCTGCTAAAATAGCAAATTGTGGCAGAGCCACAGAAGCAAAATAGTGGAAGAGCCACTGTTAACAGAAATATGTGGTAGAGCCATTGTAACAGAACTTCCTCCATAATCATAATCCCAACCCCATGCAGATTCATAGAACATATTATATATGTATAAGATGCTTACAGAATAGCAAGTACAGAATCAGTCATGCACAGTCATTAATTCATCCTACAGGGGTATAATAGTCTTTTCTAGGACTGGGGGGTAAAATGGTAATTTTACCCCTCTACGGTATTTCAGTCTTTTTATCAGATTTAATGCCTTAGCACTAAATATAATCTCTTAACAGATCCTACATCGAACCTAGCAACTCAGATTCTTCAAATAGGTCAAAAGTGATCTTAGGCCCTAAACCTCTATTAGCCCCGTTCGGGCTCACTCGTCTGAGTGGCCGATTACGCTCAATTTTACGCTTAGAATCCCAGATTTTTATTAATTCACCTCTTAATAACCCCTTACCAGATGGTTTTCCCCTTATGGCCCATAGGCCCATTGGGCCCATTTTGGCTCATCAAAACCCAATATAGCCTAATTGTGCAAAAATTGCACTGAATGGTCTCCCCAGACCCAAAACCCCTCTTAATGGGTTCAGATTGGCCCATTAGCGTTCGCACGCCAATGGAGCCTTGATTTGCCAGCTTTTTAGCTTTTCGACTTTTGCCGATCTACACTACAGAGGGTGTAGTTACACACCTGATTTCGGGTCAACTCCACAGTTCTACGAACGATTAACCTACAATTGACCAGCCACATTGTTAGACTATAGCTCGATTGGAACCATCATTCACAAAACATGACCTATTCGGCCATACCAATTTATAACATTCATAACTTACATTTGTCGTGATCTAACTAGTAGATCTAGATTGTCTTACTACTCGTAACCACAGGCTAGCCTCCACGATAACCACCCCCACGAACGGCTACGAATAGAAGTAGAAAAAAAAAACTTAAATCAGTTTTTGCCAACAAAGTCAATTAACAGGTAGGAGGTTAGAAGGGATTTCGGCTTTTCCCCTACATTACTCGAGTGCATGGAAAGAAAGGCTTGAGTTCTTACCTTAGATGTTCGCTTGAATGGACCGATGAAGAAAGGAGTTGCCTATCACCACGTTCACACTATACTAGCTCAACCCAAAATGAAATAGGTGAAGAACCCAGAATATTCTGCTAAAAGATGTATTTGGAGAAAATAAGGAGCAAGGTTCAGCTAAGCAAGGTTTAAAGGAGTCGGTTCTACAGAATAGAAAATATGGAGAGGGAGAGTTCGACACTTCAGAAAGAATCGGCCAAAAGGGATCGGTTTCCAAGCAAAGAAAAAAAGAGAAACTGGTGAAGAAGAAGAGAATAGGTTTCGTCTACTAAGGAGAAGAGAGTAGAAAAAAGAGGTTTCAAAGATAACTCGGCACCAACAAATGCACTAATCCCGAATGGTCACAAAACACCTCCTAAAGAATAATCCCAAAAACCTAAGGGAGAAATCGGTACCTAACCCTCAAAATACCGAAACACTACCACAAAAACAACTCAAAAATCTAAAGAAGCAATTGGCACTCACCCCTTTTTCCCCAAGTTGTCGAAAAAACCAAGTCCAAAGCTTAATAGCCGAATTTACTCCCCCCAAGTATCCCACATTCGACCAACTCTATCCTCACATCCGCATTCCTCAAATTTCTCCCTGATTTGCTCTAACCTCTTTTTTGAATTCAAATTAAATTCCATGATCAATTCAACTTTTACCAAGTCTTCTATAAACTCCAGTCTTTGCATCCAACTCTAACACTTACCAGCTCCATGAAGCAAAATAACAACTATTAGCTGCTTAATGTGACTCGAACCTTGGCTCCCCCATCTGCCATCTCACGCAACCTCCTAGCTTCTCATGTGGCACCACTGGCCACCTTGCCACAAGCCTTTTTGCGACATAACCTTCCAATAACTACACCTAAGCCTTACAAACCAAACGCCTATGCTTCCTTAAGCCCAAAATAAAAAATCCTCCAAGGGTTAGACTTTAACCCAGGCCTTCCAAAGGCCTCCTAACACGCATACACAATAATATAGGACATCTAAACATACAATTATTAAAATAAGCAAAAACACAGATCCCTAAAATCTAGGACGTTACACCGTGTACGACACACGGCCAGCTCACGAGCGTGTACCACGACCGTGTGGCTACTGATGTCAATAACAAAGTACGCAAGTTCTCTCACACAGGCTGAGACACTGGCGTGTTCTAGCCGTGTGACAGGCACGGGATGAGCCGGCGGACATGTGCCACGGTTTTGTGTTTCCTAACGTAAAAAACATAATGTCAAGGTTGTTACACACGAGCTGCGACATGGACATGTCATGGCCGTTTGAGGGGACACGGACTAGGCACACGGGCGTGTGCTCAGCCGTGTAAAAACCCCTGTAGGTTGAATGTTGGAAATTAATTCTGCATTGACGAGGGACACGAGCTTGTCCATTGGTTTCTTGGGCCGTGTAAAAGGCACAGGCCATTAACACGATCGTGTCTATAGGCCCCACGAGCGTGCCGCCCTTCTACATGGGCGTGTATCCTGTTTATGTTAGTTTTTGAAAAAATGTTCCCAAGTGCACGAAATGGTTTCGAAACATCTCTGATCTATGATTTAGGCTTTGTAGGCCCATAAGAAGATTTGTAGATTAATTTTTGAAAAATTTAAAAATTGGAATGTATTTACGAAGGTTCGAAATTGATTATTTGCACGTGTTTTAGAAGGGTAATGCCTCATACCCTATTCCAGCGTTGGATATGGGTAAGGGGTGTGATAGTGTTAATAAGATTATTTTCTTCCAAATAATATTACGAATGTAGTGCTTCCTTTGTTCAAGAAATTGAAATTTGTTATATATTGTTAACTTACGTATAACTCATATTACACAGAAATGAAGACAAATGTAATGTTCGAATGAAACAATTTATTTATTTATTTACTTTTGTATATATTTACATTACAATATTAAGAACAAAAAAAATACATCAACTGTGTCGTCGAGGAGAATGTGTGCCGCAATGCAGTGGACGATGGTTGTGTGGAGGATTTCTGCCTACAACTAGAGGTGTAATCGAAGGAACATCCAGAGGTGTATCCAGAGGTGAGGGCCTATAGACTCCTCTTCATCATCATCGTCGTTGGGACCCCATCTACCAATGCCTTATGCCCCTCGTCTTTGGGGTTACCAGTGTCATCCTCGTCATCCGTGATCGATTGTTGCGTAGTCTTAGCCTCCCATCGTGTATCCGATACTCTCACAAGCGATGGTTGCATCAATGACCCCCTTGGTAAAACAGTGATACGGGTGGTGTTTATGTCACTATAAGCGAGTAACCATAAGGTGCCATAAATTCTGGGTACGTCAGCATTGTCCCAGTCATCGACATTGAGTGTTGCATGGGTATCTGCATCAGCATCGAGTGCTATATGGCCATCTGCATCGGCATTGAGTGCTGCATTAGCATCTACATCGGAATCATCATTGGTGGGGTGCGTGCCCTGACATTTGGCCTAGCATCTAGGTCGGTAGGGGGTGAAGTATATGGGGGACGTCAATGTAGGGAAATATCTACTTGCGGGAACAGAAGAACCAACCACTTGCGATGGTGGTTCATAGTACGGTGGTACTTGTGAAAAAAATATGGGGTTAGTGAAATGAACCGAAATAAGTGGAGTAAACTAACTCGTATATTGCGTAGACATAGGCAACGCTTCTTCTACCGGGGCTAACGATGGTCCTGGTGTGCTACTACGTCCCCTCCTATGTTGCTATTGTGGCGGTTGTCGTTGCCTCTTGCGCCAAATTTGCCTTTTCCTCTCCTCCAGGAATAGAAGATATGACTTGCCGGCAAGTTTGAACTATGGTAGGTACTCGACATCTGTCACCATGTTTGCTAAGAAAAATGGTTCACAGATAGGTAAAGATTGCATCCTATGCTCTTAAGCCTCAATGGCTCATCACGCTGTTGTGTCACAGGGCTAGATCTTTTGTCTCACCATCCCTGCGACCTTAGACGATCCGTTCGTACCGAACTCGCCTAAGTTAGCCTTAACACCACAAGTGAGGATTCCTTTAGAATTCCTCCAAGGCACCAATTTATATAGTGGAAGCAATTTATGCAAAGAAGCCACAAAAGAACAACAGAAAACCACAGAAAAGAATGCATAAGAGATGTTTGAGTAAATGCTCTCCAAGAATTCTATTACTTTTAAGAACTCAAGTTACAATGGATGATTTACAAGTGAATGGGAGGCTCTCTATCTATAGTTGAGCTCCCCCAAAACCTATAGTCCGGATTAAGTTACATTGATGGACGAGATTAGCCATATCTCTTAAATCATGAGATTTACAAGATATAATATCTAATCAAATCTAATCTTTACAAGATATGACTCCTATCAATATTCTAAGATTAGTTCTCATATTTACCAAGGTAGCCTATGTTACCATGTCTTTATCATTGGGTCACCTAGGCTTCAATCTGACATGCTTCTCCAACAGTTTTTTGAATCGGGCTAGTTCTTGTAGGCTGAATAATCCTCATCTAATCGATAGACCTCCATGGGGTGCATCTTGTACCATGGTCACGGGCTTTAAACTTTGGCTCATAACAGCTGCACCCAATTATCGTGTTTCTTCCCCCGTATGTCCACGTTGTGCAACTTCTTTAGGTTTTGAGGTAACAGTGGAATTCGTTGCCTCCACTTGAACTGCCGCAACAACTGGTCCAATTCGTACATTTCCACCGTCGTGTATACTACTAACGACACCTTGGCGTCCCACATCTCCCGATTGGCCAACACTTTCAAGGAGATGCAAGATATGATATCAGTGTTGGTGTACGACATCTATTCAAACTGAAAAGAAAAATTATAAATATCATTATGTACAAAATATTTTTTACGAATCATTGCGTAATTCATATAGGTTCAAAAGAATAAGTAACCAACCTTGTTTTCGAGCGTTGGTCTAACAACATCCTAAAATCTTCCAGCTCCTTGGGCAGTCTCACATAACTCGACCCATGGTTCCACTTGTACAAGTAATATGTTAGTCGAAATGTATAATAAATAAAAATTATTGTATAAACTATGTATTTATTAATAAATGATGTTTACCTCATCAGCAACGGGAACATGTATTGGTCGGTCATTCTGAGATGTAGAAACGATAGTCGCCACCAGGCCTATGACTGCAGAAAGAGAAGGCAACCACTGATCGACATCATATTCGATACTATAGCCTGACACATCTCCCAGTATAATGTAGACAAGACGGTTGATCCCCAACTTAGTTTTCCACATTCATTGAAGTCCGTTAGATGTAGTAGTAACCTTACGTGCACCAAATTTTGAGATTTGTTTGGCATTAAGATGTCTCCGATTAACCTCATGATGGATGCTCGGGTGTATTATTCTATGACCTCCTCCGTTTGGTCTTTAGAGAGCTTGTTGAAATTATTTTCCAACCAGTTGATTGATATTTGACCACTTTAAAACTTGTCTGGAACCTTCTCCAACAGTGCTCTGCAGAGGTCTACTTTACTCGGAACGATCGCTAATTCGTGATGACTAGCCCATCTATTGGCAGACCAAGTTAGATCGCTATATCCTCGAGTGTGATTATACACTCGTCGCATGAAATGTGAAAAGTGTGTGTTTCGGGCCTTCAACTTTCCACCAACGCGCTGATTAATGTAAGATCGAGTTTGCTGCTCACAGTCATACGAGACGCATGCAAGAATCCAACCTCTTGCAAGTGGCCACAAAATTCAGGGATCGCAAGTTTTCCTATATTATGAATGAAGCCCTCCAAAACACGATCATCCACCTATTTATACAATAAAAAATTCAAATTACCAAAAAAAAAAATTTAACATAATTGAAAATAACAAAATTTAAAATTTCGTCTTACCATTATAGCTTGGGCAACAGACATATGCTTGTTGTTGAAGTGGATTAGAGAGGCAATCATTCGTGAGAAATCAATTTGAAACGAGATAATTAAAAAATAATATTTTTAAATAAAAATATCGAAAAATTTAAAATGAAAGAGTTGAGAGAAAGATGTGAATGAAAAAAATAAAATTTAGGGGCGTATTTATAGGGTCAAAATTTTTTTTACCATTGAGGGGGTTTTAAGTTTTTTACCATTGGCGCGACAGCATTTAAAAAGCCATTGCTTTTTACCATTAGGGGAAAGCGCGTCTAGCTGGACGCATTTTCCTTTTCTCTCTCTCCTAAAATTGGTTTATTTCCCTAAATAAAAAAAGGCCCAAAGGCCTAATTAAAAAAGATCGGCATTTAAGCCTAATTAAGCCCTATCACCCTCCCTTAAACAAAAAAATAAAGTCAAAAGTTCTTTTTTCATTCTCATCTTCACCAGTAAAACATAGTTCGGGAACCGAGAAACTCTAGCGATGCAAAGTCGAATCAATGTATCCCCCACAACCATTGGCCAAATAATCCAAAACATGGTCTTGGAACTGAAAATCATTAACAAATCCACCATTATTGTCGATGGTGGCACCATACAAAGATTTAGTAAACCCATTTTCCCGCCTTTTTTTTCCTTTTAAGATATTTTTTTACAAAAACCAACAAAAAAGATCCACTTCCGGTGCCGCCCGACATGTTGGCGACACCATTAAAAAATATTTTTTCTAAACTTGAAATACTCATATTTCTTGTGGGTATTTTTAAAAAATATATATTGGTGGCGGCACCAAAAAAAGTTGTTTTTTTTTTTTTTAAATAACTTGTAATGATGGCTGAATGGTTAGGGGAAAATTTTGGGGGTGCTACCTGACACGTCGACGGCATCAACTGTATACTGCTCATTTGATCTATTTTCGTAAATAATTTGGGGTGCGCTTATTTTGACAATTAATTCTTTTTCTACATTACTGTGGTAAAAAAGCCTTTCATTTCGGTTCATAATTGCAATTATTCCAATTAAATTGATTTATATTTTCCCCTTGGTTTTTAAATTATTTTTGTTTCCAAAAAAAAACTTTTTAATTCCACTTTAAATATGGTCAATTTTTGTAATACCATGCATTAATCATAATATATATTGCAAAATCAATATAAAACTAATCGTTGTTACCCAAAAATTGATCAGAAATTAGATACAAAGAGATTCCGTGCCCGAGAAAATGTTGAGTTGTGTAAAATGTTCGTTTTGTCCAAAACCAAGTTCATTGGTGCCCTTTGATAGTGACTAACAGCCATCCTCAACCACCAACATCTTAACTTTTAAACTAGTGTATTTGTAAGCAAGCATGTTTTATTTTTAATTTCTTTTATAAAATAAAAGATTTTAAAAGTTAGTTTATCATGATCAGATGAACTCATGAATATGTATATGAAAAAAAGCTTTTAATTATTTGTGAATAGGTTGAATTATATGTTGATTTAAATTTATGAACAAATTCAATTAATTCGAATCACCATTTTTTCTTAAAAATAAAAACCTCAACGAACACAAACCCAACAAAAAAAAGCTCAGGGAATAAAAACTATTGTGGCTTCATTCCCAGTGTCCACTAGAAACATGTTAATCATATTTACAGAGGAAAGCTAACATAAAGCAGCAGTTGTTAAAAAAACAAGATAAGAGGACATGATTGAACCCATCAATTGTTTGTGAGCGTCAGATAAATCAAAATCAATGTCCCCACACTTGACCAGAACACAAGAAGATGATAGGATAAGTCAATTATTTGAAAGAGAAGAACACAAAAAGTTGGACCTCCGTTTCTCTGATTACCATGTTAGTACTAAGAAACATTATGATTGCTTCCCAACCAACGTCCATTTATAACATCCACCCAATCAGGAAGATGAGTACACATTCATTCATTTCAGAAGACGCATCTTTGTTTGCTCAAATCTGTCATGGTAAGTTGCTAGCTAATTTATTTGCTTGAGCTCAATGCTAGGTTTCTTAGGGTTTTACTCATGAACTTTTAAAGTCGGATCGAAATAATAATTTTTAAAGTAGACTGACTAAACAAAATCCTCCAAGCTATCATTATATTTTAGATTCCCATCTCTTCTTGCATCAATGCTTTCTATTTTGATTAATTACTATATTTTTGTAGGCATAACCTTTCTACTTATCACAAAAATATTTCGTCTCACTAAATGAAACTACCAATTAATGAAAACAATTGTAGTCTGAAAGTAAATAGTTAAATTTGCTAAAATTTGTAGAGCTTACAAGATTGAGAAAAGCAGGACAATTTTCCTCGAGTCAAATGACGCGGCTCGTTTATACCTCCTCCATCTGTTCGTAGGTGCATCATGAACCCTCTCGGTTGATGATTTGTCTGTCAATATATAACTCAATTGAAGTCATAAAACCAAATCTGCATGGCCTGACGAAGGCGTAGCCGATGGAATTAATAAGAATTAAACAGTTACAAAAATAATGCAGAGAATAGACAGTAGACAAGTCCGAAAACAAGTATAAAAATCACGTATAAAGATGAAGTTTACTGATCTGGAACAGTAATATAACAGAGTTAAATCTTCGAAGACTCTTGATGTCCAAGCATCAATCACGGACCTATTCTCACTTGTCACTTCACTGAAATTATACATGTCAAATGAAGTTATTTTGTCAACTTAAAATCTTCTTGAGGGTGAATGTTTAAGCTTGGGGCAGGCGCCACAAGAGGATTAAGATTTTTTCCAATTCGAATATTTTTGTTAGTTATTACAACTCTCATTCAATTTGTTAAAAATGCAAGTTTAGATCTCGAAACACCACATCAAATGATATACACAAAACATTATATACCCGAAGCACTTTATAACAGTTCAGATACTAGCAGAATATTCTATTCATTCAAATGTTCTCTTGTTTCTTGTTTAAAAGAAGCAGCCAGCCATAGCTATGACAAAGAATGCAACCATGGCCAAATCATCGAAGTGGTTAATAAATCCACAGAATTTGGGAGGCATATGGAAATTATTGTCATCTATAATAGGTAATGGGATATTCTTGTAAACCTTTCAGAGTAAGTTTAGTGCAATTAACCCATTAAAACTCAAAGCTGAGTTAACACTCACCTACAGTTAAGCTTGCTTGTCTCTGCAACACCTTCTGCAAATGCTGTAATTCATTGAGATCTAACGTTAGAGTCAAGAGTGAAGAAGAAACAATGTACCAATAACTCAAGGAAGGAAAATCAGCAACACTTGATAATTAAATATACAATTCTCATTTCCGACACTGTACGTATGATCTACATTTCACTAAATACGCCTGATTTATATAGATAGGAGATCAAACGTCCTGTCACTACACCTTCACTTTTCACATTTCCAACAGTTTCATCACTGGATTTAAATATGTCAGGAGTCTCTTTCTCGATGTTTATATCCAGAAAGCAAGATGAGTAAGCATCATCTCTGTCCACTTTCAAATCAATGCAGTTCTTTCAACTCAATTGCGCATCCAAACACATCTGGTTTTTAGATGAAAAGGGAACTTCTAGGAGGCTCAAAAAGTTAACCGTGTACAGTTTGGACTCATGTTTCCTTCCTCAGGCAACACAGAAAAGCTATAGGCATCCGAGACCTGCACAAAGAAATGGTTAATAAATAGGAGACAATTAATTTCCAGATTCTCATTTTGAAGGAATTTATTTGCAAGAAAGAGCATAAAGTTAGAACTAACTTTCAAAGAGAGATTAAGAGATAGCAAACATTAGACTAACAAAAATGGAAGCCACAAAGGAAATTACAAGACAATAAAAAGTTCTCAAAGCATTAAATCTAATGGGACGTGACAGAATTTGATGCAACACCTGGACCATCCTGAGGTCATCTCAATGGGTCAGCGGTTGTGTACTTTGAGTTCCATGTTAAGTAAATTTTCACTTCTAGAAATGAACACATCTACTTGAAAGAAAATGGAGAAGGATTTCAAGAGACTATGCAGACCTGATTCTTAGGGAGATCAGCATTACCTCAAAAGGGTCAAATTGCAGGATTTTAAAAGAATAATCTACCTTCTTTAACTTTTACAGAAGAAACTGAAGCAGTAGCAAATTTACTAAATAATACCATTCTATATTTGGAAAACAGGTTTTAAGCATTTATTTGGAGATATAAACATGTAACATTTCTATTATGCCAGTGGCTTTAGAGCAAATCTAGTATTGGATTACAGCCTTAATTTACATTAACAACATTGCAAGTTGCTATAAAGAAAAGATATGATTGGTTAAATGCATCTCAGATTAATCAACTGAGCAAGTATTTTTTTTTAAAAACCCCACTAAGATCAAGATGATTGAATGATTGGATCAGATTTACAGGGGAGGAGAAAAGGACTGGAGCAGATGACAAAAATGAACTTACATGTGAAGTGTTTAAGCTGTTTTTTTCTCTTACTGGAAATGAAGTCTCCTCAATTAGCATAGGCAAGACATCTGAAATTAAAGCATTAAACATGCTCATAAAAAAATGCATTTATCGAAGTAAAGACATTGATTAATACTCGTGTTACTCAAACTTGGGTGTGAATGTTGGATAGGGGCATGAAATGCGTCCAATTGTAAAGTATAGGACTTGAATGCACATAGGAAAATTATGGATTTTGGGGGTTTATATGGACCTAGGCTCTCCAACTACAATAGCTAACTTTTGGGGTGTTGTTCTCCAAATATCCAAATCAATTGGCATCAAAGCCACCCATCATGTCTCTCAGCTGCAACCATGTGGCACAACTAGCGACATCGGAATTGCATCGCCTGAGGCTAGATGGTACTGCAAAACCAGACTGCATAACACGGATGATGACGTCAACATTGCAGCGTTTGCTCAGGACCGGAAAAAATTAACTAAAGCAAAGTAAACTCATGACCCAAATGGTGACGCTTGAATTGCAATGATCACCTAGGGTTAGATTAAGCTAGTGCAAAGTCAACCTGCATTGGCATCAAGATTATAGTGCACGGCAATTGATTGTCTCCAACTGCAAGGTATGCAACTTGGATTTCATTGTAGGTGGGTATATGGACCTAGGCTCTTCAACCTCAATAGCTAGCTTTTGGAATGTGGTTATCCAAATGTTTATTTCAGGTTGCCTCCAACATGGCAATGTTAAAATCTTTTCATGTATTTGGGGATTTGGAGAGCCCTATCTTCATATCCATGTCCGAATATGTGTTGGACATGAGTGTTTAACACAGATGCTTCAAGAATAAAACATGAAGAGTTGAAGAAACATAGAAAAGCGTTCAATCACATGCTTCATTGTTGGAGGTTTATATGGACCTGGGCTCTTCAACCTCAATAGCTAGCTTTTGGAGTGTGGTTCTCCAAATGTTCATTTCAGGTTGCCTATAATATGGCAATGTTAAAGTTTTTTCATGTATTTGGGGATCCCTTGAGAGCCCTATCTTCACATCCATGTCTGGACATGTGTTGCATATGAGTGTTTAAATTAACACAGATGCTTAAAGAAAAAAAAATGAAAAGTTGGAGAAACATAGAATAGTACTTTTTCTGATGTGAATATCCTTACCAAGAGAACAATGCTGGTTGGTCTCATCAAAGCTTGGCTTAATCAACTCAAAGCATGAAATGTCGACAGGTAAATTGGTGCTTCCATCCACTATCCCTGATAAGAATGGTTTTTCCTGCAATTAATCATGATTTAAAAAAAAGCATAGCAATATAATCTTTGATAGAGTCATAGAGAAGCACACACAGACTATATACCGATATTGAAAACAATTATTCTTATCCAATTTTTTCCCTTTTAGGTTCTTTTAATCACTAAAAGAACGAACTAGTGACAAGTTAAATGTGAGAGCGATATGAATCTAGATTTTTTTTCTAGGTCAACGCTGATTTTCTAACTATCTACAGATTCATACGGCTGACATTTTACCATTAAATTTAGTGGAAAAAGAAAATAAAATTTACTTAATTGTAGAAATGAAGAATTTATATATATATATATATATATATGTATATATAAAAGGTTTGAAATAAGAACTAGGCAATGGAAGAAAGTCTTAAGTCATAAACAGAATTTGAAATAGGAACCAGGCAATGCAAGAAAGTCTAATTCATCAATGTCATAAAAATATTTAATTAAAAAAAAAAGCAATTCTATTTGGCCAAGAAACTGAAGAAAATGCAAGAAACTAGAAATAAAAATGTCTTTCTCATTATACATTTTCTCAGCAACCAAACAGGAAACAAAATATTTAAAAAAAATAAAAAATGAAATGGAATGTAGATTAGATCATAATGGCCATGGAATTTCAGCTAATCATATTCTAAATAAGAGAGAAAAAGAGGAAACAAAAATGAAATGCAATTCCTGTGCTTCCCAATAAAAGGAAAAAAAATGCAAGAAAATTTGAAGTTTAAAATACTAAATTTGCTCTCATTTAAAACAAACATCGACACTTAATCCAAAATTAGAAGTTTTATTTCCCAAAGCGTCTCCATTTCATCATAGAAAAAGATAGGAATCAAATGCTACACATTAAAAAAAAACAAAACAAAACAAAAGAAGAAGACGCAAAAACTCACCTCCGCATAGGTGAAGTCAGAACAATTTTGTAGGCGAGCGGATGAAATTTTAATTTTTTTATAGTCTATATCTTTATAATTTTTAAAGGATTAAATTAAATTTTTATAATTTTAAGGAGTCAAAGTGAAATTTTACGTTTACTAATTTAAAATTTTTAAAAAATCTCAAAGATTTAAATAATAATTTTATATTTTAGGGGAGGCCAGGCTTCTGCTAGCCCTTCTGGATTCACCACTGCACCTCCACGATCGTTTTAGCGGCCATTGCACCAAAAAGGGAGCGAAATTATTGAGAAATATTACAAAAAATAAAAGAGAAAATGAACATTAAAAGAGTACATAGGAAGCAAGGAGAAATGATGGGCGCAATTTGGCAGATAAAAACTCCTGATTACGATGACAACAAAAGTCTTCTCTTCTTTTACTTTTTTATTTTGACGTAAATGCCCTTCCTATTTTTACTGATATCCTAATTAGTCTTTTCCTTTTTAACTATTTAGTCCTTGCATTATACTCGTTTTTTTTTTTAAATTTTGATATCTTAACATTTTTTCTTCATTTCTAGACTTAAACTTTGCTCCATTATCCATTTTGGCACCAAAAAGTTAAAAGGGAATTTTTTCTTCAATGAGAATGTGCCACGTCATTAATGACATGGAACGTTGACCATGATGTGGTTGTTAAAACTATAAAAACAAGATCTGATATAAAACTTTATTAATCAGGATCTATCATGTCAAATCATCAAGAATAAATTAAGAACAAAACTAGATGCGGAAGCGTACCTAAATCCATCGCTTTCTTGAAATTTTTAGATATTATGGTTTTGATCTTTCAAATTAGCTCACAAGTAATTCAATGAAGGTGACCCTCTCTTTTCTAAGGATGAGATGTTAGAAAAGTTATATATGTGTAATTTCGGGACCATAACCCTAATATATAACTTTTGCACATTAATCGTAATTTCTATTCAACGCATCATCTATTAGAAATTAGTTACTAAAGTATCTATCTACACATATTTGACCCATACATTATTTAATAACTAAAGCCTAATAAACTTTAACCAAATTAGATCATTTTTAATTTGAGCTAATATTTTATGATAGTAAATAATAACATGAAATTATGCTTATTATATATGTAATGTTCATATTTTTTCAACAATCTCCCACTCGGACCACATATATATATTGATTTCCTTATTACATGTCATTATATAAGCTTATGAGCTCAAAACCTTACTATCATATCCAAAAGGTATTTTGAACAATCTTGTCCGTTAATTATGTTAACATAGAACCAATGCGACTTTTGTTACATATATCGAAAAATAATCTATCCCTAATAATGTATATTAACATAACCAAATGACATAGATCAAGTATGGATATGTAGCATAAAATTACGTGCAACGTGAACCAAACATGCCTATATTCAACTAGTCCTCCTTAACCATAGTGAGATCAAATTTTACTAAAATCAGAGTGTGAATAAACTAAATAAACTTTATTTCTATAGAAAATATTCTTAATATCCATAAATTGAAATAACTAAAAAATGTGTCTATAACAAAAAAAATTTAAAATTACAAACTCCCACTAAAACTTAATATGCTGGAATGACATTACACCATATGAGCATTGTGCTGTTATAAAACCTTGGGTGTAGTCCTTTAGTAAGCAAGTCTGCAATCATGAAGTTTTTCTCAATATGCTTTATAGGCACCTAACCACTTTAAACTTTTACTTTAACAACCAAGAACTTAAGTTTATGTGCTTTGACTTTAATGTGCTCCTATTGTAATATCCTGAATTAGGGCCTAATCGGAATAGTGGTTTCGTAACCACAAATCCGAGATAGAAATAATTATTTTATAATTATTTTAAGGTTTATGATATGATTGTATGATTGTGTGAAACTTTCGTGAAGAAATTCTATACATAAAGTGCTTAATTTGAAATTAAAGACTAAATTGAATAAGTTGCAAAACTTGCATTCTAGAAACTTTTAGTATGAAATTGCTTTGGAATATTAATTAGGAGGTCTTAAATAGCAATTTAACAAATTTCTAAAATTTTGGACAAAAATGGGCTTGTACATGAAAAAATTACAAAGAAATGTATTAAGGGCATTTTTGTCAAATGGTAAATATAGTCATTAAAAAGGGAAAAATAACACAAAAATAGACTCATCTTCTCCATAGGGCTCCCGAATTTTTTCTTATCACCATAGCTAGGGTTTTTCAACATTTCAAGCCTTGATTATAAGTGATTTTCATGTCCGTTTTTAATGCTTTTTTCGATTTTAAAATCGAGAAAGCATGTTCTATCATTTTTTAGCAGTATTTTGAGCTAGGATGCATGTATGAAAATTTACCCATGTGTGACATAATTTTATTTTGATGAATAATGAAGGAATATGATGGTTTGATGTGTGTTTAACAACTTTTACCTAGTAGTTTTATGTGAAAACACCTAAAAAGGGACTTAATTGTAAAAAGGGTAAAATTGATGGTAGAAATCTAATTTTTGATGTGAAATATGGCTGTTATGGACACTAGGAAATTCGGCTATGCCTAGATGTCATGGGAAATACATGTAACTCATTGTACAAATTTAAGGACTCAATTGTAAATAATTGAAAAGCTAGGGGTAAAATGGTAATTTTTATCCAAGCCCGTATTAGGGGCTGTTTTGGTGAATGTGTATATTGAATAAAATTAATTTGGCATTTTAGATCAAGAGAAACGAGATTCAAGTCGCGATCGAGGGAAAAATAAAGTTTGTGAGGAATAGGCTCGATTTCTAACATTTTGTACCGAGGTAAGTTCATGTGTAAATGTGGTTACATAATTGTCATTTTAAGTAATTTAATGTTATTTATATGATATGATGACTATTATCATGAGATAATATGCTTTGTGAATTATTAGTTAGTAATATGCAAATTTTGTGAGCTACTTGATAAATACAAAATGCTACCAAGTATCGGTTCCGACATTCCGAGGAAGACGACAAAGATGTGTGATTGAAGAAAATCCTGTTCGAACCTTGGGAATAGATTAGGATACAAATGACATGTCACTAGGATAGTTGAGTTCTGAACTTGTTGAGTTGAGTCCGAGTTCGTGAGATGTAACTAGGCATCAGAGCTCGTTGAGTTGAGTCCGAGTTCACTTATGGATGCGAATGCCCGAGCTCGTTGAGTTGAGTTCGAGTTCGCTTATGGGCAGGTTACATGGTAGCTTGGCTACATAAACCATAGGCTATTGAGTTTGTCTAGCTACGAGTATGGCACCTGTATGCATGAAATCTGTGTATCCGAATTATATTTCGATGTGTTCAATGGGTGAATCTTAAGTGAATAAGAGGTATACCTAAGACGAAAGTGACATGTTGGTAAGTGTGGTGAATAAAAAAAAATATGACAGGTATGTGCTTAAACCTCGGGTTGAGAACTTGGTATGATGAAATCGTGGTAAGATAGTAAATACACTTGTAACATGAATGTCCTAGTGATATTTATGCAATTGATGTTTTATGTTGGATTGCATGATTGTGTTACTTGCTATTTGCATGTGAACTTACTAAGCACTTATGCTTACTCCCTCCTTTCCATTTTTTGTAGTTTTGACAAGCCAGCTCGGAAATCGGGAACAGTCAGAGGCTCGTTCACACTATCTGTGGACCATTTTAGTATAGTGGCTTGTATATTTTGAGTATGGCATGTATAGCATTATACTCATTTTGTGTATATAATCTTATGATATGGTTATTTAGTGGTAAAGAAATGCTCGGTAATGATTAGCCATTGGAACGGCTAATCAAGATCATTTTTGGTATTATGTATGTTTAATGTGCTATCTAATCCATAGAAATTCATAAAAAGGTGAAATTTACTATAAAACAGTATCAAATAACAGCAATGATGTGAGTTTGAAAAATCATTAAAAATAGTAGAGATAAAATTAGATGGTGAATAGAATATGAAATTGAAGCTTATTAAGTCTATTTTCATATGAAAGAAACAAAACGGGTAAATCAGTTTTATTTTATAGGATATTTGAGTTTTAGTGGAACATGGTTAGAGCAATTTCTGAATCCCCTGTTCTAATTTTAGAAATTCACTAAAAATTGTACAAAAATAACTATGAGTCATGATTTATATGTACAGAATCCTTATTAAGTCTACTTTTAAGAAAAATAAACAGAATAGTCATTTGAATTCTGTACAGAAAGAAAAGTGATTCGTAATAAACAGAGGTCAAAATAGTCGAACACTGAAACAGGGGAAACTTTAACTAATAAACTGTACTAAGTGGCCACACCAAAAATTCTGGAAAAAAATTAGTAAATATATATATTAGTCTAGTTTCAGGAAAAATTTATGGATTTAAATTTTGAGTTTTGTAACTCGAGATATGATTTTTTTAGCGACTGTGACGCAAATGTGCAGTTTTATTACGAAAGGTGAAATGAATGGTTTGAAATTGTTAAAGTGATAAATTAAGTTTGTCAACACCTCAAGCTCGACTCCGGCAATGGTCTCGGGTAAGGGAGTGTTACACCTATTGTTATTGGAATAAATGACTACCAATTATTGTCACAATTTGCACCCTAGTGACAAAATTTTGCATCAATATTCCATCAAATTTAGAGTCTGTATACTTGATTATCTCTAACTTATCAGACCTCTGATATGTGAGCATGTAACCTTTTTTTCTCTAAAGATACCTCATAACCCTCTTGGCTCATATCCAATGGTCCATATCAGGGTTACTTAAATGTCTGTCTAACATCCCAACAATGTACGCAATATTTAGACGTGTACATACTTGAACATACATTAGACTCCCAACAGTTGATGCATAGGGAATCTTTTGTATTTTCTGTATTTCAAGGTTGCTTTTAGGGTATTGGTTAAGATTAAATTTATCTTTTTTAGCAACAGGGGTGTCACTTGGTTTACAACCTAGTGTAACACCCCTTACTCGTATTCAATGCCAGAATAGAGTACGAGGTATTACCAGACTTATCACACGAACAAACATAAAATTTCGGGTCATAAATTTTTGTCCAAAGTAAAACATTTGCATTTAATCACAAAGGCCCTGATACGAGCCTACGAGGCCCAAAATGTGCATTAGAAGTGATTCGAGACTAAACCGAGAACTTTAAAAAATTTTACAAAACTTAGAAAATTTTCCATTAAACAAGGGTCACACGCCCGTGTGGGCAGGCCATGTGGTCACACACGCCCGTGTCTCGATCCCGTGTAACTCTCTAACTTGTAACTCATCACCGAATTGAGATCACACGGCCAAGTCACACGCCCGTGTGCTAGGCAATTTTCACAAAATAGGTGCAGACTTTACATGGCCAAGGCACACGCCTGTGTTCGAGGCCGTGTCGTCCACACGGCTGAGACACATGCCCATGTCTCTACCCGTGTGCTCAATTTTGAGCATTCTGTTTCTAAAAACTAAGGTGCAGGGGACACATGGTCTAAACACATGCCCGTGGGACAGGCCGTGTGTCACACATGGCCTAGACACATGCCCGTGTGGACAAAATAAATGTTATTTACAAGCCATTTTGCCACCCTTTAAAGCACACACCTACACAACAAAACATAGCACTAAACCAAGCATATACATACAACCAAATATTCACAACCAAGACATTAACTCATCATTCATGAAAGGCATCATTATATGAATATGCTTATAACCAATATTGGCCCATTTCCAATGGCCTTATACAAAATGATCATCTAATCTTTATAGGCCAACACATTTGGCTAAATCAATTATGACACATATAACAAAATGACCAAGTCCTTATACATGCCATACATTCAAAATACTAAGATCATCAATACCCATAATGAGAGTGTGATAGTGTGATTCGAATCTCCGACGATCTCCGATCCGAGCTAACTTGGCGACACTATAAAACATGGAAAAATAGATGGAGTAAGCAAAATAGCTTAGTAAGCTCGTATGCAAGAAATAAGCAAACCTTACCACACATATAACATTCAAATAATATAACATGATTAAATGTAAATTTACCATAGTCTCATGTTCATAATTCATTCAATCACAACTTACCTCATATTCATCAATTCACGAATCTATTAACCATAAGTTTTAAGTGCATACCTGTACCATCTCGTAATAATTTTACACATAATCTCATCTTTGACATACCCATGAACCACTCGGAATAACAATGCCGGATACTTGGGAAATTTTGCACATTAAGTGCCACATATGTAGCCAAAGCTATCTAAGTCTCATATCAAATAATCGCTCACTCGCTCTCGAGCTATCGACGGGCCTGCTCACACAAGCTGTCAGTTAAGACGTAGCTACATGGTGCTGCTCATAAAAGCTATCAAGTATCCGCAACATATGTCGGTATACTCAGCCACTGGTAGGACGTATGAGACCAACAACCAGATCACATAATCACATAACACATGGTAGCCCTAGTGACATGTTACTTGTATCGTAACCTACTCTTAAGGTTCAAACAAGATTTCTTGCTTATTGAATTATCGTCGGACTCATCCATAGAGTTAAACTCATCCACATATTCAAATATATAGTTCATGCAATATTAAGGCATTTAAATAAAATTATTTTAAAGCTTATTTTTAACATATGAACTTACCTCGGTACAAAAATGGTGAAATGGACCTAATCGTCAAATATTTTGTTTTTCCCCCGATCTAGGTCTAAACCTCATTTTTCTTTATCTATAATAACAAATTTAACTCATTTAATACTCACATTATTCAATTAAGCCCAAGAATCATATTATGACAAAATTACATTTTTATCCCTAACTTTCTAACTTTTTACATTTTAGTCTCTAGGCTCGTAAAATGAATTTCTTTCAGTTTCTTCATTACCCAAGCCTAGCCGAACCATTTTCATGCTCAGAAAAACTCACATTTTTCATTTATTCACATTTTCTACACACATTTTACAACTTTTACAATTAAGTCCGTATTTGACATTTTGATCAAAAATCACTTAGTAAATGTTGTTTATCTAGCACCAAACATACATTTTCTACCCTTAGACATCAAAATACACAAATATTCAACATGGATAAAATTTTAGACTTTGATTTTCTTTCAAATTAGTCATTGAAATAGCTAGATTAGGTTACAACATTCACAAAAACGTAAAAATCATTAAAAACGAGCTAAGAACAGACTTACAATCGAGCTTGGAAGTGGCCAAAACCCTAGCTATGGATTCCCTTATGATTTTCGGCTATGGACGATGAAATTTGAAAGATGAACATCTTTTATTTGTTTTATTTTGTCTTTATTTGCCAAATGACCAAAATGCCCTTAATGCCCAACTTTGAACTTTCACCTAACCATGTCCATTTTTGTCCATCTTAAAGTATAATTGTCTAATCACCATTTAAGGACCTTTAATTTAAAATTTCATTACAATTAAGCACCCATAGCTTCTAGAACACACATTTTGCACTATTGTAATTTAGTCCTATTAGTCAAATTGGACACCCTATCGATAAAATTTCTTAACAAAATTTTTACGTAATCATTCAATCATATTGTAAACCTTAAAGAAATAATAAAATAATTATTTCTACTTTGGATTTATGGTTCCACAACCACTGTTCCAATTTGACTCTAAAACGGGCTGTTACACCTAGCATGCCAAACATTTTGAGTATTTTATTCATATAGCTCTTTTGTGACAATCTAAGAATAACCCACGTCTTAATGTATCTGAATTCCTAAAACAAAAGTGTTGTTTACAATATCTTTCATCTCAAAATGCTTAGATAAAAACCTCTTGGTTTCGTGCAATAAGCCTCTATCATTAGTGGCAAGCAAAATATCATCGACATATAAAACCAGGAATATATACTTACTCCCACTGAATTTGTGATACACACAATCATTAAAAATATTCATCTAAAAATCAGATGAGACAATTACATGATGAAAATTAAACTTGCAATACTATTGAAGGGAAGGTTGTTTGAGTACATAGATGGATTTTGTAACGCCCTAATTTTCGGGATTTTTGTGATTTTGTGTGAACTTAAAATTTTGCTTGTCGGGATATGTTAAATTATGTTTGAGTATGTTAGTGGGCCTTTAGAAGGCCCAAGCTTAAGTTAAAACCCGGTAGAATTTTAAAATTTTAGACTTAAAGGAGAAGGGGCTCTGACTAAGTGGGCTTTTAAGAAAATGTTGACAAAATAAGACGCAAGATGACCTGTGGTAAGGTGGCAATGTAACGCCACTTAGGAACAGGGGAGTGGCGTGTGGAAGCTATGCAAGAGCTAAGCTTCAAGTCTCATGGTAAGCAATGTGGTGTTTTATTTTTATGCCTATGCAAGGTAAGTAGTGGACTTGAAGTCAAATACTGAAGGAAGAGGTTGAGATACTCATGGAATTTGGTGAAGAGAGGTAAGGAGAGATTATTTTGGAGCAAATCTAGGAATTTGAATGAGGAGCAAGTATTGGCCGAACATGGGACACTTGGGGAGGCATTTGCTGTTTGGTCTTTGGCTTGGCATAATCGACAAAAGGTGTTAAAGGGGCTAGCCGATTGTAACTTGGGTCCTATTGGGGTTTAATTTTGGCATTTTGGATGTAGGTGTGAGTGCCGAATTTCTTAATAGCTGGTCTCCGGGATTTGGAAAACCTTTCTTGCCGAATAAGTGTTGAACCTCTTAGTGTAACACCCCTATGCCCAAAACCGTCGCCAGAATAGGGTCACGAGGCATTACAAAATCAAACTCAACTTTAGAACATCTCACATACTTATAAATTAGAAATTTAAATTATAAACGTAATTAATTCGGTCTTAATAAAATCCAATATCCAAAACGATCAACCAAAATCTAATGAACTATATACAAGTGCATGCGCATATATAGATATATATAATCTCATAGATTAGTACCATGCAAACAAAAATTTCACCATTCATTTGGTATAAACCTTAGTCTAGCCGAATCCAATTGAGCAAAAAAAATTCCATTCTTTCAAACCATAGGTACCTCAACTAACATAACATTTATTAGTCTTTTGGTTAAAGAACTTAATTAACCGAACCTTTCCGAGTATATAATCATTTCACATTTAAGCTTAAAACCCATATTCAAACCATTATACTAACATTAAGGAAGCACTTTAAATTCTAATATGATTTACTAATCACACGAAGGTGCTTTGCTTATAAAAGTATGAACATATCGTCCATATCATAACCATATACGCTAGCTAACATGACTTTAGCATTTTAAGTTCACAAAACTAGGAAATGTGCCATTTTCGCATGGCTCATTATAAACATAATTACATCATTCAAAATATAACATTACAACTTTGTCTATCCTATACATGCCATAGTTTTCAACTTAAAGCTTCTTTAAAGATACCAAAATGATGTCGGTAAGTGTGATGACTTCAGCAATGGTCTCGAGCTCACAACGGATCGATAATCTAAATACTCAAATGAGATAATACTCAGTAAGTCATAAGCAATTTGACAGAGCAATTCAAACTAGTAAGTACAAGAGATGATAATGGTTAACATTGTACCTAGCATTTCATTTCGCAAACTAAATGCTCCTTATGTCACATATCACAAGAATTGTTCAGCTCAACCACAAGCTATATTATTCCACAACCAATCGAATCAAGAACTTCATAGTCAACTACCTTGTATACCTTATTTAATCTTCATCTTATATAACCGTATGCTTATAATCCACTTCTCAAACTCTTATGAACTAACATCAATAAGTAGAGACACACATATACATTCCACTCACACATCCTTTGTACCTTTCGAAATTTATATTCTTTTAACCAATTCGCACACATAGTGCCACACAACTGATCTCGCACACATAGTGCTCGGTTAACAAATTAGCACACATAGTGCATATACTCATTCACACACATAGTGCCATATTCTTCCGCACACATAGTGCTATATTCTTTTGCACACATAGTGCCAAATTCACTCATTATTTATGCATCAAAATGACTTAAATAAGTCCTTAAAACACCACATATCCGATCATCAATTACATATACATACAAAGATGTCTTTTCAAATTCATACGCAACATTTGCATATATAAAAAAAATAGCCATAGTCTAATTGCTTTAAGACTTACTTTATGTTAGATGGAGCAATTTGGATCGGCTACTCAAACACCTTCGTTTTCCCCTTATTCGACCCTACTTCTTTAGGCTCTTGAGCCAGAATTCACAAATCGACTAGTTTAATCAATCTTATTAACTACTTTACAATCAAAATACAAATAAATTCCCATAATATGGACATACGATACTTTCATATTCGATTACTTCATTCATGCATCAAGGTAAAACTTAACAACAAATTTAGCACTAAGGCATTAATCTTTAACAATTAGTATAGGTTCCAAAAAGTTATCAATCATATCCGAACACCATTTAACATTACTAAAGACATATCAATTAGCTCACTCATACTTTTACATCTCAAGCATCCATTCAAGACCACATTCGGCAAACACAATCATAAGCTAAAAATCAAGCTTCAAAACTCATCAATTCAAAGCATTTACAACCACAAAACATATTCTCTACTTATAACATCCACATACGGCATTTCTTGCTCCCATTACCCCACTTAACAACAATTTAATCACATAATTGATTCAAGTCTACCACCATTTCATTTTCAAATTATGTACTTTGTAAGTTGCATTCGAATACTCAATTATACCTTAATTCATCCATTTTTTTTTCATTTAATCCACAAGTATATACATCAACTAACTCAAACCTCATCATTCATCCATTATTAATTCAAATATTAAAACATTCAAGATCTAATACATAACAACTAAAGCCGAATCTCATAGGGCCATTGATCTCATAGGGCCATTGAAAACACCTTTAACTAGCTTATCAAGCTCTTAACTCAACTTCTAAACCGAATTTAATCTCTTAATTTATCACCCTTCTATCCCCACGTATGCTAAATATCATTTAACATTAAAACCAATTCATTAAACAATTTAAAACATAGCCGAATGTCCTTATAGACAATTAGGCCGTACTAAGCAAAATCTCACAACTTAGCTTACAAACTCAATTTCATACAAATTATAGCATCATTACAATCACCAAACCTTCATTCATTAAATTCTATCAACAATTTCCAAATTCCATAACTTTCAATCCATGACCAAGTATGTAGCCTTACTAATTCAAAGAATAAACTTATGGGCAATAGATTGAATCTGGTGAGGGACTCAAAAACATTAAAATTCACTCAAGCTAGCATGAAATTTACCTTTCAATTAATCTCAACCATGGCCGAACGCTTGTTCTTCTTCTTTACTTATTTTCTTTTTGGTTTCGACAATGAAGAAACAAAATGAAAAGCTTTATTTTTTTCACCCCACCATCCATTATTTTATTCATATTTCATATTATAAAACAATTAATACTATTTTATTTTATGCTTAATATTAACATATAATTCCAAAAAATATATATAAAATTTGAAACAAAATGATTTCATGTCTAAGTTGACCGGCCACTAATATCAAAATGGGGAATTTGACATGCAAATCCCCATATTTTAAACCATGCAATATTTAGCCACTACAATTTGACCTAACACATTTTCAAAGTTTCTCACATAAGTCCTTTTAATTAATTCCACATCCAAATGACAAAATCAAAGCATGAAATTTTCACACATGCATTTTCACAAATAATAAGCATAGAATATAACATTTAATTATTTTCGTGACCCAGTTTTGTGGTCCCGAAACCACTTTTCGACTAGGGTCAAATTAGGGCTATCACACTTAGGGTTCTCTGTTCTTTTTCTATTATTCTCTCTTTAGTCCCATCAAGCCGAAAACACAACCATCATCTTCCTTTGTACCGACTTGTGCAAAGAACCAAACCATCATCTCTTTTCTTTTCTTCAAGCCGAATCTGTCATCCTCTTTCTCTCCTCTTCTTTATCTTCTCTTCTTCTTCATCTCTTCCCCATCGATTAAAGTAACCCCATTCTCAAGCCTCTTAGCCGATACCATAAAAGTCGAAACCTGAAGCTAGTATTGCCGATTTCTTCCTAGCCGAATCTCTTGTTCTTCTCTTCTTGATTCTTATTTACTCTTGCGTTCCTTTTAGCCGAACCCTCTCACTTATTTTGCAAATATTTTCTCTTTGGCCGATTATCTAAAATCCTGAAATTGGAAAGCCTTCTCCTTTGTCGACATACTCAGTGAGCCAAACACTTAGATCTCTTCTTTTTCTTCTCGTGTTCTGATTAGATCTATACTAGATCTAGATTTGGCTGGATTAAGGACGTTTTTGGTAGGTAGATCGTTGGTAAGTTTTTGAAACCCCTTTTCATTCATTACCTAGTGGTTCAAGAAAAGCCGAAAAACCCATAAGTCCTTAGGGGGCTGTCGATTGTGGCTAACGATTTTTATTAGTCTTTTTATTCGGTTCTTATGTGTATTAGTTCGTAAAAGGGGTGATGTGACAGCCCTAATTTAGTGCTAATCAGGAAAGTGGTTTTGAAAACATTAAACCGAGTCAGAAAATTTTTAAAATATTATTTTCTATGTTTTTATTATGTGAATGGTCATGTGTGAAAATTTTGTGTCTTGATTTTGTCTTTTGGATGTTGAATTATAAGTTGAAGACTAAATTGCATAAAAGGAAAAATTAGTAGGACAATGTGCAAGTGCTGAATTTTAAATGTTTCTTTAAAATAAGGGACTTAAATGGCAATTAAGCCATTTAAGTAATAGGTGTACGGTAGTGGGAGCGAGTAAATGTCATTATGTGCATGTAATTATAATATGAAAGGTGAATAAAATAAATCAAAGAAAATAGGTAAGTGTTATGGCTTGCACGTTATTATGAATGTTATAATATTAAAATATCTTATAATAAGAAAACATGTTATGTAACACCCCTAAGTCATGCTCCTAAGTTTACGGTACCTAACTTTGACATAAAACTAGTTTTGAAAGGAGACGTATGAAAAGATATTAGCAATCACTCTTATAAGGTTTCAAACATTTATTGAATGATAAACATGTGCATCTGAATTGTCAATATGCAAAGAACCAATAGTACTTCTAAAGTAGTATTACAATTCATATGGAAATAAACTGAATAGCTTAAACATAGATGAATGTCATGGAGCATCTTAAAATTTACGAAGCTGAACACACTATTCATTTGGTAGTTAATGTACACTATTCATTTGGTAGTTAATCTTAGGCATGGCCGAACATGGATCATCTCTTACTAACGAGTGCATTGATTTATATATAAGCATAACTCACTCAAAACTTCCAAAACCTTTACCGAATACATCCACACATTCACATCAACTATACATAGCACATATGACAACAAGACAAGCCATTTTCGCATGGATATACATATTTACTTATTTACAATTTCAAAATAAGAGTATCATTCTCAACGATCATAAGACAAAAAGAAACTATACATGCCATTTGAAAGTTTATCTAATTAAATACCAAAAAGAGTGTCTTGATAGTAGAGACGACTTCAAGCGCAAGAACCCCGAGACCGTAGCTAGCGAACAAGATCTAAGGAAGGAAAACAGAAGAGGAAAACAACCGGGTAAGCATTTAAAATGCCTAGTAAGCTTTAAGCGACAAGTATGGTTAACTACAATTATATAAAAAAAACGACTTAACTTTCAGCACTTGGCTTATTTACTCTATAGCCGAACATAACCCAAATTTTAATATGGCATAAGTAGTACCGTAATGTAAGGCCATAAACGTTTAGACATTCACTAACAGTTTTCTAAGTCCACAATGCATGTTCGATAAACCATAATCTAACAGAATTTGTTCATCAATATAGTACAACCAATACCTGGTCTCCTTACCATGACGATCTTATTTAATTTGAAACGACATCGGCTCGGAAGCCCTTCGGAATAAATCCGGTTACTTCAATGGCTCATGAGCCCTTCGGGATTTCCTCGGATATCACAATGGCATCATCGCCCCTCGGGATTAACCCGGCTATCACAATGGCATAAACGCCTTTTGGGATTAACCCGGTTATCACAATGGCGCAATCGCCCTTCGGGATTAACCCGGATATCACAATGGCATCATCGCCCTTCGGGATTAACCCGGATATCACCCACAAAATATATTTCATACTAATATTCATTTGTTTCATTCGAAATTTCACACATAGTACGACATCTTTTCACTATTTAATAGTCACGAATCATATGAACAATACGTAACTCGAATCTCTCTTTCTCAGACATTTCTAGGACTTGTAAACATTCGGCTATATGCCCAATTCCACCATCTCAAAAATAAATCACAATTTATGTAAGGAATTGAGTAGTATGAAAATCAATGTTCCTTAAAACTTACCTCAGTGGTCGATGATTGTTTTGAGTTTACTGGTCGGCTGCCTTCGCCTTTCCTTTATCCGAAACTGTCCCTATGTGTTCTTGAGCTTCAATTTTAGACTACAATGGCCGAACCTCTCTTAAACTCCAACCCTCTTTTCTTCTTCACAAACGGCAATAGAAGATGAAAACTAAAGAAATTTTATTTTCTAAATTTTCTTTTGATTTTATGGTAAGTCAAAATAACTTATTATAACATAAACAATATAAAAATAATATTAACATCATCATTGCCGTCCACTAAGGTGAAAATGGGCAATTAGACATGCAAAGACATCTCTTTGTAAGTTATACTTTTTAGTCACTTTGATTTTTACCTACTAAAATTCCAAGTTCAACAATTAAGTCCTCTTTAAGCAATTAGTCATTTTAACGGTCAAATTTTCACAAAATTTTTATAATACATACCAAAGCTCATATCAACTACACCACTCACACAATCAACTAAAATTTCTGACTCGGTTTAGCAGTCCCGAAACCGCTTCCCGACTAAGGTCGAACTAGGGTTGTCACAACTCCTTCCCCCTTAAAAGAATTTTCGTCCCCGAAAATCTTACCCGGAAATAGGTTTGGATATCGCTCTTTCATTAAATTCTCGGGCTCCCAAGTTGCTTCCTCGATCCCATGCCTGAGCCATAATATTTTTACTAACGGAACTCTTTTGTTTCGCAATTCTCTAACCTCTCGAGCTAAAATATGGATAGGTTCTTCCTCATAACTCAAATTAGGTTGAATTCCCACCTCGGACGGACTTAACACATGCGAAGGATCAGATCTGTACCGACGGAGCATCGATACATGAAAAACATTGTGAATCTTTTCAAGCTCAGGAGGTAACATCAATCTATAAGCAGCCGGTCCAATCCGTTCCGATATCTCATACAGTCCAATGAATCTCGGACTCAACTTTCCCTTGCGGCCAAAACGGAGTATCTTTTTCCACGGTGAAACTTTCAGAAACACTTTATCACCTACTTGATACTCAATATCCTTTCGCTTTAAATCTGCGTATGATTTCTGACGATCGGATGCCATTTTCAAACTGTCGCGAATTATCTCCACCTTCTGCTCTGCTTCTCGGACTAAATCAACTCCGAGAATCTTATTCTCATTAAGCTCGGTCCAGAACAGAGGAGTACGGCATTTACGGCCATAAAGAGCTTCGTAAGGTGCCATCTGAATACTTGTCTGAAAGCTGTTATTATACGCGAATTCAACTAGCGGTAGGTATTTCTCCCACGAGCCCCTAAACTCGAGGATGCAACATCGCAACATGTCCTTGAGTATCTGAATAACCCGTTCAGATTGACCATCCGTCTGCGGATGAAAAGCAGTGCTGAAATGAAGTTTAGTACCCAGAGCTTCTTGCAGCTTTCTCCAAAATCTAGAAGTAAACTGAAGGTCTCGATCAGAAACAATAGAAGTCGGCACCCCATGTAGTCGCACAATCAGAGAAACGTATAATTCTGCTAACTTATCAAGCGAAAAGTCAGTGCGAACCAGAATGAAATGGGCTAATTTCGTTAATCGATCAACAACAACCCAAATGGAGTCCTTTTTGCTCGGCGTCAACGGCAAGCCCGACACAAAGTCCATTGTAATGCGATCCCATTTCCACTCGGGTATCAAAATCGGCTGAAGTAATCCTGATGGCACCTGATGTTCCGCTTTTACTTGCTGACATACTAAGCATTTAGATACGAAATCAGAGATGTCTCGTTTCATGCCATGCCACCAATACTGTCGCTTCAAATCGTTATACATTTTCGTACTGCCCGGATGAACCGACATGCGGCTACTATGGGCTTCATTTAAAATCATCGAAACTAACTCTGACTTTTTCGGAACACACACTCGGTCTTTAAATCTCAAACAATCATTTCCGTCGACCCGAAATGTGGAATCCACATTTGACTCACACTGAACTCGTTTGGCAACTAAGTCATCGTCGGCTTTCTGAGCCTCACTAATCTGTTGATGTAGTATAGGTCTTGCTACTAATTCGGCAATCAACACATCATCTCCTGACATCGTTAGCTTCACGTTCAAAGCTCGCAAGGAAAATAAGGATTTTCGACTAAGAGCGTCCGCAACGACATTAGCTTTCCCCGGGTGATAATCAATAACAAGCTCATAATCTTTTAGCAATTCTAGCCACCGCCTTTGTCTCAGATTCAAATCCTTTTGAGACATCAGATACTTGAGACTTTTGTGATCGGAGAAGATGTGACATTTTTCACCGAACAGATAGTGTCGCCAAATCTTCAAAGCGAAAACAATAGCGGCTAATTCAAGATCGTGAGTTGGATAATTTCGCTCGTGAGGCTTTAACTGTCTCCAAGCATAAGCAATAACCCGGCCTTCTTGCATCAAAATGCAGCCTAAACCGTTCAGAGATGCATCACTATAAATTACAAACTCTTTACCGGTTTCTGGCTGAACCAACACTGGAGCTTCCGTCAAAAGGGTTTTCAGTTGATCGAAGCTTTTCTGACACTTATCCGACCACTCAAACTTGATATCTTTTTGCAGCAGTCTCATCAACGGAGTCGCAATTATCGAAAAACCCTTGACGAATCGTCGGTAATAACCAGCGAGTCCTAAAAAGCTTCGAACTTCAGTAATATTTTTAGGAGGTTTCCAGTCGAGAATAGCTGAAATTTTGTTCGGATCAACTCGAATACCCGATGCAGATACTATATGGCCCAAGAACCCAACCTCACACAACCAAAATTCGCACTTGCTGAATTTCGCATACAATTGATTTTCACGTAAGGTCTGAAGTACTAATCTCAAATGCTCGGTATGCTCTGACTCGTCACGAGAGTAGACCAAGATATCATCAATGAACACTACTACAAAGCGGTCCAAAAATGGCCTAAATACACGATTCATCAAATCCATAAATACCGCCGGGGTATTAGAGAGTCCAAATGGCATCACTAAGAACTCATAGTGACCGTATCTCGTTCTGAATGCCGTCTTCAGTATGTCGGAATCTCTAACTCTCAACTGATAATAGCCGGATCGCAAATCAATCTTCGAAAAGACTGAGGCTCCTCTCAACTGATCGAACAAGTCGTCAATTCGTGGCAACGGATACTTATTCTTCACCGTGGCTTTATTCAGCTGTCGATAGTCGATGCACATTCTCATAGTCCCGTCCTTCTTTTTCACGAACAAAACCGGTGCACCCCAAGGCGAAAAACTAGGTCGCGCAAAGCCTCTATCCATCAACTCTTGCAGCTGAGATTTTAATTCTTTTAACTCTGTAGGTGCCATACGATACGGGGCAATCGAAATCGGTGTCGTACCTGGAATCAACTCTATACCAAACTCGACCTCTCTTACAGGCGGCAATCCCAGTAATTCTTCGGGAAAGACATCTGAAAACTCGCAGACTACGGGCACCGTTCCAAGTTCTCGGTCGGAAACTTTGTTATCTAGCACATAGGCCAAATACGCTTCATAACCCTTCCTCACATATTTCTGAGCTAACATGGTTGTAATTATTGCAGGTGGTCCACTTAGATCAATGGACTCGATTCGGATTATTTCATTATTCGAACATCACAAATCGATACTTTTCCACTTACAATTTACTATCGCGTCATGAACGGTCAACCAGTCCATTCCGAGAATAATGTCAAACTCGTTGAATGGAAGAAGCATCAAGTCAGCCGAAAAATAAAAATCTCAAACCATTAACGGACATTTCTTGCATACTTTATCAACCAGAACACAACGACCCAAAGGGTTCGACACTCGTATTACAAATTCAGTAGACTCAACAGGAAGAGTCTTACTGGAGACTAAAGTTTCACACACATATGAATGGGTCGAACCAGGATCAATCAGGGCAATAACATCGGTATTAAAGAGGGTGAAAGTACCAGTAATAACATCCGGAGAAGAAGCTTCCTCGCGGGCACGAATAGCATATGCTCTGGCCGGTGCTCGAGCCTCGGATCTAACTGTAGTATCTCTAGTCCCTCTCTGACTGCCGCTAATATTTCCACCCCGTCGCGGTGGTCTACCCCGCGAAGCTGTGCCACTAGGTCTTTGAGTCGAATCGGAAGTGCATTCATCATTTCTTGGACAATCTTTAATAAAATGATCGGCAGATCCACATCTGAAACAAGAGCGGTCACGATGCCTACAGCTCCCCGGGTGCCATTTACCACAATAAGTGCAATCCAATCTATCCCGACGTTCATTTCCAACACTGGCAATAGACATAGCTCTCGAACTCGCGCGAGGTCGATGGTGTTCTCGTCTAGAAAAACCCAATGTATATTTAGATCGGCCTGAATCATCTCTAGTCTTTTTGGACGATTGTTGAACAGATTTCCCCGCGGACCTCTTACGGGACTCTCTATCTCCACCTTCCGCTTTTCTTTTCTCATTACTGAGTTCATCAGCTTTACAAGCCCGCTCGACTAGTACGACAAACTCCTTAATTTCCAGAATCCCCACCAGCAATCTGATATCTTCATTTAATCCATCCTCAAAACGCTTACACATTATGGCTTCGGAGGATACACATTCGCGAGCATAGCGGCTGAGGCATACAAACTCTCTCTCGTACTCGGCCACTGACATCTAACCTTGTTTGAGTTCTAGAAATTCCTTCCGTTTTTGATCGATGAATCTCTGGCTGATGTATTTCTTATGGAACTCGGTTTGAAAGAATTCCCAATTGACCCGTTCCCTCGGAACAACAGAAACCAGAGTATTCCACCAGTAGTATGCAGCGTCACGTAACAGAGACACTGTACATTTAAGACACTCCTCGGGTGTGCAGGACAGTTCATCGAACACTCGAATGGTATTGTCGAGCCAAAACTCGGCTCGCTTGGCATCATCACTAGGGGTAGCCCGAAACTCTTCGGCCCCATATTTTCTAATTTTGTCAACAGGGGGCCTACTTGATCTCATTGGATCGGTCACATGAGGGGTCGTGAAAGTCAGAAATGGAGTATTCGGGGGCGGAGGTTACGGAACAGCCGGATTCGATCTAACGAATTGAGCGAACCAGTCACTCATCATCGCATAAAAAGCTGGTCTAATATCATCATCTCGATGACCCATATTTGGCTGAGAGTCAGGTGGCGCTGTCCCTTGCGCGGGAGCAGGAGCTACACTCTCAACATCGTCCGCTACGGTTCGATCGGGTTCAGGATCCATTCTATACCAAAAATCACATTTCAAATATCAGAAGTCATCTCACTATCAAATTGACACTAAATGGCATGTATAGCTAGACTCATACTCACTACGGTAGTCCGAGAATCGACTAAACCGTAGCTCTGATACCAAATAAAATGTAACACCCCTAAGTCATGCTCCTAAGTTTACGGTACCTAACTTTGACATAAAACTAGTTTTGAAAGGAGACGTATGAAAAGATATTAGCAATCACTCTTATAAGGTTTCAAACATTTATTGAATGATAAACATGTGCATCTGAATTGTCAATATGCAAAGAACCAATAGTACTTCTAAAGTAGTATTACAATTCATATGGAAATAAACTGAATAGCTTAAACATAGATGAATGTCATGGAGCATCTTAAAATTTACGAAGCTGAACACACTATTCATTTGGTAGTTAATGTACACTATTCATTTGGTAGTTAATCTTAGGCATGGCCGAACATGGATCATCTCTTACTAACGAGTGCATTGATTTATATATAAGCATAACTCACTCAAAACTTCCAAAACCTTTACCGAATACATCCACACATTCACATCAACTATACATAGCACATATGACAACAAGATAAGCCATTTTCGCATGGATATACATATTTACTTATTTACAATTTCAAAATAAGAGTATCATTCTCAACGATCATAAGACAAAAAGAAACTATACATGCCATTTGAAAGTTTATCTAATTAAATACCAAAAAGAGTGTCTTGATAGTAGAGACGACTTCAAGCGCAAGAACCCCGAGACCGTAGCTAGCGAACAAGATCTAAGGAAGGAAAACAGAAGAGGAAAACAACCGGGTAAGCATTTAAAATGCCCAGTAAGCTTTAAGCGACAAGTATGGTTAACTACAATTATATAAAAAAAACGACTTAACTTTCAGCACTTGGCTTATTTACTCTATAGCCGAACATAACCTAAATTTTAATATGGCATAAGTAGTACTGTAATGTAAGGCCATAAACGTTTAGACATTCACTAACAGTTTTCTAAGTCCACAATGCATGTTCGATAAACCATAATCTAACAGAATTTGTTCATCAATATAGTACAACCAATACCTGGTCTCCTTACCATGACGATCTTATTTAATTTGAAACGACATCGGCTCGGAAGCCCTTCGGAATAAATCCGGTTACTTCAATGGCTCATGAGCCCTTCGGGATTTCCTCGGATATCACAATGGCATCATCGCCCCTCGGGATTAACCCGGCTATCACAATGGCATAAACGCCTTTTGGGATTAACCCGGTTATCACAATGGCGCAATCGCCCTTCGGGATTAACCCGGATATCACAATGGCATCATCGCCCTTCGGGATTAACCCGGATATCACCCACAAAATATATTTCATACTAATATTCATTTGTTTCATTCGAAATTTCACACATAGTACGACATCTTTTCACTATTTAATAGTCACGAATCATATGAACAATACGTAACTCGAATCTCTCTTTCTCAGACATTTCTAGGACTTGTAAACATTTGGCTATATGCCCAATTCCACCATCTCAAAAATAAATCACAATTTATGTAAGGAATTGAGTAGTATGAAAATCAATGTTCCTTAAAACTTACCTCAGTGGTCGATGATTGTTTTGAGTTTACTGGTCGGCTGCCTTCGCCTTTCCTTTATCCGAAACTGTCCCTATATGTTCTTGAGCTTCAATTTTAGACTACAATGGCCGAACCTCTCTTAAACTCCAACCCTCTTTTCTTCTTCACAAACGGCAATAGAAGATGAAAACTAAAGAAATTTTATTTTCTAAATTTTCTTTTGATTTTATGGTAAGTCAAAATAACTTATTATAACATAAACAATATAAAAATAATATTAACATCATCATTGCCGTCCACTAAGGTGAAAATGGGCAATTAGACATGCAAAGACATCTCTTTGTAAGTTATACTTTTTAGTCACTTTGATTTTTACCTACTAAAATTCCAAGTTCAACAATTAAGTCCTCTTTAAGCAATTAGTCATTTTAACGGTCAAATTTTCACAAAATTTTTATAATACATACCAAAGCTCATATCAACTACACCACTCACACAATCAACTAAAATTTCTGACTCGGTTTAGCAGTCCCGAAACCGCTTCCCGACTAAGGTCGAACTAGGGTTGTCACAACTCCTTCCCCCTTAAAAGAATTTTCGTCCCCGAAAATCTTACCCGGAAATAGGTTTGGATATCGCTCTTTCATTAAATTCTCGGGCTCCCAAGTTGCTTCCTCGATCCCATGCCTGAGCCATAATATTTTTACTAACGGAACTCTTTTGTTTCGCAATTCTCTAACCTCTCGAGCTAAAATATGGATAGGTTCTTCCTCATAACTCAAATTAGGTTGAATTCCCACCTCGGACGGACTTAACACATGCGAAGGATCAGATCTGTACCGACGGAGCATCGATACATGAAAAACATTGTGAATCTTTTCAAGCTCAGGAGGTAACATCAATCTATAAGCAGCCGGTCCAATCCGTTCCGATATCTCATACAGTCCAATGAATCTCGGACTCAACTTTCCCTTGCGGCCAAAACGGAGTATCTTTTTCCACGGTGAAACTTTCAGAAACACTTTATCACCTACTTGATACTCAATATCCTTTCGCTTTAAATCTGCGTATGATTTCTGACGATCGGATGCCATTTTCAAACTGTCGCGAATTATCTCCACCTTCTGCTCTGCTTCTCGGACTAAATCAACTCCGAGAATCTTATTCTCATTAAGCTCGGTCCAGAACAGAGGAGTACGGCATTTACGGCCATAAAGAGCTTCGTAAGGTGCCATCTGAATACTTGTCTGAAAGCTGTTATTATACGCGAATTCAACTAGCGGTAGGTATTTCTCCCACGAGCCCCTAAACTCGAAGATGCAACATCGCAACATGTCCTTGAGTATCTGAATAACCCGTTCAGATTGACCATCCGTCTGCGGATGAAAAGCAGTGCTGAAATGAAGTTTAGTACCCAGAGCTTCTTGCAGCTTTCTCCAAAATCTAGAAGTAAACTGAAGGTCTCGATCAGAAACAATAGAAGTCGGCACCCCATGTAGTCGCACAATCAGAGAAACGTATAATTCTGCTAACTTATCAAGCGAAAAGTCAGTGCGAACCAGAATGAAATGGGCTAATTTCGTTAATCGATCAACAACAACCCAAATGGAGTCCTTTTTGCTCGGCGTCAACGGCAAGCCCGACACAAAGTCCATTGTAATGCGATCCCATTTCCACTCGGGTATCAAAATCGGCTGAAGTAATCCTGATGGCACCTGATGTTCCGCTTTTACTTGCTGACATACTAAGCATTTAGATACGAAATCAGAGATGTCTCGTTTCATGCCATGCCACCAATACTGTCGCTTCAAATCGTTATACATTTTCGTACTGCCCGGATGAACCGACATGCGGCTACTATGGGCTTCATTTAAAATCATCGAAACTAACTCTGACTTTTTCGGAACACACACTCGGTCTTTAAATCTCAAACAATCATTTCCGTCGACCCGAAATGTGGAATCCACATTTGACTCGCACTGAACTCGTTTGGCAACTAAGTCATCGTCGGCTTTCTGAGCCTCACTAATCTGTTGATGTAGTATAGGTCTTGCTACTAATTCGGCAATCAACACATCATCTCCTGACATCGTTAGCTTCACGTTCAAAGCTCGCAAGGAAAATAAGGATTTTCGACTAAGAGCGTCCGCAACGACATTAGCTTTCCCCGGGTGATAATCAATAACAAGCTCATAATCTTTTAGCAATTCTAGCCACCGCCTTTGTCTCAGATTCAAATCCTTTTGAGACATCAGATACTTGAGACTTTTGTGATCGGAGAAGATGTGACATTTTTCACCGAACAGATAGTGTCGCCAAATCTTCAAAGCGAAAACAATAGCGGCTAATTCAAGATCGTGAGTTGGATAATTTCGCTCGTGAGGCTTTAACTGTCTCCAAGCATAAGCAATAACCCGGCCTTCTTGCATCAAAATGCAGCCTAAACCGTTCAGAGATGCATCACTATAAATTACAAACTCTTTACCGGTTTCTGGCTGAACCAACACTGGAGCTTCCGTCAAAAGGGTTTTCAGTTGATCGAAGCTTTTCTGACACTTATCCGACCACTCAAACTTGATATCTTTTTGCAGCAGTCTCATCAACGGAGTCGCAATTATCGAAAAACCCTTGACGAATCGTCGGTAATAACCAGCGAGTCCTAAAAAGCTTCGAACTTCAGTAATATTTTTAGGAGGTTTCCAGTCGAGAATAGCTGAAATTTTGTTCGGATCAACTCGAATACCCGATGCAGATACTATATGGCCCAAGAACCCAACCTCACACAACCAAAATTCGCACTTGCTGAATTTCGCATACAATTGATTTTCACGTAAGGTCTGAAGTACTAATCTCAAATGCTCGGTATGCTCTGACTCGTCACGAGAGTAGACCAAGATATCATCAATGAACACTACTACAAAGCGGTCCAAAAATGGCCTAAATACACGATTCATCAAATCCATAAATACCGCCGGGGTATTAGAGAGTCCAAATGGCATCACTAAGAACTCATAGTGACCGTATCTCGTTCTGAATGCCGTCTTCAGTATGTCGGAATCTCTAACTCTCAACTGATAATAGCCGGATCGCAAATCAATCTTCGAAAAGACTGAGGCTCCTCTCAACTGATCGAACAAGTCGTCAATTCGTGGCAACGGATACTTATTCTTCACCGTGGCTTTATTCAGCTGTCGATAGTCGATGCACATTCTCATAGTCCCGTCCTTCTTTTTCACGAACAAAACCGGTGCACCCCAAGGCGAAAAACTAGGTCGCGCAAAGCCTCTATCCATCAACTCTTGCAGCTGAGATTTTAATTCTTTTAACTTTGTAGGTGCCATACGATACGGGGCAATCGAAATCGGTGTCGTACCTGGAATCAACTCTATACCAAACTCGACCTCTCTTACAGGCGGCAATCCCAGTAATTATTCGGGAAAGACATCTGAAAACTCGCAGACTACGGGCACCGTTCCAAGTTCTCGGTCGGAAACTTTGTTATCTAGCACATAGGCCAAATACGCTTCATAACCCTTCCTCACATATTTCTGAGCTAACATGGTTGTAATTATTGCAGGTGGTCCACTTAGATCAATGGACTCGATTCGGATTATTTCATTATTCGAACATCACAAATCGATACTTTTCCACTTACAATTTACTATCGCGTCATGAACGGTCAACCAGTCCATTCCGAGAATAATGTCAAACTCGTTGAATGGAAGAAGCATCAAGTCAGCCGAAAAATAAAAATCTCAAACCATTAACGGACATTTCTTGCATACTTTATCAACCAGAACACAACGACCCAAAGGGTTCGACACTCGTATTACAAATTCAGTAGACTCAACAGGAAGAGTCTTACTGGAGACTAAAGTTTCACACACATATGAATGGGTCGAACCAGGATCAATCAGGGCAATAACATCGGTATTAAAGAGGGTGAAAGTACCAGTAATAACATCCGGAGAAGAAGCTTCCTCGCGGGCATGAATAGCATATGCTCTGGCCGGTGCTCGAGCCTCGGATCTAACTGTAGTATCTCTAGTCCCTCTCTGACTGCCGCTAATATTTCCACCCTGTCGCGGTGGTCTACCCCGCGAAGCTGTGCCACTAGGTCTTTGAGTCGAATCGGAAGTGCATTCATCATTTCTTGGACAATCTTTAATAAAATGATCGGCAGATCCACATCTGAAACAAGAGCGGTCACGATGCCTACAGCTCCCCGGGTGCCATTTACCACAATAAGTGCAATCCAATCTATCCCGACGTTCATTTCCAACACTGGCAATAGACGTAGCTCTCAAACTCGCGCGAGGTCGATGGTGTTCTCGTCTAGAAAAACCCAATGTATATTTAGATCGGCCTGAATCATCTCTAGTCTTTTTGGACGATTGTTGAACAGATTTCCCCGCGGACCTCTTACGGGACTCTCTATCTCCACCTTCCGCTTTTCTTTTCTCATTACTGAGTTCTTCAGCTTTACAAGCCCGCTCGACTAGTACGACAAACTCCTTAATTTCCAGAATCCCCACCAGCAATCTGATATCTTCATTTAATCCATCCTCAAAACGCTTACACATTATGGCTTCGGAGGATACACATTCGCGAGCATAGCGGCTGAGGCATACAAACTCTCTCTCGTACTCGGCCACTGACATCTGACCTTGTTTGAGTTCTAGAAATTCCTTCCGTTTTTGATCGATGAATCTCTGGCTGATGTATTTCTTATGGAACTCGGTTTGAAAGAATTCCCAATTGACCCGTTCCCTCGGAACAACAGAAACCAGAGTATTCCACCAGTAGTATGCAGCGTCACGTAACAGAGACACTGTACATTTAAGACACTCCTCGGGTGTGCAGGACAGTTCATCGAACACTCGAATGGTATTGTCGAGCCAAAACTCGGCTCGCTTGGCATCATCACTAGGGGTAGCCCGAAACTCTTCGGCCCCATATTTTCTAATTTTGTCAACAGGGGGCCTACTTGATCTCATTGGATCGGTCACATGAGGGGTCGTGAAAGTCAGAAATGGAGTATTCGGGGGCGGAGGTTACGGAACAGCCGGATTCGATCTAACGAATTGAGCGAACCAGTCACTCATCATCGCATAAAAAGCTGGTCTAATATCATCATCTCGATGACCCATATTTGGCTGAGAGTCAGGTGGCGCTGTCCCTTGCGCGGGAGCAGGAGCTACACTCTCAACATCGTCCGTTACGGTTCGATCGGGTTCAGGATCCATTCTATACCAAAAATCACATTTCAAATATCAGAAGTCATCTCACTATCAAATTGACACTAAATGGCATGTATAGCTAGACTCATACTCACTACGGTAGTCCGAGAATCGACTAAACCGTAGCTCTGATACCAAATAAAATGTAACACCCCTAAGTCATGCTCCTAAGTTTACGGTACCTAACTTTGACATAAAACTAGTTTTGAAAGGAGACATATGAAAAGATATTAGCAATCACTCTTATAAGGTTTCAAACATTTATTGAATGATAAACATGTGCATCTGAATTGTCAATATGCAAAGAACCAATAGTACTTCTAAAGTAGTATTACAATTCATATGGAAATAAACTGAATAGCTTAAACATAGATGAATGTCATGGAGCATCTTAAAATTTACGAAGCTGAACATACTATTCATTTGGTAGTTAATCTTAGGCATGGCCGAACATGGATCATCTCTTACTAACGAGTGCATTGATTTATATATAAGCATAACTCACTCAAAACTTCCAAAACCTTTAACGAATACATCCACACATTCACATCAACTATACATAGCACATATGACAACAAGACAAGCCATTTTCGCATGGATATACATATTTACTTATTTACAATTTCAAAATAAGAGTATCATTCTCAACGATCATAAGACAAAAAGAAACTATACATGCCATTCGAAAGTTTATCTAATTAAATACCAAAAAGAGTGTCTTGATAGTAGAGACGACTTCAAGCGCAAGAACCCCGAGACCGTAGCTAGCGAACGAGATCTAAGGAAGGAAAATAGAAGAGGAAAACAACCGAGTAAGCATTTAAAATGCCTAGTAAGCTTTAAGCGACAAGTATGGTTAACTACAATTATATAAAAAAAACGACTTAACTTTCAGCACTTGGCTTATTTACTCTATAGCCGAACATAACCCAAATTTTAATATGGCATAAGTAGTACCGTAATGTAAGGCCATAAACGTTTAGACATTCACTAACAGTTTTCTAAGTCCACAATGCATGTTCAGTAAACCATAATCTAACAGAATTTGTTCATCAATATAGTACAACCAATACCTGGTCTCCTTACCATGACGATCTTATTTAATTTGAAACGACATCGGCTCGGAAGCCCTTCGGAATAAATCCGGTTACTTCAATGGCTCATGAGCCCTTCGGGATTTCCCCAGATATCACAATGGCATCATCACCCTTCGGGATTAACCCGGCTATCACAATGGCATAAACGCCCTTCGGGATTAACCCGGTTATCACAATGGCGCAATCGCCCTTCGGGATTAACCCGGATATCACAATGGCATCATCGCCCTTCGGGATTAACCCGGATATCACCCACAAAATATATTTCATACTAATATTCATTTGTTTCATTCGAAATTTCACACATAGTACGACATCTTTTCACTATTTAATAGTCACGAATCATATGAACAATACGTAACTCGAATCTCTCTTTCTCAGACATTTCTAGGACTTGTAAACATTCGGCTATATGCCCAATTCCACCATCTCAAAAATAAATCACAATTTATGTAAGGAATTGAGTAGTATGAAAATCAATGTTCCTTAAAACTTACCTCAGTGGTCGATGATTGTTTTGAGTTTACTGGTCGGCTGCCTTCGCCTTTCCTTTATCCGAAACTGTCCCTATGTGTTCTTGAGCTTCAATTTTAGACTACAATGGCCGAACCTCTCTTAAACTCCAACCCTCTTTTCTTCTTCACAAACGGCAATAGAAGATGAAAACTAAAGAAATTTTATTTTCTAAATTTTCTTTTGATTTTATGGTAAGTCAAAATAACTTATTATAACATAAACAATATAAAAATAATATTAACATCATCATTGCCGTCCACTAAGGTGAAAATGGGCAATTAGACATGCAAAGACATCTCTTTGTAAGTTATACTTTTTAGTCACTTTGATTTTTACCTACTAAAATTCCAAGTTCAACAATTAAGTCCTCTTTAAGCAATTAGTCATTTTAACGGTCAAATTTTCACAAAATTTTTATAATACATACCAAAGCTCATATCAACTACACCACTCACACAATCAACTAAAATTTCTGACTCGGTTTAGCAGTCTCGAAACCGCTTCCCGACTAAGGTCGAACTAGGGTTGTCACATGTTATAATAAGACAAATAGGGTGATAAAAACAAAGCTTTATCATATCCTTCTCCCCACTTGCCGAAAAACATTAAGAAAGAGAAGAAACATTTTGCATGCTCTTAAGTTGTAAGCCGATTGTTGAAGAAGGAGGATGGAGATGATTGTTATATGATAGAATTTGGGTGTTTGATGTTTAAAAAGGTACACTTTGGATGATTAAGGATAATCGGTTAGTGTGGAAATGTGAGTAGTTTATGTTAAATTCTAGAAATGAAATGCTAAAATATTAACATGAGTATATAAGGCTACCGGATGTGAATTTAAATAATTATTGAGTAATTTTGTTGTGTATTGAGATAATTGGAAAGCAAGAGTTGTGTATGTACGAATAAAACAAGTGAAAGATCTATATTGGTTAAATGAGAGATACGGTTTTGGCATGATAGTAGAAAGGAAGGTTTAAATATTGGCTTTTATATACATGAATGCCGAATGAGTTACAAGTAAGGAATGATCTTGTGTTATTCATTGAAGCTTGTCGAAGATATATGTATCTATGAACATTAAAATCTTATGTTATATGTTTGATTAAAATGTATGTTTCATTATATGTTAAGTGTATAAGGTTATTAAAGTGAAATGGGAGATTTGTGTTTAATATTAGAAATTGATAATCAAATTGTTAGTATGTATATACATAAGGTTGCCGTATATGTGATAGTAGGAAAAGAAATTGTTTTTGCTTGAAATTAATTAAATGCATGTCCAATCGAAGTATTATATGCTGCCCAATACGAAAATGTTAAGACAAATTTGGTTGAATTAAGTGCTATCTTGTTGAGGTTATGTTCGGCCATGGTTCTGTTCGATAATTTCGATCGTAGCTTGTTGTTGGTTAAATATGGTCTAAATGTTTTCGATTGTATAGTTGTTATAACTAGATTTTTACTTGGATAAGTGATTAAAGAAGTAAATTTGCTACATTCAAGCTCAAGAACAAAGAGGCCAAAATTCGGATAGGGGAAAAGCAAAGATAGTCGAGTAGCTGGTCCGTAGTTGTTAGACGATATCCGAGGTAAGTTCTTAAGTCACTAAATGAGTTTGATATTTTAAATAGAGATAAAAATTTGAATTGAATTGAAATGTTTGAGGTGTATTTGTGTTAGAACCGAATCAGTAGATGATGTTAATGTATAATAGCTACGGTTTTTACATGGTTACCGTTGAAAATTTAATAATTGAGTTGTGACACTCATGGCTCATGGTATTAATCAAATTTAAATATTGGAGATGGATATGGCATTGTGGAATGTAATTTATGCGGCTGAACGGTTTATTTGTTGAGTATTGAAATGATTGAAAGTAAGTTATTAGTGGATGAAGAATGTGCTTTAATTGCCATGTGAAGAACATATAATACAATGAAATTAACTGCCGTATTTTAGCCACGATATTTGAATATGCCGTGTGTGATTTTTATATAGTTAAAATGTATTAATTATGGTATCATTGAAAGTACCTATTGAACTATGTGACGGAAAAATTTATCAAATGGATTTTTTTTTATCGAATGTGCCCAATATGAGTTGACTTGGAAGTGACTTATCCAAGTGTACTTGTTAAATACAGGCTTTACACCTAGCAGGCTTTGAGCCAGTGAATAGTATCGAGCTTTAAGCTTAAGAGGCTTAGTGCCTATGTAAATCAAATTGTTGATTGAGAATTAAATAGAGGCGTGACTCGGATTTATGCCTAGTAGGTTTATACAGGTGTTCTAAATTAAGTTATATCTATGTGCTTCATTACAGAAGTGGAAAGTAAGCAAATAAAATATTTTAAATATTTCTTTATTTGATCCTTTCTGAGTAAGTAAATGTGAGCTTATATGGTTTTGAAATATTTGGTCAGATATAGACTATAAGGAAGGAATATTTTCAGTTATATGCAAAGTCGTATGCAAGTGATATATTCGACTATAGGTGTTTATATGAAATTTCGTATATTCGGCTAGATGGTAGTATGCTTTGATAATGTTATATACATATAATGTTTTATAGACTTGATTAAGTCATTTTGATAGGTAATAACAAGTGGAAATGAGTACTATGTGTACGAATGAATACGAGCACTATGTGTGTGAATGAATAGAAGAGTGTGTGTGTGAATTCTTTAACTGAGCATGTGCGAATGAATAGAGGCACTGTGTGTGCGAATTCTTTAACCAAGCACTATGTGTGCGAGATCAGTTGTTGGGGCACTAAGTGTGCGAAATGATTCAAGGCAATATGCTCGTGATGTGATTCAGGTTATAAACCTAACAGGCAATATACCAGTGATATGATTCAGGGTTTTATATCTAGCAGGCCAAGAGCCGGTGAATTTAATGAAAGTATGTGACTACGAGATCTTGTGCTAAGATGGCAAATTGAATTTGTATTATTTATTAAGTGGCTCAGGTATGTGATACTTACCTATTTATGTGTAAACGATTCGTATTGGATTTTGATTATGTTCATTTGTGAACATTTGGTTCATGTGAATTTATTCATGGGACTTTATTAATTATGTATGTGGTTATGAATAAAGAAAGAATGTTTTAATGTGAAAATGGTATTAAATTATAGCTCAATTTGAGTGAATTAAAGTCGGCATCGAGATTTTGAAGTGTTCTTGTTTATATGAAATTGAAGCTAATCGAGTGACTTGCCATTAGTGCATATATGTGATTAGATATATTCGACCCTTATGAAATTATATACACGGAGGATATGTTTTGTCATATGTGATTTTGCATTTTTTTTAAAGAAATGATATGGTACCGATTTAGTAAGCAATAACTGTAAATGAGTAAATTTAGCTTGGACAGCTTCGGGTTTCAGCAGTAGTGTAACTTTGAAATACACTAAAAATAGTGGGAGATGAGTTGTAGGATGAATAAAATATGTAATTAAAGAATAATGAATCTAGTTTCACATAAAAGTAATCATGAAAACAAAAGAATTTCCTATAATAAGATGTTTGAAGTTGGGCCAGATAGGGTCAGAGTGACTCTGAAATCCCCTGTTTTGTTTTGAGAAAATCATTAAAAATTGTAAAAAAATATACATGTGATGTAATTTATATTCCTAGAATCCCTAATGAGTCTATTTTCAAGAGAAATAGACGAGAACATTATCCGAGTTCTGAGTTATGAGATAATTAAACTTTAGTATAGAAGGGTCAGAACTATCAGACAGTGAATCAGGGGTAACTTTGAGGAATAAACTGTATCAATTGGCCAAGTCAAAAATTCTGTAAATTTTATGGTAGAAAGATACATGAGTCTAGTTTTAGGGAAAATTTACAGAATTTGATTTGGAGTTTCGTAGCTCCAGATATAAATAAATTGGTGACTGTTGCTCAGGAAGACAGCTTGTAGTAAACTTGTGATTGTGTTGTAAACATTGGTAAAACTTGTTAATGAGTTGCTTATTGTTTTCATATGAACTTACTAAGCGTAAAGCTTACTCCCCTCTTCTTTCCCATATTCCCTAGGTTGACAGGTTATGTAACACCCATTACCCGAGACCGTCGCCGGAGTCGAGCACGAGGCGCTACCGGACTTTACTTACTCAAACGGGCATAAAAATTTGCTTTTTAAAATTAATTTATTTTCATTCGTTCAATACGTCGCTAAAAAGGTGTCATCGAAACCCTAAATCATGGTATTGAAATAGTTCAGGATCAAACCAGGATCAATCAAATATTACCGGTTACTTAAACGAGCCAAAATGAATTATTTCTCTATTTCTTATAAAACTGTCCAACTGTATCACAATTACAAAAAAAATCATATCTCAAGTTACGAAACTTGAAATCAAGATCTGTAAATTTTTCCTGAATCTAGACTCATGTATCTATTTAATAATTTTTTTTTAGAATTTTTGGTTCAGCCAACTAGTACAGTTTATTAGTTAAAGTCTCCCCTATTGCATAGTTTGACTACTCTGACCTCTGTTCACTACAAATAAAGTTTCTCTCTGTACAAAACTCAAATAGGCATAAAATTTTTTCATTAAAAATTAGACTCAATAAGAAATCTAGGCATATAAATTATAACACCTAATTATTTATGTACAATTTATGGTGAATTTTTAAAGTCAGAACAGGGGATCAGAGAGTTAGTCTAGAGCAGTCTCACTCAAGTGCAAATAACTCATAATATACTACTCTTTTGCTTACTCTGTTTCTTCTACAAGAAAATAGACCCATTAAGCTTTAATTTCATGCCTCATTCACATTTTAATTCCATTTCTACTATTTTTAGTGATTTTTAAAACTCACATCATTGCTGCTATTTGAATCTGTTTTTAAATTACTTTCACCTTTTTCATAGTTTCCTTGTAATAGTTACCATTCAAGCATACATACTATTAAACATGTATATGATTAGCCATTCCATTAGCTATTCACTAACAAGTATTTATACACCATTCATTGAACTTATCATATCAAAAGAAGCCAAGTCCCTATACATGCCATACACGAAATGAGACATCTAATTGTACCAAAATGATTCCTTCGATAGCGTGACCGGATCTCCGACGTTCCTTTCGATTCCTGAGTGAGCTTGGCAATAACTATAAAAAGAAGGAAAATAAAGAGAGTAAGCACTAGGCTTAGTAAGTTTACAAGCAAATAAATTACAACATTCATCATAAACGATAATTATTCAATATATCACCTAGCATCATAAGCTTTCTTTACACCTCATTTCCTACCTTCTTCCTTATTCACTTGTCTTCTTTCTTACCTGATCTTTTCAGTACTCATGAATATAACTTACCTTTCCCTTGCTGATAAATTTTCCATAATTTAACTTGTACAATAGCCTGTTGAACCGCTCGAAATACTAGGGATATTGGGGTTTTCCTGTCTGATAATAATCTGCCATTGCCATGTCTTTGACATGGACTTACATGAAATGTTCCTGTCTTTCCAAAGCCATATATTTGATATGGACTTACATGGATTATTTCTGTCATCTCGTCTATGATTCAACTTTGAATATTTTCGTAAAATAAATGTATAAATGCTGGAAATTAACAACATTAATGTAAAATAATGAAATATTGCATTTATTTACCGTAAACTTACCTCAATACAAAATATGACTAAACTTAACAATTTAGTCCTTTACTTTCTCTTTTCCCCAATCTACTCCCGAATTTCATTCTTCTTGATCTATAATAGCAAATTTAGCTTATTTAATACTCACATTTATCAAAATAGTCCCTGACTCCAACTTTGGCAAAATTACATTTTTGCCCCTAAACTTTTGCATATTTACACTTTTGCCCCAAGGCTCGGAAATCAAACTTTATCACAAATTCTTATGTTTTGAGACATTCTGATCATTTATTTACCAACAACAACCTCAAATTCCTACTATAACATGTACTTATGAACAATAGGTATTTTTACCGATTAAGCCCTTTTACTCGTTTTTACCTAAAACCGAGTAGCCCAAGTTGTCTAGAATAATTTAAAACCTCATATTCTATCATAAAAAATCAAAATAAACAATTTTCATCTATGGGTATTTTTCCAAATATGAACCCTAGCTTAAATTATAGCTAGCATAAGCTTTATCGAGCTACCGGGATTCCAAAAACGTAAAGAACATTAAAAACGGGGCTTGGAATTACTTACTATGGAGCTTGGAAGCTTGAAACAAACCCTAGCTATGGAGAACCCTTGAAATTTCATGCTAATGAAGAAGATGGACATATTTTGCCATCTTTTTCCCTTTTTTAATCTTTTAATTACCAAATGACTAAAATACCCTTCATGCCTTTCTTTGAAAATTTTTCATGTACAAGCCCATTTTTGTCCAAAATTTTAGAAATTGGTCACATTGCTATTTAAGACCTCCTAATATTCCAAAGCAATTTCATATTAAAAGCTTCTAGAATGCAAGTTTTGCAACTTATTCGATTTAGTCCCTAATTTCAAATTAAGCATTTTATGCATAGAATTTCTTCACGAAATCTTCACACCATCATGAAATCATATCATAAACATCAAAATAATTATAAAATAATTATTTCTATCTCAGATTTGTGGTCACGAAACCACTGTTCCATTTAGGCCCTATTTCGGGATGTTACAAGTTAGCTCGAGTTGGAGGCCGTCAGAGATAATATCACACTTTCGAGTCTACGATATTGGCGTAAGTAAATCCAAGTGTTTCCGAGTCTATGGAATGTATAGGGTTGTAAAGTTGAGTAGGTAATATTATGATTTAGCCAAAGGCATTGGCTTGTGGTTAAGGTAGTATGTATTTTTGTAAATCGGTCTATGTCGGCTAATATTGTTAAGGATCTCTATAATTATTTTTATGCTTGTATATGATTAATTCATGTGATGTGGTCCATAGCATGAATGTTAGAAATTTTATTTAAGATAGCTTCTTGAGTGCTTGAGTATTCCCGATTTGGTCTCGGATCACCTTGGATGAATGTTGTGGGCCTCGTAAGCCCGTTTAGGGGACAATATGTGTGTGTGAAGTGAAAATTTTTAAATTGATCAAAAAAGAAATTTTACGACCCGATTTTACCTAATTGGTTGAGTTTAAGTCCGGTAGCACTTCGAACCCTGTTCCGGCGTTGAATACGGGCGTGGGGTGTTATAGGTGATCTAGCAAGGAGCAGTGGAGGCTAGGGACGTAGAAGTGAGCTAGATCTAGATCTAGTGATAGATCTTAGTTAAGGTAAGTGGATATCGGCTTTGGGTAAGGATGGTCGAATATGGTGGTGTTTGTATGTTACTGATTTCAGTTGCTAACGTTGGATTATAGGCTAATAGTGGACCGTTGTAGGTTGATCGCGTGGGGAATTTCATCGTAGTATATCGCAAATAAGGTGTGTAGACACCCACCAGTAACTAGATCGGCAAAAGCCGAAAAGCCAAAATGCCGAAATTCTGGCATTTTGAGGACTTGCGAGCATGCGAATGCTCGTGGGTTAGATTAAATCGGTAAAATTTGTAATCGCAAGACGGTAAGAGTGCTGTGTGCGCATTTTCATGCACGTTGGTGATTTTGGGCCTCGAAGGGCCGAAGTTGGGCCCAATGGGCTTACAGGCCCATGTGGGAGAAAATGGGTGGTAAGTTTGATCTGGATGTTGGACTGTTAATTCTGCTAAAATAGGCGTAAAATATAGGCTTAATGGGCCGTAATAGTTAGAGGACACTGTAGGGCCCATTAGGGGTTTTAGGGGCCGATGACTCTATAGTAATAAAATGGGCTAAATAAGTTATCTGGATGCCATTAAGACTGTTAACAAACTGTAATGAGCATGAAACCTTAAAAATTGGCAAATTTACTGAAATACCTTTAAGGGTGGAAAATTACTGTTATACCCCTAAGTGCTAAAAGACCATTTTATCCCTAGGGTTAAGATTGACTGTTTTGCATGCTAAATTAAATCTGTTCACTGTATGCCATGTCATGATTTACACTGTTGCATGGGATTGAGTTTTTGATGGAGGAAGTGCTAAGTGGTAATGCCACGTTTACTGTCAGGGGCTTTGCCTCGTTTTACTGTTACTGGCTTGGCCACATTATATGATTAAGCAGCTAAGCTGCGACTGTGGTGTGTAGGGCTGGGTGGGTTGAGTTATTCCCCACATGGTGTGTAGGGCTGGTACGGATGGTGTGTAGGGCTGGATTGGGCTGGGCTTTGTATACATGCATAACTTACTGTTCTGTTACTGTAATGGGCCTAAGGCCCACACTGATTTTTGAATAGGGTTAAGGCCCAGTTAATCACTGCTTACCGAATAGGGCTAAGGCCCAGTTAATACTGTATCTGGATAGGGCTTAGGCCTAATTAAGCTTGAACTGATTTGGGCTCTGGTTGGGTTTAGCTTACACACTGAGTTTTCCAAACTCACCCCCTTTCCTTTTATCTATGCAGGTGAGCCCCAACCTTAGTGGACTTGGAGCTGGAGGGATTTGGAGTGGCTACGAAAACTGCATTTGGTTATACTCTCTTAAATTATTTATTTCAATATTTTTCTTAAGTTATTTTCTTTTGGGTTTTAATTTGTAATAAGGCCGCTCGTTAAGTATTTTGTTTTTATTTTTATTTTTATTTGTTTAATTATAACTTGCTTATAACGAATGGACTAAGGCTGCGCGAGTTTTTATTTAAAATTAATCAATGATTTTAAAACACATCGTACGTTACAACTGGATCACCTAATAACAAGATAAGACCTTCTAAAGGAATAAACTCCAATTGATAGTGGATAGGATTTTCACTAAATAACCTGTTATTTTCCTTAATACTTTTAAAATGATTTTGCTAAATTTGTAAACAAAGGAATGAGACGTCTTAACTGTCTATGTGACACACCAGATCTGGCCTTAACGTCTGTGCCGGGTTTGGCGTGTTACATTTAATTTGCAAACCATATTCTTTGGGTGATGATACATGCATGGGAGCATCTGATGAAGAATCGATTGGAATAATATCAAAGTTATCCATGCCAATACTAATTGGGTTGAAAGATGAGGAGAATTCAAGAAGAAGTCCAATTGAAATTCTTGTTGGGCCTATGACATGGGCTAGATCCAAGAAGCTCAAAGAGGCGATGTTTGTAACACCCCTTACCCGTATCTGATGCCGGGATAGGATACGAGGCATTACCTTACAATATCACATGCTACCTTTTAACTTTACACTCATTGTAATGTGTCCCAAATTTAAACTTTTTCAAATGTTGTCCTATGGACTTTCATTGTAACACCCTACACCCCCGTCCGTCGCCGGAATAGGGTATTAAGGTATTACATAACTAGATACAGCCTACCGAGGTTCATAGTTACGTACTAGACATAGATTTATTTAGTTCTTTAACCGAATGTAACACTTGCAAATAAGTTCGGTCAGTACGTCATATCTCATAAAAGAAAACGTTTCATAAGCATAGCATGCTAGTATATTTCTACTATGTGGCTACTAACAACTTGGCCGAATCAAACCTTTCATTAACCGAACTCCCTATTAGCAACTCTTTACATATTGGGTATTAACTAAATAACATGCCCCAACCTTAAACCATACAAGTAACATCCACACATATATTCAACTCGAAGACTAAGCAAGCCATTTTCGCATGGCTAGAATATTTACAACTCAAAATGTAGTTTAAAACAACAAAAGGAGATTAGCCTATACATGCCATTGATCCAAAATAACCATCAAATGTACCAAAATAACAGCGATAGTGTAGGTGATTAAGGCTTCAATCCCCGAGTCCGTAGCTTCCAAAAAGAGATCTATAAAATAGAGGAAACAAGGGAAACGGAGTAAGCATTACAATGCTTAGTAAGTTTTAAGCAATGACATCAAATAAATCATCAAATTATAGCATAGTTGTTCGTATTTTTGTTTCCCTCTTCTCTTAGGTAAGTCACCCTTTTTCCACACATATACATTCACATCATATACGAAAGTGGATAGCTTTCACTTATAGTAAATTCACGTAATCATACACATGTCACAAAATTCACATAACATTTCACATAGGCTAAATGTACTTTGACCATATTAATAATCTCAATTCATGCACGCATATGCAATCACACAATGATCTTAGTATTCGGTCCAAAAATTCAGCTTGCATATAAGCCAAGGGTACATACCTGTATAACTTAACACTTTCAGCGCAATTCATTAGCGATCGTTACCTTGAAGACCATTAGTCTTAGGCTTTACTCGCATCATCATCGAGATCTTTAGCTCGGGTAAACTCTATACATAGCCATCGGGTCTCTACCCCGGATATAATCTCCGCATATAGCCTTCGGGTCTTAACCCGGACATCATCTCTGCATATAGCCTTCGGGTCTTAACCCGGACAACATCTCTGCATATAGCCTTCGGGTCTTAATCCCGGATTCGCATCACAAATTCTCGTACATATATATTCACATGTAGCCAAGTTTCACATAGCAAGATTGCATTTGTACTTCAATCAATTCATGTGCATACAAACATATAACATGATTCTCGACTTTATATCATAAATATATATAATTCCAAACTTATTCATGTACACTCTTCTTTTATAGACTTTCGGCCCAATGATCAACATACATAAGCAATGCATTTTAAATCTCAATTTCGGTCCTTTTCTCTATGAGCCATTCGGCTATATAGCAAACATGAATAAGGTTTCTTTCTCAATGGGACATCGTTCTAATATCAGCATGTATATCATGGCATTTCAACTTAAATACCAAATTCGTTTGCCCAAAACTTACCTTGAACTTTCCCAAGAAATTACGAGTCGGCTATTCGACCACTTTAGCCTTCCCTTTATCCGAACTCGTCCCTCTATGTTCTTGAGCTAAATAAAACATTTAATTCTATTAATCCTTATTCAAGCATCTCAATGAATCATTTTCACTCATAGTCAAATAATATATGCATATTCTTCTAATTGCAAACACATATGCACATTGGATCATTTCACATACATATCATAAGTCACAACAAGCTGATTTTCTGAGCAGCATTCAATAATTTACTCATAACTGGAGCTACGAAACTCCAAATGAAGTGCTGTAAATTTTTCATGAAAATAGACTCATTTATCTTTAATCCATAAAATTTTCATAATTTTTGGTTTGGTCAATCAATACCAGAATTTTCTTAAAATTTCCCTATTTCACTGTTTGATTAGACTGACCACTCTATACTACGAACCGAATTTCTCTTTGTACAGAATTCCAAATATGTCCTCACCTATTTTATTCAAAACTAGACTCATTAAGGAGTCTAAGAATATAAATTTTGTCTCATAAAAATTTTTATACAATTTATAGTAATTTTCCAAAAACAGAGCAGGGGACTTCAAAGTCAATCTGACACTGTCTCATTCTACTCTAAAAATCTATTTATAGGAAATTCTTTTACTTGCAAGGTTTCTTTTATAAGAAACTAGACTCATTAAGCTTTAATTACACAATTTACTCAGCCTCTAATTCAACTCTCACAATTTATGGTGATTTTTCCAAAACACGTTACTGCTGCTATACCAAACAGATTGTATACCAAATTCACTCTTTAGTGTTCTTATGCACATACTTAAAACATAGCATTTCCTAAGGCACCATCTAGAGTAGTCATTGATTTTAACACAATGTACATATTTCATATTCATTTTAATCAATATACCACTCTTAAGACACCAATTATCAAAACAAACATCAAAGATTTTATACACATGGCCGAATAGGTCATTTCTTTAGCCAAGAAGCTCCCACAAGCATAAATTGATCAATTAGTTTAACTACCATTTCTAATGCATACACACTAAGGCCATTCGGCCATATGTCCAGCATGGACTTTATTCAAATCCATATCATACATAACACATTCATATAACTTACCCTACTAAACAACTAACATTTTATAGCATTCGATTTTATACATAACACATAATTCCATCATATAACACCATAAGGTTCATTGGCAAGCTTTAGTAAGTTCATGACTTCAAGTTAACAATTCCTTAGCCTAATTTGACATAGCCGAATGCCTACATGTTTCAAGCTCAAAGAATTCCATAATGGGCAAGGGGGAGGACCCTTAAACTAGCTCAAACAACACCCAAATTTCATTATTTAACACAAGCATCAAGAAAAGCACAAATCTTCCATCCTTGCTCATATGGCCGAATACCCCACTAAGCTCCAAACACAAAATTTCATTCACTCAAAGTTCAATTCACCAATTAAGCACATGCTACTAATGCTAAGAAAATTTCTACAATTTATCCTAGTTGGCCGAAAACACTTATGCTCTAGTTCATGAATTTAAACAACATTGGCCAACTTTTCAAGCTCATTTGAGCCATCAACCACACCTACTTTGTTCATACTCAAATAGAATCAATTATCCTTCAAGATCATCAAACATACAAAATATACCCCATTAAGCTCATGACCGATTGCTACATGCTTCATGAACACAAAAATTTTTCACATGGGTCTTGTTGCAAGCTTCAAAACCAACCAAAATTCACAATTTTTCAAAGAAAATAACATGGACCTTACCTTATTTTTGCTTCACTTTGCCGAATGCCCTAACTCAAGGGTTTCCTATTTTCTTTCTCTACTCACGGCAAGAAGAAGGAGAAAATAGCCTTGTTATTATCACTTCAACCTTATTTTATTCATTTGTTTTATTTACTCTTTATTAATTCAATTTTTATGACAACTAATTTCTCATTTCAATTAAAATTAATTAGCAACAAACAAAGCACAAAATGACAAACTAGGTCATCATTACCCTCTACTATCATAAAAGTGGGTAATTTGACATGCAAATCCCTTATTTTGCATGCATGCATTAACTAGTCTTCACACATTTGTCTAGCACATTTCCAAAGTTCACTACCAAGTCCTTTTTAGTAAAATTCAAATGTATAACTCTAAATCGATACACCAAACATGTCACACATGAATTAACACATACAATAGGCATCAAAATAAGTATTTAATATATTTTATGCCTCGATTTTGTGGTCCCGAAACCACATCCCGACTAGGGTCATTTTAAGGCTGTCATATTCATATGGGCCTACAAGGCCTAAAACATGGCTTAGGAACAACCTAGGACCATTTTGGGAAATTAAGAAACTTCCAAGAAAAATCCAATAAAAATAGGTTACACACCCTTGTGGCCGCTGAACATGGCCATGTTAATGGCCCGTGTACCTCACATGGCCTAAGCACCAAGGGACATGCCCTTGCCCCCTTGTCTGTGCAAAATTATTTTCTAACTTTGAACCTACAGGGGTTTTCACACGACCTGGAACACACCCGTGTGCTCAGCCTGTGTCTTCATACGGCCATGACACGCCCGTGTCGTAGCTCGTGTGAAAAAACCTTAACATTCTGTTTCTGACGTCAGCAGTCACACGGCCGTGGCACACGGCTATGTGATGGCCGCGTCCTCCACACGGTTGAGAACACGACTGTGTCTCATGCCCATGTGGTACACTGATGGGTATTTATTCTATCCATGCAAGGTGCAGGGGACACACGGCCAAACCATACGCCCGTGGGGCTGACCATGTGTCACACACGGCCTAGACACATGCACGTGTGTCTACCCGTGTGGACAAAAATAGGCTATCTACCAAGCCTCTTTGCCACCCTAAAACAAGATCAAATACAACCCAACATTTTCATATCATAACTTGACATCGATATACATCTAAATGTCCATAACTATGCTTTTATCCAACAAACACAATTTGCATAATGTGCATGCACGATTAAATCTAAGCAACCATCCACAATATCCATGAATTCATTCTCATTTCATTAAGAAAAACTTGAATAATATTGGCCAATTCCAATGACTTTGTAAAATAAATGGCCAACACATTTGGCTATCTAGTGTAACTTATACCAAAGTGACCTAATAGCCTATACATGCCATTACTCAAAACACAAAAACTAACTATACCAAATGCTTCAGTCGATAGTGTGAACGATGCCTCCGACGTCCCTGGATTCTCAAACTACTTAGGCAGCACTAAAAGAAAACAGAAAGGGAAAGGGCAAGCATAAAGCTTAGTAAGTCTATGTGCAAACATTTAATACTATACCATGCACTGAACAGTTAAAATGTAGCTCAACTATACCAATATTTCCAAACTATACATTCACTTACTCGTCCAACACCTTACCTAACTTCCTCAATAGAATTTTACGCACAAAGCTCATCTTACTAACACATATATTCCCTGCACTTATTTATCACCACAACACTCATAAATTTCATCTAAATAATTTCACAATATACACATCCATGCAATAAACCATACAAGATAAATTCGCATATAGCCATTCATAGTGACGTTAATAATAAGGTGGTTTCACACACATCCACCTTTATCTATAATTTACAGTGGTTTCACACATAGCCTACCTTTATCTATAATTTACGGTGGTTTTGCACATAACCCACCTTTTTCTATAATTTACGAAATTTTACCCGTACCCTCATTTCTCGCATTTTCCTCCAATGACAATAACATTCAACCACATATCATATAAGGAAATTATGAATAAAAGCAATAATAAAAGACGTACCGTTTACATATAAACTTACATCGGTACAAAATACGGGAAATGTGAAATTTAATCTAGGAACTTGCCTTTGCCTCGGTCAAGGTTGACTCACGATCCTCTTGATCTATATGAATACAAATTCACTAGTTTTAATCACCAATTTATTCTAAACAATTCAAGAATCATAATTTGGAAAAATGACCATTTTGCCCCTAGACTTTGCCAATATGACCATTTTACCCTTGGACTCAGAAATCGATTTTTATCAAATTTCCTTATTAATCAAGCCTAACCAAAACTTTTTCACTCTTATGGCAACCCAAAATTCCTATTATTTCACACACTTATTCTTTATTTTATAACTTCTACAACTAAGTCCTCTATAAGTGTTTTCATGCAAATTTCATCACAAAAGTTGTTTGTTTAACAACTATGATTCATTTTCTTTCATAAAAACACAGCAAACATCACTCATGCATTCATGGTGAATTTCTAAACTTTCAACCATTTTTCACAATAGCCCCCTTATCGGGAAGCCCTTGCTCCAAGGGTTTCAAAAATACAAAAATCATAAAGAGAAGACCTTAAAATCACTTACTTGTGAGTGTTCAAAGTTGCTGAAATTTTTAAGCTCCTAAAACCCCAACAATGGCTAATAAAATCGGTGAAAGAAAAGACTAAAAATGAAGAAGAAATGAAGGCTAGGCAAATAGGTGTTATTTTATCAATTTAGTCACCTAAACTACCTAATATTTGACTTTTCTAAGCCTATTGTCTCTCCATGGCTGGCCACACCAATAGAAAGGGGTCTAATTGCCCCTTAAAGGCCCCCAATTAAGTCTCCCTTTCTATTTAACACTAATTACTGATAAATCACCACTTTTACCTTTTATGCGATTTAGTCCTTTTTCTACAATTAAGCCCCCAATCGTGTAAATTAATTTATCAAAATTTTCATGCACCCTTATAAAAATACTATAACAGATAAAATAATGCTAAAATAATTTTTCTAACCTCAGTTTAGCTATTTCAAAATCACTATTCTGATTAGGCTTAATTTCGGGCTATTACAATGTTAGGGTTGATTCAGCAAGTTTAGGCCGAGCATGAGAAGTCCAATTTCTATTGCACTCAAGATAATGATCCAATTTCATGCAATGTGTTGCATGTGACAGTTTGATTAGCTTGAACAAACTCTTCAAATTTTAATTATGTGTTTTGTTTGTTAAATGCATCTTTATTTAATGTTTTGCATTAATACATCTACATCTTTTAAAATGTGCATTATGTTTCTTGTTTATTGAATGCGTCATTAGTTAACGCTTTACATTAATACATTAGCATCATTTAAGACTTCCATTATGTGTTTTCATAGGTCATGCATGAAATCATCTAATTTGTTAATTTACTTCAAGTATGGTTTAAGTTGCATGTTTATTTAATTTGTGTGCATGAGTGTTATTAAATATGTTGTTTTTATGAGTGTTTTAAGTTATCGTTTAATCTTAAATATCTATTTTGCAGGTGCTTTTCATATGATTAAAGACTCTTCAAGTTCAAAGCTTTTTAAAGAACATTAAGGAGGCTGTTTAATGGACCAAAGGAGACTCTTCAAGTCTGAATGTTTTTGTAGTTTTAAACCTTCAACATGGTGCCATTTAAGAGGATCTTTTATAAGCTATTATAATTTGGTTTCAAGGGAGCTAAAGGGACATCAATTAAACAAATTAATGATATATTAAGTCTTTGTTAAGGAGAACTGGCATGCTTTATCAACTACATCAGATTCTAATGAAGAGACATGACTCATTGGCTTCCTTATAAGAGTTAAAAATAAAATTAGTGCTTGTAATAATACTAGTTAATAATGGCTGAATATGAAAAGTCTCACATAGGCATTTGAATATCACAAAAGTGCCTATAAATATTCTGTAAACAAAACTTTGATTGGCTAATTAATATTTCTAGTTTTGTGTGAAAATTTTATCTCTTTGTTCTTGTTCTAACTTACCTGGACTTATGTAACACCCCTAACCCGTATCCATCACCAGACTAGGGTTACGAGGTATTACTGATCAAAACACATCAATACATAATCACATAACATTCTCATATCATTGACCATCACATAATTGACGTACATAAACATAAAGTCCCTTTAGAAGGTCTCCGAGACCTTAAACATGCTCAAGAAATGAGTCGGGACTAAACCAATAACATTTGAACGTTTTATGAGACTTATGAAAATTTTCCTTTTTAAACAGGGCACACGCCCGTGTGGGTAGGCCTTGTACTCCACACGGCCATGCCACAACAACTCACATTAACCCATGTGTCTAGCCTTTGTGTCATCCTGAGTTGGCCACACGGTCACCAGTCATGGCCGTGTGTCCGGTCTGTGTGCCATACTGTCCAACTTAGCTACAAAACAGGGGTTACATGGTTGAGTCACACGCTCGTGTGCTCAGGCCGTGTGGCACAAAATAGGCTTGGTTGAAGCCACATTTCTCACCCAATTTGTTATGTACTTACAATCATCAAATATGCAACATCTACAATTCAAAATCAGCCAATTTCATGCCCAAAACATACACCATTAAGACAGTTCATTATCAACCAATCTCATACTTATTAACCATACCAATTTATATCAAAACACAAATCAATTTCATACCACATGTATGATCTAATACTCATCAGATATCACATTCTTTTATCAATTCAAAAGCATGCCTTTTATAAACCAAAAGCATGCCTTTTGTAAACCAAAATCACATATAAAATCACATACTTCATAGTCCAAAGCAAACCATTTCATACATAACTAAACTCACCAGATCATTCATATCCAAATATAATAATTTGGTTATTTCACTTAGTCATACCAATTCACTAATAAAGTCCATGTCCAATCATCAAATTTTATTAATCTCTATAACATGTAAATAACAAACATTTAACTTACCAAAATATTATCTCCAACTCTTTACTAATGCATACCATTAAGTGTACTATATACCACATTAACGCCCTAAATCTTAAATTATTATGTTTGTACGGTTGTAACATAAATAATTAACTACTTGAGTGGTTATGTGTTCTGGGAGTGTATGTGAAGTCTTGGGTTCAAGCTTTTTTTTGTGCAAAAATTTTTGTTTTTAAGGAATAAACCCTTGCTTATAGTTATTAGGCTTTTAAATTAATGTTGGTATATTATAACAGAAAGGGCCTGCTGGCCAAGGGGTTAGTGGCGTGTCATTGCTACTATAGGTCTTGAGTTCGAGTCCTGTTGTACGCAAAGTGAGTTTTATTTTACTGCTGTGCTGTGTAGTTAGTTGAATGTCAGTGGAACTGTGAGGCTAATGGGCGGTTGGAGTGTTTGAGGGGTGTGGGGATTGTGTAGCTAAATTTTAGGAGGGATTTGAAGAGAAAATCAAGGGAAGTGATAGGAGTGGGAGTGGTGTGCCAAATTAGGACTATGGCACTCAAGGTTTCAGGTTTGGTGAGTTTGAGTCCTCTATTTCAGGATTTGTGAACTTCCTGATTGCTCTACTCTCATTTTTGGCTTTTGACGTTGCTTTCAGGTTCTTTTCATTCTTTGTTTTGGGGTAGTCGAGCTTTGCTATTGACCATTCAGGTATTTCGTAGGATTGTTCTTAGCTTTTGTCGAATACTCTCCCTATTTTCTTTCCCTCTATTCTTTTCCCTTTTTACGTTGTTACCCTGGCTGAACACCCTATCTCACCCTTTCTATTCCACTTTCGATTTTGGCAAGTGTTCATTGATCATTTAGGTTCGAGCGCACGGTTCTTCTTTTCCTCTCCCTCAATTATTCTTTGTTGGACGAATATTGGTAGGTGAGCCTTTGTCTTACTCCTTTCGTTTCCTTCTCGGTTTTCTCGTTTCTAAACATCATCATCTCTTGCATTCCTTATCTTCGTACCAATTACCCTTCTTTTTTTACTCATTCAGATTAATCCCCATTCTCAATTCTTTGTGTACTACATCACTGATCTACAATCTGCTCTGTCATTGTTGGTAAATGGTTAGGGTGTGTCATAAAGAACCATAGGTTACTTTTTGAGAAACGGTATTGGGTGGTAAGTGGGGTGCAGTTGAGATGGTATTATACTTCAAGTATGAGTCTAATAAAAAGGTGGTGACTTCTGTGTAGGTTGTGGTCGAGGTTGATTTACACATCTCCTAAGAACCAAGGTGTGATTACTATTGATTTTTGGTAAGAATATTATGATCGGTTTGGAACTCCATTAGATCCCATTTGTGACATGAGTTAAGTAACTAATCAGATGTCATATTGATTTTTCTTCAGGTATAAGAGTATTTGGAGCGGGGATTAACTTCAAATCGCATTAGGTGTGTAACCAGCTACTACAATCGTAAATTGACAAAAACTGAAAAAACGACAATTACCACGACATGAGCGTGTGCTCGCTCGTGTGGTAATCTGAACGCATAAAATGTGGGTGTTTAACTGTAGAGGTCACCATGAGCGATTTCATGGGCTTAGGCCATTTTGGGCCGTATGGGCAGAAAGGGCTTGTAGGCCCTACACGGATGAACCACACGGATGTGTGGGAAATATTGGGCCAGGCTTTTAGTTCACACGACCAAGGTCATTTTTGGGCGTGTGGGCCCACATGAGCCTGCAAATGGGCCTTGGGCCTATTTTCACTGTTTTACTGTTAAGATTGTAGGGGTCACCCGAGACGACTGTAGACCTACTGATGGGATGGTAAGTATATCGAGACCCCAAACTAATAAAATAACTGTTATGCCTGTATGAGATAATTTGACTGTTATGCCTTTGTGTTATATATGACTGTATTTGAGCATGCCATGATATATTTATGTTGCATACATGTGTGATATGTTGCATGGGGATGGGATTATTATGATTGGAGGACGTGTACTGTACTGGCAGCTCTGCTGCAAATACTGTTTAGTGTCGTAACCGGTGCTAATTTTTGGAGCATAGGGATAGGTGAGTTGATTTTATCCCCACATGGAGTGTAGGGCTAGACGTAGTGGGGTGTAGAGGCTGGTTGGGTAGGATTTCTGATTGCACATCTGAACTGTTACTGTCACTAAAATGGGCTAAGGCCCACACTGATACTAATACTATAAAGGGCTAAGGCCCTAATTGAAACTAAACTGTTGCTGTTACGGGCTTAGACCAAGATTGTACTTGCCTACCGCATGTTTGACTATTTGCCTATATGGGGTTACACACTGAGTTTTCCTAAACTCACCTATCTGTTTATCTGTGCAGGTAATCCCAAGGTTTAGGCAGGTTGGTGCAGCGAGGGACTCGAAGGTGGCCACACAACCGCACATGCTTCCATATTTGCCTTTTTATTTATAAGAAATTTGATTTGGGCATTTGTTTTGTAATAAGGCCTCTTTAAGTTTTTAACTTTTTATTTGAATTTTATTTATTTTGATTCATGCCGGATAGTAGTAGGATGCAGATTTCTAAAAGATAAATGCCTTTCAAACCACCGCGTCTACGTAACATATTTTATAAGTTTCCAAAACAACTATTGTTTTAAAGTATAATAACAATCTAATATGATCAACATTCTACTAAAATGACTTGAGTTTTAAGGATGAATGCGATATCCTAAATTTTCATTAAGATTACAAAAAGATTTTAATATAGAATGGGTTTTTTAATGAAATTATGTTTTTTGAAAAACACTTTAATATGATATCGCCAGATTTGGCCACAGTGACTAGGCTGGGTTTGGGGTGTTACATTTTGTGGTATCAGAGCCAAGTTACAAAACTCGACTGTAGATTTGGGTGTTTTTAAAAACTTGAAATTTCATAAAGAACTATTTCAAATGATTTGAAAGTATTTTTAGATATTTTTAGCGAATGTGTGGTTCACCGAGTCGTCGGCACCGATTCTATAAGTTTTCTGAAACTACTATTTGTTTAATTGGAATACTAACACTACTGTAGGTAGTAAATTGTACTGAAATGTCCTATTTAGGGTAAACTAAAAATTGTAGTGAGACTGCGATCTGCGAAAATGAGCTCTAAAATACTGACACTACTTTTCATAAAATATTCTTTAATGAACACTGGAACTGTAATATGATGCATAAAATTTTTAAAACAGATAAAGCGTAATTCGATGTGAGCACCAAAGGTACTTGTGGAAGGGTTATAAGTGGCCGCGGTAGAGGCCGTAGAGGTGCTCGGGTTGGGTCTTCGTCATCGAGCCACATGACCAATGCTAAAGCTAGAGAGGCACCGACTTTACCTATGTCTGAGACTAGGTCTCACGATCGAGTGGCTAGGGACGACGTATTCTCCCGAGCCATGTTAAGAATTTTAGAGAGGGTCGCTGAGCCCAATACTGGAACTATGGGTCGTGGGTCAGTTACAGAACGACTTCGGTCTAATGGGGCTGAGATTTTTAAGGGTATTGCTAGAGCTGCCCCTAATGTGGCTGAATATTGGATTGAGGCCACGGAGAGGATAATGGATGACCTCGACTGCACTCCTGAGTAGCAACTAAAAGGTGGGTGTCATTGTTGCGAGATGAAGCCTATCAGTGGTGGCGTACAGTTAAAGAGGGTACTCAGCCTGACCGGTTGACTTGGGAATTTTTCAAGACTGCTTTTTAGGTAAAATATGTGGGCACTAGTTATGTGGATGCTCGGAGGAGGGAGTTTCTGAATTTGACTCAGAGGGATAAATCAATAGCTGAATATGAGTTTGAATTTCTGCGATTAAGCCGCTATGCTCGTGGGTGGCAACTGAATATGAGCGCTACGTTTGTTTCGAGGACGGCCTCAAAGATAGTCTAAGGGTTCTAATAGCTCTACAGAGGGAGCGAGATTTCGCTGCTTTAGTGGAAAAGGCGAAGATTACCGAGAATGTGAAGTGTGCTGAGCGCCAGAACTGTGAAAAGGAAAAATGCAGGAACAAGAGGGATTCAGAGCCCTCAAGTTCATTTTTGAGGCCTAAGAAAAAAGGCTAGAATTGATGGGCCAGTTAGAGTTGGGCCCCCTGTTACTGCTATTAGACCACAGCCCTGTGCTGATTGTGGGAGACGCCATCAAGATGAGTGTTGAAAGAAGATTGGGGTATGTTTGAGGTGTAGATCATTGGAGCATCATTCAGTGATTGTCGATGGAGGCCTGATCAATGCGAGCTACTAGTATGGATACTATTCAGCTGTCAAGGGGTGTACAGCAGCCACCGAGAGGCTGAGGTTAGGCCAGAGGTGAAAATGGTATGGGCTGTGGTCAGAGGGCACTGAGCTAAGGTACTGGTCATACTGAGGCGAGGCAACTAGTGCTGGTTTATGCTGTACGTCACCGAGAGGACAGAGACGCCTCAGATGCTATCATGGGTACGTTTTTCATCTATAATGTACCTTATTCTACACTGATAGATATAGGATCTACTCATTCCTATATAGCTTGTAATGTGTTTGAAACATTGGGAATCTTGGTTAAGAGTACTACGAGTGAGGTTACTGTGTTGAGTCCACTAGGGCAATCAGTGAGGGTAAATAAACTGTTCAGAGATGTGCCTTCAGAGGTTCAAGGTGTTACCTTTTTGGCGAATTTGATGGAACTTCATTTTGGGGAATTTGACTTAACTTTGGGAATAGATTGGCTGGTAAAACATCAAGCAAGCTTGGATTGTACTGCTAAATGTATGGTACTAAAAACTGCAGAGGATAAGGAGGTAATTATTATTGGGGAGCGTCAGGATTATTTGTCAAATGTGATTTCTGCATTATGGGCTGAGAAATTGGTTCGTAAGGGTTGTGAGGTGTATCTAGCCCACATCGGTGTTTTAGATTCTAAGGTTTCTTCTGTTAAGGATATTAGAATAGTTAAAGACTTTCTAGATGTTTTTCCTGATAAGCTGCCTAGGTTACCTTTGAATCGTGAAGTCGAGTTTGGAATTGATCTCCTACCTGGTACAGCTCTGGTGTCCATCGCCTCATATAGAATGGCACCAAAAAAGCATGTGGAGCATAATGCTCAAATTCAAGAATTGTTAGACCGTGGGTTCATTCGCCCTAGTGTGTTTCTGTGGGGAGCACCGATTTTGTTTGTGAAAAAGAAAGATGGATCCATGCATATGTACATCTACTACCGGCAACTAAATAAATTGAGTATTAAGAATAAATACCCCCTACCGAGGATTGATGACCTATTCGACCAGTTTCGTGGAGCCTCCGTATTCTCTAAGGTTGATCTCCGATCGGGGTATCATCAACTGAGGGTTAAGGAAACTGATGTTTACAAGACAGGATTTAGAACTCGTTATGGTCATTACGAGTTCCTAGTGATGCTTTTTGGACTGACAAATGCACCAACGGCTTTTATGGATTTGATGAACCGAGTGTTTTAGCCCTATCTGGATCGGTTCGTAGTGATGTTTATAGATGACATCTTGGTGTATTCAAGAACTGAAGATAAGCATGATGCACATCTCTAAGTTGTTCTGCAGATTCTGAAGGAGAAACAATTATACGCTAAGTTCAGCAAGTGTGAATTCTGGTTACGAGAGGTACATTTCTGGGTCATGTGGTGTCTGCTGAAGGGATTAGGGTTGATCCTCGAAAAATTGAAGCTGTTCTAGATTGGAAGCCGCCTAAGACAGTTTTTGAGGTTTGTAGTTTTCTGGGACTGGCAGGATATTATAAACGGTTTGTTGAGGGGTTTTCATTGATTGCTGCACCTCTGACTAAGTTTTTGCGTAAGGGTGTGCCGATTAACTGGACTGATGTTCAGTAAGGAAGTTTTGAGAAACTGAAGAAAGTCCTGACTGAGGCCCCTATCTTGATATAGCCAGAGTCTGGGAAAGAGTTTACTGTCTACAACAATGCATCACACCTTGGTTTGTGATGTGTGTTAATACAAGAGGGTAAAGTAGTGGCATATGCGTCTCTCTAGCTTAAGACTCATGAGATGAATTATCCGACGCATGACTTGGAATTGGACGCTGTGGTATTCGCACTGAAAATCTGGAGGCATTACCTGTATGGTGAGAAGTGTATCATTTACATGGATCACAAGAGCTTCAAGTACCTTCTCTCTCAAAAGGAGCTAAATCTTAGGCAGCGTAAATGGATTGAGCTGCTTAAGGATTATGACTGTTTGATTGAATACCATCCTGGTAAGGCTAATGTGGTGGTTGAAGCACTGAGCCATAGGGCTATGTCTAATCTGAGGGCGATGTTTACTCGTCTCAGCTTATTTAATGATGGTAGCTTGTTGGCTGAGCTCCAAGTTAAACTGAGGTGGATTGAGCAAATTAAGGGTAAATAGTTAGAGGATGTCACTGGTTCCTCGATTTTGATATATTGAGATTGGTAGCACATTAGATTTTGGATTGAATAGCGAATGGGTACTCTATTTCCGTGGGAGAGTTTGTGTACCGAAGGATACTGATTTGAGGCAGTCTATACTGCAAGAGATGCATAGTAGCCCTTATGCTATGCATTCTAGAGGAAACAAGATGTACCAAGAACTTTGTGAGTTTTATTGGTGGCTAGGTCTCAAGCGTGAGGTTATCGACTTCGTAGGTAAATGCCTGACTTATCAGCAGGTTAAAGCTGAACATCAGTTGCCTTTAGGATTGATTTAGCTAGTTAAAATTCCACTTTGGAAGTGAGAGAGAGTAACTATGGACTTCGCTAGTGGGTTGTCCCTAATGCCTACTAAGAAGGATTTGGTATGGGTCATCGTGGATCGATTGACCAAGTCTGCTCATTTCATACCAATCCGTACTAATTACTCCTTGCAGAAGCTAGCTAAACTGTATTTGGTTGAGATAGTGAGACTGTATGGGGTACCGGTTTCCATAATATCTGATAGGGATCCTCGCTTCAAGTCTCGGTTTTAGAAGAAGCTGCATGAAGCACTGGGTACAAGGTTGGACTTTAGTACTGCATTCCATCCTCAGACAGATGGTCAGTCAGAGAGGGCAATTCAGATACTGGAGGACATGTTGAGGAGTTGTGTGATAGATTTCTGGGGCAGTTGGGAGGACTACTTGCTGTTAGCTGAGTTTGCGTAAAACAATAGTTACTAGTCTAGCATACATATGGCACCTTACGAGACATTATATGGTCATAGGTGTCGTACTCCTTCGTGTTGGACTGAGTTGGGCAAGCTGCAAATTCTGGGCCCTGAATTAGTTTCTGATACTGAGGATAAAGTTAGACTAATCCGGGATCGGCTGAAGGTGACATCAAATAGACAGAATCGTACGCGGATTTGAAGCGTAAGGAGATTGAGTATTCCGTGGGGGACTTCATTTTTCTCAAGGTCTCACCATGGAAGAAGGTACTGAGATCTGGAAGGAAGGGCAAGTTGAGCCCTAGGTTCATTGGGCCTTACCGGATACTAAAATGTGTGGGACCGATTGCCTATCAACTTGAGTTACCTCCAGAGTTGGATCGGATTCATGATGTGTTCCATGTCTCTATGTTGAGGCATTACCACCATGATCCCACACGTGTGATTTCGATTGAGGAGATTGAGGTTAGACTGAATTTAACTTTTGAGGAGGAGGCAGTGTAGATTATAGATCATGATGTGAAAATTTTGAGGAAGAAGTCTATCCCATTAGTTAAGGTAGTTTGGCATAATCACAGCTCAGAGGAGGCCACGTGGGAACCCGAGGAGGCGATGCGCCAACAATACCCTCATCTATTTTGACTAGGTAAATTTTGAGGCCAAAATTTTCTTTTAGGGGGTAGAGTTATAATGCCCTAAATCCTAAATTATTATGTTTGTATGGTTGTGACATAAATAATTGATTGCTTGAGTGGTTCTGTGTTTTGGGAGTGTCTGTGAAGTCTTGGGTTCAAGCCTTTGTTTTGTGCAAAAAGTTCTATTTTTAAGGACTAAACCCTTGCCTATAGTTAGTTGGCTTTTAAATTAATGTGGGTATATTATGACAGAAAGGGCCTGCTGGCCAAGAGGTTAGTGGCGTGTCATTACTACTATAGGTCTTGAGTTCGAGTCCTGTTGCACGCAAGGTGAGTTTTATTTTGCTGTTGTGCTGTGTAGGTAGTTGAATGTCAGTGGAACTATGAGGCTAGTGGGCGGTTGGAGTGTTTGAGGGGTGTAGGGATAGTGTAGCCAAATTTGAGGAGGGATTTGAGGAGGGATTTTAGGAGAAAATCAAGAGAAGGGATAAGAGTGGGAGTGGTGTGCCGAATTTGGATTGTGGCACTCAAGGTTTCAGCTTTGGTGAGTTTGAGTACTCTATTTTGGGTTTTGTGAACTTCCTGATTGCTCTCTTCTCATTTTTGGCTTCTAACATTACTTTAAGGTTCTTTTCATTCTTTGTTTTAGGGCAGTCGAGTTTTGCTATTGACCATTTGGGCATGTCATAGGATTGTTCTTAGCTTTTGCCAAATACTCTCCCCCTCTTTTCTTTCCCTCTATTCTTTTCCCTTTTTACGTTGTTACCTTGGCTAAACACCCCATCTCATCCTTTCTATTTCGCTTCCAGTTTTGGCAAGTGTTCATTGATCATTTGGGTTCGGGCGCATGGTTCTTCTTTTCCTTCCCTTTAATTATTCTCTATTGGACGAATACTGGTAGGTGAGCCTCTATCTTACTCCTCTTGTTTCCTTTTCGGGTTTCCCTTTTCTGAACATCATCATCTCTTGCATTCCTTCTCTTCATACCGATTACCCCTTCTTTTTGTTTACTCTTTCAGATTAATCCCTATTCTCAATTCTTTGTGTGCTACATCACTGATCTACAAACTCTCTATCGTTGTTGGTAAGTGGTTTAGGTTGTGTCATAAAGATCCATAGGTTACTTTTTGAGAAACGGTATTGGGTGGTAAGTGGGGTGCAGTTGAGATAGTATTATACATCAAGTATGAGTCTAATAAAAAGGTGGTGACTTCCGTGTGAGTGGTGGTCGAGGTTGATTTGCACATCTCCTAAGAACCAAGGGTGCAATTACTATTGATTTTTGGTAAGAAGATTGTGATCGGTTTGGAACTCTGTTAGATCCCATTTGTGACATGAGTTAAGTAACTAATCAGATGTCATATTGATTTTTCTTCAGGAATAAGAGTGTTCAGAGTGGGGATTAACTTCAAATCACATCAGGTGTGTAACCACACTGCTACAATCATAAATCGACAAAAGCCAAAAAATACGACAATTACCGCGACACGAGCGTGCGCTCGCTCGTGCGGTAATCTGAACGCATAAAATGTGGTTGTTTGACTATAGAGGCCACCATGAGTGATTTCATGTGCTTAGGCCGTTTTGGGCCATGTTGGGCCAAAATGGCTCGTATGGGCCCAACGGGCTTGTGGGCCCCACACGGGTGAACCACACGGATGTGTGGGAAATATTGGGCCAGGCTGTGTAGTTCACACGGCCAAGGTCCTTTGTCGGCTTTGTGGGCCACACGGGTGTGTGGGCCCACATGAGCCTGCATAATGGTCATTGGGCCCATTTTTACTGTTTGACTGTTAAGGTTGCATGAGTCACTCGAGATGACTGTGGACCTACTGATGGGACGATTAGTATACCGATACCCTAAATTGATAAAATAACTGTTATGCCCCTATGAGATAATATGACTGTGGACGGAATGGAGTTTAGAGACTGGTTGGGTAGGATTTCTGATTACACATCTGAATTGTTACTGTCATTGAAATGGACTAAGGCCCACATTGATATTGATACTGTAAGGGCTAAGGCCCTAACTGAAACTGAACTGTTACTATTACAGGCTTAGACCCAGACTGTACTTGCCTACGGCATGTTTGACCGTTTGCTTATATGGGGTTACACACTGAGTTTTCGTAAACTCACCCATCTATTTATCTTTGCAGGTAATCCCCAAGTTTAGGCGGGTCAATGCAGCGAGGGACTTGAAGGTGGCCACACAACCGCACATGCTTCCATATTTGCCTTTTTATTTACAAGAAATTTGATTTAGGTATTTGTTTTGTAATAAGGCCTCTTTAAGTTTTTAACTTTTAATTTGAATTTTATTTATTTTGATTCATATCAGATAGTAGTAGGACACGGATTTCCAAAAGATAAATGCTTTTCAAACCACCACGTCTATGTAACAAATTTATAAGTTTTCGAAACAACCATTGTTTTAATGTATAATAGCAATCTAATATGATCAACATTCTGCTAAAATGACTTGAGTTTTAAGGATGAACGAGATACCCTAAATTTTCATCAAAATCACAAAAAGATTTTAATATAGAACGGGTTTTTCAATGAAATTATGTTTTTCGAAAAACACTTCAATATGATATCGCCAGATTCGGCCATAGCGACTAGGCTGGGTTTGGGGTGTTACATTCACATTCACTAAGCATAACAAAACACAATGCTATTTATATAAACATTTTATAACACATATCCAATTCACAAATTAAGCTAAATCTCATGGCTATATAAATATTCAAATTCCAAACCAACATATCAAAACTAGCCTATACATGCCACATAACCAGACCTTAAAACATTTATTTACCGAAGCAATAACCAAATAATGTGATGATGTCTCCACAGACTTCCAACTCGAGCAAGTTTTTGAAAATCTATAAATATAGAAAAAACACACAGAGTAAGTTTTGAAAGCTTAGTAAGCCATAAGCAATTAACAATAATATTTATAACTCAATATAGCTAGACCAAATTTGCCAATTCTCAATCACCTGTATATACATTCATCGGACTCGTAAATTCATATAACCACAATAATTATCTTCTTTTATCGTATTAATTATTGTGCATATAAACCATGCTTCACTAGCCATTTGTCATATATACAACCTATTTATCAGTACCATCAAAATCATACTTCATGTTTCAATATTTACATGTCCAAACATAGGACCACAATTTCATATAACAAGCATAAATAACCCATCACTCATTTGAATACATTCATTATCATATATTCCTTGTATCATCATTGGAAATATATATATTCGCCTATCATTCTGGAATATCATATACACATCGTACGTACCTTAATCGTATGTACCAGGAATATACATGTTTATGTACCCATCTCGTACAAATCTCATACACATACCGCATCGTATGTAACACCCCAAACCCGGTCTAGAAGTTAGACCCAAGTCTGGCGTGTCACATTGAAGGGAAAATCGTAAAAACTGGTGTAGTTGACAAACTTTGAAAACATTTGATTGTTCGAGGTTCATTTGAAAATTTGTGTATTTGTAGGGTTGAAATCAAAACCTTAAATTATTTTTACAAGTGAAAACCGAGTAAGTTGTGGAAGCTTGTAAAAGTTTGTAGTTTGCGGAAACATGTTGATTTGAAAGCAGTTAATGTTTTTGGAAAACCAAGTTCTACTTTAAACGGATATAAACCGTAATAACTAAAAATCCCAAATTTAAAAATCCAGAAGTTATAGAGGCCTTATTACAACCCAAAACCAAGTTAAAGTATTCATGAATAATTTAATGGAGAAGTAGAAGCAGACGTGTGGCCATCTCTGAGTCCCTCGCAGCACCGATCCTCCTAAGATAGGGATTACCTAAGAAAAATTAATAAACAGGGTAAGTTTACAAAAACTCAGTGTGAAATCCCTTTACTAGAGTAACAGTCAGTACACGGAGATAGAAACAGAAACAAACTGGGCCAAAACCTTATAACAGAAGCAGTACAGACTAGTGAGAGCATACGTGGGCTAAGCCCACTATAATACCAATTAGGTCACAGCCCATATTAGATACAAAATAAGTTGCCTAAGCCCAATCCAGAGACAGAACTCAAAATCAAACATGCAATAATATGAGTATGCATCCCATCCCAATCTAGCCAACACACCACCCGTACCAACCCTACACATCTGTGGGGAATAACTCAACCAACCCAGCCAACACACCAAGCTTAGCACAGGTTGCGGCACTAAGTCAACCGAACGGCTTAGCGCCATAGACAGAACAGCTAGAAACCATAAATATCGAAGTAATGTTGCCAAATAATAGAATGGCTAAAAGCCGTAAGCAGAATGGCACAAAGCCATCGACAAATGCATTATGTTAGGCACATATCCATCAACTAGGGTAACATAACCGGCACACAACCATGGGTAAATGTGATAAACACATAGTCATCAATAAATGCAATTGGCACGTAGCCGTAGGTAAATACAATTGGCACAAAGCCGTAATCAAGGCAACATAGAGCCACAATTAGGTTGGCACAAAGCCATAATCAGAACAAGTGGCTTTAAGCCATCCATACTAGATCTACAATCATCTCATGCGACCCGTGCGATCCTATCAGAACAGAGCCGGGTCCACAGTCGTCTCGTTCGACCTGTGCGACCCTATCAGAACAGAACTTCCTCCATAAACAACATCCCAACCCAAGCATTATGCAAAATGACATGCTCAAAATCAGTCATACAATTGCAGTCAAGTCAATTAAAACACAATCAAACATTCACAGTCAAACATAGTCAAATCAATCAAATTGTATCATCAGTGAGTCATCTACCCTCGAGGGGCAAAACGGTCTTTTTACCCATTGGGGGTATTTTAGTCATTTCATCCTACAGGGGTATTTCAGTAATTCTATCCTACAAGGGTATTTTGATAATTTTACAAATCGAGGGTAATTTGGTAATTTTGTAATCCAGGGGTATTTCGATAATTTCATAAATCGGAGGTATCTTAGTAATTTTGCAAATCGGGGGTATTTCAATAATTTTGCAAATCGAGGTATCTTGGTAATTCTGCAAATTAGTGGTATTTCGATAACTTTACAAATCGGGGGTATTTCGATAATTTCACAAATCGGGGGTATTTTGGCAATTTTATAAACCAGGGGTATTTCTATAATTTTGTAAACCAAGGGGATTTTTGTAATTTTGTAAACCAAGGGTATTTTGGTAATTTTGTAAATCGGGGGTATTTTAGTAATTTTGCAAATCGGGGGTATCTCAGTAATTTCACAAATTAAGGGTATCTCGATAATTTTACAAATCATGGGTATCTCAGTAATTTTGCAAATCAGGGGTATCTCGGTAATTTCGCAAATTAGGGGTATTTTTGTAATTTTATAAATTAGGGGTATTTCTGTAATTTTGTAAACTAGGGGTATTTTGGTAATTTTATAAATCATAGGTATTTCTGTAATTTTTTCAATCCTTCAGAAGGTCTACAATTGCCTCAAGTGACTCAAGTATTCTAAACAGAGATAACGTTGCGAATGGGCCTAAGGCTCGTTCTCGGCCTAAATGGGCCCACACACTCGTGTGGCCCTTTTTGCCCAAATCTAGCCATAGATATGAGATCTGCCATCGCCATGTGATCAGCATTTCGACATTCCAACATTTGCTGTTCTACAGCTAGAGTAGTGTGAAATACACACCTGTTAGGTATCTGAAGTTAATCCGCGCTCTGAACGTTGTTATGCCTAGAAGCCAACAATAATCGCACCCTTGACTCCCCAGGGGATGTGTCGAACAATTACGGTCACCACCACCATGACCCAACGGCATACAGATCAACGAATGATCCAAAACCTAACCCAAACGAACACGCCACAACGCGAAAAGGATAAGTCAAGAAAGGTATGCTTACTCTCCTCATGGTTTGCTCTATTTAAAGCCAGCTTCTCGCCTATTCTCATGTTAGCTTCCCGATGTGGGATTCTCCATCAATCCTCCAAAACCAACTCATTAGCAAAATAACCAACCTTTGCATGCAAAGGTATTCAAACCAAAGTCCTCTCGATAGCCATGCCACGCCACCACCACTAGGACACAAGCTCATTTGTGTCATAAGTTCAACACATTTAACTTTAAAGCCCACCCACTCGCTTCCAGATTTATTTAAAAGAGAAACCAAAATAAATTGTAAGATCCAAGACTTGAACCTTGGACCCCTTGCTTCCCCTATGGCGTCACTTCCTTGCCACTAGACTATATCTCCTTGTGTGTCTTATTTTAGCCCCCTTTATTTATAAGTTATCCCACTTGAGCTCAGGGTTCCCTTAAGGCCAAAACCAAGATTTTTCCTATACCCAAGCTTGAATCCAGAACTTCATAAAAATCCTTTAACATTCCAAAATCACTAACCAAACAATTCTAACTTGCAAATTGAGCCGATGTCCACACTCAAGAATTTTAAATGCACCCAAGCCCAAGGCCCAATTCTTCTAGGCCCAAATTCAGGGCGTTACATCGTACAAATCTCATATATAATTCTTCTTTCACTTACCCGTTGAGCCATTTAGAATAGAATTTAAATACATAAAGATCTCATACGATAAGTACCTATACCATGGTTCGAAACCAATCAAGGTAACTTATCTTCGGAGTACCTATACCATGGCCTGTAGCCAACTAAAGGTAACTCCTACGAAGTGCCTATACCATGGCCTAGACCCAAATCAAGGCAATTTATCCCGGAGAACCTATACCATGGCCCGTAGCCAACTCAAAGTCACTCCTACGTAATACCTATACCATGGCCCGTCGCCAAATCAAGGTATTATTCGCACCCATAGTGCCAATATCATGGCCCGAAGCCAACTCAATATCCTAATGACATGTCATTAACATCCAAAGCAATTACTAAGGTTCAATTGGGATCTTTAATACTAAATCGTAATCGAGTCATTTCGAACTACCATCGAGTCGTTGTTGAATCATAGTCGAACACTTCCATGATCTAATATTTACAATTTATGCACTATTTCGGCATATAAATACAACTTTAATGGAGCTCGTTACACACAAACTTTCTCTAATTCACAAATTCAATCAAATCAATCTCGGAACAGATTCTCCAAATCTCAATTCAATTTGAAACATATATATATATATATATTTATTAACAACTCAATTAAGCACAAGTAATACATATACATTTAATTCAACAACATTTATTTACTTGTGACTTACCTCGTACGAACACGAATGAACCGAACGACTATTCAAAAATTTTTTACTTTCTTCGATCCCAAATCCGATTTCTTCATTTCTTGATCTAAATCAATATAAATTTAACTTATTTAATCAAATATTCAATCAAATTCATCCAAAAGCATATAAATGGGCTAATTACACTTTTGCCCCTAATATTTCACATTTTTCACAATTTAGTCTCTATTTTACAAAACATAAAATATTTAAAATTTCACCACACCCATGCTTGGCCGAATTTCACCAAGGTCCCTAGCAGACCATTTCTTACATTTATTTCACATTTTACCCCTCAATTTACAAATTTCTCAATTTAGTCCTTAATACACATTTTTATAAAAAATCACTTAATTAAATATAACAATCCAACATCAAAGATTTATTTTCCATCATCAAACAATAAATTCATCACATTATCATCAATGTCAAATCTTACATTCATCATCAATTTCGAAAATTAAAGCATGGGCTAACACGTATACGAAGCAACTATCTCAAAAACGTAAAAATTATCAAAAACCGAGCAAAACACATACCCGATTAAAAGCTTCAAAGGTGCCAAACCAAAACAATCTCCATGGCTTTGTTTTTTTTCTCAACATTCGGCCATTAAGAATAAAAATGCAAGTGTTTTTATGATTTGTTTTAATTTATTACATATTATTATAACATTTACAAAACTAACCTTTAAAAAATTAATTAGAAAACCATATAATGGCTGGCCATTACCATTCATCCCATTATCAAATGGCCAAATTGTAACATAAAGACCCCATTAAAAGAACAAAGCAATTTGATACTTTTACAAATAGTTATCCACTTTTTCATTTTAAGCAATTAAGTCCTTTTATTAAATTAGCTACCCAAACGGTAAAATTAAATCACGCAATTTTTACACATATCAATTAACATGTTGTAAAAGCCAAAAATAATATTAAAATAATTTTTCGAATTTGTGGTGCCGAAACCATTGTTTCGACTAGGGTCTAAACCGGGCTGTTACAACTCTCCCCCTTAAGGATTTTTGTCCTCGAAAATCTTACCAGAAGTAGATCAATGATTTGATTCCGCATAGTACATTTCAAATTCACACATAGCTTCGAATTTCATATCTCTTTCGTCTCACAACTAAGATTTTGATCTGTCTTCCTCTATACATCATATTAAGCTAAAACTGTTTATAACTGTATTGAATTACTTCCATTTTCTGCTTAATTTCTCTAATAACATTAATCCTGCAGATCATTTCTCACAAAGCTTGGTCTCGAAACAATAGAGTTCGATAACTGCAAACATATGATACTTCATATAATGTCATTTTTATATTCACCTGATAACTTATCAACAGCAACAATCTTTCTTACTTGCTTTGAAACTCTAAAGCACAGTGACAAATAATTATTTTGACAATTTGAATTGCGTTCCCTGATTTCAATACAACCTCGTACTCAAGGCTTACTATAATTTCTCTCAGAATTACAATATGAGTTTCAGATCTCAATCTGAAACAATGATGATTGGCACCATAGGTAGGCTTACCGTCTCAGAAATGGATAACTCAGCTATTTTCTCAAAAGAGAAAATCCATACGTACCAAGAGGTTTCTTCAGACAATTAGCAATATTCCAAATAACCCTATCTTTTTTTTTCAATGATAAGGATAATCCCGATACAAAATTTATCAAAATTCTATTTCATTACTACTCAGTTATCATCTCATGCTGAAACAGTCCCGAAGAAACTTAATGATTAACTTTAACATGTTGATAGCTCAAGCATTTAAACGCAAAGTCAGAAATATCATGTTTATACTCATTTATTAATACCACTTTCTCAAATTATCATGCCTCTTGTTACTCCCTTATGAACAGACTAACTGACACCATGAGCCACCTATAGTAATGGTTATACAACCTCAGAATTTTTCGGTATAGACACTTTATTTCGAAGCAACAAATAATCATTGGTTCCACATCTGAAGTTTCTGAATCAGAAATCAATTTAACTTCTAACCTATTTAACATATATTTATCATATGATAAAAATCAGTCATGCATTCATCACTCATAAGGCACATAAAAGTTTCTTATTCAGATCATCAGAAACTATAATCACTTCCCTCGGATAATAATTACTTACTAATTCAAAACTGTTTGACAACCCGAGCTATCTTTGCTGTGCCAAATTCAGATCTCATTTTGCAATATTAGGCATTTTAAACTCTTTTCATGCATCTTTAACTGTATGGAATCACAAGATATCTCTGCACATTCTTTCATCTGAACACACTTCAATTTATTCATTAATGTAAGCCTGAGAATCATAAGCTTTTTATTCAACTTAGACTGAACCAGAACTGATATTTTGGTTGAAAATGTCTTCATGCAAAAGAAAACTTCAACAATTGAACTAACTTTAATTTAAAATGTCTTCATGCAAAAGAAAACTTCAACAATCAAACTAACTTTAATTTATCACTGCATTTCTCAGATAGAATTGTTTCGATAGATATAATTCTGTATCAAATCTTCAAGAATACAAATTCTTCTTCCAGACCATCCCTCAATTCACATGTGTACTTTTGAAGTTTTCAATCTAGTGGATAGATTTAAACACATATAACCCAATCATCTTTTCAATCAAATAATTCAAGTTGTACTAAATCACTTAATCATTCTTTTTGAAGAAATCTTTTCTTCTAGTTAGAAGGATAACCCCAGACATATCACTATACAGAAGTCACAACCATCAAATAGAAATCATAATGTCATCATAAGATCGATGTCTTAACCGTAACAATAGATAATATCCCAGCTATTAATAATGCATTCGAATATCGAAGAAAATCAAATATGATTTATACAACAACCAATACAGAAACACAACTTCTATAACTCTGATAACAGTACCAGTGTATCCTCACATTTCTAATCAGAAATTATAATCATAAGAGACATAGCTATTTCCGTCAAATAAATATCTCTTACAGATAATGTCATAGAATCATAAGAAAATTAAGATAGCGAAATTTCAAAATCTGAAGTTACACAGAATATCAAAAAAATTTAACCCATATAGAATGATATCAATTTCGATGATATCCCAGAAAATGTCCAGAAAGAACAATATCACTCATAATTACTGAAATCCACAATAACAGAAGCAATATAATCTTCACAAATATCTAATAGAATAATAGCCAGTAGAAACATAATATATTAACGTCGTACATATTTTATCATTTACTTTCTTATCATTACATTGGAACAGAATACCAGAGAAAGATAGATCAATATCGATCAACCCTAGCAAATCAATCATGCTTTTGTCTATCAGTACGTTTAACTAATGTTCTCAAACGATAGGAAATCCTTTTGAAATTAAACAGTCACACATACTTCTGAGGATAAATGTACACATAGAATACCCAGAAGGAACCATAATAATTGCCCGACTATAATCATTGTACTTAGCCATCAATACAATTCAATCATTGATTAACTATCTAATTCTGTCATCAGAAATTTTCACATTATCCCTTCACTAATAGAAGTTAATTCAGAAAAGCTTCTAGCTAATATTTTCTTTAGATAAATAGGTCATTTAATTGGAGTTACTTCCTTCTAGAACAGTAACTTTGAACAATCTGAATAGTCATCAGAACTATCCCATATCTCTTTTAGTACTGTCTTCATTTGCTGATTCATTATCTTTTTCAATTACATTAGTAATCTTTTATACACAAATCACTATAATTCTACTCTCATAAGCTTATTCAACCCAAAATCTTACAGATTTCACAGTAACATTTTGCTGATAAGGGGGTGAGGTTAGTAAAGCTTCAATTTTCACTTGCACAAAAATCACATAACACATACTATCACAAATAGTCAGTTCATTACCAATTCCACATTCTCAAATCATTTAATAAACATTTGTTTTTAATCACTTCTGTTCTTAACTCATAGTTCATATGCCAACTCAAATCACTAATTCACGATCAAAGCATTCTTATAGCAATCATAGACCACATATCACAACTCTTATACTCATATTATTTCAACATTTACTAGCAATAGAATATCTTGTATTCTTATTCATACCTTTATGAGTCTCAACTCATCATCAACACATTTTCATTCAAACATTTGAGTGCACATTCTGTACTATCAGAATTAGCTCGGCTAGAAAACTTATTAGTCTCATCCAAACAGTTTTTGTCAGAGTCGGGAGATATCACACTATCACAGGTTAAATGTGGCATGTATAGCTGACTCACATATGCTATGGTAGTCCTAGAACTAACTAAATCGTAGCTCTGATACCAACCAAATGTAACACCCCTAACCCGTATACATCGCCAGACTAGGGTTACAAGGTATTACCGATCAAAACACATCAATACACAATCACATAACATTCTCATATCATTCATCATCACATAATTGCCATACATAAACATAAAGTCCCTTTAGAAGGTCTCTGAGACCTTAAACATGCTTAAGAAATGAGTCGGGACTAAACCAATAACATTTGAAAATTTTTGAGACTTATGAAATTTTCCTTTTTAAACAGGGCACATGCCCGTGTGGCTAGGCCGTGTACTCCACATGACCATGCCCCAACAACTCACCTTAGCTTGTGTTTCCAGCTGTGTGTCATCCTGAGTTGGCCACACGATCACCAGACACAGCCGTGTGTCCATTCCGTGTGCCATACTGTCCAACTTAGCTACAAAATAGGGTTTACATGGTCGAGTCACACGCCCTTGTGCTCAGGCCATGTGGCACAAAATAGGTTTGGTTTAAGCCACATTTCTCACCCAATTTGTTATGTACTTACAATCATCAAATATGCAACATTTACTGTAACACCCCAAACCCAGCCTGGACGTTATGACCAGATCTGGTGTGTCACATGAACCTATAACTAAGTTTACGACCTTTTGCTTGTTGTGACTTGGTGATATTTCTAGTAAAATATCAAGGTTGTCAAAAACATTTTGATAAGCCTTTAGATTATCCATATTTTGAACTTGTTGAGTTTTGGAAACATTTTTAGGAGTTTGAAAAACCCGCGCAGCCTATAACTAGCAGTTTCGATAAAATATGAATTAAATCATTAAAGAAAATAAAACCAATAAAGAAATTTAAATAGCAGCCTTATTACAATTAAAACCCAAAATAGTATAATAAAATATTTAAAATGAAATGAAAACCGAATTTGCAGATGCTGTGGCCACTCCGAATCTCTCATAGCTCCAAGCCCACTATGGTTGAGGGTTACCCGCAGAGATGAAATGAAGGAGTGAGTTTGAGAACTCAGTGTGTAACATAATCTCAACCATAGGCTAAAACAGATCAAGCCTCAGAATCAGAGTTAATTGGGCCTTGGCCCATTATAGAAATCAGGTTAAGCCCATAGGCCCATAACAGATACAGATCAGATATAATATGCAAACAGAAAACCCAACCCAGATCCATCCATAACACCCCCGTACCAGCCTTACACCATGTGGGGAGACTACTCGACCCACCCAACCGCTACACACCACAGAAATTTGCAGCGAGGCTGCCAGATATTGTGACGAGGTCACCAGATACAGATATTGTGGCAAGGCCACCAGAACAGATATATGTGGCAAGGCCACCAGAACAGATATATATGTGGCAAGGCCACCAAAACAGATATATATATGTGGCGAGGCCACCAGATTGTAGCGAGGCTGCCAGAACGCTTCCTCCATCATAAACCCAAACCCCATGCAACAGACATACATGTTATGACATATAACATACAGAATCTCATGCATCAGATATACACATGTATTATGAGATATGACATACAGAAATAGAAAATCATACGATTCATACAGAATTTACCCTAGGGGTATAAAGGTCATTTTGCACCTAGGGGTAAAATGGTAATTTTCCATACTTAGGGGTACTTTAGTCTTTTTACTGATTTTCAGGGTTTTTATGCAAGTCCAAATAATTACTAGTCCATTAGTGTTTACAAAAGTCCTTTTAACCTTAGTTTCCAATTTTGCCCTTTTTAGCCCCAAAAACCCCTAATGGGCCTTACTAAATCCATTATCGTCTTAAGCCCGTTAAATCCAAATTTTAATGTTCAGATTGTTAATTTTAACCGCTTTGTTCACAACATACCGCCAGGATGCCCTTAATGGCAATTTTACCGATTTGGGCTTAAAAGCCCATTGGGCCTACATTTGGCCCATCAAAGCCCAACTTACCAAAATGTTCGGAATTGCACCCTTTGCAATCCTATCTCCATCAATTCTATGTTTAGCCATAACGAAGTAAACGGTTACTCACAGATCTTCCAAATACCGATTTTTCGGTCACTTTCGGTCTGTTCCCGGTCACTTTTCAGTTATTACGGCCTTTGCCGTTCTAGTCTAAAGTGGAGATGTGATACACACTTGTTACTATCGAAGTGTTGACGAAACCCATGTAGAGAGCCTACAATTGAACACTAACTTTTTAGTCTAATATTCAATAACCAAAGAGTCATAAATCCTTACCAAAATCGGCCAACATGGCCTAAGTCTTCCAAAGCTCTTACCTTTGTCGAAAAATAGACTAAGTCTATGAGCCCAACCGTGCCACCCTTCAAGTCCTTGCAACGTGCCCCTTTTTATCTACGCTAGCCCAACAACATCAAAGCAAAAGACCACAAATGCCTTAGTCCAATGATAGCCACCCTCACAAGGGTTTTAACTTAAACCTTAATTAGAGATTTAACGGAAGAACTAGATTGAGTACTTACCAAAGTGCTAATCACTTCAAGAAGTGTCTCTTAGTGCCCTCTTAATCATGATCTAAGTAAAAGAAAGAAAGAATTGAGACTAGAGAGAATTCGGCCAAGCACAATGAGGGTTTCGGTCAAGCAAGAGAAATTAGTTTTACTGGCTTTTGGTCTCAAGAGAAGTCAGCAACGGAAGCAAGAAGGAAAAGAAGAGATTGGTTGATTGGATGAGATGGATTCGGCTAGAAAGAGGAATGGTGGTATGGAATCGACTTATGGTGTGAGAGAAAAAGGAAAGAATGAAGAAGTGAAAAGAAGAGAAAGTGTATCGGTCAAATGTATATTCGGCAGTAGGGGTTTAGAGGTACTAAGGTTCGGCTAATATGGTAGTAAAGTAGAAAAGATCAAGGAGGAAAAATGGCAAAAAGGAAAGGGATTTAGAATGCTAACCCAATCGGCACAAAAAGAGTTGCCCCCCAACTAGAGAAATCGACACAACAAAAGCCTAAAGCCGAAACAACTTCCTAAATCAGAGTGTCGAATTTGCCTTCTCAAGAGTCCTCTGGCCGGCCACCATTTTCAAAATTCAAAAGCTCCTAGATTTGCTCCTTGATTCACTCCTATGACCGATTCAAATTTCTCCCCAAGCAGAGTTTAACTCTGCTTTGAATTCTTACCAGTTCAAGCACAAAAATTAAACGCCACACAAGCTCACTCTGGGACTTGAACCTTGGCCCTCCTTCAAGCTCCACACGCCACATTTTTAGGAGACTAGTGGCGTCACTTAGCCACTCTACCAAGGAGCCTTTTGTGTTATAAACCTCACACAATTCCTTAAAACACTTACTTCCCAAGGCCCCCTATCTCCTAAGTCAAAAATACAAAATTTTGCCGAGTTTCTAACAACACCTGGGCCTTCCATAGGCCCTTTAACACTCCTCAAACATGCATTACACATCCACATACCAGAGTTTAAACATTTTATCGGATAAAGAACAATCTAAGAGAAACTCGAAAATTAGGGCGTTACATTTACAATTCAAAATTAGCCAATTTCATGCCCAAAACATACACCATTAAGACAATTCATTATCAACCAATTTCATATTATTAACCATACCAATTTATATCAAAACACAAATCAATTTCATACCACATGTTTGATTTAATACTCATCAAATATCACATTCTTTTATCAATTCAAAAGCATGCCTTTTGTAAACCAAAAGCACATATAAAATCACATACTTCATAGGATAAAGTAAACCATTTCATACATAACTAAACTCACCAAATCATTCACATCCAAATATACCAATTTGGCCATTTCACTTAGTCATATCAATTCTGTAACGCCCTAATTTTTGGGATTTTTCGGGATTTTTGCGATTCTGGTGAAATCATAAAAATTTGTTGTTTGGTTATGAAATTTCTGTTCTAAGTATGTTAGGGGGCCTTTAGAAGGCCCAAGCCTAAGTTAAAACCTAGTAGAATTTTTGAATTTTAGACTTAAAGAGAAGGGGACTTGGTTATGTAGGCTTTTAAGAAAAAGTCAGGGAATTAAGACATAAGAGAGCCCTTGGTAAAGTGGCAATGTGGCGCCACTTAGTTCCTAAAAAAATGGCGTGTAGATGGGTGCAAGGGCCAGAGTTCAAGTCACAAGGTAAGTAGTATGTGTTTTTAATTTTTGTGCATGTGCCAGTCATGTGATGGATGTTAAGTGAAACTCTGATGGAAGAGTTTGAAATGTTCATGAGATTGAATCAGGTAGGATAAGGGAGAGAGATTTTAGGGATTTTGAAAGGAAGCATGTGATGGCTAATTAGGGGACTCTTGGGGAAGCATTGCCGTTTGGGACATTTGGTTTTGGTGTAATCAACTTGGGGTGGTTTAGGGTGGTAGCTGAAAACTTTTAGGGCCTTCCTTAGGGTCTTAATTCGGCAATGTAGGTGAGTATGTGTGCCAATTGGGTATAGAACCCTTAGGGTTTTGTTTTCTTTTGTTTCTCGCATTGATTTAGAAGCCGAAGTCGTAAATATCCACCCCTTGTGCCGACTTGGCCATAGTCAACCTCTCCTTTCCTCTCTTTCTTTCTTTCATCTCTGTAACACCCTACACCCCCATCCGTCGCCGGACTAGGGTATTAAGGCATTACATATCTAGATACAGCCTATCGAGGTTCTTAGTTACAAGTTAGACGTGAATTCATTGAGTTCTACAAGCATGCTAGCAAAACTATACCTTGAGGCTACTAATAATTGGGCTAAACCGAACATTCAATGACCGATCATCATGTTAGAAATTCATCGCATATTGGTTACTAACTGAACAACATGCCACAACGTTAAACCATACAAGTATCATTCACATAAATATTCAACTTGGAGACTAAGCAAGCCATTTTCGCATGGCTAGAATAATTACAATTCAAAATGAAGTTTGATTCAACCGAAGGAAAATAGCCTATACATGCCATTGACCCAAAATATAGCCATCAAATGTACCAAAATAACAGCGATAGTGTAGGTGATTAAGGCTTCAATCCCCGAGTCCGTAGCTTCCAAAAAGAGATCTATAAAACAGAGGAAACAAGGGAAACGGTGTAAGCATTACAATGCTTAGTAAGTTTTAAGCAATGACATTAAATAGATCATCAAATTATAGCATAATTGATCATATCTTTGTTTCCCCCTCCTTTTTGGGTATGTCACCCTTTTTCCACACATAGACATTCACATCACATACGAAAATGGATAGCTTCCACTCATAGTAAGTTCACATAACATATACATGTCACAAGAAGTTACATAACATTTCACATAGGCCAATTGTACTTTGATCATTTTAATAATCTCATTTCAAGTACACATATGAAATCACATAATGACTTTAGTATTCGGTCCAAAATCCATCTTGTATATAAGCCAAGGGTACATACCTGTATAGTTTAACACTTTCAGCGCAATTCATTAGCGATCGTTACCTTGAAGACCATTAGTCTTAGGCTTTATTCTCATCATCATCGAGGTCTTTAGCTCGGGTAAACTCTATACATAGCCATCGGGTCTATAGCCCGGACATAATCTCCGCATATAGCCTTCGGTCTTAACCCGGACATCATCTCTGCATATAGCCTTCGGGTCTTAACCCGGACATAGTCTCCACATATAGTCAGCGGGACTTAAATCCCGGATTCGCATCACAAATTCTCATATATATATATATATATATTCGCATGTAGTCAAGTTTCACATAGCAAGATTTCACTTACAATTCAATCAATTCATATGCATACAAACATATAACATGCTTCTCGACTTTATATCGTAACTGTACATATAATTCAAAATTCATACACGTATACTTTTCTTTCCTAGACTTTCGGCCAAATGATCAAACATGAATAAGGTGTCTTTCTCAATGGGACATCGTCCGAATATCAGCATGTATGTCATAGCATTTTAACTTAATTACCAATTTCGATTACTCAAAACTTACCTTCAACTTTCACGAGGAATTACGAGTTGGCTATTCGACCACTTTAGCCTTCCCTTTATCCGAACTCGTCCCTCTATGCTCTTGAGCTAAATAAAATATTTAATTCTATTAATTCTTATTCAAGCACCTCAATGAATCATTTTCAGTCATAGTCAAATCATACATGCATATTCTTCTCATTGCAAACACACATGCACATTGGAGCATTTCACATACATATCATAAGTCACAACAAGCTGATTTTCTGAGCAGCATTCAATAATTTACTCATAACTGGAGCTACGAAACTCCAAATGTAGTGCTGTAAATTTTGCATGAAAATAGACTCATTTATCTTTAATCCTTAAAATTTTCATAATTTTTGGTTTGGTCAATCAATACCAGAATTTTCTTAAAGTTTCCCTATCTCACTGCTTGATTAGACTGACCACTCTATACTACGAACCGAATTTCTCCTTGCACAGAGTTCCAAATATGTTCTCACCTATTTCATTTGAAACTAGACTCATTAAGGAGTCTAAGCATATAAATGTGGTCTCATAACAATTTTTATACAATTTATAGTGATTTTCCAAAAACAGAGCAGGGGACTTCGAAGTCAATCTGACACTGTCTCACTCTACTCTAAAAATCTATTTATCGGGAATTCCTTTGCTTGCAAGGTTTCTTTTATAAGAAACTAGACTCGCTAAGCTTCAATTACACAATTTATTCAGCCTCTAATTCAAATTGCACAATTTATGGTGATTTTTCCAAAACACGTTACTGCTGCTGTAACAAGCAGAATTTTATACCAAATTCACTCTTTAGTGTTCTCATGCACATACTTAAAACATATCATTTCCTAAGGTACCATTTAGAGTAGTCATTGACCTTAAATTATATGTAATTCATATTTATTCCATCCACAATCAGATTTCTCCATACAACACAAACCAAACCACTTATCAATTTAACACCCAAAACATCCAAAAGCAACATCAAAGGCACATTCGTTACTATCCACTAGTACTCATGAGTCACAAAAATCATTTTAATACTAATACATTGTCTTTTAATTTCTAGAATATGATCTATCATTAGTAACTATAACCAAATACTCCTTAACAACTTCTTAAATCATTAACATAATGGAATTTCAAGCTAAAGTCTATAATCGGCAAAATTTACACAAGAGAACACATTTTGCCAACTACCAAATAACACCTCATTTTCACACAATTATTCGATTCATTATCTAATGAATTATTAAACTAATATGTTAACAAAAATTAATACAAATGACCGAATGCCTCATAGTCTTTGCTTTCATTCTTAAAACCAAAATTTTCCAAGCTTCAAGCTCAATTTAAAGTCATATGAATCAATTAAATTACCTATTACTAAACCTTATACATTTCTTACCATGGCCGAATGTCCTTGCAACAATTGAGCCATATACACGGTTCTACTTCCACATTTTAACTTATAAACCTATATCTTCCTATAGTTTGTCATCATAAAATCTATCAAACACCCCTTAATAGAACCTTTTTAAAGTTACCAATCAAACCAATATCACCAAGTTAGCCGAATGCATGCATATACACATAATGCATTTAGCATCTTCAATTACCTTAGTTCATTTAACAAATTTACAACTAAATGCTTAAGTCCAAACTTGACAATCATTGGCACAAAAATACACTAGCCGAATGCTATCTAACATATGAATCACAACCTCAACCATCCAAATTTACAATGGCCGAATACCCCTTTGAATCACCCAAAAACATAATATTAAACATATGCATTATTGCACATCTCAAACCCTCTTCTAACAACTTGAAACGCAATTACTTCATAGTTATTTTCAACTTCATATTCGGCAATCATGGGCATATTTAAGCTCTTTAATTGATCCTTATTAACAATCAATTCACAAATGTGCATTTAGCAAGCTCAAATTCACTTATTAACATATATCATCAAGACATCAACAACTCAATACTTGACCCCATAACCGAATGCTTCTTCAAAAATAATCACAAAGAAAAATTAACAAGCTTTAATAAGCTCATAAATTCAAAACAAGTCCCTTAACCAAAACTTGGTATGGCCGAACACCTATCTTGCTTATCACACAAAGATTTCATGTTCTCAAGCTCAAATCTCTTAACAAAACCTTCAAAACATCACCAAAGAGAGCATGCATCCATGGCCGAATGCTTATCACACAAAGATTTCATGAAATTCAAACATGGACAAGGAAGAGAGCTTCAAGACCAACAAAATTTCATGAGATTAAAAGAAAATCACCTAGAAAGTGTACCTTAATCAAAGTTTCTCCCAACCGATAGGTTGAGCCCTAGCTCTCTTCTTCCTTAGTTAATTTCGGCAATGGGGAGAAGAAAGATGAACAAAACATTGTTTTTACACCCTTTTCTTATTTTATTAATCATAATATTTCTATTTTATGTCAACAAATTTTATTTAATATAAACAAATTTATTTTCATCATTATTTACTAACATACAAAGCACAAAATGCCAAACACACTCATCATCACAATCCACTCACATAAAAATGGTAAATTTGACATGCAACTCCCTCAATTTGCATGCATGCATTAACTAGTCATCTCACATTTGTCTAGCATATTCCCAAAGTTCTTAATTTAGCCCTTTTAGGTGCAATTCATAATTATAATACTAAATTGAAGCACCTAAGAGGTCGCACATGAATTTGTATATATAATAGGCATCAAAGTGAATATTTAATTATTTTTATGCCTCGGTTTTGTGGTCCCGAAACCACATTCCGACTAGGGTCGTTTTAAGGCTGTCACAATCTCCTTCCTCTTTAGTTTTCACAAGCCGAACCCACTTCCTTCTGCTCTACTTTCTTCTCAAGTTCACTAATTGACTACACTAAAAGCCGAGACCAAAGGGGATTGTCGTTTTCTCCCTTGGCTGATTACCTCTGTGATTGATACCATCTTTTTTTCTTTCAAAACGTTCAAGAAGTCAAATCTCTAACCTCATATCCCATTCTCTGTCGATAGTTCTTTCACTTTGTGAACTTCTTTTCATCCATTCTTCCTTAAAGCCGAAATAGACATTCTAGGATCAATCCCAAAAGCTGAAATAGTGGGATTCATTCTTTGCTCGTGTTTGGAAGCTAGATCTACGTCAAATCTGAGCTAGAAACGGCATTGGTAGCATTTTGGTTTAGTGAACCTTTGGTAAGTGCTCGGATTCTCTTTTCCATTTATTATTTCAGGTTTTAAGAAAAGTCGAAACCCTTATATGCATAGGGTGGCTGTCGACTAAGGCTAAAGAGTTATTGGTTTGTTTATCGGTTTGTTTTGTGCTAGTGTGGACTAAAGGCTACCGACCGAGGGCTTGGACAATTGGAACGACTAGATCTAGATCTAGTCACTGTTTTCAGCAAAGGTAATTAGTTTAGGGCCTTAAGGTTGTTGGCCGAATATGGTAAGCATAGTTACGTTAGTTGTCGTTAATTCATAAGACTAATATGTAAGTGACCAATTGTAGGATACACGTAGGAGATCTTGTTAACGTTCGTCGTAAATCAGGTGTGTAAACGAACACCCTCTAGTAGACTAAATCGGCAAAAGCTGAAAAGCTGAAATGTTGAAATTCCAGCATTTTGTGGGCCTACAAGCGTACGAGCACTTGTGGGTTGGTTGGAAGTGATAAGATCTGTAATCGCTATTGGTAAACTTGGTGAGTGTGCGATTTCATGCACTTCGGTAATTTGGGCCTCGATGGGCTGAATATGGGCCCATTCGGGTGAAAACTAGCGGTAAGTGGGTCTTAGCAATTCGTATGTTAAAACTGTTAAACCGGACATAGAATTTGGGCTAAACGGGCTAAAATAGCTAAATGACACTATAGGGCCCGTTAGGGGTTTTAGGGCCCGATAGCTCTAAAGTTGGTAAAAGGGTTAGATGAACTACTTAGATGGAAAATTTGACTGTTAATAATAAAAATGTGCATTCAACCCTAAAAACTGGTATAATTACTGAAATACCCCTTAAGGGTGGAAAATTATTGTTTTACCCCTAGGTGCAAAATGACTTTTATACCCCTAGGGCTAAATTTGATTGAAATGCATGCTTTACTGTATCTATTCTCTGTATGCCATGACATATTATACTGTTGCATGGGTTTGGGTTTTTTTGATGGAGGAAGTGCTAAGTGGCAATGCCACGTTTACTGAAAGGGGCTATGCCTCGGTTTTACTGTAGTGGCTTGGCCACGTTCTCTGATTAAGCAGCCATGCTGCGACAATAGTGTGTTGGGCTGGGTGGGTCGAGTTATTCCCCATAGGTATGTTGGGCTGGAACGGGTGGTGTGTAGCAAATGGATTTAGGGTTGGGCTTTGCATACATGCATTACTCTATTCTGTTACTGTAATGGGCCTAAGGGCCGCACTGAGATCTAAAAAAGGCTAAGGTGTAATGCCCTGATTTTTGGGATTTTTGTGATTTTGGTGAAATCTTAAAATTTTGGTGTTTTGGTTATTGAAATTGTGTTTAAGTGTGTTAGTGGGCCTTTAAAAGGCCCAAGCTTAAGTTAAAACCCTATAGAAATATCAAATTTTGAATTTAAAGAGAAGGGGGACTTGGTCAAATGGGCCTTTAAGGAAAAGTTAGTAAATTAAGACACAAAGAGGCCTTTGGTAAAGTGGCAATGTGGCGCCACTAAGCTCCTAAAAAAGTGGCATGTGGACTGAGTGCTAGGGCCAGGGTTCTAGTTGTAAGGTAAGCATATAATATTTTTAATTTTTGGTCATGTGGATAGGGGCATTCGGCTAGGGCTTTTGGGGTTGCAATTTTGGCAAATAAAGGGAGGTTGTGCCGTTTGTTTGAATAGCCTTTAGGGTAAGTTCTAATTTCTTTTTCTGCCTTACCGAATTAGGGTTTTACCATTTAGGGTTTTGTACTTTTGTTCTATTCTTCTCTTAGTGTACCAAAAAGCTGAAATGCAAGAAAAGTTCTCCTCTTGTGCCAATTTGCCATAGCCGAACCTATTCTTCTCCTCTCCTCATTCATTCTTTTTCTTCTTCTTTTCTTCTCAAGCTGAAACATCCTCATCACTCTACTCATCTCTTCTTTCATTCTCTTTTTGTTTCATTCCCATTCTCTTCTAATTCTCCATAGCCGAATACACATAAAAGCCGAAATCCCGAAAGCTTATTTTTGTGTCAATTTGTCGTTAGCCAAATCCTCTTACTTTCTTCTTCTCTTTTGGCCGAAGTTCACATCCTCAAAACCCCTAATCTCTGTCAACATCACCACTTGAAATCATCATCTTCTTCATCGCAATAAAAGCCGAAATCACCATACTCATAGGAAGTTAGGAGCCGAACCTTTAGATCTCTAGATTCACTCTCTGCTTATGTTTAGAGGCTAGATCTATGCCAGATCTGAGTTAGAAATGAGTTTGGAATCATTTTGGAGTATTAAATCATTGGTAAGCTATCGAAATCTCCTGTTCATACGTTATTTCAGGATTTAGAAAAGCCGAAACCCCTATATGCATAGGGAGGCTGTCGATTTGGGGTTTAGGGCTCTAAGGGTATTAACAATCAATTTATTTTGTATTAGTGTGATCTAGAGGCTACTGACTGAAGGCTTGGATAAGTGGAATGACTAGATCTAAATCTAGTCACTAATTTTGACAAATGTAAGATCTCAAGGACCTAAGTGAGGAGGGCCGATTATGGTAGGTAAGATTATGTTTGTTATCATTGGATTTTGGAATCTGATATGTCAAGTGACTGACTGTAGGATATCGTGGGAGATCTTGTTAGTAGTCATCGCAAATTAGGTGTGCATCGAACACCCTCTTGTAATTTAAATCGGCAAAAGCAGAAAAGCCGAAATGTCAAAATTCTGGCATTTCTTGGACTAACGAGCGTGCGACGCTCATGGATCGGTTGGAAGTGATAGATCTATAATCAAAATTGGTAAGGTTGGTGAGTGCGCGATTTCGTGCACTTCGGTAAGTTTGGGCCTCGATGGGCTGAATATGGGCCCAATGGGCTTACGGACCCATATGGATGAAAATAGGCGATAAGCGTGTTTCGGTAGACTGTAGGTAAAAAACTATTAAAACTGGTGAACCAATCATAATTTTTGGACTAATGGGCTAAAGTAGCTATTAGACACTGTAGGGCTCATTAGGGGTTTTAGGGCCCAATAACTAAAAACTGCTAAAATGGGCTAAATTAACTACTGAGATGAAAGTTGGACTATTAGGGTTTAAAAGATGCATAAAACCCTAAAAATTGGTATAATTACTGAAATACCCTTATAGGTGCAAAATTACTACTTTACCCCTAGGTGCAAAATGACCATTATACCCTTAGGGCTAAATTTGACTGAATTGCATGTTTTACTTTTTCTGTTCACTACATGATTATCTGTTGCATGGGACTGGGTTATCGATGGACGAAGTACTAATAGTGGCTTGACCACGTACTGAAGGGGCTTTGCCTCGTTATACTAGTATCTGAGCAGCTATGCTGCAACTGTGGAGTGTAGGGCTGGTACGGGTGGAGTGTAGCAGTTGGATTTAGGTTGGGTTTGGGCTTGCATTCATAATTGATATCTGATCTGTTACTGAAATGGTCCTATGGGCCGTACCGTTATCTGTAAAGGGCTAAGGCCTAGTAACTGTTTACTGAATAGGGCTTCGACCCAGTGTATACTGAGACTGGTTAGGGCTTAGGCCAAGTGGGCTTGAGCTGATTTGGGCTTTGGATGGGCTTTCTTTACAAACTGAGTTTCCAAACTCACCCCTTTTTCTTCCATTCGTGCAGGTGAGCCCTAGATTGGTGGACTTGGAGCTGGAGGGATTCGGAGTGACCACGTAAACTGCATTGCGGGTTTAATTAAGTTAATTATTTTAATATTTATTTTATGCGTTTCTATTTTTAATTTGGGTTTTGTAATAAGGCCGCTCTAATTACTTTAGTATGGTTTTTTTTTTATTACTTATTTTTACTATACTGTAATTATTTTGAATATAGCTGCGCGGGTTCTCTCAAAATTAATCAAACATTTTCAAAACCAGTCACACGATTCAATCGAGTAGCAAAGTTAAATTTTATAATAAATCTTTTAATAATTGGTAATGGATAGAACGATCACCAATAAGCTGGGAATTTCTCTTAAAACTTTATTATCAGTTTTGCAAGCTTGCCCTAATCATAGTAGCTAGGTCACATGGTTAGTTGTAGGTGATGTGACTCACCAGACTCGGCCGTAACATCTGGGCTAGGTTTGGGGTGTTACATTTAGTGGTATCAGAGCCCCGTTGCAACAACTCAGCTGTGGATCGGGTCCAAAAAGTTTTGGAAAATTTTAAAATCTAAGGAAGGGTATTTTTGGAAATCAATTTTTGGGAAATTTAGGAAACCCTTTTCAACCCCATTTTCTTCAAATATACATGTTTTAAGGTTTGATTTAAAAAGGTTTAAGTTTTTCGGGCTTCTAAAATCTGATAACTAAAGAGGTGGTATACTGAATCACCGGCACCAAGTCTGTAAGTATTTCTATTTCTTATACTGTACTATACTGAGACATCACTGTAGATAGAACTGAGACTCTATTATGAAACTGTAGATAGGGTAGTACTGAAAACTATCAGATTGAGACCGTAGGGAAACTAAAAACCCTAGAAAACTGAGACTATAGCTAGGCTACGAAATCGCGAAACCCACTCTAAAACTCTAGTTGTACATAAGACATTCTGTAATAAACAACTGAAATATTAAACTAATGTCATAAAATTCGTAATCAGATAAGACGTTATGAGTACAAGGGCTACTCGTAGACGAGGCCGTGGACGTGGCCGAGGCAGTGGTCAAGCTGGGTCTTCATCTACAGAACACTTGCCAGTTGAGGGGCACGACTGCCACTGGTAGCCGAAAATAGGCCATATGATCGAGCCGCAAGGGATGGTGCCTTGTCACAGGCAATGTTAAGAGTACTGGTGTAACACCCCTAGACTCGTACCCGTCGCAGGAGAGTCAAGAAGCACTACCCGACCATCATTTAACTAAGCAACAGCTCAGATGCACAATTCATGTCATTAATGCAATCATATTTTGGAGCTCATACATCGGATCGATGATCACACTTAATCATTTTATTTAGAACCACTTTTGTATATAATAAGTCCATTACTATTTGTATGATAAAAAAATTGTCAAAGTTTAGCAAAGTTCAAAACAATGAACCCATAGTATACCGTTTGCCTAACTTCAAACAAATGATGCCCAAAGTTATTACTATTCAGATTCCAACCTCTCATATTTTATAAAACATAAATATTAAGACATGACATACTTTGAGCCCACATTAAACAAAAAATGTAAGACTTCACTACCATTTTCTTACAACATAACAAACTTAACATCATAGATATGGAAATAAAGTATTTAAGTAAGCCATTTTCGCATGGCCAAACTTAATTACATCATCAAAAGATATTTGTTTAGCAACAAAATGTCAAGCCTATACATGCCATTTTCAAAGTTTAGTTACCAAAACCGAAAGATGCTTTGATAGTGTAGATGACTTTAATCCTGAGATTCCCGAGACCGTAGCTAACATACGAGACCTATACAACAGAAAGTTAAGAGCAATGGAGTAAGCAAACATATGCTTAGTAAGTTTTTAAGTAACAAAATTATTTGAAAGAGTAGTATAGTAATATCTAAGTTTGTTTATTTCATCCTTTGGCCGAAAAGGAACATAACCAAGATACTACTTCTATCATTCATATCACCAAAAGTGAAGTCAACATTTTACCAACTAAATTCAACCTATAGCCGAATACGTTCATCACAAATTTCTATGTCAATCTCATACATATACATATACATCTCATACATATACATATACATCTCATATTGGTGAAGTTGATTTCTATAAATCAGAACTCATACCTCAAAATCAAATCATAAACATTCGAATGATTTTAACCAATGGTCTAAGCATCCCTACCGAATTTCAAAATCATCATTCCAAGATAATCAAATTCTTGATGAGAGTAAGAATGCTACCTGACTATCTTACAGTAAGCAGCACATTTATTTAAAATTGTTTCAACATTTATTAGGTGATTTCTCGTACGATTTCTTTCAGAATTTCGACCCAAATATGAGGCCGGCACGGATGCCCTTCGGGACTAAGCCCGATTCTCAACGCTGGCTCAAAAGCCCTTTGGAACTAAGTCTGGTCATGTCACTGGCTCAAAAGTCCTTCGAGACTAAGCTCGGATCATGTCATTGGCTCAAAAGCCCTTCGAGACTAAGCTCGGATCATGTCACTGGCTCAAAAGCCCTTCGAGACTAAGCTCAGATCATGTCACTGGCTCAAAAGCCCTTCGAGACTAAGCTCGGATCAGTCCCAATTAACATTCACACATATATGCATATATATATATCAACCACATTTGGATATCATTTTTGCTATTCGAATGCAATTATAGCATGTCTACCAACCACACATTGACCGGTTCATTAGTCATGATCAAAGGACACAATTTTATTTCAAGATATGTCAAAGTTCAATGTTAATATTCGACTTTCAATAATCACACAAATTATCTTTTCCTCAATGACATTCAAGCATAACCTTTAAGTCTAAGATTATATTTTATACATCTGTACTATAACTTCATCATGTCATGAGTTGAAATTCGTTACTCGAAAACATACCTCGTATCTTTCTGAGAAATTACGGGTCAGCTATTCCGTCACTTTTGCTTTCCCTTTATCTGAAGTTGCCCCTAATTGCTCTTGAGCCTAAATCAAATAAATTAAGTGTATTAACTTCATGTGCTTCACTTAGTCAACGCAAGAAATGAAATTTTCCTCTCTATAGCACACATACATATTCGGCCAATTACCACTATGTTACAAGTCATGTCTAACTTTGATTAGATTAAGTATAGATAGTCTTTTGAACTAAATTTATCATTCATGACATAATAGTTAACTAAGGCCAATATACTTTACAAAATGAGCTAAATTCTTGGCTCCCATTCGGCACATTAGTAAGCATATATTAACATCAAACATGATTCAAGTTCAACCGAATGTTTTCAATGAAGTTACAAGACACGGCATAAGGTCTATATACATTTATTTACCAAAAATTACTACTCCTTAAAACATATAACAAGTCCCTTCTTAGGACATGCATCGTGGCCGAATGCTTCACTAAGGCCCTCGTAGCTTAATCTATAAACAAGTAATTCAATTCCACAATTTCATTAACTAATTACTCAAATTCACCTTCGGCCATAGTAAAACCCGATTCAATACATACCAAAGCTAACAACTATACATTCTTGAATGTAAGTCATGCTAAAGGCCAAATATTTCTTAACAACCAAAGCATATACCAAACAATTTATCAATTTCCTATGTTCAATTTATCTAAATATTTAACCTCCATGGCCGGATATGTCATTTTTAATTCATTTAACAACAACCACTTAAAAAAAATTCACAACAAGTTCATGAGCTTCTAATTACATTACTTCAACAATTCAAAATTTATCTAATTGCTCAAATAGACTCTTAATACATGAATCATACCAATTTAATAACCTAAATTCTCAAACTCGGCAATTAACCACACACACATTCACTTTAGCCAAATTTCCATACCACTTAATTCCCAAAACACATATAGCTCTAAATCAACTTAAATAAAACTCCCAATTCATAAAACATAAGAAATAAATCAAGATTCTATAATTTCCATCTTAGCCGAATGCCCATAGTACTACAAGGATCAAAATTTACACATGGGCTTAATCAAATACTTAACCCTCAACCATAATTTCATAAAATCTCAAAGAATTGACCTAAATCTTACCTTAAATCAAGTAGAATGAAGACCGAATGCTTAGTCTCTCTTCTCCATTTAGTTCACAGCAAAGAAGAACAAAAATTCAACCAAAAATTCTTTTCCTTCTTTTTTTTTTCATTTCATTACTTTATTTTTCTATTATGATATCACCCTACTAACTAAAAAAAAATAAAATAATAACACAACCAATAGAATCATGTGCATGGCCGGCCACTTTCAACTAAAAGAGGAATTTGACATGCAAGCCCATTTTTTTAAGCCTTCCTTATTTTAGTCATTAAAATTTGCTTAGCAAATTTTCTAAGTTTTTCAACTAAGCCCTTATTATTAAATTCACATTGAATTTGTCAAATTCAAACCAATAAATTTTACACATACAACTAGCATATAATTTAGACATAGAAAATTAAAATCAACTATTTCATTGACTTGGTTTAGTGGTCCCGAAACCACTTCCCGACGAGGGTCGAAATAGGGCTGTCACAACTCTCTCCCCTTTAGGGATTTTCATCCCCAGAAATCTTACCAGAAAATAGGTTTGGGTATCGGTCTTTCATAGCATTCTCGGATTCCCAAGTAGCCTCTTCGATCCCGTGCTTGAGTCACGGCACTTTTACTAACGGAACCTTTTTATTTCGTAATTCTTTAACTTCTCGAGCTAAAATACGGATAGGTTCTTCTTCATAACTCAAATCAGGCTGAATTTCAACTTTCGACTGATTTATCACATGTGAAGGATTAGATCTATAGCGACGGAGCATCGAAAGGTGAAAAACGTTGTGGATCTTTTCAAGTTTAGGAGGCAGAGTTAGTCGATAAGCAACTAGCCCAATACGTTCTGAAGTTTCGTACGGTCCAATGAATCTCGGACTCAACTTGCCTTTACGGCCAAAACGGAGTATCTTTTTCCATGGTGAGACTTTCAGAAACACTTTATCACCGACCCGGTACTCGATATTTTTACGCTTCAGATCTGCATACGATTTCTGACGATCGGATGCTGCTTTCAAACTGTCACGAATCGTTTTCACTTTCTGTTTAGCCTCTTTAATCAAGTCTACTCCGAAAATCTTATTCTCACTAAGTTCGGTCCAAAACAAAGGTGTACGACACATTCGACCGTAAAGGGCTTCGTAGGGCGCCATTTGAATACTCGATTGAAAACTGTTATTATACGTGAATTCAATCAGGGGTAAATATTTCTCCCACGAGCCATTAAACTCGAGAATGCAACATCTCAACATGTCCTCGAGTACCTGAATAACCCGTTCGGATTGGCCGTCAGTCTGCGGATGGAAAGCGGTGCTGAAATGAAGTTTAGTTCCCAATGCCTCGTGTAATTTCTTCCAGAATCGCGAAGTAAAGCGAGGATCTCGGTCTGAAACAATAGAAGTCGGCACTCCGTGCAATCGTACAATCTGGGAAATGTATAATTTCGCTAACTTATCAAGTGCAAAGTCTATATGAACTGGGATAAAATGAGCTGATTTGATTAGTCTGTCAACAATAACCCAAATAGAATCCTTTTTACTCGGTGTTGGTGGTAATCCGGACACAAAGTCCATCGTAACTTGATCCCACTTCCATTTGGGTATCAAAATTGACTAAAGTAATCTCGAAGGCACCTGATGTTTCGCTTTTACTTGCTGACATATCAGACACTTAGATACAAAAGCAGAGATGTCCCGTTTCATACCGTGCCACCAAAATTGACGTTTCAAGTCGTTATACATTTTAGTGCTGCCCGAATGTATAGACATTTGGCTATTATGAGCCTCATTCAGGAAAATCGGAATGAGCTCTGAATTTCTTGGAACACACACATGATCCCTAAACCTCAAACAATCATTATTATCAACCTGAAACTCTGAATTTATACTTGAACCGCACTGAACTCGTTTAGCAACTAAATCATCGTCGACTTTCTGAGCTTCACAAATTTGTTGAAGTATCACGGGTCTTGCTTCCAATTCGGCAATCAACACATCATCTACCGACATCGTTATTTTCACGTTCACAGCTCGTAGGGAAAATAGGGATTTTCGGCTAAGCGCGTCTGCAACCACATTAGCTTTTCCTAGGTGGTAATCAATAATAAGTTCGTAGTCTTTTAGCAATTCTAACCACTGTCTTTGCCTCAAATTCAGATCTCTTTGAGTCATCAGATATTTGAGACTTTTGTGATCGGAGAATATGTGACATTTCTCACCGAACAGATAGTGCCGCCAAATCTTCAAGGCGAAAACGATGGCGGCCAATTCAAGATCATGAGTCGGATAATTCCACTCGTGAGGCTTCAACTGCCTCGAAGCATAAGTGACAACTCGACCCTCTTACATCAAAACGCAGCCTAAACCGTTCAGACTTGCATCACTATATATTACAAACTCTTTACTAGACTCCGGCTGAACTAACACTGGGGCTTCTATCAAAAGGGTTTTCAGCTAGTTGAAACTTTGTTGACATTCAACCGACCACTTGAAATTGACATCTTTTTGTAACAGTCTCGTCAACGGTACCGCAATCATCGAGAAACCTTTGACGAATTGTCGGTAATAACCGGCAAGTCCTAGGAAACTTCGAACTTCAGAAACATTTCTAGGGGGTTTCCAGTCGAGAATAGCTGAAATTTTGTTCGGATCAACTCGAATACCCGAAGCAGATACTGTATGTCCCAAAAAGCCGACCTAACGCAACCAGAATTTGCACTTGCTAAATTTCGCATACAGTTGATTTTCGCATAAAGTCTGAAGGACAAGTCTCAAATGCTCGGCATGCTCGATCTCATCGCGAGAGGAAATCAAAATATCATCGATGAACACTACTACAAAACGGTCCAAAAACGGTCTAAACACCCGGTTCATCAAATCCATGAAAACTGCAGGGGCATTAGTAAGCCCAAACGGCATCATTAAAAATTCGTAGTGTCCGTATCTCGTTCTAAATGCGGTCTTCAGCACGTCGGAATCTCTAACTCTCAACTGATAGTAGCCGAATCGCAGGTCAATCTTCGAAAACACTGAAGCTCCTTTCAACTGATCGAACAGGTCGTCAATTCGAGGCAACAGATACTTGTTCTTCACAGTGGCTTTATTCAGCTGTCGATAGTCGATACACATTCTCATAGTCCCGTCTTTCTTTTTCACAAACAGAACTGGTGCGCCCCAGGGTGAAAAACTCGGTCGCGCAAAACCCCTGTCTGTTAACTCCTGTAGCTGAGATTTCAATTCTTTCAACTTAGTGGGTGCCATCTGATACGAGGCAATCGAAATTGGCGTCGTACCCGGAACCAGCTCTATACCAAACTCAACCTCTCTAATAGGCGGTAATCCTGGTAATTCCTCGGGAAACACATCCGGATACTCCCTAACCACAGGTACAGTTTCAAGTTTTCGTTCGGATACTTTGTCGTCTAACACATAAGCCAGATACGCTTCATACCCTTTTTTTCACATATCTCTGAGCGGACATGGTCGTGATTATGGCAGGTCGCCCGTTTAGATCAATGGACTCAATTCGAATTATTTCATTATTTGAACATCGCAAATCAATAGTCTTTCGCTTGCAATTCACTATCGCTTCGTGAACGGTCAACCAGGCCATTCCGAGAATAATGTCAAATTCATCAAAGGGTAAAAGCATTAAATCGGCCGAAAAACAAAAATCTCGAACCATTAAGGGACATTTCTTGCATACTTTATTAATCAAAACACATCGACCCAAAGGGTTCGACACTCAAATTACGATCTTAGTAGACTCAATAGGAAGAGTCTTACTGGAGGCTAAGGTTTCACACACGTATGAATGAGTCGAACTGGGATCAATCAGAGCGATAACATCAGTGTTAAAGAGAGTAAAAGTACCGCTAATGACATCTGGAGAAGAAGCCTCCTTTCGGGCACGAATGGCATATGCTCTGGCAGGTGCTCGAGCCTCGGATCTGACTATAGTGTCTCTCGTCCCTCTCTAACTACCACTAGGATTTCCCCCTCGCCGCGGTGGTCTACCTTGTATAGCCGTGCCAGTAGGTCTCTGATTCGGATCGGGAGTGCGTTCATCAACTTTCAGACAATCTTTAATAAAATGATCAGCAGATTCGCATCGGAAGCAGGAGCGGTCATGATGTCTACAGCTCCCCGGGTGCCATTTACCATAGTGCTTACACTCAGATCTATCCCGACATTCATTGCGAACACTAGCAACAGAAGTAGCTTGCAAACTCACCGAGGGTCGATGATGATCACGTCTAGAAAAACCCGAAGTATACTTGGATCTGCCCGAATCATCTCTAATCTTTTTGGATGATTGCTGAATAGATTTTCCCGCAGATCTCTTACGAAATTCTCTAGCTCATTCCTCGACTTTTCTTTTCTCATTACCGAGCTCTTCGGCTTTGCAAGCTCGCTCGACTAACACAACAAATTCTTTAATTTCCAGAATTCCCACCAGCAATCAAATATCTTCATTTAATCCGTCCTCGAAACGTTTACACATAATAGCCTCTGAGGATACACATTCACGAGCATATCGGCTGACCGCATGAATTCTCTCTCGTATTCAGTTACTGACATCTGACCTTGTTTAAGCTCAATAAATTCTTTCCGTTTCTGATCGATGAACCTCTGACTGATATATTTCTTACAAAATTCAGTTTGGAAAAACTCCCAGGTGACTCGCTCTTTCGGAACAACAGAAACCAGAGTATTCCACCAGTAGCAGGCAGCATCGCGTAACAGAGATACCGCACATTTCAGACACTCCTCGGGTGTGCAGGACAGTTCATCAAACACTCGAATGGTATTGTCGAGCTAAAACTCGGCCTGCTCAGCATCATCATTAGGAGTAGCCCGGAACTCTTCAGCCCCGTATTTTCTAATTTTGTCGACTGGAGGCCTACTTATCTCATCGGATCGGTCACAGGAGGGGCTACATAGGTTGGGAGCGGAGTATATGAGGGCGGGGGTTGTGGAACAGCCGGATTCAATCTAAGAAATTGAGCGAACCAGTCACTCATCATCGTATAAAAGGCTTGTCTCGTGTTATCGTCCCGATGACTATTATTCGGCTGAGAGTCATTTGACGCTGTCCCTTGCGCGGGAGCAGGCGCTACGCTCTCAACATCGTCCGCTACGGCTCGATCAGGTTTGGAATCCATTCTATACCAAAATTCACATTTCAGATGTCAGAAGTCATCTCACTATCACAATAACACTAAATGGCATGTATAGCTAGACGCATACTTACTACGGTAGTCCCAGAATCGACTAAACCGTAGCTCTGATACCAATAAAATGTAACACCCCTAGACTCGTACCCGTCGCAGGAGAGTCAAGAAGTATTACCCGACCATCGTTTAACTAAGCAACAACTCAGATGCATAATTCATGTCATTAATGCAATCATATTTTGGAGCTCATACATCGGATCGATGATCACACTTAATCATTTTATTTAGAACCACTTTTGTATATAATAAGTCCATTACTATTCGTATGATAAAAAAAATTGTCAAAGTTTAGCAAAGTTCAAAACAATGAACCCATAGTATACCGTTTGTCTAACTTCAAACAAATGATGCCCAAAGTTATTACTATTCACATTCCAACCTCTCATATTTCATAAAACATAAATATTAAGATATGACATACTTTGAGCCCAAATTAAACAAAAAATGTAAGACTTCACTACCATTTTCTTACAACATAATGAACATAACATCATAGATATGGAAATAAAGTATTTAGGTAAGCCATTTTCGCATGGCCAAACTTAATTACATCATCAAAAGATATTTATTTAGTGACAAAATGTCAAGCCTATACATGCCATTTTCAAAGTTTAGTTACCAATACCGAAAGATGCTTTGATAGTGTAGATGACTTTAATCCTGAGATTCCCGAGACCGTAGCTAACATACGAGACCTATACAACAGAAAGTTAAGAGCAATGGAGTAAGCAAACATATGCTTAGTAAGTTTTTAAGTAACAAAATTATTTGAAAGAGTAGTATAGTAATATCTAAGCTTGTTTATTTCATCCTTTGGCCGAAAAGGAACATAACCAAGACACTACTTCTATCATTCATATCACTAAAAGTGAAGTCAACATTTTACCAACTAAATTCAACCTATAGACGAATACGTTCATCACAAATTTCTATGTCAATCTCATACATATACATATACATCTCATATTGGTGAAGTTAATTTCTCTAAATCAGAACTCATACCTCAAAATCAAATCATAAACGTTCGAATGATTTTAACCAATGGTCTAAGCATCCCTACCGAATTTCAAAATCATCATTCCAAGATAATCAAATTCTTGACGAGAGTAAGAATGCGTACCTGACTATCTTACGGTAAGTAGCACATTTATTTAAAATTGTTTCAACATTTATTAGGTGATTTCTCGTAAGATTTCTTTTAGAATTTCGACCCAAATATGAGGCCGGCACGGATGCCCTTCGGGACCAAGCCTGGTTCTCAACACTGGCTCAAAAGCCCTTCGGAACTAAGTTCGGTCATGTCACTGGCTCAAAAGCCCTTTGAGACTAAGCTCGGATCATGTCACTAGCTCAAAAGCCCTTCGAGACTAAGCTCGGATCATGTCACTAGCTCAAAAGCCCTTCGAGACTAAGCTCGGATCATGTCACTGGCTCAAAAGCCCTTCAAGACTAAGCTCAGATCAATCCCAATTAACATTCACACATATATACATATATATATATATCAACCACATTTGGATATCATTTTTGCTATTTGAACGCAATTATAGCATGTCTACCATCCACACATTGACCGATTCATTAGTCATGATCAAAGGACACAATTTTATTTCAAGATATGTCAAAGTTCAATGTTGATATTCGACTTTCAATAATCATACAAATTATCTTTTCCTCAATGACATTCAAGCATAACCTTTAAGTCTAAGATTATATTTTATACATCTGTACTATAACTTCATCATGTCATGAGTTGAAATTCGTTACTCGAAAACTTACCTCGTATCTTTCTGAGAAATTACGGGTCAGCTATTTCGTCACTTTTGCTTTCCCTTTATCTGAAGTTGCCCTTAATTGCTCTTGAGCTTAAATCAAATAAATTAAGTGTATTAACTTCATGTGCTTCACTTAGTCAACGCAAGAAATGAAATTTTCCTCTCTATAGCACACATACACATTCGGCCAATTACCACTATGTTACAAGTCATGTCTAGCTTTGATTAGATTAAGTATAGATAGTCTTTTGAACTAAATTTATCATTCATGACATAATAGTTAACTAAGGCCAATATACTTCACAAAATGAGCTAAATTCTTGGCTCTCATTCGGCACATTAGTAAGCATATATTAACATCAAACATGATTCAAGTTCAACCGAATGTTTTCAATGAAATTACAAGACACGGCATAAGGTCTATATACATTTATTTACCAAAAATTACTACTCCTTAAAACATATAACAAGTCCCTTCTTAGGACATGCATCGTGGCCGAATGCTTCACTAAGGCCTTCGTAGCTTAATCTATAAACAAGTAATTCAATTCCACAATTTCATTAACTAATTACTCAAATTCACCTTCGGCCATAGCAAAACCCGATTCAAAACATACCAAAGCTAACAACTATACATTCTTGAATGTAAGTCATGCCAAAGGCCAAATATTTCTTAACAACCAAAGCATATACCAAACAATTTATCAATTTCCTATGTTCAATTTATCTAAATATTTAACCTCCATGGCCGAATAGGTCCTTTTTAATTCATTTAACAACAACCACTAAAAAAAAATTCACAACAAGTTCATGAGCTTCTAATTACATTACTTCAACAATTCAAAATTTATCTAATTGCTCAAATAGACTCTTAATACATGAATCATACCAATTTAATAACCTAAATTCTCAAACTCAGCAATTAACCACATACACATTCACCTTAGCCAAATTTCCATACCACTTAATTCCCAAAACACATATAGCTCTAAATCAACTTAAATAAAACTCCCAATTCATAAAACATAAGAAATAAATCAAGATTCTATAATTTCCATCTTAGCCGAATGCCCATAGTACTACAAGGATCAAAATTTACACATGGGCTTAATCAAATACTTAACCCTCAACCATAATTTCATAAAATCTCAAAGAATTAACCTAAATCTTACCTTAAATCAAGTAGAATGAAGACTGAATGCTTAGTCTCTCTTCTCCATTTAGTTCACGGCAAAGAAGAACAAAAATTCAACCAAAAATTCTTTTCCTTCTTTTTTTTTTCATTTCATTACTTTATTTTTCTATTATGATATCACCCTACTAACTAAAAAAAATAAAATAAAATAATAACACAACCAATAGAATCATGTGCATGGCCAGCCACTTTCAACTAAAAGAGGAATTTGACATGCAAGCCTATTTTTTTTAAGCCTTCCTTATTTTAGTCATTAAAATTTGCTTAGCAAATTTTCTAAGTTTTTCAACTAAGCCCTTATTATTAAATTCACATTGAATTTGTCAAATTCAAACCAATAAATTTCAGACATACAATTAGCATATAATTTAAACATAGAAAATTAAAATCAACTATTTCATTGACTCAGTTTAGTGGTCCCGAAACCACTTCCCGACTAGGGTCGAAATAGGGCTGTCACAACTAGAAAGGGTTGTTGGAGCTAATGTTGGACCAGTGAATAGGGGAGTAAAAGCTAAAAGGAGCGGTGTTGTTCTTGTGAGACGAGGCTTATCAATGGTGAATCACTGTGAGGGAGAGTACCCCAGCTGAGTGGGTAACCTTGGAACTATTTAAGATGTCTTTCAAAGGAAAGTACGTCAGAGTGAATTATGTGGATGCGTGTAGGAAAGAATTTCTGAACCTGACCCAGGGCAATAAGTCCGTTGCTGAGTATGAGGCGAAATTTCTGAGGTTGAGTCAGTATGCCACTGGGATAGTTTCTACTGAGTACGGGCATAGTGTTCGTTTCGAGTATGGCCTTGGGGATGAGCTAAGGGTGTTGATAGCTCCGTAGAGGGGGCACGATTTTGCTGTATTGGTGGAGAAGGCTAAGATAGCCAATGAGGTAAAGCAAACTGAACGAAAAAACCGTGAAAAGGATCGGAGCCACTTTAGGAGGGATACTAGACCATCTTGAGCTGCAAATCGAAATGCCAAAAGAGCTAGAGTGGAGGAACTAGTCCGAGTAATTTCGGTGAATATAGTTAGACCGCAACCTTGCAAGGATTGTGGTAGAGTGCATCTGGGAGAGTGCTGGAAGCATACTGGGGCATGACTACTATGTGGGTCCAGGGAGCATAGGATCAAGGACTGTCCTCGGAGGCTGACTCAGACCCAAGTTGCTGAACAGAGGGTTGTTCAACCAGTGCGAGGTGGACCGCTACCGCCAAGACGTCGTGGAGAAGGTAGAGGTGGCAATGGAAATGGATGTGGACGTGGAGCACCTAGCAGGGGTGCTGGTAATGCTGCAGCTCATCAGCCAGTATTGGTTTATGCTGCTCGTTGCTAAGAGGAGGGTGATGCACCTGATGTCATAGCCGGTATGTTTTTAATCTCTAGCATGCCATACACTACTCTTATAGATGTGGGATCAACTCATTCATATGTTGCATGTGACATTTCTGGGTCGTGGGGTGTGCACTCAGAGGAAACTGTGAGTGGGGTAACTGTGATAAGTCCACTGGGTCACTCGGTTAGAGTAGATAAACTCTTTAGGGAGGTGCCTTTAGAGACTCAAGGTAGCATATTTACTGGAGACTTAATGGAGCTACCATTTGGAGAGTTCAATCTGATCTTGGGTATGGACTGGTTGACTAAGCATAAGGTGACTCTGGATTGTGCGGCTAAGAGAATGGTGTTAAGGACTGCCGAGGATGAGGAGGTAATAGTTATTGGGGAGCGAAGGGACTACTTGTCCAATATGGTTTCGACCTTGAGAGCTGAGAAGCTAATTCGTAAAGGTTGCAAGGTGCATTTGGCTTTTGTAAGTCAGAGGAAGACTGAGGACTTGACTATAGAGATAGCTAGAACTGTTAAGGAGTTCCAAGATATTTTTTCGGAGGAGCTTCCTGGATTACCTCTGAATCGAGAAGTCAAGTTTGGAATTGACTTGCTACCTGGAACGGCTCTAGTGTCCATCGCACCCTATAGGATGGCACCGAAGGAGTTAGTGGAACTGAAGGCACAAATCCAAGATTTGTTGGATAGAGGTTTCATAAGACCAAGTGTGTCTCTGTGGGGAGCACCAGTACTGTTCGTGAAGAAGAAGGATGGGACGATGCGTATGTGTATCGATTATCGCCAATTGAACAAACTGACGATAAAGAACAAGTATCCTCTGCCAAGAATCGATGATTTGTTTGACCAGTTTAGAGGAGCTTCAGTGTTTTCCAAGATTGATCTACGATCTGGATACCATCAGTTAAGGGTAAAGGAAGTGGATATTCATAAGACAGCATTCAGAACTTGGTATGGTTAGTACGAGTTTCTGGTTATGCCGTTTGGACTAACGAATGCACCTGCAGCTTTCATGGATATGATGAATCGAGTGTTCCAACCTTACTTGGACCGATTTGTAGTCGTCTTTATCGACAATATTCTGGTATATTCGAAAACTGAAGAGAAGCATGATGAGCATCTCTATATAGTGCTGCAAGTGCTGAGAGGGAAGCAACTCTATGCAAAATTCAGTAAGCGTGAATTTTGGCTTTGAGAGGTGACTTTTCTGGGTCACGTTGTTTCTGCTGAGGGGATTAGGGTAGACCCTCAAAAAATTGAGGTAGTTCTGGAATGGAAGCCACCGAGGTTGGTATCGAAAATTCAGAGCTTTCTGGGTCTGGCAAGCTACTACAGAAGATTTGTAGAAGGATTCTCCCTGATTGCTGCACTGTTGACGAAACTGTTGAGGAAAGGAGTAGCGTTTGTATGGACTAAGAAACAACAAGAGGCTTTTGACAAGTTGAAAAAGGTATTAACTGAGGCGCCAGTGTTGATTCAGCCAGAGTCTGGTAAAGATTTCACTGTGTACAGTGATGCGTAGCATGTAGGCCTAGGCTGTGTACTAATGCAAGAGGGTAAGGTAGTTGTTTATGCTTCGCGACAGCTGAAGCCTTACAAAGTGAATTACCCTACGCATGATCTAGAGTTGGCAGCGGTGATCTTCGTGTTGAAAATCTAGAGACACTATCTATATAGGAAAAAATGTATTATATACACAGACCATAAAAGTCTCAAGTATCTGTTGACTCAGAAGGAGTTGAATCTTAGGCAATGTAGATGGATAGAGTTGCTTAAGGATTACGACTGTTCGATTGAGTACCACCCAGGCAAGGCGAATGTGGTGGCTGATGCACTAAGTCGAATGGTTGTTGTTGAGTTGGGAGCTATGTTTGCTTGTGTGAGTCTATATGACGATGGGAGTCTGTTAGCGGAATTGCAAGTAAGACCAACTTGAACTGAGCAGATTAAAGAGAAGCAGTTAGAGGATGAGTTGTTGGTTCCTCGATTTTAGTAAGTTGAGAATGATGAGAATTCAGATTTTGGATTGAATACTGATGGTGTAACGCCCTCTTACCCGAGACCGTCACAGGAGTCGAGCTTGAGGTGTTACTAAACTTAATTTATCACTTAAACGAATTTAAACCATTTATTTTAGCATTTGTAATAAGTTGTCCATCTGCATCACAGTCGCTAAAAATCATATCTCGAGTTACAAAACTCAAGATTAAGCTCCATAAATTTTATTTAAAACTAGATTCATATATCTATCTACTAATTTTTTTCTAGAATTTTTGGATGGGCCACTTAGTACAGTTTATTAGTTAAAGTTTCCCCTGTTTAAGTGTTTGACTGCTCTGACCTCTGTTCACTTCGAATCACTTTCCTCTCTATACAAAATTCAAATGACTATTTAGTTTATTTCTTTAAAAACTAGACTTAATAAGGAATCTATACATATATAGTATGACTCCTAATTATTTTTGTACAATTTTTAGCGAATTTCTAAATTTAGAACAGGGGATTTAGAAATCGCCCTGACCCTGTTCCACCAAAACCCAAATATCTCATAAAATACAACTCTTTTACATGTTTCGTTTCTTCCATATGAAAATAAACAAAACAAGCTTCAATTTCATTTTTATTCACCACCTAATCTTGTCTCTACAATTTTTAGTGATTTTTCAAACTCACATTAGTGTTGCTGCATAATTCTGTTTTATAACAAAATTCATCTTTCTATGGCTTTTCATGGACTAACACATTAAACATACATGACACCAAATGTAATATTGATTGGCCATTCCAATGGCTAACCATTTCCAAGCATTTCCTTTCCATGCCATCACCATGTCATAAGATTATTTGCACAAAATGATTATAATGCTATACATGCCATATTCAAAATATAAGCCATTATACCAATTTGTCCCGAATAGTGTGAACGTTCCTTCGACCCTTCCCGATTTCCAAGCTGGCTTGTCAAAACTATAATAAATGAAAAGGAGGGAGTAAGCATAAATGCTTAGTAAATTCACATGTAAATAACAAATAACATAACTATGCAAATCAACATAACCACCAATTACATAATATCATTAAAACATTCATGACACAAGAATACTTGCTATTTTACCACATTCTAGTCTTACCAAGTTCTCAACTTGAGATTTAGGCTCATACCTGTCCAACTTCCTCTTTCACCATACTTTCCAACTACCTCTTTCGTTTAGGCGTTCTCATTGTTCATTTAAAAATCTACCCGTTGAACTCATCGGAATATAACTCGGATACATGGATTTCACATACATAAGTGTCATATCCGAAGCTAGACAACTCAATAGCCTACGAAATTTATGTAGCCAAGCTACCATGTAACCCGCCCATAAGCGAACTTGGACTCAACTCAACGAGCTCGGGCGTTCGCATCCATAAGTGAACTCGGACTCAACTCAATAAGCTCGAATGCCTAGTTACATCTCACGAACTTGGACTCAACTCAACGAGTTTGGAACTCAATCATCCTAGTGACATGTCACTTGTATCCTAATCTATTCCCAAGGTTCAAACGGGATTCTCTTCGATCGCACTTCTTGGTCGTCTTCCTCGAAATGTCGGAACCGATACTTGGTAGCATTTCATATTTATCAAGTAGCTCACATAATTTGTATATTACTAAATAATAATTCACAAAGAATAATATTTCATGATAATAAGTATCATATCATATAAATAACATTAAATCATTTAAAATAACAATTATGTTACTTTATTTACACATGAACTTACCTCGGTACAAAATGTTAGGAATCGAGCCTATTCCTCATAAACTTTGTTTTTCCCTCGATCATGACTCGAATCTCGTTTCTCTTGATCTAAAATAACACATTTAGCTTATTTAATACTCACATTTATCAAAACGGTCCTTGACCCTAACTTTGTCAAAATTATAAATTTGCCCCTAAACTTTTGCATATTTACACTTTTGCCCCAAAGCTCGGAAATTAAACTTTATCCCAAATTCTTATGTTTTAGGACATGCTCATCATTTATTTACTAACAGCAACCTCAAATTCCCACTATAACATATACTTATGAACAATAGGTATTTTTATCGATTAAGCTGTTTTACTCATTTTCATTTAAAACCGAGTAGCACAAGTTGTCTAGCATAATTTAAAACCTCATATTCTATCATAAAACACCAAAATAAACAAATTTCACCTATGGGTATTTTTCCAAATATGAACCCTAGGTTGAATTATTGCTAGTACAAGCTAAATCAAGTTACCGGGACTCCGAAAACGTAAAGAACATTAAAAACGGGACTTCGAATCACTTACTATGGAGCTTGGAAGCTTGAAACAAACCCTAGCTATGGAGAACCCTTGAAATTTTGTGCTAATGAAGAAGATGGACATATTTTGCCATCTTTTTCCCTTTTTTAATCTTTTAATTACCAAATGACCAAAATACCCTTAATGCCTTTCTTTGAAAATTTTCATGTACAAGCCCATTTTTGTCCAAAATTTTAGAAATTGGTCAAATTGCTATTTAAGACCTCCTAATTAATATTCCAAATAAATTTCATACTAAAAGCTTCTAGAATGCAAGTTTTGCAACTTATTCAATTTAGTCCCTAATTTCAAATTAAGCACTTTATGCACAGAATTTCTTCACGAAATTTTCACACAATCATGCAATCATATCATAAACCTCAAAATAATTATAAAATAATTATTTCTATCTCAGATTTGTGGTCACGAAACCACTATTTTGGTTAGGCCCTAATTCGGGATATTACAACTCTCCCCCATTTAGGGATTTTCATCCTCGAAAATCTTACCGATAAACAGATGTGGGTATTGATTCCTCATAGTTTCCTCGGGTTCCCATGTAGTCTCTTCTACCCCGTGCTTTTTCCACAATACTTTCATAAGAGCGATACTTTTATTTCTTAGTTGCTTGACTTTTCGAGCTAAAATCTTAGTCAGTTCTTCTTCATAAGTCATATCCGGTTGTAGCTCAATTTCTGTCTGTGAAATTACATGTGAAGGATCTGAACGATACCGACGTAACATAGATACATGAAACACATCATGAATCTTCTCTGATTCAGATGGCAATGCTAACCGATAGGCTACCGGTCCAACTCTTTCAATTATTTCATATGGTCCAATAAAACGCGGACTCAACTTGCCTTTCCGTCCAAATCTAAAAACTTTTTTCCATGGAGAAACTTTTAAAAATACCTTCTCACCGACCTGAAACTCAATTTCCTTTCGTTTCATATCTGCATAAGATTTCTATCTATCCGAAGTAGCTTTCAAACAATCTCGAATCACCTTCACTTTTTCTTCAGTTTCTTTTATTACATCAACTCCATAAATCTGATTTTCTTTGAGTTCAGCCAATACAATGGTGTCCGACACTTGCGACCGTACAATGCTTTATAAGGTGCCAGCTTCAAGCTCGTCTGGTAACTGTTATTGTAATCAAATTCCACCAACGGTAAGTATCTTTCCCAACTATCTTGAAATTCCAATACACAACATCTGAGCATGTCTTCAAGAATTTGAATTACTCTCTCTGATTATCCATTAGTTTATGGATGGAAAGCCGTGCTAAAATTTAACTTCGTACCTAATGCCTCTTGTAACTTTTGCCAAAACCGTGAGGTAAATCTCAAATATCTATCCGAAATGATTGACAAAGGTACCCCATGAAGTCTAACAATCTCACTGATATACAATTCAGCCAACTTATTAAGAGAATAATCAGTACGTATCGGGATAAAATGAGCTGATTTAGTCAGTCTATCAACTATTACCCATATGGCATCTTTCTTTCCCGGAGTCAACGGCAACCCTGATACAAAATCCATAGTAATTCGATCCCATTTCCATTCAGGAACCATGATAGGCTGAAGTAGTCCCAAAGGCACTTGGTGTTCAGCTTTCACTTGTTGACAAATTAGGCATTTCGATACAAACTCCGATATATCTCTTTTCATTCCATTCCACCAGTACATTTTCTTCAAGTCATTATACATTTTCGTACTGCCCGGATGAATCGATAAACAACCATTATGTGCCTCCTGCAAGATCTTTTGAATCAATTCCTCATTCTTCGGTACACAAATCTGATCTTTAACCATAAACAACCATCAGAATCGATTCTGAAATCTGATCCTGTATCAACCTCACATTGCTTCCTTTTAGCTTGCAATTCTTTGTCGTTTTTCTCAGCTTCACAAATCTCTTGTAAAAACATCGGTCTTGCTCTCAGCTCCGCAAAAATCGAACCATCATCTAACACCATCAACTGAGTATTCATAGCTTCCAAAGCAAACAACAATTTTCTACTCAAGGCATCAACAACCACATTCGCTTTTCCCGGATGGTAATTAATTACAAGCTCGTAATCTTTCAACAATTCTAACCATCTCCGTTGTCTCAAATTCAAGTCTTTCTATGACATCAAGTATTTAAGACTTTTGTGGTCGGTATATACTCGGCACTTTTCCTCATACAGATAATGTTGCCAAATCTTCAAAGCAAACACTATAGCAGCTAGTTCCAGGTCATGAGTCTGATAATTCCTTTCATGAGATTTTAACTGCCTCGAAGCATAAGCCACAACCTTTCCTTCTTGCATAAGTACACATCCTAAACCATTTTGAGAAGCATCACTATACACCACAAATTCTTTACCTGATTTAGGTTGTACCAATACCGGTGCTTCAGGCAATAATTTTTTCAATTTTTCAAAACTCTGTTGACACTCTTCTATCCACTCAAATTTGACATCCTTTCGAAGTAGTCTGGTCATAGTAGTAGCAATTATAGAAAATCCATTCACAAATCGCCGATAATATCCCGCTAGCCCTAAGAAACTTGTAACTTCAGTTACATTCTTCGGTGGTTTCCAATCAACAATAGCTGAAATTTTACTGGGATCAACCCGTATACCATCACGTGAAACAATATGACCTAAAAATCCCACTTCTCGAAGCCAGAATTCACTCTTACTAAACTTGGTATACAACTGCTTATCTCTCAAAGTTTACAAAACTATCCTCAAGTGCTCGGCATGCTCTGTCTCATCTTTCGAATAAATTAGGATATCATCTATAAATACTACAACAAATTTGTCCAAGTATGGTCGAAATATGCGATTCATCAAATCCATAAATATAGCAGGAGCATTTGTTAATCTGAATGGCTGTAACACCCTGAATTTGGGCCTAGAAGAATTGGGTTTTGAAGTCTGGGTTCGAATAAAAGAAAACCTGAATAAATTGAGAAGTTTTAAATATTATCGTTTAAGAAAAATTTATTTTGAATTACTATTAGAAAATTCTTACTGAATTTATTATTACTGATATTTTAAATTCTTACTGTATCTATTGATGTTTTTAAATTTTTATGAAAATTTTAAATTATTATTATTATCATTATAATTATTAGATACAAATATGTTTATAAAATTATTGTTGTTAATTTAGTGTTCAAATTAAAATATTATTAAACAAATTTTACTGTATTTATTTTTACTGATTTATGAAAATTATAACTATTATTATTATTGAGAAAAAAATTACTATATTTGAAATTTTTATAAATATATTTATAAAATTATTATTGTTATTATTTTTATTTTTATTACTTATATAAAAATATATATGACATTAGTACTAATTTTGTGTTTAAATTAAGTTTTTAAATGAATTTGGAAGTTTTTAAAGTGTGGGAAAAATTTTGGTTCAATCCAAGACTTTAGCAAAGAAATTAGTTTTTTGTTTGTTAGGGGAACTGGTCAATAAGGCTTTAATAATTAAGTTGGCTAAATTTGTCACAAAGGGAAGTCTGGTTCAGTGGCAGAGGCGCTAGGGGGTTGTTGGAGTGCCTAGGTTCAAGGCACGGTGTACGCATAAGTTGTTTTTATTTTTAGAAGCCAGGTCGCGCTTAAGTAAGGGTTAAAAGGAGTTGCTGGCGAAATATGCCACAAAAAGGCTTGTGGCGCAGCGGCAGCAGTGCGTTAGCCACTCCACGAGGGCCAGGGTTCAAGTTACAATGCGTGCGAGACGTTTGGTTTTTTTAAAGACGGGCTAGGACTTCAGCAGGTATAGGTTAAGATTAATTGCGAGCATATTATATTAAAGAGGAACACTTGGTGCAGTGGCCAGCAGCAGGTTGTGAAGCGCAGGGATGGAAGCAGGTCTGGAGTTCGAGTCTCGCCTCGCACGCGGAAGGTAGAATTTTGCTGCACGCGTGGGGAAGGAGTTGGAGTCCGATCGGGACTCCTCCTAGTAGCAGGATGGAACGGTCGAAGCAGCATGGAGTGCTGCTGATTTGGTGGGGGGATTTGGATTCATCCAAATCCAATTGTTACTAAAATCAAGGAAAGAAATTAAAAGCAATTTAATTTATTTTGGATAGATTTTAAATCGGTGGCAGCAAAATTTAAGGATAATTAAAGGAATTTCAAAAGGGATGGGAAGCTTGCTTATAGGAATCGGTTCTTTTAATTTTATTGCCTTTTCTTTTTGGTTCATCTTTTCTTCATCAATAGTAACCGAACCCATCTTCTTCCACCCTTCTTTCCTTCCTTTTTTCTTCATTATTCTTTTATCTCCTCTCTTCTATTATTTCTATTTCCTCTCTTTCTCTTTTCTTCATCAATCCTTCTCAAAAGACCATAAGCCAAATCCTCTAGAGGTCAAATCTTCTATCTTTTCTTTTAGCCAAAACCTTCATGACTTGTGGTGTTTCAAGAGCCGACTATAGAGTGTAAACGTGGCAATTCTCGTGTTCGTGATTGGAGCTATTGTGGATTGGGATTAGATCATTATCTAGGAGCACTTGTTTGGCAGAATAACGTTGTGGTAAGTGTACAAACCTTGTTCACTCATTATTTCGAAATAGAAGGAAAAGCCGAAACCTTTTTGGGAAGTTAACGTTAGGGGCTTAAGGCTCCTAAAGTCTCATTCTTTGGTTCGTATGTGTTTAGTGAGGCATAAGGGCGATCAGTCAAGGAGTGTTGCAGAGTAGCACTTGGGGAGCCTCTGGCTCTAGTGGTTGGAAGTCAAACAAAGGTAATGCTAGGGATCATTTTGGGCTCTGGTCGAATATGGTAGGAATGTGCTCATTTGTTATCATAGATTCTTAGTTTAATATTTTAGTAATTGACTGCAGGATAATCGCGTGGGAGATCTCGTTATTAATCATCGTAAATCAGGTGTGTATCGAATCCTTTCCTTAGTCTAATTCGGCAAAGGCCAATTAACAGAAAAGTTGATATTATATGGGCTTGTGAGTGTGCGAATGCTCACAAGATGATTGGAAAATCATGGGATCTGTAACCGTAAGTGGTAAGTTGGTTGAGTTTGCAGTTTCGTGCACTTTGGTAAGTTGGGCCTCGATGGCCCGAATGTGGGCCCAATGGGCTTTTGGGCCCATTAGGTAAAAATAGGTAATAAGTATGTTCTGTTAGACTGTAGGATTGAAACTGCTAAAATTGGTAACTGAATATGAAACTTGGACAAAATGGGCTTAATTTACTAATAGGTGCTATAGGGCCCATTAGGGGTTTTAGGGCCCAGTAACTGGAACTTGTTAAAAACTGTTAAATTGATTGCTAAGACGGAAATAATGATTGTTAGTGACTGTAACATGCTTGAAACTTGTGATAATAGTGTAAATGACTAAAATACCCTTTAGGGTGCGAAGTTACCATTTTACCCCTAGGTGTAAAATGACCATTATACCCCTAGGGCTGAATCTGACTGTATTGCATGATTTACTATTTCTGTTTACTATATGCCATATCATGATATCTGTTGAATGGGGTTTGGGTTTATGATGGAGGAAGCATTCTAGCAGCCTCGCTGCAATCTGGTGGCCTCGCCACATATATATCTGTTCTGGTGGCCTTGCCACATATATCTGTTCTGGTGGCCTCACCACAATATCTGTATCTGGTGACTCTGTCACAATATCTGGCAGCCTCGCTACAAATTTTGTGGTGTGTAGCGGTTGGGTGGGTCGAGTAGCTTCCCCACATGGTGTGATGGTTGGTACGGGTGGTGTGTAGCGGTTGGTGGGTTGAGTAGTCTCCCCAATTGGGTTGCATGCATACTGTTTACTGTTTTGCATTGTTATGGGCCTATGGGACAAACTGTTATCTGAATAGGGCTTTAGCCCATTACCTATCATAGGGCTTTGGCCCAGTATCTGTTATCTGTATAGGGCTTCGGCCCAGTATCTGATGTTACTGTTAGGGCTTAGGCCCAATGGGCTTGAGTTGACTTGGGCTTTGGATGGGCTTCTGTACACACTGAGTTTTCCAAACTCACCCCTTTTTCCTTCCATCCTTGCAGGTGGGCCTTAGATTGGTGGACTTGGAGCTGGGAGGGATTCAGAGTGGCCACATGGACTGGACTATTGGATTTCTAATTAATTTACCTATTTGAATTTAGATTTAATTATTTATTTCTGGTTTTGGGTTGTAAAAAGGGCCTCTTTAATTACTTTTATTTTAGGTTTTTTCTTTACTTATTTAAATTAGTTTTAGCTTACGTAGGATATTATTTAAATCGAGTTGAAAATAAATGATTTTAAGACGCGATTTTTATAAAAGTTACTTGTTTTCAAAATAACACGATAACCAAGCAAAGCTTCTGTAATTTTAAATGATCTTGTAGATAAATATTTCAAATAGTTAAAGTGTGGCAATGGTAGTGTGCATGTCTAGGAGTGGATCCAAGAAGAGTTTGGTACTTAAGCAGTCTATTCGACTCACCTCCTCTTTTCTGGAATCCTACCTGGTGCCCAGCTTCCATTCACTTTAAGTCTTAACGAAAAAGGTCAAATTTATTTGATACTTAAACCGTTTTCAAGATAACATGTTTTATAAAGGTTACAAATGTAACATCCTGATTTTAGGGGTCTTAGTGATTTTGTGTGATAGTTGGTAAAATTTTAAATGTTGGTATGTGGTTGTGAAATTTATGTGTAGAGTGTGTAAATGGGCCTATGGAAGGCCCATGAGTTGGTCAAAACCCGATAGAATTTTTGAATTTTGGACTTAAGGAATTAAGGACTCTGGTTAGGAGGATATATTAAAATATATGGGTAAAATGCAACACAAGAGAACCCCTGGTGGAGTGGCTAAGTAACACCACTAAGGAGCTAAAAATGTGGCGTGTAAGTGAGGAGAGAAGGCCAAGGTTCGAATCTTGGAGCAGGTATTGGTGGCGTTTATTTTTATGTCCTGTGCATGTGAGAGTTTGAAGTCGATTATAACTCTGTAAGGGAAGAGTTTGAATCGGTCATGAGCTTGATTCAAGGAGGGATAAGGGGGAGCATATCTTGGAGGGATTTTAGGAGAATTCAATTTTGAAAGGAGTGTGGCCGGCCAAGGGGTTTGCATTGTGCATATTCGGTAATTGAGTCTAGTTTTGGGGAGTCCTTGCATTTTCTTTGTTGTGCCGATTCACCTTAGTCAAATCCCTCTTCTTTCTTTTATTTTATTTTCCTTTTCCTCTTCTCCATCCTTTAGAAGAAAGCTGAACCATATTTCCTCCCCACTTCTTCTTGTTAGCCGAATACTCTAAAGCAAGCCAAATCCCAAAAGCCATCTTGTGCCGTTTTCTTTTAAGCCACAACCCTCAGGCTCTTTCATCTTTTTGTGGCCGAATCTTACAACCTCTAAGCCTTCAATCCCCTGCCGATTAAACCATCCCAAAACACCTTCTCCTCCCTTAAATCAAAAGCCGAAAGCACATCACCTTTGGAGGACATGTTGGCCAAATTTTAGGACCCCTGTGGAGCGATTTCTGATAGCCTTTGGGAGTTTGGTCTGTTTCAAGTTTAAAGTGGTACGGCAGGGTTCTAGTGGTAAGTACTCGTACCCTATTCAATTCAGTATTTTAAATGCTTAGAAAAGCCGAAACCTCTAAGGTTTAGGGAGGTTGCCGATTTGCAGTCTAGGCTTTATTAAGCCTTCTTCATTCGTTTTATGGTCTCTTGTAGTGAAGCAAACAACCTTGAAGGAGCAGTAAGGTTTGGTGAAGCAGTGTGGGATAAGTTTGGATCAATAATCGACCCTACGAAGGTAAGCTATCTACGGTAATAGGCATAGTGGCCGAATGTTATTGATAAGACTATAGTGATTATTCTTTTAGATTTTAAAGATCTAATACATCAAGTAAATGAATATAGGACGAGTACGTGGAGGATTTTGGGAAGTCAATCGTTATAATCAGGTGTGTAACACACCCCGTAATAGCTTAGATTCATGCTGCTTAAAAGCCAAAATATTAGATGACGTTGTTATTGTAACTTGTAAACCCGGGATGGTATGTGGATGAGTTCGTTACGATGGACGCAGTAACGAAATTGATGGAATAGGTAGGAGCACAATTTCGTGCAATTTGGTAAGTTGGGCCTCGATGGGCTAAAATTGGGCCCAATGGGCTTTTAGGCCCATTTGGGTAAATTTGATAGAAAATGAAACATGGATAAATTGCATGTTGAGACTGTTACAACCATTATAGAACATAGGCTAAATGGGCCTAGATGATTAAATCAGCTACGTAGGGCCCAATAGGGGTTTTGGGCCAAAAAGGTCCAAATTGGTTAAAATGGACAAAATCCCCATGTAAACACATAATAATGTTGATAATTTGTTAACAAGTATAAAAACCCTAATAATGGATAAAATTACGTAATTACACTTAAAACATGAAAATATCTATTTTGCCCCTAGGTGAAAATGTCTATTATACCCCTAGGGTTTCATTCTGGATATGATGATTGTGTTATTGTTATTTTACATGCTATAACATGATATGCACATGATATGCACATGATATGCTATGACATGTATACGATATGCCATGTTTTACTCATTAAATGCATGGGTTGGGTTATTATATGATGGAGGAAGTGTTAAAGGGCTTTACCCCAGTATACCGAAAAGGGCTTTTGCCCCAGTTTACCGAAAGGGCTTCTGCCCCAGTTATTAAAAGAGGCTAGGCCTCCAGTTATATGATAAAGCAGCTATGCTGCCAGTGGAGAGTTTGGCTGGGTGGGTTGAGTTATTCCCCACATGGAGAGTTTGGTTGGTACGGGTGGAGAGTAGAGGATGGTAGGTTGAGTAGACTCCCCAAATGGGCTTTTGCATACATGCATGGTTTGACATATGTGATATTGAAATGGGCCTATGGGCCATACCATTTACAGAAAGGCTTTGGCCTAGCGATATGAGTAATATAAAGGCTTCGACCCAGTAACAGTTAACCGAAAGGCTTCGGCCCAGTGTAGGTTGAAAATTACGCTTGTACATGTATGGATTTGGGCTCTAAAAGGGCTTGTTATACACTGAGTTCCAAACTCACCCCCTTTCGTAAACCTTGCAGGTGAGCCTTGATATGGAAACTTGGAGCCGGAGGGAATTCAGAGTGGCCATGGTGTTCATTTGGATTTTTAAATAACTGCATTTAAATAAGTTTTTTTAAAAATTATTATTATTGTCCAATTTTGGGTTGTAATAAGGCCATTTTAACTATTTTCTTTTTGGGATTATTTGGTTTTAACCTTTATATTCTACGCTGCTATTAATGTTTTAAAATGGGCTAGACCTACGTTACGTTTTAAAACGACATTTTGTTTTCAAAATACACAATGACAAAATAAAACGCTTTAACTAAATAATCACTCTGAATGAGCACCAACACAACTTGTTTTCAAAACTATCAACTAGAGTGTGGCAATGGTTGTGGGCATGTCTAGGATTGGATCCAATCGAGAGCTCGGTACTTAAGCAGCCTTCATGGCTCACCTCCTCTGTTTCGGATACCTACCTGGTGCACAGCTTCCATTCACTTTCATGGCAAAGACAATCTTTTAAAACTCTTTTAGAAAAGGTTTTAGGAACGAACCATGGGCTTTTACGAAAAGGTTCCAGTGTGACACATCGGATCTGGTCATAACGTCTGGGCCGAGTTCGGGGTGTTACATTTAGTGGTATCAGAGCCAGGTTGCAACAACTCGGCTGTGGGTTTTAACGGGCTTTTTCAATGATTTCAAAATAATTGCATTTTAAGGATTTCCAAAATACTAGTAAAATAAATAAATTCTGTTAACTTATTTTTGTAATGAAATATATGATTTTAAATGGTTTGAAGATGGAAGTGGCACACTGAATTCCCGGCACCAAGTCTGTAAGTATACTTTCCTTTGATATTAAAATGATGTTAAGATGATATGATACTATCGTTGATATTGATGCTATAGATAGAACCAAGACCCTACTATGTTACTTTAGATAGGGTAGAGCTAAAAACATTAAGATCGAGACTGTAGCTAGAATACGACGTCGCGGAAACAATCTCTGAACTACTATATTACCATAAGACATCTCGCAATAAACAACTGAAATATTAAGCTAATGTCATAAAATTCGTAATCAGATAATTCGATATGAGTACCAGAGGAACTCGTGGACGGGGCCGCGGACGTGGTCGCGGAAGAGTGCGAGCTAAATCTTCATCTTTAGGGCATAGGCCAGCTGAGGAGGCATTTGTGCCACAAGCAACCGAGACTGGGTCACATGATCGTGCTGCGGAAGATGATGCTTTGTCCCAAGCGATGCTAAGGGTCTTAGAGAGGGTTGCTGGAGCTAGTACTGGGACCGTGAATAGAGGATCTATCTCTGAGCGACTTCAGGCCAACAGAGCAGAAGTTTTTAGGGGCGTATCTGGAGTAGCCCCAAACGTGGCGAAATATTGGCTGGAGGTAACCGAGCAGATTATGGATGACTTAGATTGCTCTGTGGAGCAGAAGCTGAAAGGGGCTATATCGTTGCTTCGAGACGAGGCTTACCAGTGGTGGATCACAGTAAGGGAGAGTACCCCGACTGAGCGGGTAACTTGGGATTTATTTAAGACTGCTTTTAAGGGCAGGTATGTTGGAGCTAGTTATGTGGATGCTCGTCGTAAAGAATTCCTGAATTTAACCCAGGGTAATAAGACTGTTGCCGAGTATGAGGCAGAATTTTTGAGGTTGAGCCGATATGCTAGTGGGATAGTTGCAACTGAATACGAGCGTAGCGTTCGGTTTGAGGATGGCCTTCGAGATGAGCTTAGGGTGCTGATAGCTCCGCAGAGGGAGCGAGATTTTGCTGCATTAGTAGAAAAGGCCAAGATAGCTGAGGAAGTTAAATGGGTTGAGCAACAGAATCGTCAAAAGGATCGACCTAGATTTAGGAGGGATTCTGGACCATCGGGTGCTGTATACAGAAATGTTAAACGAGCCAGAGTGGAGGAACCAGTACGAGCAGTTCCAGTGAATACCGTTAGACCACCAGTTTGTAGGGATTGTGGTAGAGTACACTTGGGTGAGTGTTGGAAAAGAACTGGGGGATGCTTCCGATGTGGGTCCAAGGAACACAAGTTCAGAGAGTGTCCTAGGAGAGCAGCTCAGGATCAAGTTGCTGAGCCAAGGGCTGTTCAACCAGTGCGAGGGCGACCACCACCACAGAGAGGTCGTGGGCAAGGTAGAGGTGGTAATGGTAATAGACGAGGACGTGGGGCACCTGGCAGGGGTGCTGGTCATGCTGAAGCTCGTCAGCCGGCGTTGGTTTACGCTGCACGATGTCGAGAGGAGGGTGATGCTCCTGATGTTATAACTGGTACGTTTTTCATACATAGCGCGCCTTATACTGCTTTGATAGATGTTGGTTCCACTCATTCGTATGTTGCATGTGATGTATCTGGGGCGTTGGGTGTGCATCCTGAGGAGACTGTGAGTGGGGTATCAGTGATAAGTCCTTTGGGTCACTCGGTTAAGGTTGATAAACTCTTTAGGAAGGTGCCTCTAGAGACTCAAGATAAGGTATTTGTAGGAGATTTAATGGAACTGCCATTTGTAGAATTTGATCTTATCTTAGGAATGGATTGGTTAACTCAGCATAGGGCGACATTGGATTGTGCTGCTAAGAGGATGGTATTAAGAACTATCGAGGATGAGGAGGTATTAGTCATAGGGGAGTGAAGGAACTATTTGTCTAATGTGATTTCAGCCTTAAAAGCTGAGAAGTTGATTCAGAAAGGTGGTGAGGCATACTTGGCCTTTGTAAGTCAAGCTGAGCCTAAAAATGTGACTGTAGAGACAGTCAGGACCATCAAACAGTTCCAAGATGTTTTTCCTGAGGAGCTTCCTGGATTACCTCCAAATCGCGAGGTTGAGTTTGGAATTGACCTGTTACCTAGAACGGCTCCGGTGTCCATTGCACCTTATAGGATGGCACCAAAGGAGTTGGTAGAATTGAAAGCTCAGATACAAGAACTATTGGACAGAGGATTTATAAGACCAAGTGTTTCTCCGTGGGGCGCACCAGTGTTGTTCGTAAATAAAAAGGATGAAACCATGCGAATGTGTATCGATTATCGGCAGCTAAACAAACTGACGATCAAGAACAAGTACCCTTTGCTGAGAATCGACGATCTGTTCGATCAGTTGAGAGGAGCATCGGTATTTTCGAAAATCAACCTTCGGTCAGGATATCATCAGTTGAGAGTCAAAGAGATGGATATTCATAAGACGGCATTCAGAACTCGATATGGTCATTACGAGTTCCTAGTTATGCCCTTTGGACTGACTAACGCACCAGCAGCATTCATGGACTTGATAAATCGAGTATTTCAGCCATATATGGATCAGTTCTTAGTTATGTTCATCGACGATATTTTGGTGTACTCGGAAACAGAAGAAAAGCATGATGAGCATCTTCGTACCGTTCTACAAGTATTGAGGGAAAAGTAATTCTATGCAAAGTTCAGTAAATGCAAATTTTGGTTGAGGGAAGTAACCTTCTTGGGTCATGTCATTTCTGCTGAGGGGATTAAGGTGGACCCTCAAAAAATTGAGGCAATCCTGGAATGGAAGCCACCAAGGTCAGTGTCGAAAATTCAAAGTTTCTTGGGGTTGGCAGGTTATTATCAACGATTTGTGGAAGGATTCTCTGTACTGGCAGCACCATTGACGGAACTCATAAGGAAAGGAGTACCATTTGTGTGGACCGAGAAGCAGCAAGAGGCTTTTGAGAAGCTAAAGAAAGTTTTGACCGAGGCACCAGTGTTGATCCAGCCAGAGTCTGGTAAAGATTTCACAGTGTATAGCGATGCATCACATGTAGGTTTGGGTTGTGTGTTGATGCAAGAGGGAAAGGTGGTTGCGTATGCTTCAAGGCAGCTTAAGCCTCACGAGGTGAACTATCCTACTCATGATTTAGAACTGGCGGCGGTGATCTTCGCGCTTAAAATTTGGAGGCATTACTTATATAGGGAGAAGTGCATCATCTATACAGATCATAAAAGTCTTAAGTATCTATTGACTCAAAAGGAGCTGAATCTTAGACAGCGGAGGTGGATAGAGTTGTTGAAAGATTATGATTGTTTGATTGAGTACCATCCAGGCAAGGCAAATGTGGTGGCGAATGCGTTGAGTAGAAGGACTATAGCAGAATTAAAAGCAATATTTGCACGATTGAGCTTGTATGACGATGGGAGTCTATTGGCAGAGTTACAAGTAAAACCGACTTGGGTAGAACAAATTAAGAGGCAATAGTTGTTGGATGAATCGTTGGGTTCTCAATTTCAACAAGCTGAGAAGGAGGAGAATTCGAACTTTAGATTAAACAGTGATGGAATTCTTTGTTTCCAAGGAAGAATTTGTATGCCGAAGGACTCGGATCTAAGATTGATGATTTTGAAAGAGGCTCATGGTGGACCTTGTGCTATGCATCTAAGAGGGAATAAGTTATATCGAGACCTGCGAGAGCTATATTGGTGGCCTGGACTTAAGCGAGAAGTGACCGAGTTTGTTGGGAAATGTTTAATGTGTCAACAAGTAAAAGCCGAGCATCAACTGCCTTCAGGATTGTTGCAGCTAGTGAAAATACCACTTTGGAAGTAAGAAAGAGTAGCCATGGATTTCGTAAGTGGGTTGCCTTTGACACCTTCCAAGAAGGATTCAGTTTGGGTGATTGTGGATAGGCTGACAAAATCTGCCCATTTCATACCTGTTCGAACAGATTATTCGCTTCAGAGGTTAGCCAAGTTGTATGTAGTAGAGATAGTGCAGTTGCATGGAGTGCCAGTATCAATAATTTCTGATCGACACCCAAGATTCACATCTCAGTTTTGGAGGAAATTGCATGAGGCGTTAGGAACGCGACTAGATTTTAGTACAGCTTTTCACCCTCAGTCAGATGGGCAGTCAGAGAGGGTTATTCAGATTTTAGAGGACATGTTAAGGGGTTGCGTAATCGACTTCAGGGGCAGCTGGGGGGATTACTTGCCGTTGGCAGAATTTGCTTATAATAACAGTTATCAAGCAAGTATTCAGATGGCCCCATATGAGGCACTGTATGGGAGAAGATGTCGTTCGCCTACTTGTTGGACTGAGTTGGGAGAGAGACGAGTACTTGGACCAGAGTTAGTGGCTGATACTGAAGACAAGGTTAGGGTAATCAGAGACCGTTTGAAAGAGGCAGCAGATCGATAGAAGTCCTATACATATCTTAAACGTAAGGATATTGAGTATGCGGTAGGAGACATGGTCTTTCTTAAAGTTTTGCCTTGGAAGAAGATATTGAGATTTGGTAAGAAGGGCAAGTTGAGTCCGCGATTCATTGGGCCTTATCGAATTGTAAAGCGAATAGGACCGGTTGCTTATCAGCTAGAGTTACCACCGAAGTTGGATCGTATTCACAAAGTCTTTCACGTGTCAATGTTAAGGCGATATCGTTCTGACCCTACTCATATCATGCCAGTTGCAGACATTGAGGTACAAGCAGATTTAACCTTTGAGGAAGAACCTGTGCAGATACTTGATCGCGACATTAAAGTGTTGAGAAGAAAATCTGTTCCATTGGCAAAGGTACTTTGGAGAAACCACGGCAGAGAGGAGGCTACTTGGGAGCCCAAGGAGGCGATGCGTCAGCAGCATCCTCAACTATTTTGATAAGCTAAATTTCGGGGCCGAAATTTCTTTAAGGAGGGTAGAGTTGTAACATCCTGATTTTAGGGGGCTTAGTGATTTTGTGTGATAGTTGGTAAAATTTTAAATGTTGGTATGTGGTTGTGAAATTTATGTGTAGAGTGTGTAAATGGGCCTATGGAAAGCCCAAGAGTTGGCCAAAACCCCGTAGAATTTTTGAATTTTGAACTTAAGGAATTAGGGACTCTGGTTAGGAGGCTATATCAAAATATATGGGTAAAATGCAACAGAAGAGAACCCCTGGTGGAGTAGCTAAGTAACGCCACTAGGGAGCTAAAAATGTAGCGTGTAAGTGAGGAGAGAAGGCCAAGGTTCGAATCTTGGAGCAGGTATTGGTGGCGTTTATTTTTATGTCCTATGCATGTGAGAGTTTGAAGTTGATTATAACTCTGTGAGGGAAGAGTTTGAATCAGTCATGAGCTTGATTCAAGGAGGGATAAGGGGGAGCATATCTTGGAGGGATTTTAGGAGAATTCAATTTTGAAAGGAGTGTGGCTGGCCAAGGGGTTTGCATTGTGCATATTCGGCAATTGAGTCTAGTTTTGGGGAGTCCTTGCATTTTCTTTGTTGTGCCGATTCACCTTAGTCAAATCCCTCTTCTTTCTTTTATTTTATTTTCCTTTTCCTCTTCTCCATCCTTTAGAAGAAAGCCGAACCATATTTCCTCCCACTTCTTCTTGTTAGCCAAATACTCTAAAGCAAGCCAAATCCCGAAAGCCATCTTGTGCCGTTTTCTTTTAAGCCACAACCTCAGGCTCTTTCATCTTTTTGTGGCCGAATCTTACAACCTCTAAGCCTTCAATCCCCTACCGATTAAACCATCCCAAAACACCTTCTCCTCCCTTAAATCAAAAGCCGAAAGCACATCACCTTTGGAGGACATGTTGGCCGAATTTTAGGACCCCTGTGGAGCGATTTCTGATAGCCTTTGGGAGTTTGGTCTGTTTCAAGTTTAAGTGGTACGGCAGGGTTCTAGTGGTAAGTACTCGTACCCTATTCAATTCAGTATTTTAAATGCTTAGAAAAGCCGAAACCTCCTAAGGTTTAGGGAGGTTGCCGATTTGCAATCTAGGCATTATTAAGCCTTCTTCATTCGTTTTATGGTCTCTTGTAGCGAAGCAAACAACCTTGAAGGAGTAGTAAGGTTTGGTGAAGTGGTGTGGGATAAGTTTGGATCAATAATCGACCCTGCGAAGGTAAGCTATCTACGGTAATAGGCATAGTGGCCGAATGTTATTGATAAGACTATAGTGATTATTCTTTTAGATTTTAAAGATCTAATACATCAAGTAAATGAATATAGGACGAGTACGTGGAGGATTTTGGGAAGTCAATCGTTATAATCAGGTGTGTAACATACCCCGTAATAGCTTAGATTCATGCTGCTTAAAAGCTGAAATATTAGATGCCGTTGTTATTGTAACTTGTAAACCCGGGATGGTATGTGGATGAGTTCGTTACGATGGACGCAGTAAACGAAATTGATGGAACAGGTAGGAGCACAATTTCGTGCAATTTGGTAAGTTGGGCCTCGATGGGTTAAAATTGGACCCAATGGGCTTTTAGGCCCATTTGGGTAAATTTGATAGAAAATGAAACATGGATAAATTGCATGTTGAGACTGTTACAACCATTATAGAACATAGGCTAAATGGGCCTAGATGATTAAATCAGCTACGTAGGGCCCAATAGGGGTTTTGGGCCCAAAAGGTCCAAATTGGTTAAAATGGACAAAATCCCCGTGTAAACACTTAATAATGTTGATAATTTGTTAACAAGTATAAAAACCCTAATAATGGATAAAATTACGTAATTACGCTTAAAACATGAAAATGTCTATTTTGCCCCTAGGTGAAAATGTCTATTATACCCTTAGGGTTTCATTCTGAATATGATGATTGTGATATTGTTATTTTACATGCTATAACATGATATGCACATGATATGCACATGATATGCTATGACATGTATACGATATGCCATGTTTTACTCATTAAATGCATGGGTTAGGTTATTATATGATGGAGGAAGTGTTAAAGGGCTTTGCCCTAGTATACCGAAAAGGGCTTTTGCCCCAGTTTACCGAAAGGGCTTCTGCCCCAGTTATTAAAAGAGGCTAGGCCTCCAGTTATATGATAAAGCAGCTATGCTGCCAGTGGAGAGTTTGGCTGGGTGGGTTGAGTTATTCCCCACATGGAGAGTTTGGTTGGTACGGGTGGAGAGTAGAGGATGGTGGGTTGAGTAGTCTCCCCAAATGGGCTTTTGCATACATGTATGGTTTGACATATGTGATATTGAAATGGGCCTATGGGCCATACCATTTACAGAAAGGCTTTGGCCTAGCGATATGAGTAATATAAAGGCTTCAGCCCAGTAACAGTTAACCGAAAGGCTTTGGCCCAGTGTATGTTGAAAATTGCGCTTGTACATGTATGGATTTGGGCTCTGAAAGGGCTTGTTATACACTGAGTTCCAAACTCACCCCTTTTCCTAAACCTTGCAGGTGAGCCTTGATATGGAGACTTGGAGCCGGAGGGAATTCAGAGTGGCCATGGTGTTCATTTGGATTTTTAAATAACTGCATTTAAATAAGTTTTTTTTAAATTATTATTATTGTCTGATTTTGGGTTGTAATAAGGCCATTTTAACTATTTTCTTTTTGGGATTATTTGGTTTTAACCTTTATATTCTACGCTGCTATTAATGTTTTAAAATGGGCTAGACCTAAGTTACGTTTTAAAACAACATTTTGTTTTCAAAATACACAATGACAAAATAAAACGCTTTAACTAAATAATCACTCTGAATGAGCACCAACACAACTTGTTTTCAAAACTAGCAACTAGAGTGTGGCAATGGTTGTGGACATGTCTAGGATTGGATCCAATCGAGAGCTCGGTACTTAAGCAGCCTTCATGGCTCACCTCCTCTGTTTCAGATACCTACCTGGTGCACAGCTTCCATTCACTTTCATGGCAAAGCCAATCTTTTAAAACTCTTTTAGAAAAGGTTTTGGGAACGAACCATGGGTTTTTACGAAAAGGTTCCAGTGTGACACATCAGATCTGGTCATAACGTCTGGGTCGGGTTCGGGGTGTTACAACAAATCTGATTTTTCGATATTTGATCTGTCTTTAAAATAACATGTTTTTGCAAACTACAAGGGTTTATAAGCTTTCATAAAACTTTTACAAAGGTTTTAACGATGTTTGCAAAGGGATGATTATTTCAATGAATCACGTTTTGGAAAAAGACAAGCTAAGTTTAACAGTAAGAGTTTTTAAAACTTCAAGCTTTTCAATGAAAGCACGGTTTTCAAAAAACACTTTAATATGACACATCAGACTTGGCCGTAACGTTCAGGCCAGGTTTGGGGTGTTACATTTAGTGGTATCAGAGCCAAGTTGCAACAACTCGGCTGTGGAACGGGTCTAAAAATGAAAGTTTTTATAGGGTAAAATAAAGATTTCTGAAAGTCGCTTTAAGAATTTGTTGTCGAAATTGTTTATAAGATTTTCTTTCTACAAATAAAAAATTTTAAAAAAAATTTAGGAAATTTTAATTTTAAGCCCAAAGAAGGGTATTTTTGGAAAAATCAGATTTTTGGAAAATTCTGTTTAAAAGAGAATTATTTCAAACTTGTTTTCTCTAAAATTAATATGTTTTGAGAAATTGATTTTAAAAGGCTTGAATCTTTCTGAGTTTTTTTTTCTGAGATTCGATAATTTGAGAAGTGGCACACTGAATCCCCGGCACCAAGTCTGTAAGTATTTCTACTTTATATTCTATAATGTACTGAACTGTACTGTAAATAGACTTGAGACTTTTCTATGATACTGTAGATATAGTAATACTGAAAAATTGTAGAGACTGAAACTGTAGAGAAACTAAAAGATTGAGACTGTAGCTAGGATATGATCTTGAATAAAATAAAAGCTTTAAAATACTATCTCTGCATAAGACATATGAATAAATAGTAGAAATTTTTGAGAACTCTGTAGTTATTTGATATGTGTACTGGTAATGTAGAGTATTGATATGGATTCTGAAGGTAAGCAAAGTTTGCCAATTTCGGGTAGCAGTAACTCGGAGCCTGGTACTGAGGCACTGGTCGAGCTAGTAAGGAAAGTGGTAGAAGAAGTTTTGGACACCAAAAATTAAGGAAATTAGGGAAATGATTCAAGTAGGGTGCTTGGAGTGTAAGAAGAGGAAGGATCCTAGTTCGCAAAGGACAGAGTCTTGTTCAGTGAAACATGCTAGGGCACGACTAAGATCTCCAGTTTGCAACAACTGCAACAGACGTCATCTGGGTGAATGCGAGAGGGAAAAAAGAGTGTGCTTTTTTTGTGGGTCCCTCGAACATCGAGCTCTTGATTGCAAAGCTTATTCTAGTTAGGAATGTGTGATGTTTGGTTACGAATTGTGTGCGCAAGTATTAATGTTTATTAGCTGTTCTGGGTCGTACTAAAATTATTTGGATCAGAGTGCGCAGTAGAAGCATAGTGGTTGGACTTGAGTAATACAGTTAGTTAATAGTTTAAAATTTCGAGGACGAAATTTCTTTAAGGAGGGTAGAGTTGTAACACCCTGAATTTGGGCCTAGAAGTATTGGGCCTTAGGCCTGGGTACGGGTGTGAGATAGTTCGAAATAAAATTATTGATGTGTTGAATTCTGTTATGGAAGGTTATTATTAATGGGTTAATGTGGTATTTTAGTGAACTGCGAAGGATTCATAGTGTGGGGAAAAGTCTTGGGCTAATTTCTGGGATTCCGGGATTTTTGTGATATTTGGTGTAATGTTGAAATTTTTATATATGGATGTGTAATTCGTGTTTGGAGTGTGTTATTGGGCCTATGGAAGGCCCAAGTGTTGGTTAAAAACCCAGAGAATTCTTGGATTTTTGGACTTAAGAAATAGAGGACTTGGAAAAGAGGAGTTGTAAGGAATTATGTGTGTAATAAGACACAAAAAAAGGAATGTGGTATAGTGGCAAAGTAGCGCCACTTAGGGGACAAGGAAGCAAAGGGTCCAAGGTTCAAGTCTTGGCTCTTGCAATTTATTATGGTTTTTCTTTTAAATAAATCTGGAAGCAAGTAGGTGAGCTTTAAAGTTAAATGTGTTGGACTTATGACACAAAGGAGCTTGTGTCCGAGTGGTGATGGCATGACAGGGTTACTGAGAGGACTTTGGTTTGAATCCCGTTGCACGCAAAGGTTGATTATTTTGCTAATGCTTTAATTTTGGGGGGATTGATGGAGAATCCCACATCGGAAAGCTAACATGAGAGCAGGTGAGGAGTTAGCTTTAAATAGAGCAAACCAAGAGGAGAGTAGGCACAGCCTTCTTGGCTGATCCCTTTCGCTTTATGGCGTGCCTGTTTGGGTTGGGCATCGGCTAAGAGTGTTTGGAGCTCGGATTAACTTCAGTCTCCTATCAGGGTTAAAGGCTGCTGACTAAGGGATCAGTGGAGCGCTCGGATCCAGATTTGGATATCAACTTCAGCAAAGGATTGAGTTGGAGCAGATATCGTCATCGTTCGTCGTAATCAGGTGCGTATCGAACCCTTCTTTAGTCTTATTCGGCAAAGGCCAAGTAACCAAAAAGTTGGTATTAAGTGGGCTTGTGAGTGTACGAATGCTCACAAGATGATTGGAAATCCTGAGATCTGTAACCGTAAGTGGTAAGTTAGTTGAGTGTGCAATTTCGCGCACCTCGATAAGTTGGGTCTCGATGGGCCGAACATGGGCTCTCGGGCTCTCGGGCCCATATAGGTAAAAATAGGAAATAAATGTGTTCTGTTAGACTGTAGTATCGGAACTGCTAAAACTGGTAGCTAGATAGGAAATTTGGGCTGAATGGGCTTAATTTGCTAAATAGACACTGTAGGGCCCATTAGGAGTTTTAGGGCCCAGTGACTGAAATTATTAAAATCTGTTAAATTGACTGCTAAGATGGAACTAAAGCTTATATGTGACTGTACATGCATAAAACTCGTAATATTGGAACAAGTACTAAAATACCCCTAAGTATGGAAAATTACCATTTTACCCCTAAGTGTAAAATGACCTTTATACCCCTAGGGTAAATTCTGTATGAAATGTATGATTTTCTGTTTCTGCATGTCATATCTCATAATATATGTATATATCTGATGCATGTGATTCTGTATGTTATATGTTATAGCATGTATGCCTGTTGCATGGGGTTTGGGTTTATGATAGAGGAAGCGTTCTGGCAGCCTCGCTGCAATCTGGTGGCCTCGCCACATATATATCTGTTCTGGTGGCCTTGCCACATATATCTGTTCTGGTGGCCTCGCCACAATATCTGTATCTGGTGACTTTGTCACAATATCTAGCAGCCTCGCTGCAAATTTTGTGGTGTGTAGCGGATGGGTGGGTCGAGTAGTCTCCCTACATGGTGTGTTGGCTGGTACGGGTGGTGTGTAGTGGTTGGTGGGTTGAGTAGTCTCCCCAATTGGGTTGCATGCATACTGTTTACTGTTCTACATTGTTATGGGCCTATGGGCCAAACTGTTATCTGAATAGGGCTTTAGCCCATTATCTGTCATAGGGCTTTGGCCCAGTATCTGTTATCTGTATAGGGCTTCGGCCCAGTATCTGATGTTACTGTTAGGGCTTAGGCCCAATAGGCTTGAGTTGACTTGGGCTTTGGATGGGCTTCTGTACACACTGAGTTTTCCAAACTCACCCCTTTTTCCTTCCATCCTTGCAGGTGGGCCTTAGATTGGTGGACTTGGAGCTGGGAGGGATTCAGAGTGGCCACATGGACTGGACTATTGGATTTCTAATTAAGTTACCTATTTGAATTTAGATTTAATTATTTATTTCTGGTTTTGGGTTGTAAAAAGGGCATCTTTAATTACTTTTATTTTGGGTTTTTTCTTTACTTATTTAAATTGGTTTTAGCTTACGTAGGATATTATTTAAATCGAGTTGAAAATAAATGATTTTAAGACGCGATTTTTATAAAAGTTACTTGTTTTCAAAATAACACGATAACCAAGCAAAGCTTCCGCAATTTTAAATGATCTTGTAGATAAATATTTCAAATAGTTAAAGTGTGGCAATGGTAGTGTGCATGTCTAGGAGTGGATCCAAGAAGAGCTTGGTACTTAAGCAGTCTATTCGACTCACCTCCTCTTTTCTGGAATCCTACCTGGTGCCCAGCTTCCATTCACTTTAAGTCTTAACGAAAAAGGTCAAATTTATTTGATACTTAAACCGTTTTCAAGATAACATGTTTTATAAAGGTTACAAATCTGATTTTTCGATATTTGATCTGTCTTTAAAATAACATGTTTTTGCAAACTACAAGGGTTTATAAGCTTTCATAAAACTTTTACAAAGGTTTTAACGATGTTTGCAAATGGATGATTATTTCAATGAATCACGTTTAGGAAAAAGACAAGCTAAGTTTAACGGTAAGAGTTTTTAAAACTTCAAGGGTTTTCAATGAAAGCACGGTTTTTGAAAAACACTTTAATATGACACATCAGACTTGGCCGTAACGTTCAGGCCGGGTTTGAGGTGTTACACCCCACATGGATCATGGGCTTGCATTCATGCATTGTTATCATTAATACTGTTCTGTTACTGTAATGGGCCTATGGGCCGTACTGCTATATGTAAAGGGGCTAAGGCCTAGTTTACTATTATCTGAATAGGGCTTCGGCCCAGTATCTGACTGAGATTGGTTTAGGCTTAGGTCCAATGGGCTTGAGTTGACTTGGGCTTTGGATGGGCTTCTGTACACACTGAGTTTTCCAAACTCACCCCTTCTTCTTCCATCCTCGCAGGTGAACTTAGATTGGTGGACTTGGAGCTGAGAGGGATTCAGAGTGGCCACTTGGACTAGACTGATGGTTTAAATCAAGTTAATTATTTCAGTTTAATCTTAATTACTTTTATTTTGATTCTGGGTTTGTAATAAGGGCCCTTTAATAATTTTTAATTTGTTTTAGCTTAAGTATGATATTATATAAATTGTTCTTAATGGGTTAGCTTTAGGGCACAGTTTTATAAACGCTACTTGTTTTCAAAATATCTCGATAAGTAGAGCAAAGCTTTCGCAACGTAAATGTTTTCCACAAATGTATATCTTCAATACATTTAAACTTAATTTGTTCATAGACAAATCATAAGGTTAAAGTGTGGCAATGGTTGTGTGTATGTCTAGGAGTGGATCTAGGAAGAGCTTGGTACTTAAGCAGTCTAAATGATTCACCTCCTCTTCTCTTGAATCCTACCTGGTGCATAGTATCCATTCACTTTCAGCCATGACAAAGAGGATCTGATTTTCTGATAACCTAAACTGTTTTTAAAATAACATATTTTCTGCAAGTACAGATGTTTACGAGTTTTCAAAATTTCCCATAAGATTTAATAAGGTTGTTTACAATGTTTTGATTATTACAATGTATCACGTTTTGATAAAGCTAAGGTTTTATGCAAATTTTCTGATAAAAGTTTCTAAACATTACGAAGGGTTTTCAATGAAAACATGGTTTTCGAAAAACACTTCAATGTGACACACCAGACTTGGCCGTAACATCTGGGCCGGGTTTGGGGTGTTACATTTAGTGGTATCAGAGCTAAGTTGCAACATGATGCGAACCTGGTCGCATCATATTACGACCCAATTTCACAACATCGAGAATGGCCCAAGCTCAAAGGGCCAAAGTGCAAAATGAAGATCGATAAGCTCAATTCTGTTTGACGCAAGCTCATTGAGCTTGATTCGAATTTATTTTCATGCATTTTTAATTTGCTGGAATAAAATTTATTTAAAATTAGTTTAGTTTTAGCTCAAATAAATTAATTTAGTTTTAATGATTCTTAAATCTAGACATTTTAATTATAAGTATTAAATGTGTCTTAATTTAGTACTTATTTAATTATTTGCTTTAATGTGTCTTAGTTAGTACATGGAATTAATGTGACCAGAATATTACGTGCATTTAATGTGTCCATATGTTCTTAAAGAAGCAGCCGAATTTAGTCCATGTTGTTCTTAAGTGTGCAGCCGAAATTTATGTTTAAATTGACTAAAGTGTTGAATTAATGTGCAGCAAAAGAAGACCTTGAGAAGCAAAACGTGGAACAACATTTATGGAGATGCTGGTGCATGTTTGGATGGTATTAAAGGCTCTTTCATGCATGAGATGAATTTAAGGCATTAAAAGCAAATACATGGCATGGACGGCACCTTAAATGAAATGTTGGTTCAACTTTTCAAAGATTTTAAAGACAAGCATGCACACAAGGGACAGCAGCATTAAAGAACATGTTTGTGCTTGAAACGTCATAAAGGAAGGGCTCCTTTTATCCTTCCCAAGGGCTTATTTCGTGATTAGCAAGGGAGCAACATTAAATGAAATACTGGACTTTGTTTTCCCATGCATGGGACGTCATTAAATGAGATAAGCATGCATGGACAAAATTTAATGAGCTGCTGGAAAAGCATGCATGAACCAAATTTAATGGGCTGTTGGAAAGCATGCGTGGGACATCAATTTAAGAGGCTGTTTGTGAAGGTTCAAGCATGGCATTAAAGCAAAGAGGTTGACCGAATTAAAGGCATGAAAGTGCATGCATGGTGCAGCATTTAAGAAGATGTTTGTGCATAAAACTTCATTGAATGAGGAGGCATGCATGAATAGCATCAAAGGAGGTGTTTGGCCGAATTTATGGAGCAGAAATATGGCTTGGACGGTGCTGTAGATAAGATGATTGATTCAGCTCACTTTTCGTGGATTTCAAGGGACCAAGAGGGCTAGCATGCATGAATGACTTAAATAAGCTGCTGAATGTTCCTTCTTCCCATAAGCCTTTTCGTGGAGACCATTGGACAAAGAACTAAAAAGGCATGTTGGTTGTTATTTCCTAAATGGCCATTTCGGCCAAAGCATGCATGAGGCCACCTTACTTCAAGGATGGACGTTTCACTCTTCAAGAAGCTTCAAAGAATTTTTCCATCACTTTTTAGTTATTAATTGCTGTCCATTCAGCCTCCCTAATAGCCATTCGGCTACTCTAAGTTTTAGGCTATAAATATGTGATGTTTTCACTTTGTGAACTGATTTTTGAATTTGATACTTTGATATTTTATGAACTATTTTTGTTCAAGTGAGAATTCAATTCTCTTTATTCATTTTAGGACTGACTTGACTTATCGAGATTCGTCTCGTGGCGTCTTTCTTTCCTTCTCATCCCGAACTTATCACCTTTGTTGGTGTGGCGTTCACAAACCTATACCGAGGTTCCTATCATCTTTGATAGCGGGTCAAGGTTCTCTATAAATTTATCCACCTATATTTTCGAAACCTTCTCAACCTAAGTGCCAATATTGAGACTCGGGTCAACAATTTTTATTGTTGGTTCATTCTCCTGCCTTAGTCCATTTCCACCCATCTATCATCAACTATTCAATATCCTTGTTTTAAACCCTTTTGCATCAAATCCATTCTTCGAATTCACTTCCTTTTCAATTGCTACAAATATTTACCCAATTTACGATCGGGCAACCAATACGACTCGACTCACCCCGAGGCGGTTCGTATCATTTGGTATCAGAGCTAGCTAAATTGAGGTAAGAATCGACATTTTCTTATACTTCCGAGATCGCGTTTTAGCAAAAAAAAATTCAAAAAAAAATTTCAAAAAAAAATTTCAAAAAAAAATTCAAAAAAAATTCGAAAAAAATTGAAAAGAAAAAATTTGTGAAAAAAAATTGTGAAAAAAAAAAGATATATTAGAAGTGCAAAAAAAAAAAAAAAAAAAGAAGAAGAAGATGTGAAGTATATGTGCATACAAGTTTGCTGCCCAAGATTCTTTTATTCCTTTTTAGTACCCAAACGGCCACACCTTCATCCTCTTGTTTTGTTTTCTAGCCTACCCTTGTCCCAACATCTTTCCCTACCCAAACCAAACATCATTTTTGTAAGCTGACTCCACACCGACGACTGCTAAGTCTAAATAGTCCATTATGAATCGAGAGAAGCGAATAGAGAGGTAAAAGGCACGAGTGTATGGTGAGATTATTCGAGCGTGTAAAAGCCAAAATTGTGAGAATTTTTCTTTTTGAGAGAAAGTGTGAGGTTTGCGTGAGTAAACACCATGTTTCAAAATACCAAACGTAATGATGTTTATGGCACTGTTTTGTCTGACCCAACATACCAAGAAATTATTCATGAGATGGGTCAAATGCTCCAAAGACGACTAAAACCAATACGAGAACGTTTGGAACGTATCGAAGAAAGAGCTCAAACGTATGGAAGCTTTGCAAATCAAAAGACGGAGATAAGAACATCACGGAGACACGTATCCGAAGATTGTTCGAGGAAAGACTCATGCCAAGACTATTATTCATCAAGGAACTCAAATCGGTGTGAAACAAACCATGAATTTGGAACTTTTCGAGATTATCAACAAGTAGGTAGAAATTCTTCTTCCAAAACTTCAAGGTATTCCTCTGTGGAAAGGTCCAAGCGAAGGAGTGAATATAATTCGTATGCATCCAAGTCTTCGCTCACAGAAGGTGATTCCCAAAGAAATTCATATTATGATTCCTATTCAACAAGGAATTCGAGACGAAGTAAAAGAAACTATGAGTTTGAGTCCTATTATGATGACGAACGAGAATGTTCAAATAATTCTCCGTATGCACCAACGTTCTCATCTACGAAGACTTGTTCACAATGGGGCGATTGTAGTTCCTACGTAAATGATTTTTCTCCTCTTGAACAAAAGGATTATTATGCTGATTCATTTGTATCATTTTGTAATAAAAAGGAAATAAGAAAAGAAAAAGACGAAAAGGAAAAAGAAATAAAAAGAAAAGAGAGTGAGAGTGAGAGAAGAGAAAAAGAAAGTGAGAGTCAGAAAAAAGAAAAAGAAATTGAGCATGAAAAAGAAAAAGAAATTGAGTGTGAAAAAGAAAGTGAAAAAGAGATTGCGATAGAAGAAATAAAAGAAAATGATAAAGAGACGAGTGTCATCTATGAAAAAGAAACGAGAGAAAAGGAGGTAAGAGAGCAAGAAAAAGAGCTGAGTGTTAAAACTAACCCACATGTGAGTTTCCCTCGTTTTGTTTCTTCTCAGGTCTCTAAAAATGTGATTGATAACTTCCAGCTTCATTACTTTCCCAATGAGAGGCGATTTCGATTGTTTGAAAAAGGTAAGAACGTGAATGATATTCACCCACCTGTGGCTCAAGGTAAGGAAGGTAAAAGGAATAAAGTGTTTCAGTCTTCATCAATTTATTTGAATGATTGTGATTATATTGATGATATTGTCCATTGTCATTCTTTGGTTAATAATGATGTACTGGTTTTAAGTGGTGGTAAGAAAAGCATCATTCCTGAAAATTGTGGTGTTGACAAGCTTGAAGGTGATCGAGGTAAGAGTTCTTTACTACCCGAGTCTCAACCATTTCCCTTGCATGTTAATGGTAAGAAAGTCAAAAACTTAGTTTGTGAAAGAATTTCTCATCTTGATTTGGTTGGAAATCATAATCTGCTTGTTTATATTGACCATGCGAATTCTTTGAAACCTGATGCGAAACCTTCATACCTTTACATGCCTATTCGAATTGATGGAATTGATTGTTCATATGCTTGTGTGCCTAAATCTTGTTGGCCTAGTGTTTTTGACTTACTTGTAAAACTGAATTCTTTGTTATGTACCGAAACAAGTAATCAAAACTATGTTTTCAAACCTGGCGCACATCATTCTATGCCATTGTCTAAGGTACTTGAACCATGGAGTGTTGTTAATTTCCAAATGCCTCGTGTCTCTGATTTGTTGCATTCTATGAACTTTTTGTGTCAACTCAAAAAGGTAAGATCCCCTTCTACATTTGACCCTGGCATTGATTCAGCCTTTCCTTTTAAGTTCATCACTCATAATGTTACTAATTTATTCCATCTTCCTATAGGTGACAAGTCGAGAGGGCATCCTCTAAAAGAGGGAGGGCGTAATCATGCCAACTCTATCAACCGAGGGTGCTACGATGGTGAAAATTTTTTTTCGAGCAAGTGGCCCGATTTGAGGACAAATCGTTCTCAAGAGGGAGGGAATGATGCGAACCTGGTCGCATCATATTACGACCCAATTTCACAACATCGAGAATGGCCCAAGCTCAAAGGGCCAAAGTGCAAAATGAAGATCGATAAGCTCAATTCTGTTTGACGCAAGCTCATTGAGCTTGATTCGAATTTATTTTCATGCATTTTTAATTTGCTGGAATAAAATTTATTTAAAATTAGTTTAGTTTTAGCTCAAATAAATTAATTTAGTTTTAATGATTCTTAAATCTAGACATTTTAATTATAAGTATTAAATGTGTCTTAATTTAGTACTTATTTAATTATTTGCTTTAATGTGTCTTAGTTAGTACATGGAATTAATGTGACCAGAATATTACGTGCATTTAATGTGTCCATATGTTCTTAAAGAAGCAGCCGAATTTAGTCCATGTTGTTCTTAAGTGTGCAGCCGAAATTTATGTTTAAATTGACTAAAGTGTTGAATTAATGTGCAGCAAAAGAAGACCTTGAGAAGCAAAACGTGGAACAACATTTATGGAGATGCTGGTGCATGTTTGGATGGTATTAAAGGCTCTTTCATGCATGAGATGAATTTAAGGCATTAAAAGCAAATACATGGCATGGACGGCACCTTAAATGAAATGTTGGTTCAACTTTTCAAAGATTTTAAAGACAAGCATGCACACAAGGGACAGCAGCATTAAAGAACATGTTTGTGCTTGAAACGTCATAAAGGAAGGGCTCCTTTTATCCTTCCCAAGGGCTTATTTCGTGATTAGCAAGGGAGCAACATTAAAGGAAATACTGTACTTTGTTTTCCCATGCATGGGACGTCATTAAATGAGATAAGCATGCATGGACAAAATTTAATGAGCTGCTGGAAAAGCATGCATGAACCAAATTTAATGGGCTGTTGGAAAGCATGCGTGGGACATCAATTTAAGAGGCTGTTTGTGAAGGTTCAAGCATGGCATTAAAGCAAAGAGGTTGACCGAATTAAAGGCATGAAAGTGCATGCATGGTGCAGCATTTAAGAAGATGTTTGTGCATAAAACTTCATTGAATGAGGAGGCATGCATGAATAGCATCAAAGGAGGTGTTTGGCCGAATTTATGGAGCAGAAATATGGCTTGGACGGTGCTGTAGATAAGATGATTGATTCAGCTCACTTTTCGTGGATTTCAAGGGACCAAGAGGGCTAGCATGCATGAATGACTTAAATAAGCTGCTGAATGTTCCTTCTTCCCATAAGCCTTTTCGTGGAGACCATTGGACAAAGAACTAAAAAGGCATGTTGGTTGTTATTTCCTAAATGGCCATTTCGGCCAAAGCATGCATGAGGCCACCTTACTTCAAGGATGGACGTTTCACTCTTCAAGAAGCTTCAAAGAATTTTTCCATCACTTTTTAGTTATTAATTGCTGTCCATTCAGCCTCCCTAATAGCCATTCGGCTACTCTAAGTTTTAGGCTATAAATATGTGATGTTTTCACTTTGTGAACTGATTTTTGAATTTGATACTTTGATATTTTATGAACTATTTTTGTTCAAGTGAGAATTCAATTCTCTTTATTCATTTTAGGACTGACTTGACTTATCGAGATTCGTCTCGTGGCGTCTTTCTTTCCTTCTCATCCCGAACTTATCACCTTTGTTGGTGTGGCGTTCACAAACCTATACCGAGGTTCCTATCATCTTTGATAGCGGGTCAAGGTTCTCTATAAATTTATCCACCTATATTTTCGAAACCTTCTCAACCTAAGTGCCAATATTGAGACTCGGGTCAACAATTTTTATTGTTGGTTCATTCTCCTGCCTTAGTCCATTTCCACCCATCTATCATCAACTATTCAATATCCTTGTTTTAAACCCTTTTGCATCAAATCCATTCTTCGAATTCACTTCCTTTTCAATTGCTACAAATATTTACCCAATTTACGATCGGGCAACCAATACGACTCGACTCACCCCGAGGCGGTTCGTATCACAACAACTCGGCTGTGGAACGGGTCTAAAAACGGAAGTTTTTAAAGAAGGGTAAAACAAAGATTTCTGAAATTCGCTTTAGGAATTTGTTTTCGAAATTGCTTATAAGATTTTTTTTCTACAAATAAATGAATTAAAATTTTTTTTTAATTTTAAGCCCAAAGAAGGGTATTTTTGGAAAAAAATCCAAAAAAAACTGATTTTTATGGAAAGTTTTTAAAGAGATTTTCCTAGTCTTCTTAAAGTTAACATGTTTTGAGAAATTAAAAGGCTTGAATCTTTCTGAGTTTTTTTTTCTAAGATTCGATAATTTGAGAAGTGGCACACTGAATCCCCGACACCAAGTCTGTAAGTATTTCTGCTTTATATTATGTAATGTACTGAACTGTACTGTAAATAGACTTGAGACTTTCCTATGATACTGTAGATAGAGCAATACTGAAAAATTGTAGAGACTGAAACTGTAGAGAAACTAAAAGATTGAGAATGTAGCTAAGATATGATCCTGAATAAAATAAAAGCTTTAAAATACTATCTCTGCATAAGACATAAGAATAATAAAATTTTGAGAACATTGTAGTTATTTGATAAGTGTACTGGTAATGTAAAGTGTTGATATGGATTCTGAGGGTAAGCAAAGTTTGCCAATTTTGGGTAGCGGTAACTCAGAGCCTAGTACTAAGGCACTGGTCGAGCTAGTAAGGAAGGTGGTAGAAGAAGTTTTGGATACCAAAATTAAGGAAATTAGGGAAACGCTTCAAGCAGGGTGCTTGGAGTGTAAGAAGAGGAAGGATCCTAGTTCACAAAGGACAGAGTCTCGTTCGGTGAAACATGCTAGGATACGACTGAACTTTCCGGCTTGCAAGAACTGCCACAAGCGTCATCCGGGTGAATGCCGTGCTTTTTGTGTGGGTCCTTGGAACATCGAGCTCTTGATTGCAAGGCTTATTCTAGTTAAGAATATGGGATGTTTGGTTATGAATTGTGTGCGCTAGTGTTAATGTTTATTTACTTCGGTAATTAAATGTCCTGGGTCGTACTAAAATTATTTAGATTAGAGTGCGCAGCATAGTAGCATAGTGTTGCACAATTATTTTAGTTTTGAAAATTTCAAGAACGAAATTTCTTTAAGGAGGGTAGAGTTGTAACACCCTGAATTTGGGCCTAGAAGAATTGGGTTTTGAAGTCTGGGTTCGAATAAAAGAAGACCTGAATAAATTGAGAAGTTTTAAATATTATCGTTTAAGAAAAATTTATTTTGAATTACTATTAGAAAATTCTTACTGAATTTATTATTACTGATATTTTAATTCTTACTGTATCTATTGATGTTTTTAAATTTTTATGAAAATTTTAAATTATTATTATTATCATTATAATTATTAGATACAAATATGCTTATAAAATTATTGTTGTTAATTTAGTGTTCAAATTAAAATATTATTAAAAAAATTTTACTGTATTTATTTTTACTGATTTATAAAAATTATAACTATTATTATTATTGAGAAAAAAATTACTGTATTTGAAATTTTTATAAATATATTTATAAAATTATTATTGTTATTATTTTTATTTTTATTACTTATATAAAAATATATATGACATTAGTACTAATTTTGTGTTTAAATTAAGTTTTTAAATGAATTTGGAAGTATTTAAAGTGTGGGAAAAATTTTGGTTCAATCCAAGACTTTAGCAAAGAAATTAGTTTTTGTTTGTTAGGGGAACTGGTCAATAAGGCTTTAATAATTAAGTTGGCTAAATTTGTCACAAAGGGAAGTCTGGTTCAGTGGCAGAGGCGCTAGGGGGTTGTTGGAGTGCCTAGGTTCAAGGCACGGTGTATGCATAAGTTGTTTTTATTTTTAGAAGCCAAGTCGCGCTTAAGTAAGGGTTAAAAGGAGTTGCTGGCGAAATATGCCACAAAAAGGCTTGTGGCGCAGCGGCAGCAGTGCGTTAGCCACTCCACGAGGGCCAGGGTTCAAGTTACAATGTGCGCGAGACGTTTGGTTTTTTTTAAAGACGGACTAGGACTTCAGCAGGTATAGGTTAAGATTAATTGCAAGCATATTATATTAAAGAGGAACACTTGGTGCAGTGGCCAGCAGCAGGTTGTGAAGCGCAGGGATGGAAGTAGGTCTGGAGTTCGAGTTTCACCTCACACGCGGAAGGTAGAATTTTGCTGCACGCGTGGGGAAGGAGTTGGAGTCCGATCGAGACTCCTCCTAGTAGCAGGATGGAGCGGTCGAAGCGGTATGGAGTGCTACTGATTTGGTGGGGGGATTTGGATTCATCCAAATCCAATTGTTGCTAAAATCAAGGAAAGAAATTGAAAGCAATTTAATTTATTTTGGATAGATTTTAAATCGGTGGCAGCAAAATTTAAGGATAATTAAAAGAATTTCAAAAGGGATGGGAAGCTTGCTTATAGGAATCGGTTCTTTTAATTTTATTGCCTTTTCTTTTTGGTTCATCTTTTCTTCATCAATAGTAACCGAACCCATCTTCTTCCACCCTTCTTTCCTTCCTTTTTTCTTCATTATTCTTTTATCTCCTCTCTTCTATTATTTCTATTTCCTCTCTTTCTCTTTTCTTTATCAATCCTTCTCAAAAGACCATAAGCCAAATCCTCTAGAGGTCAAATCTTCTATCTTTTCTTTTAGCCAAAACCTTCATGACTTGTGGTGTTTCAAGAGCCGACTATAGAGTGTAAATGTGGCAATTCTCGTGTTCGTGATTGGAGCTATTGTGGATCGGGATTAGATCATTATCTAGGAGCACTTGTTTGGTAGAATAACGTTGTGGTAAGTGTACAAACCTTGTTCACTCATTATTTCGTAATAGAAGGAAAAGCCGAAACCTTTTTGGGTAGTTAACATTAGGGGCTTAAGGCTCCTAAAGTCTCATTCTTTGGTTCGTATGTGTTTAGTGAGGCATAAGGGCGATCAATCAAGGAGTGTTGCGGAGTAGCACTTGGGGAGCATCTGGCTCTAGTGGTTGGAAGTCAAACAAAGGTAATGCGAGGGATCATTTTGGGCTCTGGTCGAATATGGTAGGAGTGTGCTCATTTGTTATCATAGATTCTTAGTTTAATATTTTAGTAATCGACTGCAGGATAATCGCGTAGGAGATCTCGTTATTAATCATCGTAAATCAGGTGTGTATCGAATCCTTTCCTTAGTCTAATTCGGTAAAGGCCAATTAACCGAAAAGTTGATATTATATGGGCTTGTGAGTGTGCGAATGCTCACAAGATGATTGGAAAATCATGGGATCTATAACCGTAAGTGGTAAGTTGGTTGAGTGTGCAGTTTCGTGCACTTTGGTAAGTTGGGCCTCGATGGGTCGAATGTGGGCCCAATGGGCTTTTGGGCCCACTAGGTAAAAATAGGTAATAAGTATGTTCTGTTAGACTGTAGGATTGAAACTGCTAAAATTGGTAACTGAATATGAAACTTGGACAAAATGGGCTTAATTTACCAATAGGTGCTATAAGGCCCATTAGGGGTTTTAGGGCCCAGTAACTGGAACTTGTTAAAAACTGTTAAATTGACTGCTAAGACAGAAATAATGATTATTAGTGACTGTAACATGCTTGAAACTTGTGATAATAGTGTAAATGACTAAAATACCCTTTAGGGTGCGAAATTACCATTTTACCCCTAAGTGTAAAATGACCATTATACCCCTAGGGCTGAATCTGACTGTATTGCATGATTTACTATTTCTGTTTACTGTATGCCATATCATGATATCTGTTGCATGGGGTTTGGGTTTATGATGGAGGAAGCGTTCTGGCAGCCTCACTGCAATCTGGTGGCCTCGCCACATATATATCTGTTCTGGTGGCCTTGCCACATATATCTGTTCTGGTGGCCTCGCCACAATATCTTTATCTGGTGACTCTATCACAATATCTGGCAGCCTCGCTGCAAATTCTGTAGTGTGTAGCGGTTAGGTGGGTCGAGTAGCTTCCCCACATGGTGTGATGGTTGGTACGGGTGGTGTGTAGCGGTTGGATGGGTTGAGTAGTCTCCCCACATGGATCATTGGCTTGCATTCATGCATTGTTATCATTAATACTGTTCTGTTACTGTAATGGGCCTATGGGCCGTACTGCTATATGTAAAGGGGCTAAGGCCCAGTTTACTATTATCTGAATTGGGCTTCGGCCCAGTATCTGACTGAGATTGGTTTAGGCTTAGGTCCAATGGGCTTGAGTTGACTTGGGCTTTGGATGGGCTTCTGTACACACTGAGTTTTCCAAACTCACCCCTTCTTCTTCCATCCTCGCAGGTGAACTTAGATTGGTGGACTTGGAGCTGGGAGGGATTCAGAGTGGCCACTTGGACTGGACTGATGGTTTAAATCAAGTTAATTATTTCAATTTAATCTTAATTACTTTTATTTTGATTCTGGGTTTGTAATAAGGGCCTTTTAATAATTTTTAATTTGTTTTAGCTTAAGTATGATATTATATAAATTGTTCTTAATGGGTTAGCTTTAGGGCACAGTTTTATAAACGCTACTTGTTTTCAAAATATCTCGATAAGTAGAGCAAAGCTTCCGCAACGTAAATGTTTTCCACAAATGTATATCTTCAATACATTTAAACTTAATTTGTTCGTAGACAAATCATAAGGTTAAAGTGTGGCAATGGTTGTGTGCATGTCTAGGAGTGGATCTAGGAAGAGCTTGGTACTTAAGCAGTCTAAATGACTCACCTCCTCTTCTCTTGAATCCTACCTGGTGCATAGTATCCATTCACTTTCAGCCATGACAAAGAGGATCTGATTTTCTGATAACCTAAACTGTTTTTAAAATAACATATTTTTCGCAAGTACAGATGTTTACGAGTTTTCAAAATTTCCCATAAGATTTAATAAGGTTGTTTACAATGTTTTGATTATTACAATGTATCACATTTTGATAAAGCTAAGGTTTTATGCAAATTTTCCGATAAAAGTTTCTAAACATTATGAAGGGTTTTCAATGAAAACATGGTTTTCGAAAAACACTTCAATGTGACACACCAGACTTGGCTGTAACGTCTGGGCCGGGTTTGGGGTGTTACAATGGCATAACTAAAAATTCATAATGACCATACCTTGTTCTAAAAGCAGTTTTAGGCACATCTGACTCTTTTACTCGCAGCTGGTAGTATCCAGACCTCAAGTCAATCTTTGAAAACCATGTTGCTCCTTTTAACTGATCAAACAAATCATCAATTCTCGGCAACGGATACTTGTTCTTGATTGTCACCTTATTTAATTGCCGATAGTCTATACACAATCTCATAGAACCATCCTTGTGACAGTCCTATTTCGACCCTAGTCAGGAAGTGGTTTTGGAACCACTAAACCGAGTCATAAAATTTGTTTGATGTCATGATTTATGTGTTTGATATGAGAATTAGTATGTGCTAAAAATTTGTGTGGAAATTTGATCCTCAAAGTGACTAATTGCTTAAAGAGGGCTTAATTGTCAAACTTTAAAAATCTAATAGACAAAAAAATCATAGTGGCTAAATAGTATAAATTACAAAGAAATGTCTTTGCATGTCAATTTACCCAATTCCACTTTAGTGGACGGTAATGATGATGTTTAAATCTATTATATACATTTTTGTTTTATTAGAAAATAAGATATAATGTATAAAATGAATTTAATATTAAAATTAAGAGATATTGGGAGAAAAAAAAATCAAGGTGAAACCATTTTCTTCTTTCTTTTGCCGTGAATGAGGAAGAAATAGAAGCTTTTGAAGCTTGAGCATTCGATCACTTTTAAACCACAATAAGGTATGAAATTCATGTTAGTTTTTCATGTTTTTGAGAAATTGGAATGGTTAGAACATCATTTAGCTAGCCCACGTTTTGATTTTTTGTGAATTTGAGAGTGTTTTGAGCATTCGGTAATGTAGAAAATTTGTGGAAATGGTTGCGGCTTTACTTGTTATTTTCTTTGGGATTATGGATAGGGAAGATTTTAAACATGTTAAAATGAGTTATAATGGAGGTTTAAATGAATGTGAGTATATTGGTTAACATTTTGGTGTTGGCCGAATAGAGAAATAGGAGGAACTTGGGAAAAATGTGGGTGTGTGCTAGGAGGATGCACGGCTATTAAAGAATGTATATTAGCATGTTTTTATATGATTATTATGTGGGGTACCGAATTGTGCAATGAACTTAAGGTACTGTAGAGTTTCATACATACTATTAATAATTGCCGAATGAACCAATTGTGTGTTAATTGGAAATTGAAAATAGAAAAATAGTGAACTATGTTTGTTGACTCATAAATTTGTTTATGATATTTAGAAAATGAATTTTTGGATAAGTCATAGAGGCATGAGTAAAGATAATCGAATGTTGGATTGGTTGTTTTATTTGAGTAACCAAATGTGCTTAGATAATGCAAGAGTAAGTTCTTTGCTTAATTATGATTGATTGATGGATAATCTTAATAAAGCTTGAAGCATTCGGCTATAAGATTTATATGCTTTAAAATGGTGTTATAATTGTTTAAATACCAAAAGGAAGTAAAGTCTTTAGTCACCCTTGTTAATTAGATAATTGAGATGTTTTGATTTGATTCATTTTAGCATCCGGCAATGAGATATGATGTGTTATTGAAAATGTTTATTGATGGGTGGTTGAAGTTCATGTACATGGGATTTAAGGATGTTTTAATTGTGACTAATGGTGTATATGAATTGGGCCGAATGTGTGTGTAAAATGTTAAGTATGTGCTTCTTGTGTTAAATGAAAGAGAATTGATCAAATGAGTTGATAAATAAGGTTTAATTTAAATTAAATTGTTTAATTTAGCTCAAGAGCCTAATGGGACAGCATCAGACAAGGGAAAAGCTGAGGTTACGGAATAGTCGACCCGTACATACTCAGAAAGGCACGAGGTAAGATTTAAGTAACGAAACTTAGCCTATTATCCGATTAAGCGTGATGACTATGTCTAGTTTAATTATATTGGTATTGGTTATTGTAAATTATGTGAGGAAAATTGCAATAGAGCCGATAGTTCATTAGAAATAAAGCTTTATGTACATCAATTTGATATGGAAAATACTTATGTGCTATTAAGCAAAACATTTAGTGGACATGTTATGCTATGTGTTAATGGAAGTAATAGGCAAGTGAATGTTAAATTGAAAACAAAGGTTTGAAATGTATGTTTGATAGATCCATTATATAAAGATATAGTGGAATATCCGGGATAAGTTCCGAAGGGCCTTTGCGCCAATGATATATCCGGGCCGAGTCCCGAAGGGCCTTTGTGCCAGAGAAATATCCGCGCTAAGTCCCGAAGAGCCTCTAAGCTGGTGTTATATCCGGGGTGTGTCCCGAAGGGCATTTATGCCAGAGTTATATCCGAGTCACGCCCGAAGAGCCTTAAGGCTAAGGTATAAATGGTTTAAGAAAAAAAGTAATAATGTTAAAATATGAGCTATGTTGTAATCATCTCAAATGAAGGTAATTATTTCCGTAAGTAAATCAGGTACGTATCCATACTCATTATGAAATGGAATTCGTTTAGATTTTTTTGCCACAAATTTGAGTTGAGATGCTCTAATTATTGTTTGAAGTTATATGTGAATGAATGACATACATAGGAGGTGTGAACCTCACATTTTAATGGGTTTTGCGCATATTAGATTTTGGGATGAAGATATAAGCTATAAGAGTACAAGTGTCAATACATACTTAGCCTTGATTAATAGTGCATGCTTCGGCCAAAGGAAGGATGATATATATATAATATGAATTTCGATTTTGAGAAATGAATTGGTTATGTATGTAAGATGATAGCCCCATTTGACCATATAAATGTTCGGTCATTTAGAAAAATTTTTAGCTTAAATGAATGAATGCTTAAAATTTAGATGCATTAAATTCTTAAACTTACTAAGCATATAAATGCTTACTTCGTTACATTGGTTTGTCTGTTTTATAGATTTCAGTAGCTACGGTCTCGGGAGTTCTAGGGTTGAAGTCATCCACACTATCACAAATTTCTTTCGGTATTTCGTAATTTAAACCCTAATCATGGCATGTATAGGCTTGACATTTTGTTGCTAAACAAATATATTTTGAAGTTGTAATCAAGTATAGCCATGTGAAAATGGCTTTCTCAATACCTTACTTCAATGTCAATGGTGTTAAACTTGGTTATGATGCATGTGAATGGAGTTTATATGAGATTCATTGAAATGGTTCGGTAGTATAAACTTAGAACTAGGAATAAAGTTGTTTAATGTTTTAAATTGCATAGGAGATCAAATGTTCATGGAATTTTTACGAAAAGTAAACAATAAAATTTGGTACCAATTGTCTGAGGTTTAACAGGGGGTATGTTATGTTGTACATTATTTTGAGCATGGTAAGCTAGCTTAGTTGATTTTGGGTTTACCCTTTTGCTAAATTTTGACACTCTTTTTACCATATGAATAGTTATGGTCATTGTATGCAAAAGTGGTCTTATTAATTGGTCATGTGTGATCATTGTTCCGATTTGGAGTGTCAAAATTATGTCTGAATTATGGTATGAATTGTACGAGTGAGTTTACGATTAATTAATTGATTGTTTAGTGATGCCTCTTGACTCTCCTGCGAAGGGTACGGGTCTAGGGTGTTACAATCCTTCTTTTTCACAAATAATACAGGAGCACCCCAAGGCGAAAAACTCGGTCTCACAAAGCCTTTGTCAGTCAACTCTTGCAACTGCGACTTTAATTCTTTCAACTCTACTGGTGCCATTCTATACGGAGCAATCGAGATCGGAGCTGTTCCTGGTATCAACTCAATACCAAATTCTACTTCTCTGATTGGAGGCAAACTCGACAACTCCTCTTGGAATACATCCGCAAACTCACACACAATTGGTACTGATTCAACTTTCTTTTCAATTTCTTTTGTATTCAGCACATATGCCAAATAGGCTTCATAACCCTTTCTCAAATAAATCACACTAGATAATGCCTCTGATTTGTCTGATTCAACCGCAGGATTTCACCATTTTCACACTTTAATTCAATAACTTTTTGTTTACAATTTACTATAGCATCATGCAATGTCAACCAATCCATACCCAAGATAACATCAAATTCATCAAACGGCAACAACATCAAGTCGACCGGAAAATAATAACCCCGAATCATTAAAGGACATTTCTTGCATACTTTATCAACCATGACACATTTGCCCAACGGATTTGACACTTTAATCATAAATTATGTGTTCTTAACAGGTATGTTCATACTAGACACCAATTTCATGCACACATATGAATGAGTAGAATCGGGATCAATCAAAGCAGTAATATTAACATCATAAAGAGAAAATATACTAGTAATCACGTCGGGTGAGGAAGCATCTTCACGTGCTTTTATGGCATAAGTTCTAGCTGGAGCTCTTGCTTCAGGTTTACCTGCTGAATCTCTGACTATATTCTTGCTGCTTGCTTCATTCCCAGCTTTTCTCGAATACCTTCCTCTCGAGTCTGCACCACTAGTTTTTGCACTCTGAAATTTTTCTTTTTCAATTTTCTCTGGGCAGTCTCTAATAAAATGATCCGGAGAACCACACTAAAAACATTCATTTTCTCTACATGGACGAAAATGATTTCTGCCACACCGCTGGCACTCGAGCTTAACAAATCTCGAGTTTCCCATACTAGCCACAGAAGTAGTTTGAGACTTAGAACTCATATTTTGCTTCTTAGAATTTCCATATGATTGTCCAGCCGAAACTTGAGAACGAGGATTCATGTTTCTAGATTTTGTAGATTGCTGTGAGAATGAACTGCTCATCGGTCTTTTCTTCTAATTTTGAGTCTCAGCCTCTATCTTTTTCTTCTCTTTAAGTAGTTCTTCAGCCTTACAAGCCCAAGCAACAAGTACTACCATTTCTTTTAATTCAAGAATTCCAACAAACACTTTTATGTCTTCATTAAGTCCATCTTCAAATCGTCTACACATTTTAGCCTCTGAAGGAACACATTCTCTAGCGTACTTACTCAACCGAACAAACTCCCTTTCGTATTCGGTAACTGTCATGTTGCCTTGTTTCAATTCAAGAAACTCCTTACGCTTCTGATCAATAAATCTTTCACCGATGTACTTCTTCTAAAATTCTTCTTGAAAGAACTCCCAAGTCACTTTCTCTTTTGGTACCATAGAAACCAAGGTCTTCCACCAATAATAGGCTGAATCCCTCAGCAAAGATATAGCACATTTCAAGCTTTCTTCAAGTGTGCAAGACAATTCATCAAATACCTGAATAGAATTCTCAAGCCAAAACTTTCCTTTCTCAGCATCGTTATTAACATTTGCCCTGAATTCTTGAGCCCCTTGCTTGCGAATTCTGTCAACTGGAGTTCTATGTAATTTCATCAAGTCCATACCTTGAGGCATCGGGGGTACCGGTTGAGGAATCGGGGGAGGTGGGGGAGGTTGTGCATTCGGGTTCATACGAACAAACTCAGTATACCAAGTACTCATCATTTGGAGAAAGGCTTCCCGAGCTCTTCTCTTCCTCTTTGACCAACAGTAGGAGGTGGGTTTTTAGTCGACACTGCCCCTTCAGCTGGAGCTGGTGCATTACTCTCTACATCATCAGCCACAGCTGGATCGAGATCCATTTACTATAAAAAAATCACTTAAAAGGTCAGAAGTCGTCACACTATCACAATATATATATGGCATGTATAGCAAAACTCGTACATTCAACACATTAGTCTGAGAACCGACTAAACCTGCTTTGATACCACTAAATGTAACGCCTTCTTACCTGAGACCATCGCCGGAGTCGAGCTTAAGGTGTTACTAAACTTAATTTATCACTTAAACGAATTTAAACCATTTATTTCAGTATTTGTAATAAGCTGTCCATCTACATCACAGTCGATAAAAAAATCATATCTCAAGTTATGAAACTCAAAATTAAGCTCCGTAAATTTTCCTTAAAACTACATTCATATATCTATCTACAAATTTTTTTCTATAATTTTTGGATGGGCCACTTAGTACAGTTTATTAGTTAAAGTTTCCCTTGTTTCAGTGTTCGACTGCTCTAACCTCTGTTCACTACGAATCACTTTTCTCCCTGTAAAAACTTCAAATGACTATGACAATTATTTCTTCTAAAACTAGACTCAATAAGGAATCTATACATATATAGTATGACTCTTAATTATTTTTGTACAATTTTTAGAGAATTTTTAAATTCAAAGCAGGGGATTTAGAAATCGCTCTGACCCTGTTCCACTAAAACCCAAATATCTCATAAAATACAATCTTTTACCTGTTTCGTTTCTTCCATATGAAAATAGACGCAACAAGCTTCAATTTTATTCTTATTCACCACCTAATATTGTCTCTACTATTTTTAGTGATTTTTCAAACTCACATCAGTGTTGCTGCACAATTCTGTTTTATAACAAAATTCATCTTTCTATGGCTTTTCATGGACTAAGTAACACATTAAACATAAATAACACCAAATGTAATCTAGATTGGCCATTCCAATGGCTAACCATTTCCAAGCATTTCCTTGCCATGCCATCACCATGTCATAAGATTATTTGCACAAAATGATTATAATGCTATACATGCCATATTCAAAATACAAGCCATTATACCAATTTGTCCCGGATAGTGTGAACGTTCCTTCGACGCTTCCCGATTTCCAAGATGGCTTGTCAAAACTACAATGAATGAAAAGGAGGGAGTAAGCATAAATGCTTAGTAAATTCACATGTAAATAAAAAGTAACATAACTATGCAAATCAACATAACCACCAATTACATAATATCATTAAAACATTCATGACACAAGAATACTTGCTATTTTACCACATTCTTGTCTTACCAAGTTCTCAACTTGAGATTTAGGCTCATACCTATCCAACTTTCTCTTTCACCATACTTTCCAACATGCCTCTTTCGTTTAGGCGTTCCCATTGTTCATTTAAAAATCTACCCGTTGGACTCATCGGAATATAACTCAGATACATGGATTTCACATACATAAGTGTTATATTCGTAGCTAGACAACTCAATAGCCTATGAAATTTACGTAGCCAAGCTACCATGTAACCCGCCCATAAGCGAACTCGGACTCAACTTAATGAGCTCGGGCGTTCGCATCCATAAGTGAACTCAGACTCAACTCAACGAGCTCGGATGCCTAGTTACATCTCACGAACTTGGACTCAACTCAACGAGTTCGGAACTTAATCATCCTAGTGACATGTCACTTGTATCCTAATCTATTCCCAAGGTTCAAACGGGATTCTCTTCAATCGCACTTCTTGGTCGTCTTCCTCGAAATGTCGAAACCGATACTTGGTAGCATTTCATATTTATCAAGTAGCTCACATAATTTGTATATTACTAAATAATAATTCACAAAGCATAATATTTCATGATAATAAGTATCATATCATATAAATAACATTAAATCATTTAAAATAACAATTATGTTACTTTATTTACACATGAACTTACCTCGGTACAAAATGTTAGGAATCGAGCCTATTCCTCGTAAACTTTGTTTTCCCTCGATCACGACTCGAATCTCGTTTCTCTTGATCTAAAATAACACATTTAGCTTATTTAATACTCACATTTATCAAAATCATCCTTGACCCTAACTTTGTCAAAATTACAAATTTGCCCTTAAACTTTTACATATTTACACTTTTGCCCCAAAGCTCGGAAATTAAACTTTATCCCAAATTCTTATGTTTTAGGACATGCTGATCATTTATTTACTAACAGTAACCTCAAATTCCCATTATAACATGTACTTATGAACAATAGGTATTTTTACCGATTAAGCCGTTTTACTCATTTTCACTTAAAATCAAGTAGCACAAGTTGTCTAGCATAATTTAAAACCTCATATTCTATCATAAAACATCAAAATAAACAAATTTCACCTATGGTTATTTTTCCAAATATGAACCCTAGGTTGAATTATTGCTAGCATAAGCTAAATCAAGTTACCGGGACTTCGAAAACGTAAAGAACATTAAAAACGGGGCTTCGAATCACTTACTATGGAGCTTCCAAACAAACCCTAGCTATGGAGAACCCTTGAAATTTCGTGCTAATGAAGAAGATGGACATATTTTGCCATCTTTTTCCCTTTTTTAATCTTTTAATTACCAAATGACCAAAATACCCTTAATGCCTTTCTTTGAAAATTTTCATGTACAAGCCCATTTTTGTCCAAAATTTTAGAAATTGGTCAAATTTCTATTTAAGACCTCTTAATTAATATGCCAAAGCAATTTCATACTAAAAGCTTCTAGAAAGTAAGTTTTGCAACTTATTCGATTTAGTCCCTAATTTCAAATTAAGCACTTTATGCACAGAATTTCTTCACGAAATTTTCACACAATCATGCAATCATATCATAAACCTCAAAATAATTATAAAATAATTATTTCTATCTCAGATTTGTGGTCTCAAAATCACTATTCCGGTTAGCCCCTAATTCGGGATATTGCAGATGAGGTTCTGCACTTTCGTGGAAGAGTTTGCATTCCGAAGGACTCTGACTTGAGACAGTTAATTCTAAAAGAGGCTCATGGTGGACCTTATGCCATGCATCCTGGAGGAAATAAGTTGTGTCGAGACTTGCGAGAGGTGATTGAATTTGTGGGGAAATGTCTGACGTGCCAACAAGTTAAGGCTGAGCACCAACTGCCTTCTGGACTGTTGCAGCCAGTAAAGATTCCAGTTTGGAAGTTGGAGAGAGTAACCATGGATTTTGTAAGTGGACTACCTTTGACACCCTCGAAGAAAGATTTTGTATGGGTGATTGTGGATAGGCTAACGAAATCTGCCCATTTCATACCTGTCCGAACTGATTACTCACTACAGAAGTTGGCCAAGCTGTATGTGGTGGGATAGTGCGACTGCATGGGGTGCCAGTTTTGATTATTTCTGATCGGGACCCTAGGTTTACATCTCGATTTTGGTAAAAGTTGCATGAGGCATTGGGTACGCGATTGGACTTCAGCACTTGTTTTCACCCTCAGACGGATGGGCAGTCGGAAAGGGTTATTCAGGTTCTGGAGGATATGTTAAGGGGTTGTGTCATTGATTTTCAAGGTAGTTGGGAGGATTACTTACCATTGGCAGAGTTTGCGTACAACAACAGTTATCAGGCAAGTATTCAGATGGCTCCATATAAGGCACTTTATGGGCGAAGGTGTCGTATGCCGACATGTTGGACAGAATTGGGAGAACGACAGGTTCTTGGACCAGAGTTAGTGGCAGATACTGAGACTAAGGTTAAGTTGATCAGAGATCGGTTAAAGGAGGCATCTGATAGGCAAAAGTCGTATGCTGATCTGAAGCGTAAGGAAATCGAGTTCTCTGTTGGGGATATGGTATTTCTAAAAGTTTCAACTTGGAAGAAGATCTTGAGGTTTACTAAGAAGGGCAAGTTGAGTCCGCAGTTTATTGGGCCTTATCGGGTTCTTAAACTGGTAGGGCTGGTAGCGTATCAGTTGGAGTTGCCATCAGAGTTGGATCATATCCATGATGTCTTTCATGTGTCCATGCTAAGACGGTATCGATCAGATCCATCGCATGTTGTACCAGTGGAGGAGATTGAGGTAAAAACCGATTTGACCTTTGAGGAGGAGCCTGTGCAAATACTGGATCGCGAGGTCAAAGTGCTGAGAAGAAAGTCAGTTCCGTTGGTGAAAGTACTTTGGCGCAACCATGGTAGAGAAGAGGCTACGTAGGAGCCAGAAGAGGCGATGCATCAACAATACCCTCAACTATTTGGATCAGGTAAATTTCGAGGCCAAAATTTCTTTAAGGGGGTAGAGTTGTAACACCCTGATTTTTAGGATTTTTGTGATTTTGGTGAAATCTTGAAATTTTGGTGTTTTGGTTATTGAAATTGTGTTTAAGTGTGTTAGTGGGCCTTTAGAAGGCTGAAGCTTAAGTTAAAACCCGACAAAAATATCAACTTTTGGATTTAAAGAGAAGGGGGACTTGGTTAAGTGGGCTTTTAAGGAAAAGTTAGTAAATTAAGACACAAAGAGGCCTTTGGTAAAGTGGCAATGTGGCGCCACTAAGCTCCTGAAAAAGTGGCATGTTGTGACACCCTATATCCCTCATCGTCATTGAAATAGGGTTATAGGGTATCTCTTGTCGACCATAACCCAAATTGAATAACGCAAGTTCTATGTTCATTAAGCGATAGTGAAAAACTAAGAAATTGTAAACATTTATATATAACCGAAACCAATACATGCAAACACAGATCATCAACAAATGGTCTAACACAAACATATACATGTGATATATTACAAAGCAATTAGCAGAATTCCATAAAACTTAAGCAAATTTAATATCATCTTGTAATCCATAACGAACATCTTCTAAAACATATTGTTGTAATAATAATCAAAAAGTCTACTCCCTTAAGGCAAACGCATAACTTATTGATTGAGAACTATTTCAAGCATATAATGCATATACGCATCAGCCAAAAATACTAAACATATTTAAAACAAACACATCATTCTATAAAGCCGTTGACTACATTTTTATTGAAATGAACAAGCCATTTTCGCATGGCTCTTATATATATATACATTATCAAAATATCACTTGTACCAAAATAAGGAGTCAAGCCTATACATGCCATTAAGAAAACATGAAGTCTTTAAAGATACCAAAATGAGCTTAGATAGTGTAAATGACTTTGACTTGGAATCCCTCGAGATCGTAGCCAGCAGTCGAGATCTATAAAATAGAGAATCAAAGATAAACAGAGTAAGCATTTCTATGCTTAGTAAGTTTTAAGCAATACAACCATATAATCTCTAATAAAAAAGATATCATTCAATTCTAAATTGTAAATCCTTTGGCCTATTATCACTTTTGGCCTAGCACACATGTGAACAAATATACAACGTTTAACACTCGTTAAACCTTTTAACTTCTCTTGAGTCGGTATTGATATAACATAGATGATTCAATTTATATCACATAGTTCCACACTTTGACCGAATACACATGTATACTTAGAGCCAAGTCTATCATATTATTTCAATTGAATTTGAAATATCATATAACTTAAATATGCCACATGCTTTCACAAAGCAATGTACTTTGGCCAAGTGTATCACCATTTCCTTTGTAACATAGTACTCAATCACATATACTTCACTATGATACTTAATTCAATCAAATTTTAAAATAACATTTGAGTACGTGATATATACCTGGCCAGTTTAATGTTTCGAACATATTCAATTGAGTATAATTTCAATTTCATTATAATCTCATACTTTTCTCAAATCACCAGCACGAAGCCTGTGAGTCCTTAACCCAGATTTAATACCAACACAAAGCCTGCGGGACTTAGCCCAGATATTTTTCTAGCACAAGGCCTGCGGGACTTAGCTCTGATATTTTTCCAGCACAAGGCTTGCGGGACTTAGCCCGGATATTTTTCTAGCACAAGGCCTGCGGGACTTAGCCTGGATATTTTTCCAGCACAAGGCCTGCGGGACTTAGCCCGGATATTTTTCCATCACCGAGTTTCATGCATATTTATTCTTATATTAATACATTTCACATAGTATATCGCATTTGTAATTCAATAGCTTCATTCGAATAAGCACATAATGTATACCTTCCATTTACTTCCGGTTCAATAAACACACATAAAAAGATCACATATCCATCTCACTATCTTAGCTAATTTCTTAAAAACCATTCGGCTAAATGCCAATATGCACAATTTATTTCACAATTAACCTTATTTAAAAATAAGGACAAAAGGCCACAATTCATCTATTATACATATATCACGCCATCATCAATTATATATATTTTAAATGTGATTACCCAAAACTTACGAAAGGATTAAACTCAATTACTTAAAAACTTACCTCGATATATTCGAATGGTTGCGGATCGGCTACTCAATTACTTTCTCCTTTCCCCTATTCGACTTTGATCCTTTTTGCTCTTGAGCTTAATTAAAACAAATAGGTTTGTTTAATTATTTAACCAAGATGATTTACTTATTAATTACATTAATCTTTAAGCATTATTTTACCACCTAACATATAATTTTATCAACATCTCTTGTTGGCCGAATACCATAAAACACATTTATAAATCTACTATATACTATGTCATTCACTTAACCAAATAACCAACATTCGGCCATCAATCACATTTTAAGTATATATATATATATATATATATACACTTATAAACACCTTAAATACACATACACGTCATTCATACATCTATTTCATACAGTTAAATTCATACAAGAAATTCATTCAAAAAATCGAATTTAATTGTTTCACAACCAGCCATTCCATACAAAATTTCAATTTGCATTATTCGTTCATATAAATATGTTGTGACCCAAATTTCATGCTTATCAAGTAAGTTCACATTAGACATTTCTACGTGCATATACTAATAATTAAACATTTAATCTTTTATGCCAAATCCCCTTAAGACCGAATATCACAAGGTGCATTACACACTTAGCTTTTAAATTCCATCACTTACTACCACTCAAATTTTACCATCTTTGAAATTCATTTTAACCAACATACTAAACCCCACTGCCGAATGCTATAATGAATCAAATCAAAACATCCCAATTATCTAATTAACATAGCTGAATAAAGACTTTACTTCCCTTTAATATTTGAACATTTAAAACACCATTTTAAAGCATACAAATCTTATAGCCGGATGCTTCAAACTTTACTAAGATTAACCAATTAAAGTGTACCTATTTCAATCAATTCGTTCGGCCTTGATCAAGATAATATAACCACCATTTAAATTGGTATTATACAATGCAAAAACACAAATTACAACATTTGACCTCATTTCACCTAAGCTATGTACATAGCCGAAAGTCCCCTTATGAACAAACCACTCACATAAAGCATACAATTCAAAAACAAGCTCACAAGCTCAAAAACATGCAAATTTTAGTGTAAAATTTTCCTATGAACATTCATTCACCATCTTCTATCATCAACTAAAATTTCCTAGCTCATCTTCACTAATGTTGAACCCAAAATACCTCAAAAATCAAATTTTTCAAATGGGTTTTAGCTAGATCAAGAAAGAAACCACATATTCACAACAATTAACAAAACTACATCAAATTACCTTGGAAATTTTGGCCTCTAAATGACCGAATGTTCAAGGCTACCCTTCACTCTTCTTTTCTCTAAAAATAGGCTAAAACAAGAACATAGGAATCTCCCCTTGTTCTTTTCACCCAATTTCCTTTATTAAAATCATTTTATGACATTTTATTTAGTTATAAAAATAAAATTGTTATTACTTATTATAAAGCATTTATAAATATATATAAAATACATATATTTTCAATCATTAAATCACATGGCCGGCCACTATCTCCAAATATGGCAAATTGACATGCACATCCTTATGATTTTTAAACCATATAGTAATAAGCTATCACATAAATACCTAGCACATTTTCAAAATTCTCACACAAGTCCCTTTCAATAAATTTCACATTAATTGGAAAAAATCAAAGCACCACAAATTCACATATGCATTTTCACACAAATTAAGCACGAAATTTAACATTCAATTATTTTCACGACTCAGTTTAGTGGTCCCGAAACCACTTCCCGACTAGGGTCAAATTAGGGCTGTCACAAGTATGGACTGAGTGTTAGGGCCAGGGTTCTAGTTGTAAGGTAAGTAGATAATACTTTTAATTTTTGGTCATATGGATAGGGGCATTCAGCTAGGGCTTTAGGGGTTACAATTTTGGCAAATAAAGGGAGGTTGTGTCGTTTGTTTGAATAGCCTTTAGGGTAAGTTCTAATTTCTTTTTCTGTCTTGCTGAATTAGGGTTTTGCCACTTAGGGTTTTCTACTTTTGTTCTATTCTCCTCTTAGTGTACCAAAAAGCCAAAATGCAAGAAAAGTTCTCCTCTTGTGCCGATTTGCCATAGCCGAACCTATTCTTCTCCTCTCTTCATTCATTCTTTTTCTTCTTCTTTTCTTCTCAAGCCAAAACATCCTCATCACTCTACTCATTTCTTCTTTCATTCTCTTTTTGTTTCATTCCCATTCTCTTCTAATTCTCCATAGCCGAATACACATAAAAGCTGAAATCCCAAAAGCTTATTTTTGTGTCAATTTGTCTGTAGCCAAATCCTCTTACTTTCATCTTCTCTTTTGGCTGAAGTTCACATCCTCAAAACCCCTAATCTCTGTCGGCATCACCACTTGAAATCATTTTCTTCTTCATCGCAATAAAAGCCAAAATCACCATACTCATAGGGAGTTAGGAGCCGAACCTTTAGATCTCTAGATTCACTCTCTTTCATGTTTAGAGGCTAGATCTATGCCAGATCTGAGTTAGAAATGAGTTTGGAATCATTTTGGAGTATTACATCATTGGTAAGCTATCGAAATTTCCTGTTCATATGTTATTTCGAGATTTAGATAAGCTGAAACCCCTATGTGCAAAGGGAGGCTATTGATTTGGGGCTTAGGGTTCTAAGGGTATTAACAATCAATTTATTTTGTGTTAGTGTGATCTAGAGGCTACTGACTGAGGGCTTGGACAAGTGGAACGACTAGATCTAAATCTAGTCACTAATTTCGACAAAGGTAAGATCTCAAGGACCTAGGTGAGGAGGGCCGATTATGGTAAGTAAGATTATGTTTCTTATCATTGGATTTTGGAATCTGATATGCCAAGTGATCGATTGTAGGATATCGTGGGAGATCTCGTTAGCAGTCGTCGCAAATCAGGTATGTATCGAACACCTTCTTGTAGTTTAAATCGGCAAAAGTCGAAAAGCCAAAATGCCAAAATTCTGGCATTTTCGTGGACTAACGAGCGTGCAAGCGCTCATGGGTCGATTGGAAGTGATAGATCTATAATCGAAATCGGTAAAGTTGGTGAGTGCGCGATTTCGTGCACTTTGGTAAGTTTGGGCCTCGATGGGCTGAATATGGGCCCAATGGGCTTACGGGCCCATATGGATAAAAATAGGCGATAAGCGTGTTTTGGTAGACTGTAGGTCAAAAACTGTTAAAACTGGTGAACCAATCATAAAATTTGGACTAATGGGCTAAAGTAGCTATTAGACACTGTAGGGCTCATTAGGGGTTTTAGGGCCCAATAACTAAAAACTGCTAAAATAGGCTAAATTAACTATTGAGATGAAAGTTGGAATATTAGGGTTTAAAAGATGCATAAAACCCTAAAAACTGGTATAATTACTAAAATACCCTTATAGGTGCAAAATTACTACTTTACCCCTAGGTGCAAAATGACCGTTATACCCCTAGGGCTAAATCTGACTGAATTACATGTTTTACTGTTTCTATTCACTACATGATTATCTGTTGCATAGGACTGGGTTATTGATGGAGGAAGTACTGATAGTGGCTTGACCATGTACTGAAGGGCTTTGCCTCGTTATACTGTTATCTGAGCAGCTATGCTGCAACTGTGGAGTGTAGGGCTGGGTGGGTTGAGTTATTCCCCACATGGAGTGTAGGGCTGGTACGGGTGGAGTGTAACGGTTGGATTTAGGTTGGATTTGGGCTTGCATTCATAATTGATATCTGATCTATTACTGAAATGGGCCTATGGGCCGTACTGTTATCTGTAAAGGGCTAAGGCCCAGTAACTGTTTACTGAATAGGGCTTCAGCCCTGTGTATACTGAGACTGGTTAAGGTTTAGGCCCAGTGGGCTTGAGCTGATTTGAGCTCTGGATGGGCTTTCTTTACACACTGAGTTTCCAAACTCACCCATTTTTCTTCCATCCATGCAGGTGAACCTTAGATTGGTGGACTTGGAGCTGGAGGGATTCAGAATAGCCACGTAGACTGCATTTTGGGTTTAATTAAGTTAATTATTTTAATATTTATTAGCGTTTCTATTTTTAATTTGGGTTTTGTAATAAGGCTGCTCTAATTATTTTACTATGGGTTTTTTAATTACTTATTTTTACTACACTCTAATTATTTTGAATATAGCTGCGAGGGTTCTCTCAAAATTAATCAAACGTTTTCAAAACCAGTCACACGATTCAATCAAGTAACAAAGTTAAATTTTATAATAAAGTTTTTAATAATTGGTAATAGATAGAACGATCACCAATAAGTCGGGAATTTCTCTTAAAACTTTATTATCAGTTTTGCAAGCTCGCCCTAAGAATGTAGCTAGGTCACATGGTTAGTTGTAAGTGATGTGACTCACCAGACTCAGTCGTAACGTCTGGGCTGGGTTTGGGGTGTTACATAAGGCCCAGTTATCTGACTACTGGATAAGGCTTCGGCCCAGTTATTATTGAGACTGGATAGGGCTTGGGCTTGGTAAGCTTGAGCCGATTTGGGCTCTGGACGGGCTTTCTTTGCATACTAAGTTTCCAAACTCACCCCTTTTTCATTCACCCATGCAGGTGAGCCCTAGACCGGTGGACTTGGAGCTGGAGGGATCCAGAGTGGCCACGTGGACTGCATTGTTTGTGTTTATTTAAGTTATTTATTTTCTTATTTATTTTAATTATTTTCCATTCTGGTTTTGGGTTTGTAATAAGGCCGCTTTAAGTATCTTAATTTGGGTTTTAATTTTCTTACTTATAATTTGATTTAAACGAGTAGACTAAGGCTGTGCGAGTTTTATCTAAAATTAAACAACGTTTTCAAAATGAAACACTCGTATCAAATGGATAACAAATAAACAAACAAAATCTTGTAACAAATGAATTTTAAACTGGTAGTGGATAGGATGATCACAAACTAAACCTGGAACTTTCTTATCAAACTTTAGTAACGATTTTGCAAAACTCACCCTTACCGCAATAGCTAAGGAACATGAGTAATTCATCATTGATGTGACACACCAGTCTTGGCCGTATCGTTTGGGCCTGGTTTGGGGTGTTACAAATTCACTAATAAAGGCCATGTCAAATCATCAAACTTTATTAATCTCTATAACATGTAAATAACAAACATTTAACTTACCAAAATATCATCTCCAACTCTTTACTAATGCATACCATTAAGTATACTATATACCACATTCACTAAGCATAACAAAGCACAAGGCTATTTATATAAACATTTTATAACACATATGCAATTCACAAATTAAGCCAAATCTCATGGCTATATAAATATTCAAATTCCAAACCAACATATCAAAAGTAGCCTATACATGCCACATAACCAAATCTTAAAACATTTATTTACCGAAGCAATAACCAGATAGTGGGATGACGTCTCCACAAACTTCCAACCCCAGCAAGTTTCTGAAAATCTATAAACATAGGAAAAACACGTAGAGTAAGCTTTGAAAGCTAAGTAAGCCATAAGCAATTAACAATAATATTTATAACTCAATATAGCTAGACCAAATTTACCAATTCTTAATCACATGTATATACATTTATCGGACTCGTAAATTCATATAACCACAATAATTATCTTCTTTTACCGTATTAATCATTGAGCATATAAACCATGCTTCACTAGCCATTTGTCATATATACAACCCATTTATCAGTACCCTCAAAATCATACTTCATGTTTCCATATTTACATGTCCGAACATAGGACCACAATTTCATATAACAAGCATAAATAACCCATCACTCATTTGAATACATTCATTACATTCATTATCATATATTTCTCATATCATCATTGGAAATATATAGATTCACCTATCATTCTAGAATATCATATACACATCCTGCGTACCTAAATCGTATGTACCAGGAATTTACATGTTTATGTACCCATCTTGTACTAATCACATACACATATCTGTACCACATCGTACAAATCTCATATATCTGTACCACATACACATATCTAATTCACATATCTAATTCACAAATTCAATCAAATCAATCTCAGAATAGATGCTCCACATCTCAATTCAATTCGGAACATATATATATCTATTAACAACTCAATTCAGCACAAATAATACATATACATTTAATTCAACAACATTTATTACTTATGACTTACCTCGTCCGGGCACGAATGAACCTAACGACTATTCGAAAATTTTTGACTTTCTTTGATCCCAAATCCAGTTTCTTCCTTTCTTGATCTAAGTCAATATAAATTTAACTTTTTTAATCAAATATTCAATCAAATTCATCCAAAAGCATATAAATGGGCTAATTACACTTTTGCCCCTGATATTTCACATTTTTCACAATTTAGTCCCTATTTCACAAAACACAAAATATTCAAAAGTTCACCACACCCATGCTTGGCTGAGTTTCACTAAGGTCCCCAGCAGCCCATTTCTTTCATTTATTTTACATTTTTACCCCTCAATTTACAAATTTCTCAATTTAGTCCTTAATACACATTTTTATCGAAAATCACTTAATTAAATATAACAATCCAACATCAAAGATTTATTTTCCATCATCAAACAACAAATTCATCACATTATCATTAATGGAAAATCTCACATCCATCATCAATTTCGAAAATTAAAGCATGGGCTAACACGTATACGAAGCAACTATCTCAAAAACATAAAAATTATCAAAAACCGAGCAAAACACATACCCGATTCAAAGCTTCAAAGGTGCCAAACCAAAAAAATTTCCATGGCTTTGTTTTTTTCTCAACATTTGACCATGAAGAATAAAAATGCTTGTGTTTTTATGATTTTTTTAATTTATTACATATTATTATAACATTTACAAAACTAACCTTTAAAAAATTAATTAGAAAACCACATAATGGTTGGCCATTACCATCCATATTAAAAGAACAAAGCAATTTGATACTTTTACAAATAGTTATCCACTTTTTCATTTTACGTGATTAAGTCATTTTATTAAATTAGCTACCCAAATGGTAAAATTAAATCACGCAATTTTTACATAACATGCTGTAAAAGCCAAAAATAATATTAAAATAATTTTTTGACCCCAGATTTGTGGTCTCAAAACCACTGTTCTGATAGGGTCTAAACCGGGCCGTTACAATTTATCATGGTTCTCCTTGTGGTGTCAAACCCTTTCTTTTGGAACTTATCACTTCCATTTTTTCCTTATTTTTTGAAGTGTGGCGTTCTAACATATTGTTAGTTCCTATTTTCTAAATGTCGGGTTACCATTTATTTCTTCTACTTCAAAAACTTGTTTGTTATTTCATTATATAGAAATTGGGTCACGATAGTTATATCGGTGGTTCTTTTCTAAGTGTTTGATTCGTGCAAGTCATCCTTCCAAAACCTACTTTGATATTTTTATTCAACCTATTTTCCATTACTCACAATTTCACTTTGAATACCAACTTGAAATGATACTAAAATTAGATGATCGAGAAATTTAGCGTCTTGTAATCGAATTCACGAATATGAGCATGCATCATTTGGTATCAAAGCTACGAAATCTAATCCAAGTATTGAATTAGAAGTGTCAAAATAATGAAATAAATCGAAAAAAACCAACAATTTGAAGTTGAAAAAAAAAGTTAAAATAAAAATAAAAAATCAATTCATATCTTGGAGTATATCTTATATTTTTTGACAGGTCGTCACACTACTGAAATCTTTTGATTAAATTTTTTTTACCTTTTCTTTTTTCTGTTTGAACCTATCCTACCATATCAACTAACCGACTGTTGCAAGTGTTTTTGATCAGGTCCTAACTAGTTCAATCCGAAACTTAGATAAGAACTTTAGTGGAAAAATGCACGAGTGGTGAGATTAAAAGAGCGAGAAAAAGCCAAACTAAGTGCAAAAACGAGAGGAGTGATTTCTTTTGTTTTCTGAGAGAAAATTGCGAGGTTTGATTTGTGAGGAATATTTCATTATTAATATTGTTTTGTGACTAATAGAAATCATGTCAAGGAGTCCTCTAAGAAATAATCCTAATGAAGAAGGGGGAGTTCCAAACTTGGCTTATCAAGTGTTGCTAAGGGAAATGGAACGCATGATGCAAAATCAATTAGAGCCCATCTAAGAGCAGCTTGATCAGTTAAAGGGGAGAGCATAACGAGGTTGTTCACCTCCACAACAAGCCCGTTTACAACCACAACGAGGACATTTACCTCTACAACAAGGCCGTTCACCTCTACCTCTAGACCGACCACTTGTATGATTGTGTAGTAAATATTGGACTAGACTAGGTGACTCTCATATCTGTGGCTAGTTTTGGGCTAAAGGGCCACACGAGCATGTGGACCCACCTGGGCCGAGACGGGCCTTAGGCCCATTCGCAACGTTATCTTTGTTTAGAATACTTGAGTCGCTCGAGGCGACTATAGACTTTTTGAGGGATTGATAAAATTATTGAAATACCCTTATAGGGTAAAATTACTGTAATACCCTCGATTTGCAAAATTACAGAAATACCCCTGATTTACAAAATTACCGAATTACCCTCAATTTATAAAATTATAGAAATACCCCTGATTTGCAAAATTATAAAAATACCCCCGATTTGTAAAAGTACTATTTTACCCCTAATTTGTAAAATTACCATTTTACCTCTAATTTGTAAAATTACCATTTTACCCCTGATTTGTAAAATTATCGTTTTACCCCTGATTTGTGAAGTTACCGTTTTACCTCTGATTTGTAAAGTTATCGTTTTACCCCTGATTTGTAAAGTTACCGTTTTACCCCTGATTTGCAAAGTTATCATTTTACCCCTGATTTGTTAGAATTACCGTTTTACCTTTAGTTTACAAAATTACATAAATACCCTAGTTTACAAATTACGGAAGTACCCCGAATTTCAAAATTACTGAAATACCCCTAATTTACAAAATTACCAAAATACCCCTGGTTTGTGAAATTACCGAAATACCCCTAGGTTGCAAAATTACCGAAATAGCCCTGTAGGGTAGAATTACCGAAATACCCCTATAGGGTAGAATTATCGAAATACCCCTGTAAGCAGAATTACCGAAATACCCCTGTAGGATAGAATTATCGAAATACCCCTATAGGGTAGAATTACCAAGATACCCCTGTGGGGTAAAATTACCATTTTGCCCCTAGTGTGTTAAATGACTGTTTTGCCCTTGTGGGTAAGTGACTGACTTGGACTGTGTGTTTGACGGATTTGACTGTGTTTGTATGACAGTGATTTGACTGACGTGGCCGTGGTTGTGTGATTGATATGTTTTAATATGTGTTTAAATGACTGATACTAAACATGGCCATTCTACATACATGTGTGATGATTAAGCATAACATACACGACATATTGGGTTGGGACATTGATATGGAGGAAGTTCTGTTCTGATAGGATCGCACGGGTCGCACGAGACAACTGTGGATCGACTGAGGGCTTAATGCCAGTTATTCTAAGTATGGCTCTATGCCAACCAACATATGGCTTTCTGCTATCGGGATCATGGCTTTGTGCCGATTATATTTGCCTAAGGCTATGTGCCTATCTTATTTACTGATGACTGTGTGTCGATCACATTTACCCATGGCTGTGTGTTGGTTATATTACCCTAATTGATGGTTATATGCTAATCCTATTGCAGTTACTGATGGCTTTGTGCCAATTATGATACTGCTACTAAAGGCTTAAAGCCACATTTAAATTAGCAGCATGGCTACGTCATTGGTGTGTAGGGCTGGGTGGGTCGAGTTATTCCCCACATGGTGTGTTGGGTCAGTACGGGTGGTGTAATAGCTGGACTGGGTTGGGATTGCATTCGCATATTTTTTTGATTCTGCTATGGGCTTGGCATACACTGTTCTATATAGGGCTAAGGCCCAGACTTATCTGTTCTATATAGGGCTTTGGCCCAGTCTGTTCTGTATATCTGTATTATACTGTTATTGATTCTATTTAGGGCTTAGGCCCACCTAATTCTAATTCTGATTTTGATTCTAATCTAATAATGTTTCTGATTCTGTAATGGGCTAAGGCCCATCAGGTACTGTTGTTATAGTGGGCTAAGGCCCAATTGATACTAGAATTATAGCAGGGCTGCGGCCCAGACTTTTAATTCTTTTGTATGACTGACTGTTCATTTTATATGGTAGGGGATTACACACTAAGTTTTCATAAAACTCACCCCGTTTAATAATTATGTAGGTAATCCCTAGCTTTAGGAGGATTGGTGCTGCGAGGGACTCGGAGAAGGCCACACAGTGCTTATGCTCTGTCTTGATTTACTTTTAAGTACTTTATTCCGGTTTGGGTTGTAATAAGGCCTTTTAAAATTTCTGGTTTTTACATTTGGGATTTTATTTATTGTTTTATAATTGCTAGAAGTCTGACATAGTTTTTCCAAAACAACAACTATTTTTCAAATATTACGTTTTCGCAACTGTTTTAAATTAGGCTTCCGTAACAATTAAGGTTTTAAAGGTAATAACATTTTACAAGAGAACGTCTTTTAATAAACCATGTTTTAAAAATATGCATATGAAATTCGAGATTTTACACAAGTTTTAAATGGCAACAAGTTTTAATTAGAAGGGTTTTCAATGGAAACAAGGCTTTCGAAAAACACCTCAATGTGACATGCCAGATTCTGGCCTAACTTCTAGGCTGGGTTTGAGGTGTTACACTAACCATGAATAAGAGATGGAATAGAGAACGACTCATGGAAACATGGGCTGAAATGAATGCACTCATGTGAAAAAGATTTGTTGCTAGTCATTACTGGCGAGACTTGTTCCAGAAACTCTAAAATCTTTCACAAGAAAATTGGAGTGTGGAAGATTATTTCAAGGAGATGGAGATAGCTATGATCCGAGCCAATGTTGATGAAGACCAAGAGGCTACCAAGGCGAGGTTTTTTTCCAGCTTAAAACACCCAAGGGGAGGAACCTAAGGACAGAGTAGAAAGCAAGGAATTACTCGAAGAACACCGACTGATTCATCTTAGGAGTAGGATTTCCATCAAGACTAAAGATCTCCCTTCAATTTCCTTTAGGAGTTTTTGGGTTTTCTTTATGTTTTGTTGCTTTCCCAATTTTAAGATGTTTTCTTTTATAATTATGAACTAAATCCCCTAAATACCTGAGGGAGATGAAACCTAAAACGGATCTTGTTATTCTTTTTTGAATTATATGATAAATATTTGATTTGTTCTTAATTGTGTTATTAATTCTTTTGTTAATATTTTAGGATATTAATTCAAATCGAATGTGCTTATTTAATGGAGCAAAAGTCCCTATTTAAGAGTAGATCCAACACTATTAAGCGGAGTTGCTCGCAATCCTAGACATAGGACGATTAAAATCTGCCGGATTAGAGTCAAATCTAATAGGGAAATCCATAAATCGAGTTAATGCAACACTAGGGGTTTTAATTAGACAGAAATTTCAATTAATCAGCCTAGGGTTAGTTGTTTTTAGTCTTGAAAGAGATATTAACATAAATTAGGGATTTCTACGGATCAAGTCAAGTGAATAAATCGTCTAGTTCAGACTCAAATAACAAGTGAGGTCTAGGTGGATTCTTCCTTGGGTATTGTCTTAATCAATCATTTTTCCAAAAGCAATTTCCCCAATTTACTCTCTGTCGCCTTCTTAGTTTAGTTATTTTTTAGTTTAAACAAATCTCATTTATTTTTAGGCTAGATAATAAAAAGAAAGTTAATACTAGTACTTTTTGTCCCTGTGGGTTCGACATTCTAGTTTTGCCATAAACTACACTACTGTTCGATAGGTGTGCTTGCCTTTATTGTGGTAATAGTTTAGTTTACAGGTACGATCTTATCACATTAAGTTTTTGGCACCGTTGCCGGGGACTGAAATATTAAGAACACTCGATTTTTATTACTTTAGCCATTCTTACTTTTATTGAAATTTACTTTTTGTTTTTATTTTAAGTTTTATTTACTAAATATTTTTTTTTATTTTTCCCTTACAGGTGTCTCTAGTTTATGACTAGAAGAAATCCGTTAGGACCTTTATTATTCGATAGTGAGATAAAAGTATCAGCTCGTAGAAACTGAAGAGAAACAACGCGGAGCCTACAGTACATGAAAGAAGAGTAAGGGTACGATATCGAATCTACTGAAGAGATGGAGGCAAATCAGAATAATCCACTACCTCCTATGGTAGCTGCAAATCCTGTGAATCAGAATCCTGCTCCTCGTACTATGTATGATTATGCTAAGCCTAATTTAGCTGGTACTGAATCGAGTATTGTTAGGCCTGCTATTGCTGCAAATAATTTTGAATTGAAACCTAACACTATTCAAATGATTTAATAGTTTGTTCAGTTTGATGGTTTGCAGGACGAGGATCCTAATACACATTTAGCAAATTTTCTGCAATTCTACGGCACTTTTAAGATTAATGGCTTTTCTGATGATGCCATTCGCCTTCGGTTGTTTCCCTTTTCTTTGAGGAATAATGCTAAATAGTGGTTGAACTCTCTACCACGAGGGTCAATCACTACTTGGGAACAAATGACTGAGAAATTTTTACTTAAAAATTTTTCGCCACCTAAAATGGCAAAGTTGAGGAATAACATATCTTCTTTTGTGCTGATGGATCTAGAAACACTTTACGATGCATGGAAGAGATACAAGGACTTATTGTGAAGGTGCCCTCACCATGGTTTACCTTTATGGTTATAGATTCAAACTTTCCATAATGGTTTGAACCCCTCAACGAGGCAAATGATCAATGTAGCTGTTGGTGGAACGATAAATAACAAAACATGTGAGGAGGCTTATGAGTTTATAGAGGAGATGTCACTAAATAACTATCAGTGGCAAGTGATGAGGACAAAGCCAACAAAAGCTGCTGGTGTTTTTAATATTGACGCGGTCACCATGTTCTCTAACCAAGTAGAACTTTTGAATAAAAAGATTGATGATTTAATTGGTTCTACGTAGGTGCATCCAGTTATGCAGTGTGACACAAATGGAAGTGGTGTGGGCAACCTAGAGTACTTCCTCTATGGACATGGCATGGAAAACGAGCAAATGAATTATATGGGTAATAATCTTCGACCTTAAAACAATCCTCAAAACAATCCTTACAGTAACACTTGCAATGCAGGTTGGAAGAATCATCCAAATTTTTCATGGCGCAGTTAAGGGAATCAAGGAAATCAAAGGCCACCACCCTCTCCGGGATTTCAACAACCCCGTATCAGCAGGAAAAGAAACCAAACCTTGAGGAGATGTTGGAAAAATTCATATCGGTGTCAGAAACCCATTTTTAGAATATCGGAACAGCACTTAAGAGCCAACAAACTTCAACTCAAGGACTTGAGAATCAAATTGGTCAACTTGCTCAGATGATATTTGATAGACCACAAGGTAGTTTTCCAAGTAATACTAAATCCAATCCTAGGGAGCATGTTAAAGTAGTCACATTAAGGAATGGGAAAATGCTAGCTGAACCTGAAAAGAAGTTGCTACAAGAGCCTGACAAAGAGAAAGTTAATGAGGCCGAACCCAAGGAGAATGCCCCACCGATACTTAGAGAATACAAGCCACCCATCCCATACCCAGCAAAGTTAAAGAAAAACCACATGGACACACAATTTGGTAAATTTCTTGAACTTTTTAAATAGTTACATATTAACTTACCTTTTCTTGAAGCTATTTCGCAGATGCCCACGTATGCAAAATTTTTGAAGGAGCTTCTAACAAACAAAAGGAAGTTTGAAGAGCTATCCATAGTGAAACTCAACAAGGAATGTTCATCTATCCTTCAGAACAAACTACCAAATCAAATTGTAACACCCCTAACCCATACCGTCGACGGATGGTTAAGAGGCATTACGAACCGAACACTTAAAAGCACAAAAGAGAAATCGAAAAATGTTTGGAGCATTCTTAATCCAAATACATATGTGAACATACCAATTATCAAATAAGCTTGTAATGCACTTTAACTAATGCTTACCATTCATATGCAAGATTTTATAAAAAAAAATTTTAACAAAGTCCTATCTCAGCACATGGCCGAATATTCAAATTCATAAAGGTTATCATGTCTCAGATCAAATCACGAATTTGTATAATAAGTTTCAAAGAATTTCCACCACAATCTTTCTCATCTAATTAATTTAACCAAGCATAACACATATACGACATTAATATCGTAAGTACACTTCTTTCATGTTCATTTATACTCAATCATTAACATGCATAATATATATATATATCAACTTGGAAAGTCATTTTCGCATGGCTTTACATATATACAATTCAAAATATACTTCAATTCCAAAACAAAGATTTTTAGCCTATACATGCCATTGTTCAAAGAAAATAAACTTCAAAGGTACCAAAATATGTCGACGATAGAGTGAGCGACTTAGACTTGAATCCTTCGAACCGCAGCTTTAAAAGAAATCTATAAAACAGAGTATACATAGTAAAAGGAGTAAGCTAATGTAAGCTTAGTAAGTTTCAAGTTATCAAAATAACAAATCTAATTATTATTCAACATTTGTTACATAACTTAATTCCTATTTATAAATCCTTTAGCTGAATATATATATCTGGGAAAGAGGGTAGTTCCGCACGCACTTTCACTTGTCACAACACTTATTCATTGGAATGTAATCTCATACTTTATTAAATATAACGCATTAATTCAATGGATTACAATTTCTACATATAATTACACATACAGATATAACACTATCCACATAAATATCATTTCTCGTTACTAATCATTCTTTCAAACAGATTCCGATAGGAGTACCTGGTACATACCTGACCAACTCAAAATATTATTTATTTCCAGACATACTTTACCACATTACTTGAAGGTATTATTTTCATAGTTTATCACCGGCCTTAAGTCTGCTAGGTTGGGAAATTTGAATTTAATCACCGGCCCAAGGCCTGCTGAGCTTAAAGCTCGAATATGTCACTGACTTATAGCCTACTAGACTCGAAGGTCCGAATACAGAACACCAGCATGAAGCCTGCTAGGCACGAAGCCTGAATGTAACACCGGCATATAGCCTGCTAGGCACGAAGCCTGAATGTAACACCGGCATATAGCCTGCTAGGCACGAAGCCTGATTGTATGATACTCCAACTTATTTTGAATTCATACACATCTTATCACATAACGTTAGCTTTCACATTGCACACTTCATTCATATCTCAATTAACACATTCGGTTATAGGTACATACATATAATTTGATCTCCCTTTACATTATACATGCCTTCTTGCCGCAACATATATTACACAATATGCATTTCATCTCATATGAACGTTTCACCATATCATATACCAAATCATACTTTGAATTTCATCTTTTTAGTAGCCATTCGGCTAAAGCACAAAGAAGTGACTTATTATTATTATTATTATTTTTTTATCCTTACACATGTTCCATATCATTCCTCACTACAACTAAAATTGTATACTTGAAACTTACCTCGTTGGTCGATAACTTTCTACGAACCGACTATTCCACCACCTTTGACTTTCCTTTATCCGAGTGTGGCTCTCTTAGCTCTTGAGCTAGAATAAAAATTTAGAAATTCATCAAAACTTAATTGTTTCTCCTCTTGACCGAATGCAACAAGAGTTAATTATGCATGTTATCAACTTTTATTAGCTCATCTAATTCCTTTTTAATCTATAAATGATTTCACTAGGCACATACTAATAAAACATAGCATAACTTTCGTCATTACACAATCACAAGCCACATTCAACTAGTATTCTCACCAGCACTTAACTTAAACATACATAAACATAAAACCGAAAGCATGTACACCACAATTAATTAGACATTATGCTTTCATCAACCATAACATGAGATACAAAACATCAAACTCTTAATGCTTGCATTTTAATATCATGACCGAAACTAATGTACTACCTTAAATCAAAATTCACAAATGAGTCTCGGTCAAGAACAAGATAAGAAGCTCACACCATTAAGTAACACTTGTTTTCGACCATTCAAGACTCCCTTAATCAACTAAGCATGAATTACAAGCTCTTGTAATTTTTCCTACATTTCTACCCAATTGCCGAATGCACCAAATTCATTTAATTTAGAACGTAACCATGAGTTCTCTACTACATGGCCTTAACAACCAAATTTCATAGCCAAATTCAAAGGATTCACCTCCAACAACGTGAAAACAAAATTCCCATACATACAAACAAATTCAAAACCGTGAGCTCATAGTTCTACCTAATTTAAAATTTTAATATAAGATCTGTCATCCTTAATAGTTAAGATATACAAAATAAAATGCCATTAATCAAAGTTTTCATCAAATTCCCATTTGGCTAATTCAACAAGTACTTCAAAACTAATTATAAATCAAAATTCAAGATTTCAAGCTCATTCACTATTTAAATTCTTAAATCGAAACTTAACTCAAAGCCAAACTCTTTCATGCAAAATGGACATAGCCGAATGCCTCCCTCTTATTTTTAAGGAACCACACAAAGCAACCTTTGCAAAATTTGAGCATGTTTCCATGAATTCATGTAAAATTAACCTTAAGACATCTCTCAAGAGCTCTATAAAGCAATTCTTACCTCTAAGACTTAAAAGCTTCAAAGTTCCTATTTTCCATCAATGGCCGAATGGAACAATCATGACTAAACCAAAAATTTAATACATGGGCTATGTCTCATGCCTACCTATCAACTAAATTTCATCAACAATTCATCAAAATAATATAAAAACTTACCTTAATTAGATGCTACCATGGCCGAATGTTGGTTCTCTTCTACCTCCCTTATATTTTTTTTCTCTCAACTCACGGTAATGAAGAACAAAGTGAAATCACCTTGTTCTTTTCACCTTTCTTTTATCATTTTATTAAGTTTTATTTTACCACCAACTAACATATAATTTATAATTATAATATAATACAAATATATATATAAAATACATACATTTCAAGGATTACCCCACATGACCGGCCATTATAAAAATAAATGTCAATTTGACATGCAAGTGCTTGTATTTTAAAGTCACACAATACAAGGCCATTTAAAATTTACCTAGCACATTTTCAAAATTTTCACACAAGTCCAATTTCAATAATTTCACATCAAGTAGCACAAATTAAAACATCACAATTCACATATGCATAATCACATATTTTAAATTGTAAAATTTGACATTCCATTATTTATACGACTCGGTTTAGTGGTCCCAAAACCACTTCCCGACTAGGGTCAATTTAGGGCTGTCACAGCTCTCCCCCTAAAGAATTTTCGTCCTCGAAAATCTTACCAGAAAATAGGTTAGGGTATCTATCTCTCATTGAGTCCTCGAGTTCCCAAGTTGCTTCGTCGATCCCATGCTTGAGCCACAATACTTTTACTAATGAAATCTTTTTGTTTCGTAATTCTTTCGTCTCGCGAGTCAAAATACGAACTGGCTCCTCTTCATAGCTCAAATCAGATTGAATTTCAATATCGGAAGGGCTAATCACATGAGAAGGGTCGGACCTGTAGCGTCGAAGCATCAAAACATGAAAAACATCGTGAATCTTTTCAAGTTCAGGGGGCAAAATCAATCTGTATGCTACCGGCCCAATTCGTTCTGAAATTTCATACGGTCTGATGAATCTCAGACTCAACTTGCTTTTACAGCCAAATCAGAGTATCTTTTTCCAAGGTGAGACCTTCAAAAAGACTTTCTCTCCAATATGAAATTCTATATCTTTACGCTTCAAATCTGCGTATGATTTCTGACGATCCGATGCTGCTTTCAGACTATCACGAATTATTTCTACCTTCTGTTCGGCCTCTTGAACTAAATCAACCCCGTATAACTTGTTCTCGCTAAGTTCGGTCCAAAACAAGGGTGTACAACATTTTCGACCATAGAGAGCTTCATAGGGTGCCATTTGAATACTCGATTGAAAGCTGTTGTTATACGCAAATTCAACCAATGGCAAGTATTTTTCCCACGAACCGCTAAACTCGAGAATGCAACATCTCAACATGTCCTCGAGTATTTGAATAACCCGTTCGGATTGTCCGTTAGTTTGCGGATGGAAAGCAGTACTAAAATGTAATTTGGTACCCAAAGCCTCGTGTAATTTTTTCCAAAATCTCGAAGTAAATCTGGGATCTCTATCTGAAATAATAGAAGTAGGCACCCCATGTAATCTCACTATCTGAGAGATGTACAATTCCGCTAACTTTTCAAGCGATGAGCTGAATTGGTCAATCGATCAACTATAACCCAAATGGAGTCTTTCTTGCTCGGAGTTAGCAGTAAACCAAATACAAAATCCATTGTAACTCGATCCCATTTCCATTCAGGTATTAAGATTGGCTGAAGTAATCCCGAAGGCACCTGATGTTCTGCTTTCACTTGTTGACAAATCAAGCATTTAGAAACATAGTCGGAGATGTCTCGTTTCATACCGTGCCACCAGTACTGACGTTTCAGGTCGTTGTACATTTTTGTACTACCCGGATGAACTGACATTCGGCTATCATGAGCCTCATTCAAAATCATCGGAACAAGTTCGAAATTTCTCAGAATACATAATCAGTTTCTGAATCTTAAACAATCATTATCGTCAATCTGAAACTCCAAGTCTGCCTTTAGAATACACTGAGCTCTTTTAGTAATCAAATCAGCATCGACTTTCTGAGCTTCACAGATTTGCCGCACGTACACTGGTTCTGACTTTAATTCTACTATCAACAAATTATCCGTAGACACAGATAAATAGACGTTCATTGCTCGCAATGCAAATAGGGATTTCTGACTGAGAGCATCCGCAACTACATTAGCCTTACCCGGATGATAATTGATAACAAGCTCGTAGTCTTTCAGCAACTCTAACCACCGTCTTTGTCTCAAATTCAAATCTTTTTGAGTCATTAGATATTTTAAACTTTTATGATCAGAAAAGACATGGCATCTTTCTCCGAACAAGTAGTGACGCCAAATTTTTAAAGCAAAAACAATAGCAGCGAGCTCAAGATCATGAGTCGGATAATTTCTCTCATGAGGTTTCAATTGCCTCGAGGCATACGCAACCACTCGGCCCTCTTGCATCAAAATGCAACCTAAACCGTTTTGAGAGGCATCACAATAAACTACATACTCCTTACCGGACTCAGGCTGGACCAACACAGGAGTTTCCGTTAAAAGAGTTTTCAACTGATCGAAACTTTTCTGACACTTTTCCGACCACTCGAACTTAACATCTTTCTGTAATAGTTTTGTCAACGGTGTTGCGATCATCGAGAACCCTTTAACAAATCGTCGGTAGTAACCGGCAAGCCCCAGAAAGCTCCTTACTTCAGTAACGTTTTTAGGAGGCTTCCAATTAAGTATGGCTGAAACTTTACTTAGATCAACCCGTATACCCGAGGCGGATACCACATGTCCCAAGAAGCTGACTTCTGTCAACCAAAACTCACATTTACTGAACTTAGCATACAATTGCTTATCTCGTAGAACTTGCAATACCAATATCAGGTGTTCGGCATGTTCAGTTTCATCGCGTGAATAGATTAATATGTCGTCAATAAACACAACTACAAATCGGTCCAAAAATTGTCTGAAAATTCTATTCATCAAATCCATAAATACCGCAGGGGCATTAGTGAGCCCAAACAGCATCACTTAGTGATCGTATCTCGTTCTAAACGCTATTTTTGGCACATTTGAGTCTCTGACTCGTAGCTGGTAATAACCCGATCTCAAATCTATCTTCGAGAATACTGAGGCTCCTTTCAGCTGATCGAACAAATCATCAATGCACGGTAACAGATATTTGTTCTTTATCTCACTTTATTTAATTAACGATAGTCGATGCACAATCTCATCGTTCCGTCTTTCTTTTTCACGAATAACACCGGTGCATCCCAAGGTGAAAAACTTGGTCGAGCGAAACCTTTATCCGTCAATTCTTGCAACTAAACTTTCAATTCTTTTAATTCGGTTGGTGCCATACGATACGGAGCTATTGAAATTGGAGCTGTTCCAGGTAGAAGTTCAATGCCAAACTCTACTTCACGGACAGGTGGTAATCCTGGCAATTCTTCGGGAAAAACATCCGAATATTCACAAACTACTGGCACCGACTCAAGCTTCTTTTCTAACTCTTTACTATCAATCACATACGCGAGATATGCCTCACACCCCCTTTTTACATAATTCTGAGCTTGCATCGAAGATATTACAGCTGGCAACCCATTCAAATCAGATGACTCAACCCAAATTATTTTATTATTCGAGCATTGCAAATCAATGATCTTCCGCTTGCAATTCACTACTGCATCATGCGCAGTCAACCAATCCATCCCAAGAATAATATCAAATTCATCAAACAGTAATAGCATCAAGTCAGCCGAAAAACAAAAGTCTTGAATCATTAAGGGGCATTTCTTCCACACTTTATCGACAAACACACATCGAACCAGAGGGTTTGATACTCGGATTAGGAACTCAGTAGACTTAATAGGTAGAGTCTTACTGGATGCTAAAGTTTCACACACATATGAATGGGTTGAACCGGGATCAATCAGAGCTATAACATCAGTGTCGAAGTGAGTGAAAATAACAGTAATAACATCAGGGCAAGAAACCTCTTCACAGGCATGGATGGCATAAGCCCTGGCAGGTGCACGGGCCTCAGATCTGACCGCCGTGTCTCTAGTCCCTCTCTGACTGACACTAGTATTACCTCCCTGCCTCGGTGGTCGTCCTCGCACAGCCGTGTTACCAGGCCTCTCACTAGGAGCTGTGTTACGTTCAACCTGTTTCGGACAATCCTTTATAAAGTGATCAGCAGCTCCACATTTAAAACAGGAGCGGTCATGCAATCTGCAGCTCCGCGGATGCCATTTCCCACAATGCTTGCAAACTGTTCTATCCCCACGGTCATTGCCTACACTAGCAACGGAAGTGGCTCGCGTACTCACTGGAGGTTGATCACGATCTCGTCTAGAATAACCCGAATTAGCCTTAGATCTGCTCGACTCATCTCAAAATTTCTTCGAGGATTGCTAAAGAGACTTTCCTGACGATCTTTTACGGAATTCTCTGACTCCGTCCTCAGCCTTTTTCTTTTCAATACTGAGCTCTTCGGCGTTACAAGCTCGCTTGACAAGTACTATGAACTCTTTGATTTCTAAAATACTGACTAACAACTTGATATCTTCGTTTAACCCATCCTCGAAACGTTTACACGTAATAGCCTCGGATGATACACACTCACGAGCATATCTACTGAGCCGTACAAACTCTCTCTCATATTCAGTTACAGACATTTGGCCCTGTTTAAGCTCAAGAAATTCTTTCCGTTTTTGATCAATGAATCTCTGACTGATATACTTTTTCTGGAATTCGGTTTGGAAGAACTCCCAAGTGACCTATTCTTTCGGCACTATAGAGACCAATGTATTCCACCAATAGTAAGCGGAGTCACGTAATAGAGATACAGCACACTTCAGACATTCTTCGTGCGAACACGATAATTCATCAAAAACTCGAATCATATTATCGAGCCAAAACTGAGCTTGCTCAGCATCATCGCTGACTGTAGCCCGAAACTCTTTAGCCCCATATTTTCTAATCTTGTCAACTGGAGGCCTACTCGATCTCAGAGGATCAGTCACAGGAGGAGCTACGTATGTCGGGAGAGGAGTATTTAGGGGCGGGGGTTGTGGAGCAGCCGGATTTGTTCGAATAAACTGAGTGAACCAATCACTCATCATCGCATAGAAAGCTTGTCTAGTGTCATCATCTCGATGACTGGCATTTGGCTGGGAGTCATTAGGCGCGGTCCCTTGCGCGGGAGTTGGCGCTACACTCTCCACGTCATCCGCTACAGCTTGTTCAGGATCGGGATTCATTTCTATACAAAAATCACAATTTCTAAAGTCAGAAGTCACTACACTATCATATTAACTTACAATGGCATGTATAGCTATATTCACATATGCTACGTTAGTCCGAGAACTGACTAAACCGTAGCTCTGATACCAATAAAATGTAACACCCCGAACCCATACCGTCGGCGGATGGTTAAGAGGCATTATGAACCGAACACTTAAAAGAACAAAAGAGAAATCGAAAAATGTTTGGAGCATTCTTAATCCAAATACATATGTGAACATACCAAATATCAAATAAGCTTGTAATGCACTTTAACTAATGCTTACCATTCATATGCAAGATTTTATAAAAAAAATTTTTAACAAAGTCCTATCTCAGCACATGGCCGAATATTCAAATTCATATATGATGTTCAAAGGTTATCATGTCTCAGATCATATCACGAATTTGTATAATAAGTTTCAAAGAATTTCCACCACAATCTTTCTCATCTAATTAATTTAACCAAGCATAACACATATACGACATTAATATCGTAAGTACACTTCTTTCATGTTCATTCATACTCAATCATTAACATGCATAATATATATATATATCAACTTGGAAAGTCATTTTCGCATGGCTTTACATATATACAATTCAAAATATACTTCAATTCCAAAACAAAGATTTTTAGCCTATACATGCCATTGTTCAAAGAAAATAAACTTCAAAGGTACCAAAATATGTCGACGATAAAGTGAGTGACTTAGACTTGAATCCCTCGAACCGCAGCTTTAAAAGAAATCTATAAAACAGAGTATACATAGCAAAAGGAGTAAGCTAATGTAAGCTTAGTAAGTTTCAAGTTATCAAAATAACAAATCTAATTATTATTCAACATTTGTTACATAACTTAATTCCTATTTATAAATCCTTTAGCTGAATATAAATATCTGGGAAAGAGGGTAGTTCCGCACGCACTTTCACTTGTCACAACACTTATTCATTGAAATGTAATCTCATACTTTATTAAATATAACGCATTAATTCAATGGATTACAATTTCTACATATAATTACACATACAGATATAACACTATCCATATAAATATCATTTCTCGTTACTAATCATTCTTTCAAACAGATTCCGATAGGAGTACCCGATACATACCTGACCAACTCAAAATATTATTTATTTCCAGACATAGTTTACCACATTACTTGAAGGTATTATTTTCATAGTTTATCACCAGCCTTAAGTCTGCTAGGTTGGGAAATCTGAATTTAATCACTGGCCCAAGGCCTGCTGAGCTTAAGGCTCGAATATGTCACCGGCTTATAGCCTGCTAGACCCGAAGGTCCGAATACAGAACACCGGCATGAAGCCTGCTAGGCACGAAGCCTGAATGTAACACCGGCATATAGCCTGCTAGGCACGAAGCCTGAATGTAACACCGGCATATGGCCTGCTAGGCACGAAGCCTGATTGTATGATACTCCAATTCATTTTGAATTCATACACATCCTATCACATAACGTTAGCTTTCACATTGCACACTTCATTCATATCTCAATTAACACATTTGGTTATAAGTACATACATATAATTTGATCTCCCTTTACATTATACATGCCTTCTTGCCGCAACATATATTACACAATATGCATTTCATCTCATATGAATGTTTCACCATATCATATACCAAATCATACTTTGAATTTCATCTTTTTAGTAGCCATTCGGCTAAAGCACAAAGAAGTGACTTATTATTATTATTATTATTATTTTATCTTTACACATGTTCCATATCATTCCTCACTACAACTAAAATTGTATACTTGAAACTTACCTCGTTGGTCGATAACTTTCTACAAACCGACTATTCCACCACCTTTGACTTTCCTTTATCCGAGTGTGGCTCTCTTAGCTCTTGAGCTAAAATAAAAATTTAGAAATTCATCAAAACTTAATTGTTTCTCCTTTTGACCGAATGCAACAAGAGTTAATTATGCATGTTATCAACTTTTATTAGCTCATCTAGTTCCTTTTTAATCTATAAATGATTTCACTAGGCACATACTAATAAAACATAGCATAACTTTCGTCATTACACAATCACAAGCCACATTCAACTAGTATTCTCACCAGCACTTAACTTAAACATACATAAACATAAAATCGAAAGCATGTACACCATAATTAATTAGACATTATGCTTCCATCAACCATAACATGAGATACAAAACATCAAACTCTTAATGCTTGCATTTTATATCATGACCGAAACTAATATACTACCTTAAATCAAAATTCACAAATGAGTATCGGTCAAGAACAAGATAAGAAGCTCACACCATTAAGTAACACTTGTTTTCGACCATTCAAGACTCCCTTAATCAACTAAGCATGAATTACAAGCTCTTGTAATTTTTCCTACATTTCTACCCAATTACCAAATGCAGCAAATTCATTTAATTTAGAACGTAACCATGAGTTCTCTACTACATGGCCTTAACAACCAAATTGCATAGCCAAATTCAAAGGATTCACCTCCAACAACATGAAAACAAAATTCCCATACATACAAACAAATTCAAAACCGTGAGCTCATAGTTCTACCTAATTCAAAATTTTAATATAAGATCTGTCATCCTTAATAGTTAAGATATACAAAATAAAATGCCATGAATCAAAGTTTTCATCAAATTCCCATTCGGCTAATTCAACAAGTACTTCAAAACTAATTATAAATCAAAATTCAAGATTTCAAGCTCATTCACTATTTAAATTCTTAAATCGAAACTTAACTCAAAGCCAAACTCTTTCATGCAAAATGGACATAGCCGAATGCCTCCCTCTTATTTTTAAGGAACCACACAAAGCAACCTTTGCAAAATTTGAGCATGTTTTCATGAATTCATGTAAAATTAACCTTAAGACATCTCTCAAGAGCTCTATAAAGCAATTCTTACCTCTAAGACTTAAAAGCTTCAAAGTTCCTATTTTTCCATCAATGGCCGAATGGAACAATCATGACTAAACCAAAAATTTAATACATGGGCTATGTCTCATGCCTACCTATCAACTAAATTTCATCAACAATTCATCAAAATAATATAAAAACTTACCTTAATTTGATGCTACCATGGCCGAATGTTGGTTCTCTTCTACCTCCCTTATATTTTTTTTTCTCTCAACTCACGGTAATAAAGAACAAAGTGAAATCACCTTGTTCTTTTCACCTTTCTTTTATTATTTTATTAAGTTTTATTTTACCACCAACTAATATATAGTTTATAATTATAATATAATACAAATATATATAAAATACATACATTTCAAGGATTACCCCACATAACCGGCCATTATAAAAATAAATGTCAATTTGACATGCAAGTCCTTGTATTTTAAAGTCACACAATACAAGGCCATTTAAAATTTACCTAGCACATTTTCAAAATTTTCACACAAGTCCAATTTCAATAATTTCACATCAAGTAGCACAAATTAAAACATCACAATTCACATATGCATAATCACATATTTTGAATCGTAAAATTTGACATTCCATTATTTATACGACTCGGTTTAGTGGTCCCAAAACCACTTCCCAACTAGGGTCAATTTAGGGCTGTCACACAAATTGAAAGAACCAGGAAGTTTTACTATTCCCTGTTTAATTGATAGTTTAAATATTGAAAATGCGTTAGCTGATTTAGGAGTCAATATTAATTTAATGCCTTATAAAATGTTCAAGCAACTAGGTCTTGGGGAACCAAAACCCACTAGGATGAGTATTCAATTAGCTGATAGATCTGTTAAATATCCTAGGGGTATCATTGAAGATGTGCTAGTTAAAGTGGATAAATTTATATTCCCTATTGATTTTTTTGTGCTTGACATGGATGAGGATGTTGCAGTACCTTTAATCCTAGGACGCCCATTTTTAGCCACTGCTAGAGCTGTTATTGATGTGGGGGATGGTAAAACTTGTGCCTAGGGTGGGTGATGAAGAAATAGTGTTTAAAATTTATGATGCCTTGCGATTCTCTAGAGCACAAGACGATTCCTGTTATTTTATTGATTCTACTGACTATTCTGTTCAAGACCTTTTCAGGAAATCACTCTTGAAGACACGTTGGAACTGTGTCTCGTCCAAAGTGGGGAGGAGGATGAAGTCACCATTAAGATGGAAAAGGTAATAATTGATTTGAACTCTAATGAACCTTCTCCAAGACAAATAGATTATGAGGGTATTGAGATAAATGATGAACTGAGATAAAAAGCCTATGTTGACGAACCTCTCAAATTGGAATTGAAGCAATTACCCAATCACTTGGAATATGCATTTTGGGGAGATAACTCTACATTGCCATTGATTATTGCTTCGGACTTGCAACCCAAGGAGAAAGAAGAATTACTCCAAGTATTAAAAGCACATAAAAGGGCCACAACTTGGAAAATTTCTGACGTTAAAGGGATCAGCCCTTCTTTTTACACCCACAAAATTTTGATGGAAGACGAGTACAAATCATGTGTGCAAGCTCAAAGACGACTGAACCCCAACATGAAGGAAGTTGTCAAGGCTGAGGTAATTAAACTTCTAGATGCTACAGTTATTTATCCTATTTCTGATAGTGCTTGGGTAAGTCCTGTGCAGGTTGTTCGTAAGAAGGGAGGCATGACTGTTGTTGCCAATGAAAAGAACGAATTGATCCCTACAAGAATAGTCACAGGTTGGAACATATGCATTGATTATAGGAAATTGAATGATGCCACCAGAAAGGACCACTTTCCTTTGCCCTTCTTTGATCAAATGTTGGAGAGACTGTCAAGGTATATATACTACTGCTTCTTGGATGACTCTCTGGCTACTTCCAAATCCTGATAGCTCCTGAAGGTTAAGAGAAAATGACATTTACATGTCTATATGGTACGTTTGCCTATCGTAGAATGCCTTTTGGATTATGTAATGCTCTTACTACTTTTTAGCGTTACATGTTGGCGAGCTTTGACGAACTCATGGGAGACATTATGGAAGTATTTTATGGACGACTTCTTGGTATTTAGTAACTCCTTCCATCTCTGCCTTAAAAATTTAGAATGAGTTTTAATAAGATGTGAAGAAATGAACCTTGTACTTAATTGGGAAAAATGCCACTTTATGGTTCGTGAAGGTATTGTGCTAGGACATAAAATTTGTAGTAAAGGGATAGAGGTTGATAAAGCAAAAATAGAGACCATTGAAAAACTACCTCCTCCTAATTCAGTTAAGGCTATTATAAGCTTTTTAGGACATACTGGTTTTTATAGAAGATTTATTAAAGATTTTTCTAAAATAGCTAAGCCTTTAACAAAATTACTAGAAAAAGATGTGCCCTTCAACTTTGATCAGGAATGTTTAGAAGCATTTAACACTCTTAAAGAGAAATTAACTAATGCTCCGATTATAATTGCACCTATTGGAATTTACCTTTTGAACTAATATATGATACGGGTGATTTTGCAGTAGGTGCAGTTCTTGGACAGCGAAGAGACAAGCATTTTTAGCCAATTTATTATGCTAGCAAAACTTTGACAGCCGCACAAGAGAATTACACTATCACGAAAAAAGAATTGCTAGCTGTGGTTTCTGTGTTCAACAAATTTAGACCATATCTAATATTGTCTAAAGTCGTCATTTATACTGATCATCCCGCTCTTCGTTATCTTTTAACTAAGTCTAATGCGAAACCTCGATTAATAAGATGAATTTTATTATTGCAGGAATTTGACTTGGAGATACAAGATAAGAAAGGAGCTGAAAATCTTGTGGCAGATCACCTTTCCATGCTTGAGAATCCACATCTCAAAGAACTTGACGAAGCCAAAATAAATGACTCGTTTCTTGAAGAATGACTCTTAGTCATATCTAATTCTGAGGTACCTTGGTTTGCTGACATTGCGAATTATTTAGCTGCTAACATAACCCTAAAAGGGTTGACGCATCAGCAAAAGAAGCAATTCTTTGCTAATGTGAAAAACTACTTCTGGGAAGATCATTTTCTTTTTCGTATATGTGCAGATCAAGTCATTTGAAGATGCATTACAAAGTCAGAAGCAGACAAGATCTTGGAACACTACCATTTAGGACCAACTGAAGGGCATTACAGTCGGACTAAGTCAACTTATAAAACATTTGAATTAGGTTTTTATTGGCCTACACTATTCAAGGATGCCAACAGGTATGTTATTTCTTGGAGCAAATGCCAAAGAATAGGTAATATCTCTAAACGTGATGAAATGCCTCAAACATATACTCATGTGAAATATTTAATGTATGGGGTATTGGTTTCATGGGTCCATTCTCTAGTTCATTTGGGAATAAATACATCTTAGTAGCGATTGATTACATGTCAAAATGGGTGGAAGCCCAAGCTTTACCTACTAATGATGCTAGAGTGGTAGTGAGATTTCTTAAAATGCTCTTTTCTCGATTTGGAACACCTAAGGCAATTATTAGTGATAGGGGTACTCATTTTTGTAATGCTCAGTTTGATAAAGTTTTAAAGAAATATGGAGTACACCATAGAATGGCTACCCATTACCATCCTCAAACTAGTGGACAAGTCGAAGTAGCCAATAGAGAGCTTAAACGTTTCCTAGAGAAGACGGTAGAGTCAAATAGGAAAGAGTGGGCGATGAAGGTAGATGATGCTTTATAGGCCTATAGAACTGTGTTCAAAACTCCCATAGGAACATCTCCTTATAGACTTGTTTATGGGAAAAGTTGTCATCTGTAACACCCTTAGACCCATACCTGTCGCCGGTGGGTTAAGAAGCATTACCCGACATTCATTCAAATTAACACAGCTTCACTCATGCAAATCACGTTATTAAAACATATGGATAGCAACTTATAGAGAATTGGATTACCAAATCTAAATTGTACATATAAATATAAACAAAACCGTACATGCATCATAAATTCGATTAAAATTTAGACTCATGAATCGATTAAATGATCATGCATATCCATTTGGTCTTAAGACCGCTTTTTACAAATATTATAACCATTACTATGCACACGGTAAAGCATGAAAACTTAGCAAAATTTAACAACCTATCAGCTAGGCCAATTTTTCATGTATATGCATGCCACACATACTTTTCAAAACAACAATTCTCAAAATACATACTAATTCGAACGTCATTAACAATTGTTAAACCTAAACCATATATATACATACGTGTGATAAGTACGTCATTAGCCATCTTCGCATGGCTTTTCATAAATATAATACACAAAATCCAAACCTACTATTAAATCCAAGATATAAAAGCCTATACATGCCATTTTTCCAAAACAAGACTAAATAAGTACCAAAAACAATGGCGATAGCTTAGATGACTTGTCCTCAAACTCACGAGCCCGTAGCATTTGAGAGAAATCTATAAAAACAAAGAATCAAAAGAAACAAAGTAAGCATTTACATGCTTAGTAAGCTTTAAGCCATAAAAAGGAACTAATCAAAGGTTTAAGCATAGTACTTCTATTATTTATCTATGTCTATCTTTAACCGAATGTATCCAAGATTATCTCTATCCCTATTGTACGTACATATCAAACAATTTTTTTTAGCTAAATTTCGAATCATAAAGGTGAACCTCATCATATCAAATAAGCTCCAATATTTGACCAAACACATCTAATTTGGTTACAAGTCAAATCCTTATAGTATGTATATCCACACACACATATTTCTTTATGCTTCAAACATAACACATTCTTATGCTCAAATCAATCTCAACACATATCCAAAGATCCGAATTTCATGTACAGTAATTAAGAACCATGTCCTTTTACTATTCTAAGCAAAGGTCAGATTCGGTATTACTCATTCATCGTAGCATCATTTAAACAGAAACAAATGCATAATTTGTATCTAGCACGTACCTAGTTAATTTAGGATCATGAATTTATTTATTTCCAGCATGAATGCCTTCGGGTTTAGCCCGGAATATAACACTAGCCTTAAGGCTCTTCGGGACTCAGCCCAAATGAATGACTGGCACAAATGCCCTTCAGGACTTATCCTGGATGTAACTTCGGCACGTATGCCCTTTGGGACTTAACCCGGACGAAACTCCGGCATGTATGCCCTTCGGGATTCTACCCGGATCATAGCACTGAGACATATACATTTGGATCCATCGCATATTCTTTTCACATAGTCTATTACATGCTAACATTCATTTGCCTTATTCACATAATAATTCAAAATGTGGTAAATTTCATTACATTTTTCGGTCAATAGGCATAAATGCACTTTACATCAAATCGGCTTCTGAAGCCATCACATGTCTAATGAACTTTCGGCTATATGATCAATTTCACTACTATATTACATCAACTCTATTCCACATACTTCATTTTACCATTCACATAAGCAACAAAATATTCACCTCATGCTAAATCAAGTCATGTGCTAGGTTATAACACTTAAAACTTACCTCGATTTGTGGTTGAGTAGTTAAGGTTTTCAATGTTCCACCACCTTAGCCTTTCCTTTATCCGAAGGTGCCCCTTTAGGTTCTTGAGCTATGGTTTAAGCAAGGAAAGAATTTGCAAATCAAAATCATATCATATTAAATACTCGGCTACATTAATTACTACCAAAAGTTCATCTAAGGCTAAAAGTCTCAAAATCCATAAATATCAACTCATTTAATTGTTAGACATTCACTTTAACAAGACACATAAACATACTTTTCTTGCATACATATTCGGTCAAACATTACTAGATTGTAAGTCACAAATAGCTTAAAGATTAGATCAAGTACATATATTCTCTTTAACCAACTCATCATTCATGGCATAATAGTCAACCAAGGCCGAATAGTTTTGTTCACAAAGTGAGTTCAATTTTTGAGCTCCCACTCGGCATATAATAGCATACATAAATTTTTTCCACACAAGCTAGTATTTTTAGCAATTAGTATGGTACAAGTTCAACCAAGAGTTTACAATAAAATTACAAGATGCATATATAGGGTCTAAACACATATGTTTATCACAAAACACCACCCTTTTACAAATCCTTCCTTATAAAATGTATCATGGCCGAATGTTTCACTAAAGTTCTCATAAGCATTTTAAGATTGAACTTTCTAAATTACTCAAAGTCAACCCTCAAGTTCTATTTACTAAAGACTCTCATAACTAAATCTATAAGCAAGTAATCCAATTCCAACATTTTAATAAATATTTTATACAAAAAAAACAATAACTAAACATTCTTTAATGAACTTTACACCAAGGCCGAATATTCCTTAACAACCAAAGCATATATTCAAAAATTTAACAAAGTATTTACCCACCATGGCCGAATAGATCCTTTCTAAACCATTTAATTACCGTAAGCTAAACAAAATTTAAATCAAGTTCATGAGTTTCTAATTTCATCACTTCAACCATTCAATGCTTATCTAATTGTTCAAATAGATTTCTAATACAACCATTAAACCAATTTACTACCCTTAATACTCAATTTCTGCAAGTAACCACACACACACTCTCATCAATCGAATTTCCACACTAATTAACCCCCACAACACACATTCCTTCCAATCAACTTCAATTTAAGCTCCCAACTCATACAACATAAAGAATAGAAATCCCCTTGTAACATTCCTATCTAAACCGAATGCTCAAAGCACTACAAGAATCAAAATTTACTCATGGGCTAAGTCAAAGACCTATCCATCAACCAAAATTTCATAAAATCTCAAAGAATTAACTAAAAACTTACCTTAATCAAGCAAGAAGAAGACCGAATGTCTAGTTTCTCTTCCCCCTTTTTCTTTCTTTAGTTCAAGGCAAAGAGGAACAATTCATAACCAAATTTTTCTTTTTTTTTGTATCATTATTATTTCCACTAATATGAAATCATTTTCCACTCACCTAATTTTTAACATAAAAAAATAAAACAACCAATAAAACCATGTACATGGCCGGCCACTTTCATAAAAAGAGAAATTTGACATGCAAGTCCAATTCTTTTATAGCATGCCCACTTTGGCCATTCAAAGATTCACCCAATTAATTTTTAAAATTTTCACCTAAGTCCTATTGAATAATTCACATTGATCTAATAGTATTAAGGTATACATTCTCCACACATGCATAATTCACATATCATACTTATAAAATATGAAAAATTAAATCGGTTTTGTGGTCCCGAAACCACTTTCCGACTAGGGTCAAAATAGGGTTGTCACATCATCTACCATTTAAACTAGAACATAAGGCATTCTGTGCTATCAAATTTCTAAATCTTGATCTTAAACTTGTAGGTGAAAAAAGACTAATGCAGTTAAATGAGTTGGATGAATGGCATAGTAGTGCATACGAGAACTCAAGATTATACAAGGAAGCAACAAAGTGATGCCATGACGCTCGTTTAAAGCAACCTAAGTGGTTTGTAGCTGGCGATCTTGTCTTGCTTTACAACTCGAGGCTCAAATTGTTCCTTGGAAAGCTCAAATTGAGATGGTCAGGCCTATTCGTAGTTCAAATCATTTTCCCATATGGCATGTAGAGGTAATTCATTTGAACCATGACACCTTCAAGGTAAACAGTCATCGACTTAAACTTTATAATGGTGAGGAATTTAAGAATGATAGAAAGGAGCTTAGGCTCCACGAACCCTCTCCGAGCACTAACAATTATTAATTTTCTTAATTTTAGTTTATAACATCTAACAAACACTAATCGAGTCATTTAAACGCAGGTTTCCCTAAACCACACGACCTGGCACACGGACGTGTCTTAGGTCATGTCCACACCAAGGATTGGAGCCATGTGCATGTCCTTGGCTATGTGAAAATAGGACTAAATTTTTCCCAAACTTAGGATGACCACACGGGATGCGACTAATCACCACGACCGTGCGATATGGCCGTGTGCGAATCTGATTAATTCACACGAGTGTGTGAGCCCCACCAGTAAGTCAACACGGGCGTGGCCACGACCGTGTTAAAACTGGACTTTGAAATTTTAAAAATATGCCGAGACATGGGATGTGATAGATTCCCACAAACGTACCTAGAGACCATGCGCAAACCTGCCCAAAGACAAGGGTATTTGAACCAATCCCACGCCTGTGTCCCTATACCATGGTCGACACTGATAAATTAACACGGGCCTGTGACATGCCCGTTCCCATAACCCGTGAACAACACTGAGAAAGTAACACAGGCGTGTGACACGCCCGTGCTCGTAGATCATGGGCACCTCAGACTAAATCCCATGGGCGTGCGAACCAATACACGGGTATGGGAGAAATGAACGAAGTAGTACACGACCGTGCGAGGTAGCCGTGTGTACCAACACGCCCAAGGAACACGAGCGTGGGCCAAGAAGCATTCATGACCTAGACCAAATTTCACGAAAAGCCCAGGCTAGACCTGAGGCACACGAGCTTGGGGCACAGCCGTGTGACCTGACACGGAGCTGTTACAAGACTGTTCCCCTATTTAACAAACCCAAACGCTTTTTATTATTTATCATCCCCTTCCCCAATACAAAACCCTAGTGCCGATTCACTTTCTCCCCACTCCCACCACCGTACCACCATTCACCCACCTTCCCCAATCATCAAAACCCAACCTCTCACCCCCTATTCCCTTTCCCCGTCAATCTTCCTCTTTCAAAACTTCCCGTCCAACTATAACCTCCCCTCTCCTAACTGTCCGTCACCTCCATCACTCACTCTGATTCCCCCCATGACCTTCACAACCACCGTTTAGCTCACATCCCCCCTTACGCCACCGACTACCGCATCGTTGCACCTCTGGCGACCTTCACCCACTGTCGGTCAAACTGTATTTCTTTTCTATAATCAATTTTATATTATTCTTGTCTTTTAAGTCCCTTTTCCAGTATATATTTTCTTTTGTTTAGTCTGATTATACTTATTTTTTAATTATTTGTAGTTTCAAATTTATTTTTTGATTTTCTTTTAATTTCGTACCTGTTTGGTTTATTTCGCTATAGCTTCTAACATTCTATGATGCGTTTCGATTATTATTTTGGGATCTTAAATTTTTACTTAGGACCTATAAACTACTCATTATTTTGCAACTAAATTTTCCCCTCCGATATATGCCGCAATTTAATTTGAGTTGTTGAGTTTTAGGACTAAATTATTTAGGACCACTTAGTTGGACAGTGTGAAACTCATGTGCATACTTTATGATATTCCCTTTAATTTTAGTATTTTTGTTATGCTTTATTTGTTAATACGAGTCTTGCACTTTCTATTACAGGCATACAATGACCAACACTCGTGGTAAAAAGGACGCTGTTCACGTGTCGAAAAAGCAAAAAGGACCCGGTGCTATATCAGCAAGTGCATCTGCCAAAGTGCACTACCCTTTTCTACAGTTCCAATCGGGACCCCAGGAGGAGCTCTTTCAAATCCTTTGAGTGAGACCCCTTGGCATAGGTAGATGCATCGATTGGGCTGCATTAGAGAAGGTCCAACTCGCCGATTCAGTTAGAGCCCTCCTCACTATCAAACCATGGGGGCGTTTCTTTGACATTGTCGAACTGACATACATGGAGCTCACCTTAGAGCTTTGTTCGACATTCCATCTTCAGACAGTTATGCCAGAGTTCGATGACCCATGAACAATGCAATTTCGTCTTGGCAGCTTGGTACGCCAACTGAGTGTCTTAAAATTCGGAGTCACTTTGGGACTTTATACAGAAGAATTCATGGACGACGACAATTTCTCTGATCTCCATCACCACATTCACTATGTTCCTTCCTCCTATTGGACGACCCTGGTCCCTGCTTCAGCCACCTATGACCCCAACCGTTCCAAGGCATCAGCTCTCCTTCCAGTAGTGCAATATCTCCACGCCATTTTGGCTTACACCTTGGCAGGACAGCAAGAGAGCACCGGCGTTGTCAATACTCATGACGCTTATTTCTTATGGAGCATAGCGTACGGGCACATTTTTAACCTAGCATATTTTATGACCCTTGCCATTCGTCATCAAACTGAATGAACAGAAAGGGAGCCATTTGCATTGGTCCTTATGTGACATGCCTCACATAGCACTTCAGTCTCCTCAACACAGTGGCACAGTCCTCATCGCTTACACTCGTCGTCCAGATGTCCCCACATGGCATTTCGAGTATGCTTTATATGAGGATGATAGAGCATCGTCGTGTGTTCGATCCTCCTCAATACCGTTTAGCTCATTCTACTGAGCAGGATAACCCCGCGGGTATTACTGATGATATCCCTCCACCTCATGAGGATCCGCCTTCTCAGCCACCGTTGAGTCATAGACCAGTTCATGCAGCTGCTTCATTGACTGACATTTCTGAGTGCCTCAATCAATTCGAGCAACACTGCTTTTAGCGTTTCGACCATATTGATGCGACTCTACAATAGATTTGTCAGTATCTCCACATTTCACCTCTACCGCCGCCACTTTACGATCCATCTGCCGATGATGACTTTTGAGTCCATTTATCTTTATTTTTATTTTTATTTTATTTTTATTTCTATTTTAACTTTTATGTTTCTTTATCTTTATCTTTATTTTTATTTCTATTTCTTCTTTATGTTTTACAAAACTTATCTTAGTCTATCTTGAACATTTTGTGTTTATGCCTATTTCTTATCAAGTAACCATGCTAATCCATAGTTCCTAAAACACTATTGATGCTATCAAAGTTCCAAAGAGCTCAAAAGCTCAATATTACTCAGGAATATACAACTCTACTAGGAAGGGTACTCCACGACTGCCATGTCCTGCTTGACCATGACCATAGCCACCACAACACCGAACACCACGCCTATCTCTATTTGGTATCACAGTTGTGGAACCCAACCTATACCACCACCAGAGTGTCCTCCCCCACCTTCACCTTTGCTTAGTATGCACTTCAAAAGCTTCCTATCCAAATCTGCTATCCCTACTCCAAGGATTTCATCCAAAATTTAGGAAGTTTCACTTCTCTCCCTATCTTATGATATTATGCCTATAATCTTATGACCTAACTTTGTACATTGAGGACAATGTACATCTTAAATGCGGGGAAGTTATTTATATCTTTATCGAAAAATCCCTAAATTTTATCTTGTTTTCAAATAACTTCCTCAAATCATTATTAGAATGAATTTTGATTGATTTATGATTTTTATTGATATGTTTTAGATTAAAACATAGGTAATTGTGCTTTGACTATTTGAACTTTAAGATATTAGAGAATCAAATATGAAAAGTTGATTTGTGAGAATTAAAAATTTTTCTAGGTTGTTTCCCCAAATTTAGGTATTATCTTAAAGTTTGATATTTACAGAATTGACATCAAAAGCCATAATTTTTATGAGATTTTGAGCCTTTAGAGCATATATTCTTTCTTGCTCACTTTTATTATTGCTATGAGTGTGTTAATGTTATTCTAGAACTTGCTTCGATTATACATGTCAAGACCACATATTTTGATTTGATATACCGAGATGATAAAGGCACTTACGTTTAACCCACTTACTCCATAAAATCCTACCTTCACAGTTAACCCTTAGTGAACCCCCTTGAACCTAATAAACCATTTATTGACTTACCCTTAATATTGACCTAAAACCAATTATTGTTGAAATCCCCTTAATTAATTTGATCCATATTTTGTCGAGATTTAAATTGAATAATTATCTGGCTATGTTTTCCTTTTCAGTTAGAAAGGTTTCATTACTTGACTTGTTCTTAAAAAAACATATGTAGAATTATCTCAGTTGTTAATTTTTCATTTAGCATATTATTAAGAAGTTATGTGATGCTTGACATTGAACGATGTTATTCATAAGGAAAAGTTCAATTCTAGGAATATTTATCCAGTGACGTAAATTCTCAGTTTTAATTATTTTTCTAGTTATGTAATTTTTCAGTTTAATCTCATTTCTAACCCCCTTCTTCAACTTGTGTCCACACCCCTAACCAAAGCCCTATTACAACCTTCTAAAGACATTTTGATCGATGATCATCTCAATCTATAGTGGTGGAGATTTGATTTTCATGCAAGCCTATGGTAATAACTTTTCATGTTGACTAATAAGTGCTTAATTTCTGAAACCTAAACATTTTGAATGATTAGAGTGAATCTTTAGTGAGGATGTCAACTCTTTTTAGTTTTGAATTAAAGGTGATTACTTAGATAAGGGGGAATACCTATGCTTTTGTGATAAAATGCTCAACTTGGATTGTTTGAGACTTTGATGTTCTTTCAGTTGAATTCTCAATGTATAATTACTTATGGATTATTCCGAAACATTATTGATAGGAAATATAAGTTAAGAAAAATGAATTTTTAATTGTGAGTTGAGGATTTTGCTTGAGGACAAGCAAATGCTTAAGTGTGGAGGTATTTGATAAACGATAATATATATATTTTTTTATCCCATGCTTGGCACATTTATGGATGATTTATCATTAGACTTATGGAACTTAATGCTCCTAATCCTTTAATTTCATGTTTTATACTTAGGTGAGCATAAGGAAGCAAAAAGAGTAAGAAACGGGTCAAAAATGAACAAAATGGGTCGAAATCAACCTTCAACACAGCCTAGACATCTTCACATGGGTAAACCACACACTCGTGTGTGACACACAGAATTGTACACGGCCTGGGCAGCCTCACATGGGCGTGTCACATGGTGTGTCCTTGTCGACCCCTGTTTCAATTTCACGTGAAAAAAGTTAATTTTTGGGTATTCTGGTCATTCAAAAGTCTATAAAAACACCCAAAGGGAGGAACCTAAGGACACAGAGTAGAAAGCAAGGAATTACTCGAAGAACACCGATTGATTCATCTCAGGAGTAGGATTTCCATCAAGACTGAAGATCTCCCTTCAATTTCCTTTAGGAGTTTTTGGGTTTTCTTTATGTTTTGTTGCTTTCCCAATTTTAAGATGTTTTCTTTTATAATTATGAACTAAATCCCCTAAATACCTAATGGGGATGAAACCTAAGATGGATCTTGTTATTCTTTTCTAAATTATATGATAAATACTTGATTTGTTCTTAATTGTGTTATTAATTCTTGTGTTAATATTTTCAGGATATTAATTCAATTCAAATGTGCTTATTCAGTGGAGCAAAAGTCTCTATTTAAGAGTAGATCCAACACTATTAAGTGAAGTTGCTCGCAATCCTAGACATAGGATGATGAAAATCTGCCGGATTACAGTCAAATCTAATAGGGAAATCCATAAATTGAGTTAATGCAACACTAGGGGTTTTAATTAGAAAGAAATTTTAATTAATCAACCTAGGGTTAGTTGTTTTTAGTCTTGAAAGAGATATTAACATAAATTAGGGATTTCTACGAATCAAGTCAAGTGAATAAATCGTCTAGTTTAGAGTCAAATAACAAGTGAGGTCTAGGTGGATTCTTCCTTGGGTATTGTCTTAATCAATCAGTTTTCCAAAAGCCATTTCCCTAATTTACTCTCTGTCACGTTCTTAGTTTAGTTAATTTTTAGTTTAAACAAATCTCATTTATTTTTAGGCTAGATAATAAAAAGAAAGTTAATACTAGTACTTTTAGTCCCTGTGGGTTCGACATTCTGGTCTTGCCATAAACCACACTATTGTTCGATAGGTGCGCTTGCCTTTATCGTGATAATAGTTAGTTTATAGGTACGATCTTATCACATCAAGTCAAAGCGCCACTAGATGATGTAAATGAAATAGAATATGCTGTTGGTGGTGAACTTCGAATATTCATGTCTCGAAAGATGAACAACAATAGGAAAACATTTTTCACACCTGATGCCTTGTTCAAGGAAAGGTATCTAGTGTAATCATTAATGGGTAAGTTGCATTAATGTCGCAAGTAATGCAATGGTGGAAAAACTTGGATTGCCAACACTTAAACAGCCTCAACCATATGAATTGTAATGGTTGAACGATGTTAGGGAGATCAAGGTGACCAAGCAAATTGTAGTTCCTTTTTCCATTAGCAAGTATAGTGATGAAGTGCTTTGTGATGTTGTTTCCATGCAGCTGAACATCTTTTGCTAGGGAGGCCTTGGCAATATGATCGAAAAGTGATGCATGATGGCTACACCAACAACTATTCATTCAAGCATAATGAGAAAGCTATTACCGTAGCTCTGATGACACCAAAGCAAGTCTATGAAGATCAGATTCGTTTGAAAGAAGAGAGTGAAAAAACAAAGTCAAAAGAAAAAGAAAAGAATGATGAGACTGAAAAAGAAAAGAGCAACAAAAAAATAGTCTGAGGTAAAATCAAAAGAAATTAGGACCGAAGCCTTTACCAACGCCTTACCGTAACCTTACCATGTACCACCAGTTCTAATAACCCCTCCTTAGCTACTATTTCCAAATATCCTCTAGATCTGCGTCAACACACATATACTATCAACATCAAGTGACTCATATTCCAAACGAGTCACCCCTATAAACCACACTTATATTCGGCCACCTACGAAACCGAAATTGAGAATGAGTACACTTACCACTTGCTAGAGATCCTTACCATGCTTGCAATCTTTGAACGCTACCCCTTGTTAATACAAGGTTAACGACAAGGAAAAGATTAGATAGTTCTCTGGCTTTTACCAAAATGCACTAAAAGATGGTTAACTAAGTACTTACCGAAACTAGTCTCTGATCTTGCAGCCTAGATAGCTACTGAGTGTGATCGACTTTTAAAATCTTGATTAAGGGTAGCAAATAACAAAAAAAATTTATGATGGAGGCAAGCAAAAGAAATCGGCAAAGGGGATATGAGTATTCGACTTTTAATAGATTAAGGAAAGAAATCGGCAAATGGGATATAGGTATTTGGCTTTTGAGAGAAAAAGACTACTATGATAAATAGAAATTTCGGCAAAAGATGGTGGGTTATTCGAAAAAACCAAAAGAACCCTCAAGGGTATTCGGTCACACTTTTAAATAGACCACAAGCCTATTCTAGCTACCTAAAGTCCCATTCGGTACCATCACCTCCCCTCTCTCAATCTCCTATTTTCTCTCCTTTATCCTTGCCTTAAATTTCTCTCCAGAACACTCCTTTCTAGAGTCCACTCTAGCGCCACTACCTTCCTTCCATGTGCAAAAATAAAGTCCCTAAATTCACCACTCTTAAGCCTCGAACCTTGGACCCCTTTCCCTGATAGTAACACCGCCTTATTGCTCCCCAAGTGGCGCCACCTTGCCACTGAGCCATAGGCCCAACTGTGTCCTATTTTCCCCTTAATTTGTTTAAGAGGTCTAATACCTGAGACTAGGGTTCCACTAAAGCAAAAATTAAATTTTTGCTAAGGTCCAGGTTTGAACCCAGGACTTCTCCAACACTCCCAAACACTCCCAAATCTCTTAGCCAACACACCAACATGCCACTCAGCATTCATGGGCCCAGGGCCTATTACGCAACCCATGTAGGGCCCACATGCTCGCATAGCCCGCTAAGCTAGATTTGCCATAGCCATAAGTACGACATAGCCGGCCCACTAATTCTCGTAAATCCAAAGACAACTACCCATGTAGGGTCCACAAGCCCATTGGGCCCATATGGCCCATTCTTCCAGGCCCAATTTCGGGGCGTTACATATACACCTTTACCTATACCTGGAACCTTGAGTTGATTTATCAATAGACTTTGTGTTAGGATTTTTGAGATCGAAAAATGGTAAGGATTCTATTTTTGTGGTGGTTGATAGATTCTCTAAAATGGCACACTTCATACCTTGCCACAAAACTAATGATGCTATGCAAGTAGCAATCTTGTTTTTCAAGGAGGTAGATCGATTGCATGAGATTCTGAGAAGTATAGTTTCAGATCGAGATGCTAAGTTTTTTGAGTTACTTCTGGAAGACCTAGTAGAGTAAGTTAGGCACAAAGTTGATGTTCTCAACTACTTGTCATCCACAAACGGGTGGACAAACTAAAGTACTTAATCGAACTTTATCTACATTATTAGAGTAATCATACAAAGGAACTTAAAGACGTGAGAAGATTGTCTACCCCATGTTGAGTTTTCTTATAACCTGTTCATTTTGCTACAAAGTTTTCACCATTCTAGGTTGTATATGGTTTTAATCCTCTTACACCTTTAGATTTAATGCCTTTACCTTTTAAAGCGAATGCTAATTTAGATGGTAAAAAGAAAGATAAATTTGTTAAGAAATTGCATCAAAAGGTGAAAGACAATATCGAGAGAAGAACTAGGCAATATGAGACGAAGACAAACAAGGGCCGTATAACACCCCTAACTTGTATCCGTTGCCAGAACAGGATACGAAGTATTATCAGAGTTTTCAAATTAAACAAACATAAATTTCCAACTTTTCAAATCATATCATTAAACACATTAAAACCAATTCAAAACATACATATTGTCCCTTATATGGGCCCTCAAGGTCCTAAATACACGTTAGAAACATGTTAAGACTAAATCGAAAGCTAAGAGAATTTTTTAGAGAATATTTAAAATTTTTAACACTGTAGGGGTCATACGGCCGTGTGGCCAGGCTGTGTGACTCACATGACCAAGTGACATGCTCGTGCCTTAGGTCATGTAGGCATTCGAAGCAGGGACACATGGCTGTGTCCTAGCCCGTGTTCGTGCCCGTGTAACTCACTGAATTGGGTCACACGACCAAGCCACATGCCCGTGTGTCAGGCCGTGTACCATTCGAAATGACCCCGCACGCTTGTGTGCCAAGCTATGAGCTAGGCCATTTAACAACTTGACTTGTAAGCCTTTGAAAGCTATAGGGGACACACAGCCATGTCGATTGGCCGTGTGTACAAGCCATAAAAAGGCACCAAAATCATGCATAATCTAGCTTTATACATATGGTATTATCACATGCAAGCACTATGCCCTTAGGCACCTCAAATTACAACATGTAAACATATATAACCATATACTCTATTTGGCCAAATAATCAACTAACCACTAAGCATATTTGCATCAATACATGCCATTTAATTTACTTACCAAAACATATCAAAACTTTTCAATTGGTACCAAACATGTCATTCTAATCTAGCACCAAATCACCATTTAAGTCATACATACTAAAGTACCAATTCACCACAAAATTCATCATATCGTAAGGCACATTTACAATATGCACATTTAACTATCATTACCTTTCATCCGTCAAACACAAAACAAGCCAAACATCAACCATATTAAGGCTAGTTATATACATACCAAAATATACCAAAATACAAGCCAAATCAATTGGCCACAACCACAACAAAACATATAGGCCAACATTAGCTAAAATACCTATACATGCCATTATAACCAAAATTAAACATCTGAAAGTACCGAAAGAGCCGATGGATAGTGAGATAAATCTCCGACGACTTTCCAACCTAAACGAGCTTCTGACAACTACAAACATAGAAAATAAACACAAAATAAGCATGCTATGCTTAGTAAGTTTGTAACAAACATAGTCTAAATTTGTCAATACATTAAACAACCACAAAGCATGTTTATCTCAATTCAACATGAACACAACTAATTCGAAAACTCATATATACATTCTTACTCTTAATTTTCACAAAGATACACATTACCTGCCTTTCATTATAATAATGTAATTTTACATTAAAAGCTCTTACTGAAGCTCATATGAGGTAATATTACGATGGTTGACACATCCCTTTTCGTAATTCGATAACCGAAGCTATCCCTTTTTCATGGTTTGATGGCTGGAGCTATCCCTTTTTATAATTTGATGGTCGTCACCATCCCTTTCCATTTTTCGATGGTTGTCACCATCCCTTTTCATAATTTAATAGCCGAAGCCATCCCTTTTCATAGATCGATAGCCGAAGGCATCCCTTTTCATAATTTGATGTTTGTCACCATCCTTTTCCATTTTTCAATGGTCGTCACCATCCCTTTTCATAACTTGATACTCAAAGCCATCCTTTTTCATAGATCGATGATCGTTGTTACGTCGTTGAATTTTTCTGTCAACACACAATTTAATATTATGCAATAATTTCATTTAAATCATAATTGAAAACATTATTTAAATGTATGAACTTACTTTGACAATAAACGTAGAAAGTGAAGTCGACTAATCTAAAGTTTTTTCCTTGCCTAAATCTAAAGCCGTACGAGGTCTGTCTTAATCTAACGGAGAAATTTAACTCAATTCAATATATATTTCATTCAATTTAATCCAAAATCATATTTTGGTAAAATTACCATTTTGCCCTTATACTTTTAATTTCTTTGCAATTTAGTCTCTAGCTCATAAAAATAGAAATTCATGAAATTCCACCATAACCCATCATAGCCGAATATCAATCTAGTCCCTAGAAAGCCCTATATTTCATTTATTTCACAATTTCATCATGTGAAATTTTTCTATTTTTCAATTTAATCCCTAAATAACAATTTCATTAAAAATCACTTAACAGAAGTTGTTTATCTATTAACAACAATCCATTTTCTATCATCAAACATCAAAACACATACACATTTATCAATGGTAAAACCCTAATACTTTAACAGTCCCACAAATTAGTCCTCGGGCTGGCTAGATTAAGCTACAACGATCCCGAAAACATAGAAATTATTAAAAATGGGACAATAATTCATACCAATGCAAGGTGGTTAGCTTAGCCGAATGCTGGAGCTCTTTAATGGCTATTCTTACCCTAATTTTTGGTTGAAAAAGGATGGAAGAAGATGATAATTTGCTTTGTTTCATTTATTTTAACTTTAATTTTTAATTACCAAAATTAACCTTAAAAATTTATCCAAATTTCAATAATGCCAAACCATTAAAATCCACTTTTAACTCTAATGGTCTAATTACCATATAAGGGCTTCCATTTTAATGTTCTATAACTATTTAAGACTTTAGCTACTAAAACTCAATTTTTGCACTTTACGCGATTTAGTCCTTTTTATCAAATTGAGTATGTAAATGATAAAACTTCTTAGCTAATTCTTTATATTGTACTACTATCATGCTGTAGATATTAAAATAATAATAAAATAATTTTTATCTTTAGATTTGTGGTCTCGAAACTACTATTTTGATTTTACTGAAAATGGGATGTTACAACTCTCCCTTAAACGGATTTTTGTCCCCAAAAATCTTTCTAGAAAAAAGGTTTGAATATTACTTTCTCATAGCTTCTTCAGGTTTGCATGTAACGCCCCAAAAATTTAAGTCCTTAATTTTCACGTGTTATGACACAAATTGCATGTTTGATTTATTGGCTAAGTGATTTGGGTGTGTTTGGGGGTGTTTGGGAAGCCTAGGTTCAAGTCTTGGCTTTTGCAGAATTTTTAGTTTTGCTTTTAAATGAATCTGGACACTGGCATGTAGGCCTTATAAATAATAGTGATTGTATTATGACACAAAGAGAGCTAGTGGTCTAATGGCAAGTGGCGCAAGAGGTGTGGCAAGGGGTCTTAGGTTCGAGGGCTAGCATATTCATATGAGGGGTAATTATTTTGCTACATGGGATGGCTAGTATTAGAGTTGGTTTGAGACTCTAAGTTTAATGGGTCTTAAGGAATTTGAATGGAGTGGTTGGAGGAGTAAATCAAGGAGGATTTTATGGAGGATTTTGAGGAGGAAAATTAGGAGTTGAAGTGTGAAGGAGGAGTAGTGCCGAATTAGTATTCTAGCTACTTAGAAATTCGTCTCTAACTTCTTTTGGTGTGTAATTTTGTTGTGGTTTTCCTTTTTCATTTTTCTTTGGTGTATTTCTTTTTGGCCGAATGGTTTTTAGTTCTCTTGGCAACGTTTAATCACATTGGTCAATTCCTGGTAAATCAGGTGTCTTTTTTTACCATTCGGGTTTCTTCTGCTCAACTATTTTCATTTTGCCAAAGGTGTCTATTACCAAGCCTCTTCTTTTCTCTTCTCATTCCCATTTCGCCCTCTGTCGAATTTGTTCTTCTCCTCTTGCTTTTCTTTCACGTTCCTTTATTTTGGTTGAACATAGTTTCCCTCTTCCCGTTGTTCCATTCTTCTTTTCGGTTTTCCTCTGAGTCGACTGTCCCCTTTTCTTTTCTTATTTGTCTTTTGGTTTATTTTTCACAACTCAGTGTTTGGTCGATCATTTCTGAGCACTGCGGATTAGCTTGGTGGTTTTTGGTTCTGCAAGGTTTTAACGAATCGGTAGGTACTTGCAAAGTTTTCTCCTTTGTTTCTCTGTTAATTCTTTATGTGGTCAATCCGTCTTCCCCTATCACTTTCTGAAGCCGAATGCTCCTTAGGTTAGCCGATTGTGATTTTTATTCCCTCCTCGATAGGTGAGGTATGTTGAGGTAGGCAGTTCTGAGGAGTGAAGGAGGGCAAGGGTTATTCAAGTCATCAAACTCTGTCTTTCGTTAATCGAATAAGGTAAAATCACTACCTTACTTTTAGATTGGACCAAATGTCCCTGTGGTTGGTAAGTTAACGTTCGTGGATTAAGGCCACATATTTGATCATTGTTGTGGTTAATGAGATCGGTTGTGACACAGATATTCGTCGTAAGCATATGAGCAATCCTGATTGGTGATTTTAGGGGATTAAAGATATTTGTTTAACCAAGGTAGGGGAGGTGGTTGTTATTGGGCTAAGCATTGAAAAGTTGATTAACTATTTTTGTTAGTGGCTAATAGGATTCTCTAATGCAATGTAGGTTCGGGGCTCAAGGGTTAATCATACGTACTGCAAATAGGTGTGTAAACACCCCTCCATATCTGTGGAACGGCAAAAGCCGAAAAGATGAAAAGTCAAAAGGCTGGGTGTTGACGCCACACGAGTGTGCGAACGCACATGTGGTAATGCGTGGCCACAAAGCATGGGTATAAGTCACCATGAGCGTTCTCATTGGCTTAGATCGGTATGGGCTACGTTGGGCTGAAAAGGGCCGTATGGGCCCAATGGGCTCGTGGGCCCAATGGGCTCGTGGGCCCTACACAGATGAAATCCACAATATGTGGCACAGCGTTATGTAGTTCACATAGTTGTGACTAAATCTGGGCCAGATGGGCCATACAAGCGTGCGGAAGTGGGGCCCACTTAAGCCTCGGGCCCAATTACACTGTTATGACCATGTTGATTACCTAAGTTGCTCTAGGCGTCTATAGACCTTTTAGAAGGTCGGTATGTGTACCAGGTTCCAAAATAGGTAAATGACCAAAATATCCTTAGGGGGTAAAATGACTAATTTACCCATATTAGCTAAAATGACTCATATACCCCCATAGGGTAAAATGACCGTTTGACTGTGATTATTATATAAACTTGGCTATTATTGAGCATGACATGCTGCATACACATGATATTTATGACATGACATACGGCATAGGATTAGGATACTGATATGGAGGTAGTCATTTTACCCCTAATAGTTAAAATGACCGATATACCCTCATAGGGTAAAAATGACCGTTTGATTGTGATTATAATATAAACCTGGCTATTACTGAGCATGACATCCTGCATACACATGATATTTATGACATGACATACTGCATAGGATTGGGATACTGATATGGAGGTAGTACCGTACTGGTGGCTATGCCACATATTCTGTTACTGGTGGCTTTGCCAAATATTCAGTTATTGGCAGCTTTACCACATATATTGTACTGGCAGCGCAGTTGCGATATTGGTGTGTTTGCTGGGTGGGTTGATTTTATCCCCACATGGTGTGATGGTGGTACAGAGTGGTGTGTTGGCTGGATTGGGGTGGTTGCATTCTTGCATGTTTATGCCCTACTGTTACTGTATTGGGCTAAGGCCCACACTGAACTGTTACCGAATAGGGCTCAAGCCCAGACTGTGTTTGCATACTGTATACTGATTGACTGATAGGGGATTACACATTGAGTTTTTGCAAACTCATCCTCTCCTTTTAACTATGCATGTAATCCCCAACCTTAGGCGATTTGGTGTTGTGAGGGGCTTAGAGGTGGCCACACAACTATCGCAAATTTACTTTTGGGTTTTATTTCTATTTATGTTTTGGGTTTTATTTATGTAATAAGGCCTTTTATGGGATTTAACTTTTCATTGGGTTTTTTATTAATTACTTGAATCTGCTAGCTTAAGAGATGACAGGTTTTTAAAACAAAAATTGTTTTCAAGACATGCAATTCAAACTTCAAAGTTTTTTTTAGAAGCTTCCGTGTTTTAAATCAATTAAAAACACTTAAGGAAAATGCTTTGACAAGTTTATTTGATGAATAGTAAAGAGCTTGATTAACTAAAGTTTTCTATAGAATCGAAAAAAGGGTTTTCCCTAAACAACAAGTTTTGTTTCACAACTCTAATTGTCTGGAAAACAATATTATGTAGCACGTTAGATTCGTCCATAACGTCTAGGCCAGGTTTGGGGTGTTACATTGCAGGTAGCTTCTTCTATTCTGTGTCGTTGCTAGAGAACTTTTACTAAAGCTATGTTCTTGTGCCAGAATTCTGATTGGTTCCTCACTGTACGACATATCAGGCTGAATCTCAACATCTGTCGGGGAGATAACATGCAAAGGGTCAGATCAGTACCATCATAACATGGACACATGAAAGACATTATGAATCTTTTCTAATTTTGACGATAAAGCTAATTGATATGCAATAGGTCCGATTCTTTCAATAATCACATACGGCCCAATAAACCACGGACTTAGCTTTCCTTTGCGATCGAACTGTAGAACTTTCTTTGTAACACTCATAACTCGAATTTGTTGCCAAAATAGTGTTACGGAGCATTACCAGAGTTCACAAATTAAATGGACAGAAATTTCAAACATTTCAAAACATATCAATATTCATATAAAAAACCCATCAAAATCATTCATAATGTCCCAAATACGAGCTCTTGAGGCCCAAAATACATGTTAGAAACACGTCGGGACTAAATCAGAAACTTAAAGAATTTTTTAGAAAACATTGAAAATTTTCAACACTGCAGGGGTCACATAGCCAAGAGACACACCTGTGTCTTAGGCCAGTTGGCATTCAAAATGGGGACACATGATCGTGTCCCAGCCTGTGTCCGTACCGGTGTAACTCACTGACTTGGGTCACACAGCCTAGCCACACGCCCATGTGCTAGGCCATGTACCCTTCGAAATAACCCCACATGCCCATGTTCTAGGCAGTGTGCTAGGCCGTGTAACAGCCTGACTTGCAACCCTTTGAAAGCTACAGGGGACACACGACTGTGTCACCTGGCCGTATGTCATACACGGCTGAGACACACGCCCATGTCTCTGGCTGTGTGGACGAAAATAGGCCATTTAACAAGCCATTTTTCTCACCCAAATTGGCATGTACCTACACACAATATTGCACATACTTACAAGCCGTATCAAGGCATCCAATTCAAGTATAAACAAGTCACTTACATATGGTATAAATTCATACAACCAATATGCCCTTAGGCACCTCAAATGACAACATATAAACATGTTCAATCATGCACTCTATTTGTCCAAAATACCCAACTAAATTATAGGCACATTAGCATCAATACATGACATTTGGTTGCCTTACCAAAGCATAACAAATGGTACCAAATAACCACTCAATTACTAGCCTTAACATACACATGTCTTCTATAATAAAATACCAAATGGTACCTACACATATATATTATGCACATTCAACTATCATTTCCCCTTTCATCAATCAAACACATTAAGAAATTTATCAACCATATTAAGACTAATATTTACATGCCCAAAACTAAGTTCATAACATCATCAAGTGCCAAATCACAAGCCAAGCCAAATGGCCATATTCACAACCAAAGATATAGGCCAACACTAGCAAAAATACCTATACATGCCATTATAACCAAAATTAAATATCCAAAAGTACCAAAAGAGCTGATGGATAGTGTGATATATCTCCGACAAGCTTCCAACCTGAATGAGCTTCTAATTCACTATAATACACAAAAAATAACTGTAACACCTCTAACCTTTATCCATCATCAAAATAGGGTTATGGAGAATTACCGGACTTATAATAATAACAATCATACATTTAACATTCAATTCTTATATCTAAACCTAAACATTCATATACATTCATAAAGTCCCTAATACGAGCCCTCGGGGCCCAAAATAGACATTTAAAAAGATTAGGGACTAAACCAAGAACTTATGAAATTTTTAGGAAAAATTTGAAAAGTTTTCATATACAGGGGACACAGGCCGTGTGTACATTCAAAATGGGGTCACATGACCGTGTCCCAGACCGTGTCCTACCCCGTGTAACTCTTTAACTTGTGTCACACGGCCAACCACACACCTGTGTGACTAGCCCGTGTAACTCACTGACTTGCTTTCATTAAAAACTATAGGGGACACACAGCCATGTCATCTGATCATGTGTCACACGTGGCTGAGACACGCGTCCGTGTCTCTAACTGCATGGACAAAAATAGACTATTTTCCAAGCCACATTTCACACCCAAATTTGGTGCCAACCTACATAACTCAATATCATATAACCACATCCTTAATAGGCAACTAAACCAACCAAATATCAAGCCCAATTCATACAATTCCAACACCAACAATCAAAGGTCTCATAAACCTCCCAATTAGCCATTCAAAACATACTAAATTCATATCCAAAAATCACTTAAATGGTTAACTTTCAAACATGCATTATTTGCCTATTACTAACATACTATTTCATTTCCAATTACAACTATTTACTACTTTTATTACCAATTCACATCTAGACATTCACATGGAAATTATAAACCACTTATCAAAAGGCCATTTACACAGATATATACATAACCAAATATATTAAATAAGCCAAATCACATGGCTATACACATAACCAAGACATATAAACCATATTAACTACAACTCCTATACATGCCATATAACCAAAATCACTAAGTTCAAAAGTACCAAAATGATAGTTGGATAGTGTGATGCAATCTTCGATGATTTTCAAATCGAGCGAGCTTCCGAAACACTATAAAACATGGAAAAGAAATAGAGTAAGCTATAAAGCTTAGTAAGCTCGTATAAAATAGAATTAAACTTACCATTTATTCATAACTTAAATAAGTAAACAATATATATTCTAATCAATTTGCCAAATTCCTATACTCATGAATTCACCAATATGTTAGTCATGTAAAGCACATATAATCATCAAATCATATAGATGAATACAACACTTAATCAAGCTTCATATACATATATCTTCCATTTCTTTCTTCAATATATCAAATAATGTCATTACCATAAAGTTCATGTTTCAGTTGTACTAATTCATTTCAATCTCATGTAACTTATAACAAAACTGTGCCTGTTGAACCACTTAGAATATCGTCAGATACATGGGTAGTACACATAAGGTGCACTAAACTATAATCCATCAATTTCTATACATGTATGCTCTTTCGAGCTATAAACGGTAAGCTCTTCCGTGCTGAAGTAACGGTAAGCTCCTACGAGCTACAATAAGCTCATACGAGCTGTGGTGAGTCCACAACACATGCTAGAATCTCAACCAAATGGTAACCCTAATGACATGTCACTCGTATCCTACGAATTCCTAAGGCTAAAATAGGGCTTGGTATTCTTCTAACTTTATCAATTAGGCACTTGATCATTATGAAATTAGTGTCTCAATTCACATACAAACATTTCAGTTAAATACTTATATAAATACACAATTCTAATTATATGAACTTACTTCGATATAGCTCGGATGAAAACGATTGCCTACTCCACTATTTTATTTTTCCCTCGATCTAAATCCGAACTTCACTTTTCTTGATCTATATATAATCAAATTTAACTTATTCAATATCATTCTTTCAATTTAACCCAAAATTACTTATTTTGGCAACATTATATTTTTACCCCTCAACTTTTGACTACTTTACAATTTAGTCCTTATCTCATATAAATGCAAATTCATTCAATTTAATACTAACCCATGCTAGCTAAATTTCATATATGCTTATATCAGCCCATATTTTTCATTTATTCACATATTTAACTACACAATTTTCACATTTTTCAATTTAATCCCTAATTGACAAATTTATCAAAAATCACTTAACAAATGTTGTTTATCAAATAGCAATGATTCATTTTCTATCATCAAACATCAAAACACCTATATATTCATCAATGGTAACATCTTAAACCTTTAAAAATTTTGCAAATTAGTCCCTGGGCTAGCTAGATTAAGTTACAACGACATCAAAAACATTAAAATCATTAAAAATGGAATCAAAATTCACTCACATGCATGGATGAACTATGGCCGAACCTAGCAAGCTTCCATGAAGGTCTTTTTCTTTTTTATTTCGGTGGAAGAAGATAGAAAAGATGATGACTTTGTTTATTTGTTATTTAACTTAGTTTATTTTATTAATTACCATATTAACCTTTGTTTTAATAATTAAAATCACTTTATTCATGTCCATAAATGTCCACTAACTATTATAATGGTCTAATTACCATTTAAGGACCTCTACTTTAAAGTCTTATAGCTATTAGACACCTTTAGCTTATAGAACGCAACTTTTACAATTTACGTGATTTGGTCCTTTTTCACAAATCAAGCATTCAAATGGTAAAATTTCTTAACAAAATTTTTACAAAATTATACTATCATGTCATAAACCTTAAAATAATAATAAAATAAATATTTTCACATTAGATTTGTGGTCCTAAAACCACGGATTCCATAGAAAATGGGTTGTTACAACTCTTACCCCTTAGGGATTTTCGTCCTCAAAAATTATCCCAGAAAATAGGTTAGGGTACTATTTTCTCATAGTTTCCTCGAGTTCCCACATAACTTCTTCAATACCGTGTTGTTGCCATAGAACCTTCACTAAAGCTATACTTTTATTTCTCCACTCTTAAATCTCTCTAGCCAGAATTCTTATCTATTCTTCGTTATACGTCATATCAGATTGAATTTCAATCTTTGTTAGAGAAATGATATGCAAAGGATCTGATCGATATTATCGTAACATTGACACATGAAACACATTGTGAATCTTTTTTAACTCTGACGGTAAAGCTAGTCGATATGCCATTGGCCCTATTATCTCTATAATCTCGTACGGCTCGATAAACCGCGGACTCAGTTTTCCTTTGTGACCAAAATGAAGAATCTTCTTTCGCGGAGATACTTTTAGAAACACTATGTCACCAATTCGAAATTTAAGGTTTTTATGTTTCAAATCCGCATATGATTTCTGTCAATATGAAGCTGCTTTCAAACTATTGCGAATTACTTTCACTTTAGCCTCTATCACTCAAACCAAATCAACCCTGTAAATCTTACTCTCACAAAGCTCAGTCCAATATAACAAAGTTTGAAATTTATGACCATATCAAGCATCATACGGTGCCATCTTTATGCTCGCCTGAAAACTATTATTATACGTGTAACAACCCAATTTTAGTGAGACTAGAATAGTGATTTCTAGACCACAAATTCAATCCAAAATTAAAATTTATTTTTATTTTATTATATAGTCCATATTATTTTAAAAATGTCATGTGAAAATTCTGCTAAGAAAATTTTACTGATTTTGTGCTTAATTATGAGAAGGACTAAATTGCATAAAAGGAAAAAGTTGAATTCTAATAGTTATAAGGAGTAAATAGCTATGGAATTCAAATTTTGAGGTCCTTATTTGGTAATTAGACCATTAAGAAAAGAATATAGATCTTTTGGTGACTCATCCATAGAAATTTAGAAAAAGGGCAATGACTAAATTGGAAATAGAAATAATTAAATTAATTAAAAGATTATAAAGGAAATATCATCTTATTTTCTCATCATCTTCCCCAAAATATACATGGAAACCCTAGGAGAGAGAGAAGAAACTAATCTATCTATTTGGGGGATTAATTTGAAAAGTTATCAAAGAATGGAAAATGGGTCATGTATGTATATGCTAAAAATTAGAAATTTATAGTAGAAGATGAAAGGTTGTTAATAGATAAACAACTTTTACAAAGTGATTTTTGATGAAAACATGATTTAGGGACTAAAATGCAAAATGCTAAAATTGAAGAAAAAATGCTAAATTTTTATGAATACTTGTGCTGTAAATTTTGTAATGTGATGTTGGTTAGGCTTGGAATAGAGAGTAAATTGCTCAAGTTTCATTTTCCGAGCCTAGGGACAATTGGAATTTATGGAAAAGTTAGGGGCAAAATGGTAATTTTGCCTAGGACATAAATTGAGTCCAAATGAGTATGAAATATGAGAAATTGATGATTAGTATTATTTATATAGATCCGAACAACATAAACTCGAGGTTAGATCGAGGAAAGGAAAAGGTTGCGGATTAGTAGATTATTTATGTGAATAAGTGTCGAGGTAAGTTCGTGTAACTTAATCGAGCATGTAAATATGTTTAATTGATTGTTGTATCCGTAGGGAATGTGACTTATATTGATGAACATTATTTGACTGCTATAATGAAAAATTTAATACATGTTTGAAATGGTGAAAAAGGAGTTAAGTCTCGATTGAATATTGAATTATGATGAATACGTCTTTCTCGAAATGTATGAGGTCCTACATTTGTTGCTGATAGATTTAGCTCGAACGAGTAATCCTATTGACCACATTATAGAAAGAATTTAGCTCGGACGGGTAATCCTAATATAATACCTCTCGAGTATACATTACGATTAGGGTTTAGCCTAGATTGGTAATCCTAATTCAGCTCTTTTGAGCATATGCTAGATAAAGGATTTAGCCTAGACTGGTAATCCTGTTATTCAATATGTGGCTTGAGAGTGTTTTTCATTGATTAAGTGCCTTAATGGGTACTCTTGAAAAAGAATTGATGGGTTATTGAATTGTACACATCAAGTGTATTACTTGAGCATCTATCTGAATTTTAATGATTCAACGAACACAACTTTTGACATGATATGAGAAATATGAGATGAAATGATAATGGAATGAAAGAATATTGCGTGATGAGTTCATTTATCCTTACTTGATGTAAATGTAAAGTTTATGACTAACATGTTTGATTGGATGCATGTGTTTAAGAAATTTTGCCAAATGGATGGAATACATGATATTCTATGCTTAGATTTAATAAATGGGATTGGTAAGTTTAGATTCCATTATACGAACTTACTGACCATGTAATGCTTACTCTGTTTTATTTTTCCCCTATTTTATAGTGCTCAAAAGCTTGCGAAGGTTGGAGATCATTGGAGCATCACACTATTTATTAGCTATTTTGGGTACATATAGTAAAAATCATTTTGGTATAATGGCATGTATATTACAAATTGGCCTTTAGTGGCCTGATGTTTGATAATGATGTTTGTAATCTAGCCATTGGAATGGCTAGCGGTGGTTGTCTTGATATACATGAAATGTCATGCAATGGTAGATATATATATATATATATGTGTGTTAAGTAGTTGATCAAATCATGTTTAACACATGGATTGAATCAAGGTAAGATTGTAAACATGTATGCATGCAATGATATGCCATGTTGAATGATAGAAATTGTCTAGTTTGAATGCTTGAAATGGTTGGAATGTGTTTTGTATGTTTTAGAGCAGGAAAATGGTAAATTTGGGTAACAAATGAGGCCAGGAAATGGTTTTATTTTGTCTATACGGGTAGACGCATAGGCGCGTGTCTAGACTGTGTGTGACACACAGTCGAGTACATAGGCATGTAGTTAGGCCGTGTGTCTCCTGCACCTTAACTTTTAGAAATAGAATGCTCAAAATTGAGCACATGGGTAGGGACACGGGCGTGTGTCTCAGTCGTGTAAGGAACACGGCATGTCTCATGGTTGTTTGAATTGCACCTATTTTTAAAAAAATTGAATTAACCACATGGCCTAGCGTACGGGCATGTGACTTGGCTGTGTGACATCAATTTATTCATTAGTTGTAAGTCAAAGAGTTACACGGGTTAGGGACACAGGCGTGTGAATCCACATGGCCTGACCATACGGGCGTGCCCATACCATAGGGCACGTGACTCTTAATAGTGAGAAAAATTTTAGGATTTTTGAAAAATTTCTCGAGATCTTGATTTGGTCCTAAATCAATTTTAATGCATGTTTTAGGCCTCGAGGGTCCACTAAAAGACATTATGACTAATCTAAAAAAATGAATACTATTCAACTCGATTTATTTAGAAGTGTTCTGTAAACTCCAGTAATGCCTCAAAATCTTATATATGTAGCTTCAATTGATGAACGAATGATTTTCTGGGTATATAAGAACAAACCCCGCTATACAACAACCTCCCCTACCTACTTCTCAATCGGTTCCTGAGATGCAGCTGGGTGTTAAACCCATTAGAATTGGTAAGCACCCGATAGATAAAATTCGTATATATGGGGCAGAGGAATTTAGAGCTACCTCAGATGATGATCCAGAAAGGGCTGAGTTTTGGCTAGAAAATACCATCTAGGTTTTTGATGAATTATCGTGTACCTATTGAATGTCTGAAATGTGTAGTATCTCTACTAAAAGACACAACTTCTCATTAGTGGAATACCATAACTTCAATGATACCAAGGGAGAATATTACATGGGAATTCTTCCAGGCCGAATTCAGAAAGAAATATGTAAGTCAGAGATTTATGGATCAAAAAAAGAAGGAATTTTCAGAACTCAAACAAGGAAACATAACTGTATCTGAGTATGAACGAGAGTTTGTTCGGTTGAGCAAATATGCCAGAGAATGGGTTGTAATCGAGGTTGATATTTGTAAATGTTTTGAAGGGGGTTTAAATGAAGACATTAAATTATTGATAAGAATTCTCGAGATAAGGGAATTTACAGTGTTAGCTGATCGAGCGCATAAAGCTGAAGAATTGAATAAAGAAAAGAGACAATCGAAAAAAGAGGCTCGGGTTTCTAGCAAAAGTATGAGTAAGTCACATTCATCTACTCCTAAGAAATCCAAGAAGTATTATGATCGTGTTACCACTTCTACGGGATATTCGAGAAAAGAGCGAGGCTCTCAATGCTCTAACCTGAGGTCTTCATCTCCTTCTATGACCAGTGTGGGTAGTGTCAGTAATCCCAAACCGTAACGTAACCATTGTAACAAATTTCATTTTGGGGAATGTCATTTGAGAAGTGGAGCCTACTATTATTGTGGATCTCTTGAACATTTCCTTAAAGATTGTCCTGAAAGAGTTGAAAGGGGAATAGAACTGACTCTGAAGTCGAGTAATCCTGTTACGAGAGGCAGACCACCCCATCACCCTGACAATGTTGGTGGTAGCTGAGGTGTTACAAGGGATACAATAGCTAAATCTGAGGCACGAGTGCCAACAAGAACATATGCTATTCATACTAGAGAAGATACCTTTGCACCAGATGTCATTACTGGTACATTTTCTCTACTTGATACTGAAATTACTGTTTTGATTGATCCTAGTTCCACACACTCATACATATGCACAAACTTAGTGTCTGTTAAAAATTTACCTATTGAGTTCATTGAATTTATGGTTAAAGTTTCAAACCCCCTGGTCAGTATGTTATGGTGAACAAGGTCTGTAATAACTGTCTGTTGATGGTAAAATGTCATTGCTTTCTGGTTGATTTGATGTTATTATAATTTGATGAATTTGATATAATTCTGGGAATATGATGCAGTGGTGAATTGTAAACAGAAATATATTGTATTGCAATGTTAGAGTGGTGCATTACTACATGTTGAATTGTTGAATCTAATAAACTGGATGAATTACCTAATGTGATTTCAGCAATATCGGCACAGAAATATGTTAGAAAGGGTTATGACGCTTATCTTGCATACGTGTTTGATACTAAGGTATCTGAGTCAAAGATTCAGTCAGTGCCGATTGTATGTGAATTTTCTGATGTATTCCCAGAAGAATTACCTGGTTTACCACCGGTTAGAGAAGTGGAATTCTCTATAAATCTTGTACCGAGAATGACACTGATATCAATAGCACCCTACAGAATGGCCCTTACTGAACTAAAAGAGTTGAAAGCACAGTTACAAGAATTGATTGACAGGGGTTTTGCTCGACCTAGTTTCTCACCTTGGGGTGCACCGGTTCTATTTGTAAAGAAGAAGGATGGATCGTTGAGGTTGTTCATTGACTATAGACAGCTCAACAAAGTTACAATAAAGAACAAGTATCCATTGCCTCATATTGATACCTATTTGACGAGTTGAGAGGTGCTACTGTATTTTCAAAGATTGTTCTCTATTTTGGCTACAATCAATTATGGGTAAAAGATTTAGATGTACCAAAGACAACTTTTAGAACTAGATACGGGCACTATGAGTTTCTTGTGCTGTCATTCAATTTGACTAATGCACCTGAAAGGAACTACCCGAGATGAAAAAGAACATGCAGAGCATTTGAGTATAGTGTTGCCAACTCTACATGAGAAACAATTGTATGCCAAATTCAATAAATATGAATTTTGGTTGTGGGAAGTTGGTTTTCTTGGGCATATTATATATGCTAAAGGTGTCAGGGTGGATCCGAATAAAATTTCAACCATTGTAAATTAGAAGCCCCTGAAGAATGTGTCAGAAGTTTGAAGTTTTCTGGGACTGGTTGGGTATTACAAAAGGTTTGTAAAAGGGTTCTCAATGATAGCTTCTTTGGTGACTCGATTATTATAGAAAGATGTGAAGTTTGAGTAGTCTGATAAATGTCAATAGAGTTTTGATAATTGAAAGCATTATTAACAGAAGCTCCTGTATTATTTCAGCTTGAATCGGGTAAGGAATTTATAATTTACAGTGATGCGCCATTGAATGGTTTAGGTTGTGTTTTGAAGCAATAAGGCAAAGTAGTACCCTATGCTTCAAGACAACTAAAACCACATGAAAGGAACTACCCGACACATGATCTTGAATTGGCAGCCATTGTGTTTGCATTAAAAATTTGGCGGCACTACCTGTTTGGCAAAAAATGTCACATATACACTGATCATAAAAGTATGAAATATTTAATGTCACAGAAAGATTTGAATTTGAGACAACACAGGTGGCTAGAATTACTAAAAGATTATGACATTGTTATTGATTACAATCAGGGAAAAGCCAATGTAGTTGTGGATGCTCTAAGTAGAAAATCCTTGTTTACTTTGTGGGCAATGAACACAAAATTGACATTATCTGATGATGGCTTAATTATAGCCAAGTTGAAAGCTAGATCGATGTTTTTGTAGTAGATTTCTAAAGCTCAAAAAGACGATGATAAGTTACAAACAAAATGGATACAGAGTGAATTGACTCTTGACTCAGAATTTTAGATCAGGACTGATGGTTGTTTGCTATTCAGAGGTAGAATATGTGTACCGAAGAATCCAGAATTAGTATAGAAGATTTTGAATGAAGCTTGTAATGGTAACTTGTCTATTCATCTTGATAGTAATAAAATGTATATCGATCTTAAAAAGATGTATTGGTGGTCGGGAATGAAACAAGATATTTTTGAATTTGTATCTAAATGTTTTGTATGTTAGCAAGTAAAAGCTGAACATCAATTGCCTTCTGGATTAATGTAGCCAATTACGATACCAAAATAGAAATGGGAAAGAATTACCATGGACTTTATATCGGGATTACCCTTGTCTCTAAAGAAGAAAGATGCCATTTGGGTGCTTGTTGATCGGTTAACAAAGGCTGCACACTTTATTCCAGTACGTATGGATTTTTCCTTGGATAGATTGGCTGAATTATATATGTCTCTAAGATTGTTAGATTGCATGGAGTACCTATCTCCATTATGTCAAATAGAGACCCTCAGTTTACATCTCAATTTTGGAGCAAATGGCAAGAAGCTCTGGGTACACAACTACATTTCAGTATTTCATTCCATCCCCAGACTGGTGGCCAATCTGAATGAGTAATTCAAATTTTAGAGGATATGCTTCAGTGTTGTATACTTGAGTTTGAAGGTAACTGGAAAAATATTTGCCTTTGGTTGAATTTGTTTACAATAACAGTTATGAGTCCAACTTCAAAATGGCACCTATGAAGCTTTGTATGGTCACAAATGTAGAGCTCCATTGTATTGGACAAAACTCAGTGAGAAAAAGTTACGCGGAGTTGACGTATTCCGTGAGATAGAGGAAAAGGTGAAAGTAATTTGGGACAGTTTGAAAGCAGCCTCTGATCGTCAAAAGCCCTATGTCGATCTTAAACAAAAAGAAATAGAGTTTCAGGCTGGTGATAAGGTATTCTTAAAAGTATCACCTTGGAAGAAAGTTTCTCAGTTTGGTTGTAAAGGAAAACTAAGTCCATGGTTCATTGGGCCATACGAGATTATAGAGAGAATTGGACCTGTTGCATATCGATTAGCACCAGAACTTGATCGGATTCATAATATTTTTCATGTGTCTATGTTACGATGATATCAATCAGATCCTTCGCATGTTATTTCTCTGACAGAAGTTGGATACAGCCCGACATGACTTACAGCGATGAACCAATAAAAATCCTGGCAGATGTAACGAAAAAGTTAAGAAATAAAAATGTAGCATTAGTAACAGTTCTTTGGCAATGACATGGTATAGAGGATGCTACTTGGGAGCCGAAGGATACCATGAGAAAGCAATATCCAAACCTCTTTACTGGCAAGATTTCCAAGGATAAAAATTCTTAAGGGGGAAAGTTGTAATAGCCCAATTTCAATGAGATCAGAATAGTAGTTTCGAGACCACAAAGTCCAACCAAAAATAAAATTTATTTTTATTTTATTATATGGTCTATATTATGTTAGAAATGTCATGCGAAAATTCTGATAAAACAATTTTACTAATTTTGTGCTTAATTACGAGAATGACTAAATTACATAAAAGGCAAAACTTGAATTTTGGTAGTTATAAGGAGTAAATAGCTATGGAATTCAAAATTTGAGGTCCTTATTTGGTAATTATACCATTAAGAAATGTATGTAGATATTTAGGGACTAAAATGCAAAGTTGCGAAATTGAAGAAAAAATGCTGAATGTAACACCCCGAACTCAGCCCAGACGTTATGGCCATGTTCGGTGTGCTGCATCACCTAGACTATCCTACGCTACCCTATTTACTAAGTTCGATGGTGAGTTTGAAAGCAATGCTTGATTTTTGGAAATTCCCGTTTGAATAATTATTCAACTTAATCTCTATTCCATTTGTTAAGCCATTCATTTTAACCTTATTATCATACTTAGTCTTTTGTAATAACAGGTTGGTTAAGAAAACATTCATTTACTTTTTTGAAAACATGTGTGTTATTTGTAATCGAAGTAAAGCAATTGAAAATCCCAAATAAAACAGTTATAGTGGCCTTATTACAACCCATAAACAAATTTAAAAGTAGAAACCAATAATTAGAAATATAAAGTAGTAAAACTTATTTTAAACCGTGCTCAGTCCTCGTGGCCACTCTGAATCCCTCCCAGCAACCAAGTCATGATCTAGGGCTCACCTGCAAGGATGGAAAGAGAAGGGTGAGTTTGGGAAAACTCAGTGTGTGCAGAACCCATCCAAAGCCCAAATTGGCTCGAGCCCACTGGGCCTAAGCCCTAACCAGTCTCAGTCAGATACTGGGCCGAAGCCCTATCCAGATTACAGATACTGAGCCAAAGCCCTATAGCAGATACTGGGCCAAAGCCCTATAATAGATACTGGGCCAAAGCCCTATTCATATAACAGTTTGGCCCATAGGCCCATAACAGTACAGTACAGTATAACAGTATGAATGCAACCCAATTAGGGAGACTACTAAACCCACCAACCGCTACACACCACCCGTACCAGCCAACACACCATGTGGGGAATAACTCGACCCACCCAGCCCACACACCACAGTTATAGCATGGCTGCTCAGATAAACAGTATACGAGGCAAAGCCCCTTTCAGAAACAGTACGAGGCAAAGCCCCTTTTAGTAACGTGGCAGTGCCACTCACACTTCCTCCAATAATAAAACCCAACCCATGCAACAGATACATTCATGGTATGCAGTAACAGTAACAGTCATATCAAGCAGTACAGTCGATTTTAGCCCTAGGGGTATAATGGTAATTTTATACTTAGGGGTAAATCAGTAATTTCTCACCCTAAGGGTATTTCAGTAATTCTGTTCTCTTATTACAGTTTTTATTATTATTATAGCCTCTACTACTACAGTGGTTGTTACAGAAACTCATTTAATTCAGTTTAGTAGTTTTAGCCCTTAGGCCCTAAAACCCCTAATGGGCTCTACCATGCCATTTTAGCCCATTAGGCCCATTTAAGCCTTAATTTCCAATCCATTATCTTGTTTTAACATTTTTTACGCCTGTAATCCATATTATTGCCTTCAAACCTATTTTTACCCAAATGGGCCCAAATTACCCATTGGGCCAATATTCGGCCCACCGAGGCCCAACTTATCATAGCGCCTAAAATTTCGTGACAAACTCTCCTACCAGTGCCGGCTCCAAATCCAACTTTTCCCTACCAACTTGAGAGCATTCACACGCTCACAAGCCCTCGAAATGTCGGAACTTCGGCATTTTGGCTTTTCGGCTTTTGCCGATTTGAATAGTGAAGGTGTTCGAAGCACACACCTGTTTTTGCAATTATTCTGGCGAGATCTCCCTTGTACTTCTCCTACAATGATTATCTAACATATTAGACTATTCCAATATTTAATTTGAATCAAAACTCACTTAAAACCTTCTTACCACATTCGGCCATACCCTCAATGGCCATGAAAACTTACCTTGTCGACTTTGATCTCCTTAATGCCTAGATCTAGTTGTACCGATAATTCAACCCTTGTCAGTAGTCTCCAAGTCACACTAACACCAAAGAAATCAATTATTATAACCCCCTTAGAGTCTTAGAGCCCTAATGACAACCTCCCTAAGCCTCTAGGGACTTCGGCATTTCCATAACATGAAATAATGTACAGATCTGAGGTGTTAAGCACTTACCAATGATTTCTCTTCGATTCCTATGTAGATCTGAAGTAAATCTGACCGTTAAACATTAGTAGAACCCTTATCTCTGAGATCTGAAATTTTCGGCTATCTCCCTAAACTAATGGTGATTTTGGCTTTTAGAAAGGTAAGGAAGAAGATGAATCGGTGTGGGGAGTTTAGTATAGGTGTTGTCGATAGGGATTTAGAGTGTAGAAGGAGTGAGATTTGGCCAAAAGAACAAAAGAAAGTTGAGGAATCTTGGCTTAGGAAATTTGGCACAAAGGTGAGTTCTTTTCAGGATTTCAGCTTTTTAAGGAAATTGATTATGGTGATTTTATAGAGGGTGTATCAAAAGAGAAGATGAATGAGGGGATGAGGGGGTTTCGGCTAAGGAATGAATCAAAGAGGAAGAAGAAAAGTGAAGAAAAGTAATGGTAGAGGTGGAGAGAAAGAATTCAGCTATGAGCTTCCTAGGGAGGCAAATTTCAGCTTTTCTAACAGTAGAAGAGAGAAATAATTCCTAAGGTGGCTAACCCTAACTCTCATGATAGAAAATAGAAAAAGATATAACCCTAATATCACAATTGAGTAATCGACCCAAGTCCCTAAAAGCCCTTGCCGAAACTCCTACTTAAATTAGTCACATGTCTGGCATATGCTTAAAAATTAAAAAGAACACTACGCTTACCTTGCAACTCGAACCCTTGTCCTTGAATACCCACTTAGGCGCCACTTTTTTAGGAGCTTTAGTGGCTCCACCTTGCCACTCTACCAAGGCTCCCTTTGCGATATATTTTACACAGTTTTTCTTAAGGGCCTCTTGACCCAGTTCCCCCTTTTTACTTAAAACGTACTTAAATATTTTTATCGATTTTTAACCGAAGTTTGGGCTTCCTAAAAGCCCACTAACACATCCAAACACCATTTTAGCAATCAAAACACAAAATTTCCCAACTTCACCAAAAATCTCATTAACCCCAAAAATCCCGAAAATCAGGGCGTTACACTGAATTTTTATGAATACTTGTGGTGTAAATTTTGTAATAAGGTGTTGATTAGGCTTGGAATAGGGAATAAATTGCACAAGTTTCATTTTCTAATCCTAGGGATGAAATTGGAATTTATGGAAAAGCTAGGGGCAAAATGGTAATTTTGCCTAGGAAGTAAATTGAGTCCAAATGAGTATGAAATATGAGAAATTGATGATTTGAATTATTTATATAGATCCAGACAACATAAATTCAAGGTTAGATCGAGGAAAGGAAAAGGTTGCGAATTAGTAGATTATTTACGCGAACAAGTGTCGAGGTAAGTTCGTGTAACTTAATCGAGCATGTAGATATGTTTAATTGAATGTTATGTTTGTATAGAATGTGACTTATATTGTAACACCCCAAACCCAGCCTGGATGTTATGGTCGAATCTGGTGGTGTCACATTGAAGTGTTTTGTGAAAGTCGTTTTTTCATTAGAAACCCTTTTAAAATTTCTAATTATTTAGCACTTGCATAAAACCCTTCCAGATTGATCAAAACCTTAAGACTTTATTTGAAAACCTTAATTTTTATATCCAATGTTAAATCCCAGATTTCAGTTAACGCAGGATCTTTACCTTAAAAATGTTTCACGTTTTAGCTTGTTTAAAATCTAAATATTGTTTGCTTTTTTTTGAAAAACCAGTCTTAGTTATAATTTAGCAATTAATAGAGTATAATCCAAAAACAAAAATTAAATCCAGATAATGGCCTTATTATAATAAAACCCATAAGAAAGTAACTAAAAATTAATATGAGATAAAATACTAATGTTTAAAGTTGCTCGCAGTGTGGCCACTTCCAAGTCCTCCCCTACGTCGAACTGTCTACTGAGGATTAACTAAAAAAATTAAAAAGAGGGGGTGAGTTTGCGAAAACTCAGCGTGTACGACCCTTGACAATCATAAAACAAACATTAATCATTTTGGGCCAAAGCTCAATTCAATAGTAGTGGCATATGGGCCTTAGCCCAACTCGCCTCAATTGGGCCTAAGCCCGAACCATAGTAACGATGGCATATGGGCCTTAGCCCATAATAGCCTCGGTTGGGCCCGAGCCTATATTACAAATATCAATTTGAACATGCAATGCACGATTACCCCATCCAACCCTGCACACCCCTTTCCAACCTTGCACTCCTTTAGGGAATTACTCGACCCACCCATCCCTACACACCCCTTGTAGCACCAGTTGAGGCACTACTCAGCATTGCAGCAAAGCTGCTAATCATAAACTGGGCTTAAAAGCCATCAGTGGATCCACGGTCGTCAAGCGACTATGCGATCCTTAAATAACACTTCCTCTAATATAAACCCATCCCACATGCAACCATGAGTGCAACATAACATATCAATATGGCATGCAAAATTCGTGATAAAACATGTAGGGGCATTTTAGTCATTTTCTCCATTAAGGGCATTACGGTCATTTTCTGCTATTATGGCCTGAGTACATATCTGGGCCCATTATCAAGTCCACTATCATTTAGTACACATATAAAGACATTTTAACAATTACAACATTATAGGGCCCAAAAGCCCAACACATGCCCAAATGGGCTCACACTCTCATATGGCCCATTAAGGCCAAATCCAACATTGGCCACTCAATCAATGTGACTTGCTCGTCAATTCTTACCAATCCATCAATTTTACTAGCGATAGGCTTACAGGCCCGTCAGGCCCACTTGGCCCATTTCGGCCCAGTTAGTCAAAAAGTGGCCCAAGTCCATGAGATCGCTCATGGGGCCTCTGTCGTTGTATCGATCTCTCCACATGAGTGTTCGTACACTCATGGAGTTGCCGCAGCCAAGTTTTCAGCTTTTTAGCTTCTCAGCTTTTCACATTTTGGCTTTTGTCGATCTAACGTGTGTTTGGTGGATGTACTCACCTACGACTTTATATCAGACAATCAAATATAGGGTAGAAGTACACACCTTACCACCTGGATTACTAAGTACTCACAATCGTCAAAACCTATATTCAAACATTACAGTTCATTAGACACTTACCCATTAATGCAAAACCATATCCACTTCAATCACTTTCCGAAGGACAAATTATACTTGCCTTGATCGACTGCGATTTGCCTATTTAATCCGAAGTCCGTTGTAGCCCCCGTTTCGCATCCAGGTGGAAAGTCCTTAACCACTGACACCTTACGTCATTTAAACTTGGGAGTAGTGGTTACATGCTCAAACCCCATCATCACATTCACCATCTCTTTACCACTAGTATCCCCTTTTCCCATCTAAAATTCAGTTATCTTCTAAGACAAGAAAAACAAAAGCAACGGGAGGTGAGAGGAAAATGAAGAGTTTGGCTAGAGAAGAAAAGATTAAGCAACAAATATTTGGCCAAGAATATGCAACAAAAGTAAAGAAATATTTGTAAAAGACAAGAGGTTGGGTTCGGCCTTAGAGGGTTTGGAAAAAGAAGCAAGAAGGGATAAATAGAAAAGAAAATATACCTAATACGAATGAAGGCCAAAAGGCTAAAACCCGAATGGTCAAAATTTGGTTCTCAATATAAAAGAATACAAAACTTGACAAGAACCAAAAAGAGAAAAGAATGCTTACCAAAATCGAATTATCACTGAAAAATCCCACATTATTTTGGCTCTAAGCAAAAGTGGCCGAATATGTATTCCCCATTTCCCTAATCGGTTATCAGTTCTAATTCATCATCAATTCATCACCAATTTGAATTTGTAACAACCCGAGTTTGACCTTAATCGGAATGGTGGTTTCGGGACCACGAATCCGAGTCTATATATATATTTAAATATCATTTTCTGTGAATTGAATGTGTGTATTTAAGTGTGCTAAAGTTTTATATTTAAGTTTCGGGTTTGAATGCCTAATTAATTAAAAAGGATTTGATTTCAAATTATGAAAATTTGAGGGTAGTTTTAATAAGGTTGAATAGTATATGGTTTTATAAATGTGAAGTGCTTGCATGATTATTAAACCATTTTGTTGTAATGGATGGTAGAACCATGATTTAAATGGTTTAAGCATGTGTTTATTTATGGACAATTTGGTAATTCAATAAAATGTTAACATGTGTTATAATAAAAAAAAGAAAAAAAATGCATGTTCATCTTAGCTAGTCGAAAATAAAAGACAAAAAGAAAGAGAAAAGTGTTTGATATTCGGCCCTTTGTTCAAACAAATTAAGGTATGTTTTCAACTTAGTTTTCATTAAATTTTGTGTTTTTGAGTTAGTTGCTAAGTTATATTCATAGCCCAAGTGTTAATTTTTGAATTGATAGCTAAATGTTCATTCGGCCATGGATGAGATTTGTGAGATTTGGTGTTTAATGTTTGAAAATGAAAAAAATGGATGTTAGATAAATATATTTTGAATTATGAGTTTTTGTTAATTTTAGTAAATTTGGCTAAATTGCTAAAATAGGGAATTTGAAGGATGAATAGTTAAATTTATGAAATAAAGAGTCTTGAATAGGCTTGGTAAGCTTTCAGCCTTACTATGGTGTAAACAAATTTTGATTATTTTGAGTGTTTTGAAATTTTGGATCAATTTGTTAAAGTCCAAAATTTTTAAGGGCTATTGTGTGAATTATTATTTTATATGATCTTTGAGTGAAATTAAATTTATCAAGTAATTAAGTAGTTATTTTATTCTAAATTAAGCTCAAGATTCAAACAAACAGGACTTGGATTGAGGAAAAGTGAAGTTAGCCGAATAGTCGATATAATCGTACAAAATTATCGAGGTAAGTTCTTAAGTCACTAAATGAGCTTTATTTTAAGTAGGGATAATGTAACACCCCAAACCCGGCCTTACTATGGTTATGGCTTAAAGTGAATGGATACGAAGCACCATGTAGGATTCAAGAGAAGAGGAGGTGGGTCACTCGGACCGCTTAAGTACTAGGCTCTTCCTAGATCCAATCCTAGACATGCACACATCCATTGCCACACTTTAACCTTATGACTTGTCCACGAACAACAAATTAGGTTTAAGTCTATTTAAAATATTTATGAAGATGTTTACGTTGCGGAAGCTTTACTCTGTTATAGTGATATTTTGAAAACAAGTAACTTTTATAAAAGCGCGCCTTAGAGCTATCCGATTTCAAAACGATTTAAACAATATCATACTTAAGCTAAAAAAATATTAAATAAAAACCCAAATTAAAATGATTAGAGCGGCCTTATTACAAACCCAAATTGGAAATAAAACGATTTAATAAATAATAAAATAATTAACTCAAAACCAGAAATGTAGTCTTCGTGGCCACTCTGAATCCCTCCCAGCTCCAAGTCCACCGTCTAGGGCTCACCTGCAAGGATGGATAGAAAGGGGGTGAGTTTGGTAAACTCAGTGTGTAAAGAATCCCATCCAGAGCCCAAATCAGCTCAAGCCCACTAGGCATAAGCCCTATCCAGTCTCAACCACTACTGGGCCGAAGCCTTCCAGATATCAGTTACTGGGCCTTAGCCCTTTTTAGATACAATTTCACTGGGCTAAAGCCTTTTACGGTAAACGATATGGCCCATAGGCCCAATTCAATAACAAATCAGATATGCATGCAAAAACCCATATCAATATGTGGGGAAGCTACTCAACCACCCAACCGCTACTCTCCACCCATACCAGCCAATCTCTCTATATGGGGAGAACTACTCAACCCACCCAACTGCTACTCTCCATGGTGGCAGCATAGCTGCATAATCAGATAGTGTGGCCGAGCCACCAGAACGGTAAACTAGGGCAAAGCCCCTTTTTCAGTAAACTGAGGCAAAGCCTCTTTTCAGTACTTCCTCTATCAAATAATCCTAGTCCCATGCAACAGATAATCATGTCATGGCATACAGTGAACAGAAACAGTAAAACATGCATTTCAGTCAAATTTAGCCATAGGGGTATAACGGTCATTTGCACCTAGGGGTAAAATAGTAATTTCCACCCATAAGGAGTATTTCAGTAATTATGCTAGTTTCTAGGGTTTCATGCACGTTTTAATCTGTAATTGTCTAACTTTTATCTCAGTAGTTTGTTTAGTACATTTTAGCAGATTATAGTCATTGGGCCCTAAAACCCCTAATGGGCCCTACAGTGTCATAATACTATTTTGGCTTGTTTAGCCCAAATTCAAGTCTAGTCTAATAGATTTAACCCATAGTTTATCAGAACACTCTTACCACTTACTTTTACTCATATGGGCCCGTAAGCCCATTAGGCCAAATTTCAGCCCATCGAGGCCCAAACTTACTGAAGTGCTTGAAATTGTACACCCAACCAACTTACCACTTGCGATTATAGATCCAACAAATTCCAACCGACTTATGAGGTTAGCACGCTCACAAGCCCACGAAATGCCAGAATTTCGGCATTTCGGGTATTCAGCTTTTGCCGATTTAGACTACAGGGGGTGTTCGATACATACCTGTTTTATGACGAACGCTAACGAGATCTCCCTCACGATTAACCTACAACTGGTCACTGACATATTAGATTATGAATCCATGAAAACCATTGTAGAAATCACTTACCACATTCGGCCAAAATAAGGCATTATTAACAACTTACCTTGTCGATCTTTAACTACTAGATCTAGATCTAAACTGCTTTGAAACCATTAATCTTACTAGCCTCCAAATAGATCTTGATTGTTAGCCTCCGATTCGCACTAACACATAGTAAATCGAATGAAAGTACTAATTTTAATCTTGACCAAAATCGATAGCCTCCCTAAAGTATTTAGGGATCTTCGACTTTTTCTCGAATTACTAAATAAAGAAAAATAAGTCCGAATACTTACAACCAAAGACGTACTTGTCAGAAGCGTTTCCAACACTTTTCCAACCTCAGATCCATTGTGAATCTAACTTAAAAGCGAGTAGAAAATAGATTTAAAAATTAATTCCTGAATCACTAAAATATGGGGGTTTCAGATTTGAGTATAATGAAAAAAAAAAGAGAAAGTAGAAGTTGTAATGGAAAAGAGAAGGTGACGACAAGTAGACTTGAGAAGAAAGGTCATTTCAATAGGATTTGGCTTTTAGAAAAAAATAGAAAAGAAAGAGTTGATTTGGCTTTTGGGTGAAAATAAAAGAGAAGGTGAGCCAAAAGAAAATAAATAAAACAAAGTAAATAAATAAAAAGAAACAAACCCGATTGAAAGAAAAATAAAATCAAAGTTGGCAACACACTAAAAAAAATACCCCAAATCTCAAAGAAAAATAACTCATGAAGGCCCCAAAATAATAGAAGCAATCGGCACCTAATGCTTATAGCCGAATGAGTCCTTATTTCAGCATCAAAGTCCTTTTCAAAATCAAACTCCATGATTTTAGCAAAATACAAAGTTTGAATCTTATCCCAACTCCTTCCTACCGACTAGCAGCAGCCTTCCCATCGATTCAGCTGACTTAATCTGCTGCCAGAGAGGAGTTTCAATCCTGCACGGCTCCTTCCCACGCATGCACAGCAAAAAGGCCGTCCTCCTGCGCCCATCTTAGCTCGAACACGGGACCTCCAGGTAACCTAGCACGCTACTGGCCACTGCGCCGCGGCTTATTCTTTACCCTATTATAGTCGTATTTAATTTTAAACCTTACCCGCTAAAGCCTCTGCTATTTTAAAAATAAAACTAAAATTTTGCCTGCGCCTAGACTCAAACTCGCGTCCCCTTAGAGTTCCTAACGCGTTGCTGGCACTGCGCCACAGGTGTTCTTGTGGCATAATCCGGTTGCAGCTTCTTTTAAGCCTTATTTCATCACAACCTGCTTACTAAAAAAATAGACGTTTTGCGCGCGCCGTGCCTTGAACCCAGGCACCTCCCATGTCCTCCTAGCGTACTTAGCCACTGGGCTAGGCACTTCCTTTGTGCCTAAACTCAGCCTAAATTATAAATAAGCCCTATTGCCCAGATTCCCCTAATGAAGCAAAATTTAATTTTTTTTTGCTAGAGTCTTGGATCGAACCCAAGACTTTTCCCACACTATAAATCCTTCTTAATTTATTTAAAAACTAACCTAAACAACAAAATAATAACAGTAATAATAATTTTCCATAAAAATTTAAAACATCAATAATTTTATTTCGGACCATCTTCTACCCGAACCTGGACTCAAGCCCAATACTTTTAAGCCCAAATTCAGGGTGTTACAGATAAAATTATGAATTTAATTGAAATGTTTGAGATGTATATTTGTTAGTATCGAATTATTAGATGAGGTTAATACACATTGGTTACGGTTTATACATAGTTACCTATTGAGGATTAGAGATTTGAGTTATGATATTCATGGCTAATGGTGTTAGCCGAATTGAATTATTAGAAATGAATGTGTTATTACCGAATGTGAATTAAAATGTCGAATGGCTTATTTGTTGTATATGGAGGTAGATGAAGGTATATTATAATGTGATTAAGATATGTGCTATGTCTACCAAGTGAAGGATGAATAATAATGAAGTTCACTGTTGTGTTCTAGCTATGGCACTTAAATGTGCCGTGTGTGATTTTGTATAGTTGAAATGTGGTAACTATGGTATTATTGAAAGTACCGATTGAATTATAAGATGGAAAATTCACCAAATTAAGATATAGATGGAATGTGCCTAATGTGAGTTGATTGAGAAGTGATTTATCCAAGTGTTTTAGTTAAACAGGCCTTACGTCTGGCAGGCATTGTGCCGGTGATGTGAATCGGGTTTTACACCTAGCAGGCCTCGTGCCGGTGATTAAAATCGGGCAGAACGCCTAGCAAGCTTTGAGTCGGTGAACATCATCAAGCTTTAAGCTTAAGAGGCCTAAGGCCTATGTGAATTAAATTATTAAATGAGAGTTAAAAAGGTAATTGATTCGGATTAACTAGTATCGAATTCAGGTATATTATAATTTCGAGTTCTATGGCAAAAAGGGTACATTTATGTAAATGAAATGGTCTATCATTGGATAATAGGCAAGATTTTAGCACATGTGAATTAAGTTATTCGGTTATGTGATTGTGTTATGTGATAATGATTATAAACTAATGACTTGAGGCTTAATTGTTTGATTGACTATATGTTTTGGTATATTTGAAATGAATGTGAGTATATATATATATATGTATTGATTTGGTATTCGTTGTGTTAATGTGATTAAATTAAAAGAGCATATTCGGTCATGAGGCTTTAATTGAATCGAAGTATAGCTTATATGGTACATTTGTTTTTTTTTTTTTATGAATTAAATTACTACTTAGTGTAAAGGTATAATTGCTTAAGTCTTACTAAGCTCATGAAAGCTTACTTTAAGTGTTATGTTTCTCTGTTTTATAGATCTTTGAAACCAGCCGAAAGTTCAGGGATCGTTAGCATCTCGTCACACTATTAGAAATCTTTTGGTATTTTTGAAAGTTTAAACTTTGACTTTTGGCATGTATAGACTAGTACATATAGGTTGTAATATCTTTTGAATCTATTTTGTCTGAATTGTGTATAAAAAGCCATGCGAAAATGGCTTGTTTCTTTTGATAATTATGTTCAAATCTTTTGAGTAAGTTAATGATGTTGGACTTTTAATTATTCGGCTTAGTTTGGTTAATAAGTGTCTATATATGGATTTAATTATGTTATATCATAGAAATGGTGTTAAGTAGTTAATATCTTGATTTTACTTGAATAATGAATTTTGGTTTTGTCTTTGATTGGTATAATATGCGCATAGGTTACCTTGTGAGTATGCTATTCATATGTTTAGTTTAACAAGGATTGATAGGAAAGCATGTGTAATTTAGGTCTAGTTAATTTTCCAAAAATTACCAAATGAATAATAGCCATGTTATTAGTACTATTTTGGGTTTAATGCAAATGAGATTGACCCTGTAATATTTCTTTCATGTTGTGGCTATAAGTGTTGCACTTTTATATATATTTCTTTTGGACTTGTTTTAAAGATTTTTGAGTTGATTATTATTTGATTGATCGGAATTTGGAAATATTTTGATAATACCCCTTAACTCCTATCCGTCGACAGATTCAGGTTAGGGATGTTATAAAATTCCTTCATTTTCTCCAATTTTATCTCCATCCTATCCACACTAATCCTCATCTATAACCCCATCCGAATCTTTACTCTCAGCCCCAAAGAGTTCTGATCCAAGCCAACCACCTGCCCTATCAAATTGCAAAAATAATCACCCTTACCTGCAGCACTGCTCCTCAAACTCCCGACCTCACCAAACACAACACGCTACTAGCCACTACACTGTAACTCCTCTTGTGACATAATTTGATCACATATAATTATAAGGCTTACACGCTAAAGCCACGGTTTACTTAAATAGTAAAAATCAAAACTTCCCATGTCATGGGATTTGAACCTGAGCCCTCTCAGAACCCACGGGACGCTACTTGCCATTGCACCCCAGGCGCTCCTTGTGACATATTCCATCCTCAACTACTTTTAAGTCCTACCAACCAGCAACCAGGTTATTCGAAGAAATCTAAAAATATTTACCACTAACCAGATTTGAACCTCTACCTCTCTTGGCTATGCTTCACGTCTCTTGCCACTAGACTACACCTTATCTTGTGTCATCTTTTTATCCAAATATTTAATAAGCCTTCCTACCTATCAACCAAGCTAATTTAAAAAAAAAATCCATAATTTCTGCCCATGTCGTGACTTGAACCCAGCACCCCTTCTTACTCCTAACGCCTTCTTACCACTAGGCCAAGCGCATCCCTTGTGTCAAGTTTTACTAGGCTTTATTAATAAGCCTTCAACCTAATTCCTAGGGTCCTTAAGAAAAAATGTAAAATTTTGCTAAAGCCCTGGATCGAGTCCCAGACTTTTCCCACACTACCAACCCTTCCTAAATCACTTAGCTAAATAACTAAACATGCAATTGTAAAATTTGTAAACATATTTAAATTGTTCAAGCCGCCTTCTAACCGATCCCAAACTCAAGGCCCAATACTTCTCGGCCCAAAATTCAGGGTGTTACATATATTGATGAACATTATTTGAAGGTTATAATAAAAAATTTAATACATGTTTGAAATGGGGAAAAAGGGGTTAAGTCCTGATTAAATATTGAATTTCGATGAATACGTGCTTTCTCGAAATGGATGAGTCTTGTATTTGTTGCAACAGATTTAGCTCAGACGAGTAATCCTATTAACCTCATTATAGAAAGGATTTAGCCCAGATGGGTAATCTTGATACAATACCTGTCGAGTATACGTTACGATTAAGGTTTAGCCTGGACTGGTAATCCTAATTGAGCTCTTTTGAGCATGTGTTATATAAAGGATTTAGCCTGGACTGGTAATCCTGTTATACGATATGTGGCTTGAGAGTGTTTTTCCTTGACTAAGTGCCCTAATGGGTATTCTTGAAAAAAATTGATGAGTTATTGAATTGTACACCTCAAGTGTACTACTTGAGCATCTATCTAGATTTCAATGATTCAATGGACACAACTTTTGACATGGTATGAGAAATATGAGATGAAATGATAATGGCATGAAAGAATATTACGTGATGAGCTCATCTATCCTTACTTGGTGTATATAAAGTTTCTGACTAACATGTTTGATTGGATGCATGTGTTTAGACAATTTTGCTAAATGGATGGAAAACATGATATTGTATGATTAGATTTAATAAATGGGATTGGTAAGTTTAGATTCTGTTATACAAACTTACTGAGCATGTAATGCTTACTCCATTTTATTTTTCTCCTATTTATAGTGCTCAAAAGCTCGTGAAGGTTGGAGATTATTGAAGCATCGTGACACTATCTATTAGCTATTTTGGGTGCATATAGTAAAAATTATTTTGGTATAATGGCATGTATTGGACAAATTGGCCTTTAGTGGCTTGATGTTTGATAACGATGTTTATAATCTATCATTGAAATGGCTAGCGGTGGTTGTCTTGATATACATGAAATGTCATGCAATGGTAGATATATATATATATGTGTGTGTTAAGTAGTTGATCAAATCATGTTTAACATATGGATTGAATCAAGGTAAGATTGTAAACATGTATGCATGCAATGATATACCATGTTGAATGATAGAAATTTTCTAGTTTGAACGCTTGAAATGGTTGGATTGTATTTGGTATGCTTTAGTGAAGGAAAATGGTAAATTTGGGTGACAAATGAGGCTAGGAAATGGTTTTATTTTGTCCACATGGGTAGACATAAGGGCGTGTGTCTAGACTGTGTGTGACACATGGCCGAGTACATGGGCATGTAGTTAGGCCGTGTGTCCCTTGCACCTTAATTTTTTGGAATAGAATACTCAGAATTGAACAACGGGCTGGGACATGGGTGTGTGTCTCAGCCGTGTATGGCACACGACCCAGAACATGGGCATGTCTCTTAGCCATGTGAATCTTGCACCTATTTTTTGGAAATTCGAATTAACCACACGGGCTAGCACACGAGCGCGTGACTTGGCTATGTGACATCAATTTGTTCATCAGCTATAAGTCAGAGAGTTACATTGGTTAGGGACACGGGCGTGTGAACCCACACGGCCTGACCACATGGGCGTGTCCCATACCACACGGGCGTGTGACTCATAATAGTGAGAAAAATTTTGGGATTTTGCAAAAAATTTCTTGAGATCCCGATTTGGGCTTTAATCGATTCTAATGCATGTTTTGGGCCTTGAGTGTAACGCTTCGAAATTGGGCCTAGAAGTTTTAGGCCAAAATGGGTCGTGTGGGTCTAATGGGCTTGTGGGCCTTACCAGGTGTTTGTCATTAGACTTGCGGGAATTAATGGACTGGCTGTGTCATACAATGGCTAGGTTTAAATCTAGCTTAGTGGGCCATAAGTGCACGTGGGCCCCATTTGGGCTACGTAATGGGCCTTGGGCCCATATACACTGAATTACATGTTAGTGTGATGGCTAAGAGGTTTGGGTGTGTTTGGGAGTGTTAGAGAAGTCTTGGGTTCAAAGCTGGGCTTTAGTAAATTTTTTGGTTTTAGGTGAATAAAACCCTGGGTGCTTGGAAGTAAGCCTTATAATTAATGGAGGACAAAATATGACACAAAGAGAGCTTATGGTCTAGTTGCAATGTGGCGTGATGTGTAACTGTAAGGTCTGAGGTTCAAGTCTTGGCGTGCGCAGAACTTTTGTTTTACTTATTTAAGTGAACTCTGACTTTGGCTTATAGGCTTTTAAATTGTTGAGGATAAGTTATGACACAAAAAGCCTATTGGTGTAGTGGTTGTGGCGTTACAAGTGTGCTAGGGGTCTAAGGTTCGAATCCTTGCTTGTGTAAATGGAGATTATTTTTGCTGGTGGCTATGGGAGGAGGTTGTGTTTGACCGAAACACCAAGGGTTTGAACAGATTTGAATGAGGTTTTTGTTAGCCGAATTTAAAGAGATGGATAGGAGGAAATTAAGGAGAAAACTAAGCAAGTTTGAATGGGGAGAAGAGTCTTGCCGAGTTTGAACTTAGGCACTTAGTATTTCAGTTGTGTAGGGATGTTGGGGGAGGTGTTTAGTGTGTGGAAAGCTGAACGAAATTAGGGAGTTTTTTAGGGTAAAATTCGGCTGTGTATTGGTAATTGGTCATTTTATTTCAGGATTTTGCCAAATTGTGGTTCTGCTCACTCTTTTCTGAAGTCGAGTTGTGCTAGGAAGTCTTTTCGGTATCGATTATTTCTGGCTAGTGTTTTCGGGTACTTTCATTTTGGGGCTATCTCAGTTCTACTCTTAGACAACTGTTTTCCCTTGATACCTTTTGTAGTCGAATAACCTCTTTTCTTTTTCTCTCTGACCTTTTCAATTTTTTTAGCCTTAGTCTTGATTGAATCTCTCCTTCTTTTTCCTGACTCAGTTGATCACCTCTTTTGATACGATCCCGACCTTGAGATTGATTTTGAGTCGTATTTACGTTGTCCGATCGTCGATGAAGAAGTGTTGTTCAATTTGTAAAATTTAGTAAAAATAGGCTAAGGCCGGAGTTGGTTATCAAGAAGGGTTCAAAATAGATAGGTATGGATGGTTATAGGCTCGGCTAACAAGAAATAAACGGTAGATAATAACTTTCACGAAGAAATAATGTAAATACAAAATAGAATGGAAATCAAGCTTATGATGCAAGTATGAACCAACACTAAGTATAAGTATTGAGCCGATACTTATAAGATCTTAAGGTGGGTAGTGGAGGATGATAGTAAACCTTGACCCGTTATCTAAAAAGATAAGAACCGAAGGTATAAAAGGGGGTGAATGCCACACTCGGTTACAAGTGATAAGTTCAGGATAAGATAGATTATGGTTGATGCCATTGACAATAGATAAGCCAACTAAGTCTTAAAACGAAATTTTAAGAGAAGTAAAATCTCACAAAAATGATAGAATTTCATTCCAATTGACAAATTCCTTAAACAAATAAATGAGCTCATATTTATAGTGTCTATAAGGCTAGCCGAATAGGCAAAAAAAATGAGCTGAATAGTCACTTAATTTAGCCTTTAAATGAGCTAAAAATTCCAGAATTTTTCAAGAAACTTCCAGGATGCTTCTCTACCTATTTGGAATGCCATGGGACAGCTTCTAGATGAAGTTGGTTCAGCTAAAACGTATCTGAAGCAATGGTTCAACTTCTAGTGCTTTAATAGGCTTAAATTCAAGTGCCTAGTTCAGCTGAATAGTTTGAACCCTTAATGAGCAACTTGGAGCACTGCAAGAGCCATGTAGGTGTGAAACCAAATTGAAGAAGTCCCATGGAGCCATGGAGCCATGTAGGTGTGAAACCAAATTGAAGAAGTCCCATGGGTGTAAATATGCATAGCTGAATGGTCACTCCATGTGAAAAGCATTTTCCAGCAATGTGAACACCTTCAAAGTTGTTTTGGAGAGCTAGACGGTTAGCTTGGGGCACCCAAAGGGGTGGCTATTCTTTGGCTGAAAAGATGTGATACGAACCGCCTCGGGGTGAGTCGAGTCGTATTGGTTGCCCGATCGTAAATTGGGTAAATATTTGTAGCAATTGAAAAGGAAGTGAATTCGAAGAATGGATTTGATGCAAAAGGGTTTAAAACAAGGATATTGAATAGTTGATGATAGATGGGTGGAAATGGACTAAGGCAGGAGAATGAACCAACAATAAAAATTGTTGACCCGAGTCTCAATATTGGCACTTAGGTTGAGAAGGTTTCGAAAATATAGGTGGATAAATTTATAGAGAACCTTGACCCGCTATCAAAGATGATAGGAACCTCGGTATAGGTTTGTGAACGCCACACCAACAAAGGTGATAAGTTCGGGATGAGAAGGAAAGAAAGACGCCACGAGACGAATCTCGATAAGTCAAGTCAGTCCTAAAATGAATAAAGAGAATTGAATTCTCACTTGAACAAAAATAGTTCATAAAATATCAAAGTATCAAATTCAAAATCAGTTCACAAAGTGAAAACATCACATATTTATAGCCTAAAACTTAGAGTAGCCGAATGGCTATTAGGGAGGCTGAATGGACAGCAATTAATAACTAAAAAGTGATGGAAAAATTCTTTGAAGCTTCTTGAAGAGTGAAACGTCCATCCTTGAAGTAAGGTGGCCTCATGCATGCTTTGGCCGAAATGGCCATTTAGGAAATAACAACCAACATGCCTTTTTAGTTCTTTGTCCAATGGTCTCCACGAAAAGGCTTATGGGAAGAAGGAACATTCAGCAGCTTATTTAAGTCATTCATGCATGCTAGCCCTCTTGGTCCCTTGAAATCCACGAAAAGTGAACTGAATCAATCATCTTATCTACAGCACCGTCCAAGCCATATTTCTGCTCCATAAATTCGGCCAAACACCTCCTTTGATGCTATTCATGCATGCCTCCTCATTCAATGAAGTTTTATGCACAAACATCTTCTTAAATGCTGCACCATGCATGCACTTTCATGCCTTTAATTCGGTCAACCTCTTTGCTTTAATGCCATGCTTGAACCTTCACAAACAGCCTCTTAAATTGATGTCCCACGCATGCTTTCCAACAGCCCATTAAATTTGGTTCATGCATGCTTTTCCAGCAGCTCATTAAATTTTGTCCATGCATGCTTATCTCATTTAATGACGTCCCATGCATGGGAAAACAAAGTCCAGTATTTCCTTTAATGTTGCTCCCTTGCTAATCACGAAATAAGCCCTTGGGAAGGATAAAAGGAGCCCTTCCTTTATGACGTTTCAAGCACAAACATGTTCTTTAATGCTGCTGTCCCTTGTGTGCATGCTTGTCTTTAAAATCTTTGAAAAGTTGAACCAACATTTCATTTAAGGTGCCGTCCATGCCATGTATTTGCTTTTAATGCCTTAAATTCATCTCATGCATGAAAGAGCCTTTAATACCATCCAAACATGCACCAGCATCTCCATAAATGTTGTTCCACGTTTTGCTTCTCAAGGTCTTCTTTTGCTGCACATTAATTCAACACTTTAGTCAATTTAAACATAAATTTCGGCTGCACACTTAAGAACAACATGGACTAAATTCGGCTGCTTCTTTAAGAACATATGGACACATTAAATGCACGTAATATTCTGGTCACATTAATTCCATGTACTAACTAAGACACATTAAAGCAAATAATTAAATAAGTACTAAATTAAGACACATTTAATACTTATAATTAAAATGTCTAGATTTAAGAATCATTAAAACTAAATTAATTTATTTGAGCTAAAACTAAACTAATTTTAAATAAATTTTATTCCAGCAAATTAAAAATGCATGAAAATAAATTCGAATCAAGCTCAATGAGCTTGCGTCAAACAGAATTGAGCTTATCGATCTTCATTTTGCACTTTGGCCCTTTGAGCTTGGGCCATTCTCGATGTTGTGAAATTGGGTCGTAATATGATGCGACCAGGTTCGCATCATTCCCTCCCTCTTGAGAACGATTTGTCCTCAAATCGGGCCACTTGCTCGAAAAAAAATTTTCACCATCGTAGCACCCTCGGTTGATAGAGTTGGCATGATTACGCCCTCCCTCTTTTAGAGGATGCCCTCTCGACTTGTCACCTACAGGAAGATGGAATAAATTAGTAACATTATGAGTGATGAACTTAAAAGGAAAGGCTGAATCAATGCCAGGGTCAAATGTAGAAGGGGATCTTACCTTTTTGAGTTGACACAAAAAGTTCATAGAATGCAACAAATCAGAGACACGAGGCATTTGGAAATTAACAACACTCCATGGTTCAAGTACCTTAGACAATGGCATAGAATGATGTGCGCCAGGTTTGAAAACATAGTTTTGATTACTTGTTTCGGTACATAACAAAGAATTCAGTTTTACAAGTAAGTCAAAAACACCAGGCCAACAAGATTTAGGCACACAAGCATATGAACAATCAATTCCATCAATTCGAATAGGCATGTAAAGGTATGAAGGTTTCGCATCAGGTTTCAAAGAATTCGCATGGTCAATATAAACAAGCAGATTATGATTTCCAACCAAATCAAGATGAGAAATTCTTTCACAAACTAAGTTTTTGACTTTCTTACCATTAACATGCAAGGGAAATGGTTGAGACTCGGGTAGTAAAGAACTCTTACCTCGATCACCTTCAAGCTTGTCAACACCACAATTTTCAGGAATGATGCTTTTCTTACCACCACTTAAAACCAGTACATCATTATTAACCAAAGAATGACAATGGACAATATCATCAATATAATCACAATCATTCAAATAAATTGATGAAGACTGAAACACTTTATTCCTTTTACCTTCCTTACCTTGAGCCACAGGTGGGTGAATATCATTCACGTTCTTACCTTTTTCAAACAATCGAAATCGCCTCTCATTGGGAAAGTAATGAAGCTGGAAGTTATCAATCACATTTTTAGAGACCTGAGAAGAAACAAAACGAGGGAAACTCACATGTGGGTTAGTTTTAACACTCAGCTCTTTTTCTTGCTCTCTTACCTCCTTTTCTCTCGTTTCTTTTTCATAGATGACACTCGTCTCTTTATCATTTTCTTTTATTTCTTCTATCGCAATCTCTTTTTCACTTTCTTTTTCACACTCAATTTCTTTTTCTTTTTCATGCTCAATTTCTTTTTCTTTTTTCTGACTCTCACTTTCTTTTTCTCTTCTCTCACTCTCACTCTCTTTTCTTTTTATTTCTTTTTCCTTTTCGTCTTTTTCTTTTCTTATTTCCTTTTTATTACAAAATGATACAAATGAATCAGCATAATAATCCTTTTGTTCAAGAGGAGAAAAATCATTTACGTAGGAACTACAATCGCCCCATTGTGAACAAGTCTTCGTAGATGAGAACGTTGGTGCATACGGAGAATTATTTGAACATTCTCGTTCGTCATCATAATAGGACTCAAACTCATAGTTTCTTTTACTTCGTCTCGAATTCCTTGTTGAATAGGAATCATAATATGAATTTCTTTGGGAATCACCTTCTGTGAGCGAAGACTTGGATGCATACGAATTATATTCACTCCTTCGCTTGGACCTTTCCACAGAGGAATACCTTGAAGTTTTGGAAGAAGAATTTCTACCTACTTGTTGATAATCTCGAAAAGTTCCAAATTCATGGTTTGTTTCATACCGATTTGAGTTCCTTGATGAATAATAGTCTTGGCATGAGTCTTTCCTCGAACAATCTTCGGATACGTGTCTCCGTGATGTTCTTATCTCCGTCTTTTGATTTGCAAAGCTTCCATACGTTTGAGCTCTTTCTTCGATACGTTCCAAACGTTCTCGTATTGGTTTTAGTCGTCTTTGGAGCATTTGACCCATCTCATGAATAATTTCTTGGTATGTTGGGTCAGACAAAACAGTGCCATAAACATCATTACGTTTGGTATTTTGAAACATGGTGTTTACTCACGCAAACCTCACACTTTCTCTCAAAAAGAAAAATTCTCACAATTTTGGCTTTTACACGCTCGAATAATCTCACCATACACTCGTGCCTTTTACCTCTCTATTCGCTTCTCTCGATTCATAATGGACTATTTAGACTTAGCAGTCGTCGGTGTGGAGTCAGCTTACAAAAATGATGTTTGGTTTGGGTAGGGAAAGATGTTGGGACAAGGGTAGGCTAGAAAACAAAACAAGAGGATGAAGGTGTGGCCGTTTGGGTACTAAAAAGGAATAAAAGAATCTTGGGCAGCAAACTTGTATGCACATATACTTCACATCTTCTTCTTCTTTTTTTTTTTTTTTTTTTTGCACTTCTAATATATCTTTTTTTTTTCACAATTTTTTTTCACAAATTTTTCTTTTCAATTTTTTTCGAATTTTTTTTTGAATTTTTTTTGAAATTTTTTTTGAAATTTTTTTTTGAATTTTTTTTTGCTAAAACGCGATCTCGGAAGTATAAGAAAATGTCGATTCTTACCTCAATTTAGCTAGCTCTGATACCAAATGATACGAACCGCCTCGGGGTGAGTCGAGTCGTATTGGTTGCCCGATCGTAAATTGGGTAAATATTTGTAGCAATTGAAAAGGAAGTGAATTCGAAGAATGGATTTGATGCAAAAGGGTTTAAAACAAGGATATTGAATAGTTGATGATAGATGGGTGGAAATGGACTAAGGCAGGAGAATGAACCAACAATAAAAATTGTTGACCCGAGTCTCAATATTGGCACTTAGGTTGAGAAGGTTTCGAAAATATAGGTGGATAAATTTATAGAGAACCTTGACCCGCTATCAAAGATGATAGGAACCTCGGTATAGGTTTGTGAACGCCACACCAACAAAGGTGATAAGTTCGGGATGAGAAGGAAAGAAAGACGCCACGAGACGAATCTCGATAAGTCAAGTCAGTCCTAAAATGAATAAAGAGAATTGAATTCTCACTTGAACAAAAATAGTTCATAAAATATCAAAGTATCAAATTCAAAATCAGTTCACAAAGTGAAAACATCACATATTTATAGCCTAAAACTTAGAGTAGCCGAATGGCTATTAGGGAGGCTGAATGGACAGCAATTAATAACTAAAAAGTGATGGAAAAATTCTTTGAAGCTTCTTGAAGAGTGAAACGTCCATCCTTGAAGTAAGGTGGCCTCATGCATGCTTTGGCCGAAATGGCCATTTAGGAAATAACAACCAACATGCCTTTTTAGTTCTTTGTCCAATGGTCTCCACGAAAAGGCTTATGGGAAGAAGGAACATTCAGCAGCTTATTTAAGTCATTCATGCATGCTAGCCCTCTTGGTCCCTTGAAATCCACGAAAAGTGAACTGAATCAATCATCTTATCTACAGCACCGTCCAAGCCATATTTCTGCTCCATAAATTCGGCCAAACACCTCCTTTGATGCTATTCATGCATGCCTCCTCATTCAATGAAGTTTTATGCACAAACATCTTCTTAAATGCTGCACCATGCATGCACTTTCATGCCTTTAATTCGGTCAACCTCTTTGCTTTAATGCCATGCTTGAACCTTCACAAACAGCCTCTTAAATTGATGTCCCACGCATGCTTTCCAACAGCCCATTAAATTTGGTTCATGCATGCTTTTCCAGCAGCTCATTAAATTTTGTCCATGCATGCTTATCTCATTTAATGACGTCCCATGCATGGGAAAACAAAGTCCAGTATTTCCTTTAATGTTGCTCCCTTGCTAATCACGAAATAAGCCCTTGGGAAGGATAAAAGGAGCCCTTCCTTTATGACGTTTCAAGCACAAACATGTTCTTTAATGCTGCTGTCCCTTGTGTGCATGCTTGTCTTTAAAATCTTTGAAAAGTTGAACCAACATTTCATTTAAGGTGCCGTCCATGCCATGTATTTGCTTTTAATGCCTTAAATTCATCTCATGCATGAAAGAGCCTTTAATACCATCCAAACATGCACCAGCATCTCCATAAATGTTGTTCCACGTTTTGCTTCTCAAGGTCTTCTTTTGCTGCACATTAATTCAACACTTTAGTCAATTTAAACATAAATTTCGGCTGCACACTTAAGAACAACATGGACTAAATTCGGCTGCTTCTTTAAGAACATATGGACACATTAAATGCACGTAATATTCTGGTCACATTAATTCCATGTACTAACTAAGACACATTAAAGCAAATAATTAAATAAGTACTAAATTAAGACACATTTAATACTTATAATTAAAATGTCTAGATTTAAGAATCATTAAAACTAAATTAATTTATTTGAGCTAAAACTAAACTAATTTTAAATAAATTTTATTCCAGCAAATTAAAAATGCATGAAAATAAATTCGAATCAAGCTCAATGAGCTTGCGTCAAACAGAATTGAGCTTATCGATCTTCATTTTGCACTTTGGCCCTTTGAGCTTGGGCCATTCTCGATGTTGTGAAATTGGGTCGTAATATGATGCGACCAGGTTCGCATCAAGATGCTTGGGAGAAGCCAACCATTAGCACACCAAGTCCTTTAATGCCGTCCATGCACCTGCTGCACAAATCAAATGAACTCATTAAATTTGAGATATAATAAATTCGGCTACACTAGGACACATTAAACCTGCGCATTAATTCAGCTTAAAAGACATATTTAAATCATGTAATAAGCTAATACAAATTGAAAACATGCTGGAACTATGACATATTAAATTCGGTTGTACTAAATAACAAGAAATAAAGTTTTCCTAAATTAGACAACTTAAATAGTTAATTAGACACAATAATTTGATATAGCTTGACACATTAAGTTCATGTTCTGAATTTGGACAAATTAAATACTTCAATACTTATTTGAGCTATAAACACTACAGGAAAATAGGGTTTTAGCGGCGTTTTTAGTGGCGTTTCGATAAAAAAGGCCGCAAATAGTATACATTAGCGGCGTTTGAAAGAAAATGTCGCAAAAAGTTTTGCAATAGCGGCATTTTTGGTCCAAATACTGCTAAAAATAAAGTAATAACGGCGTTTTTGGCCCAAACGCCGCTAAAAACTGAGCAATAGTGACGTTTTTGTTCAAACGCCGCGAAAAATAAAGCAATAGTGGCGTTTTTATTCCAAACAACGCTAATAACAAGGCAATAGCGGTGTTTTTGCTCCAAACGCCGCTAAAAATTGAGTAATAGCTGTGCTTTTGCTCAAACGCTGTGAAAAATAGAGCAATAGAGGCGTTTTTGTTCAAGCGCAGCGAAAAATAGAGCATTAGTGGTGTTTCTTTTTCCAGCGCCGCGAAAAACAGAGCATTAGCGGTGTTTTTGTTCTAAACGTTGCTATAAGCAGACAATAGCGGCATTTCTATCCCAAACGCCGCTAAAATCAGAGAAATAGCGGCGTTTTTAATACAAGCACCGCAATAAGTTGAGTAATAACTCCATTTTCGTCTAGGGTAATTGACACTCATTTCGATTTGATTTGATTTAATTTAGGGTTAGTTTAGCATTTTTAATACTTTAAAGTTTGTTATTTGGGGTTTACTGTTTTATAGTCAGGGTCAACTTAGTGTTTAATTATGGTATTAAGGGTTAGGATATTTGGGTTTAAGGGTTAGGGATTTTGATAATAACGATAGAGAAATTAATTTATTTTAGGGTTTAAGCAAGCAATAAGATTATTTTTTAATTACTTTTGTACCTGAAGGTTAAAATACTATTATTTTAAATAATTTTAACTTTAAGGTTAAAATGCGATGTAAGTTTAACTATAAGGTTTTGGTGTTAGCTTCTATAGTTGTAACAATGTTTTAATGTTTAAGGTTTAAGGTTTATGATTTTGGGGTTTAGGATTTTGAGGTTTAGGGTTTGGGTGAAATTATTTAAGGTTCAAGGAAAGGACACTATTGGCAACATTTGGAATTTAGTGAGATTCATGCCATTTTGTACTATACCCATATTTTTTTAATATAAAAATTAAAATATATGTTTTGTACTACACTAACATTAGCCATACAAATTCCCAAAAATATGGTCTACGATTATGGATTAGATTTAACGGTTTTTAGAGTTTAAGGTTTGAGTACTTATGGTCTAGAATTTATAGTTTAGGATTTATATATAGTTTTGGGGTTAGGAGTTTGGGGTTTGGGATTTGATATTTGGTGTTTGTGGTTTAGGGTTTAAGTTTCAGGTTATTGAGTTAAGGGTATTATTTTGAATTTTAATTCAGAATAAAAATATAAATAAGCTAAATATAAATTATTATTTTAAAAGAATATGTATCAAAATGGGTTTTATCCCAAAAGCATACATGAAAACTGGTTTAGTGTGCAAGTGTGTAAATGAACTGTAATTTATCTAGATCTTGTAAAATATTAACACAATTATTGATATAATTAACATAATTTTTTAATTTATATGTTGCATACATAAATATTTATATTTATTCAATATAAAATATATTGATATATCTATTTTTTAAAATGTGTATGATTAAATCAAAATTAAACTTTCAACTATACTTAGGGTTTAGAGTGTGTTTATGGTTTGAGGTTTAAGGCGTATACTGTTGAAAACTGAAATATTTGGAATTTACTGAGATTCTTGCCATATTGTACAACACCCACATTATTTAATATAAGTATATAAAATATATATTTTTTGGGTATATGATTGATTGTTTTTAATTTATATATTAAATAACTTCAAAGTTTAAAGATTTCAAATTTTAAATAATTTTTAAGATTTTAAATTTTATCTAATTCTTTTAAATATTATTTAATTTTTAAAAAATATTTATTTAAATGAAAAAATTAAAATACTATTATTTAAAATAATTATAAAGTTTTTTGGGTATATAACTATTGTTTTTTAATTTATATTGTTTTTAATTTATATATTAAATAATTTTAATTTTTAAAGGCATTAGCAGCGTTTTTATACAAACGCCGCAAAAGATATGCAATAAAAAACGCTGCAAAAGATCGTCATGTTTTAAACAAAAAGCGCCATTTTATTGGATTTATTAGTGGCGTTTTTCGTAAAGCGCCGCAAAAGGTTAGGATTTAGCGGCGATAGGGTATAAACGCTGTTAAAGGTTATTTTGTTTAAATCAAAATGTCGTCGTTTTATTGGTTCATTAGTGGCGTTTCGGTAAAACACCGCAAAATGTTTCCCTTTTAACCGCGCTATGATAAAAACACTGCAAAGGTTAAATTATTTTGGGCAAAACAACGTCGTTTGCTCTCTTTGATTTTACCCAGACCATAACACTTAACAATTTCCCCATTATCCCCAGTTCATTTCCCCTATTTTCACTAGTCCTAAATCCCTAAAGTATTATCACCTCTTTTTCCCCAATTTGAAATCCCTGAAATTCACCCTTCCCACCGGCCATTGATTTCCCATCTATAGAAAATCGGATTAAGAAAGGCAAAAGGGTTTCAGAAGTTGGCTTTTGGGTTGAAGAAAACAGTTCAAGGTAAGAATTAAGGTATTTATTAATATTTGTGTATTAGTATTGTTATTGATTTAGCTATTTTTTGGTTGGCTTTTTTAATTTGTTATTGTTTTTGTTACAGAGAAAAGGCTCGCTGAGGCTACAAGAATTAGGGTAAAATACCCAGATAGAATTCCATCACTGTTGGATAACGGTAAGCTTCGATTTTCTATGTGGTTTGGTTGGGTTTTATCAATTTGCATTTGCGTATAATGGAACTTACATATGTAATTATCCTTGCTACGTGATTGGTAATGTTGTTTAATTACGTCTCTTGGCTTCCGGTACCATTTTGACTGAGAACAAGTTCAAAATTTGTGATATTAATAACTGGTTTGGTTGGAGCTCAGGACTTGGATTTTATCTGTTCTTGATTGATCGTGTCTTACTTACCTAAGTATGTCGGACAAAAATTGTGTCTTAGAGACATTAGAAAAACATGCTGCATGGTTGTTTAGTTAAAATAATTTATTCATTTAAATATAGTATATTAAAAAACTGATGTTACCCAAATTTAGTGTAGTTGAATTCATCACTTTATTAGCTGATATAGCATTTTGTCAATGTTGTTACAGCAAAATACTTATTTACCTTATACTTAGTCAAGTTGCATGCAAAATGCTTATTTACCTTATACTGCAAATACTTGTGAATTAATGATGTATGAATATTGTAAATTAGTGCTGTCCAAATATTGTTACAGCCATATAATTGTTGTCTAAATTGGTGCTTAAATGCTATCGATTTTTGTACAAATTACAGCCGTATAATTGCATCTTTTACTTATCCTAAATAAACTTGTTCTGCAGTAAGACGAGGCATTTTTTGTGACTAGATTCTTGGTTTCTTAACAGAAATTAACAATTGACCTATCAAACATTTGACTTAAGGTGCAACCTTAGTTTCTTAACAGAAATTAACAATTGACCTAAGTTCATCTTATATTTCTAGTAGCTTGAGCTTTAACTAACTACTGTTTTTCACAGATCCACTTGAAGCACTGTTACAAGTTTGCCATTTAATCAGTTACTGCTTCCTGCTCCTCCTGCAACAATGTTCAACTGAAGCTGCCATTTAATCTTCGAATTAAAATTTGGTACTGATATTGATAAAGTTTTCTATATTTGCTTCAACTGAATTAATATTTGGTGCTACTCTTATAATCTTACATCTGTTCTAGGTACTATCAAGCACCTGAATTAATATTTAGTGCAACTGAATACACCACAGCCATTGACATCTGTTCTAGGTACATGTTTCGTTGCTAAATTTTTTCCTTATTTCTATGCATTTTCGCTTTAAATTGCTTAACAGATACAACTTTTCTAACTCCAGCCTCTGTTTACTGTTGAGAGTGGAGTGGACCGGTTGTTGAAATTATTAAGGTACTTTTAGTTAAAAATTCTAATCAATAATAGTTTTATCATGATGATTTGAAAAAATTAATATTTTGGGGCTACGATTTTGTATAGATTTAATTGCTGGTTCTATTTGGAGCAGAACTATTTTGTTTTCAAAATATTTTTAAATATTTTGTATACATTTTGTATAGACAGACTACTTCACATGAGGAACAGAACCAGATTGTACATGCTTGAATGGGCTATTTTTATTTGAACCACTATTTTCGAACATAATACTTATTCACAACTGTGGTAAACTAAACCTGTTCGCTCGTTAATTCAACTTATGCTAGCCATCATTGTCTGCTTCAAATTGACGAGCTTCATAGAACAGAGAGATGAGAAGCCAAGTCGTATAAATATTGAGTTTTCTTTAATTTTATTTCCAAATTACATAATTAAATTAAATTATATTTAAAGTTTAATTTTAAATATTTTATTTTATTTGAATCACGTAAAAGAATTTTAATATATTATTTTATTTTAACATTACCTAATTAAATTAAATTGTATTTAAATTTTTATTTTAAATATTTTATTTTATTTCACTTTAATTTAATCACAAAAAAATTTGTCCACTTTTATTTTATTTTTAAATTACCTACTTAAATTAAATTTGCAAGGTCGAATTATTATCTATTTTTAAATTCATAGTTGCACTATTTTATTTTATTTTATTTTTTCGCAATCATTTAGTTGCACTATTTGAACTTGTTAATTTGCTATTTAAATATGGATATGATTTTTCTATAATTTGACAATAAAATATTTTTTTATTATATGATTAAAAACTATATTTTTTGACTAAAACTATATATTTTGCTACTTAAATATTAACTTGATTTCAAAATGTTTTACTACTGCTAATATTCCTATGATTTCAAAATATATTGTCTTATAATTATTTTAATGTTTTCATCTTCTTTGATATATGAAACATCGGAAATTCTTGAGCTTTAACGAACGGGGTTTTTTCACATATGCACTTGACGCACTGTTAGAAGTTTGCCATTTAATCAAATTTCATAACTTACATAATTTACATAATTTAAAGTTCAAATTTCATAACTTACATAATTTACATCACTTACATAATACATAACTTACATAATTTAAAGATCAAATTCCATAACTTATATAATTTACATAACTTACATAATACATAAATATATATCATATCATAACTTACATAACTTAATTATACTTATAAATAAACAACTTACCCGTGTAATTTATTGTCAACTTTAGACTTCAAGAACTACGAAATGGGTAGGAGTTGGATGAATTTGTCAAGGACAAGCAACGGCTATCAAAATGGAGTACAAATTTTTCTAAATTTTGCATTTCAAAATGCAAGCCAAGAGAATATGATTCTTTGCCCATGTAAGAAGTGTGGCAATATCAATTGGCATTATCGTGAAGTTGTCTATGAACATCTAATTGTTGATGGCTTTATTTGGGGGTATAAAAAATGGATTTTTCATGGAGAGTGTACATCTAGTAGAGCCTCTTCAACAATTAATCCGGGTTATCCTCATAGTGCTTACCATCAGTATGTTAGAGAAGATGACATGGAAGGTATGTTGCGGGATGCATTTAATATGCGCAGTGATGGTTTGCAATCATTTCCACCTAACTTGGTTGCATCCGATGATTATAATTTTGGTGGAAATACTTTCACCGAAATGGGAAAAAGTGTACCTGATGAATAGCCAAATGAAGAAGCGGCAAAGTTCTACACGTTACTTGGTGAAATGTGTAATATCTCGAATTAGGGCCTAATCGGAATAGTGGTTTCGTGACCACAAATTCGAGATATAAATAATCATTTTATAATTATTTTGAGGTTTATGATATGATTGCATGATTGTGTGAAAATTTCGTGAAGAAATTCTATGCATAAAGTGCTTAATTTGAAATTAAGGACTAAATCGAATAAGTTGCAAAACTTGCATTCTAGAAGCTTTTAGTTGCTTTGGAATATTAATTAGGAGTTCTTAAATAGCAATTTGACCAATTTCTAAAGTTTTGGACAAAAATGGGCTTGTACATGAAAAATTTCAAAGAAATGCATTAAGGGTATTTTGGTCATTTGGTAATTAAAAGATTAAAAAAGGGAAAAAGATGGCAAAATATGTCCATCTTCTTTATTACTACGAAATTTCAAGGGTTCTCCATAGCTAGGGTTTGTTTCAAGCTTCCAAGCTCCATAGTAAGTGATTCCAAGCCCCGTTTTTAATGTTCTTTACGTTTTTGGAGTCCCGATAACATGATTTCTCTATTTCTACCATTTATTTGAGCTAGGGTTTGATTTCAAAAATTGACCCATGTTGAATAATTGTGTATTTTGATGTTTTATGATAGAATATGAGGTTTTAAATTATGTTAAATAACTTGTGCTACTCGGTTTTAAGTAAAAACGAGTAAAACGGCTTAATTGGTAAAAATACCAATTGTTCATAAGTGCATGTTGTAGTTGGAATTTGAGCTTGCTAATGGTAAATAAATGATCAGCATGTCCTAAAACATAAGAATTTGGGACAAAGTTTAATTTTCGAGCCTTGGGGCAAAAGTGTAAATATGCAAAAGTTTAGTGGTAAATTTATAATTTTGACAAAGTTAGGGTCAAGGATCGTTTTGATGAATGTGAGTATTAAATAAGCTAAATGTGCTATTTTAGATCAAGAGAAATGAGATTCAAGTCATGATCGAGGGAAAAACAAAGTTTACGAGGAATAGGCCGATTGTTGATATTTTGGTATCGAGGTAAGTTCATGTGTAAATAATGTAACATAATTGCTATTTTAAGTGATTTAATGCTATTTATATGATATGATACTTGTTATTATGAATCTTATGCTTTGTGAAATATTATGTATTGGTATGAAAAGTATGTGATTAAATTGATAAGTATGAAATACAAGCAACGTATTAGTTCTGATATTCTGAGGAGAACGACTGGAAAATCTGTGATTGAGGAAAATCTCGTTTGAACCTTGGGAATAGATTAGGATACAAGTGACATGTCACTAGGATGGTTGGGCATCCGAGCTCGTTGAGTTGAGTCCGAGTTCACTTATGGATGCGAATGTCCGAACTCGTTAAGTTGAGTCCGAGTTCGTGAGATGTAACTAGACATCCGAGCTCGTTGAGTTGAGTCCGAATTCACTTATGGATGCGAACGCCCAAGCTCATTGAGTTGAGTCCGAGTTCGCTTATGGGCGGGTTACATGGTTACTTGATTATATATGTGGCACTTATGTGTAAATTATCCATGTATCCGAGTTATATTCCGAGGTGTTCAACGGGTAAAATTCTAGCGAAATGGAAGAACACTCAAGAGGCAAGTATCATTTTGATAAGTGTTGTGAAATGGATACTTTGGACAGGTATGTACTTAACCCTCAGGTTGAAACTTGATACAACATCAATAATGTGGTAAGATGACAATTGATGATTAGAAATGTAATATATGTTTTGGTGATACCATGCTAGTGTTGTTTGGAAGAATTGCTTTGTTATGTTACTTGTTATTTGCATGTGAACTTACTAAGCATTTATGCTTACTCCCTCATTTTCATTCATTGTAGTTTTGGACAAGCCAGCTCAGGAATCGGGATAGGTCGAAGGCTCGTTCACACTATCCGAAGAACTATTTTGGTAAAATGGCTTGTATAACTCAAATATGGCATGTATAGCAATATATTTGTTTTGTGTAATTAATCTTGTGATATGGTTGTGGTTTGGTTTAGAAAATGCCTGAAAATGATTAGTCCTTGGAATGGTTAATTTAGATCATGTATGAGACCATGTATGTTCAAAGTGTTAATAGTTCATGAATTTCCATAGAAAAGTGAAAATTTGTCATAAAATAGAATATTGTAACAGCAGTGACGTGAGTTTGAAAAATCAGTAAAAATAGTAGAAACCAAATTAAGTGATGAATTAAATATGAAATTGAAGCTTAATGTGTTTACTTTCATATGGAAGAAGCAAAACAGGTAAAGGAGTTATATGTTATGAGATATTTGAGTTTTAGTGAAACAGGGTCAGAGCGATTTCTGGATCCCCTGTTCCAATTTTGGAAATTCACTAAAAAGTTTACAAAAATAATTATGAGTCATGCTATATATGTTCAGAATCCTTATTGAGTCTAGTTTTAAGAGAAACAAACTCCATAGTCACATGAATTTTTTACAGAGAGAAAAGTGGTTCGTGGTAAGCAGAGGTCAGTGCAGTCTAGTTCTGAAACAGGGGTCAATTTAACTAATAAACTGTACTAATTGGCTCTACCAAAAATTCTAGAAAAAAATTAGTAGATAGATAAATGAATCTAGATTCATAGAAAATTTACGGATCTTGATTTTGAGTTTTGTAACTCGAGATATGATTTTTTTTGTACCCATGATGCAGATAGATAGTAGGTTGCGAATGTAGAAATAAAGGATTCAAAGTTCTTTAAGTTGTAAATTATGTTCAGTAACACCTCAAGCTCTACTCCGGCGACGGTCTCGGGCGTGGGGGCGTTACATTTGGTGGTATCAAACCAGGTTTAGTTGGTTCTCGGAGTAACGTGTTTTATGTACGGATTTCGCTATACATGCCATATGTGTATATTGTGATAGTGTGACGACTTCTGACCTTTTAAATGATTTTTTTTATAGTAAATGGATCCTGATCCAGCTGTGGCAGATGAAGTAGAGAGTAATGCGCCAGCTCCGGCTGAAGGGGCAGCGTCGACTGAAAATCCACCTCCTACTGTTGGTCAGGGAGGAGGAGAAAGGGGTCGAGAAGCCTTTCTCCAAATAATGAGTGCATGGTACACTGAGTTCGTTCGTACGAACCCGAATGTACAACCTCCCCCACCTCCCCCAATTCCTCAACTTGTACCCCTGATGCCTCAGGGTGTGGATATGATGAAATTTCAAAGAACTCCAGTTGATAAAATTCGTAAACTAGGGGCCGAAGAATTCAGAGCTAATATGGATAATGATGCTGAGAAAGCAGAGTTCTGGCTTGAAAATTCTATTCGGGTATTTGATGAGCTGTCTTGCACACCGGAAGAATGCTTGAAATGTACAATATCTTTGCTGAGGGATTCAGCCTATTATTGGTGGAAGACATTGGTCTCTGTGGTACCGAAAGAGAAGGTGACCAGGGAGTTCTTTCAAGAAGAGTTTCGGAAGAAATACATTAGTGAAAGATTTTTTGATCAGAAGCGTAAAGAGTTTCTTGAGCTGAAGCAAGGCAATATGACAGTCACTGAATACGAAAGGGAGTTTGTCAGATTGAGTAAGTATGCTAGAGAATATGTTCCTACAGAGGCCAAAATGTGCAGACGATTTTAAGACGGGCTCAATAAAGACATCAAGGTATTTGTTGGGATTCTTGAACTAAAAGAAATGGTGGTACTTGTCGATCGAGCTTGCAAGGCTGAAGAACTACTTAAAGAGAAGAAAAAGGTAGAATCTGAGACACGAAATTGGAAGAAAAGACCAATGAGCAATGTACCCTCACAGCAACCCGAAAAATCAAGAAATATGAATCCTCGTTCCCAAGTTTCAGCTGGACAATCATATGGAAATTCTAAGAAACAAAATGTGAGTTCTAAGTCTCAAACTACTTCTGTGGCTAGTGTGGGAAACTCGAGATTTGTTAAGCCCGAGTGCCAGCGGTGTGGTAGAAATCATTTTGGTCCATGTAGAGCAAATGAATGTTTCCGGTGTGGTTCTCCGGATCATTTTATTAGAGACTGACCAGAGAAAGTTGAAAAAGAAAGATTTCAAAGCGCGAAAACTGGTGGTACAGATTCCAGAGGAAGGTATTCAAGAAAAGCTGGGAGTGAAGCAAACAGTAAGAGTGTAGCTAGAGATGCAGTAGCTAAACCTGAAGCAAGAGCTCCGGCTAGAACTTATTAAAGCGTGTGAAGATGCTTCCTCACCCGACGTGATCATCGGTATATTTTCTCTTTATGATGTTAATGTTAATGCTTTGATTGATCCCGGTTCTACTCATTCCTATGTGTGCATGAAATTGGTGTCTAGTATGAAAATACCTGTTGAAAATACAGAATTTATGATTAAAGTGTCAAACCCGTTAGGTAAATGTGTTATAGTTGATAAAGTATGCAAGAAATGTCCTTTAGTGATTCCGGGTTATTACTTTTCGGCCAACTTGATGTTGTTGCCGTTTGATAAGTTTGATGTTATTTTTGGCATGGATTGGTTGACATTGCATGATGTTATAGTAATTGTAAACAAAAAATTATTGAATTAAAGTGTGAAAATGGTGAAATTCTGCGGGTTGAATCAGACAAATCAGAGGCATTATCTAGTGTGATTTCTTCGATGTCGGCTCAAAGATATTTGAAAAAGGGTTATGAAGCTTATTTGGCGTATGTATTGAATACAAAGGAAATTGAAAAGAAAGTGGAATCAGTGCCGATTGTGTGTGAGTTTGTGGATGTATTTCCAGAGGAATTGCCGGGTTTACCTCCAGTCACAGAAGTAGAATTTGGTATAGAGTTGATGCCGGGAATAGCTCCGATCTCGATTGCTCTGTACAGAATGGCACCAGCGGAGTTGAAAGAATTAAAGTCACAGTTGCAAGAGTTGACCGACAAAGGCTTTGTGAGACCGAGTTTTTCACCTTGGGGTGCTTCTGTATTGTTTGTGAAAAAGAAAGATGGTTCAATGAGACTGTGTGTTGACTATCGGCAGTTAAACAAAGTGACGATTAAGAATAAGTATCCGTTGCCGAGAATTGATGATTTGTTTGATCAGCTAAAAGGAGCAACATGGTTTTCAAAGATTGACTTGAGATCTGGGTACTATCAGCCGCGGGTAAAAGAGTCAGATGTGCCTAAAACTGCTTTTAGAACAAGGTATAGTCATTATGAATTTTTAGTTATACCATTCGGGTTAACAAATGCTCCTGCTGTGTTTATGGATTTGATGAACCGTATATTTCGACCATACTTGGACAAGTTTGTTGTGGTATTTATAGACGATATCTTAATCTATTCCAAAGATGAGACAGAGCATGCCGAACATTTGAAGATAGTTTTGCAAACCTTGCAAGACAAGCAGTTATATGCCAAGTTTAGTAAAAGTGAATTTTAGCTTCGAGAAGTTGGATTTTTGGGTCATATTGTTTCAGGTGATGGTCTACGGGTTGATCCCAATAAAATTTCAGCTATTGTTGATTGGAAACCACCGAAGAATGTAACCGAAATTAGAAGTTTCTTGGGGCTAGCTGGATATTATTGATGGTTTGTAAATGGATTTTCTATAATTGCTGCTCCTATGACTAGATTACTCCGCAAGGATGTTAAATTTGAGTGGACGGAAGAATGTCAATGAAGTTTCGAAGAATTGAAAAAGTCATTAACAGAGGCACCAGTGTTAGTACAGCCCGAGTCAGGTAAAGAATTTGTGGTATATAGTGATGCTTCTCTAAATGGTTTGGGATGTGTACTGATGCAAGAAAGAAAGGTTGTGGCTTATGCTTCGAGACAGTTAAAACCTCACGAGAGGAATTATCCGACTCATGATTTGGAATTGGCTGCTATCGTGTTTGCTTTGAAGATTTGGCGACATTATCTATATGGTGAAAAGTGTCGAGTATATACCGATCACAAAAGTCTTAAATACTTGATGTCACAAAAAGACTTGAACTTAAGACAGTGAAGATGGTTAGAATTGTTGAAAGATTACGAGCTTATGATTGACTACCATCCAGGAAAAGCAAATGTAGTTGCCGATGCCTTGAGCAGAAAGTTGTTGTTTACTTTGGGAGCTATGAATACTCAGTTAATGGTGTCCGACGATGGTTCGATTTTAGCGGAGTTGAGAGCAAGACTGATGTTTTTACAAGAGATTTGTGAAGTTCAGAAAAACAACAAAGATTTGCATGCTAAAAGGAAACAATGTGAGATTGATACAGGATCAGATTTTAGAATCGATTCTGATGGTTGCTTGATGTTTAAAAATCGGATTTGTGTATCGAAAAATGATGAGTTGATTCAAAAGATCTTGTATGAAGCACATAATGGTTGTTTGTCAATTCATCTAGGCAGTACGAAAATGTATAATGATTTGAAGAAAATGTATTGCTGGAATGGAATGAAAAGAGATATATCAGAGTTTGTATCCAAATGCTTAATTTGTCAACAAGTGAAAGCTGAACACCAAGTGCCTTCGGGATTACTTCAGCCTATTATGGTTCCTGAATGGAAATGGGATCGAATTACTATGGATTTTGTTTCAGAGTTGCCGTTGACTCCACGAAAGAAAGATGCCATCTGGGTAATAGTTGACAGATTAACTGAGTCGGCTCATTTTATTTCGGTACATATAGATTATTCTCTTAACAAGTTGGCTGAATTGTATATCAAAGAAATTGTTAGATTATACGAAATACCATTATCAATCATTTCGGATAGAGATCCGAGATTTACTTCGCGGTTTTGGCAAAAGTTACAAGAGGCATTAGGTACGAAGTTAAATTTTAGCACTGCTTTTCATCCACAAACTGATAGACAATCAGAGAGAGTAATTCAGATTCTTGAAGATATGCTTAGATGTTGTGTATTGGAATTTCAAGGAAGCTGGGAAAGATATTTACCATTGGTAGAATTTGCTTACAATAACAGTTATCAGACGAGCTTGAAGATGGCACCTTATGAAGTATTATACGGTCGTAAGTGTCAGACGCCATTGTATTGGACTGAACTCAAGGAAAATCAGATCTATGGAGTTGATCTAATAAAAGAAACTAAAGAAAAAGTGAAAGTGATCCGAGACTGTTTAAAAGCTACTTCAGATAGATAGAAATCTTATGCAGACTTGAAACGAAAAGAAATTGAGTTTCAAGTTGGTGATAAGGTATTTTTAAAGGTGTCTCCTTGGAAGAAAGTTCTTAGATTTGGATGGAAAGGTAAGTTGAGTCCGCGTTTTATCGGGCCATATGAAATAATTGAAAGAGTTGGACCGGTAGCCTATCGGTTAGCATTGCCATCTGAATTGAAGAAGATTCATGATGTGTTCCATGTGTCTATGTTACATCGGTATCGTTTGGATCCTTCACATGTGGTTTCACTGACAGAAATTGAACTACAACCAGACATGACCTACGAAGAAGAACTGATTAAGATTTTAGCTCAAGAGGTTAAACAACTAAGGAATAAAAATATTGCCTTGTGAAAGTGTTGTGGCAAAAACATGGAGTAGAAGAGGCTACATGGGAACCCGAGGAAACTATGAGAAAACAATACCCACATCTATTTACCGGTAAGATTTTCGAGGACGAAAATCCCTAAAGGGAGGGAGAGTTGTAATATCCCGAATTAGGGCATAATCGAAATAGTGGTTTCATGACCACAAATCCGAGATATAAATAATCATTTTATAATTATTTTGAGGTTTATGATATGATTGCATGATTGTGTGAAAATTTCATGAAGAAATTCTATGCATAAAGTGCTTAATTTGAAATTAGGGACTAAATCGAATAAGTTGCAAAACTAGCATTCTAGAAGCTTTTAGTATGAAATTGCTTTGGAATATTAATTAGGAGGTCTTAAATAGCAATTTGACCAATTTCTAAAATTTTGGACAAAAATGGGCTTGTACATGAAAAATTTCAAAGAAAGGCATTAAGGGTATTTTGGTCATTTGGTAATTAAAAGATTAAAAAAGGGGAAAAGATGGCAAAATATGTCCATCTTCTTCATTACCACGAAATTTCAAGGGTTCTCCATAGCTAGGGTTTGTTTCAAGCTTCCAAGCTCCATAGTAAGTGATTCCAAGCCCCGTTTTTAATGTTCTTTACGTTTTCGGAGTCCCGGTAACATGATTTCTCTATTTCTACCATTTATTTGAGCTAGGGTTTGATTTCAAAAATTGACCCATGTTGAATAATTGTGTATTTTGATGTTTTATGATAGAATATGAGGTTTTAAATTATGTTAAACAACTTGTGCTACTCGGTTTTAAGTAAAAACGAGTAAAACGGCTTAATTGGTAAAAATACCAATTGTTCATAAGTGCATGTTGTAGTTGGAATTTGAGCTTGCTAATGGTAAATAAATGATCAGCATGTCCTAAAACATAAGAATTTGGGATAAAGTTTAATTTCCGAGCCTTGGGGCAAAAGTGTAAATATGCAAAAGTTTAGGGGCAAATTTGTAATTTTGACAAAGTTAGGGTCAAGGACCGTTTTGATGAATGTGAGTATTAAATAAGCTAAATGTGCTATTTTAGATCAAGAGAAACGAGATTCAAGTCATGATCGAGGGAAAAACAAAGTTTACGAGGAATAGGCCAATTGTTGATATTTTGGTATCGAGGTAAGTTCACGTGTAAATAATGTAACATAATTGCTATTTTAAGTGATTTAATGCTATTTATATGATATGATACTTGTTATTATGAATCTTATGCTTTGTGAAATATTATGTATTGGTATGAAAAGTATGTGATTAAATTGATAAGTATGAGATACAAGCAATGTATTGGTTCCGATATTTCGAGGAGAACGACTGGGAAATGTGTGATTGAGGAAAATCTCGTTTGAACCTTGGGAATAGATTAGGATACAAGTGACATGTCACTAGGATGGTTGGGCATCCGAGCTCGTTGAGTTGAGTCCGAGTTCGTGAGATGTAACTAGGCATCCGAGCTCGTTGAGTTGAGTCCGAGTTCACTTATGGATGCGAACGCCCGAGCTCATTGAGTTGAGTCCGAGTTCACTTATGGGCGGGTTACATGGTTACTTGATTATATATGTGGCACTTATGTGTAAATTATCCATGTATCCGAGTTATATTCCGAGGTGTTCAACGGGTAAAATTCTAGCGAAATGGAAGAACACTCAAGAGGCAAGTATCATTTTGATAAGTGTTGTGAAATGGATACTTTGGACAGGTATGTACTTAACCCTCGGGTTGAAACTTGATACAACATCAATAATGTGGTAAGATGACAATTGATGATTAGAAATGTAATATATGTTTTGATGATACCATGCTAGTGTTGTTTGGAAGAATTGCTTTGTTATGTTACTTGTTATTTGCATGTGAACTTACTAAGCATTTATGCTTACTCCCTCCTTTTCATTCATTGTAGTTTTGGACAAGCTGGCTCAGGAATCGGGACAGGTCGAAGGCTCGTTCACACTATCCGAAGAACTATTTTGGTAAAATGGCTTGTATAACTCAAATATGGCATGTATAGCAATATATTTGTTTTGTGTAATTAATCTTGTGATATGGTTGTGGTTTGGTTGAGAAAATTCCTAAAAATTATTAGTCCTTAGAATGGTTAATTTAGATCATGTATGAGACCATGTATGTTCAAAGTGTTAATAGTTCATGAATTTCCATAGAAAAGTGAAAATTTGTCATAAAATAGAATGTTGTAACAGCAGTGATGTGAGTTTGAAAAATCACTAAAAATAGTAGGAACCAAATTAGGTGATTAATTAAATATGAAATTGAAGCTTAATGTGTTTACTTTCATATGGAAGAAGCGAAACAAGTAAATGAGTTATATGTTATGAGATATTTGAGTTTTAGTGAAACAGGGCCAGAGCGATTTCTGGATCCCCTGTTTCAAATTTGGAAATTTACTAAAAATTGTACAAAAATAATTAGGAGTCATGCTATATATGTTCAGAATCCTTATTGAGTCTAGTTTTAAGAGAAACAAACTCCATAGTCGCATTAATTTTTTATAGAGAGAAAAGTGGTTCGAGGTAAGCAGAGGTTAGTGCAGTCGAGTTCTGAAACAGGGGTAAATTTAACTAATAATCTGTACTAATTGGCTCTACCAAAAATTCAAGAAAAAAATTAGTAGATAGATAAATGAATCTAGATTCAGATAAAATTTACAGATCTTGATTTTGAGTTTTTTAACTCGAGATATGATTTTTTTGGTAACCATGACGCAGATAGACAGCAGGTTGCGAATGTAGAAATAATGGATTCAAAGTTCTTTAAGTGGTAAATTATGTTCAGTAACACCTTAAGCTCGACTCCGGCGACAGTCTCGGGCGTGGGGGCATTACAAAATGATTGAAGAACTTTATGAGGGATCAAAATTATCAAAAATGTCCTTCTGTATTCGTCTTTTTCACTTAAATTGTTTGGGAGGGTGCACCGGAAACTCTTTGACAATGCTGTTAGAGTTTTTGAGAGAAATGTTCCCGTTTGCAAAAATCCCTCAATCATACAAAGACATGAAGAAACTGATAAAAGATTTGGGCCTTGGGTACAACAAAACTCATAGTTGCCCAAATGACTGCATGTTGTATTGGGGTGATCGGAAAAACCAACAGTCTTGTCATGTTTGCGGTAAATCTCGTTGGATGAATAGAAATACAGAAGATGTTAATGAGGATGAATATGAGGCATAGTCAAGAAGGAAGTCGAATAAGATTTTGTGATATTTTCCACTAATACCAAGGCTTCAAAGGTTATTTGATACGATCCGCCTCGGGGTGAGTCGAGTCGTATGTAAGTTTGCCCGATCGTCTACGAGAAAGTATCGTTCGATTTGCTTGTGAAGTAAAGTTGATGGGAAAATAAGGCGGAAGCTAGGTTAAAGTGTTCAAAGATAGGTTATGGGTAAGAATATGTATAGGTTCGGTTATGATTAACAAATAAAAAAGATGAGGAGATAGGAAATGGTTTGGATAGGCGATGTGATGAATAAAAGGAAATTGGATAGAAAGATGGATATGGTAAAATAGGACTTAAGTTTCAAGTATGATTCGACACTATAGAGAGTATCGCCCCGGTACTTATATCACTTAAGGTGGAAATGAAAATGATAGAACCTCGACCCACTACTTAGCAAAGTAGGAACCTTGGTATAAGGGTGAACGCCACACTCGGTTGAGTGATAAGTTCAAAAGGAAGAACAAGGTTGACACCAACTAAGAACTAGATAGGCCAACAAGTCTTCAACGAAATATGAGAGAAAGAAATCTCACAAATTCCATAAATTTAACAAAGTTTCATTAAGAGAAAAGTCTACTTACAAATGAAAATGACAACCATATATATAGTGCCTAAAATGTCTATTGGAATTTGGCAACTAATGTGTTCACACAACAATAAAAACATTCACACTAATCCATTAAAATTGTTCATGAATTCAGTAGATTCATGCACTAGCTGAATGGACACTTTCTTCCCCCTTGGTGTGTGCATGAATGCTTAGCCATGAAGTAAGGCTTCAAGTGCCTTGTATGAGCACCAAAGGTTGCATTCATCTCCTTGGGACGTTCATGCACTTGTATAGAACATGCATCCTCATTAATAAACACTTTAATGACATGTAGGTTCATGAATGGTAGCATGAACTTAGTAAATTCGTTCTCCCCTTTGTGCATGCACTTAATTCAATCAATGTGTTGAATTATTGAGTTAATTCCTTCCCTTGGACGTTCTTGAACCCATCCATGCATGTGTAGTAGCTTATAGGTCAATTCAAAGTGTGAACATGTTCAAGGAACTCAACGGTCAACATAGAATTAGTTGGCAGCTACTTCTTGGCCGAATAAGTGCCTTGGAAAGTTAAGAGACAGCCACCGTACATGCACTTAAGCCATTCATGCATTCTATCATCCCATGCATTTGATCCATTCATGGATTAGCCTTTAATGTCCATACATGCATTCGGCACATGCATGAATTTGTAGAAACCTTGCATCTAGCCATACATGCACCAGCATTTAATACTTCTTCATTCATGCATGTGTGTCGTCCAAATAGGTTGAATCTTCAAGCACTCATTGTACCGTCCATGAGCATTGCACCTATAAAAAATAAAACAATTCATAAGACATCATGTGAACACACATAAATTCGGCACAATGTGAACATATTAATGACATGCATTAAATCAGCTAAAATGTGATCATAATTAAAATATGTAATAACTATGACATATTAAAAACAGATATTAATATAAGACAAATTTGATGCTTAAATAAATATGTTCGGCTTTTATTTAATGCATTAAAGTCAAAATCACGTTTAAACTAAAATGAGCTAAGTTTTAGCTCGTGAGCTAAAGTTGAGCTGGGGTTGAACTCCTAAGCTGAAGTTGAGCTAAGGGTTAGCTCGTGAGCTGGAAAAGAGCTAGGAGTGAGCTCGGTTTAGCTCAGGCAAGCTGGATCGAGCTCGAATGAGCTAGATTTGAGCTGGACGGAGCTCGGGGAGCTGGAAAGGAGCTTGGATCAGCTTGCCAACAAAGCAATGCTCGACTCGGGAGACTTGACCGATGGGGTTTGCTTGACGCGCTCGCATCATTCCCCCCTTCTTTTAGGCGACTTGTCCTCAAGTCGAGCCATTTGTTCGATTTAAAAACTTTTCTCACACATGGCTTTCCTCGATCAAATGGAATAGAAGATATCAAATAAACCTGAAAAAGCCTCACCACTTTTGGCAAGAAGAAATTCAAACAAGTCAGATTCATATGATATTCAAAATTCAAGAAAAACTCATTTAATCGAAAATATGCCAAAAATCTAAGCTGTGAAAAACAAGCATACGTAAAGTTATTAAAAAGTTTCGATATGCCATCATTGCGAACATGTGAATTTAATTGAAGCAAAGGGTAGTTGGTCACAAATGTTTGCAAGCAAGTAGCAACATTATTCCTCGACCAAATAATATCAAAATGATCATACGAAAATAGTAACTTAATTGGTCCCTCATCTTGCTTATGCAAAGTATGCCATGGCCATAAGTATGCTAACTCTTTCTTCCGCTTATTAACATGTTTTGTGTATTCATATTCCAACACAAATAGATCAATATAAGGCCAAAGACAACAATCAACCACATCAGGATTCGAATAATGCTCAAACATCAAACAATCACAATGATTTTCAATATCATCCGAATTAAGCAAAGATGTTTGAAGATTTTTAGAAATCTTACCTTGACATCCTTGATGAGAAGAAAATTTATAACATGTTTTACCTTTTTCAATCAAAACAAATCTTCTCTCTTCGGGAAGATAATGTAAAACCAACTTTTTACTTTGGTTGATTTGCATGGGTGATGAAGCACCATAACAGCTCACGCTTACCAAAGGGGTACGTTCACAATAATGAAAAATGTTAGTATCAGAAATGAATGAAGTAAGAGGGAAAACCAAATCATGATTCGTTTCAAAACCAAGGGCATAAGTCGGCCTTACCTTAACAAAAGGTAACAAAAATTCCACATGGGGCCATGGAAAGTAATTAAGGAACGAATCGGAATTGAAACCAAAATTCTTTAATAAAGATCGAGCATCGAGCAAACATATATGGGATACGCAACACACAAGATGCTTAATGTTTTCATAAAATGAATCCATGTAGCAAATACCAGGCTTGAACACACGAACTTGATCAGGAATTCCAACAAGCAACATATTAGAAGAAGATATATTCAACTCACCACACGAATTATATTTCACTAGTTTAAACATGCATGTTGAATTGACAAAACTGGGCATACCAATATGCGAAGATTCATGCTTCAAGAGTATCAATCGAGAATGCAAATCATTACATGGAAATTTCACACAAAAATTCAAAGATTGTTCATGAAGAGCACAATTGCACATATCATGTGAAGATCTTTTAACATGGATGCCAAACAAAGAATTTTTAGAGAACATGCAACTTTTCAAACATGCAAATTTGTCACAAATCAATTGAGCAGGCATATTTAAAGATTTAACACATGAATTCAAAAAGTTTGCATGGTCAAACACATCAGAATTTTTTATTGACAGACTTTGATCAAACATATTCAAAATTCGCTTAGAGAAAACCACTCCAATATTGTCAACAGATTTGCCAATGTAGTCATTGTCATAAAAAAATTTGTATATGGCACCTTTTAAAACAAAATCGTTAACAGCAATAAGTGACCAAGAATTAGCCAAATCAAGCGACTTTGATTCGATAATCAAAGAATCCTTACCTTCCTTACCTTCGATCGCAAGTGGGTGGTTGTCATTCACGAACTTACCTTTTTCGAACAACTGAAATCGCCTCTCGTTTGGAAGGTATCGGAGTTGGAATTGGTCACACGAACTTTTAGGAACCTGAAAAGAAAATTCACAAGGAAGACAAACAGAAGGGTTAGAAAGAATCCTCACTTGCTCACTATTTTCTTTTTCACTCGATTCTTTTTTCTCAAGAACACTCGATTCTTTTATCTCAATTTCTTTTTCATTTTCTTTTTCTTTTTCAAAGACTTTTTCAAAGGCTTTTTCAAGTTCTCTCAAGACTCGCTCATTTTCTCTTTTGCTTGCCTTTTGTCTCTCTTTTCTTTTTATTTCTTTTGCCTTTTCTTCTTTTTCTTTTCTCGCTTTCTCTTTACAAAAAGAACTATGAGAATATAAGTTGTGTTTGAAAGAAGAAAAACTATTTTCATATGAATCACGATCAAGGCTTCGAGAAGAATACTCCTTGGATGATTTCTTTGAAGTTCGGGAAAAGATATATTTATCTCTTCGGATATCATCTTGGAAGGAGTCAATATCGTAGTCGGCTTCTCGTCTTCTTGAATTCCTTGATGAAAAGGACTTTCGATCTAAATCACTTCTCAAATTCATCAATGAATATGAGTCATAGTATGAATCTCTTTGTCTCAAATCCTTGGGGAAATCAGAATCTTGATCGAAATCTCGTCTCGAGTAATCATTAGAAGTGTATCTTCGCGAAGTTCTCGATTCCGCTTTTCGACTCGATGAAGCTTGTTCTCGTGGATCTCTTTGTTCCACACGATCTAATCTTTCGTGTAGTTTGTCAAACTTGGACTTTACCATTCGTTGCATTTCTCGAACCAAGTATTGAAACTCCGACTCGGTAAATTCTTCGCGTGACATGACTTTTGTTGTTGAAAGAAATACGTTAGATCATAAAACAAAAAAATTAAGTACCTCACCACAAACCTCACGATTTCACTCGGAAAGAAAGAAAAATTGGTAGCACTCACACTCGTGTTTACACTCGTTTGGCTTTTACCTCCACTCGAATGCACTCACTCACTCGTGCCTTTTACCTCTCAAACTTTCTCTCGCAATTTCATATTCAGACTCGCCAAGGCCTTATCGTAGGCTTAGGGGTCGGTTTCAAAATTGTTTAACAAAGGATAAATATGAGGGGTTTAGGGTTGGCTGAAAGAAAAAAAATTTTCTCGGGTCTAAGTGTGGCTAATCAATAGAGAAATGAAAAGGGTAGAAGAGCAATTTCAGGATCGGGAATGAATAAGATGAAACAATTTCCACTTTCAATCACTTTTTTTTTTATTTTTTTCGAATTTTTTTCACTTCATTTTTTTTTCAATTTTTTTTCACACTTTTTTTTCTTTTTTTTTTCACTTCAATTTTTTTTCGAGTTTCTTTTTTTTATACCACTTTTTTTTTAAGTACAAAATGATGAATATAAAGGCAAAATTTTTTTTTTTACGAACCTACTTTGATGATGGTGCGAACGTCAGTACTCCTCGTTTTAGCAGCTTTGATACCAAATGATACGATCCGCCTCGGGGTGAGTCGAGTCGTATGTAAGTTTGCCCGAACGATACTTTCTCGTAGACGATCGGGCAAACTTACATACGACTCGACTCACCCCGAGGCGGATCGTATCATTATTCATGTCGTCAAAGACAGCCGAGTCTATGACGTGGCATCATGATCAACGAACTGATAATGGATTATTAAGGCATCCTGCAGATTCTTTAGCATGGAAACCATTTGACAATAAATTTCCAAGCTTTGCAAGTGATCCTCAGAGTGTGAGGCTTGGGCTAGCATCTGATGGATTTAATCCTTATAAAATCATGAGCACTTCGTATAGTACTTAGCCAGTAGTGCTTGTTCCTTATAATTTGCCTCCATGGCTTTGCATGAAGCAATCCTCTTTTATCTTATCTATGATTATCCCTGGTAAGAAAGGTCCCGGAAATGATATTGACATTTATTTGCAGCCACTTATTGATGTTGGAACGCCAGTGCCTCCAAGGCAGAGCGAAAAAAAAATATTCCGGCGATCCAAACCATGGATCCATGTGTAAGGAACGAATTGGGGTGATAAAAGGTTTTGAAATTACCGAAACTTCAATCTGAGTAGATAGCGACTCCTCGGCTACGAGAATACTATTGTGCTATCGAATCCAAGCCGCAATCCTTATAATCTCGGCCTTCACTTGATCCACCCAGTTGACAATGAACGAGAGAAATCCCCAAAACTATTTTCAGAGGTATTTTGCTTTGACGGCTGCTAGACCTTGTAGTAAAAAAGGGGTTTATATTTATTCTCTTTTTAGGGTTTTTTTCTCCCTTTCTATATATAAACCCCTTCTTAATTGGTATGTATAAAATGAATTCTTAATTCATTAAGTTTTAATTCGAACATAATAATCATAATAAATAAATATAATAATGTTTTAACCAAAAATTATAATTACATTAATTATAGTAAATATTTCGGTAAACTATATTTATTTAAATTTATATATGAACCAAATTCATATATTAATAGAATTATGTTCTCCTTATGTGCACAACATCCTTGTACATATAATATGTTCGATATTTGATTGCCTAATTAAATTAATTCTATAATTAATTTAATTCATGTGACAACCAAACATAATACCAACTATGTTCTATTCCGTTCATTTCAACTATAGGGTGTAATGTTAGCAGTAATACTAGAACAATTCTAATATTACAAACAATGAGTGGCATCTAGCAATGCATCATTGCTACCTAAGTTCCAAGAAGTCATGATTTGACATAACCTTTTCTTGTGATTAACCTTTCATGCATTAATCCTTAAGTCCTTTATCTCTGGAATGGACACAAGTCATGGAATAGTCACACTTGTATAGTCCATCCCATGTTTCTTGATACCTTGAGTAGACTATGATACACAAATAAGTATGACATCTCATATCAACTTATTTGAGCATGGCCATGCATTTCTAGTCTCACTCAATCAAGTGGCCTGAGATATTACTCCCATTATGTAGGAGGGACTTATCCTATATTGATCAACCATATCCTCTACATAGATTGTGGTATATCCAATATCAGTCTTTATAGAACAACCAATTACGGTGTTCGTTTGACTATATCAAAATATACAACTCACGATGTTGAGATAATGATGATCTCAAGTATGAGGATCATATACATATTAATCACTATGAGTAATGTTGTGACAATTACATAATAATTCAAGAAACATACTCATAGCGGGTCAGTCCAATATGTTGTTCTCTGACACACATATTCATGCATTGATTCTGACACTCCTTATCAATGACAACTCTTTATCATCAATCAACTACATGTTAGTCTTAATGCATTCTTGTTGTCCTAGCCAACAATAAAACTTCACTAAGGATCTTTTAAGAATAATCATATTATTCTCAGGACATTATTATAAAATAGTTTATTTATGCACACAGAAAAGAAACTGAAATAATAATGGCAACGCCTTATATTAATAAATATGATAAATTAAGTATGTTATTACAACCATCTCGTGATTGATCTTTGGGCATACTTTTACAATTGAAGAGTTAAAACAATTATTGGCAGGTGTTGAGACATATGATGTATTGAGAAAGGAGAACTTTTACCTACGTGCTACTTTGTTGTGGACAATTAATAATTTCTCGGCTTATGCCAATTTATCTGGATGGAGTACCAAAGGACATTATGCTTGTCCTTATTGTGCTGCGCAAACATGTTCGAAGTGGTTATATAATGGGAAAAAGTTCTCTTATATGGGGCATTGTCGGTGGTTAGATGGAAATCATAGATTTAGATTTCAGAGGACTTTATTTGACAATACTAAAGAGTTTAGAGAAGCTCCTCAGCAGACCCATGGGTTTGAAATCTTGTACATGTTAAAAGATATGCATTTTAGTTACAAGAAGATGAATCAACCATCCAACATGCAAACAAGAGATTATCGAGGGATGAATCTGATGAGGAGGATGATCCTAATGAGGCAGACTTATGGAAGAAAAAAAGTATTTTTTTTAGTTGCCTTATTGGGAGCATTACATATTACGACACAATCTTGATGTGATGCATATTGAGAAGAATGTTTGCAAGAACATTATTGGGACAATTTTGAACGTCGATGGAAAATCGAAAGATAATCTTTAGAGTCAACTTGATTTAGTTGACATGGGAATTTGACGTGATCTTCATCCCCAAGTACTTCTGAATGGAAAATATCGATTCCCTCCTCCAATTTTTGCAATGTCGAAGGAAAAGAAGGAAGTGTTTTGAATGGTGTTCAAGGATATAAAGGTCCCAGATGCGTATGCATCAAATATATCTTGATGTGTGAGTCTTAAAGATCAAAGACTATATTCCTTAAAATCACATGATTATCACATCTTGATGCAAGATCTACTTCCAGTTGCTTTACGGTGTTGTATGTAAAAAAAGGTGGCGTCCTGTATAATTTAATTGTCCAATATAATGAAAGCTATTTGTGGCAAAGTTCTGAACGTTGGAGAACTTGAGAAAGTACAAGATCAAGCTGCTTTGACTCTATGCAATTTGGAGAAGATCTTCCCACCTTCCTTCTTCACTATTATGGTGCACTTGATAATCCATCTCCCTCGCAAAGCAATAATTGGTGGACTAGTTTTCTATTGATGGATGTATCCTATAGAAAGGTGCTAATTTATTTCAAAGCCATTCATTCATTCACATCTATACCTATAGTTACAACTTTTGATAATGTTGTATATCGTGTTTAGGTTGCTAAGCAAATTGAAGTCTTATTATCGTAATAAGCATTATCTGAAAGGATCAATTGCTAAAGGCTACTTGGCAGAGGAGTATATGACATTCTGTGTGACAGCCCTATTTTGGCCCTAATCAGAACAGTGGTTTCAGAACCACGAATCCGAGTCAGAAAATTTTTAAAATATTATTTTCTGTGTTTATACTATGTGAATTATCATGTGTGAAAATTTGGTGCTTTAATTTTGTCAATTGGATGTCAAATTATTAATTTATGGCTCAATTGCATAAAAGGAAAAATTAGTGGGTCAATGTGTAAATGCCGAATTGTAAGTGTTCTCTTAATATCATGGGCTTAAAATGCAATTAGACCATGCACAATTTGCATGGACATTTTTGGTCATGAGATAGTGGAGAGGCAATGATAATAAGAGGGTTAATTTGGTACTTTAATAATAAAATATCATGCATGAAATAGTGATCTGAAATGGTTGTTCATTTCTTTGGTTTTGCCGAAAATAAAGAAAAGAAATAAAAGAAGAAGGAGCTAAGGCATTCAGCCATGGATGTAACACCCCAAACCCGGCCTAAACGTTATGGCCAGATCCGTCGTGTCCTTTTGAAACGTTTGCAAAAACCCATGTTCTTATTTAAAGTCTTTCTTAGTGTTTAAAAGTTTGTCTTTGTTAAATTAATAAAGTGAATGGATGCTGTGCACCAGGTAGGTATCCGAAACAGAGGAGGTGAGCCATGAAGGCTGCTTAAGTACCAAGCTCTTGATTGGATCCAATCCTAGACATGCCCACAACCATTGCCACACTTTAGTTCAGGGATAGGTTTTGGAAAACAAGTCGAGTTGGAATTCATTTAAGTAGATATTTTTGATAAATCATTTTATTGTATCGTTGCGTATTTTAAAAACAAGTTTCACTTTGAAAACAAGTTTCACTTTGAAAACGCGTCCTAAGTCTAGCCCATTTTAAATCAATATCAGTAAAGTAAAATATAAAGTATAAAACAAAATAATCCTAGAAGAATAGTTAAATTGGCCTTATTACAACCCAAAACCAAATAATAATAATTAAAATAAAATTTATAAAAACTGGTTACTTTATTGAAAAAGGTCCGAAACGATCACCATGGCCACTCTGAATTCCCTCCGGCTCCAAGTCTCTACATCAAGACTCACCTGCAAGGTTAAGGAAAGGGGTGAGTTTGGAAACTCAGTGTGCAACCAGCCCCTTTCAGAGGCCAAACTAATATCAGCATACTGGGCCTAAGCCCTAATTCAGTCTCAACATATACTGGGCCGAAGCCTTTTCATTAAGCGGTTACTGGGCCAGAGCCTTTTCATAAATCATATCACTGGGCCGAAGCCTTTACTGTGGGGAGACTACTCAACCCACCATCCGCTACTCTCCACCCATACCAACCAAGCTCTCCATGTGGGGAATAACTCAACCCACCCAACCAAACTCTCCACTGGCAGCATAGCTGCTTTATCATATAACTAGAGGCCTAGCCTCTTTTAATAACTGGGGCAAAGCCCTTTTTGGTAAACTGGGGCAAAGCCCTTTAGCACTTCCTCCATCATATAAAACCCAACCCATGCATATAATGATTATAACATGGCATATCGTGTACATATCATAGTATATCATGTGCATATTATAGCATATCACGTATAATAACAAAATCACATGCTTCATAATCATAATGAAACCCTAGGTGTATAACGGTCATTTTCACCCAGGGGCAAAATAGTCATTTTTCATATTATAAGGGTAATTTCGTAATTTTACCGAATATCAGGGTTTTTCATGTTCATTAACTATTATCAATATTTTTGAGTGTTTAAACGATGATTTAAAACTACTTTAACAAATTTGTGCCTTTGGGCCCAAAACCCCTAATGGGCCCAACGAATGTCGATTTAGCCCACTATGCCCACTTAACCTAAATTTTACAATAGTACTAACTGTGTTAACATGCAACTTATCCAAATTTCGTTTTCTAACGATTTTACCCAAATGGGCCCGTAAGCCTATTGGGCCCAAGCCCCTCGAGGCCCAACTTACCATCGCACTCAAAATTGCGCTCTTACCTGTTCCATCGATTTCGTTTATCGAGCCCATCGTATTCCAACCAATCCATGGACCATCACATATTCACAAGTTTTAAAGATGCCAGGATTCGGCATTTCGGCTTTTTAGCAAATATTAATCTAAACTACTACGGGGGTACATTACACATCTGATAAATGACGATCGCTTCCCAAAATCCACTATGCACTTGTTCTACAATCATTTAATTGACATATTAGGTTTTGAAAACCAAAGATAACAACATAGCCTTACCAAAATCATTCGGCAACTATCCCTATTACCGTAGATTTCTTACCTTCGCAGGGTCCGATGGTTCGATCCAAGCTTATCCAAATCGATTTCTCAAGCCTAGCTGGTCCTTTAAAATTGTCTATTTCACTACACAAACCATAAAAAAATCGAATGAAAAAGCCCAGTGAGGCCTATACCTCAAATCGACAACCTCTCTAAACTATAAGGGGTTTCAACTTTTCTTAACATTTACACTACTGAATCGATTTGGAAAACAAGTACTTACCACAGTCTTCCCTTCTGCATTACTTAGATCCAAAGCAGACTCAGCTTTCAACCACTTAGCAGCCTCTGAATCCTAAAGGTCTACAGATTTGGCTATGCCCCTAGAACTAAGGTATTTCAGCTTTTATGTCTATAAGAAAGGAAATGGTGTTGTGGCTTTGCAATGGTGTTGTTGTTGGGGCTTTTGAAGTTTAGAGGGTGAAGGGATCAGCCACAACAAAAGAAGAGAAAAGAGGGATGTTGGTTTAGATGAAATCGGCACAAACAACTTTAGGGATTTCAGCTTTTATGGTTATTCGGCAAAGGTGATGAAAAGAAAGGAAGTAGTAGTTCGGTTTTGACAAAAGAAGAGAAGGAGATGGATGAAAGAAGCGGTGATTTTAGCTAGAGAAGAAAAGGAAGAAGAGAAATAATCCGAGGGTGTTTTAATAAAAAGAAAACGACACACTAAAGTCTCTAATGCCGAAATACTAACACAAAAAACCCCTAGTCAATTTTTGCCTCTTAGCTCTCATTCAAATCCCAAAAATCTCTCCCCTTATCACTCCTAGATTTTAGCTCATGACCAATTCAAGCTCTTAGCCAACAGAGTTCCATTTAGCTTCAAACTCCTGCATGCTCAAGACATAAAAATAACCAACAATTGCCAGCTTAGTGAATCGATCCTTGGCCTTCTCCCAACCACTTACATGCCACTTTTTAGCTCCTTAGTGGCGTCACTTAACCACTTTGCCAGGGGCTCTCTGGTGTTACATTTTACCCATATCTTTTAATAAGTCCACCTATTCAGCACCCCTAACTCTTTAAGACCAAAAAATTAAAAATTCTACCGGGTTTTGGCCAACTCATGAGCCTTCCATAGGCCCATTTACACACTCCAATTATGAATTTCACAACCAAATACCAAATTTTAAAAATTCTACCAAATTCTCAAAAATCACGAAAATCCTGAAAAATCAGGGTGTTACAATGGATTAGCATAATCAAAGGTATGTTTGTGTGATTTTTGTAAATTATTTTTGAAATTGAGTTGTTAAACACCTTGTTTAATTAACCCATGGTTTAAATCCATGAAATTATGAGTATAGTTGCATACGACTTGTTAAAATTTTGAAATAATGTTAAATATTAGTAATTCATTCTTAATTCTTAAAACTGAGCTTTGAATTGATGGAATTAAGTGATAAATGAAGGGATTAAGTTGTGAGTGCATGAATTTTTGAGTTTGAGACAAGCTAGTAATCGGCCATGTTGTAATAAGCTAGATTTTTAGTTTATTTCTTGAATTTGTAATGGTTACATGTTCGGTCATGGATAGAAAGTTGTAAATTTGGTAATTGATAATATAAATTGAAGAATAAATGTTTGGAGTACATTATGATGTTGAAATACATGTGAACTTAAGTTTGTAAGTTTAAAATTTGTGAGATTATGCTTTGTGTGGCTTAATGTTTTGAGAGGGCTTTCGACTATGATTAAATTGTATAATGAATTGGTGTTGGATGCTTCAAATGATATGTGTATAATTATAAGTTGAGTTTGAAGCTTGGTAAATTGTTAAAGATGAAATTAAGAACTAAATTTCATTCGGTCATTTGGAATGTGTACATGAGATATCGTTTTGATGTTTTGAAATGGAATTAGTTATTAAAGGAGTCCTAAGCTTGTAAAATTTTGATATGAAATTTGGAAAATGCTTAGATGATAAATTTTGTCTATACCTTGCCGAATGAGCTTAAGTTAATACGAGGTTTGAATTGTTAATATGAGATTATCTTTGTTTGGATTGAAAAATGTCCTTGTGCTATAATGTTTAAGTGGTTAGTATATATATATATATATATATATATGTGACTGAATGTGAACCAAAGTGAGAAATGAGGAGAAGGATTGGGTTTGAGATTGAAATTAATGTATGTGACTTAATTGACAATCGATTAAAGTGATTAAAATGCATTTAGAGATATATATTAAAATAGCCGAATGTGGACATGGATCATGATGTGAGTAAATTGTTGTTAAATCGGTTGTAAACCTTGTCGAATGTGATTAATGATAGAGTATGGGTTGACTTTGATACTCGTATAAGAGTTCAGAAATGTGAGTTGCCATATGTTTCATATTATGAGAAATTATTGATGTTTGAACCTAAATAAAATAGTTAAGTAATTAAAAAAACCGATTTGTTTTACCTAGCTCAAGAGCAAAAGGAGCTTAACTTAGGAAAGGGAAAAGCGAAACTAATTGAATAGTCGATTCGTAGTCGTTCGACGACATTCAAGGTAAGTTCTTAAGTGTTGAAGTTTGATTATTTTGTATGCTTAAAAGTTAAATGAATATAGCAAGGATAATGCTAATTTTATATGATCAATGTGCCGAATGAGTATTGATTTAAGGCTATAAGCCAAATGTGACTAGTAGATCAAATTTGAAATGGATGTGATGATATGATGTGTTTAAAGATCAATTATGAAAAGTGAACTATATTGTTTGTGATATATTCGAAGGATGGGAACATTTGTGTATAAATATATATATTCGGCTATGTATATATATATAAATATATATACAAGTGTGAAATGCAAATTAAGAAGGTATGAGATGATGTGTGTGTTGGTTATCGTAATGTGACATTCGGGCAATTAGCCTAGCAAGTTTCAAGCTGGTGATCATTTTCGTGCTATGAGCCTAGTAGGCCTTGTGCCGGTGATAAGTTTCGAGCTTTAAGCCTAGCAGGCATCGTACCGTTGTATTCGAATCAAATTGGTACTTAGCGAGCAATATGCCCGAACGTTATTACGAGATTTTAGATCGATGTGTTATTACGTGAGTTAATATACATGGAAATGTTAAACATGAGCTAAAATTTTGTTAGCTCGTAATAAAGTACGTATGTGTTTTATTATGCAATTAAAGTATATAAAATGTGTTTGAATGATGGTTATGTATTCGAATGTGATCGAGTAAGTTGTACCTCATGAAATTAAGTTATGAATAGATGAATATATGGTATAACTTTTGGCTGTTTATGGCATAAGTAAATATACATGCTAAATGGAACTTGAGTATTCGGTTGAGCGTAAGCTTATACTTTGCTATGTGTTAAGGCCGGTTGGCAAGTTATGAAATTAAATAATATGAATATTATGTGCTTATGATCGAATGATGCTAAGCTTTTGTTAATGTGTTTGTGTTATGTGGAAACTGGAAGTATATGATTTGATATGTTTGAAACTTTGTGGATTGACTACAGTACTGTATTATTCGGGCCTTTGGCCTAGCAAGCTTTAAGCTGGTGATTATTATCAGGCTTCGAGCCTAGCAGGCATAAAGCTGGTGAATGAATATCAGACCTAAAAGTCTAGCAGGCTTTGTGCCGGTGACAAATTTAGGTTATTACCTAGCAGGCTTTGTGCCGGTGAGATAATAAAAGTCTAAGACTATGAGGCTTTGTGCTAATATGACATTTGAATTCGTTCAATAAATTAAGTTGTCCAGGTATGTATAATGTATTTATGTACTGATTGTAGTTTCGGCTACTCTACTATTAGTAACTTGGGCTACTTCATGGCTCTGCCATGTCTGTATGGCACTATGTGCTAACCTTTATATATTTGTTCATATTCTGAAATCGCTCAATGGGATTAAATTGACTGTATTGTGAGGAAGTGATTGTATAGGTGAACTAAAAATGGTATGGTATATTGAGAATGTTATTGCTAAGTATATTTATGATTGGTATGTGGGTTGTACATAAAGAGTAAGCTAATTGTTTAATGACATGTGACAATCTATGATGTACATATAGTATTTGGTGAATATTGTGAGAACAACATGATTTGGAATAAGTCTTGATTCTTGATAACATTGAAATTATAGGTCTATGCTTATGTTGCATAGCTATGTATTCTTACCATGATGAATGAAATGATATGGTATTGAATTAGTAAGCAATAACTGTAAATGAGTAAATTTAGCCTGGACTGCTTTAGGTTACAGCAGTGGTGTAACTTTGAAAATACACTAAAAATAGTGGGAGATGAGTTATAGGCGGAATAAAATATGGAATTAAATCTTAATGAATCTAGCTTCACATAAAAGAAACCGTGAAAGCAAAAGAATTGCCTATAATGAGATATTTGAAGTTGGGTGAGATAGAGTCAAAATGACTCCAAAATCCCCTGTTCTGTTTTGAGAAAATCATTATAAATTGTAAACAAATATCCATGAGATTTAATTTATATCCTTAGAATCCTTAATCAGTCTATTTTCAATAGAAATAGATGATAACATTATCCGAGTTCTGAGCTATGAGATAATTGAACTTTAGTATAGAAGGGTCGGAACTGTCAGATAGTGAATCAGGGGTAATTTTGAGGAATAAACTTTGGTAATTGGCAAAGCTAAAAATTCTGGAAATTTTATGGTAGAAAGGTAAATTAGTGTAGTTTCAAGAAAAATTAACGGAACTTTATTTGGAGTTTCCTAGCTCTAGAGATAAATAATTTAGTGACTATTGCTCAGGAAGACAACTTGTAGTGAACTTGTGATTATGTTGCAAACATTGATAAAACATGTTAATGAGTTGCTTATTGTTTTCATATGAACTTACTAAGCGTAAAGCTTACTCCCCTTTTCTTTCCCATATTCCCTAGGTTGTCAGGTTAGCTCGGGTTGGGGTCCGTCAAAGATATTATCACACTGTCGAGTTTATGATATCGGCGTAAGTAAATCCAAGTGTTTCCGAGTCTATGGCATGTATAGGGTTGTAAAATTGAGTAGGTAATATTATGATTTAGCCAAAGGCATTGGCTTGTGGTTAAGGTAGTATGTATTCTTATAAATTGGCCTATGTCGGTTAATAATGTTATGGACCTATATAATTATTCTTATGCTTGTATGTTATTATCTCTTGTGATGTGGTTCATAGCATGATTGTTAGCAATATTTTTAAAAATAGCTTCTTGAGTGCTTGAGTGTCCCCGATTTGGTCCCAGACCACCTTAAATGTATGTTTTGGGCCTCGTAAGTGCGTTTAGGGGACAATATGTGTGTGAAGCGAAAAGTTTTAAATTGATCAAAAAGAAATTTTACGGCCCGATTTTACATGATTGGTTGAGTTTAAGTCCAGTAGCACCTCGAACCCTATTCCATCGTTGAATACGGGCGAGGGGTGTTACATTCTGTTTAAGATATTTAGAAGATGTTGAAACAAGATTGAATAGACCAAGTAGAAATGCTGGGCTCAATGATCCTAACTTGGCCGAAACTTATTTATTTCAAAGTTATGGAGAAAAATCGGTAAAGTTAAAATTACAGAATTAGATGAAAGATATTGGGTACAAGCACATAGATATGTTCTTTTTCACCACGATGCAATTGAACCATTATGCAAGTAAGTTCTAGAATATGATAAATATTCATCTTTTTAATTTGTTTATTTTCTAACCAATTAAACCTGTTTTTAACATAGTGAGTACATACAAATCTTGAGATCTCATTCATGCTCACGAAGATTACAACATCGAGAAATTAATAAGTTATTCACAGAATCTTTTCATGAATGGTTAAGCCAAGAGGTATGCAACTCAACCTTTTATTGACAAATAATAATGTTTTCTCATAACATTTATAATTACTCATTTTACTTTTGATTCAATAGGTTTGAAGTGGGAAGGACGTTAATGACGAAGTTAAATGGCTTTCCCAAGGTCTGAATCGAGTAGTCAAAAGATATAGTGCCTTCATAATCAACGGATTCAGATTTCATACAAAATTTCGGGAGAGATTAAGGAGAACTCAAAATTGTGGAATAGTTGTTAATTCTTCAATTACAAGTTATGCTAATACTAGGGACAGTAATCCTGTCGAGGGAAATGTGGAGTATTATGGACTTCTTACTGACATTATTGAGTTAGATTACTATGGAAAATGGAAAGTTGTCTTTTTCGAGGTGATTGGGCTGATGTGAATACTGCTCACGGAATTAAAAACAATCAATTTGGTTTTACAATGGTGAATTTCTCTCGATTGATTCACACTAGAGAACAATTGATAGACGAGCCGTATGTATTTTCTTCTCAAGTGAAACAAGTTTTTACTCGAAAGATCCAACTGATGAGGATTGGTATGTTGTACTCCGAAACACCTCTAGAGACTTGTTTGACACGGGCAATAGAAATAGAGATGACATCGTCGAAAGATCAGAAACTTTGCCTTTTCCAGAACAAAACTTAAATGAAAATATCCCTATTACTAGTACACAATTTCAATGGGTTCGTCAGGATGTGGATGAAGATATTTACGAATTATAATGTAGTAAGAATTTACGATTTTTTAATTATATGTAATGTTATAATTTTAATCTTGCTCATGTTATATAATTTAACTGTGACAGCCCAAAACAGGGCCAAATCAGAACAGTGGTTTCACAACCACAAATCCGGATTAAAATAGTTAAGTTCTGAAAATTTTATGTTTTCCGATCTATTAAGTATGCTTTGTGTGAAATTCGTTTAGAAAATTCATTAATTAGTGCTTAATTTTATTTCTGGACTAAATTGCATAAAAAGCAAAATGTGAGTCCTAATGTGGCATGGACACAAAAGGGTATTTCTATAAATTTTTGTGTGTAACATGGTTAGGGGCATTTTTGTCCAAATGGTTTAAAAACTAATAAAAAGATGAGAAAAAGATGAAAAGTGTTCATCTTCTTCTCCATTGTCTGTCGATTTTCTCTTCTCCATTGTCTGCCGATTTTCTCTTCTCCATAGCCAAAGGGGTTTTGAGCTTTGCCAAGCAAATTGTAAGTGCATTTGAGCCGCTTTTTCGATTATTTTCATATTTTTGAGTATCTCTAAGCTTGAATTTCATGATTTTGTCATTTATTTGAAAAGATTTTAAGTTCTAAAAATATACCCATTTGTGATATATTTGTAATTAGATGAGTAATGGTAGAAAATGAGTCTTTGAGGTGTTAATTACGGGTTTTTTTGAATAGTTTTCGATAAAAACGTCCCTAGAGGACTAAATTGAGAAAAGTGGAAATTTGCTCATAAGTATATGAAAATGTGTGATTCTTGGATTGTTTTTGTGAAAAAGGATTTAGCTAAGTCTAAAATGCAAGAAAATAGAATGAAATTGAGTTTACGAGACTAGGGGAAAAATGGTCATTTTTGCCAAAAGTCCGAATTGTGATCGAATTTGAGTATGAAATTGATAAAATGTGTTAAATGTGTTTATTTAGATCAAGAAAGAAGAGAAAGTGATCGAGATCGTGGAAAAGAAAAAGTAGTCGACTAATTCGAGATTTAGTCGTTTTGTTAACGAGGTAAGTCATAAGTAAATTACGGCATATGCATTCATTGTTGCTTATTTGATGAATTTTGAATGAAAAGTTATGGATATGAAATTTGGAATTATGAAATTTGTATATTGTGAACATTCTGGTAAATCCCGTTGAACTGTAAGAATAACTCCAAATATCTGTGACATGTCACTTGAGGGTTCTGATTCTGTCTGATTTCGTATCCCGGGTGCTGGGTGCACTAGCATTTGTTGCAGTCACCTGTCAGCTTATGTGAGCAGACCCGTGGATTACATCTGTATATCTGTGATTTGAGGTAGCTTCTGCTACACATCCTGGTGGCTTCGGCTACATATTCTGATGGCTTTTGCCATATTTCTGAACTGGCTTCGGCCATATTTTTGTAAGGCACTTTAGTGCTAATCTCTGTATATCCGTTTCTATTCCGAATGTTCAACAGGAATTAAATTTAGTTATGTGAAGTATTTGTGCAAGTTAAGCAATTGAAAATGAACCAAACATGATATATGTGTAAATGCCTATATTTGGACACTTGGTAAGGATGTGTATAAGTAAGTATATGAATGTTGTGTTTTTGCTATGTGGAAATATGATGTCTTAACTAATTATGTGTGTTTTGCTATTGATTTACCTATGGCTTACTAAGCTACTTGTAGCTTATTCCCTTTCCTTTTTCCCTTCCTTTTAGATTTACGAGTATAGAGCAAATTGGGATTGGTGATTGAATGAAGCTCGTCTCACACTATTAAGCTACCTTGGTGTATGTATGCATGATTTTGATATTTTGAGTTTGGCATGTATAGGTGGCTAGTCTTTGTGTAAGATTTGTTTTGTAAACTCAATAGATTAGGTGAATACGCAATATTTGTTTGTAAATGGTGTTATAAATGCATTCATTTTGAGTATGTGTTATTGAAATTGGATGATTTGAATGGTGGGTATGTAAAAATTGTGTTACAGGGAGGCCAAGGCTTGGCATATAGCCTAACACGACTTGCACAACAGGACACATGGGCGTGTGTCATGACCGTGTGAAATTTGGCAGAATGCTCCACGGTCCCATGGCACGGGCGTGCCTAGGCCGTGGGTGGCACACGGTCTGACCCCACAGGTGTGTCCCTAGACCGTGCCTCCCCTGCACTTTAAATTGAATCTTGAGTGCCACACAGGCTAAAGACACGGCCGTGTGTCTTGACCGTGTGGAATACACGGCCCCCAAACGACCGTGTAGGGTGACCGTGGCAAATTTGACAGATTCGACCACGGTCTCCGGACATGGGCTTGTGAAGGCCACACGGCCTTTACACACGGCCGTGCTGTATGTTACACGTGCGTGTGACATTGTTTTGAAAGAGAAAAATTTTCTGGGTTTCCGATATGATAGGATTTGAATCCTAATCATCCGAGATGTCCGTATTGATTTAGAAAACCCTCAATAGGATAAATTTGTAATTATTTGTCTAAAAATTTGAGTTTATAGTTCGGTAAGTTCGGTAATGCCTTCCACTCGATTCTGATGACGGTTTCGGGTAAGGGTGTTACAATTTTAATTGGTATCAGAGCATGGTTTAGCCGATTCTCGGACTAATGTAGTAAGTGTTATAGTCAGTCTATACATGCCAATTCTGAGACTTGATAGTGTGACGACTCCTAATAATTTTGAAATGTTTTTGTTATAGTAAATGGATCCCAATCCAGATACTGCTGATGATGCTCAGAGTAATGCGCCTGCTCCCGCACAAGGAATAGCGCCTGTTGAAAGTAGACCCGAGACTCAGGGTCAGGGAGATGATGCTTGGGAAGCCTTTCTCCATATGATGAGTAATTGGTATACGGACTTCATTCGGGCGAATCCGAATGCTCAACCTCCTCCACCCCCTCCAGTTTCTCAAGCCGTTCCCATAGCTCCTCCGCAAACAGAAGTGGTAAGATTGTCTAAGCCTCCAGTAGATAAGATCAGAAAATATGGGGCTGAAGAATTTCGAGCCCATGTGGATGATGATCCAGAGAAAGCTGAATTCTGGTTAGAGAACACTATGAGAGTGCTAGATGAGTTGTCTTGTACCCCAGAAGAAAGTTTGAAATGTGCCACTTCATTGTTACGAGATTCTGCTTATCACTGGTGGAAGACTTTGATATCAGTGGTTCTGAAGGAGAGAGTTTCGTGGGATTTCTTTTTGGAAGAGTTTCGTAAAAAGTACATTAGTTAGTGGTTTATTGATCAGAAGCGGAAAGAATTTTTCGAGTTAAAGCAAGGTTAAATGTCAGTAGCTGAGTATGAGAGGGAGTTTGTTAAATATGCTCAAGAGTTTGTAACTACCGATGAAATTGTAACACCCTTAACCCCTGTCCGTTGCCGGAAGAGGGTTACAAGGTACTACCAACTGAACACTACTTTCGGACATTTAAAAATACATATATAAAGTAAATCTTTATTCACTCTACAGTAATGAACATTAAAGAAATTTAAAACATTTAAATTTTATTTAACATCACCACTTGAAATCATGAATCATTATTTTGTAGCCTAACATAATCATGTATGAATTAATCATGTACTATTCATACGTTTGTAATACATACTCAAAATATATCTTGATTCAAATGACGAGTTAAGCCTATACATGCCTTTTTTTTTTTTGGTATAAACTTTTAAAAGTGCCAAAGATAGTTACGATAGTGTGAATGACTTTGAGCTTGAATCTCCGAGCTTGTAGCTTTCAAACGAGATCTATAAAACAAAGTAACAAAGACACTCGAAGTAAGCTTATTAGCTTAGTAAGTCTTAAGTGAATAAAACAACTTAACTCAGTTAAACATATTGATTAAGTATAAATAATCTAATTATAACATTATTTGGCCGGATAGACCTAACCACAATAGTACACATTTTCATTGACATCTCATTTGTTTAGAATCTGAAATCACATAGGTATCACATATACTTCTATGTATATAAATTCCACAGAAGCCGAATACATAGATATACCACCACTTCTCATATGCTTTGCATAAATAACTTTTACATACCTGAACAACTTAATTTAGTGAACAAATTCGGATTCCGCATAGCATGAGCTTCCCCAAATTCACTGCATGCTGTCTTCCTGAGTAACAATTATTAATTTATTTATAACTAGAGCTACGAATCTCCAAATCAAGTGCTGTAAATTTTCCCTGAAAATAGACTCATAAATCTTCTATCCAATAAATTTTCAGAATTTTTTGTTTGGCCAATCAATACCAGATTTTTCTTAAAGTTTCCCTATTTGACTGTTTGACTATCCTAAACACTCTTCTTTTCGAATCATATTTCTCATTGTACAGAATTCAAAATGTTTTCTCATTTATTTCATTTGAAACTAGACTCATTAAGGAGTCTAAGCATATAAATTTTATCTTATAACCATTTTTGTACAATTTATAGTGATTTTCTAAAGATAGAGCAGGGGATCTTGAAGTCATTTTGACTCTGTCCCACGCCACATCAAATATCTCAATATTGGAAATTCTTTTACTTACACGATTTCTTTTATAAGAAACTAGACTCATTAAGATTTAATTACATAATTTATTCAGCCTCTAACTCAACTCCAACAATTTATAGTGATTTTCTAGAATCACGTTACTGCTGCTGTCCCAAGCAGATTTACAACAAATTTACTCTTTAACACCTTCTTTGCATTCATATTATTTAAACATGTATATCACCAATCAACTTCATCACATTTTTATAATTGCACTTAACATATCAATACTTCTAAATCACTTATTCGATGCACTCTTTTCATACATGTACATATAAACATATATGCTTATAGTAGTAAATTCTTTAGTTCATCGTTACTTCCATATCTTCAAATGAATCATTTAAACGACTAATAGATTTCCATATAGGAACGTAAAAGATCAAGCATATTCTTATTCTTGTCACGCATATAAAGTAACCGAATATAACCCATACCTTGCATTTACATATTTCGCTGAATACAACTCAATTCGATAGGCCTTCAATCAACAAATTATAACCTTACCTTGTAGGTATATCATTAATATCATGCTTGGAATAATTCAACGGCACTTAGCTTGCTAGATTTAACCCGAATTCATTTCCACGGCAACTAGCCTGCTAGGCTCTTAGCTTGAATATCACACATAGTAATTTCATTCACTTTATAGCATTAACTAATATCCCATTTCATAATGCATTCGGTCATTACATCATACAATATATTTAAGTTACCATTCACTTATATTAATTCATAGCACATTCGGCTATCACACTTAGCCATTTCTAGATTCATACTCATATCATTTACCCTTGTTTCTCCGAAATACAATTGTCATTTATCATTCTCTATGAACTCTTAACATATAATTCATTGCCATCCACAATTCAATTAAACATGTTAGCCTTTTCGGCTCATAACGTTAACATTGCTATTCATTCATATGCATATAAATATATATTAATCACATAAGCTTCACATTCTAAATTCTATATTCATTTAATCATTAAACACATAGAATCAATTTAATCACTTAAGAACTTACCTCGACTGTTATCGTACGGCTATTTCGACTACTCGACCAGCTTTGCTTTACCTCGATCCGACTTTGTTTCCTTTCGCTCTTGAGCTTAATTTACACAAATTAACTAGTTCAATCATTTCATTAATTCATCATAAACTAAATTTTATTAGTTCCAATCACATATACGGCAACTAAATTCTTTTCATGTCAAATGCATTTTACCAAAATGTGCCTTAATATCAATTTCATTAGGTAATAGCACTCAAATCACCACAAACTTACTACATTACATTCTTTACTTAATTTCATATTCAGCCATCATTTACAAATATTAATAGTTAACTTCCATTATCGAATGTCCCTTGTTCATAATCCATTATTATCGAAATATAATAAATCTAAGATTCATTTAAACACTAATTCCAAGCTTAAACATCAAAACGCTATTGAAATGGCACCTAACATGAATAATCGATTATCATATAAGTAAAGAATTCATCACTAATAAAATTACCAAGCTTCCACTCATCTTAGTTCAAAATCGGCAAGCATATAACCACTTACTAACACTTTAATTACAAAAATCCAAAATCAAATACAAATTACACAATTCACCTTAATAGCCGAATGCAATTTGCTCAATTTAACCTCTCATAGCAAAATTAAACTAATTCACACTCTCATATAAACATCCCCCAATACAAAACACCAATTTATCAACCACTTTAACACACCAAGACCTTAGCTGAATTTATTATTCATCATAAATTCAAGAATTTATACAATCACAACTCAATTCATTAAATTTCCACATAATCCCATCTATTCAAAGTTCAATTTAACCAATTAAGCAAGTACTACCAATGTTGAGCACTATTTCACAATTTATCTTCCATTGCCGAATGGACTCATACTCCTCTTAGTTAATTAAGCCACATAAAACACAAATTCCACAATTAAACTTACAAACTCACAAACTCATTGATTTTAACATCAAAGTGTTTATCTAACACTCATTTCTCAATTTCAAACACCAAAATTCAAAATTCATATCATTAGCCTTATGACCGAATGCTTCATGTGTTTCAAGCTCAAGAATTTACACATGGGTCTTAATAAGAGCTTTAAAAACAACTCAATTTCACAAAAATCAAAGGGAAAACACATGAAATCATACCTTAATTTGACCTTAAGCTAGCCGAATGCTCCTTGTTTCTTTCTCTTTTTATTTTTTTTTTCTATTTTCTTTTCTATAGTTCGGCAATGGGAGAAGAAATATGCCAACCTTGTTTTTATCACCCATTTTAATATATTAACTTATATTTTCTTATTATAAAATTTAATAAATATTATTTCATTAATATAAAACACATAAAATGCCAAATTTCCATCATGATTGCCGTCCACTATAATGATAGTGGTCCATTTGACATGCAAGTCCCTTATAAGCTAACCACATACAATTTGGCCTCTTAAATTTTTACCTATCACATTTTTATGGTTTATCAATTAAGTCCCTTTTCAATAATTTGACATCCAAATAAAATAAAGTAAAATAAAAATTAATGCACCAAACTTTCACACATAGAAATTCACATAACAAAACATAGAAAATAATATATATATATTTTTTGAAAATTTTCTGACTCGGTTTAGTGGTTCCGAAACCACTTTTTCGATTAGGGTCAATTTAGGACTGTCACAGAAATACTCTGTAAGAGGTTTGAAGATGGACTGAATGAAGATATCTGATTACTTGTGGGAATTTTAGAAATTAAAGAATTAGTAGTGCTTGTTGAACGGGCCGTTAAGGCCGAGGCATTGAGTAAAGAGAAAAGAAAAGTTGAAGGTGAAGCTAGAGATGCAAGAAAAAGATCGATGGGCCGATCATTTCAGTCACAGTCAAAGAAATCGAGAGAGATGAGTTCTCGATCAAATGTTTCAGTAAGTTTTTCTCAGAGAGATCGTAGTAAGCAACGCCCCAATCCAAAGGGTCATACTACTTCTGTAACAAGTGTTGGTAGTGTTAGATCTGATAGATTTGAATGCCAACACTATGGAAAAAGACATCCGAGTGAATGTTATCTGTATAACCGAGCTTGTTTTAGATGTGGGTCTCAAGATCATTTCATCAAAGATTATTCTGAAAGAGAAGGGTTTGAAAAATCTCAGAATGTGAGACCGAGTAACGTGAGTAGAGGAAGACCACCAAGGAATGTGGGATCTGGAAATAACAGTAAAAGTGAAAAGAAAGATACTACCACAAGATCTGAAGCGAGAGCTCCAGCGAGAGCGTATGTTATAAGGACTCGTGAGGAAGCGTCTTCACCTAAAGTGATTACTGGTATATTTTCTCTCTATGATAATTTTGTTCTTGCTTTAGTTGATCCGGGATCAACTTATTCATATATGTGTGTGAAATTAGTGTTTGATAAGAAATTATGCATTGAGTCTACTGAATTTGTGGTCAAAGTGTCGAATCCGTTAGGAAAACATGTAATAGTAAACAAAATTTGTAAGAACTGTCCTTTGATGATTCGTGGTCATTGTTTCCCTGTTGATTTAATGTTGCTTCCTTTTGATGAATTCGATGTTATTTTAGGAATGGACTGGTTAACAGTGCATGGTGCTAAAATAGATTGTAGGCAAAAGATTCTTGAATTAAATTGTGGTAATGGTGAGATACTTCGAATTGAAACAGATAAGTCAGATTGTGTTTCGATTTTGATCTCTGCAATGTCTGCTTATAAATGTTTGAAAAGTGGTTGTGAAGCATATTTGGCCTATGTGCTAAACACTAAGGTGTCTGAAAAGGAGATTGAATATGTACCTGTGGTATGTGAATATTTGGATGTATTTCCAGAGGAATTGCCAGGGTTGCCTCCGGTAGAGAAATAGAATTCGGCATTAAATTACTTCCGGGTACTGCTCCGATTTCGATTACTCCATATAGAATGGCGCCGATAGAGTTGAAAGAATTGAAAGCACAGTTGCAAGAATTGACTGACAAGGGATTCGTGAGACCTAGTTCTTCTCCGTAGGGTGCTCCGGTTTTATTTGTTAAGAAGAAAGATGGGTCACTAAGACTTTGTATTGATTATCGTCAGCTTAATAGAGTAACAGTGAAGAATAAGTATCCGTTGCCTAGAATTGATGACTTATTTGATCAACTTAAGGGTGCTTCCGTATTTTCTAAAATTGATTTGAGATCCGGGTATTATCAATTGAAGGTTAAGGAGTCAGATGTGCCTAAGACTGCTTTTAGGACACGGTATGGTCACTACGAATTTTTAGTAATGCCATTTGGATTGACCAACGCTCCGGCCATTTTTATGGATTTGATGAATCGGATATTTAGGCCTTATTTGGACAAGTTCGTAGTGGTTTTCATTGATGACATTTTGATATATTCTCAAAGTGAGTTTGAGCATGTTGAACATTTGAGAATTATACTTCAGACCTTGAGAGAAAAGAAACTGTATGCCAAGTTCAGTAAAAGTGAATTCTGGCTCAGTGAAGTCGGGTTTCTAGGGCATATTGTTTCAGAAAAAGGTATTAGAGTAGATCCAAATAAGATCTCAATAATTGTAGAGTGGAAGCCTCCTAATAATGTGTCTGAAGTCAGGAGTTTTCTGGGATTAGTCGGGTATTACCAACGGTTTGTAGAAGGTTTTTCGGTAGTAGCTTCACCGATTACGAGATTGTTATGGAAAGAAGTTAAATTTGTGTGGACCGCTAAGTGTCAGCAAAGCTTTGAAAGGTTAAAAAAGTGTTTAACTGAGGCACCGGTGTTAGTGCAACCTGAGTCAGGGAAAGAATTTGTTGTCTATAGTAATGTTTCTTTGAATGGACTTGGATGTGTTTTGATGCAAGAAGGAAAAGTAATAGCCTATGCTTCTCGGCAATTAAAGTCGCATGAAAGGAATTATCCGACTCACAACCTGGAGTTAGCTGCTATAGTTTTTGCCTTGAAAATATGGCGACATTATTTGTACGGTGAAAGGTGTATACACATCACAAAAGTCTAAAGTATGTAATGACTCAAAAAGATTTGAATTTGCGACAGCGAAGATGGTTAGAATTACTGAAAGACTATGAACTTGTAATTGACTATCATCTGGGTAAAGCGAATGTGGTCGCTGATGCCTTAAGTAGAAAATCTTTGTTTGCTTTAAAAGCCTTGAATACGGATTTGTCATTGTCTGGTGATGGTTCGTTGATAGCCGAATTAGTAGCAAAGCTATTATTCTTGCAAGAGATTTGAGAGGCTCAGAAATTAGACCGCAATTTATTAGCAAAGCGGACTCAGTGTGAAACAAATGATAGTTCTGATTATCGAATTGATGCCAGTGATTGTTTGTTATTTCGTGATAGAGTTTGTATGCCGAGAAATACTGAAATGATTCGGAAGATTTTGCATGAAGCTCATGATAGTCGTTGGACGGTACATCCCGGTAGTGTGAAAATGTATCAAGATTTAAAGAAGGTGTATTGGTGGCCGGGCATGAAACAAGATATTTCTGAATATGTAACAAGGTGTTTAGTGTGTCAAAGGGTAAAAGCAGAACATCAGTTACCTTCAGGATTGCTCCAGCCAATTTTGATTCCTGAATGGAAATGGGAAAGAATTTCCATGGATTTTGTTTCCGGATTGCCTATGACGCTGAGAAAGAAAGATTCTGTTTGGGTAATTGTTGACCGATTAACTAAGTCAGCTCATTTCATTCCAGTGAGAATGGACTTTTCTTTGGACAAATTAGCGGAGCTATATGTTTCTGAGATAGGTAGATTGCATGGTGTGCCTATATCTATTATTTCCGACAGAGATCTGCGTTTTACTTCGAGGTTTGGGAAAAATTTACAAGAGGCAATGGGTACTAAGTTAAATTTTAGTACTGCCTTTCATCCTCAGTCAGATGGGCAGTCAGAGAGAGTGATTCAAGTGCTTGAAGATATGCTAAGATGTTGTGTTTTAGAGTTTGAAGGTAGTTGGGATAAATATCTGCCTTTGATTGAGTTTGCGTACAATAACAGTTATCAGTTGAGCATTAAAATGGCGCCATATGAAGCTCTATATGGGCGAAAATGTCAGACTCCATTGTATTGGACTGAACTTCGTGAAAGATATATTCATGGGACTGATTTAGTAAAAGAAACTGAAGATAAAGTAAAGATAATTCGAGATTGTCTGAAAGCTACATCAGATCGACAAAAGTCGTATGCGGATTTGAAAAGAAAAGAAATTAAGTTTCAAGTGGTAGATAAAGTATTTTTGAAAGTGTCTCCACGGAAGAAAATTTTGAGATTTGGTCGGAAAGGCAAGTTAAGTCCGCGCTATATTGGTCCGTATGAAGTAATTGAAAAAATCGGTCCAGTGGCCTATCGGTTGTCTTTACCTCCGGAGTTGGAAAGAATTCATAATGTGTTTCATGTATCTATTCTTCGTCGATATCAGTCCGATTCGTCGCATGTGATTTCACCTACTAAAATTGAAATTCGATCCGATGTGTCATATGATGAAGAACTGATTAAGATTCTGGCATGAGAAGTGAAACAATTAAGAAATAAAAGAATTGCTCTGGTAAAGGTATTGTGGCAACGTTATGGAATAGAAGAGGCAACATGGGAAACGGAAGAGACTATGAGGAATCAGTATCCCCATCTATTCACTGGTAAGATTTTCGGGGACGAAAATCCCTAAGGGGGAGAATTATGACAGCCCAAAATAGGGCCAAATCGGAACAGTGGTTTCGCAACCACAAATTCGGATTAAAATAGTTAAGTTCTGAAAATTTTATGTTTTCCGATCTATTAAGCATGCTTTGTGTGAAATTCGTTTAGAAAATTCGTTAATTAGTGCTTAATTTTATTTCTAGACTAAATTGCATAAAAAGCAAAATGTGAGTTCTAATGTGTAAGTACCTAATTGAAATGGGAGTTTGAACTATAGGTTTTTAAATGGCAATTAGACCATGAGTTAGTGGCATGGACACAAAAGGGTATTTCTATAAATTTTTGTGTGTAACATGGTTAGGGGCATTTTTGTCTAAATGGTTTAAAAACTAATAAAAAGATGAGAAAAAGATGAAAAGTGTTCATCTTCTTCTCCATTGTCTGCCGATTTTCTCTTCTCCATAGCCAAAGGGGTTTTGAGCTTTGCCAAGCAAATTGTAAGTGCATTTGAGCCCCGTTTTCGATTATTTTCATATTTTTGAGTATCTCTAAGCTTGAATTTCATGATTTTGTCATTTATTTGAAAAGATTTTAAGTTCTAAAAATATACCCATTTGTGAAATATTTGTAATTAGATGAGTAATGGTAGAAAATAAGTCTTTGAGGTGTTAATTACGGGTTTTTCCGAATAGTTTTCGATAAAAACATCCTTAGAGGACTAAATTGAGAAAAGTGGAAATTTGCTCATAAGTATATGAAAATGTGTGATTCTTAGATTGTTTTTGTGAAAAAGGATTTAGCTAAGTCTAAAATGCAAGAAAATAGAATGAAATTGAGTTTACGAGACTAGGGGCAAAATGGTTATTTTTGCCAAAAGTCTGAATTGTGATTGAATTTGAGTATGAAATTGATAAAATGTGTTAAATGTGTTTATTTAGATCAGGAAAGAAGAGAAAGCGATCGAGATCACGTAAAAGAAAAAGTAGTCGACTAATTCGAGATTTAGTCGTTTTGTTAACGAGGTAAGTCATAAGTAAATTACGGCATATGCATTCATTGTTGCTTATTTGATGAATTTTGAATGAAAAGTTATGGATATGAAATTTGGAATTATGAAATTTGTATATTGTGAACATTCTGGTAAATCCCGTTGAACTGTAAGAATAACTCCGGATATCGGTGACATGTCACTTGAGGGTTCTGATTTTGTCTGATTTCGTATCCCGGGTGCTGGGTGCACTAGCATTTGTTGCAATCACCTGTCAGCTTATGTGAGCAGACCCGTGGATTACGTCTGTATATCTATGACCTAAGGTAGCTTCAGCTATATATTCTGGTGGCTTCGGCTACATATTCTAATGGCTTTTGCCATATTTCTGAACTGGCTTCGGCCATATTTTTGTAAGGCACTTTTGTGCTAATCTCTGTATATCCGTTTCTATTCCGAATGTTCAACGGGAATTAAATTTAGTTATGTGAAGTATTTGTGCAGGTTAAGCAATTGAAAATGAACCGAACATGATATATGTGTAAATGCTTATATTTGGACACTTGGTAAGGATGTGTATAAGTAAGTATATGAATGTTGCGTTTTTGCTATGTGGAAATATGATGTCTTAACTAATTATGTGTGTTTTGCTATTGATTTACCTATGGCTTACTAAGCTACTTGTAGCTTATTCCTTTTCCTTTTTCCCTTCCTTTTAGATTTACGAGTATAGAGCATATTGGGATTGGTGATCGAAGGAAGCTCGTCTCACACTATCAAGCTACCTTCGTGTATATATGCATGATTTGGATATTTTGAGTTTGGCATGTATAGGTGGCTAGTCTTTGTGTAAGATTTGTTTTGTAAACTCAATAGATTAGGTGAATACGCAATATTTGCTTGTAAATGGTGTTATAAATGCATTCATTTTGAGTATGTGTTATTGAAATTGGATGATTTGAATGGTGGGTATGTAAAAATTGTGTTACAGGGAGGCCAAGGCTTGGCATATAGCCTAACACAGCTTGCACAATAGGACACATGGGCGTGTGTCATGACCGTGTGAAATTTGGTAGAATACTCCATAGTTCCATGGCACGGGCATGCCTAGCCCGTGGGTGGCACACGGTCTGACCCCACGGGTGTGTCCCTGGACCGTGCCTCCCCTGCACTTTAAATTGAATCTTGAGTACCACACGAGCTAAAGACACGGCCGTGTGTCTTGACCGTGTGGAATACACTGCCCCCAAACGACCGTGCAGGGTGACTGTGGAAAATTTGACAGATTCGACCACGGTCTCCGGACATGGGTGTGTGAAGGCCACACGGCCTTTCCACACGGCCGTACTGTATGTTACACGGGCGTGTGACGTTGTTTCGAAAGAGAAAAATTTTTCGGGTTTCCGATGTGATAGGATTTGAATCCTAATCATCTGAGATGTCCGTATTGAGTTAGAAAACCCTCAATAGGATAAATTTGTAATAATTTGTCTAAAAATTAGAGTTTATAGTCTGGTAAGTTCGATAATGCCTTCCACTCGATTTCAATGACGGTTTCAGGTAAGGGTGTTACATTAACTATTTTATATGTACTATTATTGTTCTAATTTGTTACTAAAATTTCAACCATTTTATGTGTATTGTAGGAAAAATGCGTAAAAGAAGATTACGAGATTTAAGTATTGTCCAGAATAATCCAAATCCAGAAGAAGGAAATAGTGAACAACAGACAGTTATTGGATCTTCAAGTGTGCTGGAGACACTTGACGAGCCTGCAGAATTTCAAAGTAATGTTTAGTTTGTTTTACATGCATGTTCACTTTTATTATTAATTTATTTTTCAGTTTTAATATAATAATATATCATTTTTCATTAGAAAGTGGTGGGACGCGCAGAGGTCGAGGACATACGCTACTTACAATTTATACGACTTAAATCCTGTTGAGCATGTCAAAGTACGTAGAAACAGTCATGGTCAACCTGTTGGATCTGAAGCTCGACTTTTAGCAGGCTATTTGGGCATTATAGCACGAAATGCCAATATGTTGCCCATCAACTACGAATCATGGTGTCACATGCCTGATAGCAACAAAAATCAAGCTCTCGATAATATTAAGGTAACAAAACGTGAATATAATTTATAATACTTTGGTTTAAGTTTCATTTATATTTACTTTCTAAACTTGTGTTTTTTAGGAGAGATTTGCTCTAGAAGTCTCGGATGACTATATTAAGAAGACATTAGGTAAAAAATGGAGAGACCATAAAAGCATTTTGAAAAACAATATTTTAAGAAAGATATAAGCCTCGAAGAAAAATTGCAAAATGTCCCACCGGGAATGCTGAGGTACTAGTGGAAAGATATGGTTAGATTCTGGAATTCAAAAAAAGGAGAGGTATTACGTACTTTCAAACTCTTATAAATTTTTCGGTACTATATACATAATAATAATTTCATTATGTAGGACTATGAGCTAGTTGGAACAAGTAGCAGGCAGAAACAAAAATTCACGCACACGGCAAGGTCGAGAAGTTTTGCTTACGTAGCTGAGGCCGAGGTATTATGAATTTATTAATTCTGTCAAATATTAATGACTTTCTACTATTAAATAATATTTTTATTACTATATTGTAGGAAGTCTCATCTAGTCAAAAAGTTGGACGCCTTCAGCTTTTTGACATTACGTATAGGAAGAAAGATAGATCTCCAATGACATCCGAAGCTGGAGAAATTATGGTATATTTACTTAATAAATTTGATTTATTATAAATATTTATAATGTTTAATCATAATGGTTTAATTCACTGTTAGTAGTTTTAAATAATGTTAAGTTATGTTGCATTCTATTTTATTATATATTTCGTTTCTAACTCTTTGATTGATTTATTAGGAGAAACTAAAGGAGAAGAAGGCGAAGAATGAAGTGATTGCTTTGACTGATAGTTCTGTTAATCATGACGACATTGATAACAGAATTATTAATGAAGTTTTGGGTCCTGAAAGGTATGGTCGGGTTCGATTTCAAGGATCTCGTGCTACCCCGACCCAATATTTTGGATCTAGCTCCCAGCAATACATGCCTTTTGGAAGTCAAGCTTAAGCTAAAGTTTAGAGGTTAAGAGACCAGATAGCTCAGATGCAAGCGAGCACAGTTAAGCAAATTGCTGAGGTTCAAAGAAAATATGAAGAACTCCAGCAACAACTTATAGTGGATGCAGCAGCAAGGGAGGCAGAGGCAGCAGCGATGGTAGCAGAGCAGAGCAGAAAGTATGATGAGCTCCAGCTACAGCTTCAGCATATGATGAAGATGTTTCAGCAGTCGTAAAAGCCACCATCTTAGATATTTGTTTTCTCGTTGTAAGAATATTTTTAACATTGTAACATTTTATATTATTGTAAGAATATTTTCAGTTATACTTTATTTATTAATTTACATCATATATCTTTCATTGAATTTGAAGTATTATTTAGATTTAATGTTATTGGTTGGATTTTTATGCTACATTTGCTGTTTTTGGTTGGATTTTTAATGCAGGAAGGGTTGGATTTCAGTGAAAAAGCACTATTGCAAATCTGTAAAAATTTGTGGCATTTTTCAAAGGACCTTTAGTGGCGTTTGTAGCAAAAGCGCCGCTACAAGTAATGACCTTTAGCGGCGCTTGTTAAAAAGGGCCGCTGAAAGTCCGACCTTTAGCGGCGTTTGTAGCAAAAGCGCCCCTAAAAGTAATGACCTTTAGTGGCATTTTTAAATAGCGCCGCTAAAAGTCATGACTTTTAGCGGCATTTTTTTCGTATAAATGCCACAACTTTTAGCCGTGTTTGTTGATAACACGCCGCTAAAAGTCAGTTTTGCCGGAGTGAAATAATATGCAATTTATTTAATTATTTAAATACAAAGCTGGAAAAATTAAAAGGAGTTCAATTAAGCTGGAATGAGCTAGCCTAGATTCATGGAGCTGGAATTGAGCTAAAATTACTTTGTAATATGTTGCAAGGACACTTTGTTGAGCTGGTCCAAGCTCGTTCTATTTCACCAGCCAAAGCCTCGCCCTACACTTGGTTGGCTAAGGCCTAAATGGCCTCCTTGAATTGCTTAGCCCGAGCCCCCGTAATTGGTCCTTGGGACAGCACCATTGAGTCCTTGCTTGAGCTTGATGCACTCTGGGGCACGATCGTATCATCTTTGATCGAATACATTTTCTTTTTCCCTCACTTTTTATTTGGATACTTTGGCTGAAGTCTGTGTCTCTTTGTATTAGTCTGATTTTTGCAAGTAGACTCTGACAAACCGTTTCTAGATTCTTGAGTAGTGTAGGAGTTGCAAACGATACTGAAGCAGTCAAAACCTTCCTTTATCACTCGTTCAAAGGTAACCTCTTCTCGTTCAAATTTGTTCCCTTTTTTCTTTTTATTAAAGCCGAATATTTTTGTTCATGCGGGTTCTAATGATGATTCTTGTTCCCCTTTCTTATATGTGTGTTCTTCAGGTTCTGGAACTCTCGATGAGTGAAGAGGTCTCTAGTGTTAGAAAGATGGCAGTGGTGACGGCTAGTGATAGCCAATCTGAGGGAGGATCAGGAAGAGTGCCTACTGGAAGTGAACTCGTAGTCCTTGCCCCCAAGTTTAAGCGGCGTAGGGTGTCAACGGTTCGAGACTTTCCACCAGGGTACGGCAGGGTGACTACACCAAACTCTGGATCAAGTAAGCAAATCACAGTTGACCGATCTAGTCAAGGCAAGTGGTAGTCAATCTTTCGAATAAGTGTTTGGTTAGGGTTTTTCTAACTATATTGATGGGGGATTAATTGTATGTTTTGTGTGAATATAGGCTCTGGCGCTCGTGGATTTTTAGTACTCTACGTAATTAGGTGTGTATTTTTACCCTGTACCTGATAGTCGGCTGAAAAGCTGGAAGAGTGTGTACGCACACACTGAATAGACTGTAGATAGGCAAAAGTCGAAAAGCTGAGAAACTGGCGATTGATGCCACACGAGCGTGCAATTGCATGTGTGGTGAACTGATCCCACAAAACATGGGCAAATGACCAAATTAGCCCTGGAGGGTAAAATGACTGAATTGCCCTTGGAGGGGAAAATGATCGAAATACCCCTAGAGGGTAAAATGACTGAATTACCCTTGGAGGGTAAAATGATTGAATTACCCCTATAGAGTAGAAATGACTGATTTGTTCTATGATATGAATGATGTATGACTGATTAAGCATGCCATTGATTTATTTATGTTTTTTGCATACATGTACGACATACTGCATGGGTTGGGATAATTGATTAGAGGAAGTGATTGATCTGTTAGGGTTGCAAGAGTTGCACGAGACGACTGTGGATCCACTGATGGCTTTAAGTTGATTATGTGATTGGCAGCTCTGCTGCGATATTGGTTAGTGCCGCAACCAGTGTTACATTGGAGTGTAGGGATGGGTGGGTCGATTTAATCCCCATAGGAGTGTAGGGTTGGACAGGAGATGGAGTGTAGGGTTGGTTGGGTTTTTATGCATTGCATATTCTGATTCTGATATTGATATGGGCTAAGGCGCAACTGAGGCTATTACAGGCTAAGGCCCAATTGCCACCGTTACTGTAATGGGCTTTGGCCCAAATTGCTTTTGTATTCTGTGTATTTTGTTTGTCTGACTGACTGTTTTTATATTAGGGGATTGCACACTGAGTTTTCATAAACTCACATCACTTTTAACTATGTAGGTAATCCCCAATCGTAGGAGGGTCAGTGCTGCGAGAGACTCGATGGAGGTGGCCACACGATTGCTTCTACTTCATGTGTGATTTTATTTACTATTAATTTGATTTGGGTATTTATTTTTTGTAATAAGACCTCTTAAATTTTTAACTGTTAATTTGGGCTTTTACTTTAATTCGAATCTGATAGTAATAGGATGCAGTTTTTCCAAATTATTAATGGTTTTCAAAACATTACGTTTCCGCAACACAAATTTTTAAGCTTCCACAACGAACCATGTTTTAAAAGTAATAATGCTTTAATTTGGTTAACATATGACAAAGACATTGAGATTTTAACGAAGAGGCTGTCACTTTCTAAACGAGATTTATCAACAAGAAGAATGGTTTTCAAAAGGCACTCCAATGTGACACCGCTAAATTCGGTCATAACGTCTACGCCGGGTTTGGGGGTGTTACATCGAGGGCCTTAGTAAGGGATGTTACGACTAATCTTGGAAAATGAATAGTATTTGTGTCGATTTATTTGAAAGTGTTCTTTAAGCTCCTATAATGCCTAGAAAACATATTCCGTCGATAGATATGGGTTAGGGGTGTTACAATACGTGAATTCAACCAATGGTAGATATCTTTCCCAGTTGCCTTCAAACTCTAAAACACAGCAATGAAGCATATCTTCGAGAATCTAAATTATTCTCTTAGATTGACTGTCGGTTTGAGGATGATAAGCAGTACTAAAGTGCAACTGTGTACCCAAAGGTTCTTGCAATTGCTTCCAAAATATCAATGTAAACCTCGGATCTCTATTTGAAATGATAGAAACTGGCACTCTGTGCAATCTAATAATTTCAGAGATGTACAATTTAGCTAATCTATCAAGTGAAAAGTCTATACGTACTGGAATAAAATGCGCAAATTTCATCAAACGGTCAATAATTACCCAGATAACATCTTTCTTTTTCGGAGATAGGGGTAATCCCAATACGAAATCCATTGTAACTCTATCCCATTTCCACTCTAGCATTATTACAGGCTATAATAATCCCGAAGATACTTGATGTTTAGCTTTGACTTGCTGACAAATCAAATATTTCGATACAAATTCAAAAATATCACGTTTCATACCTGACCACCAATACAACTATTTCAAATCATGGTACATTTTAGTACTCTCCGGATGAACAGATAAACAACCATTATGTGCTTCGTGTAGAATTTTATGAATAAGCTCGAAATTTTTCAGTATACAAATTCTACCACAGAATAATAAACAATCATTGTTTCCAATCTGAAACTCTGAATCAAGAGTCGAGTCACAATGAACTCTTTTAGTTTGCAATTCATCGTCACATTTTTTAGCTTCACAGATTTGCTGAATAAACATCGGTTTAACTTTTAACTCTGCTAAAATCAAACCATCATTAGATAGTGTCAGTTATGTATTCATCACCCGTAAAGCAAATAAAGATTTTCTACTCAGAGCATCTGCAATTACATTCTCTTTTCCTAGATGATAGTCTATCACTATCTCGTAGTCTTTTAACAACTCGAGCCATCTTTGTTGTCGCAAATTCAAATCTTTCTGAGACATTAAATACTTTAAGCTCTTTTGGTCGGTAAATATGTTGTTCTTTTCACATTACAAATAATGTCACCAAATTTTCATTACGAAAACAATAACGACCAACTCTAAGTCATGCATCGGATAATTCTTTTCATGCAACTTTAATTGTCTAGAAGTATAAGCTATCCCTTTTACCTATTACATCAAAACACATCCCAAACCATTCAATGACGCATCATTGAAAATCACAAACTCTTTACCCGACTCAGGTTGAACTAAAATTAGTACTTCAGTTAATAGTGCTTTCAACTATTTAAAACTCCATTGGCATTTCTTAGGACCACTCAAACTTCAAATCTTTCTGTAACAATCGAGTCATCGATGTAGCAATCATTGAAAATCCTTTTACAAAACACCAATAGTAACTAGCTAATCCTAGAAAACTTTTAACTTTAGATATGTTTCTAGGTGGTTTCCAATCAATAATTGCTAAAATCTTACTCTGGTCAACTCGTATTGTAACACCCCAAACCTGGCACAAATGTTATGGCCGAATCGGGTGATGTCACATTACAGGGTAACTTACACAAATTCAATACATTGGAAGATTTGAAACTATTGTCTGTTTGTGGTTTAGATCATCGGCTTTGCTAGAAAAATATTTAAGGATAAAATCCATTTGAACATTTGCTTGCTTTAAAAGTTCAGGTGAGTTAGATAAAAGCTTTGATTTTGGGAGGAAAAGCCCATGTTTGCACCCCTTGTTATGTTTCTTGTTAAATGTGGTGGAAGCTCATGTTTAAGAAAAATAATAAGTTAATTATATTGATTTTGAAAACATGTTTAAATTTTAAAACCAAAAATTCAACAGTAATAATAATGAAGAAACTCAAATATAAATTCGTACCAGAGATGATAGGCCTTATTACATCCCAATGAAAAATAATTAAAGATAACGTAAGTTGAAACTAATAAAATTTCTAGTTAACTTGTAGTACGGCCACCTCCAAGTCCTTTCCTACATCGAGCCGCCTATTGAGGGTCACCTGAAAAAAATTAAAAGAGGGTGTGAATTTTCAAAAACTCGGTGTGTACAACCCTTGGCTATCATAACAACATGCAATTAACACATTGGGCCTAAGCCTTATCGATATCGGTGGCCTTTAGGCCTTAGCCCACAATGGCCTTAGTTGGGCCCGAGCCCATAACACAATATACAGTGGCCTTTGGGCCTAAGCCCTTAGTGGCCTCGGTTGGGCCTTAGCCCATATCACATCAATATCATATGTATGCAATGCTCCTATCCCAATCCAACCCTGCACTCCATTTCCCCTTCCAACCTACACTCCTGTGGGGATATAAATATCAACCCACCCATCCCTACACTCTAGTGGTAGCACTGGTTGCAGCACTAACTCAATCGTTGCAGCAAGGCTGCTAATCATATAATGGGCTTAAAGCCACCAGTGGATCCACGGTCGTCAAGCGACTATGTGATCCTCACATATCTTCCTCCGTATTATCAAACCCTCCCAAGTGCAACATATATCACATGAATGCAACAGACACATTTCCACATATTTAACACCTAGGGGTATTTTAGTCCTTTATACAATGAGGGCATTTAAGTTATTTCATACGGTATTTCTACCCTACAGGGGTATTTAAGAAATTCTACCCTACAGGGGTATTTCAGTAATTCTACCCTACAGGGGTATTTTAGTAATTTCTTAACAATACGGGTATTAAGTACGAACTTTGGCCCATCAACAAGTCCTTGTTGGCTAAAGCGAATAGACACTATGCACCAAGTAGGATTCCAGAGAAGAGGAGGTGGGTCACTAAGATCGCTTAATACCAAGCTCTCCCTAGATCCAATCCTAGACATGCAAATGCCCATTGCCACACTCTAACCTTACGACTTGTCCACAGACGCACTTGATACATTAATTAAGTTTTATGCCGCTTGGGAATTCATTAGAAACTAGGCCTAAAAGTCCATTATAAACCCTAGCAAGTCCACATGCTTCCATAAGTTCATATAGCCCATTAGGCCCAATCACATTTATATGGCTTATAAGGCCCAATTACAATTATACAGCCCATCAGGCCCAATCCATTCCAAATCATTCGACCAACTTTATCAGCTTGTCACTTGTTATCAACTTATTAATCTCTGCCAATTTGGGCCCACGAGCCCGTCGGGCCCATTTGGCACATTCTAGCTCGGTTGGCCAAAAAGTGGCCCCAGACCATGAGATTGCTCCCTTGGCCCCAGTCCTTGTATCGATAACTCCACACGAGTGTTTGCACACTCGTGTGGTTATCAGTGTCAACTTTTCAGCTTTTCGGCATTCCAGCTTTTTAGGATTTTAGCTTTTACTGATTCGTCGTGTGCGGTGTATGTACACACCTTTGATTACGAAGCCTGCTAAGATTCCTTAACCACGAACCTACGATCTGCCAAAACCCACAGTTAATCATACTCTTAATACTACTTATCTCTTTTGTCAAAAGATGAAATCATAGCAATCCTTACCTTGAACCATTAGGCCTTATCAATCCTTCACTTATTCACTATTCACAATTAACTCCCAAGATCTACATTGCAACACCAAAACCATCAACGACTAGAATAAATAAGTGACCTTTATCCACCTTAAGTCACTTTTACCCTTCCTAAAACATCTAACTAAACCAAAATGAAGATGAATATACTTACCTAAACTAAAGCGCACAAAGGAGTAGTTTAGTCAAGATTTGGAGAAGAAAGAGAACGAACGACCCGATCACTACCAACGCAGTTGAAGTGTGACGAAGAAAAGAGGGATTCGACCTAGTTAAAGAAATGGTTTGGCTAAGGTGTGCAAAGATCCAAAAAGAAGATAGAAAGAAAAAATCAAGGAGGAGAGGTAAAAACCGAATATAAGTAATCGGTTTCTTGATTACACCAAAAGATTAGTATGGCCAAGAAGATATTCGACTAGAGATTAAGAAGAAGAATTTCGATAGAAATGAGCCTAGAGAATAACCCGAACATACAAGAAGATTCAACCAAATAGAAGAGAGTCTCAGCTTTCTTTTTAATAGAAGAATGACATAAATGAAAGAAAGAAAAAAGAGGATGAAATCGGCTTTAACTGGTCACTCCTATAGCCGAATAGACTAAGAAATTTGGCACTCCCCCAAAAGTGACCAAAATCGATCCTAATACCTCCCATAACTGACTTAACCCTTTCCTAATTACCCATTCGACTCCAACTCCTCCCCCAACTCTCTCCTTGATCTCTTCCTCATATCTCTCCCTTTATCATGCCTAAATTTTCTCTTCAATGCCCATCCACACTTCAAGACCAATCCTTCATATAGTTTAAGTCCAATTCCACTATCTACACGGCACCAATGTAAAAATAACCACCCCTCCATAGGTTAAGCCCCTTTCAAACCTTGGACCTCCTTACTTTCATTGTGGCATCACTCCCATATACCCCAAGTAGTGCCACCTTGCCACTAGACCACAGGCCCATTGTGTCTTATTTCCTCTACATTTAATTAAGAGCCCTAGCTCCTGGGGTTCCACTAAGGCCAAAAATTAAATTTTTCCTATGGTCTAGCCTAAACCCAGGACTTTATAAGAAACCTATAATACTCAAAATCCACACCCTACTAGCTCTAGGCATGCAAATAAAGCTTCATCACAAGAATAAAAAGTTTTGGGATTTTTTGGGCGTTACACGTATACCTTTCGCTGAAACAATGTGTCCCCAAAATCCAACTTCTCGAAGCCAAAACTCACACTTACTGAATTTAGCAAACAGTTGTTTATCTCTCAATATTTGCAACACAATCCTCAGGTGTCCTGCATGTTCAGACTCATCTCGGGAATAGATTAGAATGTCATCAATGAATACAACAAAAAATCTGTCTAAATACGGTCTAAAGATTCTATTCATCAAATCCATAAAGACTGCAGGAGCGTTAGGCAATCCAAATGGCATAATAAGAAATTCATAGAGTCCGTACCTAGTTCTAAACGCAGTTTTTGATACATCAGAATCTTTAACTCTCAACTAATAATAACCAGATCGTAAATCAATCTTAGAAAACACTGTTGCCCCTTTCAACTGATCTAATAAATAATCGATTCGCGGTGGAGGATACTTATTCTTGATCGTAACTTTATTGAGCTGTCAATAATCGATACACATTCTCATCAATCCATATTTCTTCTTTACGAACAGAACTGGTGCACCCCAGGGCAAAAAACTAGGTCGTGCAAAACCTCTATCGGTTAACTCTTGCAATTGAGCTTTTAACTCTTTCCACTCTATAGGAGCCATTCTATACTGAGCTATTGATATTGGTGATGTCCGTGGTACTAATTGAATAGCAAATTCAACCTCTCTGATCAGTGGCAACCCAGGTAACTCTTTTGGAAACATGTCTGGATATTCACAAACCACTGGCACTAATTCAATCTTTGATTCAGTTACTTTTGTATATAGTACATACGCAAGGTAAGCACCACAACCTTTTTTCACATATTTTTGTGCTAGCATTGTCGATATCATTACAGGCAATCCACTCGGATCATCAGATGCAATGCGAACAATTTCACTATTCTGACATTTCAATTCAATAGTCTTTCATCTATAATTCACAACCGCATTATGCAAAGTCAACCAATCCATAGCCAATATCACATCAAACTCATCAAATGGTAACAGCATCAAATCAGTAGAAAAAAATAACCCTGAGTCATCAAAGGACATTTCTTACAAACTCTACCAACTAGGACATACTTGCCTAAGGGGTTCGATACTTTAATCACAAATTTAGTGGAATTAATAGGTAAATTCTTAATAGACACTAGATTCATGCAGACATACGAATGAGTCGATCCAGGATTTATCAAAGCAATTACATCAGTGTCATAAAGAGAAACAGTACCGGTGATAACATTTGGTGACAATGCATCCTCACGAGCAGGAATAGCATAGGCTCTGGTTGGTGCTCGTGCCTTAGATCTCACAGCAAAATCTCTTGCACCACAATTACCACTCATATTTCCAGTGTTTTGGGGTGGTCTCCTCTAGTAGCTGTGTCACTCAGTTTCGCTATTTGAGCTTTTTCATTCGCAGACTTCTCTGGGTAATCCTTAAGATAGTGGTCAAGGGATCTACATCTGAAACATGCTCCACTCTTCACTCGACACTCACCATAACGTGGCCTGTTGCAATGTTTGTACTCAGGTCTATCATTCCTAACACTATCCATGCTAGCTACTAATGTAGCCTGAGGTTTAGAAGTGAAGTGTCTCGCATATCTGTCCCGACTAGAATGCCCCATAGAAACAGTAAGGTGATTGTGATGCTCTTTAAATTTCTTCAATGCTGATTAATGAAACTTTCCCGAAAATATCTTTCTCGAATCTCTAGCTTCGAATTTGGCTTTTCTCTTTTCTTTACTAAGCTCCTCAGCTTTGCAAGCTCTATCAATTAGCACAACGAATTCTTTCAACTCAAGAATCCCAACTAGAAGCTTAATGTCTTCATTTAACTCATCTTCAAATCGTTTACACATAATTTCTTTAGTGGACACACACTCTCGGGCGTACTTGCTCAGTCTCACAAACTCTCTTTCATACTCTGTTACGGTCAAACGACCCTGTTTCAACTCTAGAAATTCTTTGCGCTTTTGATCCAAGAACCGTTGGCTTATATACTTCTTTCTGAACTCAATCTGAAAGAATTCCCAAGTAACCCATTCTCTTGGCACTACCGATATCAAGGTATTCCACCACTGATATGCAGCATCTTTCAGAAGAGACACAACATATTTAACACATTTCGTAGGCGTATAGAATAATTCATCATATACCTAGATAGTATTCTCAAGCCAAAACTCAGCTCTCTCAGGATCATCGTCAACTGTTTCTCTAAACTCTTCAGCTCCATACTTTCAGATTTTATCTATAGGTGGCTTACTCACACGTATAGATTCCAAACCTTGAGAAGCTATGGGAATTAGTTTGGGAACAAGTAGGGGTGGAGGTTACTGAGTAGCAAGATTCGTTCAGCCAAACTCAGTGAACCATTCGTTCATCATTTGGAATAAGGCTTCTTTGGCCTTTCCTCCACGACCCTCAGATACGGGTCTCGATTCAAATGGCGCAGCTCCATGAATGGAGGTTGGTGCATTACTTTCTACGTCATCGGAGTTAGTCGATTGGAATCCATTTACTATATGAAAACACAATTCAAAAACTGTCAAGAGATATCACACTATCACAGGTTCAATATGGCATGTATAGCTAAGCTCACATACGCTACATTAGTCCTAGAATCTACTAAACCGTAGCTCTGATACCAATAAATGTAACACCCCTAATCAGTATCCATCGCCAGAATAGGGTTACAGAGTATTACTAGACTTACAACAATAACAATCATACATTTAACATTCAATTCTCATATCTAAACCTAAACATTCATAAAGTCCCCAAACGAGCCTTAGGGGCCTAAAATAGACATTTAAAAAGATTAGGGACTAAATCGAGAACTTATGAAATTTTTAGGAAAACTTTGAAAAATTTTCATATACAGGGGACACATGCCTGTGTGATTAGGCCGTGTGTCTCACATGGCCAAAAGACACGCTCGTGTACAGGCCATGTGGACATTCAAATGGGATCACATGACTGTGTCCCAGACCGTGTCTTACCCCGTGTAACTCTCTAGCTTGTGTTACACAGCCAACCATATGCCCATGTGACTAGCCCGTGTAACTCATTGACTTGCTTTCATTAAAAACTACATGGGACACACGGCTATGTCACCTGGCCGTCTGTCACACATGGCTGAGACATACGCCCGTGTCTCTACTCGTGTGGACAAAAATAAGCTATTTTCCAAGCCACATTTCTTACCCAAATTTGGTGCCAACCTACAAACTTAATAGCATATAACCACAACCTCAATAGGCAATTAAACCAACCAAATATCAAGCCCAATTCATACAATTCCAATACCAACAATAAAAGGTCTCATAAACCTCCCAATTAGCCATTCAAAACATACTAAAGTCTTATCCAAAAATCACTTAAATGGTTAACCTTCAAACATGCATCATTTGCCTATTACTAGCATACTATTTCATTTCTAATTACAACCATTTACTACTTTCATTACCAATTCAAATCTAGACATTCACATAGCAATTATAAACCACTTATCAAAAGGCCATTTACACATATATATACATAACCAAATATGTTAAATAAGCCAAATCACATGGCTATACACATAACCAAGACATATAAACCATATTAACTACAACTCCTATACATGCCATATAACCAAAATCACTAAGTTCAAATGTACCAAAATGATAGCTAGATAGTGTGATGCAATCTTTGATGATTATCGAATTGGGCAAGCTTCTGAAACATTATAAACCATGGAAAAGAAAATAGAGTAAGCTATAAAGCTTAGTAAGCTCATATAAAATAGAATTAAACTTACCATTTCTTCACAAATAAGTAAACAATATATATTCCAATCAATTTTCCAAATGCCTATACTCATGAATTCACCAATAGGTTAGTCATGTAAAGCACATATAATCATCAAATCATATAGATGAATACAACACTTAATCAAGCTTTATATATATATATATCTTCCATTTTATTCTTCAATATATCATATAATGTTATTACCATAAAGTTCATGTTTCATTTGTACTAATTCATTTCAATCTTATGTAATGTAACACCCCAAACCCGGCCTAGACGTTACGCCCGGATCTAGAGGGTCACATGGCTTAAACTTCAAAATCCGTAAAAACTCTTTCTAGAAAAGTTAAAATCATGTTTACCACATGTTTACTTAATATGAAACCTTCCTTTAAAACAAGCTAGAAATCCTTTTCCTTTAGTTTTGAAATCGTGATGCAAGTTAAGTTACCTAGTTGGTTTGAGTAAGATAGGTCGTAGTTTCCTTTCAATGCATTTGTTATCAATTTTAAAAGCCCAGTTTGATTAATTAACCGATTACATGCAATGTCGTTCAAGATAAATAAAAAACCCAAATAAAAGTTAAACCCCGTAATGGCCTTATTACATAGTTTAAACCAAGAAGATAGAAAAACGAGAAGAAAAACATGAATAATGAAAGTCCAACTGGTGTAGAAAGCAAGTAAAACCATGTGGCCACCTCGAGTCTGTCACGGCTCCAAATCCACTAAGTCTGTGGGCTACCTGCCCAAGTTAAGATTTAAAAAAAGTGAGTTTGCAAAAACTCAGTGTGCAACTCCCCATCAGAACAGAATGGGCCGAAGCCCTAAACAAAAATAGATCGGGCCTAAGCCCATAGCAGATACAAAAAATACATATATTATGCAAAACCTACCCCAGCCAGCCATCACACTACCCGTACCAACCAACACACCATGTGGGGAATAACTCAACCCACCCAGCCTACACATCAATGTGCAGCAAAGCTGCTAATGATAGAATATTGTGGCAGAGCCACTAGAAACATAACGAGTGGCAAGGCCACTGTTAACAGAAATGTGTGGTCGAGCCACTATAACAGAACTTCCTCCTTATTCATAATCCCAACCCCATGCAGATTCATAGAACATAATATATAACATACTTATAGAATAGCAGATACGAACTTTCATGCAGAGTCATTAATCAACCTCCAAGGGTATAATAGTTATTTCCAATACTAGGGGTAAAGTGGTAATTTTACCCCTCAGCGATATATCACTCCTTATTATCAGATTTTAATGCCTTAGCACAAAATATAGCCTCATGACAGATCCCACATTATGCCTAACAGCCCAGATTCATTATTTAGGTCAAAAGTAATCTTGGGCCCTAAAGCCCCTATCGGCCCATACGGGCCCACTCGTTCGAGCGGCTCATTACACCTAATTGTATGCTCAGAATTCTAGATTTCTACTATTTCACCCTTTTAATAATCATTCACCGGATATTTTACTCCTACGGGCCCATAGGCCTATTGGGCCTGTTTTGGCCCAATGAACCCAACATAGTCAAGTGTGCAGATTCGCACCCAACGATCTCCATGGACTAAAACCCATTTTAACGACCTCAGGTGATACGATCCGCCTCGGGGTGAGTCGAGTCGTATGTGAGTTTGCCCGATCGTCTACGAGAAAGTATCGTTCGGCTCACTTTAAAAGGATATTTTTAAGTAAATAATGGCGGAAGCTATGAAAAGGGTTTCAAATGGGTTTGAAGTTATAAGTTTTATATAGGCTCGGTTAATATAAATAAAGATGGAGATTGGTGTGAAGGTGGTCAACAAATAATGGATGAAAAGTAAAGAGGGTGGTTCGGTTGAAAAGGAAGGAAAAGTGATAGAAGAATGATTGTTGGTGAAAATGGAATGAAATAAACTCAAAAGCAAGTAAGAACCAATACTAGAGAGTATTGACCCAAATACTTATAAGCTTTCAAGGTGGTGATGAATAATAGGTTAAACCTCGACCCGCTACTTAGAAAAGTAGGAACCTTGGTATAAGGGTGAACGCCACACTACGGGTAGTGATAAGTTCAGATTTTCGACAAAGAAAAAACGGTTGACACAACTAGGACACTAGGCAAGCCAATCGAAATCTTTGAACGAAATTAGAGAAAAGAATTCCTCACTAGTTGTGAATAAAATTCATAAAGTTCAAAAAAATTGCCTCCAATGAAAAAAAATACAAGTATTTATAGGCTTTTAGACTAAGTAGCAGAATAGTCTAATCCATAGTCTTAAAAACTAAGTAATGTATCATGAATGAATCATGTAACATTCTAGAAAGAAACTCCTTAAATGCCTTGTCCACATTCGGCCATGGAAGATTGAAGCATGCATCCTTCAAGCTTAAGCAAATGTATGTGAATGAATGGAACCCTAATGGACAAAGGTAGATTCGGCCACCCTTGAAAATTGAAGAGATAGCACTCCATACATGAATATGAACATTCATGAACCTTGATACAATGAATGTAATCATTCATGTACTTGGCCGAACATGCACCTAGGATGTTCAAGCCCTCTAACCATCCATGCACCTTCCAAAAGTGGTGTTTCTTCATGCTCTTGCACTCTTCGAATTTCCTGCAAAATTCATGAACTAATTAAACCCAAATGTGAACAAAAAAATTCGGCAATGTGAAAGCAATAATGTCAACCTATAAATTTCGGCTATGACATATTAAATAAGCAGAATTAAATTAAATTAAGACAATATTAATATATTAATGTGAAACCATTCAATATGATAAATTAATAAAATTAAAATAAAAGTCAACTTATTATCATGAGCTTTGAATGAACTTAATGAGCTATAATTTAGATAGTGAGCTAAAATCGAGCTAAGCCCAACTCGAGAGCTAAGGCTGAGCTAATTCTGAGCTCGTGAACTAAAATTTAGCTGAAAATAAACTCATGAGCTGAAGTTGAACTGGATGTAAACTCGATGAGCTGGAACCGAGCAGGTTGAGCTGAAAATGAGCTGGATGAGTTTTGGAAAGATGAAACGAATGACTCGTTGAGCTAGTCCAGGAACTATCAAGTAAATTGGTGATTGATTCAGCCCAAACTCGCTCAACTAAGGCTGACACTGCATCTTTAAACTTCTTAGCTCGAGCTCGGGTAATTGGACCAACAGGTAGCTCGAGTGGGTCTCCATTTGTGGTTGGCAAATTAGGTGGTGCGACCGTATCATTCCCCCTCTCTTCGAGGCGATTTGCCCCCAAATCGTCACCTATATCATAAGGAGACAGATCAGCCACATTAAAGGTAGCACTCACACTATACTCACCTGGAAGGTCAAGTTTATATGAGTTATCGTTGATGCGTTCCAAAACTTGAAACGGCCCATCTCCCCTAGGTAGTAATTTCGATCTTCGCTGAACCGGAAACCTCTCTTTCCGCATATGAACCCACACCCAATCTCCGGGTTCAAAAATTATTTGTTTTCTTCCTCTATTGGCTTTCCGCACTTATTGCTCCGTTCGGGCCTCAATATTGGCTTTAACTTTGTGATGGAGCTGTTTCACATATTCAGCTTTCCTCTTTGCATCTACATTAACAATTTGGTCGTTAGGTATAGGAATTAAATCAAGAGGAGATAAAGGGTTAAAACCATAAACAATTTCAAAGGGAGAAAATTTGGTAGCCGAATGCACAGTCCGATTGTAAGCGAACTCAATGTGAGGCAGGCACTCTTCCCACGATTTAAGATTCTTGCGAATGATTGCTCGCAACAAGGTAGAGAGAACACGATTCACCACCTCAGTTTGGCCATCCGTTTGAGGATGACAAGTTGTGGAAAATAGTAACTTCGTGCCAAGTTTACTCCATAATGTTCTCCAAAAGTGGCTCAAAAATTTTGCGTCTCGATCAGAAACAATGGTCTTTGGAATCCCATGCAACCTGACAATTTCTTTAAAAAAAAGATTAGCAATATTAACTGCATCATCAGTTTTTGAACAAGCAATGAAATGTGACATTTTGGAAAATCGATCTACAACCACAAATATAGAATCTTTCCCATTTCGTGTCCGCGGTAGCCCTAAGATGAAATCCATAGAAAGGTCGACCCAAGGCCCTTCAGGAATGGGCAAAGGCGTGTAAAGCCCATGGGGGTTAACCTTAGATTTGGCTTTCTTACATGCTATACATCTAGAACAGACCTTCTCAACATCCCTTTTCATTCGTGGCCAATAGAAATGTTCTTGCAATATGGCCAAAGTTTTTGCAATACCAAAGTGTCCCATTAACCCACCGCCGTGAGCCTCAAGTACTAGCATCTCTCGCACAGAGCTTTGTGGGACACAAAGTTTTCCTTCACGTAATAAGAAGCCATCGAACCTGAAAAATCTATCAACAGCATTATGCTCACATGATTTATAAATTTCTCCAAAATCAGGGTCAGTTATGTACAAATCTTTCAAAAACATAAAGCCAAGCAATCTTGAATCCAAATAATTCAACAAGGTATAACGACGAGAAAGTGCATCAGCAACAATATTTTCCTTACCTTTTTTGTACCGTATAACATAAGGAAAGGATTCAAGAAACTCTACCCATTTTGCGTGTCGTTTATTGAGTTTATGCTGTTCTTTTATATGCTTTAGAGATTCGTGGTCCGAATGAATGACGAACTCTTTCGGCCATAAGTAGTGCTGCCACGTTTCCAATGCTCGAACCAACGCATACATTTCCTTGTCGTATGTTGGGTAATTCAATGGAGCACCACTAAGCTTCTCACTAAAGTATGCCACAGGTTTGCCTTCTTGAGTTAAAACAGCTCCTATTCCGATACCTGAGGCATCACATTCAATTTCAAAAGTTTTATCAAAGTTAGGCAAAGATAATAAAGGAGCGTTAGTTAAATGCTCTTTGAGAGCAGTAAACGATTTTTCTTGGTCCTCATTCCAAAAGAATGCTGAGTTCTTTTTAATCACACTCGTGAGAGGTGCGGCTAACGTGCTGAAATGTGGAACGAATCGTCTGTAAAAACTTGCTAAGCCATGGAAACTTCGCACTTGTGTGATGCTAGTCGGCCTCGGCCACTCTCGAATTGCCTTCACCTTCTCTTGGTCGACTTCGAGGCCTTGCGAACTGACAACAAATCCTAAGAAAACAACTTTATCAGTGCAAAATGTACATTTCTTAATATTTGCGTAAAGAGTCTCTTTTCGTAACACATCTAATATAGCTCGTAAATGAATCAAGTGCTCATTCAAAGTTCGACTATAAATAAGGATATCATCGAAGTATACCACACAAAATTTACCGATATAGGCTCGAAGCACATGGTTCATTAGACGCATGAAAGTACTAGGGGCGTTAGTAAGGCCGAAGGGCATTACCAACCACTCATACAAACCATGTTTGGTTTTGAAAGCAGTCTTCCATTCATCTCCCTCGCGCATGCGTATTTGATGGTACCCGCTCTTGAGGTCGATTTTTGAAAATAGCTGCGCACCACTTAACTCATCTAGCATGTCGTCGAGTCGCGGAATCGGATGCCGGTACTTAATGGTAATCTTGTTAACTGCACGACAATCGACGCACATACGCCACGTTCCATCCTTTTTCGGAACTAGTAGGACTGGCACAGCACAAGGGCTAAGACTTTCTCGTATGAACCCCTTTTCCAAAAGCTCATTTACTTGCTTTTGTAATTCCTTTGTCTCATCGGGGTTACTGCGATAGGCTGGTCGGTTAGGAATGGATGCGCCAGGAATGAAATCGATTTGATGTTCGATCCCCCGAATCGGTGGCAATCCACTCGGAACTTCATCGGGAAATACGTCCTCAAATTCCTGCAAAAGAATCTTAACAGAAGACGGTAGATCGGGATTCAAGTCGTTAGAATTAAAAAATGATTCCTTGTACAAAAGTACAAGCACCGGTTGTCTCAACAGAAACGACTTTCGTATATCACTCGCTTTTGCATAAACATTCACTTTTGCACTCTCTTTTTCTTCTCTCTTTTTGTTCTCTCGCTTTTGATTCTTTTCTTTTGCTTTCTCATGTTTCTTTTCACTCATTTTCTCACAATTTTTTTCTTTATTTTCTTTTTTTCTCGCTTTCTTTGTGTTTTTCAATGGAATCTCTCAATCTTACTTGGTCTTCGTAAACTTGACGAGGTGTCAAAGGTGCTAAGGTGACATTCTTGCCTTGATACTTGAAAGTATAACGATTGGTGTATCCATCATGTACCACCTTTCGATCAAACTGCCAAGGTCGGCCCAGCAGTAAGTGTCCGGCATGCATTGGAACTACGTCACAAAGCACTTCATCGGAATATTTTCCAATCGAGAAAGGCACCTTTACTTGTTTGGTCACCTTCAATTCTCCACCATCGTTAAGCCATTGAAGCTTATATGGATGTGGGTGCTTTGTAGTCGGTAGTCCTAACTTCTCCACCATAAGCATACTAGCAACATTCGTGCAACTTCCTCCGTCAACGATGAGACTACACACTTTGCCTTGAACATGGCAACGAGTGTGGAAAATGTTCTCACGTTGTTGCTCGTCTTCGACACTATGCAAGCTTAGGCTTCGTTTGATCACAAGTATCTCTCCTTCTACCGCATATTCGAGTTCTTCTTCCTCTTTATCAGAAGATTCGTCGGATTCTTCTTGTTTTTCTTCTTCTGACTCAATATCTCCATTTGCGGACATCACCATTACTCTCCGATTTGGACATTGACTAGCGATATGTCCATGCCCCAAGCACTTGAAACATTTGATGTCTCGGGATCTATCGGGATGAGCGATTTCTTTTCCTTTGCTGGAATCTCCCGTGGATTTATTTGGCTTCACCGGAAAGTTTGCCACCTTTGAACGGTTAGGAAAGTCTCGTTTGTTTACTCCTTGGCCCCACTTCGGATTATTGGAAGGGTTTAAAAAGGGCTTGAGAGTACCTTTTCGCTTGAGCTGCTTTTCCACTTTGATGGCAACATGGACCATATCGGTCACCTCGACATAGTGTTGAAGTTCTACAATGTTAGCTATTTCTCGGTTCAACCCAGAGAGGAATCTTGCCATGGTCGCTTCTCGATCTTCCTCCACATTCGCTCGTATCATCGCTATCTCCATTTCTTTGAAATAGTCCTCCACACTTCGACTACCTTGTGTGAGGGTTTGCAGCTTTTGGTACAACTCGCGATGATAATAAGACGGAATGAATCTCTTCCGCATGATAGCTTTCATTTCAGTCCATGTGGAAATTGGCCTTTCCCCGTTGCGTCGTCGACTTGTTATAAGTTGATCCCACCATACCATCGCATAATCAGAAAACTCGATGGCTGCCAATTTAACCTTCTTGATCTCCGAATAATTATGGCAATCAAAGACTAGCTCTATCTTCTTTTCCCACTCCAAGTATGCTTCCGGATCAGACTTGCCTTGGAAGGGTGGTATGGAGAGCTTGATATTCTTGAGATCGTCGTCGACTCGGCCTCTATCCCTTTGGCCTCGGTTTCGCTGACCTCGGTATCGCCCACTTTGGTTGGAACCTTGGTCACTTTCTAGGTCACTTTGGTCGAAAAGATCTTCTTCTAGTGGTCGAGCTCGTCCGCGGTCTCTTCTAGGGCCTTGAGGAGTTTGATCTCGTTGCCCCCTCTCTTCGACCCGATCTAATCTCTCGTTCATGGGTTCAAGTTTGGCTCGAAACATTCGTTGAATTTCTCTTAAGAGGGCTTGTTGTCCCAAGTCGGGCACTCCTCCGCCGCCTGGAACCATATTTCTGATCGGTTGGCGTGGTAGTCCTTCGTTACGCTCCGGGCTTTGTGACATTTTGACAACCTCACCACAAATCTCACTAATTCTCTCCGAAAGAAAAAGAAAATCCACTCACACTCGTGTTTTTCACTCGATTTCGGCTTTTACCTCCCCTCGAATGTAACTCGCGACACTCGTGCCTTTTTCCTCTCCTTATCTTTTCTCGTGATTTCGTAAGCAGATTCGACACAGGCTTAGTCTTGGTCTAGAGGTCGGCTTAAAAGGGGTAACAATGGTTGATGTACTCGGTTTGGGGTAGGCTAATAAGAGTTTGGGTTCTAGTGTGGCCAAATCAAATAGAAAAGATGAAAAGGGTAGAAGAATAATTTTAGGATCAGGAATGAATATCGATGAAACAATTTCCACTTTCAACCACTTTTTTTTTTTTTTCGGAATTTTTTTTTTTTTTTTTTTGCACTTCTAATATATTTTTTTTTTCACAATTTTTTTTCACAAATTTTTTCTTTTCAATTTTTTTCGAATTTTTTTTTTTGAATTTTTTTTGAAATTTTTTTTTTTTGAAATTTTTTTTTGAATTTTTTTTTGCTAAAACGCGATCTCGGAAGTATAAGAAAATGTCGATTCTTACCTCAATTTAGCTAGCTCTGATACCAAATGATACGATCCGCCTTGGGGTGAGTCGAGTCGTATGTGAGTTTGCCCGATCGTCTACGAGAAAGTATCGTTCGGCTCACTTTAAAAGGATATTTTTAAGTAAATAATGGCGGAAGCTATGAAAAGGGTTTCAAATGGGTTTGAAGTTATAAGTTTTATATAGGCTCGGTTAATATAAATAAAGATGGAGATTGGTATGAAGGTGGTCAACAAATAATGGATGAAAAGTAAAGAGGGTGGTTCGGTTGAAAAGGAAGGAAAAGTGATAGAAGAATGATTGTTGGTGAAAATGGAATGAAATGAACTCAAAAGCAAGTAAGAACCAATACTAGAGAGTATTGACCCAAATACTTATAAGCTTTCAAGGTGGTGATGAATAATAGGTTAAACCTCGACCCGCTACTTAGAAAAGTAGGAACCTTGGTATAAGGGTGAACGCCACACTACGGGTAGTGATAAGTTCAGATTTTCGACAAAGAAAAAACGGTTGACACAACTAGGACACTAGGCAAGCCAATCGAAATCTTTGAACGAAATTAGAGAAAAGAATTCCTCACTAGTTGTGAATAAAATTCATAAAGTTCAAAAAAATTGCCTCCAATGAAAAAAAATACAAGTATTTATAGGCTTTTAGACTAAGTAGCCGAATAGTCTAATCCATAGTCTTAAAAACTAAGTAATGTATCATGAATGAATCATGTAACATTCTAGAAAGAAACTCCTTAAATGCCTTGTCCACATTCGGCCATGGAAGATTGAAGCATGCATCCTTCAAGCTTAAGCAAATGTATGTGAATGAATGGAACCCTAATGGACAAAGGTAGATTCGGCCACCCTTGAAAATTGAAGAGATAGCACTCCATACATGACTATGAACATTCATGAACCTTGATACAATGAATGTAATCATTCATGTACTTGGCCGAACATGCACCTAGGATGTTCAAGCCCTCTAACCATCCATGCACCTTCCAAAAGTGGTGTTTCTTCATGCTCTTGCACTCTTCGAATTTCCTGCAAAATTCATGAACTAATTAAACCCAAATGTGAACAAAAAAATTCGGCAATGTGAAAGCAATAATGTCAACCTATAAATTTCGGCTATGACATATTAAATAAGCAGAATTAAATTAAATTAAGACAATATTAATATATTAATGTGAAACCATTCAATATGATAAATTAATAAAATTAAAATAAAAGTCAACTTATTATCATGAGCTTTGAATGAACTTAATGAGCTATAATTTAGATAGTGAGCTAAAATCGAGCTAAGCCCAACTCGAGAGCTAAGGCTGAGCTAATTCTGAGCTCGTGAACTAAAATTTAGCTGAAAATAAACTCATGAGCTGAAGTTGAACTGGATGTAAACTCGATGAGCTGGAACCGAGCAGGTTGAGCTGAAAATGAGCTGGATGAGTTTTGGAAAGATGAAACGAATGACTCGTTGAGCTAGTCCAGGAACTATCAAGTAAATTGGTGATTGATTCAGCCCAAACTCGCTCAACTAAGGCTGACACTGCATCTTTAAACTTCTTAGCTCGAGCTCGGGTAATTGGACCAACAGGTAGCTCGAGTGGGTCTCCATTTGTGGTTGGCAAATTAGGTGGTGCGACCGTATCATCAGGTTGGCCCAACAGCATTCGTACGCTAATGGCCTTCTTTATGCCGGCATTCTGACATTTTGACTTTTGTCGACCTTCTCTATAGAGGGTGTAGTTACACACCTGGTTATCTCTAAAGTGGACTAATCCCGTGAACATCCAACCTACAAAAGTCCAATCATACCATTAACCAATAATCCACTTGAAACCAATCATACTTATTCTTAACAAATTCGACTATTACCACCCTACTCATCACCTACCTTTTGCCAAAACCAAGCCAACAAATCCAAACTGCTTCTCTTAATCAACGACTACCCACCGATCACGAGATTCGACTCCACGAATAACTGAAACACAATCAAACACAAGGAAAAGAATTCAAATCGGCCTACAAAGAGTGCCCTAAAATTAAAACGCACAAGGGAGAAGGGGTTTCAGCCTTTCCATGAATCTTCTAAAAGAAAAAAAAGAGACTAAAGTCCTTACCAAAACAAAAGTACTTGACGGAGTTGATAAAAGGAGAAATCGCCACACCCTAAGCCTAGATTTAACTAGATTTAGTCAAATCACAAAAGGAGGAGTAGAAGGCTAGGCATTCGGTTTTGAAGAAATAGGCCAAGATAGTGACTCAGGTTTGACTAACAAGAAAATTAAAGGAAAGGAGAAGAAGAAGAAGAAGAAGAAGAATGGCATCGACTAGGCTGGAAGGAGGTTTAGAAATAATGATTCGGCCAAGGATGTGTCTAAAAAGAAAAGAAAACTAGAGGAAGAGGTTGGAAAATTATTAAGGAGAAGAGAATGGGAAGGTTCAGCTTTGAGAAGAAGCAGTGAAGAGGGTTCGGCCAAAGAAGTGATTAGAGATAAAGAATACCAGTGTTCGGCTTTTGAACCATTCAGCAGAGATAGATATTTTGGGACCTAAGGGCTTTCGGCTCTATGCACAAAGGAAGAAATCAAATGGGGTCTCCCTAAAACTAACTAATTTGGCATTAGAGAGAAAGAGCAAAATGCAAAAATCCAAAAATCCCTAAACGAAGAAGTCGGCACCCACATCCCCTATTTTTTGATTGTACCACAACCCAAACCGAAAGAGAATGTGCCTAAAGTCACCTAGCTGAACATGCCTCCTAAGTTCCCCACCTTCAGCCAACTTTACCCCTATCCACACTCTTCAAAACTTCCTTGATAACCTCCCCCCTTATCACTCCTCAATCCGATACCCTAAGCAATCCAAACTCTCATCTTCAGTATTTAAAGTGGAGTCAACCTCTTGCCTTGTCCAAGCAGTAAAATTAAAGTATTTTGCTACCAATGGAGTTCGAACCCAAGCTCTTCACCTTGCCAGATCATGCCACACCAAGGCTCTCAAGTGACGACTCATGCCACTCTACCACAGGGTCTTTTTGTGATAAAAATCCCCACCATTAATTTAAAAGCCCCACTTACCAGAGTCCAGATTCACTTAAGACCCAAAATTAAAATTTTTCCAGAGGTTGGACCCAAACCTAAGCCTTCCAAATGCCCACCAGACACACTAAAAACATAAATTCAACAGATACAAACATGAAAATAATTTAAGTATAGAATTTAACAACCCCTAAAGATTAAGGCGTTACAGCTCTACCCCCTTAAAGAAATTTCGTCCTCAAAATTGACCTGGTCAGAACAAGTAAGGGTATTGCTACCGTATCCCGTCTTTAGGCTCCCACGTAGCTTCTTTCGTATCGTGATTACGCCAGAGTACCTTGACCAACGGGATAGACTTCCTTCTTAATACCTTCACATCACGGTCCAGAATTTACACTGGCTCTTCATCAAAAGTCTGATCAGATCTAACCTCAATTTCTTCTACTGGTATGATATGAGAAGGATCAGAATGGTACCGCCTTAACATAGAAATATGGAAGACATCATGAATCCGATCTAACTTTGGAGGTAATTGAAGCTGATAAGCTACTGGACCTACTCTTTTTAAAACCCGGTAAGGCCTAATAAAACGAGGACTCAACTTGCCCTTCTTTTCGAATCTCAGGATTTTCTTGCAAGGTGATACCTTTAAGAACACCATATCCCCTACGGCAAATTCTATATCCTTACGCTTCAAATTCGCATACAACTTTTGCTTATCAGATGCCTCCTTCAGCCTATCCCTAATCAGCCTAACTTTATTCTCTGTGTCAGCCGCCAACTCCAGCCCCAACATTTGAAGTTCGCCCAGCTCAGTCCAACAGGTGGGCGTACGGCACCTCTGGCCATACAACACCTCATACGGTGCCATCTGAATACTTGTCTGATAACTGTTGTTTTAAGCAAACTCAACTAACGGTAATTAATCTTCCCAGCTACCCCGGAAGTCGATAACACAACCCCTTAGCATATCTTCAAATACTTGAATTACCCTTTCTGACTGACCATCCGTCTGAGGGTGAAAAGTAGTGCTGAAGTCTAAACACATACCTAACGCCTCGTGTAACTTCTTCCAGAATCGAGACGTAAATCTGGGGTCTCTGTCAGAGATAATTGATACTAGCACCCCGTGAAGACGTACTATCTTAGATACATATAACTTAGCAAGCTTCTGAAGAAAATAATCCATTCTGACTGATATGAAGTGAGCAGATTTGGTTAACCTGTCAACTATTACCCAAACTGAATCTTTCTTGGAAAGCGTTAACGGTAACCCACTTACAAAATCCATGGTTACCCTCTCCCACTTCCACAGTGGAATTTTAACAGGTTGCAAAAGCCCAGAAGGTAATTGATGCTTAGCTTTCACCTACTGGCATGTCAGACACTTATTCACGAATTTGGTTACTTCGCGTTTAAGTCCAGGCCACCAATATAGTTCTCACAAATCCTGATACAGTTTGTTTCCTCTCGGATGCATAGCATATGGGCCACTATGAGCCTCTTTTAGAATCAATTGCCTCAGATCAGAGTCCTTCGGAATGCAAATTCCCCAAAAACATAGAACTCCTTTACTATTTAACCCGAAATTCGAAGTCTCATCACTATTCACTTGCTGAAAACGAGGAACCAGATATTCATCCAATAGCTATTTTTCCCTGATTTGCTCAGTCCAAGTCGGCCTTACTTGTAGTTTTGCCAACAGACTCCCATCATCATAAGGGCTAAGATGAGCGAACAACACTCTTAGATCAGATACAACTCTACGGCTTAGAGCATCCACTACTACATTAGCCTTCTCAAGGTGGTATTTAATAGAACAATCATAGTCCTTAAGCAACTCAATCCATCTTCGTTGCCTAAGGTTCAAATCCTTCTGAGTAAGGAGGTATTTGAGGCTTTTATGGTCTGTGTAAATAGTACACCTCTCCCCATAGAGATAATGCCTCCAGATCTTTAATGCAAACAAGAGCGCTGCCAACTCCAGGTCGTGAGTGGGGTAATTCACCTCATGTGGTCTAAGTTGCCGTGAAGCATACGCCACTACCTTCCCTTCTTGCATCAACACACAACCTAACCCAACGTGTGATGCATCACTATACACGGTATACTCCTTCCTAGATTTCGGCTGAATTAAGATCGGGGCCTCTGTTAACATTTTTTTCAGTTTCTCAAAACCTTCCTGCTACTCATCATACCAGACAAATAGTGCCCCTTTTCGCAACAACTTAGTCAACAAAGCAGCAATGATAGAAAACCCTTCCACAGACCTTCTGTAGTACCCTGCCAAACCCAAAAAACTCCAAATTTCAGACACATTCATTGGCAGTTTCCACTCCAACACCGCTTCTATCTTTTAGGGATCCACCCTAATTCCCTCGGCAGAAACAACATGTCCCAAAAATGTTACTTCTCGAAGCCAAAATTCACACTTACTGAATTTGGCGTAGAGTTGCTTCTCTCTTAGAATTTACAAAACTATACGAAGATGTCCATCATGATCCTCCTTAGACTTTGAATACACCAGAATGTCATCTATAAAGATGACCACAAACTGATCCAAGTAAGGTTGAAAAACCCGATTCATGAGACCATGAAGGCCAGCGGCGTATTCGTCAAACCAAACGGCATTACTAAAAACTCGTAGTGCCCGTACCTTCTCCTGAATGCTGTCTTATAGATATCTGCCTCCTTAACCCTTAATTGATGATAACCAGACCAAAGGTCGATCTTGGAGAATACCGATGCTCTTCTAAGCTGATCAAACAGATCATCAATCCTTGGCAGAGGATACTTATTCTTGATAGTCAGTTTATTCAACTAACAATAATCTATGCACATGCGCATTGTTCCATCTTTCTTCTTGTTTAATAGTACTAGTACTCCCCATGGAGACATACTTGGTCGGATAAAGCCTCAATCTAAAAGTTCTTGAATTTGCGCTTTCAACTCAACTAACTCCTTCGGCGCCATTCTGTAGGGGCGATAAATATAGGAGCTATTCCCGGTAGTAGTTCAATACCAAATTTGACTTCTCGATTCAGAGGCAAGCCAGGTAGCTTGTCAGGAAAAACATCTATGAATTCCTTAACAGTCCTTACTTCACCTACTAAAGGACCTTTAGACTCAGAATTGCTTACATAAGCCAGAAACGCTTCGCAACCCTTACGAATCAGTTTTTCAACCCTTAACGCTGAAATGACATTCGACAAATAATCCCTTCGCTCCCCTATTACGGCTATCTCCTCACCCTCTAAAGTCTTTAACACAATCCACTTTGCAGCACAGTCCACGTTTGCTTGGTGTTTAACAAGCCAATCCATCCCTAAGATGAGATCAAATTCTCCAAATGGTAGTTCCATCAGATTTGTAGGAAAAGTTTTACCTTGATTCTCTAGGGGTACACCTCTAAAAAGTTTGTCTACACTAACTGAGTTACCCAGCGGACTAACTACAAATATCTTACTCACAGTGTTCTCAGATTGCATACCCAACTTCCCAGATACATCACAAACCACATATGAATGCATAGAACCAACATCAATTAAAGCAATATAAGGCATGCTATGAATCAGAAACGTACCCGTAATGACATCTGGTGCATCACCCTCCTCACGCCGACGAGCAGCGTAGACTAAAGCTGGCTGTCGAGCCTCAGTATTTCCAACACCCTTGCCTGGTGGTCCATGACCCCGTCCATTACCATTACCACCGGGCCCTGTCCGCGACGCCTAGGTGGTAGTCCACCCCTCACAGGTTGAGTGACTCTTCTTTTTATAGGTTGCAGCTGAACCGGCCTCTGAGGGCAATCTTTTACCTGATGGTCCATAGCCCCACGTCAGAAACATGCACCCTTGCTTCTCTTACACTCGCCCAGATGTGACCTCCCACAATCAGCACAAATCTGAGCCCTTACTACATTAACAGCAGCTGCTCTAACTGGTTCCTGATCCTGGTCCTCTTTACAAGCCTTCCAGACGGACCTGCATCTTTCTTGAATCTATTTTTCTCCTTTTCCCAGTTCTGCCGTTTGGAGCGCTTGACATCCTCAGCTATTTAGCTTTCTCAACCAATGCAGCAAAGTCGCGCTCCCTTTGTGGAGTGATCAGTACTCTTAGTTCATCTCTTAGCCCATCCTTAAACCGCACGCTGCACTCATAGTTAGTAGCCACAATACCACGTGCATATCAGCTTAACCTCAGGAACCCCGCCCCGTACTCCGCTACGAACTTATTCCCTTGAACTAAGTTTAAAAATTCCTTCCTTCGAGCGTCCATATAACCCGCCCCAACGTATTTCCCTGGAAAGCCGTCTTGAAGAAATCCCACGTTATTCGATCCACTACCGTACCCTACTTCACAGTAAGCCACCATTGGTAGGCCTCATCCCGCAGTAGAGACACTGCTCCTTTCAACTTCTGCTCTACTGAGCAATCTAAGTCATCCATAATCCGTTCAGTGGCCTCTAACCAATATTCGGCCACATTCGAGGCTACATCAGAAATACCCCTGAAAATTTCTGCTCCATTCGCTTAAAGCCATTCAGAAATTGACCCGTAGTTCACAGTTCCAGTACTTGCTTCGGCAACTCTCTAAGACACGGAGCATTGCCTGGGATAAGGCATCATCCCCGGCTACCTAATTCTGGGACCCAGTCTAAGTTACTGGCAGCACTGGTGCCTCCTTAGCAGGTATGTGTCCTGATTTTAAAGATTCTACTTGAACAGTTCCCCAGCCTCTACCACGGCTTCGTCCATGCGCAGCTCTCGTACTCATATTGCTTTATCTAATTTAAGAAATCTTATGCCTTAGTCATAGTTTCAATATTTATTACAGATATTTTATGCAAAAGACAAAGATTTTTAGGGCTTGTTCTCACAAATTCAGATCTACCTACAGTTTCCAAGTTCTTATAGTTTTAGTTTCCCTACAGTTTCAGTTTGCCTAACTACAGACTCTCAGTATTGACTAAAGTAATGTCTCAATTATCTCACATAATACAGAATAAATCAGAGTGAATAAGAAAAACTTACGGATTTGGGCTGGAGACTCGATATGCCACACTTCAGAGATCACAAAAACTACGCGAGAAGAAGGTCTGATTTAAAACATTTTCGAACTTATATATTTTTAAAGATCATTTTTCAAACCCATCCACAGCCGAATTGTGCAACCTGGCTCTGATACCACTAAATATAACACCCCAAACCTAGCCTGGACGTTACGCCCGTAACTGGAAGGTCCCATGGCTTAAACTTCAAAATTCGTAAAAACTATTTCTAGAAAAGTTAAAATCCTGTTTACCACATGTTTACTTAGTATGAAACCTTCCTTTAAAACAAGTTAGAAATCATTTTCCTTTAGTTTTGAAATCGTGATGCAAGTTAAGTTACCGAGTTGGTTTCAGTAAGATAGGCCGTAGTTTCCTTTCAAAGCATTTGTTATCAATTTTAAAAGCCCAGTTTGATTAATTAACCGATTACATGCAATGTCGTTCAAAATAAATAAATAACCCAAATAAAAGTTAAACCCCGTAATGGCCTTAGTACATAGTTTAAACCAAGAAGATAGAAAAATGAGAAGAAAAACGTGAATAACGAAAGTCCAACTGGTGTAGAAAGCAAGTAAAACCATGTGGAAACCTCAAGTCCGTCATGTAACACCCTACACCCCTGTCCGTCACCGGAATAGGGTATTAGGTATTACATATCTAAATACAACCTACCGAGGTTCATAGTTACATACTAGACATGGATTCATTGAGTTCTATAGTCGAATATGTCACTTGTAAATAGGTTCGGTCAGTAAATCATATCTCATTAGATTCATTCTATAAGCATGCTAGCAAATTTCTACCATGAGCTACTAACAATTTGGCTAAATCAAACTTTTCAATAACCGGTCACCATATTAGAAACTCGTTGCATATTGGGTACTAACTAAATATCATGCCACAACATCGAATCATATGAGTATCGTCCAAACATATAGTCAAACTCGAAGACTAAGCAAGCCATTTTCGCATGGCTAGAATAATTACAACTCAAAAGATAAATTTGGTTCAACAAAAGGAGATTAGCCTATACATGCCATTGATCCAAAATAACTATCAAATGTACCAAAATGACAGCGATAGTGTAGGTGATTAAGGCTTCAATCCCCGAGTCCGTAGCTTCCAAAATGAGATCTATAAAACAGAGGAAACAAGGGAAACGAAGTAAGCATTACAATGCTTAGTAAGTTTTAAGCAATAACAACAGATAAAGCATCACATTATAACATAATTGTTCGTATTTTTGTTTCCCTCTTCTTTTAGGTAAGTCACCCTTTAACCAAACATATACATTCACACCATATACGAAAGTAGAAGGCTTTCACTTATAGTAAACTCATGTAAACGTATACATGTCACAAAATTTTACATAACATTTTGCATAGATCAATTGTACTTGGACCATATTAATAGTCTCATTTTATGTACACATATGAAGTCGCATAATGACCTTAGTATTTGGTCCAAAAATCAGCTTGCATGTAAGCTTAGGGTACATACCTGTATAACTTAACACTTTAAGCGCATTCATTAGCAATCGTTACCTTGAAGACCATTAGACTTAGGCTTTACTCGCATCATCATCGAGACCTTTAGCTCGGGTAAAAACTCTATACATAGCCATCGGGTATCTACCCCGGATATAATCTCCGCATATAGCCTTCGGGTCTTAACCCGGACATCATCTCTGCATATAGCCTTCGGGTCTTAACCCGGACATCATCTCCACATATAGTCAGTGGGACTTACTCCTGGATTTTCATCACAAATTCTCATATATATATATTCACATGTTGCCAAGTTTCACATAGCAAGATTTCACTTGTAATTCAATCAATTCATTTGCATACAAACATATAACATGCTTCTCGACTTTATATCATAAATAGATATAATTCAAAACTTATACATGTATACTCTTCTTTTCTAGACTTTCGGCCCAATGATCAAACATACATAAGCAATGCATTTCAAATCCCAATTTCGGTCCTTTTCTCTATGAGCCATTTGGCTATATAGCAAACATGAATAAAGTTTCTTTCTCAATGGGACATCGTTCAAATATCAGCATGTATATCATGGCATTTTACATTAAACACCAAATTCGATTACTCAAAACTTACCTTGAACTTTCTCGAGCAACTATGAGTTGGCTATTCGACCACTTTAGCCTTCCCTTTATCCGAACTTGCCCCTCTATGCTCTTGAGCTAAATAAAATATTTAATTTTATTAATCCTTATTCAACCATCTTAATTAATCATTTTCGCTTATAGTCAATTAATAAATGCATATACTTCTCATAGCAACAAACATACATTCGGCTCTTTTCACATACACATCACAAGTCACAACAAGCTGATTTTCTGAGCAACATTCAATAAATTACTCATAACTGGAGCTACGAAACTCCAAATAAAGTGCCGTTAATTTTTCCTGAAAATAGACTCATATGTCTTCCATCCATAAAATTTTCATAATTTTTGGTTAGGCCAATCAATACCAGAATTTTCTTAAAGTTTACCCTATTTCACTGTTTGACTAGACTGACCACTCTATACTACGAATCGAATTTCTCCTTGTACAGAATTCCAAATATGTCCTCACCTATTTTATTCGAAACTAGACTCATTAAGGAGTCTAAGCATATAAATTTTGCCTCATAAAAATTTTTATGTAATTTATGGTGATTTTCCAAAAACAGAAGAGGGGATTTCGGAGTCATTCTGGCACTGCCTCACTCAACTTCAAAAATCTTTTTATTGGAAATTCCTTTGCTTATAAGGTTTATTTTATAAGAAACTAGACTCATTAAGCTTTAATTACATAACTTATTCAGCCTCTAATTCAACTCCCACAATTTATGGTGATTTTTCCAAAACACGTTACTGCTGCTGTAACAAGCAGATTTTTACACAATTCGCTCTCTAAAGCTCTTATTCACATAATTAAAACATAACATTACAAGGCATCATTTAGAGAAGTCATTAATCTTAACATATTTATACATACATAATTCACATTCATTTTAATCAAAGAGTTCATGCACATGGCCGAATAGGTCATTTTCTTTAACCAAGAAGCTCCTACAAGCACAAATTGATCAATTTGTCTAACTACCATTTCTAATGCATACACACTAAGGCCATTCGGTCATATATCCAAGCATGGACTTTTATTCAAATCCATCACATACATAACACGTTCATATAACTTATCCTACTAAACAACTAACATCAAATCTTATTAGCACTACAATTCAAGAGTACTAAGTCCTTAAGACCACATGAAACAATTGTACATGCACACAAGGTATTTTAGACAACCTAAGCACCATTCTCTAAGCCTCATTTTAAGCCTCAACCATCCAAATCAATCAAAATAACACATACTAAGTTCATGTATAATTTTCCCATAGCCGAATACTTAGTGAACTTATGAGCAATGTTCAACTAGCTCATGTTATAAGATATGTATCACAATTTATCAAGTTAAAGATCAAAACACAATCAAAAGCAAAACGACTCAATCATTCAAAGAACCGAAGGTCCCTTAGGCTTTAATCCTCACCAAAATTCCAATCTTACTAATTTGAGCTCACAAATCCAATTCTTATGAATTTTAACATCATAGAGTCTATTAACAAGCTTTAATAAGCTCAAGCAACACCCATATTCCATTATTTAACACAAGCATCAAGGATAGCACAATTCCCCCACCCTTGGTCATATGGCCGAATATTTCATCTTGTTTATCACACAAAGATTTCATGTTTACAAAGCTCAATTTCCTTAACAAAAATCTTCAAAACATCACCAAAGAAACATGCATCCATGACCGAATGCTTCTAACACTAAAGGCTCAAGAAATTCAAACATGGACAAAGAAGAGAGCTTCAAAACCAACTAGATTTCATGAAATTCAAAGAAAATCATCTAGAAATTGTACCTTAATCAAGATTTCCCCCAACCAATTAGCTTGAACCCTATTTCTCTTCTTCCTTAGCTAGTTTCGGCAATGTGAGAGAAAAGATGAAGAAAATTTGTTTTTTTTTCTTTTTCTTTCACCAAAAACCCTTATTTTATTAGTTCTATTATTTAAATTTTATGACAACTAATTTCTTATTTCAATTATTATTAATTAGCAACAAACAAAGCACAAAATGACAAACTAGGTCATCATTACCATCCACTAGCATAGAAAAGGGGAATTTGACATGCAACTCCCTTATTTTGCATGCATGTAATTATTAGTCATCTCACCTTTGCCTAACACATTTTCAAAGTTCATAATTTAGCCCTTTTAGGTGAAATTCAAAATTTTAATACTAAATTGAAGCACCTAAAATGTCACACATGATTTGGCATATACAATAGGCATCAAAATAATTATTAAATTATTTTTTATGCCTCGATTTTGTGATCCCGAAACCACATTCCGACTAGGGCTGTTTTAAGGCTGTCACACGTCACGGCTCCAAATCCACTAAGTCTGGGGGTTACTTGCACAACTTAAGATTTAAAAAAGTGAGTTTGTGAAAACTCAATATGCAACTCCCCATCAGAACAGAATGGACCGAAGCCCTAAACAAAAACAGATCGGGCCTAAGCCCATAGCAGATACAGAAAATACATATATTATGCAAAACCCACCCCAGCCAGCCATCACACCACCCTTACCAACCAACACACCATGTGGGGAATAACTCAACCCACCCAACAATGTGCAGTAAAGCTGCTAATGACAGAATATTGTGGCAGAGCCACCGAAACAGAACGAGTGGCAAGGCCACTGTTAACAGAAATGTCTGGCGCAGCCACTATAATAGAACTTCCTCCCTATTCATAATCCCAACCCCATGCAAATTCACAGAACATAATATATAACATACTTATAGAATAGTAGATACAGAATTAATCATGCAGAGTCATTAATCTAACCTCCAAGGGTATAATAGTCATCTCCAATACTAGGGGTAAAGTGGTAATTTTACCCCTCAGCGATATATCACTCCTTATTATTAGATTTTAATGCCTTAGCAAAAAATATAGTGATACGATCTGCCTCGGGGTGAGTCGAGTCGTATATGAGTTGCCCGATCGTCTACGAGAAAGTATCGTTTGATTTGCTTGCGAAGTGAAGTTGATAGGAAAATAGGGCGGAAGCTATGTATAAAGGTTCAAAGATGGGTTATGGATAAGAATAATATGTATAGGTTCAGTTTTAAAAATAAGGTAATGAATGGGTGGAGAAAAAAATATGAAAATGGATTAACAAATAAAAAGATGAGGAGATAGGAAATGGTTTGGATAGATGATGTGATGAATAAAAGGAAATTGGATAGAAAGGTGGATATGGTGAAATAGGACTTAAGTTTCAAGTATGATTCGACACTATAGAGAGTATCGCCCCGGTACTTATATCACTTAAGGTGGAAATGAAAATGATAGAACCTCGACCCGCTACTTAGCAAAGTAGGAACCTTGGTATAAGGGTGAACGCCACACTATTTGATAGTGATAAGTTCAAAAGGAAGACAGGGTTGTCGCCACTAAAACTAGATAAGCCAACAAAGTCCTCAACTAAATATGAAAGAAAGAAATCTCACAAATTTCATATAAATTTAACAAAGTTTCATTAAGAGAAAAGTCTACTCTTACAAATGAAAATGACAACTATATACATAGTGCCTAAAATGTCTATTGGAATTCGGCATCTAATGTGTTCACACAACAATAAAAACATTCACACTAATTCATTAAAATTGTTCATGAATTCAGTAGATTCATGCACTAGCTGAATAGACACTTTCTTCCCCCTTGGTGTGTGCATGAATGCTTAGCCATGAAGTAAGGCTTCAAGTGCCTTGTATGAGCACCAAAGGTTGCATTCATCTCCTTGGGACGTTCATGCACTTGTATAGAACATGCATACTCATTAATAAACACTTTAATGACATGTAGGTTCATGAATGGTAGCATGAACTTAGTAAATTCGTTCTCCCCTTTGTGCATGCACTTAATACAATCAATGTGTTGAATTATTGAGTTAATTCCTTCCCTTGGACGTTCTTGAACCCATCCATGCATGTGTAGTAGCTTATAGGTCAATTCAAAGTGTGAACATGTTCAAGGAGCTCAATGGTCAACATAGAATTAGTTGGCAGCTACTTCTTGGCCGAATAAGTGCCTTGGAAAGTTAGGAGACAGCCACTGTACATGCACTTAAGCCATTCATGCATTCTATCATCCCATGCATTTGATCCATTCATGGACTAGCCTTTAATGTCCATACATGCATTCGGCACATGCATGAATTTGTAGAAACCTTGCATCTAGCCATACATGCACCAGCATTTAATACTTCTTCATTCATGAATGTGGAATGCCCAAAAGAGATGTTTCTTCATCCATATATTGTGCCGTCCATGATCATTGTATGTACAAAAAAAAATAAATAAAAAAATAAAAACAAATTATGAGACATCATGTGAACACACATAAATTCAGCACTAATGTGAACATATTAATGGCATGCATTAATTTGATTAGAATGTGAACATAATTAAAATATGTAATAAGATTATTAATGTAAAACAAGTTTAATGCCTAAATAAATAAGTTCAGATTTTATTTAATGCATTAAAGTCAAAACCGAGATTAACTAAAATGAGTTAAGCATTAGCTCATGAGCTAAAGATGAGCTGGGGTTAAACTCCTAAACTGAAGTTGAGCTAAGGGTTAGCTCGTGAGCTGGAAAAGAGCTAGGAGTGAGCTCGGTTTAGCTCAGGCAAGCTAGATCGAGCTCGAATGAGCTAGATTTGAGCTGGACGGAGCTCGGGGAGCTGGAAAGGAGCTGGAATCAGCTTGCCAACAAAGCAATGCTCGACTCGAGAGACTTGACCGATGGGGTTTGCTGGGTGCGCTCGCATCATTCCCCCCTTCTTTTAGGTGACTTGTCCTCAAGTCGAGCCATTTGTTCGCTTCAAAAACTTTTCTCACACATGGCTTTCCTCGGTCAAATGGAATAGAAGATATCAAATAAACCTAAAAAAGTCTCACCACTTTTGGCAAGAAGAAATTCAAACAAGTCAGATTCATATGATATTCAAAATTCAAGAAAAACTCATTTAATCGAACATATGCCAAAAATCTAAGCTGTACAAAGCAAGCATATGAAAAGTCATCGAAGGGTTTCGTTATGTCATCATTACAAACATGTAAACTTAATTGGAGCAAAGGGTAGTTGGTCACAAATGTTTGCAAATAATTGAACTCATTAAACCTCATCAAAAACTTTTCAATATAATTACCCCAAAATATAAACTCATTTGATTCGTCATCTTGCACACACAAAGGGTGCCATGGCCAATTAATTGCGATCTTATCCATAGGCTGATTAACAACATGATTTGAGTCATCACATTTCAACACAAATAGATCAATACCAGGCCAAAGACAACAATCAACCACATCAGGATTCGAATAATGTTCAAACTTCAAACAATCACAATGATTTTCAATATCATTCGAATTAAGCAAAGATGTTCGAAGATTTTCAGAAAACTTACCTTGACATCCTTGATGAGAAGAAAATTTATAACCTGTTTTACCTTTTTCAATCAAAACAAATCTTCTCTCTTCGGGAAGATAATGCAAAACCAACTTTTTACTTCGGTTGATTTGCATGGGTGATGAAGCACCATAACAGCTCATGCTTACCAAAGGAGTACGTTCACAATAATGAAAAATGTTAGTTTCAGAGATGAATGAAGTAAGAGGGAAAACCAAATCATGATTCGTTTCAAAACCAAGGGCATAAGTCGGCCTTACCTTAACAAAATGTAACAAAAATTCCACATGGGGCCATGGAAAGTAATTAAGGAACGAATCGGAATTGAAACCAAAATTCTTTAATAAAGATCGAGCATCGAGCAAACATATATGGGATACGCAACACACAAGATGCTTAATGTTTTCATATAATGTATCAAATTCACAAATGCCAGGTTTGAACACAAAAATTTGGTCACTCGATCCAACAGGTAGGATGTATTGATTGATTCCCAATGTCCACATCAAATTAAAAGAAGAAAATGGTACCAACTCATCACATGACCCAAACCTCACTTGATCAAACAGGCATGCAGAATTGACAAAACTAGGCAAACAAATAAATGAAACAGGCATTCTACATGTCAATAAGTTATCACGTAAGTGCAACCAAGGAAACTTAGTCATGGAAATACTCAAGCATTTTTTCATCGCAAATTTCATTTGAACAGATAGATTAAAACATGGAGATGTCGCACAAAAATTTAAAGATTGTTCATGAAAAACACAATCAAACAAATCAAGCATTTTATGTGAAAATCTTTTAACATGGATGTTAAACAAAGAAATTTTTGAGATCATGCAACTTTTTAAACGTGCAAATCCAACACAGATCATTTGAACAGGCATGTTTAAATAGAAAGATTTAGCACATGAATTCAAAGAATTTTCGAAAGCGATCACATCCAAACATGAAAAACCTTTAGCAAACTCATTCATAATTTGAAAAGATTGAACCAATCCAGGAGAATAATTAGACATGTCATAAGACAAGGTTTTCATGGTATCTTTTGAAGCAAAGTCATTATCAACAAGGAATGAACAAGGACTAACCAAATCAAAATATGATAATCTTTCAAAAATAAAGCCATCAAAACCTTTACGAGCAAATTTTAAATCAAACGGCCTCGATTCAATAAACAAGGAATCCTTACTTTCCTTACCTTCGATCGCAAATGGGTGGTTATCATTTGCGAACTTACCTTTCTCGAACAACTGAAAACGTCTCTCGTTTGGATGGTAGTGAAGTGGGAATTGGTTGCACAAACTTCTAGGAACCTGAAAAGTGTAATCACAAAAAGAATTAACAGAAGGGTTAGTGAAAATAATCCTCGCTTGCTCACTTTCCTTTTCACTCGATTCTTTTTTCTCGAGATCACTTGATTCTTTTATCTTAATTTCTTTTTCCACTCTTTTTTCTTGATCATAATCTCTTTCAAACTCTTTTTGCTTTTCCTTCTCTTTTTGCTCTTTTTCTTTTTCAAAGGCTTTTTTGAACTCTCTCAAAACTCGCTCATTTTCTCTCTTACTAGCCTCTTTTCTCTCTTTTCTTTTTATTTCTTTTTCTTTTTCTTCTTTTTCTTTTTCTTTTCTTTTGCTAGATAATACAAAAGAATCATGTGAATACAAATCTTGCTCGAAATATGAAGAACTATATGGGTCACGTTCAAAAATTCGTGAAGAATACTCCGAGTAAGATTTCTTTAAAGATCTAGAAGGAGTATGTCTATCATCTCGCACATCTTCTCGAACGAATTCAAATCAAAATCGGTCGCTCGTCGTCTTGAACTTCTTGAATAAGAATCTCGAATAAAATCTTGTCTCGAGTAATTATTAGAGATGTATCTTTGTGAAGTTCTCGATTTTGCTTTTCGACTTGATGAAACTCTTTCTCGTGGATCTCTTTGTTCCACACGATCTAATCTTTCGTGTAGTTTGTCAAACTTGGAATTCACCATTCGTTGCATTTCTCGAACCAAGTATTGAAACTCTGACTTGGTAAATTCGTCGCGTGACATGACTTTTGTTGCTGAAAGAAATACGTTAGAACATAAAACAAAAAATTAAGTACCTCACCACAAACCTCACGATTTCACTCGGAAAGAAAGAAAAATTGGTAGCACTCACACTCGTGTTTACACTCGTTTGGCTTTTACCTCCACTCGAATGCGCTCACTCACTCGTGCCTTTTACCTCTCAAACTTTCTCTTGCAATTTCGTATTCAGACTCGCCAAGGCCTTATCGTAGGCTTAGGGGTCAGTTTCAAAATTATTTAACAAAGGATAAATATGAGGGGTTCAGGGTTGGCTGAAAGATAAAAATTTTCTCGGGTCTAAGTGTGGCGATGGGGTAGGAAGTGAATGGTAGAAATGAACGAACCTGATCGGGAGTACAAAATGGTCAACAAAAGAACAAAATCTTTCACACTTTTTTTTAATACTTCAAATTTTTTTTCCACTTTTTTTTTCACTTCATTTTTTTACTTTTTTTTACTTCAATTTTTTCGAATTTTCTTTTTTTTCACTCCTTTTTTTTTTCACTTCATTTTTTTATAACTTCAAATACAAAGGAAACAAAAGAAATAATAAATTTTTTTATTTTTTCTTTTCACGAACCTATTTTGGTGATGCGACGAACGTCGGTACTTCTCATTTTAATAGCTCTGATACCAAATGATGCGATCCGCCTCGGGGTGAGTCGAGTCGTATGTGAGTTGCCCGATCGTCTACGAGAAAGTATCGTTCCATTTGCTTGCGAAGTGAAGTTGATAGGAAAATAGGGCGGAAGCTATGTATAAGGGTTCAAAGATGGGTTATGGATAAGAATAATATGTATAGGTTCAGTTTTAAAAATAAGGTAATGAATGGGTGGAGAAAAAAATATGAAAATGGATTAACAAATAAAAAGATAAGGAGATAGGAAATGGTTTGGATAGATGATGTGATGAATAAAAGGAAATTGGATAGAAAGGTGGATATGGTGAAATAGGACTTAAGTTTCAAGTATGATTCGACACTATAGAGAGTATCGCCCCGGTACTTATATCACTTAAGGTGGAAATGAAAATGATAGAACCTCAACCCGCTACTTAGCAAAGTAGGAACCTTGGTATAAGGGTGAACGCCACACTATTTGATAGTGATAAGTTCAAAAGGAAGACAGGGTTGTCGCCACTAAAACTAGATAAGCCAACAAAGTCCTCAACAAAATATGAGAGAAAGAAATCTCACAAATTTCATATAAATTTAACAAAGTTTCATTAAGAGAAAAGTCTGCTCTTACAAATGAAAATGACAACTATATATATAGTGCCTAAAATGTCTATTGGAATTCGGCATCTAATGTGTTCACACAACAATAAAAACATTCACACTAATTCATTAAAATTGTTCATGAATTCAATAGATTCATGCACTAGCTGAATAGACACTTTCTTCCCCCTTGGTGTGTGCATGAATGCTTAGCCATGAAGTAAGGCTTCAAGTGCCTTGTATGAGCACCAAAGGTTGCATTCATCTCCTTGGGACGTTCATGCACTTGTATAGAACATGCATCCTCATTAATAAACACTTTAATGACATGTAGGTTCATGAATGGTAGCATGAACTTAGTAAATTCGTTCTCTCCTTTGTGCATGCACTTAATACAATCAATGTGTTGAATTATTGAGTTAATTCCTTCCCTTGGACGTTCTTGAACCCATCCATGCATGTGTAGTAGCTTATAGGTCAATTCAAAGTGTGAACATGTTCAAGGAGCTCAACGGTCAACATAGAATTAGTTGGCAGCTACTTCTTGGCCGAATAAGTGCCTTGGAAAGTTAGGAGACAGCCACTGTACATGCACTTAAGCCATTCATGCATTCTATCATCCCATGCATTTGATCCATTCATGGACTAGCCTTTAATGTCCATACATGCATTCGGCACATGCATGAATTTGTAGAAACCTTGCATCTAGCCATACATGCACCAGCATTTAATACTTCTTCATTCATGAATGTGGAATGCCCAAAAGAGATGTTTCTTCATCCATATATTGTGCCGTCCATGATCATTGTATCTACAAAAAAAAATAAACATAAAAAAATAAAAACAAATTATGAGACATCATGTGAACACACATAAATTCAGCATTAATGTGAACATATTAATGGCATGCATTAATTTGATTAGAATGTGAACATAATTAAAATATGTAATAAGATTATTAATGTAAAACAAGTTTAATGCCTAAATAAATAAGTTCAGATTTTATTTAATGCATTAAATTCAAAACCGAGATTAACTAAAATGAGTTAAGCATTAGCTCATGAGCTAAAGATGAGCTGGGGTTAAACTCCTAAACTGAAGTTGAGCTAAGGGTTAGCTCGTGAGCTGGAAAAGAGCTAGGAGTGAGCTCGGTTTAGCTCAGGCAAGCTAGATCGAGCTCGAATGAGCTGGATTTGAGCTGGACGGAGCTCGGGGAGCTGGAAAGGAGCTGGAATCAGCTTGCCAACAAAGTAATGCTCGACTCGAGAGACTTGACCGATGGGGTTTGCTGGGTGTGCTCGCATCATATAGCCTCATGATAGATCCCACATTATGCCTAACAGCCCAGATTCATTATTTAGGTCAAAATTAATCTTGGCCCCTAAAGCCTCTATCGGCCCATACGGGCCCACTCGTTCGAGTGGCTCATTACGCCTAATTTTATGCTCAGAATTCCAGATTTCTACTATTTCACCCTTTTAATAATCATTCACCAGATATTTTACTCCTACGGGCCCATAGGCCCATTAGGCCCGTTTCGGCCCAATGAACCTAACATAGTCTAAGTGTGTAGATTCACACCCAACGATCTCCATGGGCTAAAACCCATTTTAACGACCTTAGGTTGGCCCAACAGCATTCGCATGCTAATAGCCTTCTTTATGCCGGCATTTCGGCATTTTGGCTTTTGTCGACCTACACTACAGAAGGTGTAGTTACACACCTGGTTATGTCTAAAGTTAACTAATCCCACGAACGTCCAACCTACAAAAGTCCAATCATACCATTAACCAATAATCCACTTAAAACCAATCATACTTATTCTTAACAGATTTGACCATTACCACCCTATTCATCACCTACCTTTTGCCAAAACCAAGCCAACAAATCCAAACTACTTCTCTTAATCAACGACTACCCACCGATCACGAGATTCGACTCCACGAATAACTGAAACACAATCAAACACAAGGAAAAGAATTCAAATCGGCCTACAAAGAATGCCCCAAAATTAAAATGCACAAAGGAGAAGGGGTTTTAGCCTTTCCATGAATCTTCTAAAAGAAAGAAAAGAGACTAAAGTCCTTACCAAAACAAAAGTACTTGATGGAGTTGATGAAAGGAGAAATCGCCACACCTTAAGCCCAGATTTAACTAGATTTAGTTGAATCACAAAAGGAGGAGTAGAAGGCTAGGCATTTAGTTTTGAAGAAATAGGCCAAGATAGTGACTCAGGTTCGGCTAACAAGAAAATTAAAGGAAAGGAGAAGAAGAAGAAGAATAAAGGCATCGACTAGGTTGGGAGGAGGTTTAGAAATAATGATTCGGCCATGGATGTGTCTAGAAAGAAAAGAAGACTAGAGGAACAGGTTGGAAAATTATTAAGGAGAAGAGAATGGGAAGGTTCGGCTTTGAGAAGAAGTAGTAAAGAGGGTTCGGCCAAAGAAGTGATTAGAGATAAAGAATAGCAGTGTTCAACTTTTGAACCATTTGGCAGAGATACATATTTTGGGACCTAAGGGCTTTCGGCTCTATGCACAAAGGCAGAAATCAAATGGGGTCTCCCTAAAATAACTAATTTGGCACTAGAGAGAAAGAGCAAAATGCAAAAATCCTGAAATCCCTAAAAGAAGAAGTCGGCACCCACATCCCCTATTTGCCGATTGTACCACATCCCAAACCAAAAGAGAATGTGCCTAAAGTCACCTAGCCAAACATGCCTCCCAAGTTCCCCACCTTCGGCCAACTCTACCCCTATCTACACTCTTCAAAATTTCCTTGATAACCTCCCCCCTTATCACTCCTCAATCCGATCCCTTAAGCAATTCAAACTCTCATCTTTAGTATTTAAAGTGGAGTCAACCTTTTGTCTTGTCCAAGCAGTAAAATTAAAGTATTTTGCTACCAAGGGAGTTCGAACCCAAGCTCTTCACCTTGCCAGATCACGCCACACCAAGGCTCTTAGGTGACGCCTCATGCCACTTTACCACAGGGTTTTTTTGTGATAAAAATCCCCACCATTAATTTAAAAGCCCCATTTACCGTAGTCCAAATTCACTTAAGACTCAAAATTAAAATTTTGCCAGAGGTTGGACCCAAACCTAAGCCTTCCAAAACGCCCACCAGACACACTCAAAACATCAATTCAACAAATCCAAACATGAAAATAATTTAAGCATATAATTTAACAAACCCTAAAGATTAGGGCGTTACATGTAACTTATAACATAACTGTGCTCGTTGAACCACTTCAAATATCGTCAGATACACGAGTAGTACACACAAGGTGCACTAAACTATAATCTGTCAATTCCTGTACATGTATGCTCTTTTGAGCTATAAACGGTAAGCTCTTCCGAGATGAAGTAACGGGGAGATCCTACAAGCAAAAATATCGGTAAGCTCATATGAGTTATGGTGAGTCTGCAACACATGCTAGAATCTCAACCAAACGATAACCCTAGTGACATGTCACTCGTATCCTACAAATTCCTAAGGCTCAAACGGGGCTCGGTATTCTTCTAACTTTATCAATTAGGCACTTGATCATTATGAAATTAGTTTCTCAATTCACATAAAAACATTTCAATTAAGTACATATATAAATACACAATTCTAATTATATGAACTTACCTCGATACAGCTCGGATGAAAATGATCGTCTACTCCACTATTTTGTTTTTCCTTCGTTCTAAATTCAATCTTCCCTTTTCTTGATCTATATATAATGAAATTTAACTTATTCAATATCATTCTATTCAATTTAACCCAAAATTACTTATTTTGGCAAAATTACATTTTTACCCCTAAACTTTTGACTACTTTACAATTTATTCCTTATCTCATATAAATGCAAATTCATTCAATTTAATAAACACATGCTAGTTGAATTTCATATATGCTTATATCAGCCCATATTTTTTATTTATTCACATATTTATCCACACAATTTTCACATTTTTCAATTTAATCCCTAATTGAAAAATTTATCAAAAATCACTTAACAAATGTTGTTTATCTGTAACACCCCTAACCCATGTCCGTCGCCGGAATAGGGTTACAAGGTATTACTCAATTGAATACAACTTTCAGACATTTAGATAAACACATATATAGAGGCTCCTTTATTCACTATGTAATAACGAATATCAATGAAATTTAAAACATTTAAACTTTGTCCGAAATCACCACATGCAACCATGAATCATTATCAAGTAGCCTAACATAACCATGTACATGTTATAGCTCATAGCTAATATTTGACATCAAGTATACAACCAAACTTATTACCATATGATTACCCTTAACTTATTTAAGCTAATGCATTTTAACAACTAACAATATCATATCATCAATACTTATAAATTCTGATACACCAAATACATCACTTTCCAACTTACAATAGATCATTGTATTAAACAACGCATCATGCACTATTCATGTGGTCATCTTCCAAAACTTTAGCCGATTACACACATGCTTAAGCATTTTATATCGTTCACTAATCATTATCAATAATCTATTAATATATATATAAACCATAACCAATTACGTCAACCATAATCAAATTTAAACACAGCATTAAACAAAACCATAGAATGATATTTAGCAAAACGAACAATCCATTTTCGCATGGCTTGAATATATACAAATTCATAATATAACTTGTTTCAAAAGAGAGTTAAGCCTATACATGCCATCTTTCAAAATATAGACTTTTAAAGAGTACCAAAATAGTAACGATAGTGTGGATGACTTTGGACGTGAATCCCCGAGCTCGTAGCTTTCAATCAAGATCTATAAAATAAAACAAACACAAATATTCACAGTAAGCAATTATGCTTAGTAAGTCTTAAGCAGTTAGGTAATTAAACTCACTTATAAATTCAATATCAAGATGTAACACCCCAAACCTGGCCCAGACGTTATGGCCAAATCTGGTGTGCTACATCACCTAAACGAACTCATGAAGCCTAGTTACTAAGTCTGATGATGAATTTTGTATAAAAATACTTAGGGTTTAATAGAAATTCCCGATTCATTTGTTAATCATCCTACTCTCTATCCGTTTGTTCAAGGATTTACTACATTATCATTATTATCATCTTAGTTAACCGATTTTACTGTAAGGTTGGTTTTGAAAACATTGATTTAATTTTTGAAAAACGTGTCATTGTAGAAGTAATAAATCGTGCATAAGTAAAGAAATAAACCCCAAATAAAAATAGTTATAGCGGCCTTATTACAAACCCCAAAATAAAAGTAAGCGAATAATTAAAAATGTGAAATAATAAAGCAAGTTTAAAACCAAGTTCAGTCTTTGTGGCCACTCTGAATCCCTCCCAGCGCCAAGTCCCAGAACTAGGGCTCACCTGCAAGGATGGAAAGGAAAAGGGTGAGTTTGGAACTCAGTGTGCAGAAGCCCATCCAAAGCCCAAGTCGACTCGAGCCCATTGGGCCTAAGCCCTATCCAGTTCAGTCAGATACTGGGCCTAAGCCCTATCCAGTTCAGTCAGATACTGGGCCGAAGCCCTATTCAGATAACAGTAATCTGGGCCGGAGCCCTATTCAATCTCAGTATGGCCTATAGGCCCAAACAGAACAGTACAGAATAACAGTATGAATGCAAGCCCATATCATGTGGGGAGACTACTCGACCCACCCAACCACTACACACCACCCGTACCAGCCAACACACCATGTGGGGAATAACTCAACCCACCCAGCCTACACACCACAGTCACAGCATGGCTGCTCAGATAAACAGTATAACGAGACAAAGCCCCTTTTCAGTAATACGAGGCATAGCCCCTTTCAGTAAACGTAGCAGTGCCACTCACACTTCCCCCAATATTAACCCAACCCATGCAACAGATATATATAACATGGCATGCAGTAACAGTAACAGTCAATTTAAGCAGTTCAGTCGATTCTAGCCTTAGGGGTATAACGGTAATTCTACACCTAGGGGTAAAACAGTAATTTCTTACCCTAAGGGGTATTTCAGTCATTTACACTATTATTTCCAGTTTTAAGCATGTTACAGTCACTAACAGTCTTTACTTCCATTTGAACGGTCAATTTAACAGTTTTAAGCATTTTCAGTTACTGGGCCCTAAGACTACTAATGGGCCCTACAGAGCCTATTGGTCACTTAAGCCCATTTAGTCCAATTTTAGTATCCAGTTACAGGTTTTAGCAGTTTTAACTTTACAGTTTTAAGAATATCCATAAAACCTATTCTTACCCAAATGGGCCCAAAAGCCCATTGGACTCGTATTTGGCCCACCGAGGCCCAACATACTAAGGTGCTCGAAACTACGCACTCGATTCTCCAACCAGTAACGATTTCAAATCCATCATACTCCTATCGTCTTGAGAGCATTCGCACGCTCACAAGCCCTTGAAATGCCAAAACTTCAGCATCTCGGCTTTTTGGCTTTTGCCGATTTGAAACATGAAGGGGTGTTCGATACGCACACCTGTTTGCATTACTACCAGTGAGATCTCCTACGTACTTCCTCCTACAATGATCACCCCAATAGATTAAACCATACCAACACTTAATCTGAATAAAAAACTTACTAAAACCTTACTTACATATTCAGCCATCACCTCTAATGCCCTAATGTTCTTACCTTGCTGACTTAGATCTTCTAGATCTAGATTTGGTTGAATCGATGCCTTCAGTTCCTCGGTTGACCACTTTCTTCGCTATCTAATGTAAAATAGAACCAAAATACAACATTAACTACTAATAGGCCATGTCGACAACCTCCCTAGGCATATAGAGGTTTTGGCCTCTCCTTAAGTGTTAAGAAAACGAATATACTTAGGGTTTCGATCACTTACCGACGACTCTACTTGATGAGTATCACTTCCACGCCCTTCCTAGACTAGATCTATAATAGATCTATACCCAACCATTAGCAAGGAAAAGGATCTAAGAGGTTCGGCTTTAGGATCTACTTAGATGCTATTCTCGACTTTAGCAAGGGGTTAGATGGACTAAATCAATAGAAGAAAAGATGGGTGAGTAGAGTTTCGGCTTGGTGAAAGTTTGAAGAGAACGAAGTGTTGTGTTTCGGTTAAAAGAATATTCGGCAATAGTATGCTTTCGGTCAAGGGATATTCGGCTATGATAGGGGTTTCAGTCAAGTGGTTGTCGATAGAGGCTTAAGAAGAGAAGGAGAAGAGCAGGTTGATTCAGCTTTGAAGAGGAGTGATGGTTTGCAATCGGTTTGAGGTGCAAGGAGAAAAGAAGAAGAATGAGAGAAGAAGAAGAAAAATAGAGAAGTGGTTTCGATCAACAGAGAAATCGACAATAAGGGTTTTTTTGGGGTGTAAGGTTCGGCTATAGGTCAGAAGAGAATATGGCAAAAGGATGAAAAAAAGAAAACCTAAGATGCTATACCCCAAACGGCACAAGAATGTTCAAAAAGAACCCTAGAGAAATCGGCACAACTATCACTCAAATTGCCGAAATACTAACCTAAGTTGTTTGTCGAAATTGCACTATCACAAAGTCCTACGGCCGGCCACTACTCTTTCAAATTCAAACATCCTAAAAACTCTCCTCAATTCACTCTCCTGAGTAGTTCAAATTCTTCAAACCAGAGTTTCACTTGAGTGCCAACACTTGACCACACATGCACATAAAAATAAAAGTCATTTAAGCTTACCTTGTGACTCGTACCATGGACCTCCACTACCTCCTAGGCGCCACTTTTTTAGGAGCTTAGTGGTGCCACCTTGCCACTTTGCCAAGGCTCCTTTTGTGACAAATTTCCCCAAGTTTTTCTTAAGAGCCCTCTTGACCAAGTTCCTCCTTTCACTTAAAACATACTTTTGCTATTTTTATCAGGTTTTAACCGGAGTCTGGGCCTCCTAAAGGCCCACTAATATACTTAACCACAAATTTAGCAGTCCAAACACTTAAAATTCATAATTTCAACAAAGATCGCAACAAACCCCAAAAATCCAAAAAATCAGGGCGTTACACAAGATCACATTTAGCAATATCTAAAGCTTCCACCATTTGGCCGAATAGGTCAACTTCCATGTATACACATATAACTTATTTGTTTCATTCAAAATTGAGATCATAAAGTCATAAGCATCTAAATGCTTCATTACTACTTCTAATTCAATCAAATCGAACTAGAATATAATACCATATCCACATTTAATTTCCATAACTGAATCACATATACGTGTCATTCACTTCCATGAACAATCTCATAAGAATCAAATATTCATATAACATAACATATAATCACTTCATAAATGCTTCTCAATGCACATTCATAATCCAATCCAAATTGTTTTCACATAGATAAGTATCACATACCTGGACAATTTAACACATTAAGCGAATTCAATTGCCTTTTTGCATAAGACCTCATTGTTTTAAACTTTTATGGATTCACCGACAAATAGCCTACTAGGTTTAAAACCTGAACTCATCACTGGTGCATAGCCTGCTAGACTTTATGTCTAAATTCATTCACCGACATTTTGCCTACTAGGCTTGAAGCCCGATAACATTTCACCGACATTTCGCCCGCTAGGCTCAAAGCCTGATTTATAGCACCAGCTTATAGCTTGCTAGATCAAAATGTCCAAATAATCATTTCGAAGATAATTTCACGAAATCATAGCCTTATCGAATTCAAGTGCACATGTATATCACATAAAACAACCATATTAATCAACTTTAACTTCTTTCGAGAAGGAACTTATATTAACCATATTCTTATACCAAATCACATTCATCAATTATAAGTAGCATTCGAAATATAATTCATACATCTCAATTCACCTTTCTTTCACTTTCGATTACCACTTATTAATCACTCCAAAAACATATCACAAAGCTTACTTAAAATTTTGTATTTGCTATTCGGCCATAAGCCTAAAGCCACATGCTAACATTTCATTTCATCTTAAATACAATAGCCACATTCAGTCTATGAAAATAGATCATTTCAAATACTTAAGAACTTACCTCAGATATTTTCGAACAGTTACGGACTGGCTATTCAATTACTTTAGCTTTCCTTTTATCCAAATTTGGCTCTCTATGCTCTTGAGCTTAATTCAACAAATTAAAACTAGTTTAATCACCTCACCAACTCATTTTAATCAACAAAACTAATTTTCTCAAGGAAACACATTCATATGGCAACATTTTTTTTATTAAACTCACACACACATTCGGTAATTTCATCTCAATCCATCTCAAATGCATTTAAGATTAATACATCATTCAAATTCCCAAAGCCACAATATCAATAATTAACCGAATATACATAAACTCAAATACATATATTCATAGATCAACTTTAATATCTCATACTTATAAATATCAAGTAGCTGAATATATATGTGCTTGTACCAAAGTATCATACACTATTAAAATCATTTTATCAATGCATAAAGCCGAATCTTTAAACATTTGTTTACAAATACTCATGTATTAAATCTTAATACCACATAGTCGAAAGAACATATAACCTTTAGGAAAATTACAAAATTTACACCTTCATAAATTATAGATATATCAATAGGCCAAATATCCATTAAATAAATATTTGCAAAATTCATTAACACATTCGGCAAATACACATACATTAACAAAGATTTTAGCATAATTTCAATTTGGTACCACACTAGCCGATTACTAATAACATTAAAACCACACATATAAATCAATTAGTAAGCTCAACCTCAATAACAACAATTTATTCACATCCTTATTCATGTCCACATTCGGCCATTACAAAAATGTACATCTAAATGCATATTAACTCATATTTCCATTTAAAAGCTTCAAAACACCCACTATTTCCTTCATTCTCTTCCATGGCCGAAAGTACAAGCCTCAACCAAACTCAAAATTTCAACATTGGCTATGAAAGGAACTTAGCAACTAACTCAATTTCACAAAAAATTATCAAGAAATAAAATCAAAACATACCTCCAATTTGATTCACCAAGGCCGAATATCAAAGAGTCTTTTTCTTTACTTTGTTCTTTAAGTTTCGGCAAATGAGAGAAAGAATGAGTAAAAACCACTTTGTTTTCTTCACCCACTAACTCATATAAAAATCATATTTCATTTTATGCTTATTTTTATTTAACAAATAACTCATCAACTAAATAAAGAAAATGAAAACAACAATGCTTTCATGCATGCAATGGCCGGCCACTAATTTAAAGATGGTCTATTTGACATGCAAGTACCCCATATTGGTAAACCACCTAACATTCGGTCACTATAAATTTACCTATCACATTTTCAAAGTTTATCAAATGAGTCCTTTTTCATAATTCAACATCCAAATGATAGAATCAAAGCACTAATTTTTCACACATGCAATTTCACATATAATAAACATAGAATATAACATTTAATTATTTTTCTAACTTGGTTTCGTGGTTCCGAAACCACTATTCTGATTAGGGTCAATATCACATTATCAAACAACAAGGATTCATTTTCTATCATCAAACATCAAAACACCTCTATATTCATCAATGGTAACATCCTAAACCTTTTACAATTTTGCAAAATAGTACTTGGGCTATCTAGATTAAGTTACAACGTGTAACAGTCTGATTTAGACCCTAATCAGAATGAGTGGTTTTGGGACCACTTAACTAAGTTAAAATATTATTTTTATTATTTTAATAATGTTTACAGTGTGATAGTATTACTATGTGAAAGTTTCGTAAAGAAATTTTACCGATTAAATAGTTAATTCAGTAAAAAGGATTAAATCGCGTAAAGTGAAAACTATGTGTGCCATTAGTAAAGTGACTTATTTGATTATGGCCTTGTAAATGGATGTCCTTGCATGGCAATTATACCATTACAAATTTGAGTGGATGGAAGTGGACAATTATGTCCATATATTACATGTTTATAAATTAGTTTTATTAAAGGTTAATATTGTAAAATAGTTTATATGTTAATATTATTAAACAAAACCATATTATATTTTTTCATTGTCATCTTCTTCTAGCCGAATATACAAAAGAAATAAACCATTTTTATTGCTCGAACATTTGGCCATGGCTTTCTAAGGGATTAAGGTGTGGTTTTTGATATGTTTTTCATAATTTCTATGTTTTTGAGCTCGTTGCAGCTCGGTTTAACTGACCCGTACCTCAATTTCTGAAATTGGTTGTGTTTTTGAAATATTCCATTGATGAGTACATGTTTGTTTTAATATTTCTTGATAAATTATTGATGATTGTTTATAGATATACAAGTTTTATAAAGAGATTTTTTTATAAAATTGAGTATTTGGGATTTAATTGAAAAAGATAGAATTTTTGTGGTTAGAAATGTAAATAAAATGAAAATATGGGCTGTTTAAATACTATAGAAAATTCGGCTAAATACATGTATAATGGGATTTTGTGTATTTTTGCAGAATTATGCATTAAAGACTAAATTGTTAAAGTATGAAAATACAAGGGCTATTTTGAAAAATAGCCAAAATACTTGTATATGTATTTAATTGATTATGTTAGTGAATAATTGAGTTAAATTTGGTTAAATTAGATCAAGATCAAGACAAACGAATTCAAGATTTTGATCGAGGAAAATTAAAAAGTAGACGAATAGTCGACGGATACATAAGGTAAGTTCGTATGGTTAAAAATCGAATTATTAGCTACTGAAATTGTTTTTAATTGATGGGAATTGTATACATAATGAATAATTTACTAAAATTATCGGCTCTATGAATATGTTGCCGTCACTGAATTATATGATTAAATTGATGCAAAAATTATATGTTATAAGAAATGATGGATAATCGGCCAAATTGTGAGTATGTAATGGTAGATATGTTAAATGGCTTTGTACTTGATTATATTAATATTACATGATGATGGAATGCCATAATATATTCAATCTTGTGTTTGGAAGTAATGAAGTACTTTAGGATTGAGTAAATGTATATTGGAGCTAATTGAGTTTTAGTACATGATAAATTAAATGCCTTGTATGTGGTAACTTACTAAGCAAATATTTGTCGTTGATTAAATTAAATACTATATATAGACATATATGTGCCAAATTGAAATGTATAAAAAGTTGAGGTTGTCGAATGCAAATAGAGTTGATAAATTTGAATTGATGAATATTGAGTAATTGAATTTCAGCACTGAGTGTGCGAGTAGAAAAAGGTTACGGATGTAAAAATTGCACTAAGTGTGCGAGCCTGATTATTGAGCACTAAGTGTGCAAGCTTAAGTATCGAGCACTAAGTGTGCAAATTCGATATACAATGTTGAATAACTATTGGCACTAAGTGTGCGACTTTTCAAGTAATCGGGAATAGTCGAATGTATTTTTGCCTTGAATTTCTTGCGAAGTATTTATGATTTATAAATTTGAATTTGAGCAGGTGAGTATCCAACCTATAGGGTTAATATTATTGATCGTAAATCTGTGTGATTGATAATGGTAAAGAAGGTTGCATGATAGATGTACGAATTGGATGAGTAAAATGATATGATTATATATATCTATATACGATACCATGTAGTAAGTTTATAATTAATTAGATGTATTGAATTTTAATTAAATGCAAGTATTCATGTTGAAATGAAATATATGAAGTTATATGTGATATTGCTGAATGGGTGATACCTTGTTAATCATGTTTAAGAAAATTACTTCAATTGAGTTTTGAAAGTTCATATGAATTATGATGAATACTTAGAATTTTGGATATGTGAGTTATGTGCTAGAATAAATTTTTTATTAGTGATTTATCAAACTATAAGTCTAGCAGGCCTTGAGGCCGTGTGATTTATCAAACTATAAGTCTAGCAAGCCTTGAGCCAGTATGATTTATCAGGCTAAAAGTCTAGCAGGCCTTTAGCTAGTGTAATTTATTAGACTATAAGTCTAGCAGGCCTTGAGCCAGTGCGATTTATCAGGCTAAAAGCCTAGCAGGCCTTGAGCCGGTGAGTTTTATCAGGCTTGCGCCTAGCAAGTTTATACCAGTGTATTATTTTAGGCTCGATGCTACAAAGTTGTGTGTCAATGTGTTACGGAATGTGTAAAACGAGTTGGATGGTCAGGTATGACCTAATTTATTGGCTATTCAAAATTAGGTGAGTAAGTAACACGATTATTGGTTACAAATTATGAATTATTGAAATGAAAGATGATATATGATATAGTATACATAAATGATAGATGAAATGATATGAGTATTGAAAAGTGACATGATTTATATAGAAGGTATATTTGAAAATAAATTACTGATGTTACTGATGAGTTAATATTTATACGGGTATAATTCTGCTATCGGTTATATGAATGTGTTACAAGTTATACGTAATGAAATAAATCGACACCAATGCTATGTGAATTCTATGATATTGATGTTGTATAGGTGATATGTGATATATATGGTTTAGTTACATATGTGACACTTAGTATGCAAGATACAGGGTTTTTGATATTGGTCTCAAGGGTTCAACTGTAAAGATGATGCTACGATATTAGAAATGATGATACAAATTAGTACAGGTATACATGGTACACTTGACAAGTAAGTGACATTGATAAATTATATGACACATGAGTAGATGTGATAAATTACACATGAATTACATGACTGTTAAAGAAATAAATATTGAATTAGATGAGGCTGGTTCAAAAGCAATCTTATTGCTTAAAATGACAAGCTTAATGTTAAATCTTTTATATAGTGCTGATAATTATACGAGCTTACTAAGCTTATTAGCTTACTCTGTCTATTCTCTGTATTTATAGTGATTCGAATGCTCGCTCGGGTTGGAAGTCATCGAAGATTTCATCACACTATCCAGGACACAATTGGTATTTTTGAACTCTTTGAAATGGGGTAATATGGCATGTATAGGCTAGTTAATATGTTGATTATATGGTCACTTGTTTATATAAATGTGAGATGAATTTTGGGTATTATGATCAAGCTATGTGATATGGCTTGATGTGAGAAAAGTCAGTTTCATATGGAGGCATTATATGATGTGTGCATTTAGTGGTAAAATTTATAATTGGCAATTTGGTTTGAATGATACGTGATTGTGGATGAGTTGATAAGAATGGTGAAATGTGATTAATTTGTAAGTGGTATTTAGATGTGTATATATATATATATATATATATGACTACATGAAATGGTTACTTTAGTATAGACTTATTTGTGATTCATGATATGTTGGATTAATGTTGAATGATGATGACGTTTGATAAGTTTAGAGTATTATTGTTCCGGTTTGAGTTACAAGTCCGATAATGCCCCTTACCTATTTCGGCGACGGTTATGGGATAGGGGTGTTACACAATGACCTCAAAAACATAAAAATAATTAAAAACGGATTCAAAATTCACTCACATGCATGGATCAACTATGGTCGAACCTAGCAAGCATCCATGGGGGTCTTTTTCTTTTGCATTTCAATGGAAGAAGATAGAAAATATGATAACTTTGTTTATTTGTTATTTTACTTAGTTTATTTTATTAATTACCATATTAACCTTTGTTTTAATCATTAAAATCACTTAATTCCATGTCCATAATGTCCACTAACTATTATAACGGTATAATTACCATTTAAGGATCTCTAATTTAAAGTCCTTTAGCTTATAGAATGAAACTTTTACATTTTATGCAACTTAGTCCTTTTTCACAAATTAAGCATACAAACGGTAAAATTTCTTAACGAAATTTTTAGACAATTATTGTAACACCCCTAACCCGTATCCATCGCTGGACTAGGGTTAAGAGCATTACCGGACAATTTGAAACTTTTACAAACATTACACAATCACTTACATCATATCATAATCATACATAGTCGTATAGTCCCTTATGAAAGTCTTTAAGACCTTAAACATGCATTAGAAGAAGGTCGAGACTAAACCGAACACTCAAAATTTTTTTCAAAACTTTAACATTTTTCATTATTGCAGAGGTCACACGCTCGTGTGACCAGGCCGTGTGCCTTACACGACTACCAGACATGCCCATGTGTCTAGGCCGTGTCAAAACAGGGCATACATAATGACTTATGCACACGGCCACAAGACACGCCCGTGTGTCTAAGCCGTGTGAAATTTTGAGGGCTATTGACTTGCACCCATGGCCACAAGGCACGCCCTTGTGTCTAGCCCGTGTGACATCCTGACCAATTCGACTAAGGTGCAAGAGTCACACAGTCAAGTCACACGCCTGTGCCTGTGTGCTCAGGCCGTGTGGCACAAAATGGGCTTGGTTTAAGCCACATTTCCCATCCAATGCCAAGTACCTACAAAACATCCAAGTATGCCATTTTATATGCACAATGACCAACCATTTGAGCCAATTACCAGATCAAAACATAGCTTAATTCATCACCATTCAATTCATACTCACCATCCAAACCCAATTCATATCCAATTCTCAAAATAATACATACCAAAGTACACCTTACCTAACTCATTGCATCACACATATAGTCACATGATAAACTTACCAAATTCACAACAATTCACATGACAAAATGACCAATTCACATTAAGTCATATTTGCATCACAAAGCTTACCAAAACAAGTATTATCACAACCATTTGGTTTGCCACATCTCATGGTAAAACTTAAAACCATTTCAAAACATAATTCAAAGACATCTAGCCTATACATGCCATAATTCAACATATCCACTTACTAAATATACCAAAAAAAAAAAAAAGATTGATAGTGTGGTGATGATCCTTGATGATCCCCGAGCTTTCGATAGCTTCGATATCTATAAAATAGAGTAAACAAATACAAAGTAAGCTACAAGTAGCTTTGTATGCCATACACAAATAAATTCCATAACCAAGAACAATTTTAAACCATTTTAAACACATGATTTATGGCATAACATAATCATGAGTCACAACTCTCCTAGATCTCAATTAATCAAATTCACTTACTCCATTTCACATATCTTATCCATATAGCTCACATATCAAGTGATCATAGACATACTACCTCTTGTTCTCCAAATTTCATATACATTCATACGTATTGGAGTTTCGATGCGCATTCGTATTCTCCTTCACTTTCTCAGAGTGCCCGTTGAACCAATGCGAATTAACTAGGATACATGGATAGCTTAGAAAACTCATATAATGTCAACGTCCCAGACATGATCTTACATGTAATCGGATATCGGTGCCATTATCCCAAACAGGGTCTTACTCGAATCAATATGATGCCAATGTCCTAGACATGGTCTTACACGTTCATCTCATATTGATGCCAACATCCCAGACGTGGTCTTACACGAAAACACATATCAGATCCTATGTCATGACATATGTATCTAACTATTCCTAAGGTTCGGACGGGGCCTTTCAAACTTGATCCCATGCTCGTAATATATTTTTGATTTCACAAATTCAGCTCTCATAGCCATATAATACAATTCAATCAATATAATAGCAAATATAATTCAATTTAACGTATTTATTTGTATATAGACTTACCTCGTATAGATTCAGACGATTACGAGCAGCTAATCAACGACTTTCGACTTTCCCCGATCTAATTCTTTTTTCTTTAGTTCTTGATCTATATAAATTCAAATTAAGCTCTTTTATTCACTAAATCATTCAATTTAATCCAAAAACATATAATTAGGGCATTGTACAAATTAGCCCTCACATTTGCACATTTTGACAATTTATTCCCTAATTCATTAAATCACAAAATACTCAAAACTCACTTAGACCATGACTTAGTTGAGTATACATGAAGCTCATACCAACTCATACATTTCATTTATCTTACAAATTAGTCCTCCAAATTTTCATATTTCACAATTTAGCCTAAAAGCTCAAATTCATCAAAAATTCATGGCAAAACATATTAATCCCACAACAAACTTCCATAATTCATCAATTAACACATCAAAGCTCATAAAATCAACAATGGTATCTCATGAAATCTTTAACAGAAACAGAAATTTTGACATGGGAATTGTAGATCACAAAGCAACGATCACAGAAACATAGAAATTATCAAAAACGGACAAAATACATACCTAAATCAAAGATGAATGTAGCCGAACCCTAGGATTATTTCTGTAACATCCCAAAATAGGGCCTAATCGGAATAGTGGTTTCGTAACCACAAATTCGAGATAGAAATAATTATTTTATAATTATTTTAAGGTCTAGATTATGATTGCATGATAGTGTGAAAATTTCGTGAAGAAATTCTACGCATAAAGTGTTTAATTTGAAAGTAAGGACTAAATTGAATAAGTTGCAAAACTTGCATTCTAGAAGTTTTTAGTATGAAATTACTTTGGAATATTAATTAGGAGGTCTTAAATAGAAATTTGACCAATTTTAAGTTTATGGACAAAAATTGGACATGGAGGGAATTTTTGAAAGTTTAGTAAGGAAGGGCATTTTGGTCATTTGGACATTAAACGAAATAAAAAGAGAAAAATAGCACAAAATTCATCATCTTCTTCATATTTTGCTGTCGAATTTTAGTCTCCACCATAGCTAGGGTTTCTTGAACTTTCAAGCTTCATAGAAGTGCATCCAAGCCCCGTTTTTAATGATTTTTACGTTTTTGAGATCCCGGTAGCTCAATAAAGCTTAAGTTAGCAATATTTTAAGTTAGGGTTCATATTTGGAAAAATACCCATAGGTGAAATTTGTGTATTTTGATGTTTTATGATAGAATATGAGGTTTTAAATTATGTTAGACAACTTGAGCTACTCGGTTTTAGGTAAAAACGAGTAAAAGGGCTTAATTGGTAAAAATACCTATTGTACATAAGTGTATGTTATAGTAGGAATTTGAAGATGATGTTGGTAAATAAATGATCAGCATGTCTTAAAATACAAGAATTTGTGATAAGTTTTGATTTCCGAGTCTTGGGGCAAAAGTGTAAATATGCAAAAGTTTAGGGGCAAAAATATAATTTTGCCAAAGTTTAAGTAAAGGACTGTTTTGATAAATGTTGATATTAAATAAGCTAAATTTGCTATTATAGATCAAGAAGAACGAAATTCAGGAGTAGATCGGGGAAAAGAAAAAGTAAAGGACTAAATTGTAAAGTTTAGTCACATTTTGTATCGAGGTAAGTTTACGGTAAATAAATGCAATATTCTATTATTTTACATACTATTTTCATTTTCCAGCATTTATATATTCATTTTATGAAAATAATCAAGTTGAATATAAGGTGATATGACAGAGAAAAGCAGTAGAAAGTCCCGATTGAACCTTAGGAATGTTAGGATACGAAATGTCATGACATTAGGGGTCGACAGGACAGGACAGGACAGAGATGAGCCATGTAAGTCCGTACTAGATATACGGCTTTGGAGACAGGATTGAGCCATGTAAGTCCATATTAGATATATGGCATTGGAGACAGGAATAATTCATGTAAGTCCATGTCAAGGACATGGCATTGGCAGGATATTGTTAGACAGGAATGACCCTAGTATCCTTAGTATTCCGAGTGGTTCAACGGGCCATTGTACAAGTTAATTTGCATTGAATTATCAGCAAAGGAAAGGTAGATTGTAATCATGAATAATGAAAGGTCAGGTAAGAAAGAAGGTAAGTGAAGAAGAAGAAGGCAGAAAATGATATGTAAAGAAAGCTTATAATGCTAATTGATAGTTTGCATACTTATCCCATATGATGAATGTTGTAATTTATTTGCTTGTAAACTTACTAAGCCTAATGCTTACTCTCTTTATTTCCTTCTTCTTATAGTTTTTGCCAAGCCACTCGGGGATCAAAGGAAATGTCAGAGATCCGATCACACTATCGAGGAATCCTATCGGTATAGTTAGATGTTTCGTTTCGTGTATGGCATGTATAGGGACTTGGCTTCTTTTGACATGGATGTTCTTATGATATGTTCAAGGAATGATGTATAAATACTTGCTAGTGAATAGCTAATGGAATGACTAATGATATATATAAGTATGATAGTATGTATGTTTGAGTAGTAACTATCACATGGAAACTATGAAAAATGTGAAAGAAATCTAAAAACAAATTTAACAGCAGAAATGATGTGATTTTGAAAAATCACCAAAAATAGTAGAAACATGGTTTGATGATGAATGATATGTGAAATTAAAGCTTATTGTGTCTACTTTCATATGGAACAAATAAAAGTGGTAAAGGTATTGTATTTTATGAGATATTTGAGCTTTAGTGAAACAGGGCCAGAGTGATTTCTGGATCCCCTGTTCCAACTTTGGAAATTCACCGTAAATGGTACAAATATAATTAGGAGGATTACTTTATATGTTCAGAATCCTTATTAAGTATAGTTTTAAGAGGAACAAATGACATAGTCATATGAACTTTGTACAGGGAGAAAAGTGATTCGTAATAAGTAGAGTTCAGTGCAGTTGAGTTCTGAAATAGGGGCGAATTTAACTAATAAACTGTACTAATTGGCCAAGCAAAAAATTCTAGAAAAAAATAGTAGATAGATACATGAGTCTAGATTCAAGGAAAATTTACGGATCTTGATTTCGAGTTTCGTAACTCGAGATATGAATTTTTGAGCGACCATGATGTAGAAAAATAGTTTATTCAAAAAATTAAAATAAGTGGTTTAAAGTTGTTAAAAAAGTAAGATAAGTTTAATAAAACCTCAAGCTTGACTCCGACGACGGTCTCGGGCATGGGGGTGTTACATTTATTGGTATCAGAGTAGGTTTAGTCGGTTCTCAGAATAGTTAGCACGAGTAAGAGTCTAGCTATACATGCCATACTTATATTTTGATAGTGTGACGACTCCTGACGATTTTTAAATATTTTGTTTTATAGTAATGGATCCCGAACGAGCTGGTGATGATGATATGGAAAGTAGTGCGCCTGCTCTTACGGAAGGGGCAGTGCCATTTGAGAATAGGCCAATAACAGTTGATCAGAGAGGAGTGACTCAAGAAGCTCTCTTCCAAGCTTTGAATGATTGGTTTGCCGAGTTCGTTCGTACGAATTTGGCAGTTAGACCTCCACCCCCTCATGATTCTCAGGCTACCCATGTAGCTCAAGCTCCCCCAGTCACAGGTACAGTAATAAGAGAAAAGCCACCAGTCGATAAAATTAGGAAATATGGGGCAGAAGAGTTCCGAGCAACAAAAGATGATGACGCAGAAAGAGCAGAATTTTGGTTAGAAAATACCATCAGAGTCTTCGATGAATTATCTTGTACACCTGAGGAATGTATGAAATGTGTAGTATCACTTCTCAGAGATTCGGCCTATCACTGGTGGAAGACACTAGTATCAGTTGTACCAAAAGAGAGGGTCACTTGGGATTTCTTTCAGGAGGAATTCCGTAAAAAGTACATTAGCCAGAGGTTTATTGATCAGAAGAGAAAAGAGTTCTCAGAGCTGAAATAAGGTAATATGACAGTGACTGATTATGAGCGTGAATTTGTTAGACTCAGTAAATATGCTCGAGAATGTGTGTCCACGGAGGCTATTATGTGTAAAAGGTTTGAGGATGGGTTAAATGATGACATCCGACTATCAGTGGGTGTTCTGGAAATAAAAGAGTTCGTCATTTTAGTTGACAAAGCCTGTAAAGCGGAGGAGTTGTTAAAAAGAAAAGAAAAAACTGAAACAGAGACGCGAGATACGAAGAAAAGACAGATAAGCTGATCATTTCAGGCTACATCCAAGAGGCCCAAAGAGTTTTCTACCAGATCTAGCTTTTCGGCAGGGCAATCTAGTCAGAATGGAGGTAGCAAATTTAAAGATCTGAAAGCTCAGACCACTTGGACCGCAAGTGTGGGTAATGTTAGATCGGGTAGATCGGGATGTCCACGATGTGGTAGACTTCATTATGGTCCTTGTTGAGCAGGCAAAAATGTTTGTTATAAGTGTGGTGCTCCAGATCATTTTGTGCGAGAGTGTCTGGAGGTGGCTAACCGAGAAGTAACATAGAGTGCTAGATCCAGAAATGCTCCTACCAGAGGCAGATCACCGAGACAACTGGGAGTAGGAGCAAGTAACAGAGGCACCTCTAGAGATTCGACGGTGAGACCAGATGCTAGAGCCCCTGCAAGGACTTATGCTATTCGTGCTCGCAAAGAGGCATCCTCCCCCGATGTGATTACGGGTACATTTTCTTTACATGACATTAATGTCGTTGCTTTAATTGATCCGGGTTCGACCCATTCCTATGTTTGTATAAAATTGATGCCTAAAATGAGTATGCCTATAGAATCTACAGAATTTGTGATTAAAGTATCGAATCCACTAGGCAAGTGTGTATTGATAGATAAAGTATGTAGAAATTGCCCCTTAATGATTAGAGGTCACTGTTTTCCAGCCGATCTCATGTTATTGCCATTTGATGAGTTTGATGTTATTCTGGGTATGGATTGGTTAACAGCACATGATGTGATAGTGAATTGTGGAAGGAAATTCATTGAGTTAAAATGTGAAAATGGTGAGATTCTTCGAGTTAATTCAGATGAGTCAGATAGTTCATTTGCCATGATTTCTGTTATGACAGCTCAAAAATATTTGAGAAAGGGGTATGAGGCTTATCTTGCTTTTGTATTGAATACTAAAGATTCAGAATTGAAAGTTGAATCAATGCCTGTAGTGTGCGAGTATCCAGATGTATTTCCAGAAGAATTACCAGGTTTGCCTTCTGTTAGAGAAGTTGAGTTTGGTATTGAGCTGATTCCAGGTACCACACCCATTTCTATTACTCCTTATAGAATGGCCCCATCAGAATTGAAAGAATTGAAAGCTTAGCTGCAAGGATTAACTGATAAAGGTTTTGTAAGACCCAGTAGTTCGCCATGGGGTGCACTGGTGTTGTTTGTGAAAAAGAAAGATGGTTCAATGAGATTGTGCATTGATTATCGGCAACTTAACAAGGTAACTATCAAGAACAAATATCCACTGCCCAGAATTGATGATTTGTTTGATCAATTGAAGGGAGCCACCGTGTTTTCCAAGATAGATTTGAGATCCGAATACTATCAGATGCGAGTTAAGGAGTCAGATGTTCTGAAGACTGCATTCCGAACTAGGTACGGTCATTATGAGTTTCTTATGATGTCGTTTGGCTTAACTAATGCTCCTGCTATTTTTATGGACCTAATGAACCGAATATTTAGACCGTATTTAGACAAGTTTGTTGTGGTATTTATAGATGATATCTTGATTTATTCTCTTGATGAGACCGAACATAAAGAGCATTTGAGAACAGTTTTACAGATTCTGAGAGATAATCAGTTGTATGCTAAGTTCAATAAAAGTGAGTTTTGGCTCTGAGAAGTTGGATTCCTTGGACATATTGTTTCAGGTGAAGGTATTAGAGTTGATCCAAGCAAAATTTTAGCCATTGTCGATTGGAAGCCTCCAAGGAACGTTTCAAAGGTCAGAAGCTTTCTTGGCTTAGTTGGTTATTATAGACAATTTATGGAGGGATTCTCTATGATAGCTACTCCGTTGACAAGATTGCTACGGAAAGATGTTAAGTTTGAATGGACTGAGAAGTGCCAGCAAAGTTTTGACAAGTTAAAGGCATTGTTGACTGAAGCTCCCATCTTAGTACAACCAGAACCGGGTAAAGAATTTGTGATTTACAGTGATGCATCTTTGAATGGGCTCGGTTGCGTACTCATGCAGGAAGGAAAGGTGATTGCTTATGCCTCTAGACAATTGAAACCACATGAGAAAAATTATCCGACGCATGATTTGGAGTTAGCTGCTATTGTGTTTGCATTGAAGATTTGGAGACATTATTTGTATGGTGAACAGTGCCGGATATTCACCGATCATAAAAGTTTAAAATACTTGATGACTCAAAAAGATTTGAACCTGAGGCAAAGAAGATGGCTAGAGTTGATTAAAGACTATGAGCTAGTGATTGATTATCACCCAGGTAAGGCAAATGTAGTTGTTGATGCTTTAAGCAGAAAACTTTTATTTACATTGTGAGCATTGAATACCAATTTGGCTATGTCGGATGATGGTTCTATTCTAGCTGAATTGAGAACTAAACCGGTATTTCTTGAAGAAATTTGTGAAGCTCAGAAAGATGATAGTGATTTACAAGCTAAAAGAGTCCAATGTGAGTCAGGCATGGAATCAGATTTCCGGATTGGTTCTGATGGTTGTTTGATGTTTAGAGACAGAATATGTGTACCAAAGAATGATGAGCTTATTCGGAAGATCTTACAGGAAGGAAATAGTAGTTCTTTGTCTATTCATCCGAGAAGTACAAAGATGTATAATGATTTGAAGAAATTGTACTGGTAGGTAGGAATGAAAAGAGATATTTCAGAGTTTGTTTCTAGATGCTTGATCTGTCAACAAGTAAAGGCTGAACACCAGGTACCATCGGGTTTATTGTAGCCTGTACTAGTTCCAGATTGGAAATGGCACAGAGTTACTATGGATTTTGTGACCGGATTACCGTTAACACCGAAAAAGAAAGATGCAGTACGGGTTGTGATTGATAAGCTAACTAAGTTGGCTCATTTTATCCCAGTCCGTATGGATTATTCACTTGACAAGTTGGGCAAGTTATACATTTCAGAGATAGTTAGACTACATGGAGTGCCATTATCGATCATTTCAGACAGAGATTCGAGATTTACTTCACGGTTTTGGAAGAAGCTACAAGAAGCTTTGGGCACCAAGTTGAGTTTTAGTATGGCTTTTCATCCCCAAACCGACGGTCAGTCAGAGAGAGTTATCCAGGTACTTGAAGATATGCTTAGATGTTGTATATTGGAATTTCAAGGCAGTTGGGAAAAATATTTACCATTGGTAGAGTTTGCTTATAATAATAGTTACCAGTCGAGTTTGAAGATGGCATCTTACGAAGCTTTGTATGGACGTAAATGTCGTACACCTTTATATTGGACAGAGCTTAAAGAAAATCAGATTTACGGGGTTGATCTAGTTAAAGAAACAGAAGAAAAAGTGAAAGTTATCAGAGATTGTTTGAAAGCAGCTTCAGACAGGCAGAAGTCATATGCAGATCTAAAAAGAAAAGAGATTGAGTATCAGGTTGGCGACAAGGTATTTTTGAAAGTATCCCCGTGGAAGAAAGTTCTCAGATTTGGCAGGAAAGGTAAGCTAAGTCCACGTTTTATTGGCCCGTTTGAAGTGATTGAGAGAGTTGGACCATTAGCATATCGATTAGCTTTACCGACTGAGTTAGAAAAGATTCATGATGTGTTCTATGTGTCGATGTTATGACGTTATCGGTCAGATCCGTCACATGTGATTTCTCCGACAGAGGTTGAAATTCAGCCAGATATGACTTATGATGAAGAACCGATAAAAATTCTAGCTCGTGAGGTAAAACAGTTAAGGAATAAAAGTATTGCTTTTGTGAAAGTCTTATGGAATAGACATGGGGTAGATGAGGCTATATGGGAACCCGAAGAGGCCATGCGAAAACAGTACCCAAATCTCTTCACAGGTAAGATTTTCGAGGACGAAAATCCCTAAAAGGGGGGAGAAATATAACATCCCAAAATAAGGCCTAATCGGAATAGTGGTTTCGTAACCACAAATTTGAGATAGAAATAATTATTTTATAATTATTTTAAGGTCTATATTATGATTGCATGATAGTGTGAAAATTTCGTGAAGAAATTCTATGCATAAAGTGTTTAATTTGAAAGTAAGGACTAAATTGAATAAGTTGCAAAACTTGCATTCTAGAAGTTTTTAGTATGAAATTACTTTGGAATATTAATTAGGAGGTCTTAAATAGAAATTTGACCAATTTTAAGTTTATGGACAAAAATTGGACATGGAGGGAATTTTTGAAAGTTTAGTAAGGAAGGGCATTTTGGTCATTTGGACATTAAACGAAATAAAAAGAGAAAAATAACGCAAAATTCATCATCTTCTTCATATTTGCTGCCGAATTTTAGTCTCCACCATAGCTAGGGTTTCTTCAACTTTCAAGCTTCATAGTAAGTGCATCCAAGCCCCGTTTTTAATGATTTTTACGATTTTGAGATCCCGGTAGCTCAATAAAGCTTATGTTAGCAATATTTTAAGTTAGGGTTCATATTTGGAAAAATACCCATAGGTGAAATTTGTGTATTTTGATGTTTTATGATAGAATATGAGGTTTTAAATTATGTTAGACAACTTGAGCTACTCGGTTTTAGGTAAAAACGAGTAAAAGGGCTTAATTGGTAAAAATACCTATTTTACATAAGTGTATGTTGTAGTAGGAATTTGAAGATGATGTTGGTAAATAAATGATCAGCATGTCTTAAAATATAAGAATTTGTGATAAGTTTTGATTTCCGAGTCTTGGGGCAAAAGTGTAAATATGCAAAAGTTTAGGGGTAAAAATGTAATTTTGCCAAAGTTTGAGTAAAGGGCTGTTTTGATAAATGTTGATATTAAATAAGCTAAATTTGCTATTATAGATTAAGAAGAACGAAATTCAGGAGTAGATCGGGGAAAAGAAAAAGTAAAGGACTAAATTGTAAAGTTTAGTCACATTTTGCATCGAGGTAAGTTTACGGTAAATAAATGCAATATTCTATTTTACATTACTATTGTCATTTTCCAGCATTTATATATTCATTTTATAAAAATAATCAAGTTGAATATAAGGTGATATGATAGAGAAAAGCAGTAGAAAGTCCCGATTGAACCTTAGGAATGTTAGGATACGAAATGTCATGACATTAGGGGTCGACAGGACAGGACAGGACAAAGATGAGCCATGTAAGTCCATACTAGATATACGGCATTGGGGACAGGATTGAGCCATGTAAGTCCATATTAGATATATGGCATTGGGGATAGGAATAATTCATGTAAGTCCATGTCAAGGACATGGCATTGGCAGGATATTGTTAGATAGGAACGACCCTAGTATCCTTAGTATTCTGAGTGGTTCAACGGGCCATTATACAAGTTAATTTGCATTGAATTATCAGCAAAGGAAAGGTAGATTGTAATCATGAATAATGAAAGGTCAGGTAAGAAAGAAGGTAAGTGAAGAAGAAGAAGGCAGAAAATGAGATGTAAAGAAAGCTTATAATGCTAATTGATAGTTTGCATACTTATCCCATATGATGAATGTTGTAATTTATTTGCTTGTAAACTTACTAAGCCTAGTGTTTACTCTCTTTATTTCCTTCTTCTTATAGTTTTTTCCAAGCCACTCGGGGATCAAAGGAAACGTCAGAGATCCGATCACACTATCGAGGAATCCTATCGGTATAGTTAGACGTTTCTTTTCGTGTATGGCATGTATAGGGACTTGGCTTTTTTTGACATGGATATTCTTATGATATGTTCAAGGAATGATATATAAATACTTGCTAGTGAATAGCTAGTGGAATGACTAATGATAGTATGATAGTATGTATGTTTGAGTAGTAACTATCACATGGAAACTATGAAAAATGTGAAAGAAATCTAAAAACAGATTTAACAGTAGAAATGACCTGATTTGAAAAATCACCAAAAATAGTAGAGACATGGTTTGATGATGAATGATATGTGAAATTAAAGATTATTGTGTCTACTTTCATATGGAACAAACAAAACAGGTAAAGGTATTGTATTTTATGAGATATTTGAGCTTTAGTGAAACAGGGCCAAAGTGATTTCTGGATCCCCTGTTCCAAATTTGGAAATTCACCGTAAATGGTACAAATATAATTAGTAGGATTACTTTATATGTTCAGAATTCTTATTGAGTCTAGTTTTAAGAGGAACAAACGGCATAGTCATATGAATTTTTTACAGGGAGAAAAGTGGTTTGTAATAAATAGAGGTCAGTGCAGTTGAGCTCTGAAACAGGGGCGAATTTAACTAATAAACTGTACTAATTGGCCAAGCCAAAAATTCTAGAAAAAAATTAGTAGATAGATACATGGGTCTAGATTCAGGGAAAATTTACAGATCTTAATTTTGAGTTTTTTAACTCGAGATATGAATTTTTAAGCGACCATGATGCAGAAAAATAGTTTATTCCGAAAATTAAAATAAGTGGTTTAAAGTTGTTTAAAAAGTAAGATAAGTTTAATAACACCTCAAGCTTGACTCCGACGACGGTCTCGGGTGTGGGGGTGTTACAATTTCTTCCTTATTATTTCTTTTGATTTTTTTGGTAATTTAAAACATAAGAATGGCCATGTTTTTGTTTTGTTTAATTAATAACACATTAATAATTTATTTACCAATTTGTCCCTCATTTATAAACATAATAAACATTAATGTCGAGGCTATTTATGACCACCATCTTTGCAATTGGTTTAATAACATTTAAGGTCTTAAGAAATGAAAACCATATTCAAATAGACACATTGAACATATAGCATACTAATTTTACCTTTTATGCACTTTAGTCCTTTTTCAAATTAAACACTCAAACAGACAAATTAAATCATAGAAATTTCACAGAAGTTAATTCAGATAACACAGACACAAAAAATAGTACTAAAATATTTTTCTGACTCGGATATATGGTCCCAAAACCACTATTCCAACTAGGGTTGAAACTGAGCTATTACAATTATACTATTATGTCGTAGACCTCAAAATAAAAATAAAATTAATATTTTCACATCAGATTTGTGGTCTCGAAACCACTATTCTAATTGACTGAAAACAGGCTGTTACAATAACACAGAGTAAGCATTTAAGCTTAGTAAGTTCATATAACATAGAATTTAACTTACCATTAGATCAAGTAATAGGTAAGTAATAAAACATATCCCAACACATTTTGGCCAACTGCCTAAGTTCCATATACATGTATCATCCATTTCATATATCTATATATCATATAACATCATTTTTATGTATTTCATGTGTATACCTATAACAGTTCGTATCAAACTCATATCGTTTCGTAATAGAATATTGCTTGTTGAATTGTTTAGAATACCGTTGGATTCCTGGGATAGCTCACTCATAGTGTGCTAGCTCATATAACTGTAATTGTAATGCCCTGATTTTGGGCCTAGAAGTATTGGGCCTTGAGCTGGGATCAGTTAGAAGGCGGCTTATTAATGTGTGATTGTGCTTGAAAATATCGCAATTAAATGTCTGCTTTAGTGGTTAGTGGTCTTGAGAAGTGTTGGAGAAGTCCTGGGCTCAAACCAGGGCTTTAGCAAAAATTTTAGTTTTTCCCTTAAGTGAGCTTGGCGTTAGCTTGAAGGCCTTATTAATATTTGTGGTGGATTTATAACACAAAGAGAGCTTGTGGTTTGGGGTTCAAGTCCTAGCATTTGCAAAGTTTTGAATTTTTACTCTTAAGAGTATCTGGACGTTGGCATGTAGGGTTTATAATTAGTTGTGGTTGTTCTATGACACAAATGAACCTTTTATGCAGTGGCATGTGGCGTCAAGCATGGGAAGAGATGTGTGCTCAAATTCCCTTGCAAGAAAAATGTATTTATTTTGGTATTTGGGGGTGGCAAGAGGTGGAGTTGGAGTTGAACACTGACAGGTTGTTGTGGACTTGGTAAAAAGGGGTGAAGTTTAAACTGGTCAAACTTGTTGTTTGAATTTGAAATTGGGGAGTTGGAGGAGATTAAGGAGTGTTGTCATGGAGAAAATGGTGGAGCATTTCAAGGGATTTGGGGTTGTGAGATTTGTAGCCAAATGGTGCAATTGGTATTTGCTAATTCAGAAAAGGGGAACTCATTTGGTACATTTCTGCAATTTGTGTCTAGGAGCCGAATTCTTCCTTCAGTTTTTCAAGATTGTTCTTCCAAAGTTTTTGTTTCGTTTCGGTTTTTGGTGCTATCAAGTTTGGCACAAACTCGCTAAGGGCATATTATTTTGTTTCTTTACTTCTACTTTTGCCGCATCCTTCTTCCTTCCTAACTCTTTTCTATTTTCTCTAAGACTAGATCGAACATTCTATCATTTTGCTTTGGTCTATTTCTTGCCTTTCTATTCAAACTCATTTCTTCTATCTCCTTTCTTTTCTCCAATCTTTTCCTTTTCATTTAGTTGGCTGAAACCAATCCCTACCTCACCCCTATTTTGCCGTTCGCTTCTTAGTTCCTTCTCTAGCCAGTTATCTTTTCTCCTCCTTGCTGATCTCTTCGGATTTCCTTTGTAGCCAAACTCTTCATTCCCCTTTTTTGGCATTTCTCTATCTCCTTTTATCGATTAGTGTTGATGTTACAATTCTGCAAGTGTTCTATCAAGGGGACATTTCAAAGGGTGACTAGGTGTAAGGATTTCTAGCCAATCAAGCCTTTTCCTCTAACTGTTTCTTAAGTGAGGCATTTGGTGGTGTTGATTGTTTTAATCAGCAATCTAAGAGGAACAAATCATTTATCTCACAATCAAGGTATGTAGTGTTGTTGTTTGGGTATAGTGTACGTAAACACTATTAAGCGAGATATTGACTGCATATTGGAACAATTGTAGGTTGGAGGCTTATGGAGTTTTGGAAACGGTTTGCAATAAGGTGTGTATCCGTATACATTGTTCTGATTGTTGATCGGCTAAAAAGTCGAAAGTGCGTATCTCATATTGTTTTGATTGTAGATCGGCAAAATGTCGAAAAGCCGAAGTACCGGCGTATAAGGCCACATGAGCGTGCGATCGCGTGTGTGGTGAACTGAGATCACAGATCGTGAGTGTGCGATGAGATAGGCCACCATGAGCGATCTCATGGACTTGGGCCGCTTTTTGGCCAAATGGGCTGAAATGGGACGAATGGGCCCGATGGGCCTGTGGGCCCGCTAGTGTAAATCTGGCTGTTAGGTGGAACATAATGGGGCTTGTCATGTCGCACACATGACTTTGGTTGTATTTTGCCTTGATGGGCTGAAATGAGCTGTGTGGGCCCAATGGGCTCGTGGGCCCCACACTGATAGGATCTGCGGTAAGTGACTGTTAATGATCTGGGCTATGGTTTTCGTATAGCCTTAGCTGAATTTGGGCTAAATAGGCCACATGAGCGTGTGGGCCCACTTAGACTGAGTAATGGGCGTTAGGCCCATTTGCACCGTGAAATCTATTTAGGTTACTTAAGTCGCTTGGGGCAACGGTGGACCTTTTGTTGGGCCATTTAAGACCTCGATGTGCAAAATTATAGAAATACCCCCGGTTTGCAAAATTACAGAAATACCCTTGGTTTGTAAAATTATAGAAATACCCCTAGTTTGTAAAATTACCGAAATACCCTCAGTTTGTGAAATTACAGAAATACCCTTGGTTTCTAAAATTATATAAATACTTTCAGGTTGCAAAATTATAAAAATACCCTTAGTTTGCAAAATTAAAAAAATACCTCTAATTTACAAAATTACTGAAATACCCTTGATTTGTTAAATTACAGAAATACCCTCAGTTTGCGAAATTACAGAAATACCCTCAGTTTGTGAAATTACAGAAATACCTCAGTTTGTGAAATTACAAAAACACCCCCGATTTGCAAAATTACAAAAATACCCTCAATTTGAAAAATTACAAAAATACCCCCAATTTGCAAAATTACGAAAATACCTCTGTATTGTAAAATTTACTGAAATACCCCCTGTAGGGTAAGATTACCGAAATACCCCTGTAAGGTAGGATTATCGAAATACCCCTATACGGTAAGATTACTGAAATACCCTCGTAGGGTAAGATTACCGAAATACCTTTGTAGGGTAAAATGACCGTTTTGCCCCTAAGGTGTAAAATGACAATTTGGCATTGTGGGTAAATGACTGACTTGGGCTATGACTAATTTGACTGTGAATGTATGATTGTGTTTTAATTGACTTGACTGCGATTGTATGACTGATTATGAGCATGTCATTTTGCATACTGCATGGGTTGGGATATTGGCTATGGAGGAAGTTATGTTCTGATAGGATTGCACGGGTCGTATGAGACGACTGTGGATCTAGTATTGATCTGTTAAGGTCGCACGAGTCGCCCAAGATGACTGTGGACCGACGGACGGCTTAAGGCCGCGTAATTTGATTATGGCTCTGTGCCGACCTAAATATGGCTCTGTGCCATCTTGATTGTGGCTTTATGCCAATCATATTTACCCTTGGCTATGTGCCTAATATATTTATTGATGACTCTGTGTTGATCATATTTACCCAAGGCTATGTGCCGATTATATTACCGTCGCTGATGGCTATGTACCAATCATAATATAGTTATTGATGGCTATGTGCCGTTTTGTACAAGGCTTCCAGCCTTTCTGCGATATTTACAGCTTTTAGTCATTCTGTCTACGGCGTTGAGTCATTCTATTGACTTAGTACTGCAACCGATGCTAAGCTTGCTGTGCTAGCTGGGTGGGTTGATTTTATCCCTACAAGGTGTGCTGGTTGGTACGGGTGGTGTGCTGCTTGGATTGAGTTGGAATGCATACTCATACTGTTGCATATCTATTTATGAGATCTGTCACTATACTGGGCTTAGGCCCACTTGTTCTGTTATAGGTTTGGGCTAGGCCCAATTGATTCTGTTATGGGCTGTGACCCAAATGATATTGTAGTGGGCTTTGGCCCACGTATGCTCTGAACTGGACTATACTGTTTCTTTTAAAGGGCTTTGGCCCAGTCTATTTCTATTTCTGTCTCTGTATACTGACTGTTACTCTAGTAGGGGGATTACACACTGAGTTTTTGTAAACTCACCCTTCTGACTAACTGTCCAGGTGATCTTTAGCCTTAGGCGATTTGGAGTCGCGAGGGACTCAGAGGTGGCCACACGACCCTTGATGCTCTGTTGTAGACTTTTTTCTTGAATTTTATATTTTGGGTTTTAATTTTGTAATAAAGCCTTTGAGGGATTAAATTTTTAATTAGGCTTTTGTTTTCCTTATTTAAAACTGCTAAACACAAATTTTCAAAATTAACAACTACTTAACACATGTTTTTATATTTTAAACTTTAGTAGCTTCCGCAATTTGAAGTAACCTAAGGTATCAATGCCAGACATTAAGTAAACATTTTGACAAGATGATTTGCTAAATACAAGCCAAAGGATTTAAACATTTAATGAACTTTTAACAACAAACTCAGTTTTTGAACGACGCTTTGATGTGACACGCCAGATTTGGCCATATCGTCTAGGCCGGGTTTGAGGTTGTTATAGTAATCTGTCAATTCATGTACATGTATGCTCATATGAGCTATGAATCGGTATGCTCTCATGAGCTATAAATCGGTATGCTCTTACGAGCTATAAATTGATAACCCTAATGACATTCATTTGTATCTTACAGATTCTTAAGGTTTAAACGGGGCTCGGTAATCATTGTACGTCTTTGGATATGCACTTAGTAATTATATATGACAAATCATAACATTTATATAATTCAATTAAAAACATATAAACACATTTTAATTACACGAACTTACCTCAACGAGTATTTGTAAATACAGAGGCGATTAATCTAAGACTTTCTCTTCCCCCGATCTAACTTCATACGAGGTCTAACTAGACCTATACGGATAAATTTAACTCAATTCAACATATAGTTCATTCAAGTTAATCCAAAACATATGTTGGCAAAATTACCATTTTTCCCTTGTACTTTTAAATTCTTTGCAATTTAGTCCTTAGCTCATAAAATAAGAACTCATGCAATTAATGCTAACCACTATATCTGAATTTCATATAGGCCCCTAACAAACCCTATATTTCATTTATTTCGCAAATTTACCATGTATAATTTCTATTTTTTCAATTTAATCTCTATTTGACAATTTCAGTAAAAATCTCTTTACAAAAGTTGTTTATCTATCAACAACTAATCATTTTCTTCCATCAAAGAACAAAAGAAACATATTCATTCATGGCGAAACTCAAATCCTTGAACATTTTTTACAAATTAGTCCTTGGGCTAGCTAGATTAAGCTACAATGATCCTGAAAACATAGAAATCATTAAAAATGGGATGAAAAATCTTACCACACAAGCAAGAGAAGTGACTGAATGAAAAAGCTCTCCAATGAATTTTTCTTAATGCTAAATTCAGTTGAAGATGATGATAAAAAAGATGATACTTGGTTTTGTTTTATTTATTTAATCATTAATAATTAATTTACTTTTATAATCTTTTAAATTATTACAAATTTCAATATTACCAACCCATCATATTCCACTATCACCATTAGTGGTTTGATTACCATATAAGGACTCTTACTTTAAAGTTCTATAGCCAATTAATACTTTAGCTACTAGAACTCAACATTGCACTTTATGCGATTTAGTCTTTTTTATCAAATTAAGCATGTAAATAGTAAAATTTCTTAATGAAATTTTTAAATGATATTACTATCATGATGTAGGAAATAAAATAATAATAAAATAAATTTTTTGACTTCAAATCTGTGGTCCCAAAACTACTGTTTTAATTTCACTAAAAACGAGCCGTTACATTCTTCTAAGGATATACTTTCAATAATACTTTGTCACCGAATTGAAATTCTATGTCTTTACATTTAAGATCCACATATGATTCCTATCGATTTGAAGTTGTCTTCAAGCTATCTCGAATTTCTTTTACTTTTTCTTCAGTCTCACGAATCAAATCAACTCCGTGTATCTTTTCCTCACTGATCTCGATCCAGTATAATAGAGCTCAGTGTTTACGACCATACAAAGCTTCATACAGTGCCATCGTTATGCTCAACTAAAAACTGTTGTTATATGCGAATTCAACTAACAGTAAATATTTTTTGTAACAACCCATTTTTAGTCAAATCAGAACAGTGGTTTTGGGACCACAAACATGATGTTGAAAATTTTATTTTTTATTATTTTAATATCTAAAGTATGATATTATGATTGTGTAAAAATTTCATGAAGAAAGTTTATCATTTGAATGCTCAATTTGATAAAAAGGACTAAATCGCATAAAGTGTGAAAGTTGCATTCTATAAGCTAAAGGTGTAAATAGCTATAGAACTTAAAAGTAAAGGTCCTTATGTGGCAAATAGCCCATTTATAAGTTAGTGGATGATAGTGGAGTGGCATTTGGAGTAATTAGGTTAAATAAGCAAAAAGGTAATTAAAGTTATAATAATTAAAAACCAAATTAAAATGTTATTTTGGTGTCATCTTCCTCAACATATTGTTGAGCTAAAAGAAGTCGTTTCTTCATCCTTTACATTTGACCATTTTTAAGCATTCAATTAGGTATGATTTTTGGTTCCTTTTTTTAATAATTTCTACGTTTTTAAGATCGTTGCTTCTTAATCTAGCTAGCCCGTACCTTTGATTTCAAAACTGTTAAAGTATTTGAATGTTTCCATTGATGAAAAAGAGTGTATTGTTAATTTCTTGATAGATTATGAAAGCTTGTTTATAGATATACAAGTTTTGTAAAGTGAATTTTAGTAAAAATGTCAATTTTGGACTAAATTGTGAAATATGATAAATTGTGTGGTAAAAGTGTGAATAAATGAAAAATATAGGCTGATTTGTGAATGGGAAAAATTTGGCCAACTTGTATTTGTATTAAATTGAATGAATTTGTGATTTTAGGTAATAAAGACTAAATTGCAAAAATGTAAAAGTTTAGGGGCTAATTTGCAAATGTGGCTAAATGTAATATTAAGCTTACATGTAATATTAAGCTTGACATATTAAGCTTAAATGACTGTTTCTGAGCATGGCCATTTTGCTTACACATGTAATATTAAGCTTGACATATTGCAGTGCATTGCATGGGGTTGGGCTTGTTTTGGAGGAAGTTCTGTGCTAGTGGCTTTGCCACGTATTCTGATTCTGATGGCACTGCTACGTTATCTTTTATTAGTAACATGGCAGCGTATTGGTGTGTGGGCTGGGTGGGTCAAGTTATTCCCCACATGGTGTGTTGGGTTGGTACGGGTGGTGTGATGGTTGGACTAGGTTGGGCTTTCATGCATATTCTGATTCTGATTCTAATTTTGATTCTGGTTCTAATTCTGATCCTGATTCTGATTCAGTTACTGAATTGGGCTAAAGCCCAATGGATTTTAGAACTGTAATAGGCTAGGCCCATCTGCTACTGTCTACCATAATGGGCTTAGGCCAGACTATTACTTGTTCTGTTATTGGGTTGGGCTAGGCCCAATTGGTTCTGTATTGGACTGTACCATTACTGTTAAAGGGCTCTGGCCCTGATGTTTCTATTACTGTTTTTGTTTCTGTATTCTGACTTTTACTCTAGTGAGGGGATTACATACTGAGTTTTTCATAAACTCACCCTGTTTAGTTAACTGTGCAGGTAATCCCCAGCATTAAGAGGATCGGTGTTGCGAGGGACTTGGAGGTGGCCACACGACTACAGTTATTATATTGGATATCATATATTTTAAATTTTGATTTGGGTTTTAACTTATGTAACAAGGCCTTTATAATTTCTGGATTTAACTTTAGGTTTTTATTTACTTTGATTTATATCTGTTAGAGGTAAATCACGGTTTTCAAAAATGTTAACTATTTTTAAAATATCACGTTTTTGTAAATCGACTACTTTTAAATAAAGCTTCTGCAACCAGTAGGGTTTTTAAAGGTAATAACGTTTTACAAGAGAATAGCTATTAATAAACCATGTTTTGAAAATAAGCACACGAAATTCGAGATTTTACACAAGGTTTAAATGGCAATAATTTTTAAAATAAGAAGGGTTTTCAATGAAAACAAGGTTTTCAAAAAACACTTCAATGTGACACACCAGATTTGGGCCTAACTTCTAAGCTAGGTTTGGGGTGTTACATTTCTCATCCACACTTGGTCTCTTTTCACAAAACAATTCCTAATTGAGGGCTTCACCAACTTGATGAATACGTGCCATAAAGTCTCTGTAGTTGCTTTTCTTCAATGTGAAGCCTTTCTCTAGATACATCTATTGATTTTTGAAGATACTTTCGTATCTTACTTTGGTTTCTTCACAATTTGCATTTTGTCAATTTGGGCGGAGGCACGAGTTCTCTTGCGAGGCATAATTGACCTGAACATAAGATGGGAAAATTTTATTGCCTTAAAAATCTTAATTAATAAAAATTATTACTAATTTAATAAATTGAAAATTTAAATAATTTAAAAAAATTAAAATTTAAAAGAAAATTATGTGTTACCACCTTTTTGCAAAAATATAAGAACTATTAAAATAATAATAATGAAGAAATAGAAGATAATTTAAAAGGAGGGTTGGAGGCTTGAGGGCTTGGTGTGTGGGTGAAGGAGGTGTGCCGCACAAGTGTACAAAGTAACAAGCAACAGTGCGAGGGGCTGAAGTATGCAGCGTGCACAAGAGCTGATTCGGTTGTGCGGGTGATTTCTAGAGCTTCATCAAGCAACCCTGGAGCTAGTTGCGCGCGACATGGCCTGGGAAGCTAGACAGGAGCAGCAGGCGCACGCGGATGGGTGTGGGAGCAGGAAAACGCACAGGCTACTAAGGCGTGCTGGCTATTGGGGTGTGCTGGCCAACTATTGTGGCTTGAGGGCTGGTTAGGAGGGTCTGGTGCTAGGTGGTTTGGTGTTTGGAAGGTTTGGGTGATGAATGAATGGGAAGAAGAAATTTATAGTATGAGTAATAGGACTTAGAGTAGAACTCTGAGTATAATTAAATAATTAAAATAAGAGTCTAATTCTAATCCTACTCAAAATTAACAACAACTAATAATTAAATATATGCATATGAAATTATCAATTGCTATTAAATTATTAAGATAAAAATTAAATGTAATGCCCTAATTTTGGGCCTAGAAGAAATGGGCCTTAAGCTTGGGGTTAGGAAGTTGGTACATGAATATTTATTATGCAAGAGGTGACATAAATATATGCTTGCTTCAGTGGTTAAGTGTCCTGAGAAGTGTTGGAGAAGTCCCGGGTTCAAACCTGGGCTTTAGTAAAAATTTTGGTTTTAAGTGAATAAAACCCTGGATGCGTGGAAGTAGGCCTTTTAAATTATTGTGTTAAAAAAATGACACAAGAGAGCCTGTGGTCTAGTGGTTGTGGCGTTATTAAGGTTGCAAGGGAGCATGGGTTCAAGTCTTGGCTCTTGCAATTTATTTTGGTTTTTCTTTTAAAGGAACCTAGCCTTTGGCCAATAGGCTTTATATTTAATTGTGTTTGTCTTATGACACAAAAATGCCTTGTAGCTTGGTGGCAAGTAGCGTGGCTGGCATTGTGAGGAAGCTGGAGTTCAAATCTCATGGCAGGCAAGGGATGATTATTTTACTACTTGGGTTGGCAAGAGTTTGAAGTGGATTTAAACTCTATTGGATGAGAGTTTGAATTGGTCTTGGGGGTTGGTTGTGGAGGATTTCTACAAGGGATAAGGGGAGTGATTCATGGAGTGAATTAAGGAGAAAATTAAGGGATTTGAATTGGAGAGGTTGCAACTGATAATGAGTGTTGGTGTGTATGGCAAATTTGGTTTAGGGTAGCAATTACTGTCATATTTTGTCATTTTTGGGGTTTTTGCCGAGTGGTGTTGTGCTTTCTTTTATTTTTGGTACTTTCATGGTGTTGTGCTTTCTTTTCTTTTTGGTACTTTTATGTAGTCTTTTTGCCGAGTATTTGTCCTTTTCTCTACTAAACCATGATTATTTTACTTCTCACTCAAAAGCCGACTCTCTCCTTTTGACTCATAACCGGAACACACATTTCTTTTCATTTATCTCGCTTAGCAACCTTGAGTTTTTCCTAAGCCTTGTTTAGCCTGAATATTAAGCTTCTTCTCTTCTAATTTCTTTTTGGTCGACTCTTGATTACTGTTCTTGATCGATTCTCTCCCTCCCCATCTGCTTCAATCTATGTTGATAAGGTTAGTTGGTTTATTGGCCAAATGTTATAGCCAAACTTCTCTTCTTCCCCTCAACGCCATTTCTTTTGATCTTAAGAAGGGTGTAAACCGAATGCTAATCTGTTCTTTTCTCCATCTATTTTTCTAGCCTCTGAAGTGCCGAATCTATTCTTCTCTTAAGGGTTGACAGATTTCGATCTATTTGTTAGCCGATTGTTAGGGGTAAGTAGTGATGTGTTTTCAAATATGGCCGAATGGCTAGTTCTCGTGTTGGCCATGTGATTTCTTAGGATAGTATCTGTTTAATCTTGGTTAGTAGATGTTGATAGTTAATGATGATTGTGGTACAGTTAAACCACAAGGAGGTGTGGTCGAGTCATAATCAAATGGCTTAGGAGGTATAAGCCAATTTAGTCAAGGTAGTATTAATCTTAGGTTCAATTTCAGTATTAGAAAGGCTTGTTAAATCTCATTAATTGAATGGCTAACCGAGTATCTTATTCAAATATAGGTTTTTCGAGCGTGGGCTACGGCGTTTCTCTCAATCGAGGTGTGTACCCACACCACTCTAACTATAGATCGGCAAAAGCTGAAATCTCGAAATGCAAAAATGTCAAAAAGCTAAAAGTTTGGCAACAGTTGCCACACGAGCGTACAAACAGGCTTGGGATAATCCGATGCAAGAATGGAGGCCACCATGAGCGAACTCATGGGCTTGGGCCATAATGGGCCCAATGGGCTCATGGGCCCACATGGGTTAATCTCGCTATCAAGTGGGAAGTAGTCGGACTTGTCATGTCGCACACATGACTTTGGTTGTATTGGGCCTTGATGGGCCAAAATGGGTCGTGTGGGCCCAATGGGCTCGTATGCCCCAAGGGGATAAAATCAGCTGTAAGTGACTATAAATGATCTAGGCTATGGTTTTTGCATAGCCTTAGCTGAATTTGGGCTAGATGGGCCACACGAGTGTATGGGCCCACTTGGGCCAGGTAATGGGCCTTAGGCCTATTTGCACTATTATGTCAGTTTAGGTTACGCTAGTCGCTCGAGGCGATGGTGGATCTTCTGTTGGGTCGTTAAGACTCCGGACTACAAAATTACTGAAATAACCTTGTAGTGCGAAATGACTATTTTGCCCCTCGTGGGTAAAAGATTGACTTGGGCTATGTTTTGACTGATTTGACTGTAACTGTATGACTGTGATTGGGTGACTGGTTATGAGCATGACATTCTTCATACATATCATATTGCATGGGTTAGGATATTGTACAGAGGAAGATCTGATTTGATAGGGTCGCACGGGTCACTCGAGACGATTGTGGACCCACCGAAGACTTAAAAGTCTTACATTCATATTGATTTGATAAGGTCGCATGGGTCACCTGAGACGACTGTGGACCGATCGATGGTTGAGTGCCGATCATTTTACCAATGGCTGTATGCCACTTATTCTGATTACGGCTCTGTGCCAACCTAATTAAGGCTTTGTGCCGATTATGTTACCGTGATTGATGGCTTTGTGCCTATTGTATTCCGTGATGGATGGCTTTGTTCCGATTATAGACCCGTTATTGATGGCTTTGTGCCATGCATACTACTATGGTTCTGTGCCTTTCTACTTATGGCTATTAGCCATTCTATTATTTGGTAGCTTTACTGCGATAGTTACAGTCTTTAGTCATTCTGTCTATGGCTTTGAGCCATTCTGTTGACTTAGTGTTGCAACCGGTGCTAAGCTTGGTGTGTTGGATGGGTAGGTTGATTATATCCCCACAATTGTGCAGGGTTGGACGGAGGTAAGAGCAGGGTTGGATGGGGTTAACACATAACATGCATCATAAATACTGCATCTTGATTCTGTTTTGATATGGGTTGTGGCCCAAATGATAATGTTCTGGGCTTAGGCCCATACATGTTCTGTTTCCGAATTCGTAATGGGCTAAGGCCCATCTATCACTGTATTCTGTAATGGGCTTTGGGCCAGATTGTTACTACTTTTTGTACGACTGACTGTTTTATATAGTAAGGGATTACACACTGAGTTTTCGTAAACTCACCCCGTTTATTAACCTTTCAGGTAATCCCCAGCATTAGGTGGATCAAGGCTGCGAGGGACTCGGAGATGGCCACACAACTGCTTTTGGTTTTCCATTTACTATTATTTACTTTTAAGTACTTTGATTTTCAATTTGGGTTGTAATAAGGCCTCTATTAATTTCTAGATTTTAATTTGGGTTTTTGGTTTATATTGACCCATATCGGTTAGAGGTAAAACTTGATTTTTTTCAAATCTGGGCTTTAACAATTTATTTTCAAAGTACTACGTTTCCGCAACTTTTTCGGAATGGTCTCGCGACTTAATATCTTTTTAAACGTCACGTTTTCATAAGTCGATTATTTTAAATTAAGCTTCCGCAACAAACAATGTTTTAAATGGGAATAATTTTTCAACAAACCACGTTTTGAAAATAAACTAACTTAGACTAAGGTTTTACTCAAGTTCAAGTGACAAGAAGTTTTAACTAATACAAAGGGTTTCAATGAAAACAAGGTTTTCAAAGAACACTTCAATGTGACACACTAGATTCGGCCATAACGTCTAGGCCGAGTTTGGGGTGTTACATTAAAATATGATTAAAATTAAACTAATCTTAATTCTAAGCTAAGTTGATAAAAATTAATATATAAATTATAATAGATATAATTATATATTAAAGTTTATCATATTATTAATGTAAATATAATATATTACAAAAATATTTTTTTCTAGATGCCTTTTAAAAATATTTACAAAGAGAGGCACCTAGTTTTTATTAATTACTAAAAGAGCAATCAAAAAAATACTTCAATTAAGTCCTTAGACTTAATGAAAATTTAAAATTGAGTTGCAAATTAAAACTTGGATCAAAATTGACCCTTTTATTTGAAAAACTAAAAATTTATTTTGTCATTTAGGGAATAATTTCTCAAACAATTATGTAGAAATCAATTCCCAGGAAAGATTGGAGGGGTCACAAATAGTCCCGCTTAAGTTCCAAACTCTTAGACAGAACTTATTCAAACATAATAAACACGAAAATATACCCTAAATAATTTATTAAAAACAAGAAAATTTAAATATCTCTAAACTGAACAAGACTTGATCCTATTTAGGTTTTTCTTTGTAGTAATGTTTCAAACATTGAGCATTGACTTGAAAATTACCTCCCTTACCTTGGAGTTCAATAACACCGAATGGATAAATGCGATGAATCATAAATGGACCGGACCAAGGTGATTTGAGTTTACCTAGAAAGAACTTTAATCTGGAATTGAATAACAAAACTTACTGACCTGCTTCAAATTCTCGAACTCAAATGTGCTTGCCATGCCATTTCTTGAGTCTCTCCTTGAGCAATTTGGTATTTTCATATGAGAACATTTGAAATTCCTCTAGCTCGTTGAGTTGGAGCATTCGTTTCTCTTTAGCAAGCTTTGGATCCAAATTGAGTTGTCGAAGAGCCCAGTAAGCTTTGTGCTCTAACTCTAAAGGTAGATAATAGGCTTTTCCAAAGACCAACCTATAGGGTGACATTCCTAAAGGTGTCTTGTATGCTGTTTTGTAAGCCCATAGAGCATCATCTAGTCTTTTGGACCAATCTCATCGATTTAGGCAAACTACCTTCTCAAGTATGCCTTTGATCTCCTTATTCGCTAGCTCAGCTTGCCCATTCGTTTGCGGATGGTAAGCTGTAGCAACCTTATGTTTCACTCCATGCTTATCTAATAACCATTTTAACCACTTGTTCACAAAATGGGACCCTTGATCGCTGATAATAGCTCTTGGGGTTCCAAACCTTGTGAACACGTGTTTCTACAAGAACTTCATCACAACATTAGCATCATTTGTCGGATAAGCTTCAGCCTCGACCCATTTGGACACATAATCTACTGCTACTAGTATGTACGTGTGACCAAAAGACGAAGGGAAAGGACCAAGAAATTCAATACCCCAAACATCGAATAATACCTCAATGATGTTTGTTCGAGGCATCTCATTTCTGTTGGTGACATCCCCAGCCCTTTGACATCGGTCACAACTCTTTACGTAAGCGTATGCATCCTTGAATAGTGTTGGCCAAAAGAAACCAACTTGTAATACTTTGGCCACAGTACTAGTACATTCGAAGTGTCCCCCACTCGGAGCTGAGTGACAGTGGTATAAAATCTTCGGTATTTCATCTTCTATCATACATCTCCTGGTCATGTGATCTGCATACTTTTTAAACAAATATGGGTCTTTCCAGAAATAGTACGTCATATTGTGAAGAAACTTTTTCCTTTGTTGATATGTCTTATCAATTGGCATCAAACCACAAGCTAAATAGTTAGCAATATTAGAAAACCAACGGGTGTTATGGACATGATTTACCTTCAATATGTGTTCATCTGGAAATGTCTCCTAAATCAGTACAAGTGGAGAATTCCCTTCTTACGACTCCAATATGGACAAGTGATTTGCTACTTGGTTTTCTACTCCCTTTCGATCTTGAATTTCTAGATCGAACTCTTGAAGTAGAAGTACCCACTGGCTTAGTCTCAACTTAGCGTCTTTCTTGGCAAGTAAATATTTAATTGCCAAGTGGTCCGTATAGACAGCCACTTTGGTACCTACAAGATAAGATCTAAACTTGTCGAAAGTAAAGACAACAGCAAGTAACACTTTTTTTGTTACCGTGTAATTCAGTTGAGCTCCTGTTAGAGTCTGACTTGCATAGTAGATGGGATGAAAAACTTTGTTCCTTTGCTGGCCCATGACAGCTCCAATTGCAAAGTCACTGGCGTCACACATCAATTCGAATGGCAAATCTCAATCTGGTGTGACGATGAGGGGTGCCGTAACTAATTAATTCTTCAAATCCTTGAATGCTCTTAAACATTCCTCATCAAACTTGAATGCTGTATCCTTCTCCAATAATTTGCACAAAGGTTTTGCAATTTTGGAAAAGTCTTTAATAAATCTCCGATAGAAACCGGCGTGGCCCAAAACCTTTATAGATGTTGGAGGTGGGAGTTTCTCAGTAACATCTACCTTTTCTTTGTCTACCTCAATTCCATGTTTCGATATCCGATGCCTTAGAACAATACCTTCTTGTACCATGAAATGGCACTTTTCCTAGTTGAGTACTAGGTTTGTTTCTTCGCATCATCTTAGTACCTTATCTAGATTGGCTAAGCAATCATCATAAGTGTCTCCAAATACTAAAAAATAATCCATAAAAACTTCCAGATACTTCTCAACCATATTAGTAAAAATTGACATCATACATCTTTGGAATGTAGCAGGTGCATTACATAAACCAAATGGCTTGTGTCTAAATGCACACTACTGTATGGACAAGTGAATGTCATTTTGTGTTGATCTTCTGGTACTACTATAATCTGATTATACCCTTAGTATCCATCAAGAAAACAGTAATAGTCTCACCCTACGAGTCTATCAAGCATCTGGTCCAAGAACGGCAAAGGAAAGTGATCTTTCCTAGTCACCTTGTTTAGCTTCTGGTAATCGATGCAAATTCTCCATCCTGTAACCGTTCTAGTTGGTATTAACTCATTATTCTTGTTCTCGACGACCATGATACCTCCTTTCTTCTGTACGCAGTGGACTGGACTTACCCACGAACTATCTGAGATGGGTTAAATGATACCCGTATCTAACCACTTGATAATTTCCTTCTTTACTATGTCCTTCATGATGGGGTTCAGTCTTTGTTGTCCATCAATTCTTCCTTTCTCACCATATTCTAATATGATCTTGTTCATGCATACAGATGGACTAATACCATGAATATCGGCTATGGTCCATTCGATAACCATCTTGAATTATTTCAAAAATATGATAAGTTTCTCTTCTTGCTTAGTAGTTAATTCTGCTGAAACAATCACAGGCAGAGTAGAAGCGTTACCTAAATAAACATATTTTAAATGTGAAGGTAATACCTTGAGTTCTAATTTAGGTGGATCATCGATTGACGCTTTCGTCTGTGAATAATTCCTTTTCTCTAATTCCAAATATTCAAAACAGGATTGCGGATTAAACCCTTTTGATTAGCTTCTAGCAAAGCTAAGTATTCATCCTCCTTTTCATCATTTGGAGGGTCTGATGTCAGAATTCGTTCCAACGGGTCCTCAACATAGTTGAGTTCCTTCTCCACTATTAAATCCTCTAAATCGAATACTGCAGAACAATCATCAATTGTGTTAGGAAATCGCATTGACTTAAAAACATTAAATGTTACCTGATCATCCTGAACACGCATAGTAAGCTCGCTCTTCTGCACATCAATAAGTGCCCTTCCAGTTGCTAAGAATGGTCTTCCCAGGATAATTGGCACTTCTTTGTCTGCTTCAAAGTCTAGAATTACAAAGTCAGTAGGAAAGATAAATTTATGTACACATATACATCTTTGATTTTTCCTTCTGGATGCGCTAAGGATCAATCTGTTAGTTGAAGTGTAATTGTAGTTGGTCTTACTTCACCTATCCCCAAATTTCTAATTATTAACATAGGCACGAAGTCGATACTCACACCTAAGTCACATAATGCCTTACCACAATATGTTGCTCCAATGTTGCATAGTATGGTAAAACATCCAGGATCCTTCAACTTTGGGGGTAGTTTGTTCTAAAGATATGCACTGCATTCCTTTGTCAGAGCTACAGTCTCAAATTCTCCAAGCCTTCGCTTCTTAGACAGGATATCCTTCATGAACTTGACATAATTCAGCATTTTCTCAAGTGCTTCAACCAACAGGATGTTGATGTGAAGTTGCTTGAGTACGTCTAGGAACTTCTTGAATTGAATCTCTTGTTTTTTCTTTTGAAGTCTTTGAGGATAGGGTGGTGATGGTTTCTTTACTAGAACTAGTCATGGTCGATTCGTCTTCTATGGCAATTCTGCATCTAACGGAGTTGTTAGTTGTTCAGAATTAGCTGGTTCTGAGGTTACCTTGTCAAGTTTTGTAGATTCTAGTTCTGGTGAAATTGGAATTTTAACACTCGGTTGAACTTCCTCTGAGTCTTGAGCATAGCTTGCTCTTTTTCAGCTTCAATACTACTAGGCTTTACTGTCTTTTCTCTCATCAACGTCAACGCTTTGCAATGCTCCTTTCCTGGATTCCTTGGGTTCTCCGTGTCACTAGGTAAAGCACCTTGTGGTCGGTTCCTAAGTTCAGTTGCAAGCTAGCCTACTTGATTCTCCAAATTTCTTAGAGTGGCGTCATTTTTCACCATGTATGCCTTCAATAAATTCTCTAAGCTATTGGATGATTTAGTTTGAGCTAGTTTTTGAACTTGTTGGGGGAAAATAGGCAGCTGGGTCGATCTAGGTTGGGCATAAGTGTTACTGGTTCCAACTCCTTGGTTACTCCAAGAAAAATTCGAGTGATTTCGCCATGATAGGTTATAATAATTGGATTGCAGCAGTTGCCTTCCTCGATTTTGGTTCTGGTTACCCATGTAGTATACAGATTCTGGGTTTGATGGACATTCTTCAAACAAATGTCCTTCCCCATAATATATACAGGCTATATTCTTAAATTGATTAGGTGGCTGCGTAGCAAAACTATTAGGCCCATTAGTAGTAAGATTTTTAAGCATTAAGGATATTGATGATACCTAAGATGCGAGTGAAGTAAGAGCGTCTACTTCATGTATTTTAGCAAGTTGTCTTCCTGGCACTGCTCAATTGGTTGGCCATTGATAATTATTTCTAGCAATCCTCTCGATAATTTAATAAGCCTCATTATAAGACTTAGAAAGGAGAGCACCATTAGCAGAAGCGTCCACTACCATCCTTGTGTGAGTGTTGAGACCATTGCAAATGTCTCAAGTTGGATGTAATGTATGATTCCATGATGAGGGCATTTTTGTAATAACTCTTTAAATCTTTCCCATGCCTCATACAAGGATTCATCATCCATTTGTTGGAAGGCAGTGATGCATTCTTGCTAGGCGGGAAATATTTCATACGGAATCTCTCTGCTAACTCTTGCCATGTGGAAATTGAGTTCGGTGGCAATGAGTTCAACTAGGCTTAAGCTCTGTCCCTTAGCGAATATGGGAATAGCTTCAATCGTAATGCATCTTCGGGTACTCTAGCTAACTTGAAAGAGTCACTAACCTCCATGAACAGTCTCAAGTGAAGATGAGGATCTTCGGCAGGCATTCCATTGAATTGGCCCATAGTCTGAAGCATTTGGAACATAACTGGCTTCAGCTCAAATTGTTGTGCCTCGATTTTGGGTCTCCTAATACTCGGACTAAGATCATTAAACACGAGCATGACATATTGTCTTAAGGCTCTATCCCTATCATCAACAATAAGGATAGGATTTTGAGCAGGTTTTGCTCCATTTCCTTGATTCATATTGTCGAAATTCATCTCTTCGGTCCTTCTCTAATTCGCTTGTCCTCTTCGCTGTCGAAAGGTTCGTTTTATCTCAGGGTCTACAGGGAGTAAGTCAATAATCTAGTCAATACATATAAACACCTAAAATAGTCATAGAAAAGTTAATTATGTTAAAAATTAAACAGGAAATTAAACCAAAATGTAAAACTAACAAATTCATAAATAATGGCTTTTTAAAATAGTCCCCGGCAACGGCGCCAAAAACTTGGAATGGTGGAAATGTGCAAGTGTACACAATTGCAACAAGTAATAAAGTGACAAGTAAATGCCGAGTTATCATACCCACAGGGACTATAAAAAGGATTATTTATGAAATTAGTTGTACAACACTTTGGTGATGAAAAATATTTTGGTTTTAAAAAGAGTGATTAAAAACTATGGTTTAAAACTCAGTAAAATAATTAAAATAAAACAAAGGATTCTAATGCACGATTTCAAATAAGATTTAATCAAGATGACATAATTGTGTTGGATTAGTTACACTTCTTAACTTAGAATTATTAAACTTATGTTTACACTGTTACAAATAATTTCACGGCAACTCGCTAATTTTCTAACTTATGAACATATTTGCTTATCAAAACTCATTCATCTCTTTAACATATCCCTATGTCAAGATGATTAAACAAATCTTAATAAACAAATAAAGACTATGTGAGGTAAAAAAGTATCCCTACCTTGAAACAATTTAATCACAATAATCTAAGTTATGCAAGGCATATGTATCGCCAAATACAATGCTAATTTAATCTTCAGCTAACATAGAAGAATTAAACATGCACTGATTAAGTACTGTGTCCATTAATTACAATTTCAATGCATTTAAATAATTAATTCATTAGTTAGCTAACAATTGTAATGCAAGAATAACTTAGGCATGATTTTACTTAATCAAGCATTTTACCGAGGCCTATAACAGCATAAACATAATTTTAATAAATTAAGAGGATGAAATGCAATCAGCCCAATACAAATTAAATTCAAGCTAAGTTGATTAAATTAACCATTTCAATAGCATAAATATTCATAAACATGTTTGTCAAAAGAACAATGAAATTTAAAAAAGATAGGGAACAAGAAACAAATCAGGTGTTTCTTCGTGGCTTGAATGGTTGTTCCATTTTTCATTCTCCATTTTCCTCGGCAACCAATGTGACTTATGAAAACTTAATTGGTGCTCAAAATGGCTGAGAAAACACCTCTTTTCCAAGAGAAGAAATCGATACTAGAAGGCTTTGTTTTTTGGAGAAAAATAGAGAATGGAGAGAAGTGAAGTGAATGAGAGAATGAGGAAGTGAGGGATGATTTGAATGGGCAGCAAGGGGGCCTTTTATAGCTGAGGAAGGCTGCTAAAAATAGCAAATTCCAGTAGCCAAAGAGACCTCCCTATTGTCAGCCATCTACATGGCAAAGTTGAGAGTTTCAACTTTGCCAAAAATAGCCTGGGGCAAATTCGCAAACCCTTAATCAAAGGAGGGGTTTGAATGCAATTTAGAAGTCTTTCAAGGGCCTTTTTGCAAGTTCATTTAATCAGATAAAATGCTGATTTGGGTCAGCATTTAAAGGGTTTGGGCTGCCCAATTGGTGGCTAGTTCAGTTCACTCAATTTGGCCTAACTGGTGCAGTTCAACTGGGCCATTTTTCCATAATTAATTAAAATTAATTTATTTAGCCCAAATTAAATTGGGAATAAATTAAAATAAATTATATTATGAATTAATACACATGTTTGGACCGTCTTAGGCTGGAAATTATTTCGCCTTGATACTTCAAATTGCTTCTCCATTTTGTTCTTCTAACCGTGCCTGTCGGGTCAATTTTTACCCTTTGTGCGAATCTGTCAAAAATAATCAAAATTCATTAAAAATAATTGTAAAATTGACTAAAAATTAACATGTTCAAATTTTTAATACAATTTAATTATTTTATAAAAATTAATTATTTTATGACAAAAATTTTATCGAAAATACATGATTTTAAATAAAAATAGGTATGAAAAAGTATATAAATTTTTTTTGTTTCCACACATTCAACTGGTGTACAAGATAACTCGTCGAAGACTTGGACAGTATTCTCTAACCAAAACTTAGCTCTCTTAGGATCATCATCAACTGTAGCTCTAAATTCTTCACCCCCATATTTGTGAATTTTAGTTTATTAACTTGTACTATTTCTAAGCCTTGAGGAACAACATGAACTAGTTGAGGAATAGGTGGGGGTGGAGTTTGTTGAGCCGCCGGGTTTGTTCGTATGAACTCGGTAAACCACTCACACATCATTTGGAAGAAAGCTTCCTTAGCTTCCCCTCTCTAGCCCTCAGATACGGGCCTCGAACCACTTAACGCTACTCCGTGAACGGAGGCTTGTGCATTACTTTCTACTTCATCAGAGTCAGCTCGGTTGTGTAACGCCCTGAAATTGGGCTAGTGGTATTGGGCCTTGAGCACGGGGAATAGTTAGGAGACGACACTTAGGTACTTAATTGTGTAAGGAAATGACATAAATAAATGTTTGCTTCAGTTGTTCAGTGGGTTAGGAGTGTGTGGGAGTGTCTGAGAAGTTCGGGTTCAAGTCTCGTCTATTGGAACGCGGGTACCCCCAAGGCGTAGCGAAAAAAATCTGACGATCCAAACCATGGATCCATGTACGAGGAACGAATCAGGGTGAAAAATGGTTTCAAAATTATCGAAACTTCAATCTGAGTAGACAGTGACGCCTCGGTAATGAGAATACTATTTTCCTATCGAATCCAAGCTGCAATCTTTATGATCCTGACCTCTACATTATCCACCCAATTGACGATGAACGGAAGAAACCCAAAAACTGTTTTGGAGATTTCTTTGCTTGATGACTGCTAGACCTCACAAGCAAAGCTTTGGGGTTTATACATATCTTTTAGGGTTTTTTTTCCTTTTCCTATATATTCTTCCCCTTTTTATTGGTATGTATATAATGAATCTTAATTCATAATTTTTTTATCCAAACATAATAAACATAATTAAAATAAATATATATAATAATGTTTTAACTTAAAATTATAATTACATTAATTATAACAAGGATTTTGGTAAACTATATTTATTTAAATTTATATACGAATCAAATTCATATATTAATAAAATTATGTTCTCATTACGTGTACAACATCCTTGTACATATAATATGTTCGATATTTGATTGCCCAATTAAATTAATTCTATAATTAATTTAATTCATGTGACAACCAAACACAATACTAACTATGTTCTATTCTATTCATTTCAACCATAAGGTGTGATCCTGTAGGTTCTTGTAACGTTAACAGTAATACTAGAATGATTCTAATGTTACAAATAATGAGTGGCATCTAGCAATGCATCATTGCTACCTAAGTTACAAGAAGTCATGATTCGACATAACCTTTTGTGATTAACCTTTCATGCATTAATCCTTAAGTCCTTTATCTCTGGAATGGACACAAGTCATGGAATCGTCACACTTGCATAGTCCATCCCATGTTTCTTGATACCTTGAGTAGACTATGATACACAAATAAGTATGACATCTCATATCAACTTATTTGAGCATGGCCATGCATTTCTAGTCTCACTCAATCAAGTGGCCTAAGATATTACTCCCATTATGTAGGAAGGACTTATCCTATATTGATCAACCATATCCCTCTACATAGATTGTGGTATATCCTGTGACAGCCCTATTTTGGCCCTAGTCGAGAAAGTGGTTTTGGGACCACGAATCCGAGTTGAAAAATATTCAAATATTATTTTCTGTGTTTTGATTGTGTGAACTTTGATGTGTTAAAGTTTCATGATTTAATTTTGAGGTTTGGGTGCTTAATTACTAAGAAAGGGTTAAATTGCATCAAATAAATTATATGTATGCTATTATGAAAATGCTTAAGTGTCATGTTTCTTTAATATAAGGGTTTTAAATGGCAAATAAGCCATTTGTTGAATTGATGTACGGTAGTGGGAGTAAGTATGTGTTGTTAAATGCATGTTAATATAATGATGATATGAAAATTGAGTTTTTGTCATAATATGAAAACATGAATAGAATAATGCATAAAAGGGGTGATAAAAACAAAGTGGTTGCATGCATATGGACGGTAATAACCATGCATATTATATAGTTTATTGTTAAGTGTCAAGGTTATTTGTGTAAAACAATTATAAGTTATATTATAACCAAAAACATAAAAGTTTGCTTCATTATTTTCTTGTTTTTGCCGAAACCATTAAAAGAAAAGAAATGGAAGAGAGTAGGGCATTCAGCCATTGATTTGGGGTGATTAAGGTATGATTTTCATGTTAGCTCCTTTAAATTTTGTGAATTTAAGTTGATTGTTAAATTCTTGACATAGCCCATGTGTTAATTTTTGAGTTTGTGGTAAAGGATGCATTCGGTCATGGTTACTATGTGTTAAATGGTTGACGTTTTGATGTTGTGTAATGAGGGATGATTATAGGTGTATTTGAGCTAGTTAAACTTTGATTTATGTGGCTAAAATGATTAATTGTACTCGGCTAATGTGGTATAATGGGGAGTTTTGATAGATAAGAGAAAAGAGTGCTTAAATGTTTGAAATGTCATTCGTGTATGGATGTTAATTGTGAAACTCCATGTTAGTTGATAGAAGTTAATGTTTGAATGCTAAATTAGCTTATATCAATAGCAGAATGTGTTTAATGTTAAGGAATGGTTTAGTTTGAATGCATTTTGAGATGAATGGAATTGAGGTTGCTGTATATATGATAGTAGGAAAGGAAATTGTTTTTGTTTGAATTTAATTGATGTATATTGAAATGGCCGATTGAGGCTTATGATGTGTATGACTTGATTTTTGAGCTATATATTATATTGCCGAATGAAATTAAAATTTGATTAATGTGGTTGTATTATGTGAAATGCATAAGTACATGATTTCAATAAGTGTTTGTTTGTGTTTTGAGATTTATTTATGAATTTAAACGTGTGAAGTTCGAATGAAAACAAAATCGATTAAGTGATTTCGTAAGTTGATTTGTTTTAATTTAGCTCAAGAAAAAAGGGAGCTGAATTTGGATAAGGGGAAGACGAAAATAGTTGAATAACCAATTTGTAGTTGCTCGACGACATCCGAGGTAAGTTTTAAGTAATTAACATGTGTTAAATCTTGAAATTTAATGTCCCTTGTATGTGTATTATCACCGAATGGAAATGCTATAGAGAAATGGAATTTTGATATGCGTAAATCGAATATATACTTGGAATTAGAAATAAGACTTGGGTATGTATTGAGATTAAATGGTAAGTAGTGGAATGAAGTTTAATGTGTGACAAGTGCTATGTTCAAAAGATGTTAAATTATATATATATGTGTGTTTGTACTATATGGAAAATTAGTGAAATATGTTATGTAGTATGTGAAACTTTGTGACTTGGATATTGTAATATGTTATTCGGGCCATTTGGCCTAGCAAGCTATAAGCTGGTGTTATTATCGGGCTACGAGCCTAGCAGGCGTAATGCCGGTGAAGAAATATCGGACTTATAAAGTCTAGTAGTGTAACAACCCTAACCCATACCGTTGACGGATGGTTAAGAGGCATTACGAAACGAACACTTAAAAGCATAAAAGAGAAATCAAAAAATGTTTGGAGCATTCTTAATCCAAATACATATGTGAACATATCAATTATCAAATAAGCTTGTAATGCACATTAACTAATGCTTACCATTCATATGTAAGATTTTATAAAAAAAAATAGTTTTAACAAAGTCCTATCTTAGCACATGGCCGAATATTCAAATTCATATATGATGTTCAAAGGTTATCATGTCTCAGATCATATCACGAATTTGTATAATAAGTTTCAAAGAATTTCCACCACAATCTTTCTCATCTAATTAATTTAACCAAGCATAACACATATACGACATTAATATCCTAAGTACACTTCTTTCATGTTCATTCATACTCAATCGTTAACATGCATAATTTATATATATATATATATATATCAACTTGGAAAGCCATTTTCGCATGGCTTTACATATATACAATTCAAAATATACTTCAATTCCAAAACAAAGATTTTTAGCCTATACATGCCATTGTTCAAAGAAAATAAACTTCAAAGGTACCAAAATATGTCGACGATAGAGTGAGTGACTTAGACTTGAATCCCTCGAACCGCAGCTTTAAAAGAAATCTATAAAACAGAGTATACATAGCAAAAGGAGTAAGCTAATGTAAGCTTAGTAAGTTTCAAGTTATCAAAATAACAAATTTAATTATTATTCAACATTTGTTACATAACTTAATTCCTATTTATAAATCCTTTAGCTGAATATATATATCTGGGAAAGAGGGTAGTTCCGCACGCACTTTCACTTGTCACAACACTTATTCATTGGAATGTAATCTCATACTTTATTAAATATAACGCATTAATTGAATGGATTACAATTTCTACATATAATTACACATACAGATATAACACTATCCACATAAATATCATTTCTCGTTACTAATCATTCTTTCAAACAGATTCCGATAGGAGTACCCGGTACATACCTGACCAACTCAAAATATTATTTATTTCCAGACATAGTTTACCACATTACTTGAAGGTATTATTTTCATAGTTTATCACTGGCCTTAAGTCTGCTAGGTTGGGAAATCTGAATTTAATCACCGGCCCAAGGCCTGCTGAGCTTAAAGCTCGAATATGTCATCGGCTTATAGCCTGCTTGACCCGAAGGTCTGAATACAGAACACTGGCATGAAGCCTGCTAGGCACGAAGCCTGAATGTAACACCGGCATATAGCCTACTAGGCACGAAGCCTGAATGTAACACTGGCATATAGCCTGCTAGGCACGAAGCCTGATTGTACGATACTCCAACTCATTTTGAATTCATACACATCCTATCAGATAACGTTAGCTTTCACATTACACACTTCATTCATATCTCAATTAACACAGTCGGTTATAGGTACATATATATAATTTGATCTCCCTTTACATTATACATGCCTTCTTGCCGCAACATATATTACACAATATGCATTTCATCTCATATGAACGTTTCACCATATCATATACCAAATCATACTTTGAATTTCATCTTTTTAGTAGCCATTCCGCTAAAGCACAAAGAAGTGACTTATTATTATTATTATTATTTATCCTTACACATGTTCTATATCATTCCTCACTACAACTAAAATTGTATACTTGAAACTTACCTCGTTGGTCGATAACTTTCTACGAACCGACTATTCCACCACCTTTGACTTTCCTTTATCCGAGTGTGGCTCTCTTAGCTCTTGAGATAGAATAAAAATTTAGAAATTCATCAAAACTTAATTGTTCCTACTCTTGACCGAATGCAACAAGAGTTAATTATGCATGTTATCAACTTTTATTAGCTCATCTAGTTCCTTTTTAATCTATAAATGATTTCACTAGGCACATACTAATAAAACATAGCATAACTTTCGTCATTACACAATCACAAGCCACATTCAACTAGTATTCTCACCAGCACTTAACTTAAACATACATAAACATAAAACCGAAAGCATGTACACCACAGTTAATTAGACATTATGCTTCCATCAACCATAACATAAGATACAAAACATCAAACTCTTAATGCTTGCATTTTAATATCATGACCGAAACTAATGTACTACCTTAAATCAAAATTCACAAATGAGTCTTGGTCAAGAACAAGATAAGAAGCTCACACCATTAACACTTGTTTTCGACCATTCAAGCTCTTGTAATTTTTCCTACATTTCTACCCAATTGCCGAATGCACCAAATTCATTTAATTTATAACGTAACCATGAGTTCTCTACTACATGGCCTTAACAACCAAATTTCATAGCCAAATTCAAAGGATTCACCTCCAACAACGTGAAAACAAAATTCCCATACATACAAACAAATTCAAAACCGTGAGCTCCTAGTTCTACCTAATTCAAAATTTTAATATAAGATCTATCATCCTTAATAGTTAATATATACAAAATAAAATGCCATGAATCAAAGTTTTCATCAAATTCCCATTCGGCTAATTCAACAAGTACTTCAAAACTAATTATAAATCAAAATTCAAGATTTCAAGCTCATTCACTATTTAAATTCTTAAACGAAACTTAACTCAAAGCCAAACTCTTTCATGCAAAATGGACATAGCCGAATGCCTCCCTCTTGTTTTTAAAGAACCATACAAAGTAACCTTTGCAAAATTTGAGCATGTTTTCATGAATTCATGTAAAATTAACCTTAAAACATCTCTCAAGAGCTCTATAAAGCAATTCTTACCTCTAAGACTTAAAAGCTTCAAAGTTCCTATTTTTCCATCAATGGCCGAATGGAACAATCGTGACTAAACCAAAAATTTAATACATGGGCTATGTCTCATGCCTATCTATCAACTAAATTTCATCAACAATTCATCAAAATAATATAAAAACTTACCTTAATTTGATGCTACCATGGTCGAATGTTGGTTCTCTTCTACCTCCCTTATATTTTTTTTCTCTCAACTCACGGTAATGAAGAACAAAGTGAAATCACCTTGTTCTTTCAACCTTTCTTTTATTATTTTATTAAGTTTTATTTTACCACCAACTAACATATAATTTATAATTATAATATAATACAAATATATATAAAATACATACATTTCAAGGATTACCCCACATGACCGGCCATTATAAAAATAAATGTCAATTTGACATGCAAGTCCTTGTATTTTAAAGTCACACAATACAAGGCCATTTAAAATTTACCTAGCACATTTTCAAAATTTTCACACAAGTCCAATTTCAATAATTTCACATCAAGTAGCACAAATTAAAACATCACAATTCGCATATGCATAATCACATATTTTAAATTGCAAAATTTGACATTCCATTATTTATACGACTCGGTTTAGTGGTCCCGAAACCACTTCCCGACTAGGGTCAATTTAGGGCTGTCACAGCTCTCCCCCTAAAGAATTTTCGTCCCCGAAAATCTTACCAAAAAATAGGTTAGGGTATCTATCTCTCATTGAGTCCTCGAGTTCCTAAGTTGCTTCTTCGATCCCATGCTTGAGCCACAATACTTTTACTAATGAAATCTATTTGTTTCGCAATTCTTTCGTCTCGCGAGTCAAAATACGAACTGGCTCCTCTTCATAGCTCAAATTAGATTGAATTTCAATATCGGAAGGGCTAATCACATGAGAAGGGTTGGACCTGTAGTGTCGAAGCATCGAAATATGAAAAACATCGTGAATCTTTTCAAGTTCAGGGGGCAAAATCAATCTGTACGCTACTGGCCCAATTCGTTCTGAAATTTCAGTCCGATGAATCTCGGACTCAACTTTCTTTTACGGCCAAATCGGAGTATCTTTTTCCAAAGTGAGACCTTCAAAAAGACTTTCTCTCCAATATGAAATTCTATATCTTTATGCTTCAAATCTGCATATGATTTCTAACGATCCGATGCTGCTTTCAGACTATCACGAATTATTTCTACCTTCTGTTCAGCCTCTTGAACTAAATCAACCCCGTATAACTTGTTCTCGCTAAGTTCGGTTCAAAACAAGGGTGTACGGCATTTTCGACCATAGAGAGCTTCATAGGGTACCATTTGAATACTCAATTGAAAGCTGTTGTTATACGCAAATTCAACCAATGGCAAATATTTTTCCCACGAACTGCTAAACTCGAGAATGCAACATCTCAACATGTCCTCGAGTATTTGAATAACCCGTTCGGATTGTCCGTTAGTTTGCAGGTGGAAAGCAGTACTAAAACGTAATTTGGTACCCAAAGCCTCGTGCAATTTTTTTCCAAAATCTCGAAGTAAATCTGGGATCTCTATCTAAAATAATAGAAGTAGGCACCCCATGTAATCTCACTATCTGAGAGATGTACAATTCCGCTAACTTTTCAAGCATATAATCGGTACGAACAAGGATGAAATGAGCTGACTTGGTCAATCTGTCAACTATAACCCAAATGGAGTCTTTCTTGCTCGGAGTTAGCGGTAAACCGGATACAAAATCCATTGTAACTCGATCCCACTTCCATTCAGGTATTAAGATCGGCTGAAGTAATCCCGAAGGCACCTGATGTTCTGCTTTCACTTGTTGACAAATCAAGCATTTAGAAACATAGTCGGAGATGTCTCGTTTCATACTGTGCCACCAGTATTGACGTTTCAAGTCGTTGTACATTTTTGTGCTACCCAGATGAACTGACATTCGGCTATCATAAGCCTCATTCAAAATCATCGGAACAAGTTTGGGATTTCTCGGAATACATAATCGGTTTCTGAATCTTAAACAATCATTATCGTCAATCTGAAACTCCGAGTCTACCTTCAGAATACACTGAGCTCTTTTAGTAATCAAATCAGCATCGACTTTCTGAGCTTCACAGATTTGCCGCACGTACGCTGGTTCTGCCTTTAATTCTGCTATCAACAAATTATCCGTAGACACGGATAAATAGATGTTCATTGCTCGCAATGCAAATAGGGATTTCTGGCTGAGAGCATCCGCAACTACATTAGCCTTACCCGGATGATAATCGATAACAAGCTCGTAGTCTTTCAGCAACTCTAACCACTGTATTTGTCTCAAATTCAAATCTTTTTGAGTCATTAGATATTTCAAACTTTTATGATCGGAAAAAACATGGCATCTTTCTTCGAACAAGTAGTGACGCCAAATTTTTAAAGCAAAAACAATAGCAGCGAGCTCAAGATCATGAGTCGGATAATTTCTCTCATGAGATTTCAATTACCTCGAGGCATATGCAACCGCTCGGCCCTCTTGCATTAAAATGCAACCTAAACCATTTTGAGAGGCATCACTATAAACTACATACTCCTTACCGGACTCAGGCTGGACCAACACAGGAGCTTCCGTCAAAAGAGTTTTCAACTGATCGAAACTTTTCTGACACTTTTTCGACCACTCGAACTTAACATCTTTCTATAATAGTTTTGTCAACGATGTCGCGATCATCGAGAACCCTTTAACAAATCGTCGATAGTAACCGGCAAGCCCCAGAAAGCTCCTTACTTCAGTAACGTTTTTAGGAGGCTTCCAATTAAGTATGGCTGAAACTTTACTTGGATCAACTCGTATACCCGAGGCAGATACCACATGTCCCAAGAAGCTAACTTCTGTCAACCAAAACTCACATTTACTGAACTTAGCATACAATTGCTTATCTCGTAGAACTTGCAATACCAATCTCAGGTGTTCGGCATGTTCAGTTTCATCGCGCGAATAGATTAATATGTCGTCAATGAACACAACTACAAATCGGTCCAAAAACTGTCTGAAAATTCTATTCATCAAATCCATAAATACCGCAGGGGCATTAGTGAGCCCAAACGGCATCACTAAAAACTCGTAGTGACCGTATCTCGTTTTGAACGCTATTTTTGGCACATCTAAGTCTCTGGCTCGCAGCTGGTAATAACCCGATCTCAAATCTATCTTCGAGAATATTGAGGCTTCTTTCAGCTGATCGAACAAATCATCAATGCGCGGTAACGGATATTTGTTCTTTATCGTCACTTTATTTAATTGACGATAGTCGATGCACAATCTCATCGTTCCGTCTTTCTTTTTCACGAATAACACTGGCGCACCCCAAGGTGAAAAACTTGGTCGAGCAAAACCTTTATCCGTCAATTCTTGCAACTGAACTTTCAATTCTTTTAATTCGGTTGGTGCCATATGATATGGAGCTATTGAAATTGGAGCTGTTCTAGGTAGAAGTTCAATGCCAAACTCTACTTTACGGACAGGTGGTAATCCCGGTAATTCTTCGGGAAAAACATTCAAATATTCACAAACTACTGGCACCGACTCAAGATTCTTTTTTGACTCTTTACTATCAATCACATATGCGAGATATGCCTCACACCCCCTTTTTACATAATTCTGAGCTTGCATCGAAGATATTACAGCTGGCAACCCATTCAAATCAGATGACTCAACCCGAATTATTTTATTATTCGAGCATCGCAAATCAATGATCTTCCGCTTGCAATTTATCAAACGGTAATAGCATCAAGTCAGCCGGTAATAGCATCAAGTCAGCCGGAAAACAAAAGTCTCAAATCATTAAGGGGCATTTCTTGCACACTTTATCGACAAACACACATCGACCCAGAGGGTTTGATACTCGGATTACGAACTCAGTATGTAACACCCCAAACCCGGCCCAAACGTTATGGCCAAATCTGACGTGTCACATTGAAAACATTAAAACACAAGTTCTGATTTTAAACCTCTCTTAAAGGATTTGATGATAATTTTTAAAAGACTAAAGTGAACGGAAGCTGTGCACCAGGTAGGTATCCGAAACAGAGGAGGTGAGCCATGAAGGCTGCTTAAGTACCAAGCTCTTGATTGGATCCAATCCTCGACATGCCCACAACCATTGCCACACTTTAGGTTGTTGATACTTTTGAAAATATCTCGAGATGGAGTTTGTTCAAGGTGATGTCTTAGTTAAAATGTTGTATTTGTCTCTGTATGATTTGAAAACCGGGAGTTGTTTAAAAACGTAACCTAGATCTAGCCCATTTTAAGATATAAATAATAACGCAGATTTCAAAGTTCAAAACCAACCAAATCCAGAAAGAAATTAGTTAAAATGGCCTTATTACAACCCCAAAAATAAATAATAAAAATCTATTTAAAACTTTTAAAGGAAAGTCCAACTGCACATCATGGCCACTCTGAATTCCCACCGGCTCCAAGTCTCCACATCAAGGCTCACCTGCAAGGTTGAAGAAAGGGGGTGAGTTGAAAACTCAGTGTGCAACAAGCCCTTTCAGAGCCCAAATCCACACTTGCACAAATTTTAATTTTTCATCATATACTGGGCCGTAGCCTTTCGGTTAACTGTTACTGGGCCGAAGCCTTTCAATTTCATATTTCTAGGCCGAAGCCTTTCTTTGCACGGAATGGCCCTTAGGCCCATTTCAATATCACATATGACAAAACATGTATGTATGCCAAATCCGTTTGGGGAGACTACTCGACCCACCATCCTCTACTCTCCACCCGTACCAGCCAAACTCTCCATGTGGGGAATAACTCAACCCACCCAGCCAAACTCTCCACTGGCAGCATAGCTGCTTAATCATATAACTGGAGGCCAAGCCTCTTTTAATAACTGGGGCAAAAGCCCTTTTCGGTAAACTGGGGCAAAGCCCTTTATCACTTCCTCCATCATATAAAACCCAACCCATGCATATAATGAATCAAATAGTGCATATCATGTTCATGTCATAGCATATCATGTGCATATCGTGTCATAGCATGTAAAACAATAGTATCAAAGTCATCATAAACATATTACAACCCCAGGGGTATAATAGTCATTTTCACCTAGGGGTAAAATAGTCATTATCATGTTTTAAGGGGTAATTACGTAATTTTATCCATTATTAGAGTTTTCCATGCTTATTCATCAATTCCAAGTGTTTAAACAGCAGTTTTTAGCCTATTATAGCGCGTTCAAGTTATTGGGCCCAAAACCCCTAATGGGCCCTTCGTAGCCGATTTAGTCATTTAGGTCCTTTTTAGCCTAAGTTACGCAACGGTACTAAAAATTTAACATGCAATTCAATCAAATTCCATTTTTACCAATTTTTACCCAAATGGGCCCACAAGCCCATTGGGCCCTATTTTAGCCCATCGAGGCCCAACGTACCAAACTGCGCGAAACCGTGCTCTTACCTGTTCCATCACTCTCGTTTACTGTGTTCATCGCAATTGAACTCATCCACACATCATCTCGTATTTACAGGTTACATCAACAACATAATCCGATGTTTCGGCTTTTATGCAACATGAACCTAGGCTATTACGGGGTATGTTACACACCTGTTAAATGACGGTCGATTCCTCAAAGTCGTCCACGCACTCGTCCTATATTCATTTACTCGATGTATTAGAACCTTAAAATCTAAAAGAATAATCACTATTTATTAACACCATTCGGCCACTATGCTTATAACCGTAGATAGCTTACCTTCGCAATGTCGATTATTGATCCAAACTTATCCAACACCGCTTCACCAACCTATTGCTCCCTCAAGGTTTGTTTGCTTCGCTACAAGGGACCATAAAACGAAAGAATAAGGCTTAATATAGCCTAGACCACAAATCGGCAACCTCCCTAATTCTTAGGGAGTTTTGGCCTTTCATAACATCCATAACACTGAATAGTCTAACGATACGAGTACTTACCACAATTACCTTTTCGTACTACTCCAAACTTGAAGCAGACCAAACTCCCAAATGCTAATAGAAATCGCACCACAAGATCCTAAGATTCGGCTACCAAGTCTCCAAAAGGTGCTATGCTTCGGCTTTTGGATCAAAGAAATAAGAGATGGTTATGACCAGATAGGAGTGTCGGTAGAAGAGTTTAAGGGCTTTTAGGAAAGAATAAGAATCGGCAAAAGAAAAGAAAAGGAGTTTACCTTTACATAGAAATCGACTGCCCCCTTTGAATCCTTCGGGATTTGGTTTATGTACTATTCGGCTAATAGGAGAAAAGAGAGGATGATAGGTTCGGCTTTTACTAGAAATTAATGGGAGAAAGAATGAGAGAAAGAGAGTTTGTGGAAGGAAAGAATGAAAGAAAATGAGAGAGTTTTGGCTTATGGGCAATCGGCACAAGTGAGAAAAGAAGAAAAATATGCTAAACTACACCTAGTAGCTGAATTAGCACTACAACACCCCCTTGGCCGGCCACATTTCTTCCCATTTCAAAAACTCCTAAAATCCCTCCTAGATATGCTCCCCCTTATCTCTCCATTATCCATGCACTTGACCAATTCAAACTCTTGTGAACAGAGTTCCACTCAACCTCAAATTCTTGCCTACTCAAGACACAAAAATAAACATCACAAATACCTGCATAGAGAGTCGAACCTTGGCCTTCTCCCTTCCACTTACACGCCACATTTTTAGGAGACTAGTGGCGCGACTTAGCCACTCTACCAAGGCTCCTTTTGTGATACATTTTACCCACATATTTTGATAAGACCTCCTAACCAGAGCCCGTAATTATTTAAGTCCAAAATTTAAAAATTCTACCGAGTTTTGGCCAACTCATGGGCCTTCCATAGGCCCATTTATACACTCTAAACATGAATTTCACAACCACATCTCAACATTTTAAAATTTTACAAAACATCACACGAAGTTACCAAGCCCCAAAAATCAGGATGTTACAACTCTACCCTCCTTAAAGAAATTTTGGCCTCGAAATTTACCTTATTAAAATAGTTGAGGATACTGTTGACGCATCGCCTCCTCGGGCTCCCAAGTAGCCTCGTCTCTGCCATGGTTTCTCCAAAGTACCTTTACCAATGGGACTGATTTTCTTCTCAACACTTTAACGTCACGATCAAGTATTTGCACTGGTTCTTCTTCGAAGGTTAAATCTGCTTGTACCTCAATGTCTGCAACTGGCACGATATGAGTAGGATCAGAACGATATCGCCTTAGCATTGAAACATGAAAGACATCGTGAATACGATCCAACTCCGGAGGTAATTCTAGCTGATAAGCAACCGGTCCTATTCGCTTTACAATTCGATAAGGCCCAATGAATCGCGGACTCAACTTGCCCTTTTTACCAAATCTCAATATCTTCTTCCAAGGAGAAACCTTAAGAAAGACCATGTCTCCTACCGCATACTCAATATCCTTACGTTTTAGATCTACATAAGACTTCTGTCGATCTGCTGCCTCCTTCAAACGGTCTCTGATTACCCTAACTTTGTCTTCAGTATCAGCCACTAATTCTGGTCCAAATGCTCGTCTCTCCCCCAACTCAGTCCAACAAGTAGGCGAACGACATCTTCTCCCATACAGTGCCTCATATGGAGCCATCTGAATACTCGTTTGATGACTGTTATTATAAGCAAATTCCGCCAACGGCAAGTAATCCTCCCAGCTACCCCTAAAGTCGATCACACAACCCCTCAACATGTCTTCTAAAATCTGGATAACTCTTTCTGACTGCCCATCTGACTGAGGGTGAAATGCTGTGCTAAAATCCAATCGCGTCCCCAACGCCTCATGCAATTTCCTCCAAAACTGAGATGTAAATCTTGGGTCTCGGTCAGAAATTATTGACACTGGCACTCCATGCAACCGTACTATCTCTGCTACATATAGCTTGGCTAACTTCTGAAGTGAATAATCTGTTCGAACAGGTATGAAATGGGTAGATTTCGTCAGCCTATCCACAATCACCCAAATCGAATCTTTCTTGGAAGGCGTCAAAGGCAACCCACTTATGAAATCCATGGTTACCCTTTCCCACTTCCAAAGTGGTATTTTCACTGGCTGCAATAATCCCGAAGGCAGTTGATGCTCGGCCTTTACTTGTTGACACGTTAAACACTTTCCCACAAACTCGGCCACTTCTCTCTTCAGTCCAGGCCACCAATATAACTCTCGCAAGTCTCGATACAACTTATTTCCTCCTGGATGCATGGCACACGGTCCACTATGAGCCTCTTTCAGAATCATCAGCCTTAGTTCAGAGTCCTTTGGCATACAAATTCTTCCTCGAAAACAAAGAATCCCATCACTGTTTAACCCAAAGTCCAAATTCTCCTCTTTCTCGGCTTGCTGAAACCGAGAATCCAAAGACTCATCCAACAGCTGCTGCCTCTTAATCTGTTCTACCCAAGTTGGTTTCACTTGTAACTCTGCCAACAGGCTCCCATCATCGTATAAGCTTAATCGAGCAAACATTGCTTTCAATTCTGCTATAGTCCTACGACCCAACGCGTCGGCCACCACATTTGCCTTGCCTGGATGGTACTCAATCGAACAATCATAGTCTTTCAACAACTCTATCTACCTTCGCTGTCTAAGATTCAGCTCCTTTTGAGTCAATAAGTACCTAAGACTCTTATGATCTGTATAGATGATGCACTTCTCCCCATATAAGTAATGCCTCCAAATTTTAAGCGCGAAGATCACCGCCGCCAGCTCCAAATCATGCGTAGGGTAGTTCGTCTCGTGAGGCTTAAGCTGCCTTGAAGCATATGCAACCACCTTTCCCTCTTGCATCAACACACACCCTAAACCTATATGTGACGCATCGCTGTACACAGTGAAATCTTTACCAGACTCTGGCTGAATCAACACTGGTTCCTCGGTCAAAACTTTCTTTAACTTCTCAAAAGCTTCTTGCTGCTTCTCAGCCCAAACAAACGGTACTCCTTTCCTTATGAGTCTTGTCAATGGTGCAGCCAGCACAGAGAACCCTTCCACAAACCTTCTATAATAACCTGCCAACCCCAGAAAACTTCGAATTTCTGACACTGACCTTGGTGGCTTCCATTCTAGAATCGCCTCAATTTTTCGAGGATCTACCTTAATCCCTTCGGCAGAAACAACATGCCCTAAAAAGGTCACCTCACTCAACCAAAATTCGCACTTACTGAACTTAGCATAGAGTTGCTTCTCTCTTAATACTTCTAGAACGATACGAAGATGCTCATCATGCTTTTCTTCTGTTTCCGAATACACTAAAATATCGTCGATGAACACAACTACGAACTGATCCAAGTATAGCTGGAATACACGATTCATCAGATCCATGAATGCTGCAGGTGCGTTGTCAGTCCAAAGGGCATAACTAGGAACTCGTAATGACCATATCGAGTTCTGAATGCCGTCTTATGAATATCTCCCTCTTTGACTCTCAGCTGATGATATCCGGACCGAAGGTCGATTTTTGAAAATACCGATGCTCCTCTCAACTAGTCGAACAAATCGTCGATTCTTGGCAAAGGGTACTTGTTCTTGATCGTCAGTTTGTTCAGCTGCCGATAATCGATACACATTCGCATGGTTCCATCCTTCTTCTTTACAAACAAAACTGGTGCGCCCCACGGAGAAACACTTGGTCTTATAAATCCTCTGTCCAATAGTTCTTGTATCTGAGCTTTCAGTTCTACTAACTCCTTTGGTGCCATCCTATACGGTGCAATAGACACCGGAGCTGTTCCAGGTAACAGGTCAATTCCAAACTCAACCTCGCGGTTTGGAGGTAATCCAGGAAGCTCCTTAGGAAAGACATCTTGAAACTCTTTGATAGTCTTGACTGACTCTGCGGTCATCTTTTCAGGCTCAGCTTGGCTCACAAAGGCCAAATATGCCTCACCACCTTTTTGAATCAACTTCTCAGCTTTTAAGGCTGACACCACATTAGACAAATAATTTCTTCGCTCCCCTATAACTAATACCTCCTCATCCTCGACAGTTCTTAATACCATCCTCTTAGCAACACAATCCAATGTCGCCCTATGCTGAGTTAACCAATCCATTCCTAAGATAAGATCAAATTCTCTGAACGGCAATTCCATTAAGTCTCCTACGAATACTTTATCTTGAGTCTCTAGAGGCACTTCCCTAAAAAGTTTATCTACCTTAACCGAGTGACCCAAAGGACTTATCACTGATACCCCACTCACAGTCTTCTCAGAACGCACACCCAATGCCCCAGATACGTTACAGGCAACATACGAGTGAGTGGAACCAACATCTATCAAAGCAGTATAAGGCGTGCTATGAATGAAAAACGTACCGGTTATAACATCAGGAGCATCACCCTCCTCTCGACGTCGTGCAGCATAAACCAACGCCGGCTGACGAGCTTCAACATGCCCAGCACCCCTGCCAGGTGCCCCACGTCCTCGTCCATTACCATTACCACCTCTACCTTGCCCACGGCCTCTCTGTGGTGGTGGTCCTCCTCGCACTGGTTGCACAACCCTTGGCTCAGCCACTTGGTCCTGAGCTGTTCTCCTAGGACATTCTCTAAACTTGTGTTCCTTGGACCCACATCGAAAACAACCCCCAGTTCTTTTCCAACACTCACCCAAGTGTGCTCTACCACAATCCCTACAAACTTAAGGTCTGACGGTATTCACTGGCATGGCCCGAATCGGCTCCTCTACTCTGGTTCGTTTAACATTTCTGTATGCAGCACCCGAGGGTCCAGAATCCCTCCTAAATCTAAGTCGATCCTTCTGACGATTCTGTTGCTCAACCCGCTTAACCTCCTCGGCTATCTTGGCCTTTTCTACCAACGCAGCAAAGTCACGCTCCCTTTGTGGAGCTATCAGCACCCTAAGCTCATCTCGAAGGCCATCCTTAAACCGAACGCTACGCTCGTATTCAGTCGCCACTATCCCACTAGCATATCGGCTCAATCTCAAGAATTCTGCCTCATATTCGGCAACAGTCCTATTACCCTGGGTTAGATTTAGGAATTCCTTTCGACGAGCATCCACATAACTAGCTCCCACATACCTGCCCTTAAAAGCAGCCTTAAATAGATCCCAAGTTACCCGCTCAGCTGGGGTACTCTCTCTCACTGTGATCCACCATTGGTAAGCCTCGTCTCGCAGCAACGATACAGCCCCTTTCAACTTTGCTCCACCGAGCAATCCAAGTCGTCCATAATCCGTTCTGTTGCCTCAAGCCAATATTCAGCCACATTCGGAGCTACTCCAGATACGCCCCTAAAAACCTCTGCTCCATTGGCCCGCAGTCGCTTAGAGATAGATCCCCTATTCACTGTCCCAGTACTAGCTCCAGCAACCCTTTCTAAGACCCTCAGCATTGCTTGGGACAAGGCATCGTCCCCTACAGCTCGATCATGTGACCCAGTCTCAGATGCTAGTGGCACCGATGCCTCTTCAGCTGGCCTATGCCCTAAAGATGAAGATTCGGCCCGCGCTCTACCGCGACCACGTCCGCGGCCTCGTCCACGAGTTCCTCTAGTACTCATATCGACTTATCTGATTACGAATTTTATGACATTAGTTAATATTTCAGTTGTTTATTACAAGATATCTTATGGAAGTATAGTAGTTCAGAAGTTGTTTTCGCAACATTGTATCTAACTACAGTCTCAATCCTAAATGTTTTTAGCTCTACCCTAACTAAAGTAACATAGTAGGGTCTTGATTCTATCTATAGCATCATTTTAAAACCAACAATAATATCATATCATTCTCAAATATCATTTTAATATTCCACGATAAAGAAAGTATACTTACAGACTTGGGGCTGGGAATTCAGTGTGCCACATCTTCCTTTGAATCATTTAAAACATATATTTATCCACAAAAATGGGTTAAAAAGATTTTATTTATTTTACTAGTATTTTAGAAATCCTTAAATTTGATTTAAAAAGTCATTATTTGAAATTTTGAAAAAGAAACCCGTTAAAAAGCCCGTTAAAAAGACCATTAAAATACCGTTAAAAACCCACAGCCGAGTTGTTGCAATCGGGCTCTGATACCACTAAATGTAACACCCCAAACCCGGCCCAAACGTTATGGCCAAATCTGACGTGTCACATTGAAAACATTAAAACACAAGTTCTGATTTTAAACCTCTCTTAAAGGATTTGATGATAATTTTTAAAAGACTAAAGTGAACGGAAGCTGTGCACCAGGTAGGTATCCGAAACAGAGGAGGTGAGCCATGAAGGCTGCTTAAGTACCAAGCTCTTGATTGGATCCAATCCTCGACATGCCCACAACCATTGCCACACTTTAGGTTGTTGATACTTTTGAAAATATCTCGAGATGGAGTTTGTTCAAGGTGATGTCTTAGTTAAAATGTTGTATTTGTCTCTGTATGATTTGAAAACCGGGAGTTGTTTAAAAACGTAACCTAGATCTAGCCCATTTTAAGATATAAATAATAACGCAGATTTCAAAGTTCAAAACCAACCAAATCCAGAAAGAAATTAGTTAAAATGGCCTTATTACAACCCCAAAAATAAATAATAAAAATCTATTTAAAACTTTTAAAGGAAAGTCCAACTGCACATCATGGCCACTCTGAATTCCCACCGGCTCCAAGTCTCCACATCAAGGCTCACCTGCAAGGTTGAAGAAAGGGGGTGAGTTGAAAACTCAGTGTGCAACAAGCCCTTTCAGAGCCCAAATCCACACTTGCACAAATTTTAATTTTTCATCATATACTGGGCCGTAGCCTTTCGGTTAACTGTTACTGGGCCGAAGCCTTTCAATTTCATATTTCTAGGCCGAAGCCTTTCTGTGCACGGTATGGCCCTTAGGCCCATTTCAATATCACATATGACAAAACATGTATGTATGCCAAACCCGTTTGGGGAGACTACTCGACCCACCATCCTCTACTCTCCACCCGTACCAGCCAAACTCTCCATGTGGGGAATAACTCAACCCACCCAGCCAAACTCTCCACTGGCAGCATAGCTGCTTAATCATATAACTGGAGGCCAAGCCTCTTTTAATAACTGGGGCAAAAGCCCTTTTCGGTAAACTGGGGCAAAGCCCTTTATCACTTCCTCCATCATATAAAACCCAACCCATGCATATAATGAATCAAATAGTGCATATCATGTTCATGTCATAGCATATCATGTGCATATCGTGTCATAGCATGTAAAACAATAGTATCAAAGTCATCATAAACATATTACAACCCCAGGGGTATAATAGTCATTTTCACCTAGGGGTAAAATAGTCATTATCATGTTTTAAGGGGTAATTACGTAATTTTATCCATTATTAGAGTTTTCCATGCTTATTCATCAATTCCAAGTGTTTAAACAGCAGTTTTTAGCCTATTATAGCGCGTTCAAGTTATTGGGCCCAAAACCCCTAATGGGCCCTTCGTAGCCGATTTAGTCATTTAGGTCCTTTTTAGCCTAAGTTACGCAACGGTACTAAAAATTTAACATGCAATTCAATCAAATTCCATTTTTACCAATTTTTACCCAAATGGGCCCACAAGCCCATTGGGCCCTATTTTAGCCCATCGAGGCCCAACGTACCAAACTGCGCGAAACCGTGCTCTTACCTGTTCCATCACTCTCGTTTACTGTGTTCATCGCAATTGAACTCATCCACACATCATCTCGTATTTACAGGTTACATCAACAACATAATCCGATGTTTCGGCTTTTATGCAACATGAACCTAGGCTATTACGGGGTATGTTACACACCTGTTAAATGACGGTCGATTCCTCAAAGTCGTCCACGCACTCGTCCTATATTCATTTACTCGATGTATTAGAACCTTAAAATCTAAAAGAATAATCACTATTTATTAACACCATTCGGCCACTATGCTTATAACCGTAGATAGCTTACCTTCGCAATGTCGATTATTGATCCAAACTTATCCAACACCGCTTCACCAACCTATTGCTCCCTCAAGGTTTGTTTGCTTCGCTACAAGGGACCATAAAACGAAAGAATAAGGCTTAATATAGCCTAGACCACAAATCGGCAACCTCCCTAATTCTTAGGGAGTTTTGGCCTTTCATAACATCCATAACACTGAATAGTCTAACGATACGAGTACTTACCACAATTACCTTTTCGTACTACTCCAAACTTGAAGCAGACCAAACTCCCAAATGCTAATAGAAATCGCACCACAAGATCCTAAGATTCGGCTACCAAGTCTCCAAAAGGTGCTATGCTTCGGCTTTTGGATCAAAGAAATAAGAGATGGTTATGACCAGATAGGAGTGTCGGTAGAAGAGTTTAAGGGCTTTTAGGAAAGAATAAGAATCGGCAAAAGAAAAGAAAAGGAGTTTACCTTTACATAGAAATCGACTGCCCTCTTTGAATCCTTCGGGATTTGGTTTATGTACTATTCGGCTAATAGGAGAAAAGAGAGGATGATAGGTTCGGCTTTTGCTAGAAATTAATGGGAGAAAGAATGAGAGAAAGAGAGTTTGTGGAAGGAAAGAATGAAAGAAAATGAGAGAGTTTTGGCTTATGGGCAATCGGCACAAGTGAGAAAAGAAGAAAAATATGCTAAACTACACCTAGTAGCTGAATTAGCACTACAACACCCCCTTGGCCGGCCACATTTCTTCCCATTTCAAAAACTCCTAAAATCCCTCCTAGATATGCTCCCCCTTATCTCTCCATTATCCATGCACTTGACCAATTCAAACTCTTGTGAACAGAGTTCCACTCAACCTCAAATTCTTGCCTACTCAAGACACAAAAATAAACATCACAAATACCTGCATAGAGAGTCGAACCTTGGCCTTCTCCCTTCCACTTACACGCCACATTTTTAGGAGACTAGTGGCACCACTTAGCCACTCTACCAAGGCTCCTTTTGTGATACATTTTACCCACATATTTTGATAAGACCTCCTAACCAGAGCCCGTAATTATTTAAGTCCAAAATTTAAAAATTCTACCGAGTTTTGGCCAACTCATGGGCCTTCCATAGGCCTATTTATACACTCTAAACATGAATTTCACAACCACATCTCAACATTTTAAAATTTTACAAAACATCACATGAAGTTACTAAGCCCCAAAAATCAGGATGTTACACAGTAGACTCAACAGGTAAAGTCTTACTGGATGCTAAAGTTTCACACACATATGAAAGGGTTGAACTGGGATCAATTAGAGCTATAACATTAGTGTCGAAGAGAGTGAAAATACCAGTAATAATGTCAGGGGAAGAAACCTCTTCACAGGCACAGATGGCATAAGCCCTGGCAGGTGCACGGGCCTCAGATCTGACTGCCGTGTCTCTAGTCACTCTCTGACTGCCACTAGTATTACCTCCCCGCCTCGATGGTCGTCCTTGCACAGCCGTGTTACTAGGCCTCTCACTAGGAGCAGTGTTACGTTCAACCTGTTTCGGACAATCCTTTATAAAGTGATCAGCAGCTCCACATTTAAAACAGGAGCGATCATGCAATCTGCAGCTCCCCGGATGCCATTTCCCACAATGCTTGCAAATTGTTCTATCCCCACGGTCATTGCCTACACTAGCAATGGAAGTGGCTCGCGTACTCACTGGAGGTTGATCACGATCTCGTCTAGAATAACCCGAATTAGCCTTAGATCTGCTCGACTCATCTCGAAATTTCTTTGACGATTGTTGAAGAGACTTTCCCGACGATCTTTTACGGAATTCTATGACCCGTCCTCAGCCTTTTTCTTTTCAATACTGAGCTCTTCGGCTTTACAAGCTCACTCGACAAGTACTACGAACTCTTTGATTTCTAAAATACCAACTAACAACTCGATATCTTTGTTTAACCCATCCTCGAAACGTTTACACATGATAGCCTCGGATGATACACACTCACGACCATATCTACTGAGCCGTACAAACTCTCTCTCATATTCAGTTACAGACATTTGGCCCTGTTTAAGCTCAAGAAATTCTTTCAGTTTTTGATCAACGAATCTCTGACTGATATACTTTTTCCGAAATTCAGTTTGGAAGAACCCCCAAGTGACCCGTTCTTTCGGCACTATAGAGACCAATGTATTCCACCAATAGTAAGCGGAATCACATAATAGAGATACAGCACACTTCAGACATTCTTCGGGCGAACACGATAATTCATTAAAAACTCGGATCGTATTATCGAGCCAAAACTCAGCCCGCTCAGCATCATCGCTGACTTAGCCCGGAACTCTTCAGCCCTATATTTTCTAATCTTGTCAACCGGAGGCCTACTCGATCTCAGAGGATCAGTCACATGAGGAGCTATGTATGTCGAGAGAGGAGTATTTAGGGGCGGGGTTGTGGAGCAGCCGGATTTGTTCGAATAAACTGAGTGAACTAATCACTCATCATCGCATAGAAAGCTTGTCTAGTGTCATCATCTCGATGACTGGCATTTAGCTGGGAGTCATTAGGCGCAGTCCCTTGCGTGGGAGCCAGCGCTACACTCTCCACGTCATCGGCTATAGCTCGGTCAGGATCGAGATTCATTTCTATACAAAAATCACAATTTCTAAAGTCAGAAGTCACTACACTATCGTATTAACTTACAATGGCATGTATAGCTATATTCACACACGCTACGTTAGTCCGAGAACCGACTAAACTGTAGCTCTGATACCAATAAAATGTAACACCCCTAAACCATACCGTCGACGGATGGTTAAGAGGCATTACGAAACGAACACTTAAAAGCACCAAAGAGAAATCGAAAAATGTTTGGAGCATTCTTAATCCAAATACATATGTGAACATACCAATTATCAAATAAGCTTGAAATGCACTTTAACTAATGCTTACCATTCATATGCAAGATTTTATAAAAAAAATTGTTTTAACAAAGTCCTATCTTAGCACATGGCCGAATATTCAAATTCATATATGATGTTCAAAGGTTATCATGTCTCAGATCATATCACGAATTTGTATAATAAGTTTCAAAGAATTTCCACCACAATCTTTCTCATCTAATTAATTTAACCAAGCATAACACATATACGACATTAATATCCTAAGTACACTTCTTTCATGTTCATTCATACTCAATCATTAACATGCATAATTTATATATATATATATCAACTTGGAAAGCCATTTTCGCATGGCTTTACATATATACAATTCAAAATATACTTCAATTCCAAAACAAAGATTTTTAGCCTATACATGCCATTGTTCAAAGAAAATAAACTTCAAAGGTACCAAAATATGTCGATGATAGAGTGAGTGACTTAGACTTGAATCCCTCGAACCGCAGCTTTAAAAGAAATCTATAAAACAGAGTATACATAGCAAAAGGAGTAAGCTAATGTAAGCTTAGTAAGTTTCAAGTTATCAAAATAACAAATCTAATTATTATTCAACATTTGTTACATAACTTAATTCCTATTTATAAATCCTTTAGCTGAATATATATATCTGGGACAGAGGGTAGTTCCGCACGCACTTTCACTTGTCACAACACTTATTCATTGGAATGTAATCTCATACTTTATTAAATATAACGCATTAATTGAATGGATTACAATTTCTACATATAATTACACATACAGATATAACACTATCCACATAAATATCATTTCTCGTTACTAATCATTCTTTCAAACAGATTTTGATAGGAGTACTCGGTACATACCTGACCAACTCAAAATATTATTTATTTCCAGACATAGTTTACCACATTACTTGAAGGTATTATTTTCATAGTTTATCACCGGCCTTAAGTCTGCTAGGTTGGGAAATCTGAATTTAATCATCGGCCCAAGGCCTGTTGAGCTTAAAGCTTGAATATGTCACCGGCTTATAGCCTGCTGACCTGAAGGTCTGAATACAGAACACCGGCATGAAGCCTGCTAGGCACGAAGCCTGAATGTAACACCAGCATATAGCTTGCTAGGCACGAAGCCTGAATGTAACACTGGCATATAGTCTGCTAGGCACGAAGCCTGAATGTAACACCGGCATATAGCCTGCTAGGCACAAAGCCTGATTGTACGATACTCCAACTCATTTTGAATTCATACACATCCTATCACATAACGTTAGCTTTCACATTGCACACTTCATTCATATCTCAATTAACACATTTGGTTATGGTACATACATATAATTTGAACTCCCTTTACATTATACATGCCTTCTTGCCGCAACATATATTACACAATATGTATTTCATCTCATATGAACGCTTCACCATATCATATACCAAATCATACTTTGAATTTCATCTTTTTAGTAGCCATTCGGCTAAAGCACAAAGAAGTGACTTATTATTATTATTATTATCCTTACACATGTTCCATATCATTCCTCACTACAACTAAAACTGTATCCTTGAAACTTACCTCGTTGGTTGATAACTTTCTACGAACCGACTATTCCACCACCTTTGACTTTCCTTTATCCGAGTGTGGCTCTCTTAGCTCTTGAGCTAAAATAAAAATTTAGAAATTCATCAAAACTTAATTGTTCCTCCTCTTGACCGAATGCAACAAGAGTTAATTATGCATGTTATCAACTTTTATTAGCTCATCTAGTTCCTTTTTAATCTATAAATGATTTCACTAGGCACATACTAATAAAACATAGCATAACTTTTGTCATTACACAATCACAAGCCACATTCAACTAGTATTCTCACCAGCACTTAACTTAAACATACATAAACATAAAACTGAAAGCATGTACACCACAATTAATTAGACATTATGCTTCCATCAACCATAACATGAGATACAAAACATCAAACTCTTAATGCTTGCATTTTAATATCATGACCGAAACTAATGTACTACCTTAAATCAAAATTCACAAATGAGTCTCAGTCAAGAACAAGATAAGAAGCTCACACCATTAAGTAACACTTGTTTTTGACCACTCAAGACTCCCTTAATCAACTAAGCAAGCTCTTGTAATTTTTCCTACATTTCTACCCAATTGCCGAATGCACCAAATTCATTTAATTTAGAATGTAACCATGAATTCTCTACTGCATGGCCTTAACAACCAAATTTCATAGCCAAATTCAAAGGATTCACCTCCAATAATGTGAAAACAAAATTCCCATACATACAAACAAATTCAAAACCGTGAGCTTGTAGTTCTACCTAATTCAAAATTTTAATATAAGATCTATCATCCTTAATAGTTAAGATACACAAAATAAAATGCCATGAATCAAAGTTTTCATCAAATTCCCATTCGGCTAATTCAACAAGCACTTCAAAACTAATTATAAATCAAAATTCAAGATTTCAAGCTCATTCACTATTTAAATTCTTAAATCAAAACTTAACTCAAAGCCAAACTCTTTCATGCAAAATGGACATAGCCGAATGCCTCCCTCTTGTTTTTAAAGAACCACACAAAGCAACCTTTGCAAAATTTGAGCATGTTTTCATGAATTCATGTAAAATTAACCTTAAGACATCTCTCAAGAGCTCTATGAAGCAATTCTTACCTCTAAGACTTAAAAGCTTCAAAGTTCCTATTTTTCCATCAATGGCCGAATGGAACAATCGTGACTAAACCAAAAATTTAATACATGGGCTATGTCTCATGCCTATCTATCAACTAAATTTCATCAACAATTCATCAAAATAATATAAAAACTTACCTTAATTTGATGCTACCATGGCCGAACGTTGGTTCGCTTCTACCTCCCTTATATTTTTTTCTCTCAACTCATGGTAATGAAGAACAAAATGAAATCACCTTGTTCTTTTCACCTTTCTTTTATTATTTTATTAAGTTTTATTTTACCACCAACTAACATATAATTTATAATTATAATATAATACAAATATATATAAAATACATACATTTCAAGGATTACCCCACATGACCAGCCATTATAAAAATAAATGTCAATTTGACATGCAAGTCCTTGTATTTTAAAGTCACACAATACAGGGCCATTTAAAATTTGCCTAGCACATTTTCAAAATTTTCACACAAGTCCAATTTCAATAATTTCACATCAAGTAGCACAAATTAAAACATCACAATTCACATATGCATAATCACATATTTTAAATTGCAAAATTTAACATTCCATTATTTATATGACTTGGTTTAGTGGTCCCGAAACCACTTCCCGACTAAGGTCAATTTAGGGCTGTCACAAGCAGGCTTTGTGTCGGTGATGAATTCAGGTATATACCTAGCAGGCTTTGTGCTGGTGATGAGCTCGGGATTGTACCTAGCAGGCTAATTGCCGGTGAATTAATAAAAAGTCTAAGACCATGAGACATTGTGCTTAAATGGTAATTGGATTTGTTCAATGAAATAAGTTGTCCAGGTATGTGTTATTTATTTATATACGAGAAAATGACCTGGATTGAATTATGAACGTGTAATAGGAAGTACTTGTGAAGTTGTTGCATTTACATATATACGCAGATATTCGGCCATTATGGAATTGTGCTATGAAAGTAGATGTTACACATATATGTGATTACAAACATAAAAATTTAATGTGGTTATGGTGTTATTAACTTGTTCAACTAGATTGAATTAAAGATGGCATTGAAATGTTTAAATGCACATGACTTAAAGATTTCGAATTGGAATGAAATGATATGTCAAGATGTGAATTATGCGGCTATGCTTATTCGGCCAAATGATAGTATATATAGCTAATGATATATGTGGCATGTATAGGCTTAACTCTTTTGAGAGTAAATTAAGTTTTGAAAGTGTATAATTTGGTCATCTTTTGAATGAATGATATTTTGGTTATGTATATATATGTGAGCCATGCGAATATGGCTTCTTTAAGTTCTTTCTATCGTTCTAGACTTTAAACTATGTTTGAGCTTAGTATACTCATTAATGTTTTGATAATTGCATAGTTGAATATTAGATGCGTATGGTTGAACGCATATTGTGTATGTTTGGGAAATGTATTTTATTAATATTTGATTAAGTTTTATTCGTATAGTGGATTGTATTAAAATGTATATTTTGTATGTTTTATGTTTTGGAAACCATGGAAAGTAGCATTCGGCTAAGGTTTAGAAAGTGACCATATGAATAGTACTAAACATTTATTTTAGATAAGATGAAATGTTGTAAGTTAGTAAGTGACTTTATAATTTGTGCTTTAACTATTAATCATCAGTTGTATGACATATTAGGTTGCTTAAATACGTCAAATTATAAGTTAAATTGATTAGTCAATATTTATAAGATAGGATGCATATTTGGTGTTGATTGTTAAGCTATGAATTGTATTGTTTCTAAGTTCATATTCGGCTAATTAATAATGATTCATGATAATATGTTTGTGAATTGCGTAATCTGTACAATTTTGAATTAGTCTTGTATATGTTCATACTTAGTGAATAAAATACTTATTTTATATGAGTATCATTAAATGTACGGAAGTTGTGTTCTGATAGGTAATACCTCGTAACCCTATTCCGGTGACGGATTTGGGTTAGGGGTGTTACATATCCAACATCAGCCTTTATAGAACAACCAGTTATGGTGTTCGTTTGACTATATCAAAATATACAACTCACGATGTTGGGATAATGATGATCTCAAGTCTGAGAATCATATACATATTAATCACTATGAGTAATGTTGTGACAATTACATAATAATCCAAGAAACATACTCATAGCGGGTCAGTCCAATATGTTGTTCTCTAACACACATATTCATGCATTGATTCTAACACTCCATATCAATGACAGCTCTTTATTATCAATCAACTACATGTTAGTCTTAATGCATTATTGTTGTCCTAGCCAGCAATAATACTTGTCTAAGGATCTTTTAAGAATAATCATATTATTCTCAAGACATTATTATAAAACAGTTTATTTATACACAGGGAAAAGAAACTGAAATAATAATGGCAACGCCTTATATTAATAAACATGGTAAATCAAGTATGTTATTATAACCATCTCATGATTGATCTTTGGGCATACTCTTACAATGTCTCTGGCAAAAATTTAATATTTGGGCTCCTAAGTGAACTTGGATGTTAGCTTATAGGTCTTATAAGTATTTGTGTCTATTTTCTGTCACAAAGGAGTATGGTAGCTTAGTGGCAATGTAACACCCTGAATTCGGGCCTAGAAGTTTTGGGCCTTAAGCTTGGGAGTGGTTGTAGATAGCTTATAATATTTTGTTGTACATGTAAATTTCGTTAATAAAGACATGTTTCGGTGGTTAAGTGTGCTGAGAAGTGTTGGATAAGTCCTGGGTTCAAACCTGGACTCTAGCAAAAATTTTGGTTTTAGGTGAATTAAACCCCAGGTGTAGTAGGTAGGCCTTAAGAATATTGTTGGTGAAATTGTGTCACAAAAAGCCTTGTGGTCTAGTGGCAAAATAGTGCCACATAAGAGGCAGGAAGGTGGCGTCATAGAGTTGGCAAGGAGGTCCAGGGTTCGAAACTCATGGCAAACAAAGAGCATTTATTTTGTTAACAGAGGGCGACAAGAGTTGGTGTTGGATTTAAACTCTGATGATGAAGGGATCCCATATCGGGAAGCTAACATAAGAGTGGATGAGAAGCTGGCTTTAAATAGAGAGAACCATGAGGAGAGTAAGGGTACCTTTCTTGACTGATCCCTTTCGCTTTATGGTGTGCTCGTTTGGGTTGGGCGTCGGCTAAGAGTGCTCGGAGCGCGGATTAACTCCAGTCTCCTGTCAGGTGTGTATTTCTCACTACTCTAGCTGTAGGATGGCTACTTCGAGCCGCGATGGGCCGAAATGGGCCATGTGGACCTAATGGGGCCTACAGGCCCAATTGGATAAGTTGTTTGATTGTGTAGTAAATAATGGGCTAGACTAGGTGAATCTCATATCTGTGGCTAGATTTGGGCTAAAAGGGCCACACGAGTGTGTGGGCCCATTTGGGCCGAGAATGGGCCCTAGGCCATTCGCATTGTTATCTCTGTTTAGAATACTTTAGTTTACAAAATTATTGAAATACCCTTATAGGGTAGAACTACTGTAATACCCCCGATTTGTAAAAGTACTATTTTACCCCTAATGTGTAAAATTACCGTTTTACCCCTAATTTGTAAAAATTACCATTTTACCCCAGGTTTACGAAATTATCGAAATACCCCCTGGATTGCAAAATTACCAAAATACTCCTGATTTGTGAAATTACCAAAATACCCTCGAATTGTAAAATTACAGATATACCCCTGATTTGTAAAAGTAATATTTTACCCCTGATTTGTAAAATTACCATTTTACCCTGGGTTTGCAAAATTACAGAAATACCCCTGGTTTGGAAAACTACCAAAATACACCTAGTTTGTAAAATTATAGAAATACCCCTGGTTTGGAAAATTACCAAAATATTCCTAGTTCGTGAAATTACTGAAATACCCCTAACTAGTGAAATTACCGAAATACCCCTGTAGGGTAGAATTATCAAAATACCCCTATTGGGTGGGATTACCAAAATACCCCTGTAGGGTAGGATTACCAAAATACCCCTGTAAGGTAGGATTACCGATTTACCCCTAAAGGGTAAAATGACTATTTTGCCCCTCATGGGTAAATGACTAACTCGTGTAATGATTGGGCTAGTTTGACTGTGAATATATGTTGGTGATATGAATGACTTGATTGTGATTGTTTGATTCAAATATGGGCATGACATTCTGCATACATGACATGTTGCATGGGTTGGGATTTTGTACAGAGGAAGATCTGATCTGTTAGGATCGCATGGTTGGTTGATGACTGTGAATCCACCGAAGGCTTAAGAGCTGTGTATTCATTTTGATTTGATAGGATTGCGCGGGTCACCCGAGACGACTGTAGACCGATCGATGGCTGAGTGCTGACCATGTTACCGAAGGCTATGTGCCGTTATTATGGGCTTTGTATCGATACTGCGGGCTTAATGCTAGTTATTCTGAGTATGGCTCTGTGCCAACCAACATATGGCTCTGTGCTATTGGGATCATGGCTTTGTGTCGATTATATTTGCCTAAGAATTTGTGCCAATATCTCAAGCTTTGTGCCGATTATAAACCTATTATCGATGGCTCCGTGCCACGTATTCTGTTAAGTAGCTTTGCCACTTATCTGATTCTGGTGGCTCTGCCACAATATTCTGTTATTAGCAGCTTTGCTGCATATTGGTGTGTGGGCTGGGTGGGTTGAGTTATTCCCTACATGGTGTGATGGGCTGGTACAGGTGGTGTGATGGCTGGATTGGGTTGGGATTATATTCACATTCTGATCTTGATTCTGATTCTGATTCTGATTTTGATTTTGATTCTGATTCTGATTCTGATACCGATTCTGGTCTTGATTCTAATTCAGATAATGATTCTGATTCTGTAATGGGCTAAGGCCCATCTGGTACAGTTTGTTATAGTTAGCTAAGGCCCAATTGATACTGAAACTATAAGTAGGGTTAGGGCCTAGACTTTTAATTCTTTTATATGACTGACTATTCTTTTATGGTAGGGGATTACACACTGAGTTTTTGTAAACTCACCCCGTTTATTAACCTTTCAGGTAAATTCTAGCCTTAGACAGATCGGAGCTGCGAGGGACTCGGAGGTGGCCACACTATTGCTCCTGTTTTCTTTTATTTGGCTTTTCTTTACCATTTAACTTTGTTCTGGGATTTTATTTTTGGAATAAGGCCTTTTATAATTTTTGGATATTAAAGTTAGGTTTTTGTTTATTATCTGCTCTAAGTAGAACTCGATTTCCCAAAAATGTTAACTGTTTTCGAATCAACACATTTCTAAAAACTACTAATTTCTACAGCTTTCGCAAACTTAATTGGTACTCACTTATGATAATAATTAAGGTTTTAAAAGTAAATTACTTTTCAATGAGCCATGTTTTGAAAGTAACGAATGCAAACTGAGATTTAAGTTTTTAAATAATAGGAAGGGTTTTCAATAAAAATAAGGTTTTCGAAAAACACTTCAATGTGACACACCAGATTCGGGCCTAACTTCTAGGCTGGGTTTGGGGTGTTACAGGCAAGAAGAGTGTGGAGCATCTGAGAGGGCATGGGTTCAAATTCCAGATAATGCAAAGGGGGGTTTATTTTATGACTCTATGGTGTGAGAGGTGGAATTTGATTCAAACTCTGCAGAAGTGGTTGGAGACTAGGTCAAAAGAGATTTGGATGAAGGTTGGTAGGGATTTGAATGAGGAAATTGTGGAGGGATAAGGGGGAGAGAATCGTTGAGATTGGGAGGCAAGGTGTTGGCTGAATATTGGGTTCTTTGGGGTGTGCATTCGTCACTTTGGGGGAGCACTTAGGGACTTTTTCTTTTGGTGGTGCCGAATTCTCTCTTGAAACCTTCCTTTTTCTTTACATTTTTTTTATTTTCTCTGTCGAATTGGCATTATTCTTCTCCTCTTCTACTGAACCGAGTTTGGCTTCTTCTTTTTCCCTCTAATTTCTATCTTTTCAATCCCTTATTTTGTGCTTGGCCGAACCTTGCTTCATTCTGTTTCTTTTCTCTTAGACTGAATCTGTAACACCCCTAACCCGAGACTGTTGCCGGCGAGGTTACGAAGTATTACTATATCTCCCAGAACAGACTACTGATCATGAGATCAAAGCTTAAGACTAAAGGTTTTGCCAACATTACGTAGTTAATTTATTAAATAAACAAATGCATACAACTTTTAGTTAAAACATTTCTCAAATTGCCATAGTTGTTTACCCCACGATACCTCATTTGAAAGAATTCAGAGATTCTCATCTCTATACTCTTCGAATAAGACTTTACTAAAGTTCAATTTTAAAATTAATCATGAAAGGCTAGATATTAATTCTTTAGTTTAAACATTCCATAGCATGAAAAGCACAATAACCGAATTCATAATATAATTATCCAATTCATACCCAAACCTATAAGTTTAAACCATATTCGTATGGCCATACATATCTATATAGACATTAAAGTAACAACCATCCCAAAATATAGTCTATACATGCCATCGGAAGAAAACCTAAACTTTTCATTTACAAGTACCAAAAGGTAGATGACAGTTGTGACGGCTTCCCCAAAAGTGATCCCGAGCTTGATGGAGATAGATCTAACGAAGGAAAGAATCAAATAAACCAAATGAGTACTTACTCAGTAAGTCATAAGCAAAATCAAAATTTAAGAATAGGTTAATATGAGCAACAACTATTTAACATAAATTTAATACTCCAAATTTCATTTCTAAACCAACCAATTTCTCATGTCTCATAAAACGGTTCACCTTATTTCATACATCCGATTCATTTGATATTCAATATCACTCGATAAAACAAGGGCCTTTCGGCTCAATCACAAATTGTACACTTTCCTCAAATCAGCCGAACCTTTTTCTGATAACCATCTAACTCAAGAGTCTCATGGACTCAAAATTTTAATTCACCACTTGTACCAATTCTTATATATATATATATATCCATGCAATTAATTCAATTAGGTACATGCACTCATTAGCATAACAATTAAAATTTTTAACTTACTCTACTTAAACCAAAATATTTAGCATACCATCTATTTGCACAAAATGAACCACTGACATACATATGTATACCACACACTCAATAATTAAATCTTTACTTAACTTTATGCTCACACAACTTCATGACCATCTCATGAATGTACGCACACATAGTTCCATTCACGTTCATAGTACACGCACACATAGTGCCATTTGCACTTGTGAATGTACGCACACATAGTGCCATTCATACCCCCTAATATACGCACACATAGTGCCACTTGAGTTTATGAATGTATGCACACATAGTGCCATTCTAACTCATCTATATTACGCACACATAGTGCCACAACAATCATATTATTCAATTCTTACTTCCTCCAATATTAAGATATCATATGACTAATAAAATCCAAAGCATATCATATTCGATTTCACTTCCATACACACATAAACACAAGGGTTCCCATTTAACTTCTTTTTAGATCATTAAAGAATTATTCTATGCATGATTCGAATCACTTATAGACTTACCTGGTGTTGGATGATTAGCTCCAATCGGCTACTCAACCACTTTTGCTTTCCCTTTGGCCGAACTTTGCTCCTTATGATCTTGAGCTTAAATTGACCAAATAAAATAATTCAATTCCTTATGTATTAAATTGTATTTTTAACTATTATGCTTGCAAGTAATTTAGAATGCATTCGGCTTTGGCCTAAATTCATCTACCTTCACATTCTAATTCTTCTAAAAATATACCACCACCGAATATTATCACAAAATCATCCATATATCAATTTATAACTCAAAGCATTCAACATTTAAAGATTATGTTTATAATTACATGCTCATAATACTTATCTAATGGTATGCACACATAAATACACACATATATATTACTATAAAAATACACCTCAATTATAGTCCATACTCACAAGTTTATACTCAAAACACTTAACATGATTCATTTATAAAAATTCAAAGCCGTATGTGACCCTTATTCCATACATCTATATCCTTATAACATCCAACTTTAGATCTTTGTACAATAGAATCATAAATATATGTTCTTCTTGGTTACTTTCACCATACAAGGTCACATTTACCATTAGGCATTATTACAAAGCTCTTCTAATCAATTAAACCTAAATCACATACATATTTTAAACTCCTATTCGGCAATTTGAGTATTCTCTATCACCTAAACAATTTCCAAAGTTTCATATCACCTTCCTATATGCATAATTAATTCACTTATACCTCAACCTTTCTCCATTACCATTTAAAACATAAAACAACCACCATGTCATAATTCTTTCTCTAATGGCCGAAAGCATAAATCATTACCAGACTAAAAATTAACACTTGGGTAATGTTTAGAGCTTCAAAATCAATCTAATATCACAAATTTACAAGAAACAACATTCAATTCATACCTTAAATTGACAAGAGAAGGTGCCGAATGCTTTAAACAAATTTTCCCCTTTCTTTTCTCTAAGTTTCGGCTAAGAAGAACACAAGGATGAGCTACCTTGTTTTTTTCACCACTCTTTTATTTTATTAATCATTTTATTTCTTAAATTAAAACTTTATGACATAATTTCAAAATTAAAAAGCATATTTTATTCACCTAATACCATCATGGCCGGCACTATGACTAAAAATGGGGAATTTGACATGCAAATCCCCATGTTTTAATCTATGAATTATTCAGCCACTTTAATTTGCCTCACCCATTTTCAACATTTCTCATTTAAGTCCTTCTAAGTAAATCCACATTTAAATGACAAAATCAAAGCACCAAAATTTCATACATACATACTTATAAAAATAATAGCATAGAATTTAGTATTAAATTATTTTTGTGACTCGGTTTTATGGTCCCGAAACCACTTCCCAACTAGGGTAAAAAATAGGACCATCACAACTCTCCCCCCTTTAGGGATTTTCATCCCCGAAAATCTTACCGAAAAATAAATTTGGGTATCATTCTTTCATAGTGTTTTCAGGCTCCCAGGTCGCTTCTTCGATCCCGTGCTTGAGCCATAACACCTTTACTAATGGAACCTTTTTGTTTCGCAATTCTTTCACTTCGCGAGTTAGAATACAAATCGGTTCTTCTTCATAACTCAAATCGGACTGAATTTCAATTTCTGACGGGCTAATCACATGTGAGGGGTTGGATCTATAACGACGTAGCATTGATACATGAAAAATGTTATGGATCTTTTCAAGTTCAGAGGGTAAAATCAACCTATAAGCAACCGGCCCAATCCGTTCTGATATCTCGTACAGCCCGATGAATCTCCGACTCAACTTGCCTTTACGACCGAATCTAAGCATTTTTTTCCAAGGTGAAATTTTCAAAAACACTTTATCACCAACCTGATACTCGATATCTTTACGTTTCAGATCCGCATATGATTTTTGACGATTGGATGCCGTTTTCAAACTGTCACGAATTGTTTTCACTTTCTGTTCTGCTTCTTTGACTAAATAATCCCGAGAATCTTATTCTCACTAAGCTCGGTCCAAAACAGAGGTGTACGACATCTTCGACCATAGAGAGCTTCGTAGGGTGCCATTTGAATACTCGATTAAAAACTGTTATTATATGCGAATTCAACCAAAGGCAAATATTTTTCCCACGAACTGCTAAACTCGAGAATGCAACATCTCAACATGTCCTCGAGTATCTGAATAACCTGTTCGGATTGACCGTCAGTCTGCGGATGAAAAGCGGTGCTAAAATGGAGCTTAGTACCCAATGCCTCATGCAATTTCTTCCAAAATTGTGAAGTAAATCGGGGATCTCGGTCTGAAACAATAAAAGTCAGCACTCCATGCAATCGTACAATCTGGGAGACGTACAATTCTGCTAGCTTATCAAGTGAAAAGTTCACACGAACTGGGATGAAATGAGCTGACTTCGTTAGTCTATCAACAATAACCCAAATGGAATCTTTCTTGCTCGGCGTTAGCGGTAAACCGGACACAAAGTCCATTGTAACTCGATCCCACTTCCACTCAGGTATTAGGATCGACTGAAGTAATCCCGAAGGCACCTGATGTTCCGCTTTTACTTGCTGACATACTATACACTTAGATACGAAATCAGAGATGTCCCATTTCATACCATGCCACCAGTATTGACGTTTCAGGTCGTTATACATTTTAGTGCTGCCCGGATGAATAGACATTTGACTATTATGGGCTTCATTCAGAACTGTCGAAATAAGTTCTGAATTTCTCAGAATACACACACGATCCCTAAACCTCAAACAATCATTTCCGTCGACTTGAAACTCTGAATTCACACTTGATTCACACTGAACTCGCTTAGCAGCTAAATCATCGTCGACTTTCTGAGCTTCATAACTTTGTCGAAGTAACACAGGTCTTGCTTTTAATTCGGCAATCAATACATCGTTTGCCGACAACATTAAGTTCACGTTCATAGCTTGTAAGGAAAATAGTGATTTTCAGCTAAGAGCATCTGCAACTACGTTAGCTTTTCCCGGGTGATAATCAATGACAAGCTCGTAATCCTTAAATAACTCTAACCACCGTCTTTGTCTTAAATTCAAATCTCTTTGAGTCATTAAATATTTGAGACTCTTATGATCAGAAAAGATGTGGCATTTCTCACCGAACAGATAGTGACGCCAAATCTTCAGAGTGAAGACAATAGCAGCTAACTCAAGATCATGAGTCGGATAATTTCACTCGTGAGGCTTCAACTGCCTTGAAGCATATGTGACAACTCGACCTTCTTGCATGAAAATGTAGCCTAAATCATTCAAAGATGCATCACTATAAACTACGAACTCTCTGCCAGATTCTGGCTGAACTAACACTAGAGCTTCCATCAACAGCACTTTCAACTAGTCAAAACTTTTCTGACACTTTTTAGACCACTCAAACTTGATATCTTTTTGTAGCAGTCTCGTCAATGGTGTTGCAATCATTGAGAAACCTTTGACGAATCGTTGGTAATAACCGACAAGTCCTAAGAAGCTTCGAACCTCGGAAACATTTCTAGTGGGTTTACAGTTGAGAATAGTTGAAATTTTGTTTGGATCGACTCGAATACCCAAAGCTGACACTATGTGTCCCAAAAAGCCTACCTCGTGCAACCAGAACTCGCACTTACTGAATTTCGCGTACAATTGATTATCGCGTAGAGTTTGGAGTACAATTCTTAAATGCTTGACATGCTCGATCTCATTTCGAGAGTAAATCTGAATGTCGTCGATGAATACCACCACAAAACGATCCAGATACAGTCTAAACACCAGATTCATCAAGTCCATGAATACCGCAGGGGCATTAGTGAGCCCAAACGGCATCACTAAAAATTCATAGTGTTTGTACCTCGTTCTGAATGCGGTCTTTGGTATGTCGGAACCTCTAACTCTCAACTGGTAATAACCGGATCGCAGATCAATCTTCAAAAACACTGAAGCTCCTTTCAATTGATCAAATAAGTCGTCAATTCGGGGCAACGGATACTTATTCTTTACGGTGGCTTTATTCAACTGTCTGTAGTCGATACACATTCTCATAGTTCCATCTTTCTTTTTCACAAACAAAACTGGCGCACCCCAGGGTGAGAAACTCGGTCGTGCGAAGCCTCTTTCTGTCAATTCTTGCAGCTGAGATTTCAATCCTTTTAACTCGGTAGGTGCCATACGGTATGTGGCAATTGAAATCAGAGTCGTACTCGGAACCAACTCTATACTAAACTTAACCTCTCTAACAGGTGGCAATCCCAGTAATTCCTCGGGAAACACATCTGAAAACTAACAAACTACAGGCACAGTCCCAAGTTCTCGTTCAGATACTTTGTCATCTAACACATAAGCCAGGTACGCTTCATAGCCCTTTCTCACGTATTTCTGAGCTGACATGGAAGTTATTACAGCCGGTAGTCCGTTTAAATCAGTGGATTCAATCTGAATTATCTCATTATTCAAACCTCGCAAATCAATAGCCTTTCATTTGCAATTCACTACCACATCGTGTACAGTTAACCAATCCATTCCAAGAATAATATCAAATTCATCGAAGGGTAAAAGCATCAAGTCAGCCAAAAAACATAAATCTCGTATCATTAGGGGACATTTCTTGCACACCTTGTCAAATAACACATGTCGACCCAAAGGATTTGATACTCGTATCACAAACTTAGTAGACTCAACAGGTAGAGTCTTACTGGATACTAATGTTTCACACACGAAAGAATGAGTCGAACCAGAATCAATCAAATCAAGCACATTTGTATCATAAAAAGTAAATGTAGTACCCGTGATAACATCATGGGAGGATGCCTCCTCTCGTGCATGAATAGTGTAAGCTCTAGCAGCTGCACGAGCCTCTGACCAGATTGCGGCTTCAGAATTTCCTCTCTGATTCCCACTCCTACTTCCTGCATTTCTCGGTGGCCTACCCCAACTGTTGCTCCACTCAATCTCGCACTGTGCATCTTATTCTTTTCGTCAGGCTCTGTGCAATCTCGAACAAAATGGTCTCGCGAACCACATCTATAACAAGCTCGATTAATAGACTTGCCCCAGCATTCACCCGTATGTCGCCTACCACACTGTAGACATTCCGGTTTATCTTGTCTATTGCTGCCAACACTGGCCACTGATGTCACTCGCAAATCCACTGGAGGTCGTTCTCGAATAGAAATCCCCGTAGCTGTTTTTGATCTGTTACTGTCATCTCGATACTTTTTCGCAGATGAGAAGGAAGATTTACTCGCTGTTCTCTTACAGAGATCTTTAGCTTCAGTTTCCACTTTTCTTTTCTCTATATTCAGCTCTTCCGCTTTGCATGCTCTTTCAACCAATGTTACAAACTCCTTTATCTCAAGAGTGCCCACAAGTAGCTTTAGTTCTTTATTCAGCCCTTCCTCGAACCTTTTGCACATAGTAACTTCTTCAGCAACACATTCTCAGGCATAACGACTGAGTCTCACAAACTCACGCTCATATTCGGATACAGTCATTCGGCCTTGTTTAAGTTCAAGAAATTCTTTACGCTTCCGATCAATGAACCTCTGGCTAATATATTTCTTGCGAAACTCCACCTGAAAGAAATCCCATGTAATCCATTCTTTTGGGACAATCGAGCTCAGAGTTCTTCACCAGTAATAGGCTGAGTCTCGCAATAAGGATATGGCGCATTTCAAGCACTCATCGGGGGTACAGGATAGCTCGTCAAAAACACGAATGGTATTGTCTAACCAGAATTTGGCTCTCTCTGCATCGTCGGTGGCTGTGGCTCTAAATTCTTTGGCCCCATATTTCCAGATCTTATCAACAGGGGGCTTGTTTAATCTCGTCGGATCAGTAGTTGCAGGCATGACAGTCACTAGGGAAGGATTATTTGAGTTAAGGGGTTGTTGAGCGGCTGAATTTGTACGAGTATATTGGGCAAACCACTCATTCATTAAAGAAAAGAGAGTTTGCCTAACCCCATCCTCTCGATTACTCGCGGATGGTTGAGAATCTGTCGGTACTGTCCCTTGCGCGGGAGCAGGTGCTATACTCTCAACGTTATCCGATATGGCTTGCTCGGGATCAGGTTCCATTTACTAAACAAAAACAATAGTTTAACCTTCAGAAGTCATCACACTGTCAAATACTCACCTATGGCATGTATAGCTAGACTTACACGTGCTATGTTAGTCCTAGAATAGACTAAACCATAGCTCTGATACCACAAAATGTAACACCCCTAACCCGAGACCGTCGCCGGTGGGGTTACAAAGTGTGACAGCCCAAATTTGACCCTGGTCGGGAAGTGGTTTCGGGACCACTAAACCGAGTCGTAAAAATAATTAAGTGTTAAATTTTATAATTTTAATTTTTGTGATATTGCATATATGAAATTTTGATGTGATGAATTTTCCCATTTTGATATAAAAAAAATGATATTGAGTAAGTAATTAAACCAATTTATTTGTCTTAAATCCAAGCCCAAGAGCCAAGAGGATCCAAGTCGGATAAGGGAAAAGATAAAGTAATAGAGTAGCCGATCTACAACTGTTCGAATATATCAAGGTAAGTTTTGAGTGTATTAATTTTTGCATATGCACGAATATGATAGGAAACATTTACGTTGAATGCTTTATAGCTAGTTAGTCTTACTTTGATAAAATCCAAATATGAAACATAGTGGTATGAGGAGATAGCCATATGCATATATGGAATTGAAAGAATAATGTGATTAGTTTGAGCATCTGAAATTTATATGGTGATTACCATTATACAATATGGGTATGGAATGGTATATTATATGGGTTCAGCCAATTGAGTTCGTGAGAAGATGTTATAATGTATATGTTTTGCCTATGTTGAAAGTAACTAATAATTTACAAAAATGATGTGTCATGTATAACACATTAGAAGGTGATACATTCGGGCCTTTGTGCCTAGCAAGCTTTGTGCCGGTGATACATTCGGGCCTTTGTGCCTAGCAGGCTTTGTGCCGGTGATACATTCGGGCCCTCGTGCCTAGCAGGCTTTGTGCCGATGATACATTCGGGCCCTCGTGCCTAGCAAGCTTGTGTCGGTGATACATTCGGGCCCTCGTGCCTAGCAGGCTTTGTGCCAGTGATACATTCGGGCCCTTGCGCCTAGCGGGCTTAATGCCGGTGATCCAAGTATGCATTAAAGTTATGGGAAAATGTAATACAACTTAAGTAAAGTATGAACATCATACTAAGTAGTTCAGGTATGTAATATACACTCATATATGATATTGCATTGAGTTGTATCTTAGGAAATAAGTTTGTATGAATAATTGAAAGAAGGTTCCACCTAGACTTATCAAGTATATATACAAGTTCGGTCATAAATGTTGCCTATATGAATGAATGGGATCTTAGTGTATTAGATGAATGATAAATAACTGGGAAGAAATTGCTGAAATTTCATTATATTTGTATGTATATTCAGCCAAGTGAATATGCCCTTAGAAACTGAGTGTTACGTTATTTAATATTTTTTATGTTAAAAGATAAGATTCGTATAAATTTCTCAAAGCTTACTAAGCTTAGAAAGCTTATTCCGTGGTTTTGTCTCCTTCTATTTTATAGATTTCTTTTAAAGCTACGATTCGAGGGATTCAAGTCCAAGTCACTCACACTATCGTCGACAGATTTTGGTACCTTCGAAGGTTTATTTTCCTTTTTAAAACGATGGCATGTGTAGGCTAAAAATCCTTGTTTTGAACCTTGAATTCTTTTTGAATTGTAAATATGAATAGTCATGCGAAAATGGCTTATCAAATTACCTTATAAATGTTCATGAATGATGCATGTTTTGGTTGGTTATAAAAGAATTATGCCTTTGGTTACCAATGTTGTGTGTGTTATATCTATCTAGATGGATAATTGAAAATAAGTGTTAATAGTATAAAATTTAGATGACATTTCGTATTATTTTTTGTAATTGCTTAAGTGTGATTACTTGTAATGTTAATTGTCTATAAACGGCTATGATCAATAGATTTTGGTGAAATTCTTAAAGCATACTATACAAATTCATAATATTACTCAAATCTTGAAAATCTTTAGGAGGTTATAAATAAACTTGCATATTCAGCTAGGTACCAAGATAAGGCTTGGTTAACTTGCATGTGAACTGTTGTTGTATGCTCGATAAATAATAGTTAAAGTTAATTATGAGTGCACTTTATAAATGGCAATTAAAAATATATGCATTGTATTCGGATTTGTAATGCTTGAAACTTTATGCGATTTATTTTTGTGCTGTTACATGTTCGATTCCGTAATGCCTCTTAACCCTCCGTCGACGGGTAAGGGTTAGGGATGTTACATGAAGTATTACTATATCTCCCAGAACAGACTACTGATCATAAGATCAAAGCTTAAGACTAAAGGTTTTGCCAACATTACGTAGTTAATTTATTAAATAAACAAATGCATACAACTTTTAGTTAAAACATTTCTCAAATTGCCATAGTTGTTTACCCCACGATACCTCATTTGAAAGAATTCAGAGATTCTCATCTCTATACTCTTCGAATAAGACTTTACTAAAGTTCAATTTTAAAATTAATCATGAAAGGCTAGATATTAATTCTTTAGTTTAAACATTCCATAGCATGAAAAGCACAATAACTGAATTCATAATATAATTATCCAATTCATACCCAAACCTATAAGTTTAAACCATATTCGTATGGCCATACATATCTATATAGACATTAAAGTAACAACTATCCCAAAATATAGTCTATACATGCCATCGGGAGAAAACCTAAACTTTTCATTTAAAAGTACCAAAAGGTAGATGACAGTTGTGACGGCTTCCCCAAAAGTGATCCCGAGCTTGATGGAGATAGATCTAACGAAGGAAAGAATCAAATAAACCAAATAAGTACTTACTCAGTAAGTCATAAGCAAAATCGAAATTTAAGAATAGGTTAATATGAGCAACAACTATTTAACATAAATTTAATACTCCAAATTTCATTTCTAAACCAACCAATTTCTCATGTCTCATAAAACGGTTCACCTCATTTCATACATCCGATTCATTTGATATTCAATATCACTCGATAAAACAAGGGCCTTTCGGCTCAATCACAAATTGTACACTTTCCTCAAATTAGCCGAACCTTTTTCTGATAAACATCTAACTCAAGAGTCTCATGGACTCAAAATTTTAAGTCACCACTTGTACCAATTCTTATATATATATATATCCATGTAATTAATTCATTTAGGTATTTGCACTCATTAGCATAACAATTAAAATTTTTAACTTACTCTACTTAAACCAAAATATTTAGCATACCATCTATTTGCACAAAATGAACCACTGACATACATATGTATACCACACACTCAATAATTAAATCTTTACTTAACTTTATGCTCACACAACTTCATGACCATCTCATGAATGTACGCACACATAGTGCCATTCACGTTCATAGTACACGCACACATAGTGCCATTTGGACTTGTGAATGTACGCACACATAGTGCCATTCATGCCCCCCCAATATACGCACACATAGTGCCACTTGAGTTTATGAATGTACGCACACATAGTGCCATTCTAACTCATCCATATTACGCACACATAGTGCCACAACAATCATATTATTCAATTCTTACTTCCTTCAATATTAAGATATCATATGACTAATAAAATCCAAAGCATATCATATTCGATTTCACTTCCCTACGCACATATACACAAGGGTTCCCATTTAACTTCTTTTTAGATCATTAAAGACTTATTTTATGCATGATTCGAATCACTTATAGACTTACCTGGTGTTGGATGATTAGCTCCAATCGGCTACTCAACCACTTTTGCTTTCCCTTTGGCCGAACTTTGCTCCTTATGATCTTGAGCTTAAATTGACCAAATAAAATAATTCAATTCCTTATGTATTAAATTGTATTTTTAACTATTATGCTTGCAAGTAATTTAGAATGCATTCGGCTTTGGCTTAAATTCATCTAACTTCACATTTTAATTCTTCTAAAAATATACCACCACTGAATATTTTAAAAAAATCATCCATATATCAATTTATAACTCAAAGCATTCAACATTTAAAGATTATGCTTATCAAATGGTATTCACACATAAATACACACATATATATTACTATAAAAATACACCTCAATTATAGTCCATCCTCACAAGTGTATACTCAAAACACTTAACATGATTCATTTATAAAAATTCAAAGCCGTATGTGACCCTTATTCCATACATCTATATCCTTATAACATCCAACTTTAGATCTTTGTACAATAGAATCATAACCATTTGTTCTTCTTGGTTACTTTCACCATACAAGGTCACATTTACCATTAGGCATTATTACAAGGCTCTTCTAATCAATTAAACCTAAATCACATACATATTAAAATTTTAAACTTCTATTCGGCAATTTGAGTATTCTCTATCACTAAACAATTTCCAAAGTTTCATATCACCTTCCTATATGCATAATTAATTCACTTATAACTCAACCTTTCTCCATTACCATTTAAAACATAAAACAACCACCATGTCATAATTCTTTCTCTAATGGCCGAAAGCATAAATCATTACCAAACTAAAAATTAACACTTGGGTAATGTTTAGAGCTTCAAAATCAATCTAATATCACAAATTTACAAGAAACAACATTCAATTCATACCATAAATTGACAAGAGAAGGTGCCGAATGCTTTAAACAAAATTTCCCCTTTCTTTTCTCTAAGTTTCGGCTAAGAAGAACACAAGGATGAGCTACCTTGTTCTTTTCACCACTCTTTTATTTTATTAATCATTTTATTTCTTAAACTAAAACTTTATGACATAATTTCAAAATTAAAAAGCATATTTTATTCACCTAATACCATCATGGCCGGCACTATGACTAAAAATGGGGAATTTAACATACAAATCCCCATGTTTTAATCTATGAATTATTCGGCCACTTCAATTTGCCTCACCCATTTTCAACATTTCTCATTTAAGTCCTTCTAAGTAAATCCACATTCAAATGACAAAATCAAAGCACCAAAATTTCACACATGCATACTTATAAAAATAATAGCATAGAATTTAGTATTAAATTATTTTTGTGACTCGGTTTTGTGGTCCCGAAACCACTTCCCGACTAGGGTCAAAAATAAGACCGTCACAGAATCCCTTTCTCCTTTTCTCTCATAATATTCTGTCAAATTCCTTCTCAACAGCCGAAATTCTTTTTGATCATTGGGGCATTGTTGCGGTTGGGTCTTTAAGATACCTTCGGCCGAATATGTTTTTGCATCTTTCCTCCTCTTTTTACCGAAATTGAGTGTTAATGTTGGCTAGTGCGTAGGTTTTCCCGAAGTGTGAAAAGGAGCAAGCAACATGAAGCAATCAATACTCTACTTTTAGTTCTTGATCAAGTAAGCATTCTCACTTTTTGTTGGTTTGGGGACTTATTATTCTTGTGGGTCCTGTATTTGTCAGGGGCGGTTTTAACCGCATGTTAATGTAACTTCTTTTAATAAGGTTTTGGTGTAACGCAAAATCCATCAAGGGGCTTTGATCTTCACTATTAGTTAAGGGTGATTTAGGAAAACTCGATCGATTAAGGTATATATCTGTGTGGTTTGGATGGTGCTGTGAAAAAGGAGGAAAACCCTATTGATTGGGTGACTAACTGTTGATCTTGTTTAACGTAGGTTCGATGCTAAGAATTCGTGGCACGTTTTGTAAACAAAAGTGTGTAATCGCACTCTATAAGCAGTAATAGGCGTAAAAGCCAGTAAGGTGTGTATTTTTTCCCTAAATCTGTTCATCGGCTGAAAGGCTAGAAGAGTGTGTATGTACACACTGTGTTTGACTGTAGATCGATAAAAAGTCGAAATACCGAAACATCGAAAAGCCAAAAAGATGGGCTTTGGGGTCACATGAGCATACGAGCACTCGTGTGGTGAAGCCGAGTCCACGAATGTGGGTGTAGGACTGTAGAGGCCTCCACGAGCCTTTTCGTGGGCTTGAGCCATTATGGGCCTCAATGGGCTAGGCTAGGCTGGGCCATGTGGGCCCAATGAGCTTGTAGGCCCACACGGATAAATTATATGTTATGTGATAAGTATTGGACTGGACTGTGGTTAATTTTGGGCCAGATGGGCCACACGAGCTTGTGGGCCAACTTGTGCCGCATAATAGGCTTGGGCCCATTTTCACCGTAAGGACTGTTAGGGTTGCTAAAGTCACTCAAGATGACTGTAAAACTTCTGATGGGCCGATAAATGTACTTAGGCCCAAATAGCTAAAATGACCAAATACCCTTGAAGGGTAAAATGACTATTTTGTCCCTCGTGGGACTAGTGCTATGGTTTTGATTGATTTGATGGTAATTGTATGACTATGATTTGAATGATTTGACTATGATTATATGATCGATTATGGGCATAACATTCTGCATACATGTTGCATGGGTTGGGATATTGTTATGGAGGAAGTATCGATCTATTAGGGCCGCACGGGTCACCCAGGACAACAGTGGACCCACCGAAGGCTTAAAAGCCGTACATTGTATTGATCTGATAAGGTCGCATGATCACCCGAGATGACTGTAGACTGATCGATGGCTAAGTGCTGATCATTTTACCGATGGCTTTGTGCCATATATATTATCGATGGCTTAGTACTGTCCATTTACCAATGGCTTTGTTTCGTATATATATTATTGATGGCTTAAACATTGTCCATTTACCGTTGGCTTTGTGCCACGCACATTATCGATGGCTTAGTGCTGTCTATTCTATCGATGGCTTTGTGCCACGCATATTATTATGCCTCGGTGCCATTCTGTTTATGGCCTCAGGCCATTTTGATTAAAGGCAGCATTGTTGCCATTCTAGTTAGTGCCACAACTGGTGCTAACTCTTGGTATGATGGTTGGGTGGGTTGATAATATCCTTACAGTAAGTGCAGGGTTAGATGGAGGCAAGTGCAAGGTTGGATGGGGGTACATGCATCATACATTGTTCATTCTGATTCTGTTATTGTACGGGTTTAGGTCCACATGAATTCTATTTCTGAATCTGTAATGGGCTAAGGCCCATCTATCCTGCATGCTGTAATGGGCTTAAGCCCAAGTTGTTACTGCATTTTTGTATGGTTGACTGTTCTTTTAGTATAGTAGGGGATTGCACACTGAGTTTTCATAAACTCACCCCGTTTGTTAACTTTTCAGGTAATCCCCAATGTTAGGAGGATCGGTGCTATGAGGGACTTGGAGATGTGTACACAACTGCTTAAGTTTTTTTTTTCGATTTTGTTTAGTTTACTTATAAGTACTTTGATTTTTTGGTCTAGGTTGTTTTTTGGTCTGGGTTGTAATAAGGCCTCTCCTAAACTTTTGGACTTTAATTTGGGGTTTTATGGTATTAAGTTTTATATCTGCTAGCTCTAGGATGCGATTTTCCAAAAACAATAACGAATTTTAAACATCACGTTTTCGCAAAATATCGCAAATGCTTCCTCAACATCCTTGGTTTTAAAACATAACAACCAACTTATGATGATTTAAAGTATTGACGTTTTAAACTATAAACTAAGTTAAAAAAGAGATTTTTTCGACAAACAGATTTTTACCAACAAAGAACGGTTTCAAAAAACACTTCAATGGACATGCCACGGCCATAACGTCTGAACCGGGTTTGGGGTGTTACAGGTTTGATGTCATTACTATAAGAAAACATGTTTTTAAATGGTCAAGAGATATCACACTATCATAGGTTATATAATGGCATGGATATCTAGACTCGTACATGCTACGTTCAGCCTGATAATTGACTAACCTGAGCTCTGATACTAATAAATGTAACACCTTAATGTAACACCCCAAGCCCGGCTTGGACGCTATGACCGAATCTGGTGCTGTCACATTGAAGTGTTTTTCATAAAACACATTGTCGTTAAAAACCCTTTTCTTTTCTATTTAATCTCCTTATTATTATCTTTCACTGATTCGCAGACATGTCATTCATTTTCAAAGTGTGATTTATTTCCTACACCATTTACTTTTAAAAACATTATGCAATGTCAAGATCTTATTTTATAGCGGAAGTTTGTGTTTTAAAAATATGTTAGCAATTGTGGTGTTTTGAAAAGCATTTATCTTTTGAAAATCCACATCCTGCTACTATCAGACATGCATCAAAATAAATAAAATCCCAAATTAAAAGTTAAAAGTTTAGAAAGGCCTTAATACAAATGAAATACCAAAATATAAATCTCTTATAAATTAAAGATCCAATATAGAAGCATGGACAGATGTGTGGCCACCTTCGAGTCCCTCGCAGCACCAATTCGTCTAAGGATTACCTGGGCAGATAAGTAGAAGAATGAGTTTATGAAACTCAGTGTGTAATCCCTTAACAAACAAACAGTCAGTAATGCAATAGGCAAGTACAGTTTGGGCTTAGGCCAGGTTCAAAAATAGTCCAGTATCAGTTATGGCCTCAACCCATTATAGTATTAATATCAATGTGGGCCTTAGCCCATTTCAGTCACAGTATCAAAAATGCAATCAGAAATCCTACCAATCCATCCTCTACACTCCACTCCGTCTAGCTCTACACTCCATGTGGGGATAAAATCAACCCACACATCCCTACACTCCAAAATATAGCACCGGTTGCTGTGCTAAATAGTGTTTGCAGCAGAGCTGGCAGTACAGTACACTTCCTCCAAATATAATAACCCAACCCCATGCTCTATAACACACATGTATGCAACATATAAATATCGTGGCATGCTCAAATATAGTCATACATATATAAGGGCATAACGATCAGTTTATATCATAGGGCATAATAGTCATTTTTAACAGTTTGGCGTCTAGGTATACTTATCGACCCATCAGTAGGTCCACAGTCGTCTCGGGCGACTCATGCAACCTTAACAATCAAATAGTGAAAATGGCCTCAAGGCCCATTACGCGGGCACATTGGGCCCATACGCCTGTGTGGCCCACAAAGCCTAGAAATAACCTTGGTTGTATGAATTACATAGCCTAGCCCACTATTTCCCACACATTCGTGTGATTTACCCGTGTGGGGCCCACACGGCCCATTTCGGCCTAACATGGCCCAAAACGGCCTAAACCCATAGAATTGCTCATGGTGGCCTCTATAGTCAAACACCCACATTTCATGCATTCAGATTACCACACGAGAGAGCGCACGCTTGTGTAGCGTCAATTGTCATATTTTCTGGCTTTTGGCTGATTTACGATTGTAGTAGTGTGATTATACACCTGATGTGATTCGAAGCTAACTGCACTCGACCACTCCTATACTTGAATTCAGTCAAAACACAACTTAGTTAGTTACTTAACCCATAATTCAAAATGGAACCTAACTGAGTTCCAAATCGATCATAATAACTACCTCCTTACCGTAAATCAATCGAAATCGTACTCTTGATTCTTAGAAGACACACCAATCAACCTTGATCTCCACATACACGAAAGTCACAACCTTTTTGTTAAAACCCCAAAGCTACAATCACTTAATGATCTACTTATCCTAACAACCTTTCAGTCATACAGTAAGAATGAAACACGAAACACCCACACAGTTACCAAACTACTAACAGAATTAAGTGCCTTTCGAAACACAAGAGAGAATCAATTGAAGGAATTCTGAAACTATCAGTATTCGGCCCAAAAGGAACCAAGTGCCAACCTTTGCTCACTTCAGTGCAAGTATAGAAAATAACCAACTGGATGGTTAGCAGTAAAAGAAGAAAGAAAACACATGTTTACAAGAGAGATAACAAAAATTGAAAAGTGAAGAATTAGAGAGTATTCCAAAGAACAAAACTCGCCACAAATTCGACAAAGAGGAAAATAGAGAAGGGAGAAGAGACAGGGATATTTGGCTAATGCACAAAAGGAGATGGTGTCTACTCAGAAGCAATTGCGAGAGAGCTAGTAGGGATTCAGCAAAGGATTACGGTGGAAAGAAAAGAGTATTCGGTCCAAGAAATGTGATTCAAAGAAGGAAGGGAAGAAGCAAAAATTGAATAAGTGAATAAGGGAGAAGGTCAATACAATAAGTAGAGAGAAAAGAAATAAAAGCCAATTTTCGGCACCAGAGGCAAAAAGAACCAAAAAGCCAAAGAGAATGGGCATACAAAACCCAAAATTTTGAAAGAACAGTAACTCAGCTAAAAACTCTGTATGTCTACCATGCAATTTCGGCACAACCCAACTACACTTCAAATCCCACTTTTTCCTCCCTGAATCCTCTCCTAAAATCCCTCCTCAAATCTCTCCAACCGACCACACCTCCCCTCAACTACTCAATTTGAATTCCCCTCTACCACTTCAGTGTTTTAGTCAACTTCTACTTCTCATACGACAAAGGAAGCAAAATAAAACACTCCTTGTACATAGCGGGACTCGAACTTAAGTCCTTTAGTAGCAGTAACACGCCACTATCCCCTAGACTAGCAGGCTTTTTATGTCATGATTTAACCATATTTATTTAAGAAGCCCGATGACTAGAGACAGGGTTTATTCAAATAAAAACAAAAATTTTGTACAAGCCAAGGCTTGAACCCATGACTTTTCAAACACTTCCCAGAACACATAACCACTAAAGCAAATAGTTACTTGTGTCACAAACATACAAAATTAAATACTTAGATTTTTGGGGTGTTACAACTCTACCCCTAAAAGAAAATTTTGGCCTCGAAATTTACCTGGTAAAAACAGATGAGGGTGCTATTGTCACATCACCTCCTCGAGTTCCCACGTGGCCGCCTCAGAACTATGTTTATGTCAAAGTACCTTAACCAGTGGAATAGATTTCTTCCTTAACACTTTTACATCATGCTCTAGAATCTGAACCAGCTCCTCCTCAAAAGCTAGATCTGGCCTAAACTCAATCTCCTCAGTCGAGACAATATGCATGGGATCAGAGTGATAACACTTCAGCATAGAGACGTGGAACACATCATGAATCCGGTCCAACTCTAGAGGTAAATCAAGTTGAAAAGCGATCGATCCCACAAGCTTCAGATTTTCTTCCATGGCAAAACTTAAAGAAAATCGTAGCCCCCCACAGAATACTCAATCTCCTTCCGCTTCAGATCCGCGTATGACTTTTGTCTGTCTGATGCTGCCTTTAGTCATTCCTGAATTAATCTAAGTTTATCCTCGATATCAGAAACTAATTCAGGGACTAGAGCATGCTGCTCGCCCAACTCAGTGCGACACCTACGACCATATAATGCCTCGTAAGGTGCCATCTGTATGCTAGACTGATAACTGTTGTGGTACGCAAACTCCACTAATGGCAAGTAATCCTCCCAAGTGCCTCAGAAGTCAATCACACAACTTCTTAACATGTCCTCCAGTATCTGAATCACCCTCTTTGACTGACCATCTGTTTGAGGATGGAACGCAGTACTAAAGTCTAACCTTATACCCAAAGCCTTGTGTAACTTCTTTCAGAGCCGAGACGTAAAGCGAGGATCTCTATCAGATATTATGGAAATCAGTACCCCATGCAGTCACACTATCTTAGACACATATAGTTTAGCCAGCTTCTACAACGAGTAATCTATAATGCCCCAATTTTTTGGGTTTTCGAATTTTGCTTGAATTTATCTTTGCATGTCTTGATGCTGAAGTAGTGAGTTAAGTGTGTTTAGTGGACCTTTAGGAGGTCCAGGGTTAAGCCTAAGGGCTGGCAAAATTTCTATTTTTTACCTTAGGTGAAAGTGGATTAGAGCTAAGTGGGCTTTTAATTAAAAGTTGGGGTTTTATAGCACAAGAAAGTATGTGTTAAAGTGGAAAGGTGGCGCCACTTAAACCATAGGGAGGTGGTGTGTGGAATCTTGTAAGAGAACCAAGGATCGAATCCTTTGAGGAGCAAGGTTTTATTTTATTGCATGAGCATGGTAAAAGGTGGACTCCAAGTTAAATTTTGAAGGAAAAAGTTTGAAGTGCTCATGGGATTGGGTTAAGGAGTGATAAGGGGGAGTTTATCAAGGAGAAAATTTAGGAATTTTGCATGGGGAGCAAGAGTTGGCCGATTGTAGGACTGTAGGTGCAAATTCAACTAGGGTCCTTAGGGAGTTGCATTTTCGGCAATAGTGGCTAGGTGTGTACTGATTTCTTGTAGACAAATCTTTTAGGATTTCACGATTGTGGTCAGTTCTTTATGCCGAATAGGTATAGTGATTTTGAGGACACTTTGTTCTTTCTTTCTCCTTCTCCATTTTGTTCTAAAAACCAAAAGCCAAAATTCATAAACTCTCTTTGTGCCGGTTTGTTGAAAGAACCAAACCCTTCCATCTCTTTTCTTCTCAAGCCGAATCTATCATCTTCTTTTCCTCCTTTTTCTTTTCTCCATTGCTTAATTTGACTCACCTAGAACCCCTTGGCCGATTGCCTCAAAAAGTCGAAACCCAAACCATTTGGTTTACATCTAGCCGATTTCTCCCTTGACCTAACCTTTCTCATCTTTACTTTGAAGCAAGCCGAAGCCTCTTCACAACCTCTTCTATTTTTCTTTCATCTTCTTCCCTTCCAAAACCCAAAACTTTAACTCTCTCTAGTGATCTCTTCTCAAAACTGAAACCTTCTCTTTTTTTTATGGATTCGTTCAACCCCTTTGATCTATTCCCTTGTGATTCGATTAAGTCGAGTGTAGATCTAGGCTTTGAGTGGTGGAAATAACTTCTAGCGATAGCAAAATCAATCTAACAAACCTCGGTGGTAAGTACTCGAATCTCTTCTTTCGTATTCTTGTGATTTAAGAAAAGCCTAAAACCCCTATCTTTCCATGGTTGCTATCAGTTTTGACCTCTTTTGGTTAAACACCCATTTTAGCCTCTTTTCTTTTGGTACTTATGTGTATTAGTGTGGTAAAGGGGCGATCTAGCGAGGAGCAGTTGGAGGCTAGGGGCGCTGAAGCAATCTAGATCTAGATCTAGTTGTAGATTTCGGCAAAGGTAAGTGAATAATGATTTTGGGTAATGATGGCTGAATGTGATGGTATTAAAGTGATGTCGATTTCGTTTGATTTTGCTTGGATTATAGTTTAATAATGTAGTGGGTTTATCGTGTACAAATCTTAACATAATACCCAAATAGGTGTGTATTGACACCCTCTAGTAGATTAGATCGGCAAAAGCTGAAAAGCTGAAATACCAGCATTTCATGGGCTTGCGAGCATGCGAATGCTTATGGGTTGTTTCAAAATTATGAAACTAGATTAATGGATGGTAAAGGGCTTCTGTGTGCATTTCCGTGCACTTAGGTAGTTTGGGCCTTGATGCGCCAGAATCGGGCCCAATGGGCTTACGGGCCCATATGGGTAAAAGTATTCGGTAAGTGTTTTCTAGTGAATTGGATGTGAATTCTACGATAATATGTGTAAAACCTAACTGAGCGGGCCATAATAGCATGTGGGCTCCCTCGGGCCCATTAGAGGTTTTAAGGCCCGATGGCACTGGATGAATAAATGGGCTATTTGAGTCGCTCGGAGCAGCGTTAGAACTGTTAAAAAGTAGTATTAAGCATAAGACTTAGAGACATAGTGAAATTACCAAAATACCCCTAAAGGGTGAAAATTACCGTTTTACCCCTAGATGTTAAATGACAATTTTACCCCTAAAGAAAAGTTGACTGATTTGCATGTTACTGTATCTAATATTCTGTATGCCATGTCATGATATATTCTAATTTGCATGGGGTTGGGATATTGATACAGAGGAAGAGCTAAAAGTGGCAATGCCACATGATCTGTTTAGAGGCTCTGCCTCGTATTACTGTTCTGGTGGCTTGGCCACGATATCTGTATTAGCAGCTCTGCTACAACTGTGGTGTGTAGGGCTGGTACAGGTGGTGTGTAGGGATGGACTGGGCTTGGGTTTTGAATACATGCATATATAAATATAATCTGATCTGTTTCTATAATGGGCCCAAGGCCCACATTGTTTTCTGAAAAGGGCCAAGGCCCAGTTTAATCTGTATCTGAATAGGGCCTCGTCCCAGACTGAGCTTGGACTGGTCTTTGACACTAGTTGGGTTTCTTTACACATTGAGTTTTCACAAACTCAGCCTTTCATTTTCATCCATGCAGGAAACCCCCAACCATAGAGGTCTTGAGCTGGAGGGATTCGAGGTAGCCACGTGATTCACTCTTTCGGCTTATAGTTTTTTCTGAATTTTATTTTATTTATATGTTATTTCTTCTTCTTTGATTTCGATTTTAAGTTGTAATAAGGTCGCTCGATATTTTATTTTAGGTTTTCTTCCTTGTTAGCTTTACAATAGTAGACTAGTCTATGCGGGTTTTCCAAACTTAAACAAATGTTTTGAAAACATGCAACATGTACCGTTTGGGCAACTTAACATCAATAACACCATAATGAGATTTAATAACAGATGAATTTTATTTGGTAACAGCTAAGGTTTTTAAAACTAAAAATGATTCTTATTTACAAGCTCTTAAACACGGTTTAACTTCAAACTACATAACATTTTAGTAAAAAAAGATCAAAGCTTAGTGGATAGTCCGTGTGACACACCAGGTCTAGCCATAACGTCTGGGCCAGGTTTGGGGTGTTACATAATCAGTACGAACAGGTATGAAATGGCCAGATTTGGTCAATTGATCCATGATGACCCACATTGAATCCTTCTTAGTAGGCGTTAGGGGCAGCCCACTAATGAAGTCCATAGTCACCCTCTCCCACTTTTAGAGTGGAATATTAACTGGTTGCAGTAAACCTGAGGGTAACTGATGCTCAGCCTTAACTTGCTGGCATGTCAAACACTTACTCAAGAAATCCGTAACCTCGCGCTTAAGTCCTAGCCACCATATAGCTCATGAAGATCTCGGTACATCTTGTTCCCAATAGGGTGCATAGCAAAAGGACCACTATGTGACTCTCGCAATATGGACTACCTCAACTCAGTATCATTTGGCACACAAACTCTTCCACGTACACAAAATACCCCTTCGCTATTCAGTCCAAAATCTGTCTACTATTATTCTCAACTTGTCAGAATCATGAACCCAGTGACTCATCCTCCAATTACCCTTAATCTTCTCAATCCAAGTAGGCTTAACCTGATGTTCAGCCAACAGACTACCATCATCAAATAAACTTAGGCGAGCAAACATCACCCTCAGATAAGACATAGCCCTATGACTCAGTGCTTCAGCGACTACATTGGCCTTACCAAGATAGTATTCAATTGTGCAACCATAATCCTTTAGTAGCTCAATCCATCTACGCTGCCTAAGGTTTAGATCTTTTTGTGTGAGGAGATATTTGAGACTCTTGTGATCAGTGTAAATGACACACTTTTCACCATACAGGTAATGTCTCCAAATTTTCAGTGCAAAAATCACTGCGGCCAACTCCAAGTCATGTGTTGGATAAGTCACCTCATAAGCCTTAAGTTGTCAAGATGCATAGGCTAACACCTTACCCTCTTGCATCAGTACACATCCCAAGCCGACGTGTGATGTATCACTATATACAGTAAACTCTTTTCCAGACTCTAGCTGAATCAAAATAGGGGCCTTAATCAGAACTTTCTTAAGCTTCTCAAAACTTTCTTGCTGCTTATCAGTCCAGTTAAACGGCACCCCTTTACGCAATAACTTAGTCAGAGGTGCAGCAACCAACGAAAACCCCTCAACAAAACATCTATAATACCCTGCTAGACCCAAAAAACTTTGAATTTTAGATACAGTCTTAGGTGGTTTCCAGTCCAGAACAGCTTTAATTTTTCGAGGATCAACCCTAATCCCCTCAGCAGATACCACATGATCCAGAAAAGTAACTTCCCTCAACCAGAACTCACACTTACTGAACTTGGCATACAGTTGCTTTTCCCTTAGAGTCTGCAAAACCATTCGGAGATGTTCATCGTGTTCCTCTTTAGTTCTCGAATACACTAGAATGTCATCAATAAAAACCACTATGAACGAATCCAGATAAGGTTGGAATACTCGGTTCATTAGACCCATAAAAGTCACTAGTGCATTTGTCAATCCAAACGGCATGACTAAGAACTCATAATGCCCATAGCGAGTCCTAAACGTAGTCCTGTATACATCAGACTCTTTAACTCTCAACTGATGGTATCTCGAATGGAGATCAATTTTGGAGAAAACCAAAGCTCCTCGAAGCTGATCAAATAGATCGTGTATTCTTGATAAAGGGTACTTATTCTTGATGGTCAGTTTGTTCAGTTACCGATAGTCAATGCACATACGCATAGATCCATCCTTCTTTTTCACAAATAACACTGGTGCTCCCTACGGAGACAGACTAGGGCGGATGAAACTATGATCCAATAATTCTTGAATCTGAGCCTTAAGCTCCACAAGCTCCTTCGGTGCCATTCTATAAGGGGCGATGGACATCGGAGCTGTACTAGAGAGGAGCTAAATCCCAAACTCAACTTCACGGTTTGGAGGTAACCCAGGTAGCTCATTGGGACAAACATCTAGATAGTCTTTAATTGTTCTAATATTCTTAACAGAAGAGCCCTCAGAACCTGAAACACAGATGTTGTGACAGCCCTAAATTGACCCCGGACGGGAAGTGATTTCGGGATCACTAAACCGAGCTATAATTATAATTAAATGTTAATTTCCGTGTCTAATATGTGTACCATTGCATGTGTAAATTTTTGTTTTGTTATATGGTGTTTATTGAATGTGAACTTAATTAAAAAGGGGCTTAAGTGCAAAATATTAAAAATATGTGAGATTGTTTAAAAAGGGACTAAATTAGTAGATGGTATAAATAATTGGAGTTGCATGTCAAATCCTCCATTATTTGACTTAGTGGCCGGCCATGATGACTTCATGACATAAAATATGTGTTTTATATTTTTTTATAATAATGAATTATGAAATAACAAAAATGGGGTAAAAGAACAAATTATATTTTTATTCTATTTTGTTCTTCATTGCTGAATTTGGGAAAGAAAAAGGGAGAAGAAGAAAGCTTAACATTCGGCCATTTTAGTTCTTAATCTAAGGTATGGATTCATGTTATTTCTTTAAAATTTTTGTGAAATTCAATTTATAATCAAGCTTAGGACGTAACCTATAAGTTGGATTTTTGTTTGGTTGTGAATGCTCCATTCGGCCATTGATAAAGAAGACAGAATTTTGAAGCTTTTAGGTCCTAATGATATGAGCTGTATTATGGAATTCTTGAGAGTTAGTTGGGGTTAAATTTTCTTATAATGCATGAAAATATGTTCAAATTATGCAAATGTAGCTTCGTGTGGTTCATTGAGCAATAAGAGACATTCGGCTATGTCCTTTTAGCTTGAACAAAATTTGGCTTTGTGTGAGGTTTTTACTTTAAGAAGGAAACGATTGTGTTGTTTGAAAGTTTAGGAGTTTAGATTTTGAAAGGGAATTTAATTTGGCTCAATTTATTTCTATTGAATATTCGGCTATGGGGCATTACATAAATTTTGGATGTTTGTTCTATTTTAAGTCTAAAGTGATTAGTAAATAAGTTTAAGCACTTGCATATATGTGTTTGCCGAACAAGATAGTGGTTATAACTTGAGCATTTATTGGGTATTATTTTGTTAATAAAGGGATTGAGAAGTGTATCTATGATTATGCCAAATATTATGTAGTTGAAATCTATATATATATTTATAATTATTTCGATTTTGGAGGTTAAATGATGGAACCTCACGTTAGTTTATAGAAGTAAAGTAAGTATTAACGTAACTCATCCATGACCTAAATGTGATAAATATGGTATTGAATGACTTATTGGGTTACCCTATGAAATGATAGTATTAAAACTTGTCGAAATGTGCTTAAATGGTCAAATTATGGTGGTTGATGTTTTATAATCGTCGAACATGGGGTTTAATAATAGAAATTTAATGAATTAAGTTTGTCTAATATAGCTCAAGAACATCAAGGACAAAGGTCGAAAAGGGGAAAGGAAAAAGCTATTGAATAGCGGGTCTACAACCGTTCGAATATACCTAGATAAGTTTTGAGTATACCAACGTAGTACATACTTAAATATGTTATGAAATATATAAGTTGAATGCACTATGACAAGTTGATCTTACTTGATAAAATCTATTTGAAATATGATAGTATGAGATAGGTAGCCGTATGCATATATGGAATTGAAAGAATAATGTGAATAGCTAAAGCATATGAAAATTTGATATGACGATTTTTCAATTGAACCAAATGGGTATGGAATAGTATATTATATATGTTCAGCAAATTGAGTTGTGAGAAGATGTTGTTATGTATATGTCTTTCCCTATATCGGAAGTAACTAATGATTTACGAAAATGATGTGTCATGAGTAACATATTAGAATGTGAACAAAAATCATACGAGACTCGGTGATATGATACATTCGAGCCACAGTGCCTAGCAGGCTATAAGCTGGTGATGTGATAAAAATCGGGCCTCAGTGCCTAGCAGGCTTTGTGTCGGTGTAACATTCGGGCCCTCAGTACCTAGCAGGCTTTGTACCGGTGAAACATTCGGGCCCTTGTGCCTAGCAGGCTTTGTGCTGGTGGTTCGAGTAAGTGTTAAGAGTATGAGGAATTATGATACATCTTGAGTAAAGTAAAAACATCGTATTAAGAAGGTCAGGTACGTATTATAGACTTATGTGAATATTAGATTTTAAAGTATGTTACGTATTAAGATTGTTGGATGTATGAAAGTGAGTTCCATCTGTACTTACCAAAATATACCTATATATTTATATAGTCGGCCATGAACTATGCTTATATGATAATAAATTTTTGTGATAATTGGTTGATAGCAAATCAGTTGAAAACAAAGGTTACAATTCATCATTTATGAATGTACATTCGGCCCAATGAATATTCTTCTTGGAAATTAGTATTTGGCTAGTGAATATAGTTAATAATAAGTTATAAATTGTTAAATTACTCAAAGCTTACTAAGCTCGTAGAAGCTTACTTCGTTGTTAAATTTCCTTCTGTTTTATAGATTTCTTTGAAGCTACGGTCCGAGGGATTCAATTCTAGGTCACTCACACTATCGTCGATAGATTTTGGTACCTTCGAAGATTTACTTTCTTTTTAAACGATGGCATGTGTAGGCTAAAACCCTTGTTTTGAATTTTTGATTCTTTTTGATTTGTAAATATGAATAGCCATGCGAAAATGGCTTATCAAATTTCCTTATAAATGATCAACAATGATGCATGTTATGGTTGAGTACGAATGAGTATGCAAGAATTATGCTTTTGGTTATTAATTGTGTGAGTTATATCTATCTAGATGGAAATTTGGGATTAAGTACTAATAGTATGAAAATGAGATGACATTTAGTATAAATTTGTAAATGTTTAAGTGTGATTGCTTGAATGGTTAGTTGACTATAAATGGCTATGATAAATTGAATTGGCAAAATTCTTTAAAGCATGCTATACAAATTCATTTCATGACTCAAATTTGGAAATCTTTAGGAGTATATAAATGAAATTGCATAATCGGCTAGGCACTAAGGTAAGGCTTTGGTTAACTTGCCTGTAAACTGTTGCTATTGTATAATAAGTATTAGTTAAGGTAAATTACTAGCTCAGAACATAAATGGTATATATATACTTATAGGTGATGTACTCGGATTAGGAATGCTTGAAACTTTATGCAAATTATTTTTGGTTTCATATGTGCTTGTTTTGTAATGCCTCTTAACTCTCCGTCGAGGGGTAAGGGTTAGGGGTTTTACAGATGTAGGCTAAATACGCTTCACAACCTTTACGAACCAATTTCTTGGCAGAGATCACAGTTGACAAATAATCCCGACGCTCCCCAATTACAACTACTTCATCATCCTTTACAGCTTTCAGTACCATACGTTTAGCAGCATAATCCAAACTTACCCGGTGTTTTACCAGCCAATCCATCCCCAAGATTAAGTCGAATTCACCAAAAGGTAGTTCCATCAAATCCGCCACAAAGGTAACCTCTTGAACCTCCAAAGGCACATCTCTGAACAGTTTATCTACTCTAACTAACTGCCCTAATGGACTTAATACAATTATTTTACTAACAGTACTCTCAAACAAGATACCCAAAGTTTCAGACACATTACAAGCTATATAGGAATGAATAGATCCTATATCTATCAATGCAGCGTAAGGTACATTATAAATGAAGAACGTACCCATAATAACATCTGGGGCATCTCCATCCTCTCGGCGACGTGCAACATAAACCAAAGCTGGCTGCCTCGCCTCAATATGACTAGCACCTCTACCCGGTGCCCTCTGACCATGACCCAAACCATTTCCACCTTTGGCCTGACCACGGCCTCTCGGCGGCTACTGACCACCCCTCAGCTGTCGTACATTACCCAAGCTAGTAGCTTGCATCTGCTCAGGCCTCCGTGGACAATCTCTGATATGGTGCTCCAAAGATCCGCACCTCAAACATGCTTGAATCCTTTTCCAGCACTCGCCCTGATGGTGTCTCCCAGAATCAGCACAAGGCTACGGTCCAACAACAGCAATAGGGACCCCAAATCTGACTGGCCCATCGATTCTAGCCTTTTTCTTAAGCCTCAGAAGTGAACTTGAGGGCTCTGAATCCCTCTTGTTCCTACCCTTTTCCTTTTCACAGTTCTGGTGCTCAACGTGCTCCACATTCTCAGCGATCTTCACCTTATCCACTAAAGTAGCAAAATCTCACTCCCTCTATAGAGCTATCAGAACTCGTAGACTATCTCTGAGGCCGTCCTTGAAATGAACATAGTGCTCATATTTAGTTGCCACCATCCCACGCACAAAGCGGCTAAGTCGTAAAAATTCATCCTCATATTTAGCCAAAGATTTATCCCCCTATGTCAAGTTCTAAAACTCTCTCCTCTGGGCATCTACATAACTAAAGCCCACATATTTTCCTTGAAAGGCAGTCTTGAAAAGTTCCCAAGCCAATCGGTCGGGCTGAGTACCCACTTTTACTGTAAGCCACCACTGATAGGCTTCGTCTCGCAGCAATGACATTGTACCTTTTAGTTTTTGCTCAGGGGCGTCAAGGTCGTCCATGATCCTCTCTATGGCCTCTATCCAATATTCAGCCACATTAGGGGCAACTCCAGCAATACCCCTAAAAATCTCATCCCCATTAGATCGGAGTCATTTCGTAACTGACCTACGGTCCATAGTACCAGTATTGGGCCCAGCGACACTTTCCAGAATTTGGAGCATAGCTTGGGATAGTACGTAGTCCTCAATCACTCAATCATATGACCTTGTCTCAATTACAGGTGAAGCTGGTGCCTTCCTAGCCTCAATGTTAGGCAAATGGCTAGATGAAAAAGACCTAGCCCTAGCACCTCCACGGCCTCCGCCACGGCCTCTTGTACCCCTTTCGCTAGTACCTCTAGTGCTCATTATCAAAATATGCTTTATCTGTTTTAATAATTTTATGCAGATCAATTTATAGTTCCAGTAATTATTAGCAGATGCTTTATGAAAAACAGTAATTTAGAGTTTATTTTCGTTGATCATAGTCTCACTACAATTTTTAGTTTCCTACGGTTTTCAGTTTACTCTAACTAAAGTGTTTCAGTACAGCCTACTACCTACAGTAGTCTCTGTATTTTCTACCTATTGAATTTTAGTTTAATAAAAACAATGATATCAAGAAGACTTACAGATTCGGCGTCAAAGACTCGGTATGCCACACAATTAGTAAAACCTTTTAAAACACTTTAAATCATTTGAAAGCAACTTTTAGAAATTCAAAAATTAAAACCCATTCTACAGTTGAGTTTTACAACTTGGCTCTGATACCACTAAATATAACACCCCAAGCCCGGCCTAGACGCTATGGCCGAATCTAACAATGTCACATTGAAGTGTTTTTCATAAACACATTGTCATTAAAAACCGTTTCTTTTCTATCTAACCTCATTGTTATTATCTTTCACTGATTCGAAGACATGTCGTTCATTTTCAAAACGTGGTTTATTTCCTACACCATTTACTTTGAAAAACGTTATGCAATGTCAAGATTTTATTTTTTAGCGGAAGTTTGTATTTTAAAAATATGTTATGTAATCGTGGTGTTTTGAAAAGCATTTATCTTTTGAAAATCTGCATCCTACTACTATTAGACATGCATCAAAATAAATAAAATCCCCAAATTAAAAGTTAAAAGTTTAAAAAGGCCTTAATACAAAGCAAATACCAAAATTTAAATCGTTAATAAATTAAAGATCCAATATAGAGCATGGACGGATGTGTGGCCACCTTCAACTTCCTCGTAACACCGATTCGTCTAAGGATTACCTGTGCAGATAAGTAGAAGGGTGAGTTTATGAAACTCAGTGTGTAATCCCTTAACAAACAAACAGTCAATAATGCAATACACAAGTACAGCCTCGACCTAGGCCCAGTTCAAAAATAGTCTAGTATCAGTTAGGGCGTCAGCCCATTACAGTATTAATATCAATATGGGCCTTAGACCATTTCAGTCACAATATTAGAAATACAATCAGAAATCCTACCCATCCATCCTTTACAGTCCACTCCGTCTAGCCCTTCACTCCATGTGGGGATAAAATCAACCCACCCATCCTTACACTCTAAAATATAGCATCAGTTGTGCGGCACTAAACAATGTTTGCAGCGGAGCTACCATTACAGTACATTTCCTCCAAATATAATAACCCATCCCCATGCAACATAATACACATATATGCAACATATAAATATTGTGGCATGCTCAAATAAAGTTATACGTAATAAGGGCATAATGGTCATTTTATATCATAGGGCATAATAGTCATTTTTACTAGTTTAGGGTATAGGTATACTTATCGACCCATCAGTAGGTCCATAGTCATCTCGTGTGACCCGTGCAACGTTAAGAATCAAACAGTGAAAATGGGCCCAAGGCCCGTTATGTGGGCCCATTTGGCCCATACGCCTGTATGGCCCAAAAATCTCAGAAATAACCTTGTTTGTATGAATTACATAGCCTGGCCCATTATTTCCCACACATTCGTGTCATTTACCCGTGTGGGGCCCACAAGCCCGTTGGGCACAGTAGCCCACACGGCCTATTTCGGCCCAACATGGTCCAAAACGGCCTAAACCCATGGAATCGCTCATGGTGGCCTCTATAGTCAAACGCTCACATTTCATGCATTCAGATTACTAGATGAGCGAGTGCAAGCTCGTGTGGCGTTAATTGTCATATTTTCTGACTTTTGGCTGATTTACCATTGTAGCAGTGTGATTACACACCTGATGTATTCGAAGCTAACCGCACTCGACCAATCTTATACCTGAATATAGTCAAAATGCAATCAAGTTTGTTACCTAACCCATAATTCATAATGGAACCTAACGGAGTTCCAAATCGATCATAATAACTACCTCCTTACCGAAAATCAATCGAATTCACACTCTTGATTCTTAGAAGATGCACCAATCAAACTTGATCTCCACCTACACGTAAGTTACAACCTTTTTGTTAAAACCCCAAAGCTACAATCACTTAACGATCTACTTATCCTAACAACCTTTCAACCAAACAGTGAGAATGAAACACAAAACACCCACACACTTACCAAACTGCCAACAGAATTGAGTGCCTTTCGAAACACAAGAGAGAACCGATTGGAGGAATTCCAAAACTATCAGTATTCGGCCCAGAAGGAACCAAGTGCCAACCTTTGCTCACTTTAGTGTGAGTATAGAAAACAACCAACCGGATGGTTAGCAGTAAAAGAAGAAAGAAAACACATGTTTACAAGAGAGATAACCAAAATCGAAAAGCAAAGAATTAAAGAGTATTCCAAAGAACGAAACTCACCACATATTCGGCAAAGAGGAAAATAGGGAAGGGAGAAGAGACAGGGATATGCGGCCGGTGTCGACTCAGAAGTGATTGCAAAAGAGCTAGTAAGGATTCGGCAAAGGATTATAGAGGAAAGAAACAAGTATTCTATCTAAGAAAGGTGATTCAAAGAGGGAAGGGAAAAAGAAAATAATCAAATAAGTAAATAAGGGAGAAGGTCAATAAGAGGAGCAGAGAGAAAAGAAACAAAAGCCAATTTTCTGCACCAGAGGCAAAAAGAACCAAAACGCCAAAGACAATGGGCATACAAAACTGAAAATTTTGAAAGAATAGTAACTCAGCTGAAAACTTTGTGTATCTACCATGCAATTTCGGCGCAACCCCACTACATTTCAAATCCCACTTTTTCCTCCCTTAAACCTCTCCTAAAATCCCTCCTCAAATCTCTCCAACCAACCACACCTCCCCTCAACTACTCAATTTGAATTCCCCTCCACCACTTCAGTGTTTCAGTCAGCTTCTACTTCTCACACGGCAAGGGAAGCAAAATAAAACACTCTTGGTGCATAGCAGGACTCGAACTTAAGACCCTTAGTAGTAGTAACACACCAGTATCCCCTAGACCAGTAAGCTTTTTATGTCATGATTTAACCATATTTATTAAGAAGCCTGATGACTAGAGACAGGGTTTATTCAAATAAAAACAAAAATTTTGTACAAGCCAAGGCTTGAACCCATGACTTTTCAAACACTTCCTAGAACATATAACCACTGAAGCAAATAGTTATTTGTGTCACAAACATACAAAGTTAAATACTTAGATTTTTGGGGCGTTACACTTAACCCGTATCCGTCGCCGAAATAGGGTTATGGAGTATTACCAGACTTTTCAAATTAAACAAACGTAAATTTCCAAATTTTCAAATTATATCATTAAACACATTAAAATCAATTCATAACATACACATTATCCCTTATACAGGCCCTTGAGCCCCTAAAAACACGTTAGAAACAAGTCGGGACTAAATCAAAAGTTTAAAGAATTTTTCAAAAAATATTAAAAATTTTTAACACTGCAAGGGTCACACGTGTGCAACTCACATAGTCGTGTGGCTAGGTCATGTGACTCATACGACAAAGTGTCATACCCGTGCCTCAGGCTGTGTAGGCATTCGAAGTAGGGACATACGACCGTGTCCCAGCCGGTGTCCATCCTTGTGTAACTTATTGACTTGGGTCACACGGCCAAGACACATGCTCGTGTGCCGGGCCGTATACCCTTCAAAATAACCCCACACGTTGGCGTGCCAGGCCGTGTAATAACTTGACTTGCAACCCTTTGAAAGTTACAAGGGATACATGACTGTGCCTCCTGGCCGTGTGTTACAAACGGATGAGACATACGCCCGTGTCTCTACCCGTGTGGACGAAAATAGGCCATTTTACAAGCCATTTTCTTACCCAACAAGGCATATACCTACAATAAAAGATACACATGTATACAAGCCATAATAGTGCACCAAAATCATGCATAATCTAGCTTTATATACATATGGTATTATCACATACAACCAATATGCCCTTAGGCACCTCAAATGACAACATGTAAACATATATAACCATATACTCTGTTTGGCCAAATAATCAACTAACCACTAAACATATTTGTATCAATACATGCCACTTAGTTTACTTACCAAAACATACCAAAACTTCTCAATTGGTACCAAACATACCATTCTAATCTAGCACCAAATCACCATATAAGTCATACATACTAAAGTACAAATTCACTACAAAATTCATCATATCGTAAGAAATATTTACAATATGCACATTTAACTCTCATTACCTTTCATCCTTCAAACACAAAACAAGCCAAATATCAACCATATTAAGGCTACTTATATACATACCAAAATATACCAAAACACAAGCCAAATCAATTGGCCACAACCACAACAAAACATATAGGCCAACATTAGCCAAAATACCTATACATGCCATTATAACCAAAATTAAAAATCTAAAAGTACTGAAAGAGCCGATGGATAGTATGATAGCTCTCTGATGACTTTCTAACCTGAACGAGCTTCTGACAACTGCAAACACAGAAAATAAACATAAAATAGGCATGCTATGCTTAGTAAGTTCATAACAGATATAGTCTAAAGTTGTCAATACATTAAACAACCACAAACCATGTTTATCTCAATTTTGAAAACTCATATATACACATTCTTACTCTTAATTTCCACAAATGTACACATTACCTACCTTTCATCATAATAATGTAATTTACATTGTAAGCTCTTACCGAAGCTCACATGAGGTAATATTACAATGGTTGAAACATCCCTTTTCGTAATTCACTAAAGTTATCTCTTTTCATGGTTCGATAGCCGAAGCTATCCCTTTTCATAATTTGATGGTCATCACTATCCCTTTTTATAATTTGATAGCCGAAGCCATCCCTTTTCATAGATCAATGATCGTTGTTACGTCGTTGAATTTTTCATGAACACACAATTTAATATTATGCAATAATATCATTTAAATAATAATTGAAAACATTATTTAAACGTACAAACTTACCTCGACGATAAACGTAGAAAACAAAGTCGACTAATCTGAAGCTTTTTTTCCTCAATCTAAAGCCGTACGAGGTCTGTATTGATCTATATAGATAAATTTAACTCAATTAAATATATATTTCATTCAATTTAATCCACAATCATATTTTGGCAAAATTATCATTTCCCCTATACTTTTAATTTCTTTGCAATTTATCCCTAGCTCATAAAAATGGAAATTCATGAAATTCCACCGTAACCCATCATAGTTGAATATCAATACAGTCCCTAGTAAGCCCTATATTTCATTTATTTCACAATTTTATCATGTAAAATTTTTCTATTTTTCAGTTTAATCCCTAAATGACAATTTCATCAAAAATCACTTAACAAAAGTTGTTTATCTATTAACAACCATTCATTTTCTATCATCAAACATAAAAACACATACACATTCATCAATGGTAAAACCCTAATACTTTAACAGTTTCACAAATTAATCCTCGGGCTAGCTAGATTAAGCTACAACAATCTCGAAAAGATAGAAATCATTAAAAACGGGACAAAAATTCATACCAATGCAAGGTGGTTAGCTTAGCCGAATGTTGGACCTCTTTAATGGCTATTCTTACCTTAATTTTTGATTGAAAAAGGATGGAAGAAGATGATAATTTGCTTTGTTTTATTTATTTTAACTTTAATTACTAATTACCAAAATTAACCTTACAAATTTATCCAAATTTCAATAATGCCAAACCATTAAAATCCACTATAAACTCTAATTGTCTAATTACCATATAAGGGCTTCCACTTTAAAGTTCTATAGCCATTTAATACCTTTAGCTACTAGAACTCAACTTTTGCACTTTACGCGAATTAGTCCTTTTTATCAAATTAAGCACGTAAACGGGAAAATTTCTTACCAAAATTTTTATACGGTACTACTATCATGTTTTAGACAATAAAATAATAAAAAAAAATTTATACTTCAGATTTGTGGTCCCAAAACTACTATTCTGATTTCACTTAAAATGGGTTGTTACAGGCTGCAAAATAAATTTTGTTTGAACCTAGATATTGGGTCTAGGTGCACATGCATAAACAAAGATTTCTAGCCCAATGACAAGAGGAGATGGACCTTTCCAAGTTATAGAGAGGATTAATGACAACTCCTATAAGCTAGACCTTCTAGTGAGTTCAACATTAGTGCTAGCTTTAATGCATCTGATTTATCTCCTGATGGTGCATGTGATGATTTGAGGACAAATTATTTTGAAGAGGGAGGGGATGATACATGGATGGGAACTTCTGATGAAGAATCGATTGGAACAAAATCAAAGTCATCCATGTCAATACCAATCGGGTTGAAAGATGGAGAGAATTCAAGAATAAATCCAATTGAAATTCCCGTTGGGCCTATGACTCGAGCTAGATCCAAGAAGCTCAAAGAGGCGATGTTAAGGTTGATTCAACAAGTTTGGCTGAGCATGAGAAGTCTAATTTCTATTGGACTCAAGATAATGATCCAATTCCATGCAATGCATTGCATGTGACAGTTTGATTAGCTTGAACAAACTCTTCAATTTTTAATTATGTGTTTTGTTTGTTAAATGCATCATTGTTTAATGATTTGCTTCATTTTGTGTTTTGTTTGTTTATTTAATGTTTTGTAATAATACATTTGCATCTTTTAAAATGTGCATTATGCTTCTTATTTATTGAATACGTCTTTAGTTAACAATTTACATTAATACATTAGTATCATTTAAGACCTGCATTATGTGTTTTCATAAGTCATGCATTAAATCATCTCATTTGTTAATTTACTTAAAATGTAGTTTAAGTGTCATGTTCATTTAATTTTTGTGCATGAGTGTTATTAAATATGTTGTTTTTATAAGTGTTTTAAGTTATTGTTTAATCTTAAATATCTAATTTATAGGTGACTTTTGCTATGATTAAAGACTCTTTAAGTTGGACAGTTTTAAAGCTTTTCAAAGAACATTAGGGAGGTTGTTTAATGGACCAAAGGAGACTCTTCAAGTTTGAACATTTTTGGAATCTTAAACCTTCATCCTGGTGTCATTTAAGAGGATGTTACACAAGCTTTTATAATTTGGTTTCAAGGGAGATGAAGGGACATCAATTAAACACATTAAGGATACGTTAAGTCTTCGTTAAGGAGAATCAGCATGCCTTGTCAACTATATCAAATTCCAATGAAGAGATATAACTCATTGGCTTCTTTATAAGAGTTAAAAATGAAATTAGTGCTTGTAGTAATACTAGTTAATGGTCAAATATGAAAAGTCTTACATAGGCATTTGAATAGTCACAAAAGTGCTTATAAATATTCTGTAAATAGAACTTTGATTGGCTAATGAATATTTCTAAGTTTTGTGTGAGAATTCTATCTCTTTGTTCTCATTCTAACTTACCTGGACTTATCAAGGTTCTCCTTGTGGTGTCAAACCCTTTCTTTTTGAACTTATCATTTCCATTCTTTCCTTATTTTTTAAAGTGTGGCGTTCTAACATATTGTTGGTTCCTATTTTGCTAAATAGCGGGCCACATTTTACTTCTTCTTATTCAAAGACTTGTTTGTTATTTCACTATATAGAAATTAGGTCAAATCATTTATATCGGTGGTTCTTTTCTAAGTGTTTAATTTGTGCAAGTCATCCTTCCAAAACCTAATTTGTTGTTTTTATTCAACCTATTTTCTATTACTTACAATTTCACTTTGACTACCAACTTGAAACAATACTGAAATTAGACGATCGGGAAATTCAGCATCTTGTAATCGAATTCACGAATACGAGCATTTCCCTACTCAAAGTTTTATGGTTGTACCAATAAATTTTTTCTTCAATGTCACCATTAAAAAATGTAGCCTTAACATCCATTTAATGCAACTCAAGATCAAGATGAGCAACAAGTGTCATGATTGTCCTGAAAGAGTCTTTCAATGAAACTAGAGAGAAAGTCTTTGTAAAATCAATGTCTTTTGTTCTGAGTATATCCTTTAGCTACAAAATGTGCCTTATACCTCTCCACATTACCATTTCCATCCATCTAGGTTTTAAAGATCTATTTACAACCAATCAGTTTTGCACCTTCAGGTAATGGGACAAGTTCCCAAACTTTATTGTCTTGCATATTGTAACACCCCCAAGCCCAGCCTGGATGTGATGGTCGAATCTGGCGGTGTCACATTGGAGTGTATTTTGAAAACCACATTTCTCGTTGATAAAAACCCGTTTGAAGGTTAAAGCCTCCTTGTTCATTCCTAAATCATCTTCGTCATTTGTTAGCCAGTTTAAATTGTCATTAATTTTAAAACATTGCTTGACGCAGAAGCTTAAAAATTGTCTTGCAGAAACATGTTGTTTTGAAAATAGTTAACGTTTTGGAAAACCGCGCTCTACTTCTAACAGATATAAAACATAATAAACAAAATCCCAAATTGAAAGCTAGAAAATTAGAGAGGCCTTATTACATCAAAAACCCAAATTTATGTTATTGAAAAATAAATAGTCGATGTAACGCAGATGCAGTTGTGTGGCCACCCTCGAGTCCCTCGTAGCACCAATCCACCTAACGTCAGGGATTACCTACACAATTAAAAATGGGGTGAGTTTACGAAAACTCAATTTGTAATCCCCTAATATAAAAATAGTCAATCAGTCAAATATATAGAATACAGAAGCAGTCAGGGCTTGAGCCCATTATAGTAGACAGTATCAGATGGGCCTTAGCCCATTACAATAGAAGAGTTAGAAGCAAAGCATTTGCGGGCCTAAGCCTAATACAGTATCAGTTCAGAACAATAATGTAATAGTGCAACCCACCCCAATCCAGCCAACACACCACTCCGTACCGCCAACACACCATGTGGGGATAAAATCAACCCATCCAGCTAGCACACCAATATTGCAGCAAGGCTACCAGACAACAGAATCGCAACTTAGCTACCCATAATCAGAATCGTAGCATAGCTGCCAATAAGATAAGTGGCTTAAAGCCATCAATAGTGGTACAAAGCCTTCAAAACAACACAAAGCCTTTAGTAATGGCACTAGGTTTCGATAATATGAACGACACTAAGCCATCAATAATATGCGTGGCACAAAGCCATCGGTAAAATGGACAGCACTAAGCCATTGATAATATGCATGGCACCAAGCCATCAGTCGGTCTACAGTCGTCTCGTGCAACCCGTGCAACCTTAACAGATCAGTACAAATATACAGCTTTAAGCCTTCAGTGGGTCCGCAGTAGTCTCGTACGACCCATGCGACCCTAACAGATCAATACTTCCTCCATAACAATAACCCAACCCATGGAGCATGTCGTGCACATATGCAAAACACATAAATATCACATAACATACTCAATCAATCAAACATCATATAAGGTACAACAATCATTCTACCCTACAGGGGTATTACGGTCATTTTACCCTATAGGGGTATTACGGTCATTCTACCCTATAGGGGTATTACGATCATTTTACCCTACAGGGGTATTAAGATCATTCTACCTTACAGGGGTATTACGGTCATTTTACCCTACAGGGGTATTACGATTATTTTACCCTAAAGGGGTATTACGGTCATTCTACCCTATAGGGGTATTACGGTCATTTTACCCTACAGGGGTATTACGATCATTTTACCCTACAGGGGTATTAGGGTCATTTTACCCTCCAGGGGTAATTTGGTCATTTTACCCTCTAGGGAAAATTCGGTCATTTTGCCCTCTAGGGGTAATTTGGTTATTTTCAACAGAATGGGTCTAAACTCACCTACTGACCCATCAGAAGGTCTACAGTCGCCTCGAGCGACTTATGTAACCCCGACATGCAAATCAATGCATATGGGCCTAAGGCCCATTATCTGGCCCAAGTGGGCCCACACGCTCGTGTGGTCCATTTAGCCCAGATTTAGCCATGGCTATGCGAACTGCATAACCTAGTTCAATCTTTACCACATAATGTGGACACTATTTGTGTAGAGCCCACGAGCCTATTGGGGCCCACACGGCCCATAACGGCCTACACCCATGAGCACGCTCATGGTGGCCTCTACAATCTTATGCCCACGTCCGTAGGCTCGGTTTCACCACATGAGCGTTTGTATGCCCATGTGACCTCAAAGCCCAGTCCTCCGGCTTTTTGGCTTTAGACTTCCCAAAAAGATTATTCATCACACTTAAACTTATTCCACAAACACCAACACTTACCTTGATGAGATGAGAAATGATCTCCTACTTGGACCGTTACTCAAACCACAACCGATTTCCCCCTATTGTGTACTCATGTATTCTAAATACAATAAAACCACCACAGCCCTAGCAATCATTGATAGCAAAAAGGAAATGTTAAGAAATTATTATTCAAATGACAGTAAAGAGAAAAGAAAGCAAAAATCTGAGTTTCTGCCTTTACCACCAACCAACAGAGGAGAAGAAAGAAAGAATGGCCACCACCATGCAACCGATTAGAACCCAAGGGGAAAGAAGAATCGGCCAACAATCAAGAAGGAAATGAGAAGGAGCAATGCAGTTATTCGGTCAAAACATCCCAAACCGCAAAGATGCAATATTCGATCTATCAAAACCAAGGTGTGCGAGATAGGAAGAAACAATATTCGGCTTAGGGAAGAAAAGGGAGAAGAGGGAAAGATGATATATGGAGAGGAAAGAAAAAGGATGTAATCGGTCAAGACTGGAAAAGAAGAAATATGCCAAGGTTCGGCCAATAGAAAGAAAGGTAGAAAAGCAATTCGTCAAATGTTTAAAAAGTGTAATTGGAAACACTAACCAATTTCCCCCAAATGGCCAATTTCGACAAAAACTCAATAACCAAAACGGCACTAACTGAGGACCACTTTTGGCACTTTAGAGTACAGCACAAATCGGCAAGAAAAGAAAGCTTTTAGCAAAAATTTCATAGAGAAAACAAAATAGAAGACTAAAGTCAAAATTTGAGTAACCATCCCTCAAATTTGGCACTACTTGCCCACCAGCTTCAAACACCTTGTTTTTCTCCCCAATCCCCTCCTAAAAATCCTCCATGATTTGCCCCATAATCCACTCCTCAAATCTCTCCTTAACCAGTTCAAACTTCCTTCAACAGAGTTTCAGTCAACCTCTGCTTCTTACAAGGCAAGTGTAGCAAAATAAATACCTCTTTTTGCTATACCAACATTCGAACCTTGGACCTCATGCACCACTCCTAACGCCACTACCACTGGACCACAAGCTATTTTGTGTCATAACTTATCCTCAATATTTTATGAAGCCTACATGCTAATGTCCAGGTTTATTCAAGGAAAAACCAAAAATTCTACACACGCGAAGATTTGAACCTCAAACCTTACAGTTACACATCATGCCACCTTGCCACTAGACTACAAGCTCTCTTTATGTCATATTTTAACCATAATAATTTATAAGGCCAACATGCTAAAGGCAATGTTTACTTAAGAGGAAAAACTATTTTTTTCCTAAAGCCTAGATTGAACCCAGGACTTCTACAACACCTCTTATGTACAGCCTCCTTACTGATCCATACCTAAGGCCCAATACTTCTAGGCCCAAAATTCGAGGCGTTACACATATACTTATATTGTAACACCCTATACCCCCGTCCGTCGCCGGAATAGGATATCGAGGTATTACTAAACTAAACGTAACTTACCAAATTTCATAGATACATATCAGGCATAGATTCGATTATACATTATATTACAATTAATGATTTACTTAAATTTCTATTTCCAAACAATCTACCTTTCAAAAGCTTCAACTAATGCAACCATATTACGTTCGATCACTATAGGATTACTATCATAGTTGCAAAGTGACTACTTACCAATAGGTATGATAGAGTCTCTAAGTACAATTGAATTTCTTAGGTAGTAAGCAATCCTATTCGCATTAAAGTAATAATTCGCATAACATTTTATCAAAAACATATACTCAACTTAGAGATTAAACAAGCCATTTTCGCATGGCTAGGGTAATTACAACACAAAATATAATTCGGTTTAACAAAAGGAGATTAGCCTATACATGCCATTGTTCTCAAAATAACCATCGAATGTACCAAAATAATGACGATAGTGTGGGTGATTTAAATCTTCAATCCTTGAGTCTGTAGCTTTTAAAAGAGATCTATAAAACAGAGGAAACAAAGTAAACGGAGTAAGCATTCAATGCTTAGTAATTTTTAAGCAATGACAACGGATAAAAATCAAATTATAACATAGTTGTTCGCATTTTCGTTTCCCACTTCTTTGGGTATGTCACCCCTTAACCGAATATACACATTCTCATCATATACAACAGGCAGATAACTTTCACTTAATAGTGAGCTCATGTAAATATAGACGTATTGCATAATTTCACATAACATTTCACATTGACCAATTGCACGATAACCAATTTAATAGTCTCATTTCATACTCACATAAACAATCGTATAATAACCGTATGATTTGGTCCAAAACAAGCTTGCGTATAAGCTTAGGGTACATACCTGTATAACTTAGCGCTTTAAGCGCATTCATTAGCAATCGTTACCATGAAGTCTTTTAGTCTTAGACTTTACTCGCATCATTATCGAGACCTTTAGCTCGGATAAAATCTCCACACATAGCCATCGGGCCTTTACCCCGGATATAATCTCCGCACATAGCCATCGGGCTTTTACCCCAGATATAATCTTCGCACATAGCCATTGGGCCTTTACCTAGACATGATCTCCGCATATAGCCTTCGGGTCTTAACCCGGACATAGTCTCCACATACAGTCATCGGGTCTTTAATCCCAGATTCACCTCACAGAGTCTCATACATAAGTATTCACATGTTACCACATTTCACATAGCAAGATCACATTTGTAATTCAATCAATTCATTTGCATACAAACGTATAACATGCTCATTGACTTTATGTCGTAAATATCATTCAAAACTCATACAGGTATACTCCTTTTTCTAGACTTTTGGCCCAATGAGCAAACATACATAAGCAATACATTTCAAATCCCAATTTCAGTTTCTTTCTCTATGAGCCATTTGGCTATATAGTAAATGTGTATAAGGTTTCTTTCTCAATGGGACATCGTTCAACTATCATGCATGTATATCATGGCATTTTAAATTAAATACCAAATTCAATTACTCAAAACTTACCTTGAACCTTCCCGAGCAACTATGAGTTCACTATTCGACCACTTTAGCCTTCCCTTTATCCGAACTTGTCCCTCTATGCTCTTGAGCTAAATAAAATATTTAATTTTATTAATCCTTATTCAAACATCTCAATTGATCATTTTCACTTATAGTCAAATAAGGAACGCATATACTTCTCATAGCAAACACACACATCCGGCCAATCACATATATATCACAAGTCACTACAAGCTGACTTCCTGAGCAACATTCACTAAATTATTCATAACTAGAGCTACGAAACTCCAAATCAAGTTCCGTAAATTTTCCTTGAAACTAGACTCATGTACCTTTCTACCATAAAATTTCCAGAATTTTTGAATTGACCAATTAATACAGTTTAATCTTCAAAGTTACCCCTGATTCACTGTCAGACAGTTCCGACCCTTTCGTACTAAAGTTCGATTATCTCTTAGTTCGGGTCTCAGATAAGGTTCTTGTATATTTCTATTGAAAATAGACTCATTAAGGATTCTAAGCATATAAATTATATCTCATGGATGTTTTTATACAATTTATAGTGATTTTATCAAAACAAAACAGGGGATTTCGGTGTCATTCTAACCCTATCTCGTCCAACTTCAAATATCTCACTATAGGAAATTATTTTTCTTTCACGGTTTCCTTTATAAGAAACTAGATTCATTAGGCTTTAATTACATAATTTATTCAGCCTCTAATTCAGCTCCCACAATTTATGGTGATTTTTCCAAAACACGTTACTGCTGCTGTACCAAGCAGATTTATACAAATTCACTTCTAATATAAAACACTAATTTCATACCATTTTTAACCATGTAATCGAAAACATTAAACCACTCAAACAACCATAACCGAATTCTCTCATCTTTGATTTATTCATTCAATTTAAACCTTTCCTTGACCAATTAACACATTCGGCCATTAATATAAGCTAAATTAACAATCACGTCTTTACTTACAACATATAGCATGAAAATTTCCCAACTAAGTACCAATACCCGTATACTATTTTAACTATTTTAGTACTCTTTGCATATGTCTAACAAACTCCACATCAACCCTCATAGCCGTGTACCATTTTTCCTTAAGGCCTCATTTATTAAGATTTATTAACTTAAAACTCAACTAACAACCAAATTAAGCATCAAAAACATAGAACTCTCAAAATATAACACATTAAAATTCATGACCGAAAGTATAATATGCATCTATTTTGAAATTGACGTTTTGGGCTAGTTATGATGTTAAATAACAACTCCAAATATGCTAAAATTACAAAGAATTACATCAACTTACCTTTGATCCAAGCTAAACCATGGCCGAACCTCTTATCTCTTTTCTTTTTCTTTTTACTTATTGTTTTGGCAATAATAAAAAAACAAGGAGACAATACTTTGTTTTTATCGCCCTTTACTTATATTATAATCATGTTATATATATTATAACATATATTAAGTTTTACTTATCATTATTATAAAGCATATAATATCATTTCATCTACTTCCACTACCGAATGCTTAACAAAATGGTTTATTAACCATGCAAATGCCACCAAATTTGGAAATTCTCACATTCGGCCACATATGCATAATTTAACATTCAAATATCCTTTTTCTCAAATCACTCACACGGCAAACATTCATTTTCCAGCATTTTAATACTCCACATTTGCTCAATTCAATACTCAAGTTCAAATTCGGCTCACACACATATAAATACTAACAATTAGACACTAGCTTTCCATTTCACCAAATAGCCGATTGCTATTAAACAAATAAGCCATAAATATTCAATTCTTCAAAATTTGAGCTCACAAATTCCAATTTCCCTAAGCTTCAACATCATAGAGTCCATTAAAACTCCATTTATCAATTTCTATTTCAAAAACATAATGCACCAACATGACCGAATACTTCATGCTCCATGAACACCAAAAATTTTCACATGGGTCTTGTTGTGAGCTTCAAAACCAACCAAAATTCACAAATTTTCAAAGAAAATAGCATAAACCTTACCTTAATTGAAGCCTTCTTTTGCCAAATGCCCTAAGCTCAAAGTTTCTACTTTTCTTTCTCAAGTCACGGCAAGAAGAAGAAGAAAATGGTCTTACATTGGTTTTTTTTCCAATTTTTATGATATACAAATTCAATTTTATTTATTTTATGACAACCATTTTCCCTATAATAAATATTATTGTTACTAACATACAAAGCACAAAATGCCAAAACAAGTAATCATTACCATCCACTATCCACAAAATGGTGAAATTGACATGCAACTCCAACATTTCTCATGCATGCAATAATAGGTCATCACACATTTACCCTTCATTCTTTCCAATTTTCTACTAAGTCCTTTTTAATGAAATTCACATTTATATCTCTAAATTAACTCATCGAAAATAGCACACATAATTCGGCACATGCAATAGGCATCAAAATAATTATTAAATTATTTTTGTGCCTCGGTTTTGTGGTCTCGAAACCACATTCCGACTAGGGTCGTGTTAAGGCTGTCACATATATACTCTTCTTGGTTGGCATCAATCAACTTCATAGAATTAAAACTTTTCATGTTTTGAAGAAAGTTGATTTGTAACACCCCTAACCCGTATCTGTCACCGGAACAGGGTTACGAGGCATTACTAAACTTAAAACTCAAACATATTTCATTTGTTATACAATTGCACACATAAGCATTTCTCATTCAAAATACATTCACATTGTCCCTTATAATAGCCTACAAAAATAGGCCATTTACAAGGCCATTTTGCCACCCAAGTCAAGCATACCTACACAAGGGCACATTGTAACACCCCAAACTCGACCCAAACGTTATGGCTGAATCTGGTGGTGTCACATTGAAGTGTTTTTCAAAAACCAAGTTTTCATTAAAAACCCTTCTTTTTTAAAGATTTGTGTCAAACCTCAATTAGCATTTGATCAATTCCCAATGTGGTTTATTAAAAATATTATTCCCTATTAAAGATGTTATTAATTATAAAATCTTAATCGTTGCGAAAGCTTAATTTAAAACAGAGGTTGTTTTGGAAAAACTCGTTTTTACCACTAGCAATTATAAAATCACAATAAAATCCCAAATTTAAAAATAATCCAGAAGTTATAAAAGCCTTATTACACCCCAATAAAAATAATTTAAAATAAGGTAAATAAATAAAACTACTGATCATTAAAACAAGTTGCAGTGTAGCCACCTCCAAGTCTCCTCCATCGTCTAGCTGCCTATTGAGGGTCACCTCAAAAAATTAAAAAGAGGGAGTGAGTTTATGAAACTCAGTGTGTATGTCCCTTGATAGACACATAACATGCATTAAACAATTTGGGCCTCAGCCCTATTCAACATACAGTGGCCATAGGCCTTAGCCCAAATCATAACAATATCAATATGATTATACAATGTGTAATTTCCCATAACTAACCCTGTACCCCCTACACTCCTGTGGGGAGATACTCAACCCACCCATCCTTATACACCAGGTGTGACACCGGTTGTGGCACTACTTATCGTTGCAGTAAAGTTGCTTATATTTGGTGTAGCACCAGTTGCGGTGCTACTTATCGGTGCAGAATAGGTGCTTAGTGGCTAAAAAGCCTACGGTGGCTATAAAGCCTTCGGTGGCTAAAAAGCCTACGGTGGATCCATAGTCGTCAAGTGACCGTGCGACCCTTATATACACTTCCTCCAATCATAATCCTGGCCCATATGTAACATAATAACATATCAATGCAACAGATAACATATAGCATGCATAAGTCATACTCATGGCACATAGGGGTATTTTGGTATTTTGACAACTAAGGGTTTTTTTACAATTTTGTAGGTCACAGGTATCTCAGTGATTCTACCCTGCAGGGGTATTTTAATAATTCTATCCTACAGGGGTATTTTACTAATTCTACCTTACAGCGGTATTTTAGTAATTTTACCCTACAAGGGTATTTTAGTAGTTCTACCCTATAGGGGTATTCAGTAATTTCTTAACACCTTGGGTCTAATTACCTACCTTGTCCTGTCAACAAGTCCTCGTTGGCTAAAGTGAACAGATACTATGCACCAGGTAGGATTCCAGAGAAGAGGAGGTGAGTCATTAAGACCGCATAAGTACCAAGCTCTCCCTAGATCCAATCCTAGACATGCATATACCCATTGCCACACTTTAACCTTATGACTTGTCCATAGTTACACTTAATTGGTTAAGTAAGATTTATGTCTGCTAAAACGATTATAAGATACTGAGCCCAAAAGTCCATTACATAACCCTAACGAGTCCACATACATTCATATAGCCCATTAGGCCCAATCACATTTATATGGCCCACTAGGCCCAGTCACATTTATACGGCCCATCAGGCCCAAATCTATTCCAAGCCATACAACCAACTTAATCAGCTTGTCGCTTATTACTAATTTACCAATTTTTGCTTATCTGGGCCCACGAGCCCGTCGCCTATTTGGCCCATTATAGCCCAGTTGGCCAAAATGTGAACCAAGTCCATGAGATCGCTCATGGGGTCTCTAGTATTGTATCGATTACCCTCATACGAGTGTTCGCGCACTCGCAAGACTATCATAGCCAAACTTTTGGCTTTTCAGTATTTCAGCTTTTCGGCATTTCGATATTTTGGCATTTCAGGATTTGCCGATCTATTGTGTGCGTGAAGTGTTTGTACACACTTGCTAACAAAATATGCTGCGAACTCCTTAAGCCACGAACCTACAATCGATGTCACTTAGTAGTTAATCATACACTTATCAAATACTATTACCAAAAGCTGAAATCATCCCACTTCTCCTTACCTTGCACAATTGAACCTAATCAAACTTTCACTGCTTGCTAGCCCTGATTGATTCCCAGATCTACATTGTAGAAACTCTTATTATTAAATATTGACTTAGCAGATGACTAACATCCATCATAGTCACCCTTACAACTCCTAATAATATTCGGCCAACCACCAAAATTGAAAATAAAGATAAATGCACTTACCAAACCCAAAGCACACTAGGAGTAATTCGGTGGAGACTTGAAAGAAGATTCGATACCACAATTAAGAAGAAAGAGAGGAGATGTTAGTTTTGGTGTTTAGAAACAAAAACAAAGTTGATGATGGCACAACAGGGGATTCGGCCACATAGAATAGGAGAGCATTCAGCATAAAATAAGAAAAGAAATCAGCTAATCGGTTTAACACCCAATCGACCAAGGTTAAGGAACAAGGAAAAGAATGATGAAGCAATAAGGGAATTAAGAGGAGAAGGTTTCGACAAAGGCAATAAAGAAAGAGAGAATTCGGTAATACCCCTTAAGAACCAACAATGAAAATTCATAATACCCCCTAAAAGACCCAAAAACGACACTCATTTACTCTCCTAAGCCGAATTTACACACTTCTCACTTCCCAAATCAGCACCAACTCTTCACACACCCCATCTCCTAATTTTCCACCAAGATATTCTCCCCTTATCACTATATTAATCTCTTCCTTGAATTTCTCTCCTTCAGAGTTCAACTCCAATGCCACTACTAGTTGTCCATATCATAAAAATTAAATCCCAAAATATTACCATGCTAGCACTCAAACCTAGGATCCCTTACCAGCTAATTACGCCACCTCCCTGCTCCCTAAGTGACGCCACCTCCCTACTCCCTAAGTGACGCCACTTAGCCACTCCACAACAACCTCACTTGTGTCCTATTTCTTCTCCATTTATTTAAAGGTCATAACTCTTGGGGTCAGGGTTCTCTAAAGGCTGAAAAACAAAAATTTTCCTAACCCAAAATTTGAACTTAGGACTTCATAGAGACCTCTAAATACTCCAAAATCACTAGCCCAACCATTCTAACATGCAATTTATGACGTTATCATACTCTCAAAAATTTTAAGCGCACCCACACCCGAGGCCCAATTCTTCTAGGCCCAAAATCAGGGCATTACAGCTCTACCCCCTTAAAGAAATTTCCTCCTCAAAATTTCCAACTATCTACTAGACATTTAATACAAGTTACACCATCACGCTTCTGCTGCGCACTCTGATCTAAATAATTTAATCACATATCCAAAATTTCTCATTTAAACAAAATACACAGAATAAATACAAACTTCAATTCTAAATATCTAAGGGGTCACAGTATCTCTATCTATAAAAGTTCAATAAATCAAAGTGTTAAGGGTACTTACTTGGCTCGTCGATGGAGACCCGATGTGCCACACATAAAAAATTCCTTTAAAACTTTTTGACGCACTCGAAAACAATTATAAGACCCAAAGTCTAATGCCCATTTCACAGCCCGAGCTTTGCAACCAGGCTCTGATACCACTAAATGTAACACCCCAAACCCGGCCCAGACGTTATGGCTGAATCTGGTGGTGTCACATTGAAGTGTTTTTTGAAAACCAAGTTTTCATTAAAAACATTTATTGTTTAAAGATTTGTGTAAAATCTCAATTAGCATTTGATCAATTCCCAATGCGATTTATTAAAAATATTATTCCCTATTAAAGACGTCATTAATTATAAAATTTTAATCGTTGTGGAAGCTTAATTTAAAACAAAGGTTGGTTTGGAAAAATTCGTTTTTACCACTAGCAATTATAAGATCACAATAAAATACCAAATTTAAAAATAATCCAGAAGTTATAAAAGCCTTATTACAACCCAATAAAAATAATTTAAAATAAGGTAAATAAATAAAACTACTAATCATTAAAACAAGTTGCAGTGTAGCCACCTCTGAGTCCCCTCCATTGTCGAGCCACCTACGGAGGGTCACTTGAAAAAAATTTAAAAGAGGGAGTGAGTTTACGAAACTCAGTGTGTACGTCCCTCGACAAACACATACCATGCATTAAACAATTTGGGCTTAAGCCTTATTCAATAATGGTGGCCTTTGGGCCTTAGCCTATAGTGGCCTCGGTTGGGCCTGAGCCCATATCTCAACATACAGTGGCCTTAGGCCTTAGCCCAAATCATAACAATATCAATATGATTATGCAATGTGCAATTTCCCATAACCAACCCTGTACACCACCTTCCAACCCTACACTCCTTTGGGGAGATACTCAACCCACCCATCCTTATACACTCGGTGTGGCACTGATTGCGGCACCACTTATCGTTGCAACAAAGCTACTCATAATCAGTGTAGCACCAGTTGTGGCACTACTTATCGGTGCAGCATAGCTACTCGGTGGCTAAAAAGCCTGCGGTGGCTATAAAGCCTTCAGTGGCTAAAAAGCCTACGGTGGCTAAAATGCCTACGGTGGATCCACAGTCATCAAGCGACCGTGTGAGTCTTATATACACTTCCTCCAATCATAATCCTAGCCCATATGCAACATAATAACACATGAATGCAACAGATAACATATAGCATGCATAAGTCATACTCATGGCACATAGAGGTATTTGGTAATTTGACAACTAAGGGTTTTTCTACAATTTTGTAGGTCACATGTATCTCAGTGATTTTGCCCTACAGGGGTATTATAGTAATTCTACCCTACAGGGGTATTTCAGTAATTCTACCTTATAGGGGTATTTCAGTAGTTCTACCCTACAGAGGTATTTCAGTAATTTCTTAACACCTTGGGTCTAATTACCTACCTTGTCCCGTCAACAATTCCCCATTGGCTAAAGTGAACAGATACTATGCACCAGGTAGGATTCCAGAAAAGAGGAGGTGAGTCATTAAGACCGCATAAGTACCAAGCTCTCTCTAGATCCAATCCTAGACATGCATATACCCATTGCCACACTTTAACCTTATGACTTGTACATAGTTACACTTAATTGGTTAATTAAGTTTTATGTCTACTAAAACGATTATAAGATACTGAGCCCAAAATTCTATTACATAACCCTAACAAGTCCACATACATTCATATAGCCCATTAGACCCAATCACATTTATATGGCCCATTAGGCCAGTCACATTTATATGGCCCATCAGGCCCAAATCTATTCCAAGTCATACAACCAACTTAATCAGCTCGTCGCTTATTACCAATTTACCAATTTTTGCTTATCTAGGCCCACGAGCCCTTCGCCCTTTGGCCCATTCTGGCCCATTTGGCCAAAATGTGACCCAAGTCCATGAGATCGCTCATGGGGTCCCTAGTATTGTATCGATTACCCTCATATGAGTGTTCACGCACTCGCAAGACTACCGTAGCCAAACTTTCAGCTTTTCAGCATTTCAGTATTTTGGCATTTCATGATTTGCCGATCTATTGTGTGTGTGAAGTGTTTATACACACCTACTAACAAAACGCACTACGAACTCCTTAAGCCACGAACCTACAATCGATGTCACTCAACAGTTAATCATACACTTATCAAATACTATTACCAAAAGCTGAAATCATCCCACTTCTCCTTACCTTGCGCGATTGAACCTAATCAAATTTTCACCGCTTGCTAGGCCCGATCGATTCCCAGATCTACGTTGTAGAAACTCTTATTACTAAAGATTGACTTAGCAGATGACTAACATCCATCATAGTCACCCTTACAACTCCTAATAACATCCGGCCAACCACCAAAACTGAAAATAGAGATAAATGCACTTACCAAACCCAAAGCACACTAGGAGAATTCGGTAGAGACTTGAAAAAAGATTTGATCCCATAATTAAGAAGAAAGAGAGGAGATGTTGGTTTTGGTGTTTAGAAACAAAAAAAAAGTTAATGATGGCACAATAGAGGATTCAGCCACACAGAAAAGGAGAGCATTCGGCAAAAAATAAGAAAAGAAATCGGCTAATTGGTTTAGCACCCAATCGGCTAAGGTTAAGGAACAAGGAAAAGAATGATGAAGCAACAAGGGAATTGAGAGGAGAAGGTTTCGGCAAAGGCAATAAAGAAAGAGAGAATTCGGCAATACCACTTAAGAACCAACAATGAAAATTCGTAATACCCCCTAAAAGACTCAAAAACGACACTCATTTACTCCCCTAAGCTGAATTTACACACTCCTCACTTCCCAAATCAGTACCAACTCTTTACACACCCCATCTCCTAATTTTCCTCCAAGATATTTTCCCCTTATCACTCTATTAATCTCTTCCTTGAATTTCTCTCCTTCAGAGTTCAACTCTAATGCCACTACTAGCCATCCATAGCGTAAAAATTAAATCTCGAAATATTACCATGCTAGCACTCGAACCTAAGATCCCCTTGCCAGTTAATGACGCCACCTCCCTGCTCTCTAAGTGACGCCACTTAGCCACTCCACCACAACCTCACTTGTGTCCTATTTCTTCTCCATTTATTTAGATGTCATAACTCTTGGGGTCAGGGTTCCTTAAAGGCTAAAAAACAAAAATTTTCCTAACCCAAAATTTGAACTCAAGACTTCATAGAGACCTCTAAATACTTCACAATCACTAGCCCAACCATTCTAACATGCAATTTATGCCGTTATCATATTCTTGAAAATTTTAAGCACACCCACGCCCGAGGTCCAATTCTTCAAGGCCCAAAATCAGGGCGTTACACACATAGCACAATTTTCATACACAATTAAGTAGCCAAACATCACCATCATTTACACAAAACATAACATATCAATTCAAATTATTTCAATACCATTTTCCTATCCAAATACATACCAACTTATCATGTTTAACAAACCATATTTCATATACCTAACATGTACTATAATTCATTGAATTCATCTTCCAAAATCAAGCCACAACATGACTTTCTTCAAGAAATTATACCCAATTATCAACTATCCATTTGAGCTATCAAATCTACAACCACAACCTTACCAAATTACCATATCACAATGCAACATGAACATCACATAGCATATACCAATTGATTTACACACATCATCATAACCACATTACCAACTCATGAATAAGCCAACCAATATAGCCATTTACAAACCAACATTTACATTGTTTACAGGCCAAATTACATGGCTATAATTTCATAACTTAAGCATACCAAAAGATCACATAGCTTATACATGCCATATACCATATATATATAATCTCAAAAGTACCAAATAGATGTCTGATAGTGCCATGATGTCCTTGACGATTCCCAAATCCAAGCTAGCTTTAATACACTATAAAACATAGGAAAATAAAAAGAAATAAGCTTTGTAGCTTAGTGAGCTCATATGATAAAGAAATTAACTTGTCAAATGAATGCAAATCAACCAAGTAAACATATTATGGCATATTACATATCTATACACAAAACTTTCTCATGACATATACATGGTTCGATATGAATTCACCAAGTCACCTTCATTTGATATTCAGTTAAGTTCTGTACGTACCTGTATTACTTAATTCAATCCTAATTTCCTTCTCGTCTTGACTATGCCCGTTGAACCATTCAGAATACGATTGAATACTCAGGAATCACATATCATAGCACCAATGCCATATCCCAGATATGGTCTTCTATGAAATCTCGTATCGATGCCATAGCCCAACTATGGTCTTACACGAAATATAATATCGATGTCATATCCCATATATGGTCTTACATGAAATCTCATACCAATGCCATATCCTAGATATGGTCCTACACGTAATCTCGGTAACCCTAATGTCATGACATTTGTATCCTAAACTATTACTAAGGTTCATACGGGACTTTCGACTGTCGTACTCTGTCGATTATGTTCGTACTCATATCCAACCAGTATTATAATTCATTCAACATTAATAGTGAAATTATAACACAATTTAACAACATTTACTAATATACGAACTTACCTCAGATATGGAAATGACGAGTCAGACCAACTATTCGATCACTTTGTTTTTCCCCCAATCTAAGTCCGAATACCTTCTTTCTTGATCTATATATAATCAAATTTAGCTTATTTAATCAACCATTCATTCAATCTAGTCCAAATCACACATTTGAGCTATTTTACACATTAGCCCCTATACATACTTTCACATTTTATCAACTTAGTCCTTGTTTCACAAAAACACAAATTCATGCAATTTCTTTAATACCCATGCTAGCTGAATTCTATATTGGTCCCTACCAACCCATATTCTATAACATCCCGAATTAGGGCCTAGTTGAAATAGTTATTTTGAGACCACAAATCTAAAGTAAAAATAGTTATTTTATGATTGTTATAAGGTCTATGATATGTTTATATGCTTGTGTGAAAATTTCATGAAGAAATTTTATGTGAAAAGTGTTCAATTTGATTTTAGGGACTAAATTGAATAAGTTGTAAAAGTTGAGTTCTAGAAGCTTTTAGTATGAAATTGAATTAGAATATTAATTAGAGGTCCTTAAATAGAAATTTGACCAAATTTTAAAAATTTGGACAAAAATGGACATGGAAGGGTAAAAATATCAAAGTTTTAAGTGAAGGGCATATTGGTCATTTGGCCATTAAATGAATTAAAACATAAAATAAAAGCCAAAACCCCTGTCCATCTTCTACCTTAGCCAAATGTACCATGGGGTAAGCCATGGCTAGGGTTTCCAAGCTTCCAAGCTTCATAGTAAGTCCGTCTTTGCCCCATTTTTAATGTTATTTACATTTTTTAGATCCCGATAACTCGGTTTAACTATTTCTGTAACATCCCAAAATAGGGCCTAATCAGAATAGTGGTTTTGTAACCACAAATCTGAGATAGAAATAATTATTTTATAATTATTTTGAGGTCTATATTATGATTGCATGATGGTGTGAAAATTTCGTGAAGAAATTCTATGCGTAAAGTGCTTAATTTAAAATTAGGGACTAAATCGAATAAGTTGCAAAACTTGCATTCTAGAAGTTTCTAGTATGAAACTGCTTTGAAATATTAATTAGGAGGTCTAAAATAGTAATTTGGCCAATTTTAAGTTCATGGACAAAATTTTGACATGGATGGAATTTTTGAAAGTGTAGTAAGGAGGGGCATTTTGGTCATTTGGATATTAACATGAAATAAAAAGGGAAAAATGGCACAAAATTGATCATCTTCTTCATTACCACGAAATTTCAAAGGTTCTCCATAGCTAGGGTTTGTTTCAAGCTTCCAAGCTCCATAATCAAGAAGAACGAAATTCGGGAGTAGATCGGGGAAAAGAAAAAGTAAAGGACTAAATTGTAAAGTTTAGTCACATTTGGTATCGAGGTAAGTTTACGGTAAATAAATGCAATATTCTGTTATTTTACATTACTATTGTCATTTTCCAGCATTTATATATTCATTTTATGAAAATAATCAAGTTGAATATAAGGTGATATGACAGAGAAAAGCAGTAGAAAGTCCCGATTGAACCTTAGGAATGTTAGGATACGAAATGTCATGACATTAGGGGTCGACAGGACAGGACAGGACAGAAATGAGCCATGTAAGTCCGTACTAGATATACAGCTTTGGAGACAGGATTGAGCCATGTAAGTCCATATTAGATATATGGCATTGGAGACAGGAATAATTCATGTAAGTCCATGTCAAAGACATGGCATTGGCAGGATATTGTTAGACAGGAACGACCCTAGTATCCTTAGTATTTCGAGTGGTTCAACGGGCCATTATTCAAGTAAATGTACAGTGAATTATCGGTAAAGGAAAGGTAGATTGTAATCATGAATAATGAAAGGTCAGGTAAGAAAGAAGGTAAGTGAAGAAGAAGAAGGCAGAAAATGAGATGTAAAGAAAGCTTATAATGCTAATTGATAGTTTGCATACTTATCCCATATGATGAATGTTGTAATTTATTTGCTTGTAAACTTACTATGCCTAGTGCTTACCCTCTTTATTTCTTTCTTCTTATAGTTCTTGCCAAGCCACTCGGGGATCAAAGGAAACGTCGGAGATTCGATCACACTATCGAGGAATCCTATCGGTATAGTTAGACGTTTCTTTTCGTGTATGGCATGTATAGGGACTTGGCTTCTTTTGATATGGATGTCTTATGACATGTTCAATGAATGGGATATAAATACTTGATAGTGAATAGCTAATGAAATGGCTAATGATATACAAGTATGATAGTATGTATGCTTGAGTGATAACTGTCACATGGAAATTAAGGAAAAATGTGAAAGTAGCTTAAAAACAGAACATTGTAACAGCAGTGACGTGAGTTTGAAAAATCACTAAAAATAATAGAAATATGGTTTGATGGTGAATAATATAATAAATTAAAGACTATTGTGTCTATTTTCATATGGAACAAACAAAATAGATAAAGGTATTGTATTTTATCAGATATCTGAGTTTTAGTAAAACAGGGCCAGAGTGATTTCTGGATCCCCTGTTCCAAATTTGGAAATTCACCATAAATTGTACAAAAATAATTTGGAGTATTACTTTATTTTTTCAGAATTCTTATTGAGTCTAGTTTTAAGAGAAACAAACGGCATAGTCATATGAATTTTGTACAGGGAGAAAAGTGGTTCGTAATAAGTAGAGGTCAGTGCAGTTGAGTTCTGAAATAGGGGAAACTTTAACTAATAAACTGTACTAATAGGCCCAGCCAAAAATTATAGCAAAAAATTATCACATAGATACATGAGTCTAGATTCAGGGAAAATTTACGGATTTTGATTTCGAGTTTTGTAACTCGAGATATGATTTTTCAAGCGACCATGACGCAGATAAACTGCTTATTCTGAAAATCCAAATAGATAATGTAAAGTTGTTTAAAATGGTAAATTATGTGTAGTAACACTTCAAGCTCGACTCCGGTGACGGTCTCGGGCGTGGGGGCATTACATTTATTGGTATCAGAGTAGGTTTAGTCGGTTCTCGGAATAGTTAGCACGAGTAAGAGTCTAGCTATACATGCCATACTTATATTTTGATAGTGTGACGACTCCTGACGATTTTTAAATATTTTGTTTTATAGTAATGGATCCCGAACGAGCTGGTGATGATGATATGGAAAGTAATGCGCCTGCTCCTGCGGAAGGGGCAGTGCCATCTGAGAATAGGCTAGTAACAGTTGATCAGGGAGGAGTGACTCGAGAAGCTCTCTTCCAAGCTTTGAATGATTGGTTTGCCGAGTTCATTCGTACGAATCCAGCAGTTAGACCTCCACCCCCTCAAGATTCTCAGGCTACCCATGTAGCTCAAGCTCCCCCAGTCACAGGTACAGTAATAAGAGAAAAGCCACCAGTTGATAAAATCAGGAAATATGGGGCAGAAGAGTTCCGAGCAACAAAAGACGATGATGCAGAAAGAGTAGAATTTTGGTTAGAAAATACCATAAGAGTTTTTGATGAATTATCTTGTACACCTAAGGAATGTATGAAATGTGTAGTATCACTTCTCAGAGATTCAGCCTATCACTGGTGGAAGACACTAGTATCAGTTGTACCGAAAGAGAGGGTCACTTGGGATTTCTTTCAGGAGGAATTCCGTAAAAAGTACATCAGCTAGAGGTTTATTGATCAGAAGAGAAAAGAGTTCTTAGAGCTGAAACAAGGTAATATGACAGTGACTGATTATGAGCGTGAATTTGTTAGACTCAGTAAATATGCTCGAGAATGTGTGTCCACGGAGGCTATTATGTGTAAAAGGTTTGAAGATGGGTTAAATGATGATATTCGGCTCTCAGTGGATGCTCTGGAAATAAAAGAGTTCGTCATTTTAGTTGACAGAGCCTGTAAAGTGGAGGAGTTGTTAAAAAGAAAATATAAAACTGAAACAGAGACACGAGATACGAAGAAAAGACAGATGAGCAGATCATTTCAGGCTACATCCAAGAGGCCCAAAGAGTTTTCTACCAGATCTAGCTTTTAGGTAGGGCAATCTAGTCAGAATAGAGGTAGCAGATTTAAAGATCCAAAAGCTCAGACCACTTCGACCGCAAGTGTGGGTAATGTTAGATCGGGTAGATCGGGATGTCCACGATGTGGTAGACTTCATTATGGTCCTTGTCGAGCAGGCAAAAATGTTTGTTATAAGTGTGGTGCTCCAGTTCATTTTGTGCGAGAGTGTCCGGAGGTGGCTAACCGAGAAGTGACACAGAGTTCTAGATCTGGAAATGCTCCTACCAGGCAGATCACCGAGACAACTAGGAGTAGGAGCAGGTAATAGAGGCACCTCTAGAGATTCAACGGTGAGACCAGATGCTAGAGCCCTTGCAAGGACTTATGCTATTCGTGCTCGCGAAGAGGCATCCTCCCCTGATGTGATTACGGGTACATTTTCTTTACATAACACTAATGTTGTTGTTTTAATTGATCCAGGTTCGACCCATTCCTATGTTTGTGTGAAACTGATTTCTAAAATGAGTATGCCTATAGAATCCACAGAATTTGTGATAAAAGTATCGAATCCACTAGGCAAGTGTGTATTGATAGATAAAGTATGTAGAAATTGCCCCTTAATGATTAGAGGTCACTGTTTTCCGGCTGATCTCATGTTATTGCCGTTTGATGAGTTTGATGTTATTATGGGTATGGATTGGTTGACAGCACATGATGTGATAGTGAATTGTGGAAGGAAATTCATTGAGTTAAAATGTGAAAATGGTGAGATTCTTCAAGTTAATTCAGATGAGTCAGATGGTTCATTTGCTATGATTTCTGTTATGACAGTTCAGAAATATTTGAGAAAGGGGTATGAGGCTTATCTTGCTTTTGTATTGAATACTAAAGATTCAGAATTGAAAGTTGAATCAGTGCCTATAGTGTACGAGTATCCAGATGTATTTTCGGAAGAATTACCAGGTTTGCCTCCTGTTAGAGAAGTTGATTTTGGTATTGAGCTAATTCCAGGTACCACACCTATTTCTATTACTCCTTATAGAATGGCCCCGTCAGAATTGAAAGAATTGAAAGCTCAGCTGCAAGAATTAATTGATAAAGGTTTTTAAGACCCAATAGTTCGCCATGGGGTGCACTAGTGTTATTTGTGAAAAAGAAAGATGGTTCAATGAGATTGTGCATAGATTATCAGCAACTTAACAAGGTAACTATCAAGAACAAATATCCATTGCCCAGAATTGATGATTTGTTTGCCCAATTAAACGGAGCCACCGTGTTTTCCAAGATAGATTTGAGATCCGACTACTATCAGATGCGAGTTAAGGAGTCAGATGTTCCGACTGCATTCCGAACTAGGTACAGTCATTATGAGTTTCTTATGATGCCGTTTGGCTTAACTAATGCTCCTGCCATTTTTATGGACTTAATGAACTGAATATTTAGACCGTATTTGGACAAGTTTGTAATTGTGTTTATTAATGATATTTTGATTTATTCTCATGATGAGATTGAACATAAAGAGCATTTGAGAACAGTTTTACAAATTCTGAGAGATAATCAGTTGTATGCTAAGTTCAGTAAAAGTGAGTTTTGGCTCCGAGAAGTTGGATTCCTTGGACATATTGTTTCAGGTGAAGGTATTAGAGTTGATCCAAGCAAAATTTCAGCCATTGTCAATTGGAAGCCTCCTAGGAACGTTTCAGAGGTCAGAAGCTTTCTTAGTTTAGCTGGTTATTATAGACGATTTGTGGAGGGATTCTCTATGATAGCTACCCCGTTGACGAGATTGTTGCGGAAGGATGTCAAGTTCGAATGGACTGAGAAGTGCCAGCAGAGTTTTGACAAGTTAAAGGCATTTTTGACTGAAGCTCCCATCTTAGTACAGCCAGAACCGGGTAAAGAATTTGTGATTTACAGTGATGCATCTTTGAATGGGCTCAGTTGCGTACTCATGCAGGAAGGAAAGGTGATTGCTTATGCCTTTAGACAATTGAAACCACATGAGAAAAATTATTCGACGCATGATTTAGAGTTAGCTGCTATTGTATTTGCATTGAAGATTTGGAGACATTATTTGTATGGTGAACGGTGCCAGATATTCACCGATATAAAAGTTTGAAATACTTGATGACTCAAAAAGATTTGAACCTGAGGCAAAGAAGATGGCTAGAGTTGATTAAAGATTATGAGCTAATGATTGATTATCACCCAGGTAAGGCAAATGTAGTTGCTGATGCTTTAAGCAGAAAACTTTTATTTACATTGCGAGCTTTGAATACCAATTTGGCCATGTCGGATGATGGTTCTATTCTAGCTGAATTGAGAACTAAACCGGTATTTCTTGAAGAAATTTGTGAAGCTCAGAAAGATGATAGTGATTTACAAGCTAAAAAAGTTCAATGTAAGTCAGGCATAGGATCAGATTTCTGGATTGGTTTTGATGGTTGTTTGATGTTTAGAGATAGAATATGTGTACCAAAGAATGATGAGCTTATTAGGAAGATCTTACAGGAAGCACATAGTAGTTCTTTGTCTATTCATCCCGGTAGTACAAAGATGTATAATGATTTGAAGAAATTGTACTGGTGGGTAGGAATGAAAAGAGATATTTCAGAGTTTGTTTCTAGATGCTTGATTTGTCAACAGGTAAAGGCTGAACACCAGGTACCCTCAGGACTATTGTAGCCTGTGCTAGTTTCGGAGTGGAAATGGGACAGAGTTACTATGGATTTTGTGACCGGATTGCCGTTAACGCCGAAAAAGAAAGATGCAATATGGGTTGTGATAGATAAGCTAACTAAGTCAGCTCATTTTATCCCAGTCCGTATGGATTATTCACTTGACAAGTTGGCTGAGTTATACATTTCAGAGATAGTTAGACTATATGGAGTGCCATTATCGATCATTTCAGATAGAGATCTGAGATTTACTTCATGGTTTTGGAAGAAGCTACAAGAAGCTTTGGGCACCAAGTTGAGTTTTAGTACGGCTTTTCATCCCCAAACCGACGGTCAGTCAGAGAGAGTTATCCAGGTACTTGAAGATATGCTTAGATGTTGTATATTGGAATTTCAAGGCAGTTGGGAAAAATATTTACCATTGGTAGAGTTTGCTTATAATAATAGTTACCAGTCGAGTTTGAAGATGGCACCTTACGAAGCTTTGTATGGACGTAAATGCCGTACACCTTTATATTGGACAGAGCTTAAAGAAAATCAGATTTATGGGGTTGATCTAGTTAAAGAAACAGAAGAAAAAGTGAAAGTTATCAAAGATTGTTTGAAAGCAGCTTCAGACAAGCAGAAGTCATATGCATATTTAAAAAGAAAAGAAATCGAGTATCAGGTTGGCGACAAGGTATTCTTGAAAGTATCCCCGTGGAAGAAAGTTCTCAGATTTGGCAGGAAAGGCAAGTTAAGTCCTCGTTTTATTGGATCGTTTGAAGTGATTGAGAGAGTTGGACCATTAGCATATCGATTAGCTTTGCCGACTGAGTTAGAAAAGATTCATGATGTGTTCCATGTGTCGATGTTACGACGCTATCAGTCAGATCCGTCACATGTGATTTCTCCGACAGAGGTTGAGATTCAGTCAGATATGACTTATGGTGAGGAACCGGTAAAGATTTTAGCTCGTGAGATAAAACAATTAAGGAATAAAAGTATTGCTCTTGTAAAAGTCTTGTGGAATAGACATGGGGTGGATGAGGCCACATGGGAACCCGAAGAGGCCATGTGAAAACAGTACCAAACCTCTTCACAGGTAAGATTTTCGGGGACGAAAATCCCTAAAGGGGGGAGAAATGTAACATCCCAAAATAGGGCCTAATCGGAATAGTGGTTTTGTAACCATAAATCTGAGATAGAAATAATTATTTTATAATTATTTTGAGGTCTATATTATGATTGCATGATGGTGTGAAAATTTCGTGAAGAAATTCTATGCGTAAAGTGCTTAATTTAAAATTAGGGACTAAATTGAATAAGTTGCAAAACTTGCATTCTAGAAGTTTCTAGTATGAAACTGCTTTGAAATATTAATTAGGAGGTCTAAAATAGTAATTTGGCCAATTTTAAGTTCATGGACAAAATTTTGACGTGGATGGAATTTTTGAAAGTGTAGTAAGGAGGGGCATTTTGGTCATTTGGATATTAACATGAAATAAAAAGGGAAAAATAGCACAAAATTGATCATCTTCTTCATTACCATGAAATTTCAAGGGTTCTCCATCGCTAGGGTTTGTTTCAAGCTTCCAAGCTCCATAATCAAGAAGAACGAAATTCGGGAGTAGATCAGGGAAAAGAAAAAGTAAAGGACTAAATTGTAAAGTTTAGTCACATTTGGCATCGAGGTAAGTTTACGGTAAATAAATGCAATATTCTATTTTTTTACATTACTATTGTCATTTTCCAGCATTTATATATTCATTTTATGAAAATAATCAAGTTGAATATAAGGTGATATGACAGAGAAAAGCAGTAGAAAGTCCCGATTGAACCTTAGGAATGTTAGGATACGAAATGTCATGACATTAGGGGTCGACAGGATAGGACAGGACAGAAATGAGCCATGTAAGTCCGTACTAGATATACGACTTTGGAGACAGGATTGAGCCATGTAAGTCCATATTAGATATATGGCATTGGAGACAGGAATAATTCATGTAAGTCCATGTCAAAGATATGGCATTGGCAGGATATTGTTAGACAGGAACGACCCTAGTATCCTTAGTATTCCGAGTGGTTCAACGGGCCATTATTCAAGTAAATGTACAGTGAATTATCAGCAAAGGAAAGGTAGATTGTAATCATGAATAATGAAAGGTCAGGTAAGAAAGAAGGTAAGTGAAGAAGAAGAAGGCAGAAAATGAGATGTAAAGAAAGCTTATAATGCTAATTGATAGTTTGCATACTTATCCCATATGATGAATGTTGTAATTTATTTGCTTGTAAACTTACTATGCCTAGTGCTTACCCTCTTTATTTCTTTCTTCTTATAGTTCTTGCCAAGCCACTCGGGGATCAAAGGAAACGTCGGAGATCCGATCACACTATCGAGGAATCCTATCGGTATAGTTAGACGTTTCTTTTCGTGTATGGCATGTATAGGGACTTGGCTTCTTTTGATATGGATGTCTTATGACATGTTCAATGAATGGGATGTAAATACTTAATAGTGAATAGCTAATGAAATGGCTAATGATATACAAGTATGATAGTATGTATGCTTGAGTGATAACTGTTACATGGAAATTAAGGAAAAATATGAAAGTAGCTTAAAAACAGAACATTGTAACAGTAGTGACGTGAGTTTGAAAAATCACTAAAAATAATAGAAATATGGTTTGATGGTGAATAATATAATAAATTAAAGACTATTGTGTCTATTTTCATATGGAACAAACAAAACAGGTAAAGGTATTGTATTTTATGAGATATCTGAGTTTTAGTAAAACAGGGCCAGAGCAATTTCTAGATCCCCTATTCCAACTTTGGAAATTCACCATAAATTGTACAAAAATAATTAGGAGGATTAATTTATATGTTCAGAATTCTTATTGAGTCTAGTTTTAAGAGAAACAAACGGCATAGTCATATGAATTTTGTACAGGGAGAAAAGTGGTTCGTAATAAGTAGAGGTCAATGCAGTTGAGTTCTAAAACAGGGGCAAATTTAACTAATAAACTGTACTAATCGGCCCAGCCAAAAATTATAGAAAAAAATTATCAGATAGATACATGAGTCTAGATTCAGAAAAAAATTTACGGATTTTGATTTCAAGTTTTGTAACTCGAGATATGATTTTTCAAGTGACCATGACGCAGATAAACTGCTTATTCCGAAAATCAAAATAGATAATGTAAAGTTGTTTAAAATGGTAAATTATGTGTAGTAACACTTCAAGCTTGACTCCGGCGACGGTCTCGGGCGTGGGGACGTTACAATTTCCACCCTTATTTTGAGCTAGGGTTTGACTTCAAAATTTGACCCATGTTGAATAATTGTGCACTTTGATGAGTTATGATATATTATGCATATTTATGGTTAGAGAAACAGTTTTTACTAAGTGATTTTAGGCGAAAACGTCTGAAAGGACTAAATTGTAAAAGTTATAAAATTAGTCATAAGTGTGTGAATTAGTGGGAATTGTGGACTTCCATAGTTATGAAAATGGTTTAGCTAAGTCCAAAATATAAGAAAATTGAATAAAAATTTATTTACGAGCCTAGGGGCAAAAGCGTAATTTTGATAAACTTTAGGGGCAAAAATGTAAATTTTTCAAAATGTGATATTTAGGCTAAATTGAATAATGTTATTGTTAAATGAGTATTATTTGATGTGTTAGATCAAGAAAACACGAGTTTCGGGCTTAAAATGGAGAAGAATAAGGTTATGGGCTAAGTCGTGAATAATAGTCGTTTTTGCGTTCAAGGTAAGTTGGTGTTAATAATAATGTAATACTATTGTTGTTTATACTTGAAACCTAGATTAGTATGCTGATTTGAATATGTTGAATTAATGGTTAAGGTGCTATAGATATGAAATGATATAAAGGTAAGTTATGAGACGTGGAATTGAATTAAAATCTTGTGTTCAAAGTGCTTGTTGTGAATACAGTTATTATGTGAAATTGTGAGATTTGTTATCATCATAAGATGTGTAATTAAGTGTATATTGATTAAGCTTTGACAAGTATGAAAAAGTCCAGATTGAACCTTAGGAATCCACCAGGATACGAGTGAAATGTCACTAGGAACTATCATATATGTGTTTGATTGTATAAGTGATTCCGGGTGCTAGTCTCGTTCGACTACCAGTGGCTAGGTAATCCTACATTTGTTGCTGATACTTGTCAGCTTGCGTGAGCATCATTGAGTAGCTTCGACTCGACCATCAGCTTGTGTGAGCAGGCCCGAGAATAACTTGATAGTAAGCATTTCAGTGGTAGCTTCGGCTACATTTCAGTGGTAGCTTCGGCTACAATATATGTGTTGCACTTTTGTGCATTTTTCCGAGTATCTTTTAGAATTCTACATGTTTCAACGGGTAATGACATGATATGATAAAGTGTAATGGAAAGTGACAATGAATTAATGTATAAATGTGTTTCATGCCATGATGCTTTTATATGTGTAGTGTGAACATGAAATTTTATGAGTTAAGTGCAGGTATGTATATGTAAATTATGAGCAATATGCTCATTATATGATCGAACTATGGTAAGTTTGATAAGAGGTAAGTGCTACTGTAACACCCCAAACTCAGCCTAGAAGTTAGGCCCGAGTCCGGTGTGTCACATTGAAGAGTTTTTTGAAAATCGTGTTTTCATTGAAAACCCTTCTTAAAGAAATTTTAAAGAGATCACCATTTCATCTATCTTTGATTAATCAAATTATGAAAAGTAGTTTACTTTGGAAAAACATAATGATTGCAGAAGCTTTGTTTAAATTCTCGTTTGTTGCGGAAATGTGATTTTAGGAAAACAGATACCATTTTTGTAAAACGCGCTCTAAAGCTAACAGACTATAAACATGCAGATAAATAATCCTAAAACTTAAGAAAAATTATATAACGGCCTTTTTACAGACCCAAAATAAAACCATAATTAAAATAAATAAAAGCCAGAAACAATATAAAAGCAGAGTGAACAGCAAAGTGTGGCCACCTCCAAGTCCACGAAGCACCGAATCGCTTATGCCTCAGAATTATCTGTACAGTTAAAATAATTGGGTGAGTATACGAATACTCAGTGTGTAATCCCGGCATTAACAATATAACAAAATCAGATTGGGCTAGAGCCCATTACAGTATTATATCACATTCAGTAAACAGTATAGTATGCAATCAGAATCCAAATACAGTATCAGTATGTCATGCAATCAGAGTCAAATACAGTATCAGTGTGGCATGCATCAAAATCCTACCTATCCATCTACTACACTCCATCTCCTCCAACCCTACACTCTATGTGGGGATATAATCAACCCACCAAACCCTACACTCTACAGTGTAGTACCGATGTGGCACTATCGATATTATGTAGTAGAGCTGCCAATATAATACGCTATAAGCCATCAAAATAATGCAACGAAGCTGCCAGAACAGTACATTTCCTCTATAATCATATATCCCATCCCCCATGCAATGCAACATACTCAATGTCATGTAATGTCATGATACAGAATATACACACATACACATATATCAGAGCATACATAATAATTCAAACATTATATAGGGTCCAAACAGTTAATTTACCCACGAAAGGTATTTTGGTCAATTTTCCCTTAGGGGCATTTCAGTCATTTATCAGTGTGGTCCTTCATAAGTGAAGGCCTATCAGTAAGCCCATGGTCATCTAGTGACACATGTGATCATATCAGTACAGAACTCGTTTATGGATTGAGGCCCATTACACCAACCCATGTGGGCCCACAAAGTCATGTGGCCCACCAAGCCCAGATTTGGCCTAAGCCAAGCGTGTACAATAACCAAATTAACAACACACATCTATTTACAAGTTTACACCTATGCGGGGCCATGGGCCCATTAGGCCGATTCGGCCTAACTCATAAAATAGCTCATGAAAGTTGTTTACCGATATAAGGCCACAATCTGTGGCCTTAATCAAACACATGAACGTTCGCATGCCCATGTGGCCAACAATCGATTCGTCGGCTATTCGGCACTTGCCATTTCGGCATTTCGCCTTAGTATCCAAAAGTGCGATAACACACACCTTATCACGTAGAGTATTAAATAATCCTGAACGTCGTCACCTAAATAACACATAACACACAATTAAACCACTTATCTAAAAATAAGAAAATACTAATCCAAACGCTTAGCCAAAATATTTACTATCACTTGCCTTCACTAGAGTGATCAATTGTAATTTGCCTAGTCAAACCGTAGTTTGACGCGGTCACCCTTCCGCATCCCGGTAGAAAGTCCCTAACTGTCGGTACAGTCAAACAGTAGTTTGGTGTGGTCATTCTTCCACATCCTAGCGGAAAGTCTCTAACTGCCGACACACTTCTTCTCTTGAACTAGGGAGTAGAAACCACGAGTGCACTTCCAGTACATACCTTTCCACGACCTCCCTCAATCCGGTTATCACTTGTCTCCATGATATTTCCCAAAAATCACAATTCCTTATTCGGCCACCAAAAAGGCAACAACAATATTAACCGCTTAGAAGAAATCAAATATCCCCTAAAGGTTCACGTAAACTTTCAAATAACATTATCAACTCTTGTGATTAAGGTACTTACCCAAAACTTGTAATGCTCACAGTGGAAAGGAATTCAAGTCGAATACCCTAATCGAACCCTTAGCAAAAATGGTCAATACAAAGTGTTACAAGACCATTACTAAAGCGAAACAATCAAAAGCATGAGGGCACAAACAGCCCTCAAATATCAAAATCAACTCTTGTGATCGAAAACTTACCCATATCCACACGGTCACGAACAAGGGAAAGCAAGGCATCAAATAGAAATCAAAGTTTTGGCTTTAAGAATCAAGAACCGATTGATCAATAATGAAAACGAGAACGAGAAGGGGAAAGGTATAATCGGTTCAAAAAGAAGGAGAAGGAACAAATTTGGTATAGTATAATCGGTTACTATGGAGAAGTGAAAAGGAGTAGAAAAATTGATGGAAACCTAGTCCAAAGGTGCATTCGGCCTAAAAGGTACCCAAGCAAAGCCGAAAGAAAAGAGAACACAAGGAAACCTGAAATCCATACTCACATTTAGCACAAAAAAAAATTAAGAAGAAGGAAATTTGCCAAAACCAAATAATTTGGCACACAAAGGCTTTTGTGTGAGAAAGGAGAAGGTGTCGGTTAATGCTAAGAAACTAAAAGGAAAGCTATCAAAATTATTTATTAGGCAATTTCTACCATAATCATATGGCACCACAGCTAACCATATCTTTCCAAATTAAATCATTTAATTTGGCAACAAATAAAACCCCATTGACTGAATGGTACCTCAAGTCCCACATCTGGCCAAAAAAAATCCAAATACACTCTCTTATTAAGGCAACAAAACACCATAATTGGCAACTAAAACCTTTCACTCCCATTCGGTCAAAAATTAGAACAAAATAGAAAGCAAATTTTAAACCTTTAATAGCTATACTTTCCATGACCGAATGGTAGCAAAATTAATCCCATAATCAGTCAAAACTAAGAACCAAAAAGGGAAGCAAATTAAATCCTTAACTAGCTATATTTCTAAGCACCGATTATCACCAAAAATAGTCCCACTTTGGTCAAAATTCCCTTAGAAAATAGAACATTTAATTGCTGCTTAGAATCAGCCATCAATCCATCCAAATTTTAGTTTACCGCTTGACCACCGATTGACCACCGCTTGACCAAAATAGCTAATACCAGCCTTGCACGGGCAGCAAAAAAATGAACCTTCTATGTGCAGGGTGAGGCTCGAACACCGGACCTCACCCCATCCTTGCACTCCACAAGCATGCTGTTGGCCAGTGCAGCATGTTTCTCTTTACACTAGAATAGGGTCGCAATTAATTATAAACCTTACCTGCTGGAGCCACGGTTTAATTTGCAAACAAAAAGAAAATTTTGCCTGCTATGCAACTCGAACCTGTGACCTCCAAAGCACTCCTTTTATATACACGCACTCCATCACTGCACCACTTCGACTTTCATGTCAAATTTCCCCCGCAACAACTTATAAATCTTCCTGTCCAGAATGTCATGTCCTCTTTAAAAAAAATAAAACGTTTTTCCCCTTAAGCAAACTCAAACCTGCTCCCTTCCAAATACCTAGCAAGCTATTAGCCACCCTTCCAGAATGTCTTTTTGTGTCAAAAATACCCCCAATTAATTATAAAATTTACACGCCTGCTACCATGCCTATCTGCGAAAATAAAAGAAATTTATGCTAAGGCCAGGACTTGAACCCTGGACCTTCTACATGCTACCAGCGCCCCTAGCCACCAGACCACCTGCTTCTTTATGTCCAACTTTAACCAAAAATTATTTATAAACCCTTCCTTGAAACGCCAACTTCACTTAGTGATGAAAACTAAAATTTTCTTAAAGTCCCTTTATGAGTCTAGGACTTCCCGGACATCCCCAAATGCTCCAAATCATTTAATTAACAATCCAAACATACAAATTATAAAATATTTTTCTTGACCACAAAAATTTGAATTTCTTCGATACACAAAGCCCATTTCTCCTAAGCCCAAAATTTGGGATGTTACAACTACAATTATAGCCCCTATAAAGGGAGCATGAAAAAGGTGAAATTAAAACTAAAATAGTTTTGGACAGTAGCAGTGTTGTGCCTTTGAAAAATCACCAAAAATGGTGGGAATTGAATTATAAATCAAATAATATATGAAATTAAAACTCATTGAGTCTATTTTAACATAAAAGTAGTATAGTAAGCAAATGATTCTCAATTTGTGAGATATCTATATTGTTGTGAGACAGGGTTAAATGGATTTCGGAATCCCCTGCTCTGAATTTGGAAAATCGCTAAAAATTTTATAAAAATGTTTATGATGTGTAATTTATATGCTTAAAATTTTTTATGAGTATATTTTCAATAGAAACAAACAAGAACATTATCCAAATTTTGAACAATAAGATAATTAATTTTTAGTGAAGAGAGGTCAGGTCTTCTAGATAGTGAAATAGGGGAACCTTTAATGAATAAACTGCACTAATTGGATAAACCAAAAATTCTGAAAATTTTATGAAAAGAAGATATATGAGTCTAGTTTCAAGGAAAATTTATAGAACTTAATTTTGAGTCCTGTAGCTTAAGATATAATTAATTTAGCGAATGTGACTCAGGAAAATAGCCTAAGCTGAACATGAGTAAAAAGTGGAAACTTGTGTATAATGATTTTATTTCTTAAGAATACCCTTTAAGGAATGATAATATCTTGTTAATTAAATTGCTTATTATTATATGCCAACTTACTAAGCTTTAAAGCTTAGTCCATTCTTTCCATTTCTCTTAGTGTTGTCAGGCTGGCTTGGGGTTGGAGATCGTCAGAGGCAGCATCACACTATCGATTTGTCAAGATAGAATAATAACAATTCTTATTTGCTTACAAGTAAGTAGCATGTATAGAGATTTAGTTATTGGTAGTATGTATTATTGTAAATTTTCCAAATGTATTGGCTTATATCGTTTCATTGTATAAGGCCATAAGATGTGGCTTATAATGGTTATGGGTATGTAAGTTTATTTTACGCATGCATGTGGAAATGCTTTGATGTAGTTGGGTATATTATACATATTTGACGATTAAGTTAGGAATAATTAAGGGTACGATATGTGTCTATGAAATGTATTTGAATGTAATCGATTGAGAGCAACAAAAAAGGCTTGGAAAATAGCCTAAGTGTTGGCCACACGGGCAGAGACACGGCCATGTGTCTCAGCCGTGTGGAGGGCACAGCCTAGCACACGGGCGTGTGACTTGGCCATGTGCCCTTAATGGCACGCAAACGTCATAAATAGAATTGTCGATGTTTTTAAGATAGGCTGGGACACGGGCGTGTGTGATCACACGGCCTGCCCATACGGGCGTGTCCTAAGTCACACGGGCGTGTGACACTGTTTTGAGTCAAATTTTCATAAGTGTCCGAAAAGTTCCGGTTTGGTCTCGGATCATACCCAATGTATCGTTTGGGCCTCGTAGGCCCATAATGTGAACGTTATGTGTATGAATGAAAAAGTTTTAAATTTTACGTGAAATATGTGTCGAAGTCAATTGATTGTGCGAGTGTATGCTCAGTAATGCCTCGTACCTGTGTTCAAGACGGTTACAGGTGAGCGGCGTTACATATTCATCACTCTTTCATACATTTAACTACAAATTTAACACTTTTCACAATTTAATCCCTATTTCGTAATTTCACTAAAAATCACTTTACAAAACTAGTATATCTATCATCAAACTTTCATATTTCATCATCAAACATCAAATAGCACAAGTATTCATCAATGGCATCTTTCAAAATCTTTAACAATTTTGAAAAATAGTCCCTAGGCTAGCTAGTACAAGTTGTAACGATCGCAAAAACATAAAAATTATTAAAAACTGAGCAAAAACAGACTTACAATTAAGCTTGCATGTGACCAAATGCTTTAGCCTAACAATGGTGTTTTTCTCCTCTCGATTTTTGGCAATGAAAATGAATATAACATTAATCTTTGTTTTGTTTTATTTTATTACCCATAATACACAAATTACTAAATTAACCCTTATTATAAACATATAAAACATTCACTCCTTGTCCATTAATGTCCACCAATATTAGTAATGGTATAATATCATCATAAGGACTTTCACATTTCAATTTCATAATCAATAAGTACTTTAAACTAATAGAGCATCAATTTTGCATTCTATGCGATTTAGTCTTTTTATCAAATTAAACATCCAAAAGATAAAATTAAATCATGAAACTTTCACACATACATGCTATCATGCTGTAAACACATAAAATAATATTAAAATAATTTTTTGACATCAGATTTGTGGTTCCAAAACCATTGTTCCGATTTAACTAAAAACGGGCTATTACATGATTGGATCATCTTCTATTATTCCTTTGCCATCCTTATGTTCTTGGAGAAATAAAACATAATCATTTGAAATAGCATTTCTCCTCTCTCTCGTAGACCTCCTCAATGACATTTGTTCTTGAGATTGTTGAGTTTGTTCTTCTGGAACAATTACCTCATCTTGAATAAGGAGTTGTTCAATATTATCTTGTTGATGTTTTGGATTCACTTCTTGATCAATGATAAGTATGAAAATCTGAACATCACCAAAAGTGATAGCAAGAACTAAGTTAGAATCCGATTCCTCCTCAAAAGCATTGTCTCTAACCTTACTTCTCCCTCCAAACTCAACATCCTCCAAAAATGTTGTAGTTCCTATCTCAAAAATATTCCTAATTATGGGATCATAAAGCTTATAGCCCCTAGATCGCTCAAATAACGAACAAAGTACATGCTCACTATTTTAGAGTCCAATTTCTTTCATATGGCCTATAAGGCCTTACTTCAACTGGACATCCCCAAATGTGAAAGTACTTTAGACTAGGCTTACGACCTATCCAAAGCTCATAATGTGTTTTTGAAGTTGCTTTAGTGGGTACTCTATTCAAAATGTAAAATTTTGTCTTTAGAGGCACTGGCCAAATGACCACTTTCAAACTTATCATGTTCCAACCTTTTTTACTCTTGCACACAATGAGCAATGAGCTCATTTAAAGTCCATTTCTCCTTTTGACAATTGTAATTAACTTTAACTGGTTAAACTGTGCAAAAAGAGATACCAAAACCATAAGAAAAAATAATTCCTCTTAAGTGCCTGAAGTCTTGAAGCAATATAGAACGTTTCCATAATGTACTCCCTCACATTTCCATGACTCTTATACTTCACTGGCATAAAATAAGTCAAAAGTGATGTCATCTCAACCTTATCGTTTTCGGATAAACGTTTCTCAATTTCGTCAAGGAAACCCTTGGCCTAAGTAATCTCTTCAGATTCTGTTCCCCTATTGGAATGTTGTGCTCATGATCATTAGACTCATGCAGTTTGAATAATCCCATCTCTCAAAATCCCTTTTAGCATCAGGGGTGCTTGCCACAGTGAGAGGTACACCCCTATACTCAACCCGTTCGTTGAGTCCAAGCAACGGGATGCCACATTTGTTGTCAGAGTAACTATAGAAAAATTCATAGTAAAACCATCATTTCACGTAATAAATTATGCAATAAAAAATAGTTCAACATTGAATATCATGAACATTCATTTTCAGGTTTTATTCAAGCATATGAATGCTTTAAAGTCAACCCGATATCAAATACGACCTTTTTGTAACATTTTAAAAAATTATGATCAAGTATACCATAAACAAATCATTCAAATATTCAATCATGTCACAAATACCTAAATGTTAAGATACACAATTAAATCTGAGCCTTACTTAAGCTTACGAAAACTCTTTTGTTAACCTGAGCATGAAATAGGACCAAATTGTGAAGTTTTGAAAATCTAGGCTGACTTTGTGACATCACCTCCTCCACGTCATTCAATCATCCAATAGTTTGTCATGTCAGGACGTCAAGCCACCTGACATCACGACGTCACCTATTTTCTAGCCGATGTTGTAATGAGGAAATGTAATCGTCGGGACAAGGACTCTATTTTTGGTGAAAATCAAGCCATTTGATACCTATTTCAAGCCAACTGTACCAATAACCCATTTTGTGCATATTTGCATGTCCATACTACACAAAATTGACCAAAATTCACCCAAAACAATGCAATTAAACAGTTTGACATCATTCAAACCTATATGCTAAAAACATCCATTTTTGTCCCTAACTCATGCCCAAATCAAAAGTGTTCAATATGATACCTTTAGGCATCTTCAAACCTACAGAAATAACTCCAAAATACATATCAATTCATCATTTAAACTATGCCAAAATCAAGCAACTCATTAAACAGCAATTAAGCATTTGAGCATAATATTTCAAACTATGAAATCTTAACCATTCAAACTTATGAACCATTCAATTCCAGTTACTACCAACATGCCAACAAGTTATTCAATTTCATTCATCTCCATGCCACATGTTCCATCATACAAATATCATTCACATTTCACAACCTATTATTAAGTCATGCACACGAGTTGACACCATAATCACAACATCCATATTACTTCAATCTAAACCAACTATTAGTTTAAAACTAACACATATATGAACTCTTATATACATGATTCAAAACATACCCTTTCAACCTATTCGTTTTCACTTACCAATAATCAAGCATTAGGTAAGTTTTAACTATATCAATATTTAAACTCGAAAATTGCATAACACTTATGTACATGTCACAAAACCAAGCTTTAAACAATAGAAAGACTATCGAATCAATAATAAAATAGCGTGAGCTCCTTGACGATCCCGCTAGACATGTTCCGCAAGTTGGCAATCTACAGGAAAAGGTAAACAATGGGGTAAGCATATCAAATCCTTAGTAAGTCCCTATGAGAATAATTAAATATACCTTTCTATTTCAACTGCTTAAAGTAATTGAAATACAATTGTACAAAACATGACATTCCTTGGCATCCTTATGCATACATATACAACTTCACAAATTCACCACAAGGTTAGTCCATTTATACAACAAGATTATATTGCTCAATTCATATATAAGTACAATCATGCAATTCAACTTTGCTCATTTTGTAAACATATCAATCTCATAACTTGATACAATTTAGCATGACATAACATTTTATAATATTAAGATGAGTTCAATGTATAACAAAGTATAACATGTAATTATTATTAAATATTTTACAATTTGTATCATTTATTCATCATATAACCATTTTAGCGTGTGACTTGTATCATTTGACTGTCATTTTTCTTTTTCATTATTCTAGTAGCCCGATAAACTATAATAAATAGATTCAGATACATGGGTAACTACACAACACCAAAATGCTCATAAGAGATCAAACTACAACACACTAGGGCACCGAAGTGCAAAATCCCTAGGCATCATATAATCAGTATCAATACATCCCTCCACCACACCAGTATAACTTGGTAATCCATAACAAATGTTGGATTATGATATAATCAATAATATCTTCGCCCATCACGTATATCTCGTACAACGTGTAAATAACTCTATTGGCATGCTAATCGTATCCTATCTTTTAATACGTTTACTCAAACATTTTTACCATATACAGTTCATTATGATCCAGTAGCCATATACACATTGTTCACATTTAAATAGTAATCTATTTATAAATTAAACCTTGTACCATCATCATGTACATACTATCCAATCATATAACAATGTCACATTCATTCGATATCATGTATATCCTTATTTTCCATTTAATTCATATTTTACGAGTTAGTCCATTTGATGGCAAAAGACATTCACGATACAACAATTCAAAATATAAGTAAAACAATATAAAAAACATATTATGAATTAATAAAGTAATTCTCATATGAATTTTCTTGGCAAAAAACGACAACAAACAAGGTGTTAGGGACTAATATGCAATTTTTCCTTTTTCGTGATTAACCTCCAATTAATTTCATTCTCGACCTATAATAATTTATTTCAATTTATCAATTCCAGACATCTTATAAAAGCCTATTATAAACATATATCAATTCAATTTTATTTCTTGAATGTACCCTAAAATTTTATGTTTTATTCAATTTAGTCCCCAAAACCAAAATTGTAATATCTTTAAAAAACTTGAGCCTCGATTTCGAGCTGATCTCAATTACATCCTTCTAAGACCCTCTACTATCCATAATTGCCTAAATTTCATGCTAATTATGAAATATTCACACTTTAGTCCTTATGCTAAAAAAACTAGCAATTTAACTTTACAAACTAGTGCTTTTTCATATCTAAGCTTAAAATTTAACCATTTAACACCAATTTCATCAAGAAATCATCAATGAAAACTTTTGAAAACTTTAACAATTTTAAAATTTGGTACACGGGTTATCTAAATCAAGCTCTCGGGACCTCAAAAACATAACATTACAAGAAAATGACCTGAAATCTTACCAAATTGAAGGACTGAAAGTTAAAATTCAAAACCCTACATTTTTCTTCCTTGGTTTCGTGAAGAAGACGAGTGGAAGAAGAAGAAATGGTTTTGTTTTATTATTTTATTTCCTTTATACTTAAATTAAATTAATAAATCTTAATTAATTAACTTAAACTTTAATTAACTTAATTTAATGATGATTTCTAATTTTAATGGATAAAATTTGGCATCCACTACTGTTTGGTGGTTTAAGAAAAGTCCAACTGCAAATCTAATCCTTCAATTAGTCCATACAACCAAGGTCGTTATAGAGGTATAAGTTGTTCTTCCCTTAGTATAAGGTCTATGTCCATACAACCAAACACTATAAGTAAGTGTTTTTTTCATTGAAATTAGTCCCATTAAGCATGGACATAGAATTTATATTAGCATATATTGTGGCAGTTGAAGATGAACTAACTACATATAAAACAAAATAGATAACAACAAGCTCACTTAAATATTCATAAGTAAATAATAAATTTAAAATAGTGGATAATCCCATCTCAAGATACCAAACACAACATTAATATCAAGTCTTTGGATAGTAATATTAACTGTAAGCAATACCCTTGTTGTAGAAATTAGACATTGACAGCAAATTACGGCAAATAATGAATCAATATTTTGATTAACTTATTGCTCACAGAAAATACATTATAATTGTCACACATTTATCACCACAGATGTCATTGAAATTATGCCAAATATTAACTTAATTTGGGTCAATCAATAAACGCATGAATTACAAAAATATATAATCATCTTGATATTTTAAATAAACTAATCTACGCAAAAGAAATCACTCTGGTGACATTTTGTTTCAACTAATCTATTTAAAAATATTAGACATCCTTAATTAAATTTCAAAGCCAAAATCTGAATTTATTTGTTTTAAAATATTTCAAATTTAAACAAATAATTTGAAATAAAGGTAAATCCCATCTCAAGATATCAGACTCTCCATTAATAATTTGAATAAAGGTAAATCCCATATCAAGATATCAGACACTCCATTAATATTTCATCTTCGGACAAAATATTAACTTATAAGCGATATTGTATTGTAGTAATCAAAGACTGACAATAAAAATATGTCCGACAATAAATCTTCCTTTGGGCCGATTTGTTGCTCACTTGTAAAACTACATAATCGTCATATGTTTATTACCACAGCTGCACATGTAATTTTATTAAATATTAACATTCCTTTGGGTCGATTAATAGTAGCGTAACTTAAGTTATATGCACACAACCTTTTATATTTTAAAAACAAAATAATTTTAATAACAAAGGTCACTTTGACAACTTATTTCAATTAAGTTACTTTAATATATATATATATATATAAACATACCAATATTCAAAATTGAAATGTTCATAATAATAACTTAAAATAAGGTTGTCTCATTGCTGAATGAAAAACAAAATATCTTAATCTTTGATGAATTACAGGCATCCATTAAAATTTTATAATAAAATTCAAATCAAATTTTATAATATTGAACTTAATACTCATTATTACCATGAGTTTGCATCAAAGCACTCAAAAAAATTAAATATGTATCCATATAAAAAAATAACTTTAACGAATGTTCATATAAACTAATTTCACAAAAAAAAATTTAATCCATAAAAATTATCAATAATCTTAAATCAATACACACAAAATTTAAAACCAAAAAATATATAAATCACAACATATATATATATAAATGGAAACTATTCAATAATAAATGAATCAAACAAATACTAATAACTGATTCCAGATTCATAAAACTATTCAATAATAAATTTTCTTTAAAATATGATTCAACGAAACTGGCAGCAATAGACAAATTATCAACATTGAAAACTAGACTTCAAGGAACCATTTATAAACATCCAAAAAACTGAATGAATTTACTTGCAATTATCCCATAAACAAATACCCCATGAATTCCCCATGAGAATTGGCAGGTTGGATTCTCCCTAATTTCTTTCTTTTCTTTATGCTATATTCTTGACACGTGGATACTAAGATAACATTACTTTTTTTTTTTTTTGGATGAAATCCGAATCATAAATCTCAAACTTTTTTCCTTGTATTGAATTTATGTTAATTTGAAGCATAAAAAAATTCATATTGAAAGAATATAGTTGACTTCTCCTTTAGTGATTACGAACCTCAAGCCCATGGTAAATTCCCATAAATAAACTTGAATTGAATCAAAGAAATTATGAATGACGAAAGTGATTTTGTGAAAAAAAAAATCTCACAAATTAATTTTTGTCAATTGATTATAAATATATATACAACTATTAATTTAAGTATTGTAATAAAAAATAGATAATATTAAAAATTGAGAATGAAAATCTCAAAATTTTAACATATATCCAAAAGATTTAATATGTGTATGTTCGAAACTACTGAATTCAAATATCAAATCCATATAATTTGAAAAAAGAATCAACCTAAAAATGATAAATAATCAATTCGTTCTTAATGATTCAACATGATGAAGCTCGAATGCCATTTGTTAGAACTGTAAAAACAAGATATGATAAAAAAACTTTATTAAGTAGAATCTATCATATCAAATAATCAAAAATAAATCAAGAACAAAATTAGATGTGGAAGTGTACCTGAATCTATCGATTTCTTGAAATCTTCGAATCTCATGGTTTTGATATTCCATATTAGCTCACAAGTAATTTAAAAAAGGTGACTCTCTCTTTTCTAAAGATGGAATATTTGAAAAGTCATATATAGGTAATTTGGGGACTATAACCCTAATATATAACATTTGCATATTAACCCTAATTTCTAATCAGCCCATCATCAAGTAGAAGTTAGTTACTAGAGTATATACATATATTTGACCCATACTTTATTTAATAACCAAAGCCCAATAAACCTTAACAAAATTTGATCACTTTTAATTTGGAATAATATTTATGATAGTAAATAATAACAAGCAATTATGCTTATTATATATGTGATGTCCATATTTTTCCAACAGTGACATGTTGACCAACAACATGGCAAGTTGGTCATATTGATCGATGTTGAATGTATTGTCCAAAAAAATCAATAAAAAATTATAAAAATATTAAAATTGTAAAAAAGTAATAAGTTATTAAAATTTTAAAATTATTTAAAAATATTAATTTTTTTTTGGTATATAGGAGTGGTCCAAGACCACTTTAATTCATAATAGCCCAAGGCCTAGTGTAACGTAGTTTGTGCAAGTGTACACAATCATTCAAGTACTAAGCAAGTTAAAATGAGTTATTGTCTCCATAGGGATTGTATATGTTAATTGATTATTTGTAAAATTATAAATGCACAATTTGGTATAAAAACACAATAATTTGAATGGTGATGTTTAGACTAAGCGAAATTAATTAGATACAAAAATTGATCCCTAATGCAATTTTTAATCTAAATGCAAATTATCTAGATGCATGAATGAATGACTTTAGCAACAAAAACAATCAACATTAAATGGGCTAGGATAATTATATTAATCAACTCAATTCATTTTCATCTTGCTTAACAATGTTCAGAAAACATTCCATGGCAACTCGAGATTTCATGAGTTTGGAAACCAAATTAAGTCCTTTTGGATCTTTTACTTAGTGAAATATGCATTTTACTGATCATATTAGACTAAAGATTTCTTAGCATTTATGTGAGGTCACAAGGGCATTTACGTCTGCAACAGTTTAATCACATATACCTAAAAACTATGCAAGATAATAGAGCTAACGAAAGATATTATGAACCTCAACTTTGTCAGGTTTAATGATCTAAATTGAGCATTGCACTTTTCAATTATGTGTCAACTAACCGTCATCTGGTTAAGACCACTCAGCTAATTTGAATCACCCAATCATGTATGAATGAAATACATCATGATATTAATTGAAAACATGATCGACTGAGGCCCAAACATATTAAACATGAATAAAATAAATCTTATTGAATTAACATGATCATCATAGAAAATAAGATTTAAAATACCATAGTTGATGTCAAAAACAATAAACTCAAAGCAAACATAATTAAAATAAATAACAAGAGGAAAGAGTAAACTTTATTTAGTTTAGCAGCCTTTTGGATATATTCTAATTGATGCGCTCCTTTGTTCTGATCGATGCTTCTTTGCTAAGGGTTTTAAGGTGGCCGGCAAAATAATACCTTTGACAAAGCTTGTGTTGGCTAAAGGATGGAAAGGCAGATGGTAGCTATGCAAGGGAAAAGAAAAGGGAAATGAGAGAGAATGATGAATGAGAGAATAATGTTGATGGATGATTTCAGAAGTGGGATTTGTATGGTATTTATAGGTGAAGGTAAGGGGTAGAGTTTGCTAAAAATAGAATTTAAATTCCTTTATTTCTCTCACATATGGCTGGCCACAATTATGGAAAAGGGGATGATTTAGTCTCCTTATTTTGAATTCAAACCAAGGCTGTTGATAGCCATAGGGTGGACGGTTTCAATAGCAAAGTTGTTAGGCTAATTTCTAATTATTTTCCAACTGTAAGGACCTTCAATTAAACACCCCAAAGCTTGTTTTTGGGCAGCCATCTACTTGTTCCAAAACTAGGCTTTAATTTCCCCTTGTTGGACGGTTTCCTAGTCTAATAATTAATCAAACATGTCCATATTTTAGTACATCTTTTACTGGGTCAAATTATCAAGATCATGACCCAATTTGCAAGGTCTTGCTATCCACATGAATTGATTTATGCATGTCCATGCTTCATTCATATTAATCACATCTTCAATGGTCCTCCTACATAGTGAAAAATCATATATTAATAAATTAACATGAAATAATATAAAATATGTACAAAAATAATGTAATTAAGCATAATTTCACATACTTTATAAATTCATGTCCAATATTAATAATTAAGTAAAATTCACTTATTTTAAAAATAATTACTCAAGATTAATATATTTATTAAGTAAAAAGGTGGTAAAAATATATACAAAATCCTATATAAGTTCGAGTTTACACACCTCAAACTTAAACTATTGCTCGTCCCAAGTAATGTTCATGTACAACACAACTTTTTGTTAAGGCAATTTTTGCAAGATGATAAAGCAACATCAATCTTCGCATATAATCATGCATCAACAAAATCATGCTCAAAAATATTTTTTATTGATAAGTAGCTCAAATGCACATATTATTTCCAAATTTTATACCAAGTATAGCATAATGTCAACATGAGACATAGAAGTATGTAATAGCCTGTTTTTAGTGAAATCAGAATA